>CM060565.1:18574285-19798928 GCA_030625065.1 Alectoris magna
CTCTTAGCATAAGATTATTACATGAAAAAATGCTTGAAAATGGTATATTCATGCTTTAGAATGCTCTCCACCTCCTCCTCCTCCTCACCCACTCCCACTCCCTCCACCATAATTAAGATATGATGACATTTAAAATACAACTAATATTCAACTTGAACTGCCTTCTTGAAGTTTATGAGTAATACTGACACATAAATGGCTCATTAATAAAATTAAACTGGAAACTGTGAGAAGATTTCAAGCTGTTAACATTCAAATCCATAACAGTTTTCTAAATACCCTAGTTAGGACAAGGAAGTAAAAGCTTTTAAGGTTCTTCACAAAAGATTATCAAAGGGATTGTTTGTCAATGCAGGAGCGATACTACACATAGCATTGTGAGCATGTAAGAAATGTTTGATTTTTTTTTAAACTCTGAGAGCAGAATAAAAGAAGAGTTAAATGATTTTTGCTTATCATATTTTATATTATATTTCTATTATCCTATGATCCAGGACCTCAACTAGTTGTCTGTCAGGTAAACCAAGGATTTTTTTCATATATGGTTTCAGTAGCAAAAATAAAGAAAATAACTGCCATCTGAAAAATTAGAGATATCTGTAGCTACATTCAATAGAAACCATGTTAGTTATCATAATGGTACTACAGTTCTCAGATTCTCCATCAAGTGTGCCTTGCTTATTTAGCTTTAAATGAGATGACAAAAATGTAATAAGAAAAGATTGATCCAGTGCAAAGAACCAAAAATATCTGTGCTTTTTTTTTCTGTGATTTGCCTTTCTTTACATTATGGAACGTGTTCTACTTTCAGGGATATTTTATGAATCCTTGGGGAATCTGTAATAAAGACAAGAAAGGTGGTTTTGATGTGTTCTAGGTTTTGCTATAGAAGTGAAACTTCTAGATAGAGATTTGAGGAAGTGTTTGCTGGCTTTGGGGAGGAAATTCTCTACGAACCTAAACGAGAGCCCCTGCTAGTTCAATACTTCAATTTACACTCATTTACAAAAGTAATTATTAAATAGTACATTTTGTAGGAGAAGTTGATAAAGCAAAGTGACATAGCAGTGAAATACACACATTCACCTCAGGCTCAAACACGTTATGAATATAAACCTTAACTAAAGTTCCTGTTACTATTCCTCTTTCTCCAGAGTAGGATACATCATCCCACAGTTCGAATGTTTATTTTCTAGGTAGATAAATAACTTTTTCCCCTCATTCTGTGGCTTATCTGTTGCAACCAAGTAACAGGCAAGATACTATGGTAGATAAAACATTCCTTTCCCTCCACGTTTTTATAAACCATATTCAGCAGAAGTTTTAAGAAAAAGACATACAAAGAGTATAGGAGTATTTATTTTAAATGTAATAAAGTTCTTAGAAAAAATAAGTTCACTTATAAGTTGACCTAAAACTCCAGAAATTGGTACTATAGAATATGTTGAAAACTTGTATTTGGGACCCAATCTAGAACTGTATTTATCAGAAACATTTTAATGCTTTCATATATATTTATCTTAGATCATTTTCATTCTGTCAATAGTTATTGTTTAAATAACTTGTATCTCTAGATTCAGAAATGTTGCAGTGATGTTTACGATTAAACTTGTTATAAAAAATGAAAAAACTTACGGCAAGGTGTATGTACCAATGCACAGTTAAAAAGAAGTTGAGTTAAATATACTTAATTACACAGAACTCTAAAGACCTAGTGTGCATCTATCTCTTTCTCCTCATGCCAAACATATATTAAAAGTTCTGGACAGTTGCTCTTACTTCTCTTCAAGCTGTTCTGGTAGTTTCCAAGTACGTATGCTTCCTTCTCACCTAAGTTTCTAGGGTGTAGAATATTGAAATCCACAAAAATTGCAACCTTTTCTAAAACATAAAAAAAAAAAACAAAAAAAACAAACAACAAAAAAAAAAACACACCTCTTCACTTCAATCCCTCATTCCCATATCTACCATCAATATGGCTGTATAAGTGTAGATTTCACAACATTTTATTTTTCATGTAAAGGAATACTTGTGGGCTTTAAAAATTAACATATGTGCTCCATGGTCTTCATCACTAGGAACTTCATATTACCATACACTGGAGTGTAGCTTTCTGACTTTTAGTTTTGCAGTAATCTTTTCTATGTAGACTTTTTAAAAGCTTCATTCACAACATCATATGTAAGCTACCTGTTTGATGAGAATTTTAGATGACATTTAAAAGAACTTAAGTCAGTAAAAGTGCAGCAAATGGTTTTCTTCATGAAGTTCAGGAGGATTTTTTGCTTTTTTTAATTTGGATTTAATTATAGTGAGCTTATACTATGTTTCTACTTTGTTTTCCTACTTGGTTTCAGAATAATTCTAAAACTTGAAAACATCTTCAGAAATTTTCTGCTCCGGTATGGTACTGCTTTTTGTCTGAAAATAAAAGCTCCTATGGAACAGTTAAAGGTTTAATGACTGGAAAACTGAAAGAGAAGTGTTCACATAATGTTGCTTGTCTTCAAAACTGTATTGGTAGTTTTTTATTTATTTATTTATTTTGTTATTTATTTATTTATTTATTTTAAGAAATCGTAGCAAGATACTTGAGTTTTGTATTTGTGAACTATGAAAATATTTGCATGTTTGGAGTAATGAGTTGCAACTTTTCAAACATATGACAATCACTCAGAGGAAAATATGCATCAGGCACTAACTCTATAGGTAAGGGTGCTTCCAATTAATAAATTATTTACACCTGACCAACTTATCATTTTGTCTTTTTCAATTTAGCATAGCATTCATCATGAATAACAGTACTTCTTTTTTTTTCAAATTATTTGCTAGTTTAGTGTCTTAGATTAATCTTAGTAGCTAATTACCTTTATATTTTATGTATTATCACAGTGTCAGACCAGAAAAATCCATTCCTTACAGTAAAGAGAGAAAAACAATAATAAATGAACAATCTTATACTCAGTTCTACTCTACTTTGGTATATACAAAAAAGTGAGGGTTTGAGATAGTGCCCCAAACTAGTTACAGGCTTTTATTATGTATTGAAAGCACTCCATCTAAAAAACAGTTAGCCAGCTACCTCTGGCAATTATCATTAAAATGTCAGTCAAAAACACTCATCAGCTGAAACTCATTACACATTGACATTATCCATTTAAAAGTCGGACATCTTGCATAGAATACCTTACTGAATTCCCTGTATTCCCTAATAATGGAAGTAGAGTAAGATAATTCATGTCATGATGTAGGTGTTTATGCCCCTCCAATCATTATAAATGAAAGAGGAAAAAAAAAAAAGCTTAGACGTTTTAACTTTCAATAGTAAGCCAGGTAAAGTTAAACCTTCTCTTTTCCATTATTTTGGCATAAATTTCTTTCAAAAATACTGCATTGAATCTGTCTGCACGTCCTATATGCAAAAGGAATTCACACGTTGATTTTAAGAAGTAATTAGTCTTCCCATAGAGTCTTCTTCCTGCTTACAATGAGAATGCTACTTCTCAAAACAATCTAGAATGACATAAAGATGCCAGAGCAGTTATTTCCAATGGCATTACACTTGCACCAAATACTAAGTTTGCTTTTTGCATTCAGTGTGGTTTTCTCTCCTCTCTTCTCCTCATCTTGTTTTCACTCACTTGGAAAAATAATAGACATTTCAGTATAAGCCAGTATAAGCCAAGTGGCGTTGTAGAAAGTTTTCTGAAACAAGCAATCTAATGCCAAAATTAAGAGTGAAAAAGCTCTCTCAGTATGCAGCTAATTAGTACTGCCTAAAGAATCACCAATATACTTCTACTGTAATTTTCCCTAACGCTTTACTGCCTGGAAAGAATTACTACTCTTTCAGAACTACTTGAATAATGTCTGTCCTACACTTTGCAGTATGGAAATGCCTAAAGGCACAAGTAGACTTTCAGAATTAGGGAATCAGGACCAGAGCAGCAAGATGGGCAAGTTTAGAACATTCAAAAGAACTAAGCAAATTCATTCTTCACTTTCCGTTCTGAAACACTATGCAGTTTTTCTATGCTGTCGTGTCACTTAGGGATCTTTCTGTACGAAAAACATTGTACACATTTAAGTCATTATCCCTTCCAGAGACTTTCCCAGGAAAGGGTATTGCAATACTTCAGATGTCCTCAGGGACCATCAACTCTAATTATTTGTATGAGTGAGATATGTAGACAGCCAGAAAGATTTTACATGACTAAAGGAAACACAATGTAAAAGCTTTTAAATGAAATACTGAGGGACTTCAAACGATTTCCCACCAAGTGAGACTAGGCAATGCTGGCTCAGTGAAAAAAAATAGAGAAAGCTGGAATTTTAAATTTAGGTTTCAATGCTCTCTCTTTTACATCTGCTTGGCTTGGATCTTCAATTTTCTTTGTATACCGTGATTTAGTATTTTATTTATATTTTCCTAAACTTCTTATTCTCCAGGCAGTAAGATAAAAGTAATTTGCTGATTTTGTCATGCTATCCCCCATAATCATTATTTTATTAAGTAACTGTATTAAATATAATTGGGACAATTTTTTTTTTTTTTCCAGGACATTTTCACTGCCTCTGCCAAATACTGTATCAAAAGAATTTTCTACATCTACATCAAGATCCACTGAAATCGGTCTGACATTGGATAATTAGACAAAATTTTTCTAAGATCAGTAGTACTGAATATCTTCACCTGTTCAGTGCCACATGCGTTCATTATACTACATACAAGAGGAAAAACTGCCTGCCAGTAGCAGTTCTTCATCACCCTCCACTGCCCACTGTACCTTTAAAGGCAATTTTTGTCTCCTAGTTTGCTAGAAGTAACTAAATAGGAGTAGTTAAGTGCTTTACACTCTGTTCCTTTATGTTGGACAGATTTTTCATACAATAAACCAGAAGGGAGAAACAGAACTCCCTTCATCAGCAATTTAAATCATTTTTGTTAAAGTAATAAGTGAAAGAAAGGAAGATGCTGTTAATAGAAGAGAATATCATCACTATGTTGGGTGAAGATTTTCCCAGAAACATTAAAGCTAGAAATGAGTAAGTCAGCCCAGTAAGTACAAACTAAAGACTCATTCTTTTCCCATCACTTCATAACGCTGAGAAATTATAGCCATGCAGTGGTCAGGAAAGGTGCATAAAGATTTCTGTCACATGCAGATAAATTTTCAAGTCTCAATTAGTTCTTAAGTCACGATGATGCATATTTTGTTTTACTTCATCTTTCTTAGTAATATACTGCAGAAATAATCTACATTCTCACTAAAAGGGATTATGTACATCCAGAACAACAACACATTTATGCATTTGAACATGTCTCCTCGGTAATGTTTACTCACTTTCTGATTTCCACAAAAAAGAAAAACTTTATTTTAGTTTTTTAGTTTCTTGGGGTTTTTTTTTGTTTTGTTTTGGGTTTTTTTGGAAATTCTACATATCAGATCAGAGAACAGACATTGTCAGACAGCTTTAATGCAACCCAAAAATAGTGCATTACTTTGAGTCACATAATGAAATATAAACAATGTGGAGCACTGCAATGAATATCAAGGCTATATTTACCCCTCTTCGAGTCTTTCTAAACAGGGTCTTCATCCTCTTGAGTGAACCTTTTAAATTCTTTAGTGACAACAGTATAATGGTGGTTTTTACTTCCATTCAATACTGCATAAGAAATAAGCTGGCATAATTTTACTATAAGGCTGACTTTTTTTTTCATTTGAAGAAAAATCACTTAATGCCTTTAAATGTGGTTCTGTAAGGTGCAATAAAAAGCCATTCCACACTGAAGAGGATACAGCTTAATATGATAAAAAGGTTTAGATAACATGCACTTGACTGAATTTTCAGTTTCTATAATCTTATTGCTATGCAACAAAAACTGGCTTTTCAGTCAATAAACTAGTTAGGGTTTTGTAATGCAGATGAAGATATTCAGATTTTTAGCAGAACCCTTGTAAGAATCTGTAAATAGTTTCATACTCTTTGTTTTCTCTTCCTCAACAAGTAGCTCTTTAAGAACCAGAGAAGGAAACTCAAATTTTTACTTATTTTATTCATTTATTTAACAGGCTATTAGAACTAGAGTTAGGCAAAAGTGAGATCCATTTTACTTACTTTTTTGCTATCTAAAAGTGAATTACTTAGAACCTCATTAAGTGAGGTACCTAGTGTCTTTAGTACTTATAGGCTGCCTCTGAAATCAATGGAATTTTCCATGGAATAATCCATGATATGTAAGAAAGAAGTGTGTTAAAGTCATGGCATTGCCTTTTATATAATGATGCCAAAATCATATTCTTCATGCAGATTTGAGATAAATTTGCAGTTGCATCTCACTTTTAATTACATTTAAGGAACACCTGGCACTATGTTCCCGAATAATAAAAGCACCTTCTGTAAGCAATGAATTTGTTTGAAAAGTTTATATAGAGTGCATATATAGAGTCTAACTTGATAATAATTTCCCTCTACACTGTTCTGTCTCAACACAGTAAAATATGCACTGCAATTCACAGTCTTCTTTAGAAATGAACAACTTACTTACACAAGTAGATTATTTTCTCTAAGAGGTACTTCGGAAAATGTAGTTTGTGCTACCTTCAAAACAGTTTTTTCGCACCAAACCTTCCTTATGATAACAGCACTGAAAAATAACGTTATTGTGGTTACTGTGGTTTAAACCAGCAAGCAGCTAGGCACCAAACTGCCATTTGCTCAATGTGTGGAGTCAAGCAGTGGGATGGGGGAGAGAATCAGAAAAAGGTAAGACTCCTAGGTTCAAATATCAAAATACTTCACTTATAGATTAAGCATAACACTAAACATTTCCTTAGATGAAATAGATATTCTTTGCTATTCCTGAGCGATATAAGAGATCCAGATCATACCAGAAGCTTTTAGTAGAGACATCTCCAAATTATGCAAAGCCGAGACTTAAATTCCCATGATAAGTTCATGTCCTTATTAGTCTGATGTCACATAAGTAAAAAAAAAAAAAGTAAACAAACAAGTTTCATTGAAATTCTGGGATTCCACATTGAATAGAACATATTCATTAGAAAGACAAAAGAAAAATCCTATACGCAAAGCTATAATGGGATAGAAAGTACCATGATAACAGCAGGGTGCCAAAGTCTGTGGCTGCAGCAAAAACAAATGGTCCAAATGCAGCAGCCAGAAATAAAAAATGAAGGAAAAGAGGCCTTTAGAAGGCCACAGACAGACAGGGATCTCCAGCAAGAGACACCCACACAGACTGTGACTTAGCAATTCTACTAATCTATACTACATATTTTTGTTTTTATAAATATTTCATTTCTGAAGATCTTTTTATTCTTTTCAGTTTGTTTTGGCTTACCAATAAAAATACAGAAAGATTTAATATGTCAGATGCAAATTCACAGGATATAAACACAGAAGTATTCATTTTGCAGAAAATAAATTGTGAAAGAAAGATATCTGCTTCAGATTATCAGAGAAACATGGAATCATAGAATCACTAATGTTGGAAAAGACCTCCAAGATAATCTAGTCTAACCATCCTCCTACCACCAATATTCTTCAATGAAACCATGTCCCTTAATACAATATCTAAATGTTTCCCATCATTGAAACAATCTTGAGATACAGCTTGCAAAATCAATAAAGATAGTAAAACCAGTAAATAATTTCATAGATAAGCAGCTAATGCAGCCTAAGCTGATACTTTCCGTTGGTTCTCACCACAGTTTTTCAAATTCATTCCATTTTTTCTGTTAATATACCCCAAAATGACATTTCACAATCTGGTTCTCATGTGTCCCTGTGTGTTTACTACAAGAACAGGAAAAGATAGATACAAAGTTTGTGAAGGTTATTTTACAGTAAGTAGAACTATGAGTCTCCAGGAAACAGAAGAGTTCTTTTGGGTGATATTTAAGTAACCACATACAATATGGCTGGATCATTATGAGGCAGAAAATTGAGACATCATATACAAACACGGGAACCTACAAAACAGTTCTGTATGCTGCTCTGAAAACTACATACCCCTATGATACGAGCAGAGAGAACACATTTTCTTTTCCTTAATCCCTCCATTCTCACTATCTGAAATTATTTTATAATACACAGAATAAGAATTAATGTGTAATTAATATGTAATTATTATATCAAGAATTTTAATGTAATTTCCATTAACATTCAATAAATATATGAGTTTTAGGCAGTTTGTTTGTTTGTTTGCGTTCTTTTAAATACAGAGGATTTCTTTTTTTTTTAAAGGCTAATTTTGGTGCAAAAAGCTTCTGATCTCCAAAAATATTTTAAATACTTAATCATGTTCTAAATCTTTAATTTCCTACTATATTTTTTATATATCTATCTCCCTTTCCGTCTTTTTCTTTCAGGTTCTTGACCTTTTTGTTATTTCATGGCAAAGACATGTACTAGGCAAGCACATCTCTTATTGTGATCTGTTAACAACAAGATATATATAACTTCAAAAACTGTGCTTCCACTGTAAGTGTATACCATCTCATATGTATACATAGCCTTTCATTCTTTCATTTTTCTATTTTACAAACAGTTTTGCTCAGCCTCAAATGAAAGGAACTCAAGAATGGAAGCTAAACCAATGCATGAGAAAGGTTAACTTTAATTGAATCATCAGACACTGTTACTCATGACCGTCATTTGATTACCAATTTCTAAACTACTATTCATGTATGAAGCATCTAATAATTGAAGCATTATAATAGACTGGAAAATAAAAATGGGAAGAAAATCTGCTAAAACAGTAGTGTAGTGCACTAACATTAACATGTAGTGTACTAACATTAATAACTAGACATTTAGATAAAATGGTAAGTCAAAAACCAAACAAATTAAAAACAACACTAAATTCCAAAGTAAAATACAGGCTTGACATGTTAATTTACTAGAAAATAATAATGAAACTGCTATATCTGTGAGTAATAAAATGATGTAAAATAGATTGTGAAGTCCAGAAGAAAGTATTTATTTAGTGCAGACAGAGGAATTCAAACAAATGAAGTAAATGATAAGTTCTATGACAAATTATTACGCTTAATAACCACAATGCTATTAAAATTAATATTTTAATAGTTATGTCATTACAGGATATAACCCAACTATAAAAACTCATGAAGAGAATATTAGTATCATAATTTATGAATCAATGAAGATTTCTTACAATAACTTTTAAAACAAAAAACAAAGTAGGCTGCATAAAGGACTAAGTAAACCAGTTACAAATTTTTCTAGACTATATTATTTTATAATGTCATAAATATTGCTGACTGAATTATAAAAAAAAAATTGTTGCAGTTCAGAGACTGAAATGAGACTAAGTAGGATCTTGAAAAAATTAATCTGTCTTGTAGGAAGGTGATTTCTTAGAAAGAATGCTACATGCTAAAAGTAGGTAGCATAAATATAGGAGAAATAAATATAGGGAATAAGTAAATATAGGAAAAAATAGATACTGTTTTCCCTGTTCTGTGAAACAAGAACTATATGTCAGTAAGAGAAAAACGAATATTGAAAACTGATGAAAACAAAATATGTTCATGCTTAATACACAACTAGTCTGTAGGTCTGATTGTAAAGAGTTTAAGTTCTTACAAAGTTTTAATTTGAGAGGTAAAATAACAATTGCTTCAAGAATAGGTTTTAAAATGCCATATAATACTGTGTTTCATGTTTTAAACCTGTATTTTAATAGTAGCTGCTCTTCACAAAAGATAAACTTTTAATAAGAGCAAGACATTTCATCACTTTAAACACCAAATTTCTGGAGAGGCTATTTAAAAATAAAGTCAAGTCAAATTCAGCAGTCAACTATTGTGTCCTTTTATATATATATATATATATATATATATTTATTATATAAATACATATATACATAAATATTTATTATATTTATGTATATACATACATAAATAAAAATAAAAATAAATAAATGAATAAATAGATAGTTAGATAGATAAATAAATATACTTTTAAAGAATTTAAAGAATTGAAAGACAAGTACTAGTTTTGTGACTACAGTCACTACAGGCAGAAATGAAACCTAAGATCTCCTCAGTAAATGAACCCAGTTATTTGTTTGAAACTGCAAGGATGTTATCACAGTCGCTTACAGTATGGCAATGGCTGGAAGCATGAGGAGATGTTGATTTTCCTAGCTTCTTTTAATGAATGTTTCACTTTAACTTTCAGTGCTTGGCATGTCTGCGTAATAAATTGTTTGCAACTACAACCTCTTCTTATTAGATCTAGTGAAGCATATACCCTAATCTTACCCCCTTTCACTTTGTAACAAAAAGAACTTCCTTCTCTGAACCTCGGCTAGCTTTATATTAGAGAATTCAGTAATATATATAATATTCTAGAATTATATAGTATGTTAGTACTATAAAAAATTTAAAGTCAATAAATTGATACATTAAATTTGCCATTCTGTTTAAATGTGCAGGTTATTCTTGCAGACACCTATGATGGAGCTAGATGCATAATTGGTGCAGTTTATGAGAGGCAAATTAATCAGCAAACAATATTAGTATTCAATCATTTTGCTGTAGGAAAGAAGAAGAGCAATAAGAAGCCACTGGGTGACATTATATTGATTAAAAAAAAAAAGAGATAAATAGCAAAAGACTTGTAGACACGGTGAACTTCTGAATCAATGTCTTATAGTTCATCCTACTCTATTCCCTACTGACTAATTTCCTTGTCCTCTTTATTGCATCAAGTTGTTGATAATATTTATAAAAAGGCATTCAACAGATTTTGAATTTCTCAATACATTGAATATTTCCTTCTACAATCAGCATAATGAAAACTGGAGTAAGGCCTTTTTTTCTCTAGAGAGACTTACAATAATTCAAATATCTAGGAACTCTTAGCAGGAAGATTTTGGTACCAAACAGTTAAGATAGGAACAAGATCATTTTTGTTCACCAAAAGTTGTAGATTAGAAACATAGAATGCTCAGGTTGAAAAAGACCTTCAAGATCATCAAGTCCAATCACAACCTACCCATAGCGCCCTAACACTAACAACCCTCCACTAAATCATGTCCCTGAGCACTGCATCCAAATGGTTTTTAAACACATCCAGGGATGGTGTCCTGTGGTTAAATAATTTGAGTTTGCAAAGCTATTTATTCATCTTCTCTCAGGAGAGATAAATCCATGTTGAAAAACACTTAAGTTAATTTCTCCAAATACTGCATGTGGGAAAATCAACTAAGGAGAAATAGACTGGAGGAAAATAAAAGCAGAATGAATAACCTTCATAGTTAGTAAAACTTCACAGGACATAAGCCTTCACTTGCAGTCAATATTTGTAGCATTAAGTCAGAAGTGAGAATTTTCAACAGAGTATTCTCTGATGATAGTGATGCAGCATGGTTTTCAGTATCTACAAATAAATCCTGTGTTGTCTTTTTAAAGCTGTTCAACCCCTTCTTTAGCAATAAGAGTAAAATCATTGTCTCTCCATTTGTAACATAAGAGCAGTTATCTTACTAAGGTGAAAAAAGGGCCCCAAAGAGAATTAAAATACAGAAAATATGTAAAGCTTCTGTATATGTTTGTGCTATTCTTTATTTTAGAATTTTATAAGATATACAGACATCATCACAAACATCTATTTCGGTTCCTTCTTACGGGAAAAGTATAAACAATGAATCAAGAATGCTCCAAGCCAGAGGTAGACTCTATTCTATAGTACTTCAGAGTATTTCACAGTATGGAAGATGATTAATCACAGAATCACAGAATCACAGAATTATCAAGGTTGGAAAAGACCTAGAAGATCATCTAGTCCAACCATTACCAATACTTCCCAGCTAAATCATACCCCTCAATGCAACATCCAAACGTTTCTTGAACACTCCCATGGTCAATGACTCCACCACCTCCCTGGGCAGTGCATTCCAATGCCTGACTACCCTTTCCAAGAAGTAATACTTCCTAATGTCCAGCCTGAACCTCCCCTGGCGCAGCTTGAAACCATTCCCTCTAGTTCTATCACTGATTACACGAGAGAAGAGGCCCACCCCCAGCTCACTACAACCTCCCCTCAGGAAGTTATAGAGAGCTATAAGGTCTCCCCTGAGCCTCCTCTTCTCCAGACTGAACAATCCCAGCTCCCTCAACCGCTCCTCATAAGGCCTGTGCTCCAGACCCCTCACCAGCTTCATAGCCCTCCTCTGAACACGTTCCAGAGCCTCAATGTCTTTCTTGCAGTGAGGGGCACAGCATGTTAATAGCATGTTCAGTAGTGAGAAGTGCCATCAATTAGTTTACATCCTGTATGTAAACACTGAACAGAATTGATGTCTAAACAAAAAAAAAGAAGAAGGTTACAAACGAACATTTGTATCAAATCACACAATCCTTTGTTTTTGTTTTGGTTTGATGGGAAAGACTTAAATTCCTTTCTTACGTTACTATTATTACTATTATTATTTTCTTAAATCCAAACATCTTACTGACTCAAAAAATTTCATCTCCTTTTTTCTGCAGATTAATTAAATTAATAATTATTTTGCTGATTTCTAAGTGGATGTCTTGGAAATAAATTTTTGTTAAGTTTTGCTAGGTTTGCCTTAGTAATATGAATTATTAGAGATGGGCTAGGGCATCTGCATACTTTCTGTTAGCACATACACATAAGTAACACAAAACTAATTCTAAAGGCCAGAAAATATTTCTTCTAAACACTGTGATAAATCTTTGGGAATGAGATCAAGCTACTGACAATAGAAATATTGACCAAGAACTCAAATAAAGAATGGATATTGTTAGGGACAATGAGAACATTCAAATTCTAAAAAATAACATATAGTAAAATAGCAGAAAAACATCTGTATTTTAATAGTTGTTCTCATAATCAAAACACTTTCTGATAGGTGTTAGGAGGGAATTTTTGTAATTATTCATTTTGAGGTTCCAAGAATTATTATTATTATTATTTTTTTTTTTCCAGTTAAATGAGCGTAGAGTATTCTTAGAGACTCGTTTCAGAGCAAGAGACATTTCTTCTCGGAAATGTTGGTGTTATATTCCCCTTCAGATTTAACCTTTTAAATCTACCTCTCAAAGTGTAACAGTGTACATAAAGAACAGTCAAGAACATTTCTAGATACGGTACCAATGAGCAATAGTGACCAAAGTACAATTGGGGAAAAATTTTATTTATGGCTCTGGCTGATGAATTATTTCTTTGGCATCTACATTGATTTGCTTTTCATTTTATTAGCATAGAGATAGTTGTGGATAGTGTGTGCTTTATAGCAGCAAGAATTAGAACCACTAACCTTTTTCAATATAATTCACAAGAATTTATAGAAAGGAGAAACTTTTCATCCATGCAATTCTCAAATGCATTTACATGAAAAATCTCCTAATAATCAATGCTCGAGAATTTCATGCTAAGACAGTACATTTCAGATAGTAATGAAGTAACATTCATGAAGGAAAGTTATTCTGCTGTGATAATTCATATAAACCTACTGTTTGCACAGTAATGGTCTTTTGGTCTGATCTCCAGAAATGACCTACCCCAGTTCTTTCAGACCCTGATCCTCACCCTGAAACGGTGGACTCTCAAGTATCTAGCAAGACCATAAATTGTTGATTCCAAGCAACACAGATAATTTCATTAACTCAAATGGAAAAATAAATAACAAAGACTATAACTATCCACATATACAGAAGATAGCCTCAAGTATAGGTATTTCATGTCAGTTTCAGTTTCAGACACTGCCATTTGTTTTGAACTTGCTGGAATATATACTTTTTTTTTTAATATACATCTTTTCTTTGAAATATGTTGTTTTAGGAAATACAATCTATAGCACTACCTCATATATTTTATTCTGTACTATATTTGCAAAGTTGCAAATAAAAAAGTATGAATAAATGTAAAACAAGTAATCAATTCTATACTCCTCAGCATGCATTTCTAGTCTATGTTTCAAACACACAAAAAAATTTACAGATTCTATTAAATTTAACTGGAGATAAGGTAATAGATTAAGCAAAGGTCATTCACTGAAAATACGACATTCACACTAACAGAAAAAAAAAGAACTATGGCAGCAGAAGACAATCAACATTACAATGAGAACGACTCCGAAGAACAGAAAAAAAACCCACACACTCATGATGAAAGTCCATCTGGTACACAACTATAGAGATTGAACAGGTAATCAGTGTCCAAAATTACTCAAAAAAATAGTGGTCTACCCAAATGAACAAACCTAAAAAATGTCCACTAACTATAGTATTTCTGCTGAGTTTGAGCTATCCAAATAACACAGTAATAAAACCCCTTTGCAAATATGCTGAGAAAAGAATTATACAGTATGTTTACTACTGTTGTAAACAGACACAGATGCCACAACTTACAGAAAAGATAATCCTCTGCTCCTTTCACACTTATATGGAATGGTAAGAGAATTGAGAAGTGTGCAAGTGCCACTAAGTCTATTCAATTAATTCCATATGGAGGTCTAAGTTCTGATCTGAATTATTAGAAAAATAGAAAATCACATGCCTCTGCTTCACGTTCATCAAATATCCTTGTTCCAAACCACATATAGTATATATATGTGAATCATAGGATAGTTTGAGTTGCAAGGGATCTTAAAGGTAATTTAGTTTCAATCTCCCTGTCAAAGGCAAAGTTGCAGCCCCCTCAATCATGCTGCCCAGGGCCCCATCCAACCTAGTACTGAAGGCCTCTGGGGATGGGACACCCACAACTCTGAGCAACATGTTCCAGTGACTCACCTTCACGTCACAGCTTCTGAGTAAAGAATTTACGCCTAATATCTAACCTAAATCTCCTCTCTTTTCATTTAAAACATTTCCACCTTGTTCTATCTCCACTGGATCATGTAAAAAGTCAGTCTCCCTCCTTTTTATAAACTCCCTTCAAGTACTAGAAGCCTGAATGAGGTCTTCCAGGAGCCTCCTCTTCTTCAGGCAGAACAAGCCCAGCTCCCTCCACCCTTCCTCCTAGAAGAAGTGCTCCAGCCCACAGATAATCCTTGTGGCCCTCCTCTGGACCGATTCTAACAGTTCCATGAAAATACTCTGATTAATTAATTCAGAATGTAATTTTCTTGGAAGATTTAATTCTATCAAAATTTCACTGTATGTACGGATTTTGATAATCCTCATTTCTTTGGTCCACAATATCTGAAAAAATTTACCTGGAAAAACACAATTATTGTAGAGTAAAAAATATTGCTAGGGTGAGGCAGCCAACTCCACACCTCAAGGCCATCTCCATGAAGAAGGAAGGTAGAGTGATTATCATAGGTGACTCCCACTCCCTTCTTAGAGGAACAGAAGGCCCCATACGTTGGCCTAACCCTACCCATAAGGAAGTGTGCTGGGTCAGGGATATTTCTAGGAAACCTCCTAGTATGATTTGCCTCTGATTATTATCCTTTATTGATAGTTCAGGCTGGCATCAATGAAGTTGCAAAGAGAAGCCTGAGGATTGTCAAAAAGGAATTCAGGGTACTTGGATGGTTAGTGGACAAAGACATACAGGTTATATTTTTCTCTATCCCTTCAGTGGCAGGGAGGGGTACTGAGGAAAACCCATCTCATAAACACATGGCTGAGTGGTTGGTTCAACTGTAGTTCAATTGTAATTAGTTTGTGGGTTTTGTGGGTTTTTTTTGTTGTTGTTTTTTTGTTTTGTGTTTTTTTTTAACCATGGAGCAGTTTACTTGGTGCTTGGCCTGATGTCTGCTGATGGATCTCACCTGTGGATCCTAGCCCAAGAGAAGGACTAGTGGGAGATGCAGAGGTTTGGAGCTGTCTTGGAAAAAGTGACCAAAAAATGGTAGAGTTCTCAATTCTTGGTGAAGTAAGGAAGGGGGCCAGCAGAACTGCTACACTCAACCTAGCCAGACGGTAAACTTTGAACTGTTCAGGACCCTGGTAGGGAGCGTCCCTTGGGATTCAGTCCTGAAGGGTAAAGGATTCCAGGAGGCTGGTTGCTCCTCAAGAGCAAAAAGAATAAATAAAATACTGGTGATAGGTGGACAGTTGGACTGGATGGTCTTGAAGGTCTTTTCCAACCTTGTTGATTCTGTGATTCTGTAATTCTATTGAGGAATGCAGGGGCCTAAACCTTGTTCACTAATTGCTACTAATATATTTAAACCCAGACAAGTATTTATGTAAACTAAGATCCACATATAAATGAAAGGTATTTAGGGAATAATTCAGTGAATGTCCCTGAAATGGATTACAATAGAGAAGGAAACAACTGCATCAGAGAGCACTGAAATGCTTATCTCAGATAAGCATTGCCCAAACTTCTCAAAAGGCACGAAGTTATGTCTTTACAGAAGAAGGATTCATTATCTTAATTAAACCTCTTTTCTTTTAAAACTAATAGTCATTCTCTGTTTGTACAAATAGCTTCAAAAAACATGTGTTTACATGACGTTTTATTGAAAAAAAGTCACTCCCACTTAAGCACACAGAAATCTTTAAAATATCTTTTTCTGTGGATTATTTTCTGATCCAAAGGCTCAGAACCTACCAGTGCTGAAAGTAATTATTTCAGTATAATCTATCCTGAAATAATTCAGTCTCAAGTCCTATGTCCAGAAATAGTTTTTATCTATTAAACCTGAAACCTCTCATGCACATTCATCCTGTATCTTTATTGGCCATTAGGATTAGATTACTGAAGTTGTGGTCAGGGAGTTGGACATGAAATTACATTCATCTTGTCTCCTTAGTTTTCTAGTTTTCTCCATAAATTTTCATATAATGACCCATGTGCTTCTGTCCCAGTAGAAGCACGTGACCAAATAAATTAGATTGTAAGCACAAGAAATTTAAAGAGTGTAGAAGAACAGGATATAGGCTTTGAAGACACTGACTACAAGCATAACAACAACTACATCAAAGAGCACTCATTATACATTCTCATTCATCTCAGAAAAGTCAACTTTAATGCATGTCAGTGCATCCTTTTTTCCTGACAGTTGCAACCTTCTTTTCTTTGATCCCTAACCATGGAAGATCAAATTTTACAAAATAGTTGCTAAAGTACAGTTCATCAGTCTGCTACAAGATTCAGCCACAAACCTCCAGATAATAAGCAGAAATTTGACAAACCCCAAGTCTACCAAAAAATTTTGTGTATGTGCATTTATTCAATGCAAGACTTCTGTAAGTGAAACCAGTCTCATTCTCTGCTTAATGAGGAGGTATTTTACTAACTTTGAACCATGCATAAACTTTGACTCCTTCCACTTGTTGGCCTTGTTTCCTAACTAATCTAAATACTAGATAACTTCCAGAAATGTGTCCTAGATGTACATCAGGTAAAATTACAGTGCAGGTAAATTTTTATATTCTATTAACATATTTATAATCATCTTAATTAAGTTATTCAGATAACATTATATTCATATAAAGTCTATGATCTTTACATTTTTGTAGCTATATGGACAAAAATAATCTGTTTCTAAAATATTGCCAAACAAATCAGACATCACTATTTACTATTTCACAGGGATAGCACAAAGTGTCTGCAAAATGGCCAATCACAAATTCTCCATTACAGTTCATCTGGGAAAGAATCTCACTTGAGTATTTGCATAGTTTGTGCATAGACAAAGCTTTCAAGAAAAAGAAACAAAACACACTTTATCAGCATTTGCAGAGAAGGTTTCTCCCATGGCTCAATAAATAAATCAGATATAGAAAAGACACTATTAATTCAGGAGACTCACAATAAGCTGTTCATTCACAAGATTTCAGACAGTGGATCCTGAATGCAAAGAATGAAAAATAGTTGAGATTTAATACCAAAAAGTAATATTTAACTTTTTATAATCAACTACATATTAGTCCAAGTGTATTTCTAGAGTAAGAATAATTAAATTTCACAATGTGTTAAATATGAGTAAGAAGATGGATTAGTTAACTATGAATACAGAAAAAAGGCTTTTAAACTTCATGCTTTTTAACTGAGTAACTTGAAAGTGTATTGAATTATTGAAGCTCTAACATCATGACTGTCAGAACCAAGCTTCCACAATGTGGTAGATGCTATAATGCAGTTATTTGGTGGTTTCCTGGCCTAAGACTGCTTGATTTAAACAAGTTTATTTCACTTTCACTTCAGAACGACATGACCGTTTGCAGTGTCAGTGAGTGGTTCTGAAATTAAATTGACAGCAAACTAAATGAGTGTCTTCTCTTTTGCATCCCCTATTCATGTCTCAGAGACAGTACAAGGCTTGCATTGTTAACAATTATGCCAAAAGCTGGCATTACAAAAAAGTGACTGGAAATTGATGGATAAAATTTAGGTGTCCTAATTATAAAAATGTAAAAAAAAAAAAAGAAGGCATTCAAAAAAACAAGTAAAATTTTCCAACAGATTGCATCAGTATGGTCAGGAAAAAAAGAAAACCAAGAACATCTATTTAACTAGATTTCTTGAAAGCAAGATAAAGAATTTAAACATTGGAACACTTTTGCTGTGTAGAGGCCTTATACAGGCCATCACTGGTAGAATTTTTGCCTTAACAATATAACAGATTTCTCTTTCCTAGTGTATATAGCACATTTAGATCAGTTCATTCTCTTTTGGAAAAGTAGAAACATTTCTCTCACTGAAAATATCATTAATACTTCAGCATATACAGAGGTCCTTTATTCAAATTCCTGACTATACACTGCAGATAAACCAGTATTTGATTCCAAGTTATATAAGAAATTAAATAATAAACATACAAATAAGTTTTCAATATATGAATGAAGTAAAGACTGCAGTTTAATTTGCTTACAGAAACCAAGGCTTTGCCTGAAAGCAAGTTTCATTTTGTATCTTTCCTCTTTGCACCATTATGCTTTTGCTTTACCAGGATATGTGTTACTGTTATAAACTACTGCATATTTGATGCTTGCC
Source organism: Alectoris magna (assembly GCA_030625065.1). Taxonomy (NCBI): domain Eukaryota; kingdom Metazoa; phylum Chordata; class Aves; order Galliformes; family Phasianidae; genus Alectoris; species Alectoris magna. Next base: position 18,593,264 of record CM060565.1, read on the forward strand.
CATGGCTATTCAGAACTCTCTGCTAATGGAAGGCTGAACAGCATTAACAGCATTAGGACCACATCAGAAAGAGCAAGTTTCTTTTAGGGTCTCAATTGGGAACTTTCTGCCTTACTTTCCTTTGCAATTCACTAACCCTAATTTTCAAAATATTTCCTGCTGTTCCAAAGGTGCATACACTGTAAATGTCTACAGATGATGTAGAATGGGCCATGTTAGTAACGCGATGCTTACACTGTCATTTCTTGGATATCTTTTACAAATTTTGTTACACAGTCTGTTTAACTTCTTGACTTAAATGTTTTGAAATGCCAATATTATGATAAATAAGTGATTAGTATGGAAAGTATCCTGAGATAACCAGAATCCCTCAGTTCTTCATTTCAACTGCCAGTGAAACTCAAATGACAAAGATACAAGCAAATATTCTAAAAACTATTTTTGATTCTAAAAGCTATTTTGAAATCATATATTTTCTGAAATTGAAAGATTTCTTACTTTTTTGACATCTGAACTCAAATTCACCATAGGAACTACCGTCTAATAAAATTACTCTGGTTAAACACTTATCTTTTAGCATAGCATGAAGTTAAGCCATGCATGGAGGGTTACTGATCTGCCTTATCTTATTCTTAAAGTACTAATAGAAAATATAGTTGATTTTATTTCATTGGAATCAGAACACAAAGGGAGAAAAGGAGTTAAGTTATGGCAAACCAGAAAGACTGTTGACAAACTGGGCCTTGAAATCTGAATGTTCGTTGACAAAAGATTTAATATCTACTTGTTGTCAGAAACTTCACAAATGCATTAATCTGATCTTGATTTTTCATAGAATCACAGCTTGGGTTGGAAGTGACCTCAAAATCATCTAATTCCAGCTCCTCTGCTGTGGGTCACCAACCACTAAACCAGGCATTAGATCAGCAGCCCAGGGCTCCATTCTTCCTGGGCTTGAACATCCCCGGTCATGGAGCATCAATAGTGTCTCTGGGCAGTCTGTGCCAGTGCCTCACCATCCTCTGAGGGATCCCCATCCGTGACTTAAAGGTGCAGGCTTCAGATGAAACCATGAGTTAATTCTGTTGGATGCTTTCCTTTGTAAGGAGTCAGGTCTCATGTTGGTGAATTACTTTGAAATCACAGTATCAGATTTAGTATATGCAGCCAAAACACTTAAATGCTGTACAAATCCAAGAGAATAATGTGTCGTGTAGGGTAGTTTGTTCAGGTATATTGAGTGATCACTTCAAGAAAAACTCTGATTCTGTTTTGACAATATTATGTTAAAGAAGCATGTATAGGTATTAATTGCACATTCCAATAATCCTGTTTGCACTTAAGATACAATAAAGCAAAATGTAAATAAAAAGCAGCAGTGATTATTTTTGGTCAAAATATTTCAACTTCATTTTTACTTCAGCTTCCTAATAATCACCAACTGAAACTTCAGTATGCAGAGGTAGTCTAGTTCTCTCAGATTACTCTCAGCATGAAATGATCTACAGCTGGAATATGCCGCTATGATAAGCCTTTAAAATCAATAGCTGCCAGTAAGAATTTGCTGCACACTAATTTAATGTATGGTGCATACCACAGTGTTCTGTAAAAGGAAGAGTTGAACTCTGGCTACAAATATAAAGATGACAGCTAATCACCTCTTTAAAGTAAGGATGCTTATTCAGTTGACAGAATACGGTATAGATTTCTTTCCTCATCCCAAATTACTCAATAATAATAATATATATATTTTTAACAGTCTCAGTTTTATTCCACCACAAAAATGATTATATACCACCTAAAAGAAGAGATTAGTACACAGCCTGAAGCCACAATGAAGGAGGAATATTTCAAACAGCTATCTACTTTTTTTTCCAATCTCCACCACATAACGCGGAAAAATGATTTGCAAAAAAATATGACCACTGGGGTATTTACAGAAAATAATGTTATAGGTGCATACAAGTATGGTCGTTTTTTGTTATTAGGCAGGAAAAAGGCCAATGGAATCTCAGCAAGATAAAAAATATAAATTTATACATTATATATTTAAAGGAATAAAATACCTATGCTTACAGTACAGTTATATGGGTATGAGAACTGAATGATGTGCAACAATGTTACTGTCAAATGACACTGAGAATTTTGCTACTGTGTAGTAATTCATTTGCTAGTACATATTCTACCTATCCTGAAGGACAAAGATCTCAATTTACATACAATGCTCTGTTATCTTTGACTACAGTGGATTCACAATAAAGAAAGCATTACACCTCAGAGAATGATTGTTTTCAATGTTTTTTATTTATTTTTTGAACACTCCAGGAATGGGGAAAGTTAAGAAAAATTGAACTGAAGTAACGAGTAAAGGACAATATTTTAATAATAAATACTATAAAACTGGATGAGTGACTACCTCAAAAACCAGCACAAGTCTCAGAAGTTTTCCAGTTTTCCTTCTTACTGGAAAATACAGACTTATGAAACAAATTTTTAAAAGTTTATTCTTTTCAGAAGTTGTATGTGTCAGGATAGACATAGTCAAATATTTAATTAAGTTTGGAATGTTCAATGATTATTTTCATCTGTTCATTCACATTTCATGACTGTACAAGAGATTTTGTTTCTAGATTTAGTATTTTATAAAGCATTTATAAAATGAAGACAAAAAGGAAAATATTTTCTACATTTTATCTATATTTCATTATTTAGAAGATGAATATAAAATAATTTACACTAACAGTTCATATTGTAAAGGTTTTCCCATATATTTCATGTGAAAGTTAAAATTGGGAATTTGAGGAACATATTTTAGACCTACTGTGTTTCAGCTGTTCCCTCTGAGAAAAACTTTTCTACTAATTTGAAGGATTCAATAATTTTGAGTTGTCAGCTTTACAGAAATACAGAGGACTGTTTTAAATCTCTGCTGATAAAAAGGGATGAGTTTATTATAAGTAGAACATGTTTGAAAGGAAACCCAAGTCTTGAACTGGGAAGCAGAACATAAAGGTAAAAAAAAATACAGACATAAAATGGTATATGTATACAGAGAGAGGAACTAACACTCCACAGAAAGAATAAATAATCCCTTAACAGGTGGTATACTAGTGAGGATGAGATATACTTGGGGATCTAGTGAGAATCTAACACAACACATGTAGGACCAAATACGCTAATGTGTGATATGCTAATTAAAGATTCTAAGTGAAAAACAATTGTAGCATTCATAATATCATAGTATGGCTATGTTTTGCAATCACTGGTGACAGTTTGTAAGTGCCTTGGTTGGAGAACAGCTACTTCAGAAGAATTCAGCAGTCAGACTAATGGCTGTAGTATCAGCCATTGCTCAGTGACTAGGATTGATCTATATATGCACCAGTGAGAATATTTTTTGGATCAGACTTAAGCTCTCCAGAAGTTTAGATCAGAAGGAATTAGTGGTTAGCTCTTCTTCCACATTAGAACCGGTTGCCTACTTCCGACTTAAATGCATGAAGACTTCTTCTTAGTTATCTCAGAGAACACAGCTATGCAAATATACATTTGTATACTGAAGTATATGTTAAGCTCATTTCAGAAAAAAATAGTGATTCAAAATTGCTTTCTTTAGCAGGAATCTTTGGGATCTTCTTTTATGTAGCTAACCTGCCTTAGCCATAGTCTACTTGTCTGATGAGAAGCATTGCTAAAATTATAGTATTGGTTTGGACAATGCTATTAGGAAATATGGTTTGAACTTTTGGTTGTCCTATGTGGAGCCAGGAGTTGGACTCAGTGAACCTTGTGCATCCCTTCCAATTCAGAATATTTTATTATTCTACAATTCTCCATGTGCTATTTTCTGTAGGGAATACTATTCTCCTTCATGGAGCAACGGTTGTTTTTTTTTCCGGGGGGGGGGGGGGGGGGGGGGGCATTTTTCTCCTTAATACTGGACTGGCTAGAGTCCAAAAGCATTTAGCTGTGGAAATCCAGCCTCAGTCTTACATACATAAATTGTTTTGGCTAGTGTTTTATGATTGATATTTACTTACACAGCAGAGCACTAAGCCAAAGACTGAAGCTGCGCTTCCTTCTATTTGGGAGAAAGTATAGAGATATAAACACATATTTAATCATAATCCCAACAGTCTGCAGACTTCTTGAATATGAACAGATGTCTTATCATAAAACAGTTCTCTCTAAATCATTTGAGCCAATTATTATGTCCTCCTTATAGACTTCAATTAAGTCTCCAAAAGTTTTTCATGCAAGTACATTAATTTTTAGCATTTATAGAGAAAATCGTGGACAAATTTCACTCCTAAATACACTGCTTTATACATTTTCATCTTGAAGATAAATTCTGATTGGTAGCATATCTAAAAGCTAAGCATTTTATATATTTACAAATAAAGCTATGTATTTCTCATGGTTCCAAAGCTCTCCCAATCTCAAAAAACTGGCACATTATCCATAAAATAATCAAAACTTTGGACTTGAATTTTTTTTTTATTTGCTTGAGAAGGACAAGGAGGTCTGGAAAATAAAGAAACTAATATTAATATTTTGTTGCTTGAGGGAAAAAAAGACAATAAGCTGTAGCCATCCATTATTAGAATCTTCAGTTAATTCAAAAAACAGAGAAAGTGTTTTCATAGAATCATAGATAGGTTTCAATTGGAAGGGACATTGAAGATCATTTAGTTCCAACACCCTGCTATAGGCAGGGACACCTTCCACTAGACAAGGGTGCTCAAAGCCCCCATCCAGTCTGGCCTCAGAAACATCCAGGGTAGAGTCATTCACCATCTTGCTGGGCAACCTGATCCAGTGTCTCACCACCCTCACAGTAAAGAATTTCTTCCTAATACCTTCTCATCCACACAAAGTAACAGGGAATGCTGCTCCTTTTAATTTTTTAATTTCTAAAGTGGTGAATTTGGATGGCTGTGATTGCTGTATGTATCAATAGATTTTTTTAGTGGTGGACAAATAATTTCACATGACACAAAATAGTTCAAGAAATCAGTGGAGGTAGGTACATATTTCTGAGAAGTTATCCTCTGTAACACTTTGAGAGTAAGACAAATTCCACATTGAATGTGTTTGACTCTACATTATTGATTGTAAAATGAATCCTAAGTTAAATAACACTTGCTTTTAAGCTCATAAACATAACATTCAGATTTCATACAAGAGTGTCGTTAAATAATTAAGTTTCTCACACATTTTAAATTTAAGTAATAATTATTATTACCTAAGCAGGTAATAAAAAGGAAGGAGGAAAAGGAAAAGATCAGAAACCATTTTGGAAAAAAAAAAATCAAGTTAAAAAGAAAATGTGGCATTCCTAGGTACCAGAGATTAAAAAAAGAATTCTTGTTCTATAAAACACCTCAGATTCCTGTCATGGGTGAAAGAAACAAAATTTAAAAATTGATAAAATGTACTTTCATAAACAGCTAGTTCACTATCCTTTTGCTTCTTGTATCTTACTTATAATTTCTATCTTGACTTCCTAACTAAATATTTAAAAAAAATATTGAAGTAATGGAAGTGCAGTATTTTGAGTATTTAAAAGCAATACAAACATGTGCATAAGCTCATTTAACAGGCTTATCAAAACTAAGTACAAAAGCACTTCTATTTGAAAAGCTCTTTCCTTTACAGCAGTAAAAATATAATTCTTTTTGAGACTCTTTGAGTTTCAGCACAAAATCTGAATTTAACCACCAAAAATCAAGTTTTTATCCAAATATGGATTTGAACAAAAAGAGATAAAGTAGATCCTTTGACTCAAAGAATGCCTTAAATATGTAGAGTGTCATGTGGTACTAAGAAATATTTTAACATGGACTGCTGCTGAGAGGAAGACAAGAGAGGAAGAGAGAGGAAAATACATGAGGTGAAATAGGTGACTACAAACTCATTTTACTAATGCAGATGAGAAGGCTAATTCCCAGGGAGAAGTCAATCACCTCCAGATTGCATGGGACGACTTCTCCTACATTCTTCTTATCATTCTTTCAAACAGTGAGGAAGAAAATGTGCCACTAAGGAAAAGTACTTGATCCACTATTCATAATGATTTACAAACTGTTACACCAATTCTATCAACATGACAAGCAATTTTTATACCTGATTTTATTGTTTAGTGGATCAAGAAGAACAGTTTCTCCTTCACCTAAGAATCATGTAATTTGACTTCAAAAAAAGACAACTGGATCAAATGTAATATGAACTCCATTACAGAAATATCAGCAAAATTTTACTCACATGGAGATGCTGAGAACCATGATGAGCAACATCTAGATAAAAATCAATAATTTATATTCAATAAAGTCATAAATGAAATGAAAACAAATGAAAATGTATTCAGGTATGGATGCCATTCCTACACAGGTTTAAAATTCATAGATGTTTGGCTAGTAGAAGCCTTTTGCTTTCTTCCTTTGGATCTCACATCCCTATTGGCTAAACTTCATTTCTAATACAATGTGCTATCTTATTTACCTGAAATACCTACATTATTTTGAAGAGTCATCAATCCTAGATGAAGGATCTCTCTGTGTACTGGAATAATTCTATTTCCACTAGGATTGAAGATATTTGATTATGACCTGCCAAATAATACTCTGACTGCACTCAGGCAACCTGACATACAATATCTAGTTGGATTCTCAAGTCACATTTCTAAATGAGAGTAGCTGCTTTTATTTTTCTAGCAGAAGGCTTAGAAGAGAGAGAGATGAAACTTCAGCTTTACCTGGTGCTTTCATTATAGAAACACGCATGAGGAAAAGAAGTCTTTTTGTGCAAAATAATCCTGAAGAGAAAGTAGAAAACATTCACTAAACTAGAGGAATGACAGATGAAAATAAAAGTGCAACAGTTGCAAAGCTATGCAAATGACTGTACGGAGAAAGAAAATTAACAAGCTGTCCTGATACAGACTAGAAACAGCTCATACTTCTTTTTGAGTTTATGTAAATTCTTCTTAAAGTAGTCAATCTGATAAGATTAGAAGATAAACTTCTTGCTGCCAAACAAATTTATTTCAAGAGATCAAAACTTAAATAAGTACCAAGGCCTCGTGCCCCTCCCCTAAATGAGCACCCCCATGGGAAAGGAGAACAAAGTATGGATCAGGTGCTCAAAAAAGCCTGTGCTGAATTTGCCAAGTGTGTTTACTACACTATCACACTGTTTTATAACAAGTTTCTTTCTAACCCATACAATTTCATTTTTTATTTCCTCATTAAAAAGCTAAAAAGAAAGGCTATTCCCTAACTCTTCAGCCACAAATGTATGCTGGCAAAGAACATACTCATCACACATTGTAAAGTACTTTGACCCTTAAATACATAACATAAAACTCAACTCCCTATCCCACCTTTTGCCTGAAATGATATTATCATCTGAAATTCTACCACTGGAGTTTAAAAGGACAATGATTTTTTTAAACAGAAGAATTTTTGAGTTATTCGCCCAAACGGCTCCATTTTGACTAGAATCAAAATAAATAAAATGAAAGAAAGAAATTATTTTCTCTTTGAGGGAGTTTCTCCTAATACATGACAACCCCATAGTGCTTTATGAACAGTAAGATTTACAACAGCAACTTCACTTTTCAAGCTACTAACATTAATTGCTTCACTCCAATGATAAATCTAGAAAGTACAGAGATTCCAAACCACAGTAATATCTGCTGGAGTGATTGTGTCGACTGGAATTTAAGATAGGTAGCACTAGAGTATTTTTAGGAGAGAAAACGGGGAGAAATATCTCAAAAAGTCAGGCAAAACTACTTTCTATTGCTTTTTACTGAGAAACTTACTCCACTATATCAATTCTTTCTCCTAAGGCTCATGTAGATTAGTTTTGCATACAAACTACACAATATATATTAGCTAGGAGTATTTATGCAAGTAAGATATGTATGAAGTGTATATCCAGTCTAAAATTGTCAAGCTTATTTCTTACCAAACATATTTAGAAAGAAGAATATATTTAGAGTGAAGAATAACACAAAAACATAATTCTTACAGACAAGTAAAAAATAAATGATAAATACACAGATGTCAAGTAATTTGTGACTTAAGGTAAACTTCCTATCTTTGTTTAGTAGTGAGCCTTTACCCAGTTTTGTTGTTTTATTTTAAATACAACCATAAGCTGAACACCTTTGGTTAAATATTTTCTAGTTTGTTGTTTGTTTATTTTGTTTTTTAAAGAAAAAGTGCACAATTAGCAGTGCTAGAGGATTCTCTTAGCTTTTCTGGCTTTCCTAAACTTCCCCTAGGACACCCATTAAAAGGAAGGCAGCATGGATTTAGTCTTAATTTTGGCAACTGCTGATTAGAAAAGCAATTGGGGCTAATTTTTCTCCAACATTTTAGTTTAACTAAGACTGTAAGGAAACCATTTCAGATAATAGATTAGATGATAGGCATAGAAGAAATACTTGGGGGAAATAAAAAAAGAAAAAGAGTAGGCACAAATAACTGCTCGGGTGATCTGAGTGAGAACATCAATATGACTGTCTGAAGAACAGAAAAATGATGATGAAAGGAAAACAAAACAGACCTTCAACACTAACTAGAAAATGAAAAATAAAGAAAAAGGAGGGAAGGAGAAAAGAGAAAGAAGGAGAAGAAAGAATGGAATGTAATGGAAATAATGTCGCAATGAAAAGCTTAACAGTTGCTCAGATATACTTTGATAAACTGATCAGTATATAAGCATATCAGATAATGGTCGCAAAGACATCTAGACTGACTGGGAAAAAAAAGTTACTTTATGACCATATCGATTATATCTTTATTATTAACAGAAGTAAAAATAATTCATATAATAGTATCTTATGTTTATATAACTTATCTTTGCAAAAAGACTTTAAATACCTTGCATACTGTGTCACAATAAGTAGACATATTTAAGGACCTCCAAACAGATTAAGCAAACAAATATTTTTAAATATCTTACATCCTGTGTCCAAAGAAGTTGCAATTCTAACCTTTGAGTTACACAGTGAATAAAAACATTAGGAGGAGAGATATATCACTTTTTTTTTTAATATAAGGTGTATTTTCCCTGAAGGTTTTAACTTTGAAATGGCTATTCTGAGCCAAAGATCTAATCTGTGCTAAATTAGTAACCTTACAGCTAAGGTTTTGTTATGATTGTCCCAAAGGGTTGTTACAAGAGATGAGGATAGCAGGTGTATGAGACTTACACCAATACAGATTGTTAGTGTGTCAAGTCATACCAAAAAAAAACCAACATTAGACCTATTTTATGTTGTCTACAGAGTCTCTTTAACCATTAGTAAGGGGGTCACTCAAACTGTGCTAATTAAAAACTCTTAGCAGCCATTCTGATAAAGTGTATTTGAAAAAAAAGCAGCATAGTAAAGACAGGAACCGATGAAGCAAATAAATAGAGCAAATGCTCCACAAAAATGAGACTCAGATCCATTGTTTGAGAAGTTCAATGCTACTTCTATAGTTTTGAATGCAGATTCATAAACACAGTTCTCTTACTGAGGCTGAGAAACATCATACTGGTGAAAACTCAACGTCTGAGGCAAAGACTGTTTAAATTTTATTCCGAGTTCTCACAGTAATGAGAGGAATTATATGGACATCTGGCATAGATTATCATTTTTCATCCACATATCATAAGATTTAAGGATGGCAGGCAAGGAGTGGAGCAGTAGTACACAGGACCTTATGTGAGATGCTCAGGTGGCATTTTGGCCAAAGTTGTTCTAGAAGTAAAAATGATCTGCTCAACAAATTTCTTTTCAGCTTAAGCAAAGTTAGAAAGGTTCATATTAGAAATACCATGTTGCGTTGATCATATCATGGTTTAATACTGAGTCTTACTAAATGGTACTTAAAAACTGCAGTACATAAAAGCACTGAAGTAAAGTTAGGACAAATTAACTATAAGGTTCAATTTAGACCTGTGGTTGCAGTTATATTTCAAGCAAAGGAAACAGTAAGCAGAGGACCGAGTGTGTTTGTGATAGAAGTGTACTTGACATATAACAGAATTCTTGTCTAGCCACCCCAAAGCTTGTTTGCTAAAGTAATTTTCATCTTCTCTTATTTCTTTAAGCTTTCTGCCATTCCCTCTTAAACCCAGAGCAGTTGCTTTAATACAGCATATTCCTTTCTCTTTCAAATCCCTTGAATTCAGATGAAGTCAACTGGATTGCAAATACTTAACAGATAAAAACAACGGAAAATTAAACTTTTTAGATGTAAAAAAAAAAACTAACTTTTTGAACAATACCTCTAGTAAGTCTTTTTCACTGCTATAATACAATACCCACAATACTAACAGTATACCCTTGAACACATTGATTTTACTGAAGATTGAAAGATATTACAAGTTGGAAACAAAATGAAAAATATAAAAAACATTTTCTCCAAATGTGTCTGCCCCTGTTCTTCCTGTACAAGTTTTGTCCATACCTTCATATGGACAAAAGTAATTTGCTGTTTCCTAATCTGGAAAAATCGTGAAGAGTTATTTTTTTCAAAACCCCCTTTTCTTTTTGTAAATAAAATATTCTTTAACAAAAAAGACCCATTCAGGCAGCATTTAGGAAAAGAAACCTTGTGGAGGCAGGAAGTTACAAAGCTTGGTGGCTTCTCTCACACTATCAGATACCTGTAAATTGCTCCTGTAGTTCTGTGTCACCATACAGGTGAGAGTCAGCCAGAGTACTACACATTCAGCTTTCCCCATCATGTAGCAAAATGTTTTGAAAATTGGCGGAAATCTCCTAGTGGGAGAAAGTTTCTCAGAATTTCCATTAAAATTTTGCCTCTTAGACTGCTGAATGGCAAGTACTTAATTGGGAGTAGTAGTATCTTCTTTCCTAACAGATCATTTGTTCCTAAAAGCCACTTTGCTGTAATACTAAGTGAACAGGCAACTCATTTAGTTAAAAAAGGTCCATATTGAAGGATATGCAAACAGATTTCTCCATATCCATTAAATGCAACATGGCTTCTGACTTGTCAGTTACAAGAACGTCATAATAACATAATTAACATAAATAAAAAGTAACTAACAATAGTTACAGTAACATGCCCTGGTTTTGCCACCAAACCTGAAGAGCCAAGTTTTCAAAAGATTAATGTCCTCTATGTTAGAAGAATAAAAATGCACCAACTCCCCAGTTAATTATAGTGTTTGAAAGAAAAGCCAGACAAAACCCACAGCAAATTTAGAACAAATAAGAACAAAAAAATGTATCTGCCCAGGAGGATTTAAGAACAAAATTGAATGATGCAGTGTAAGACATTGCATGATCTCCTCTTTAAAATTAAATAATTATCAATAATACAGCTGACCTTCTGTCCTCAGAAGTTACCTCTGTAAATGCCTTTTGTGCAGTGTATCCAGTGAACTTGATTCCGAGAGAAAAAAAAATCTCAATATAATACCTGTTTTTGATTTTTCAATTGACATTACCAATGGCAAGAAGCTGAACAAACACTTCTAAACCAAAACAATAAGATCTAGCTAACATTTTTCTGAGAAACACAAACAGTGGATCTGAAGCCTTTTCTTGTTCTGTTGAAGGTGCAGGCTGCTGAATCTTAAACACAAACCTGGGTTTCCTATAGGTAGGAGAAAATACTGGCACTGGATCCAATCAATTCAGTAAGAAGATTTCTTCATTTGAGCTCAGTGATACTGAAGTGTTAGATGTTTCTCAGCTAGAATAAGCTTTCCATGTGACTTTGTTCCCTAAATTATTACTAAATATTTAGATGGCGTTATAAATGCTAAAACTGTTATTAAGATACATGTGTAATGTTTATTAAAATACTAAAAGCATTTTCATATAGGAAAATTTCTTTTTTGCAAACGATCTCTCATACATTATGAAGCAAACTTTAAATTCAAGTAATGTGATAATTACTGTTGAATGTGTAACTATCAATATAGTAATTTCTCCATTTGAATGACACAAGTTGTCATTCAGAAATTACAGCAGCTATGTCTCTAAGTTTCATTAAATTGAAAAAATTTCTCATTCCTCACATCTTATAATGTCTTATAATGTAAGTTTTGTATTAATATTGTACTTTTTGTATATAGTTTTCTTTTGACTAAGAAAATTCTATGGCTATGGTTTTACTTAACTCTCAGTGAAATAAATTTCTGATTATGCCTTTTGCAAATATTGAAAATAGCTATGTCTCTTCTACAAATATTGAATACAAACATTTAAATTAAAAAGTAGCTTGACAGTGAGCAAAATGCATCTAAAAGCATTACAGATACTTCTGGTCTTAATCAACCATGATTGCAAGAACACAAAAAGCAGTCAAGTGCTTTTAAATATGTATATTCTTGTAATGTTGACAGCTGCTGACCTTGAGTTTTAGTTGAGTAAACCAGAGAGAGCCATGCTGTAAATAAATATAAAGGCAGTGGTTGCGAATTATGAAATTATCTCACCTAAGTAAATGACCGAATGACTAGAAATCAAATCTCTTCAAACTTTACATGACTTTGGACTGAATAAGCACAAAACTACCTAAAATGAGCTAGTAGTAATTTTAAAGTGATTGAGAACATCAATTAAAAGAGTTAAGGAGAGCTCTACCAGACCATTTTATTCTTGACTCGAACTGTTTATATTTTGTGTGCCTATTAGTTATTGCAACTTTTTCCCCAGAATCAGTCTGTTAGCAAGATGCTAGGCCATCAGTATACTGACAATCAGGTCAATAGAGTTTAGAATACCCAAAGGTACTATCACCAACATATCAACACATACATCTAGCTTAAAAGAAGACCGGGGAGGGAGGGGGAGGAGGGGGTGGTGAGAGGAGGATGTACATTTTCAAATATGGCAGACATCACAGGCTATAACTTAGTTTACATGAGTATTGTCCTTGCAAGAATAATACACAGTTCAAAGAATAGACAATAACACTAAAGGCCAAGTATTTCATGCTTTATATTTATTATCTAGCTTTTGAATATGAAATAGCTCAGAGTTCTTGAACTCAGTTCTTTCAAGTAACACTGGATATGTATTAACCTTTTACATGCATCAATAATACACTTAATTATATGAATATCCAATAATGTGAAAATATATGTTACATAATTCATTCTAAATGAAGTTCATTGCCAAAGATGCTGACTGTTCAATTGCCCACTGTCTCATGACACAGTTACATGCTGCAGGGTAAGTCATCTCCACTTTCCAATCTAGTAGAAAATATAATTCCCTAACAACTAAAAATATTAGCTTGCCATTAGACCAGAAATTCTGCCGATTTAGCCTGTAGGAGCACTGCCATCAGATCTAACACCACAGGAGAGGGAAAAAAAAAAAAACCAACAAAATGCAGAAACTACTCTTTTCATAGTATACTAGTGGCAGAGCTTGAAACAACATATTCCCACCAACTTCACTTTATGTAATAAGGTAATATTTAATTTGCGTCTTTGCCTTTATATTTAAACCTGTGATTCAAACACATCCCACACTTATAGTTTATATAGACTTGAAGAGCTTCAAAGAAGCACTGAATTGCAGCTGAAAGCATGGAAAAAACTATACATCAACTCTAATCACTGGAGTGCTTACAGTAGCCTTTCAGCTGTAGCAGGGATTTTTTTGCCACTCTAGAAACACTACATTTCGCAGCAGAAGCACTTAAGCCTTAGTGGATCTATTGAATTCCATAGAGTACACACTTTCTATGCCTGATTATGGCATGTTTTAGAAGTTGTTGTAATGGGTATTGAAGTTACTTTGGGCACTGCTGTCAACTTACACCACATAGTGAATATCACAGGCAGTTAAAAAAAAAAAATGGTAAAGGAAAACAGGGCGGGTACTGTGGCAGTAATACTTTGTTATGCTCATTTCTGGGGCCAGGAAGAACTGAGTTAGATTAAGGGAGGAATTTATTTATTTTTTATCAATAATTGGAAGGTAGGAACTTCATAACACAGCCTGACAACATTATCTTAGATTTCACCTTTTGGTACAGGAAATTTTTTATATCTTATCAATTATGCCTATAAAGCCAAATACAGAAATTTGAAATTGTGTCATTATATAGACTTATGCATTCTGTTATACTAACGTGTCATTAGAGGAAAATAATAAAGCCATTATGTTTTGATCTTTGACAGTTTTCTGCTGCTGCAGAAATTCTCTTTCATTGGTTAAAAAAAAAAAAAAGTTGTATATTTGTCACTGAATTTTTTTTATTAAAGGTAGATCAAGTAGAGAATTTGAAATGAGTTAATGGGATAAAGGTCTTGAGGATACCAGATTTTATCATATTTCGGTTACATCCTAAGATTGCATATTATGAAAGACAAAGACAGAAAGTGAGCCAGAGTTTAAGTTCGGCCTGATATTTCCAGGGCTATTATCTGGAGACTTCAACAAAATAATTTAGGAGCATATCATCTTCATCTCCCTTCTGGCTGGAATATTTCAAGTTGACTCTCAAACTGTCCCTCAAGAAAACTGATCCAAGGCAGACATATGATGATCAAATTCATAAGAGCAACATCAACACAAATTTTCAATCAAGCCATTGTTTTTTTTATCTAGTTGTTCTGCAATTAAATTTTCTTTGATAAAGATTTTCTGCTGAAACAAAGGCAAACTATGTCTTGGAACTATTACAAAAGCATTTTCAGACATAAAACGTGTTGTTTTTTCTCCAGTATTTAGTCGTTCACAGTAGTAGAAAATTAAGAATACCTGTATAGTCTGCCTCTTGTTCCAGAGAGGCAACTGAGGCAGTGCATGCAGCATGGAATGGCCAAAATATACCACCTGATGCTGAGGTGTTTATCATCAGCACATAGCTCTGCAGCCCTGAGCTCACCCAAGTATCCTACCCTTCCTTGTAATTGCACCACCAGTGTTTGACAGCACAGGGATGGGGGCTTGTCCATGCAAGGCTGAGGACAAAGGGGAGCACAGAAGTGGCCACTTCAGAATACCCTCCTGGTTACTGAGCTGCACAGACTGTCTCTTCCCTCCAACACATTTCACTGTCAGCTCAGGCTGTACCCTAGGAGTTCCCAGATGCAGGGACCACATATGGTGGACTAGGGAGAACTGATGGCTTCTTTACAGTTCCTGACCCAAAATGGATTACACAAGAATAACCCTGCCTGTAGGGTACACTTGCAGTTACCAGCACCATACTAACTTCTTGCAAACTTATCCAGTGTGTAATCTCTTCCATAGCGATTTGATTGATTTCTTTTTAGAAGTAGAAAGAAGCAAGATTATGGGATGCAAGATGAAAGGTAGCTTCATCTAAACCCAGACACAGCTGCTTCTGAAACTAGAAATGCTTCTAGTACTGCCCTATATATAACCTATACTAGGTAGGTCAGTCCAAAAGTAATGTCTCCTTATTTATTTTCATAGAAAATATCAGATGAAAAGAGAGAAGGTAATGCAACCTATAAGGTAAGAGAGGTAATGCAACCAATAATAATTTTTTAGTTGGTGTAGCAGCATTATCCAGTCTATATAGCTATAATAAATCACACACATTATCATTACCCCCTCATGTCATCTAGAGCTAATGTTAATACCTAATCAATTACACCAAACATCAGTCTCTTCCTTCAAGTATCTGTGAAAGAAAGAAAAAGTTATACTAAGGAACTCAGAGCAACTTGATATGAATCTTGATTATCTGATCCCAGGAAATGTATTGATGTTCCTATATTTTGATGTGGTTTCGCACTTCACAGTGTTTGTTGCAGGCATTTCCTAATCAATACCCATAAACTCTCAGAATTTCACAGCTTTTTTTTCTTTTTGTTTTGTTTTCCAGTTGACTTAATGGTAACTGCTTATTCTATACAACAACATTGTCAATCTGAGATAAGATGCATTAAAGTTAATGGATTTTAAAAGCATTAAGACTGAACAGTCAAATAACAGCCAAGCAATTTACTTTTGAGTGGATACTTAATTTCACTGCAAAGTGAGGAGCACTCCACTGAATGCCTCTGTGAGATTTCACTGTCAAAACGAGATGAATGGGCAACACGAATATGAATTAATCAGTAATTTTTCATGGAGAGGAGCTCTGTGCATATTTCAAATTATTCTGATAACAACATTCTTAATCCATTGCAATTTGAAATACAGATACAGTTCATAAGAAGTTATATATATAACATCTTTATATCAAGATAGTTGGAAAATATTTAACAGACTATATATTTTTAAGACTCTAAGTACACAATTAATGATAATTGCAAAACAGTATAGATCCTTCACACAGCTATATTTCAAACAGTAAGAGTTCCAGATTAGCCTGCATGAGGGATGGTCCAAAAGTACTGCCTCCTATTTTGCCTTATTGGCCCATGATGTCAGAGGTGGATGTTGCTGGTATGGCAGTAGAATTTTTGTGCCAATATACCATTACTTTTGTTGCTGTACAACAGATGGCAGCAGAGAGACAGACCAATGAATTGGTATCTGACTTGCAAATACACATTAAGGAAAGGCGTGTATGTAGGTTGCTCAGAAATTAATGCCTCCAATATATACACATGGAAACTACAACAGATACAAAGATCCCAATAATGCTATTTGATAGAGCAAATTGTCAGCTACAAAATTCTACTTCTCAATTTAGTCACCACTATTTGCGTTTTCACCAGCAATGAACAAGAGCCTGCAGGTCACGCTCATAAAAATCTGCATCAGTGGAGATGACCCACTCTTTCACAGCTGCTAAGATGGTGTTGCAGCCAAAATGCACCACCCACCACCTGACTATGTTCACACCCTATGTTTGGTCTCTATAAGCATTCAGCAAACTTTGATAACTGTTCTTGGGTGCCATTTTTCCTGCATAGAGGAATTCAATTACATACATGAATTCTTCTGTAAGTATGCCTATTGTCTCTACATTTAATTAGTAGGAATGTTCCATGTTAATGCTACACACTGAACAAGCAGAATATCAACACCTAATGTGGGGAAAAAAGGAATTTGGACTAAAAGTACTATGGAGTAAATGAAAAGAAATAAACAAGCAACCAAAAAATCTACATTGTTTTATTTCACTTTCAACAAATGCAGAGTTTACCATCAAGAGAAATCAACAGCTTTCACAATCCCACTGTAATCCATAGCATTTGTAACAATACCTTCGATAAACAAATTTTAGGACATTAGTCAGGGAGATTTGAAAGTTTGTAGGTTTATTCCTTTTTCTGTGCTTACACACAGGTTTAAAATATTTTCTTGAATGTGGAAAAAAAAATCAAGTTTAGAAAAATCCTGATTGAAATGAATTTAGGTTTCTACTGATTAAATACTAATGCTAGTGGCAACAAAAATAGTAAAATGAATACTAATTGTACACATCCCAACATTAATACCACTTGAATTTTACACACTCATTCACCACCTCTGCACCTTATCACCCACCCTGTCGTAGCCCTTCATGCAAAAAGAAGAATTACTGATTGACTGAGCAACTTATTCGCTTAAAAAAAACCTGAGTGTCATTCAAACAAGGGATTGATAAAAATAACAGGAAAAGAGCTCAGCTCTCAGAGATCAAGTTAAATTGAGGAAGAGGAGGCTAACATAAGTTAGCACTTTGACAATTTGCTTGATAGCTTAGATGTCATTTTTTAATGAATATCAACATCTTACACATCTCAATAAATTAGTTCCTTTTTAATTAGTTCCATTGTAAATAAGAGAGGCTGATAAAACATTCCAGTAAGCATAGGTTACTCTTTGCTATTACTACTTCTAACAAAATTAATAAAGGTAATCTGAAGTATGCACATATCAAAGAAAAGGGTATGCATCAGAGGTGAAGTTCATTCTCTCCCCACTTTAACTGGATTGGGAATTGCTGAATCGGAATATATCTCGAACAGATCTCAAAACAAATTTGTCACTGTGTTAAACTTACAATTTATCAAAATACCATTATTACTTCCTAGACTGCTAAGCAGAAGCACAGATTCTTGTGAAGCTGCATAATACAGGAGAGTTTTGGAAGATTTCAGAAAGAAGTTTAACTATAATCCAGGAAGAATTAAAATTTTCTCATCCCAGACTTCAGCTTTCTCTATCTACCAAAATACATTTGCATTTATGTAAGTGTACTACTAACTGGCTTTCTTGGCAAAACTTGAAAAAATCTCCTAAAGCTAAAATCCCTGTATACTTGAAGCTGCTTTCATAGCATTTTTTTTTTGATTGATAAGTTTCCCAGAGTCATCTTTTTTACTTTAACTTTCAGTCTTTTCACTGAGCATCTGTTGCTAAAGCGAAGCCTATATAATAAACATTTATGTCCCTCTTTATGTTGATTGTTGTTTACACCTATGTGTCAGGGCTACAGCAATATATTGAATATTTATGTAACAATAAATTGTACCTTCCAGCTTATTAAACATTGAGTGGTACAGCTGGGATTCTCTAAACGCATTCAGGCCACTAGCTGCATCCGCTATTTATCTACATTACTGGCTGCATTTGCAAAGGCTGTTCACTCTTACTCCTCTAACACACGACACGGACTGAATGCCAGCATGCTTTTTTTTTTTTTTAACCCTCTCAACATTTTCATTCCATTTAAAGTGTGCTCTGATTTGCATTCTCGTTATGAAGTAGCAATTTGAGAAAGTCAAAAGTCAGTACACACTTTCTAAGAAAATAATGATATTATGGAGACTAGCGGCTACTCTTAATAATTATCTGTTAATAAACCACAACTCAAGAATTTTCTTGTTACATACTATTCTAGATATTGTATCACATAGGCCTTGTCACCCAAAAAAAACCATGAACTAAAACAAACAATAAAAGTATGGCACTGGAATAAAGAAGGAAAAGAGAAAAATGTAAAAATCTGTTGGCAACATCAACTCACTTAGAAAATACTCATGACTTGTTATTCTGCTAGTTTTATTGCAATACTACAAATTAAGAATGCAATTTTTATTCCCTTTACACCTTCCAATCACTGCAAAATTATTTACTATTCTTTTTCCTGCACTTATATTCAATTCTGTAAGAACTATTCCAAAAGCAGAGTGAAAGTATTTAGCATGCAAAAAGAAGAGTAGATTTTAGCCAGTCATAAGACTAGTAATGAAATGAATAGCAAGCTTCAAAGTCAACTGCAGTCCCTTGATTCTTTCATTTTTCAGAGGCACTGTTGATAACAGAAAATCTGAAATACGGTTTATGCCACCAAAGGAGAAATGAGATGAGGATGTACTACTACAGATGCTTATTATTGCAGCATGATTTATTGTTATACACCTTCAAGATGACTGAAGATTTAAGTCAAGAAGAGTAGAAATCCCTGCTTGTTGACCTACACTCTATGCAAGCACAGCAAAAGATTATACCCATAGCATGCTAATATATGCTAATATATCATGTGAGCAATCTTATCTGAGGTGGCTTCTCTCAGCTACTGCAGACTGACTTCCTCAGCTTAACAGATAAGGTGAAGAACCCATGTCTAAAAATCTCATGATCTCCGTGCTTGCAACTTCATGCTCACAAATACAGACTCTAATCACATACAAACTACCAACAGCCACAGGCCCTGTAGTTTTTCAGTGGTATTCTTAAGCTTTCCTCTTCCATTCAGAAATGCTGGATGAGAACAGAAAGGCAACGTGATCAGAAAAGGGACACATTCACATAATGCTCCTTGCATGAGGGGAGTGCTTGGTTCCATATTCCACTCATGTGATTTCACCTCCAGTTTCTGTGTAGCGTAACCAGTAGCAGAAAGACTGTCCCTGATGCAGCAACTAGCTACTATTCCCATTACCTTGGGCTGCAATTTTTCCTCTCTGCTTGCAACAGCAGTATATTGCACCCTCACGGGGAAAAAAATAGTCTTGATCTTCTCCCTGGGTAATCTCAGAACTTCAGTCTCCAAATTCAGACTCTCCACATTTTGTAGCTCTGCTAGATGCCTTTAAGCACATAGAGGTTATATCACTGAAGTGGAACCTCAGCCTGCTAGGAAACCTGATGAGAATTTCTCTTAATCTGATTATAACCTAAAGCTTCCTAGTTCAGTATAGTTCTGAAATCAATATAGTTTTCCTTCAAAGCACCTTGAATGTTTTGAGGCCCCATTGGACTGACCATGAATGTATTCACAACGTCTAAGCACTCACAAAATGAGGATTTTGGTTAGTCTTTGTCATGTGTTACGCTCTGCCGCTATGTTTATTTCTTTTTCTTTCCCATTTCCCAACAAACCCAAACTGAGTTTAAGAGATGCTTTTTAATCTGTGAATTTAAAAGCCAACCTAAGGGAAATTTCCTTCGTCCAATTCAAGGACTATTACCTAAATGATATTTCTGGCCATGCATCCAGAACAGACAAACACTTTCTATGGGCGAGTCCAATCCTCCACACAGTGGCATGATTTTCAGGGGAGCATTAAGTTCCCTCAGTTGCTCCCTGATTTCTTTCCCTGCTCACACTTTCACTGCCTGCTTAATTTCAGAGCTTCTTTGTGGACCACAAGACAGATTTTGCGTGTGAGAAATTTTAAGGTCATAACTTATGAAAGCCTTGAACATTTTCCCTCCCATTAAATTAAATTAAAATGTTGGCATAATTCCAGTGCTCTGTTACCCTCACAGTAAAGAGGTTCCTCCTCACATTCATATGGATCTTCCTGTGTTCCAGTGCTGGTTGCCTCCTGTTCTGTCATGGCACACCAGCGTAAAGAGCCTGGCCACATCCATTTGATTCCCACAATTTAGATACTAATAAACAGTGATGAGATCCCCCTCCATCCATCTGTTCTTCAGCTCAAACGGTCCCAGGTCTCTCATTGCTTTTCTTCACAGGGAAGATGCTCCAGGCCACTCATCTTTGTGGCCCTCTGCTAAACTCTCTGTAGAAGTTATTTAGATTTTTGAACTGGAGAACCCTGAACTGAACACATTATTCCAGATGTTGCCTCACTATGGTAGAATAGATGGAGGAAGATCTCCCCCTTTCTCCTGCTAGCCTTGCTCTTTTTTAATGCACTACAGGATACCAGTGGACTTCCTGGCCACAAGGACACACCGCTGGCTCACAGCCAACCAGCTTCCTATCAGGAAATGCAACTCCACAGACCTCATTTCCAGCAGGTCAGGCCCTAACCTGTACATGTGGTTAATCCTCTCCCAGTATAGGGCTCCACACTTGCCATTGCGGAACCTCCTAATGTTCCTCTCTGCCCAAATTTCCAGCCTGTCCAGATCTCGTTGAATGAGAACTCAGAAAAGAAAATTCTCAAAAATGTGCTGTGAACAGTGCAAATAGTACTTCCATATTCCATGATATCTTGGGGGAAACTTCACAACATGAGACACTTGTATGCGTTGTGGATTATTTTTTAGATAACAAGGCCATCTCTTTATTATCTCAGATTAGAAATGAGTAAACTTAAAGATAGTTCAAGTAAGTGTTTATTGGCTGAGCTTCCTATTCTACTGAAAAGAACTTAAGACTGTAACATTTGAAGTTAAAAATAAAAAAAAACACATTGAAAAGAATGCATGAGGAAAAGCCTGCTGAATGATGAATACGTAAGTAGTTGAATATAATGTGATAGATTTCTTCTGTAAAATGCAAAAAAAAATCATTAACTGCCCATTTTTGTGAGTTCTGAATTAATTTGAATTGATCTTGGAAAATATCTGCTGTGGTTTTTTTTGAACTTCCAGTAATGAAAATTATTAATGACATTGATATACGAAACAGAACCATCTCCTCCAAGCAGATGCAGTACCAGCACCTTCACCCTCTTGGGACTCGAGCTAATGCATCTCCAGTCTTCATCTAAAAATCTTGCAGAGTGTGCAAGTTCACCACAATAAAGTACAAAATAGTGCCTACTACAGAACATCTGCTATACTTTTTTCTAACAAAATGGATTATGTCACAGACAAAGTCTCTAAATTGCAATATGCACTACATTAAATAAAGATTTGCTTTTATAGCTACTACTTCTTTTACTAGTTATTCAAGGCAGCACAAAATAGACTTTTTTCCTATATATACATAATCTACTCACTAAACACAACAAGATAGAAAGGTGCACAAAATAACACTAATTCTATCTGTACTTATACCAAATAGGAAAACATACCTAATTAACTGGCTTTTTTCTATCAGCCTTTACCATAATTTAATAAGCATGAACCATGCCTAGCAGATACCTTCTGCTGGATTCCCTATTAGAGAGAATAAGCATAGCAGGAAGCCATGTGTTTAGATGCCTGCATTTTTCCAGTTAAAAAAAAAAAGCATTCACTCCTCAGTTTTTTCTACTTCTTGAGTCACAACTCAAGGGGCTGCAGACCAACTATCTTGCGCTACATAGATTCCCAAAGGAGATCCAGCCTGTTACCCATTGGCAAGTACAGTTGTTACTCACCAGAGCAATCATTTGCTGTAAATTTTTATTAATGTCACTGTGCCAAAAAAACTTACTGACATAGTGGTATAGAAGTGATTTGCCTGCTGTGCACTACTTTAGTTCATCATGCTTTTTACCATTAATAACAACCACAGGCTTTGGACTCATATGAGAGTGTAAGGTCATAGGATTTGTCTGAATATGCCTTGGCCTGAGCTAAGTCTAGCTTTTCAGCTTTTACAAATACATGGAGTCTCAACATTAACAATGGATCTTGAAGTCAAGTTGGAATGCTGATACCCCACCAGCTCTACGCTTCAGGGATACCAGTATTGTCAGCCCAACAACATAGAAGGATTTAAAAGTACGTATACAAGTAACTTGTCTTTCATAACCATTTAAAAATTATTATTAAGGAAGTTTTTCAGCATTATTTGGACTATAAATACTGTTATTGTAACTGTATTAGTAATAGCTGATTTATATATTTTTATTAGATTTTTAGAATTTTAATTTATTTTAAAAATATTGACTCTACATGTAAGTTGTATTGTACTTTAACATTTTGTGTGTAGCATGGGAAACATATACACTAAGAGACTTAAAAACAGTATTTACATGTAGTCGAATGTGTGTGCATACAAACAGCCCTACAGCACATGGCAGTCTTCTGAGAAATAACTTGCTCTAAGTGGTAAGCACATTGAAAAGCCCCATTAAATAATTTTTAAGCACAGGAATGTTCTTCATGAGAAATCTGAGATTCCTCAATTCAAGAAAGTTAATTTAGTAATTTGAAATATGAGTAGTGCATGTTTGTGCAGATAAAATCTAATTTGCAGAAATTCATTTGCTCCTTTAGAATCATAGCATTAGCAATTTTCATGCTATTTTTCTACATACCTGGAGTTTAAAAAGTCTTTAGGAATGAAACTAAGATCTTCATGTGTTGTGCAAAGACTACAGCACAGAAATTAGCAAGCATGAGGGTTGCATCAAGCAGAGCTCAGTTTGTTGGTTGCTGAAGCAAATGAGCCTAGTCTTGACAGCAACTTCATTCGGAGCTGCCCTAAATTCACATAGAGATACCTACGTGGTTTATGTAACTTGCAAACATCTACCTATTTTTCCTTAATACCTTTATATATTACAGAAATTCTCTTCACTTTCAAAATTTATGAGTAGAATTGCAAATAAATATTTTCGACCACAATACAATAGTGCCCATTGAAGAGGTCTGTCGTAAGGAATAGTCTATGAGACTTTCTTGTTGTGCATAGCCAAAAAGAAAATTGGGATAGAAGTCTTACTTTTACTCTTTGTTCATGTTCTGATACTGCCCAGAACTCAATTAAAATCAGGTCCCATGATGCTGAGCACAAAACTGTACATCAGTGGAAAACTAATGCTGTATGAATTACAGTCATTAATTGTAGTTTTCAGTGTTGTATATACAGACTTGCAGTAATTTCTGCTGGGACTATTTTTATTAATAAATGCTCAAGCCATTTGCACTTTAAAGTGGAAGGTTTTGTTACAGAAAAATAAATGTCATTTTCTACTTATAAAAAAGCAGCACAGAAAACCAAGTCAGGCAACACTAGTTCTGAGAGTTGTCATTTAGCATGATTACTTTGATTAACTGTAATCAGAGCTGTTCAGAATGTTCTCATAAAAACTTAAGCTCCACTAGACTTAGGAGCACTTAGGAGTACTTTCAGAAAATCCGGCATGCCCTCTGTACATGTGACTTTTGTGGATGTGCTAATACAAATGATGCAGTGTTCTAAATGGCATTGTATAGAGCATGCACTACCTTATTAACATAATTGTCATTTTTATCATGCCTTTCATTTTTTAATCATGCTTCCTTCATCTTCTAAATTCAGTCACTGTTCTTCATAAACAGTGTTCAAATGTACCTTATACTTCAGTTGGTATAGTTTCCTTTTTCTTCTTGATTTGGCTTTTCTTATTTCCATGGCTACTGAAGGTGTCATAAAATCCAGAGTGAAGTTCTTAGACAGTAAAAATTTTAAAAGAAAGCTCTGGAATTTTCTCCAAGATATCTGAACAAACTATTTAAAAGCTAAAGAACACAAAAGCGCAGTAGCACACAAGGAAGTCATGCTTCCATGCACTGTTCACCTACGCACACAGTAAACTTAAACTGGGAAACCATCAGTTTGCAAATGTAAGGAGAGGCAGTTTTATAGGAAAAAGGTTAGAAAGGCTCAAAATCAGTAGAATCCACAGTTTATCATGTATGACTAGAGAACCACTGAACACTTCCTTCCTCCTTGTGTCACAAATATGCTTGCACCCAATTCCACCTGATAGAATGTTCAAGTTGAAAATTACTGGAGATGACTTCAGCTCAACTGAAGGCACAAAATGGGAGTATCATAGAACTACTGTCTTTCATTGTTACTATTGTAACAAAATAATAAAAAAAATTCCTCCTGCAGACAAAAAAAAAGGAGAAAGAAGAAAGCTAAGTGAAAGAGATTTGTTTTTCTTTTTAAAAGCAATAATAACAAAATCAATCAATGGTAAATCCTCAGCATCTCTTTAAGAATTTCCTATTTTCTTTCAACATAAGATTTGTATGCTTCAGGAAAAAATAACTTAAAAAACACATTGATCAAAGAGTTCTGTTATCATTATAATAGTTATTGTAATTCGCAATCATTGTAACATCAGTAGGACCAGCACAAGAAGGTACTACAAAAAGAAGGATGCTCACCTGCCTCTAAAGAGCTAGGCTCAAAGACTCCACAAAAGAGGGAACTCCAGCAAGAAACCCTTCCTCTATTGCAGTCAGCCCTTAAATGAGGTCTAGAAGCCAGGCTCCACCCCTTCTTGTAGCACAGGTGAAGGTAATTCACCTGTGCTTCCAGGGCTGACAGGGTCTTTTCTCCAGGTGTTCAATCAGTGGTTCAGGCTGCGATAAAGCAGTTTCTATACAATCATCAGATGGAAATCCATAATATTTTTGCAGTAGACAGGACCATAAACTCCTCACATGCTCTTAGACACTCAAGCATTTACAACATAGTTCATTCTTATTTTCATTCTTCTGATGATCAGTTTGAACTATCTGAAATTAATTTTGTGGAGGATGATTTTTCAACTAGCCATTAAGAATGCTTATTAATCTGTCTCTCAAACATTATTTAATAGAGACTTCAAGCATTGGTTTCAACTGTCATCAGGGTGCCCATTCATTACCTACTTCACAAGTGGAAAGAATTTTGTTTAATCACCACAATTTCTCTCTATCGAATCAATTTGCATAAGGGCTGGGCAAGTGAGCAGCATGAAAAACTAAATCCAGCTAATGTTATTGATTAGGAAGACCTGATCCCCAAACTAAGCTTCATTAGTTATCCTGGCTTCCACTTCAGGATGCAGAAGTTCGAAAGTTTTCATAACATTACTTCAATGCGTGAAGCATCAATATATTTTATGATGTCTTTATCATTATAGACTCATTAACTACATACAGTATTTAATGTGACAAGTACCATGTCACTGGTCTACAGATTATACAATTTGGGAGTAAGTACAACCTTGGAAGTGTTTAACTTTCAAATTGCTAAGGCCATACAGTGGTCTCTTCAATATTAACCAGAGGAAAACTGGGTAAGGACTTCTTTAGAATTTACATGCCTAAAAATCATATTGATCTAATCTGAGACGTAGGGACCTAGAGTACCATCACACCAGCATTCAGTGGATTTTTTGCACCACATCACTGTTCTGGAAGATGTTTAATGCAACTTTTTAAGTGAAAGTAACTTTAGTTATTCACATGAAACATAAAGAATATAGATTGAATATGTGACTCGTGCACACTCAAAAGTGAGAAATTTGAAGGTTAGAAAAAATAAGCTGTGTTTTATTTTTGTAAACAAATACATTCCTTCTTAATTTAGGATGTAAGAAACACTGATAAATTACTTCAAGGGTTAGGTAACTGTACAGTCCACTACAGGATTTCATATACTATTTCATTGACCACTACAAAGTATATTCAGGGTAAACTGCTTCTCTTAAGTAATACTAATTCTTATAAATTTAAGATATAAGTGTATGCCGACTCTACCACTTTCATTGCCTTTTGTATGGGATAATTATATTCATCTTTTTTCAGAAACATGCAATTGTGTGTGGAAAAGATAGTTGAGAGACCTTTTTTTTTTTTTTTTTTTTTGGTGGACGACAGATGAGAAGAAGAAAATGAAAGAGATGCATAGCAAACCATACAAGTGCATTTAACACCCAGAAACAAATGCAAAATACTGATAGCCTTTAAGGGAAATGCATGTGATTTTACTGAGAAGAGACAGAACAGATTATACTCTAACAAGCCATGAACACATAAAAGCAGCCCAACATTACTCCCTCTCCTTCTACCTGAAATTTCATTTTCCTGGGGTGCATTATCTCAGCAGATTTTTCTTTTCTTTTTTTTTCTTTTCTTTTTTTCTTTTTTTAATCTAAAACTCAAGAGAGAAGTACTTATTTAGAAAGTTATAAAGAAAATTCAGGAGATAAGCACTTTTACAACTTCAAACTTCAAGTATACTAGGAGGTACTTATGTTTAAATACTACTGAGTGAATCACCAGATCAACTAGCATTTCATATTTCATACAATTTAAAAATACATCAAGGTCTCTAATCCTAAAATAGTCAGCTCCATTGACCTCATTGCAGCATGCATCAAACACAAGATTAGGATCTATTAGCAGTATTAAGGTAACAAAATTAAGTCAGAAACATATGGAATAGCAACAGATCTTTTGAGCTCTTGCAAATATTTTCCAGTCTTGACTGATTATATGCTCATTTACTCAGCAGGCAAAATCATCATTTTGTTTTTAAACCTCATTTCTCACAATGAATATAAAATAATAAATCTTTTGAATACTAGAATTTTTGAACTCAAAGACTGTATTTGTAAAAAGGAAATTTTATTCTGACATCATGTGAAGACATTAAGAAAAAAATACCCCTTTCTTATCCTGCTAGCTTTATCCAATACTACGATGTTTCCACATTAACACAGAAATTCAGAAACTAAAGGGCTTATTTCATTTTCTGGAAACAGTTTGATTCGGGTTTTTTTTTTGTTTTTTTTTTTTTTGTTGTTGTTTTTTTTTTCCTTTAAACCTGATCTAAAGTCTAGAATTTTAAAAATTCATAGGAAATTTCATTTTTCCTTAAAATAATGTCAGCAAATTCACAGATGGTCCTGAAACAGTGCTGAGATATTTGTTGCCTCCGTTCCGGCAACCTAGGTACCGGTCCACCTGGCGTGCAGTGGCCTGACAGCCCTCGGACCCAGCGCCCGACCCCACCGGCCCCGCGCCCCGTCCCGGACCATTCGCACGCTATTTAAGACATCAATATGATGAGTGGCAAATGGCATTTGTTGCAAGCAACACACTCTTTTTATATCTTTTCTGATATCACAAAGTTACTTTTCCTGCCCAATGAATGTGTGACACGGACTGTCCTTTCCACATTTGGTCTTACTTCCTCCTCTTCCTTATCCTCAGAAAATGTGTTGTCATGGTCTCTCAAGGTTAAGAGGCCCCCTGCAGGCATTATCACTGTCTGATGACGGTGGTGATTACTACACCCTGCAGGCCTTACCACTGTCCGATGACTAATACAGCCATCCTAGGCACTTAGTTAACAAGCTTACTACAGAAATTCCAACAGCACTTCCCACAGCAAGAAACATTCTTCAGCAGGAATTGTTAATCAGAAAATACAAAAATTAACTTGGTCTACGAATGCCTTAATCTTAGAAAACTTGAAGAGAATAAAGTTTTCTACTATATTCAAGACAGAGAAGTCAGCTCTAACTAGTCTCATTTGTGAAATTTACAATATGTATAATTCTACACTATAATCCTCTTCAGTAGGAATTTGTGCATATCCTGCATGCGCGAATGACTGGTAGCGTTGATACAAACAAGAAAGACATTCAATACATGCTATGGAGTATACATATCTCTATAGCAAGATGTGTATCCCTGTCATGCTTAAATTCAATGAGACAGGTTGAAAACCTTCAGGTCAGAAGTACTGAATAATGTCATGTTTTCCTCTGGCTTACTCCCTGGAGTTTATGATATCTGAAAGAAATTTGAAAGAGGGAACTTGGCACAGGCTGAGACAGAGAGAGATTTAGTTTAAGTTGTTGCATTAATAGACATTTTCAGGTCTAGCTACAAAGCGAGTCCTTAACTCCCACTTGACACTGGCCCAGACGGAGGACAAACCTGTCTTCACATACAGATCTGGATAACCTGGCTGAAGCAATATGTCAAGAGTAGAAAAGATCTCTACACATTGAAAAAAATGCCCAGTGTTTTATGTTTCTCTAATTTAGAGCAGACATACTCTAATTTACCTGACTAGTAGAGCATGATTTTAAATTCAGGAACGACTATTTGTGACTAATACTGAACACCTCAACAAGTCGTATACTTTGTGATTCCTCTTCACTGATAGCCAACACTCTTAAAATCTGATTCTATTTAATTATGATATACAAATACATCAATAGTTATACCATTTATTTTGATTGCATTACTCTTCTTAAATTTTTCCCTCTTGAATAACAGGTGAGTCTATGTGACAGAGAGTTTCTTAAAAGTCATATATGAAGAAAACTTTTCTGTAGAGGTAATTAAAGAAGTTATAGTTTAAACATCAGAATGAGAAGTATGAGTACAGCCTAAGAAAAGGGTTTGGTTTTTTTGTTTCTATTTTTGTTTTATGTTTTGGTTTCGGTTCTGTTTTTTTTTGAGAAAAGGATCTTAGGATTTTTTCACAGATGCAAATTCAGATGGAGATTCTGGAAGGAGAGGAAATTACTGGAGCTGGAGATGCAGATTTACTGTGTTGGCAGAGCTCTAGAAGGGTAAGGGAACATCCAGAGGTATTATATTAAGCACTGACAGATATGTGTGGGGTCTCAAACACAGGAAAAGCGGACTGTACTGTAACTCAAAAGTGAGGTGAATTTGAGCAGAGCCAATTGCTCACTAACATCCTCAATTAGATCCTTCAGAAGCAGCAGATTAATAAGTTCTGTAAAATAGAGGGGGAAATGCTTTAAACACATCCATTGAACTCAGTTTATGGTAAGGTTTGCTCACAGGATTGTGCCTCAGGAGAAGTTAGAGTTCTTTGAAAGCTGAGAGAGCATCTTTGTTTTCTTTATGCTTCCTCTGCCAAGAGCCAACAAAAGCTCAGCTAAAATGAAGCAGCCAAAATGCCATTCTATGTGACTAAGAGAGGTGAGGAGATTTGCACTTTGAATAGTAATGAGGTACAGACTATTACTAATTGAAGGCTTAAGTCCTTCCCAAGATGTTTTTATTGCTCATAAACAACAAAAGATCCTGCATGTTTACATTAGTATTTTCAGAAAATATCAGTTAAGACAAAAGCTATATAAGATTTATATACATTTTCTCCCAGTTTCTAAAGTGCTCCAAATATTTCCTGTTTAGTCTGTCTCCTGATGAATCTCGGATCATGTTAGTCCCTATGTGCTAACAGTGCTGTTGATTAAAGAAACAATATTACTGATAACATTTAACTACAGCAGAATTTGCAGATTGTGATATTCCAGTCAGACCAGCTTTCTAAGTCAATTAGATTTGCAGGGCCAAATTTCTATTGGATGTCTTCTGTACAGTTTCTCTCAGGTGGCATTTGCTTAAATGTTAGATAATAGTGTCAGATTTTGAATTTGGCCTGCAACAAATTAGTTCCAGTTTCCTTCCATCCCTTAATCCTATCCCAGACTTTTTCCCCTGCTAAAAAGTGGCGCAACCGGTTATGTCAGGTGTAACTATTTCCTTTGATAGTTGGGTATCTGGGATTTATTTTGGCTTGCAGTCTGCTTTTGCACAGCTATACCTGTAATAAATTAAAGTCATGCTAGATGCAATCTTATTAAAAAGTTTAAAGAAGGCCTGTTACCTCTCTTTCTAAGTCCAATAATTATTAAAATGACTGATTACAAAGAATGGCATTGCGCTTAAAAAGACAGTGTAAAGAAAAAATAAGTCAAATCCCTTACATATATCCTCAATTTTAAAATGTTATTAGGCTCCTCTGTGCAAAATATCCAATCAAGACACTTTCATGTCCTGATCTTGAAATCTCTCTGTAAAGCCAATTACTCCATCAACTCATAGGAGTTGACTAAAGGCCTCTCATTCATTGACTTAAATAAACTTCAGGGATCTGATAAAACAAAGCATTGACCTGTCAGAAGGGGTTTGACAGAAACTCCTCTTTCTTTTGCCTTGTCAATAGAAAGGCTATTCTGTTTGATACTTCCACAAACTGATCTGATTATTCTCAGACTGCATCTGTGTAGTTTAGCCTTCTGTGACAGGATTCAGTTTGAGACTAAAGCACAAAAGCTAATATGTCTGAATCTAAGATTTTACACTTGCTATCTTAGATATCTTGGATTCCATTATTGTCAACAGATAAGGGCTCAGCAATTACACTGCCCTGAAGATGGTCATTTAATTGCCACTTAAATCATCCTCAACATTATACATATGCTTCTTTGGATTTCTTGGTTTGGTCAATACTCCTGGGTCCAGTGTAAATACAAACAAATGGCACAGTGCTCCTGCAATACATACACTAAGCATCATAGGGGTGCTACAAAAACCTGGGTAAGAAAATTATAAGTACAAAAATATTTTTAAGAAACATTAATTATCAAATTTGTATAGGCAGTGCTGCTACCTACTTTGCATTCTGACACACTGACAAAATTCTGCCCATACTGAGGCTAGGATTAAGTATTCCAGTCCTATCATTGCCTTCATAAAGCAAAATTGCCACTGATTCTATTCTTTATTTATTTACAGAGTAGATTCATGGTAGCCTTTAGCTCCATTTATTTTACATCCTTTTTCATCCACCCAATACAGCTCCTTATAGCTACACTGATTGCATGTTTTATCATTCAAATGTTTAAATATAAGCTTGTCACTATTTTTAGGAGTTTCTTCCATATATTAGTTACAACCACAAAGCTTGACTTCTCCAGATCAACTTTAAAATATATTTCCACAGTTTCTTCCTCATCACATTTGTGGCTTTTTTTTTTGCTTTAGTTATAGCATTGGTTGTATTTGGATTTTTATGACAAGGATCAAATGGATAGAAACCAGACTTGACTTGCTTTAATTTCAAAATGTTGCCATTGATTTAATTTCTGTTCCAGAAGAGCACATCAGAACACAGTCACAGTTGGATTTCAACTGCACTGAATGCAGAACAACATTGAGCTCTCTGAAAATTTATAATTTTTACTTTAATTTTTGGTCATATACTTTCAGTATTTCAGTCCCTCTTAGATACCCTAATGAAAGCCCAAATGTATATAGTGTCAGTAGCTTCATCCCATGTCACTAGAAATAAAAGAAAGCTTTTGCTAAATAACAAGTAAGCCCTTCTTACAATTGAGTATTGTTTTGAAATTGCCACTGGAATTACTTCATCCATTTCTGGATAGGTTTTTTTTTCTTTCCCAAAGAGAGGCTGATCTATGCTAAATATTCTAAAAGGGCTTCAGACTTGTTTCTAAATTTTGTGCTTACATTACTTGTCATTGTCTTTAACTATTCAGTATATGAATGCAACTGACTGTGATTACACAATAGTGTACATTTATATTACTGCAGAATAAAGAATAGTTAAGGGAGAAAAAACTCAATCTCATAAATCATTATGATAAAAGATGGTTTTATTTAGAAATATCATCACGGTAACAATAAAAAAATTAAGACCATTTATAGAACTATTTGCACATAATTTATTTGCCTTGGGGCAGATTTTCTCGGGGAATAAGCTCAATCATTGCATTTGCAAATAACTAAATCTGAGCCTGTAAACTCTGTTGAGGTGAAAGCTCCTGTACAGGCAATTTGTTTATGCAGGCTCCTCAAAAAACTCTGAGTTTTTGTCAACATTTCTTTTTGTCATACACAGCTGTCAGCATAAAACTGAGAAACCATGCATTTCTAGCATTCAATAAACAAGTATTCAGGGATATATGGAGGATATTGTGTCTTGGGCACAAGAATTTTCAACAGAGAGCAGTAATGATCCTGCATTCAAGTTTAATGTTAGCTTTGCTATAACGGGGCCAAATTCCAATAAATTAAATCAACAGAACCTGATTTTGGTCATGTATGCTGGACTGCAAATCACTGGCCTACAACATCCAGAACTATGAACTAACTATGGGCTTACAAAACCCTTCCAAGTTTTATCTACCACCTCGGACTGCTAAATCCAGCACTGTGGATAACTGAACTGCTAAGACTTAAGCTGCTATGCACATCAGACTGCATTTCAGATGATGCTGTGCTAGAGTGAAACAGAAGTAGAAAACCATAGCATCAGAAGTCTCACAAATTTCTGGTGAACCTCTGGCTGTTTTAAAGACCTCATTTAATCACATGCTTATAGTAACAAAGAATACACAAACACTCTGCTCTCATTATTGATCTTTTCATATATTTTTTTAGTATTATGTTGTTGCTGTGAAAGCAGCCCTCAAATCTAATGGATTTCCTTCCTGATCCCAGAGTTGAGAACAGGGCAAAAATTTAAACACTGTAGTTATTTGAAGCTTAAAGTTGAAGAAGGTCCTCTAGAGAAACAGGCTTCAATCATAAACAAAATTAATGTTGTGGGGGAAAAAAAATGCTAGTCCCTCATGTAGAGACTGTGTAACCAGAGCAGAGATTGGCATGATTAAACTGCTGGGTACCGTATGCTTTAACTGTGTCCAGGCTCCTTGCTCTGATAAAGCCCATCAAAACTAAAATCGTATTTGCTCAAAACTGCTGGAAACTTTACTTAGATATTCCTGCACAGAATCAGTGAGGTGTAAATGCCATGTGACTTGTTAAACCAGATCACAACATCCATTCTACAGAAGAAAACACTGTCATGTACTTCTGACTGAAAAAATTGTGAATGCTAACTTCATGGAAGGGAAAGGCCACTACCTTTCTTCTGTCTCCTTTCTTCTGCCTGAGGGGAGAAAGGCACTACAGAGGGACCTGGATAGACTGGATCAATAGGCCAAGGTAAACTGTATGAGCTTCAGTAGGGCCAAGTGTCAGGTCCTGCATTTTGTTCACAACAATCCCAGGCAACCCTACAGACTTGGGGAGGAGTGGCTGGAAAGCTGCCTGATGGAAAGGGACCTTGGTGTACTGATGGACAGTTGGCTGAATATGAGCCAGCAGCGTGCCCAGGTGGCCAAGAAGGCCAGTGGCATCGTGGCTTGGATCAGGAATGATGTGGTAAACAGGACTAGGGAAGAAATCATGCCCCCGTACTTTGTAATGGTGAGGCCTCACCTCGAGTACTGTGTTCGGTTTTGGGCACCTCAGTACGGAAAGAACACTGAGATGCTGGAGCAGGTCCAAAGAAGGGCAACAAGGCTTGTGAAGGGCTTGGGGAATAAGCCCTATGAGGAGAGGCTGAGGCAACTGAGGCTGTTTAGTCTGAGGAAAAGGAGGCTGAGGGGAGACCTTATCTTTGAGGGGAGACCTCTTCCAATACCTGAAAGGTGCTTACAGCGGAAGTGGGTCTGGTCTCCTCTCACTGGCGACAGGTGATGGGATGAGGGGAAATAGCCTCAAGTTGTGCCAGGGTAAGTTTAGGTTGGATATCAGGAGAAATTTCTTTACAGAAAGGGTGGTTAAGTGCTGGAATAGGCTCCCCAGGGAGGTGGTTGAGTCA
Organism: Alectoris magna; assembly: GCA_030625065.1. Lineage (NCBI taxonomy): Eukaryota > Metazoa > Chordata > Aves > Galliformes > Phasianidae > Alectoris > Alectoris magna. The sequence goes on from CM060565.1 coordinate 18,627,535, forward strand.
TGATCCCTGAATGTGTTTAAAAACCGTTTGGAAGGGGTGCTCAGGGACACGATTTAGCGGAGGGTTGTTAGTTAGGGTAGTATGGTTAGGTTGTGGTTGGACTTGATGATCTTTAAGTTCTTTTCCAACCTGAGTGACTCTATGATTCTACCACTGCAGGGTACCAACTCTGGACTCAGTGGTTGTTCTTGATATACGTTGAAAAAATATAATTCTGTATTGCTTTCATTAGACTTTATAGCCTTACAGCCTACTGTGGATTCTCTGTGGCATTAGGATGATCCTTGTAACTGCATCTATGACCTGGAAAAAAAGAATGTTTTATCCTCCTAACAACCACTAAGGTTGGCTAGCAGCATTATGGAAAACTCCATGTGATCTGCTAAGATGCATATGAAATGCTACTGAGACTGGCTGGTAGCTTTACAGTTTGCTATTTACTATTTCTATGGAGTATTATTTTCCTTAATCTGAAATAAATTTCATCTAGCTGAAACTTCCACATTTGATGTTTGGAATAGTGTAATTGATATTAGGGTATGGAGTAGAGAAAGAGCAAGCAAGCAAGCTGACCTGCTTAGTGAATGAGGGAAAGGCTGTGGATGACGTCAGTTTGGACTCAAGCAAGGCATTCAATACTTTTTCCTACAGCCTTCTCCTGGAGAATCTGGCTACTCCTGAAATATATAGATGTACTGCTTGCTGGGTAAAGAGTTGGCTGGATGGCTGTGCACAAAATGTTGTTGTGAACAGAGTTAAATCCACTCAAATCCTAGAATACTGAGAAGGGACCTAAAAGATTATTTCCAACCCCTCCACAGTGGGCACCTGTGGGTTGCCACCTACCAGATCAGGCTGCCACCAGATCACAATTTGCCACTTAAATTAAAGATACCATCTCTTTTTCTCAGTATGTCATGGGATTGTTTTTATGCCCTAATCAAATTTCAGAATTTCAGCTTGGAATCTTTCCACTTTTTTTTTCTTTCTTTCTTTTTTTTTTTCTTTAACTAGGCACCACTCCTGTTCTTACTTGCTCAAGACCTTTGCTGTTGAAATTATTTCTGAACTGCTCTGAAATGCTTTACAAACAAATATGTAAATGCAAGGTATTGCTATTAAATCTGAGAGAATAGCTTCTCCACTGGAGGACATTCAAAGTTCTTTGGTGTTAAAATTACAAACAAACAAACAAACAAACAAACAAACAAACCACAATAAGCATGCCACACAATAAGAAATCAGTGATTTCTGAATTACTTTTCAGGTTAAGGTACATTAAAACAAAACAACCTTCAACATTGTATGTCAGCTGCTGTTTTCCTATGGATTTCTTTCCACTGACAAAGCACACAGCAGAAAAATTAAGAACTGCTGAGTAGTAACTGAAACAAAAACAAGTGCATCAGTGGATGAAATGGAAAAACACCAGCTAACATTTACTACATTCAAACTCAATTCTGCAACCATCTGTATCTAATTTTCAGTAGATCAAACTGTTGTTTATGATTTTAACTGCAGTAAATTAGAATAGGTTCACAAATAACAGAATGATTATTTTGTAAACTAGACATCAGAGACTTCTCTGGTTGCAAAATAAATAAATCCTACTCTTTTCAAATCACTCTGTAATAAGTCTGTATTCATAAGTATCGTTTCTTAAACTATGGCTCAGTGTATCCATGGTTGTATATCACAATCAGCTTTGCGTTATTTGATGAGTTAATATTTATTTTTTTTCTGTATACTTTTAAGGATGAGCTAATAATAGCATGAGGATTCACAGGAAGCCAGACAAAAAGAACCCATCATTTTCAATGTAAATATACAGAAATGCAATATGCATACAGGTATTCTGGATACCAGTGAATTACAACTTCTTGGTCATTTAAATGTTGTGCTTGAGAATGATCCTGCTTTGTTACACCTTTGGGGTGCAGTTGAGTTTAGTATAATGTAATTCACAGAGAATGCCCAGGATAAAAGCATTAGCTCTGAAATCAAATGTTAGCTTTTCTGCTGTACTGTTGCAGGAAATCTGCCCTGTTAAATTCATCTCTTCTATGCACCTTATATCCCGGTAATATCCTGGAAAAGCCACTACATTATATGTCAATAGTACAAATGAGTTGTACAGGCAACTTGCTTTCAGTCAGGAGATATGTCTGTCAGGGCTATGAAGCACAATACCAAAGGTTCAGAGGCAGTCCAGGTTCATGGCTTCCTCTTGGAACTTTTATTATGTTTGCTTAAGAATATATATAGGTTGAGGGGTCTATTCTAGTTCTGCTTTTGGATCATCTGCAAGGGCAAAACAGAAAGGGATACTGGGAAAGAGCAGGGCTAAAATAATTTCTTGGTATTAACAAAACCAGAATGTATTGTTTTCAGTAGGTTATTAATCTGTTTACACTAAACTATATATATATATATTTTAAAAAAACTAAAGAGCAGACATCATCCATTAAAATATCACCTATGGAAAGAGTTCAGAAAGTGTAATAGAATATTATTGAATGAGTCTAAAGAGGTTTTTAACCAGCCCATGACAGAATGTAATCTCTTATGAAAGTCTGTATGTTGATTTGAATCTTGACTCATAGGTTTTAGTTGTTTTCTGAAGATCTCTATCATCCACATATTATCCCGTAGGTCAAATCACATAACACAGGTCTTCATCTGTAATCATATTCTGAGTAGATGAACATTACTCCCTGTCTTCAGGATATATCAATGGCCATATCACGTCCTGATGCTATATTGAAACACCATGGAGTAGAATCTGCAGGACACTACCTCCTGCAGGTCGCCTGCAGTACAGCACAGTAGTTCTCTCAACAAAACTTCTGTGGCTGTACGATTATACCTAAGCGCACCATTTCTTTGGGCAATGGAGAAGAAAATAAACATGTACAAATAGAACAAAAAACCTCATTCTTATTTGGACCGTGTTCTGTGACTGAAAACTGATTTTAATTTAGTCATTCAGCACCCAAGATTATTCTGGTTATGCCTGTGTGTATGCAAATACATCCACATAAAACAAACTATCCTGCCCTCCTAGGCTCCTTCAGTCTTCTTCATGCAGATAGATATGCTTTGCAGCAATCACTTCTGTGCTTATACACATTCCAACCTATTATTCATATTCTGAACTGCCACAAATTTCACACATGTGATATTTACAGGCTATTGAAACCTGTAAGAATAACTACAGGTGAAAATCCAAAGCAACAGCTCTAATCGCTGCAAGACTGAAAGGCTGCTACTGCCACCTTATCACATGCTGAGGGACTGCCAAAAAGTCAGTGATTTAGCAAGACAGAAGAGAGCCATGTAAGAAGGAGGAACATTGCAGGAGCTGACTATGTACAGCTCAAGCTTGGAGCTTTACTGCAAATATTTTTGTAGTTTTACCAATGGTAAATAAAGATATGTTTTCCACTAGTGGCAGACATGTCAGGAGGGGTTTGACAGAAACAGTAAGACCACAGAGAAATTATTTTATTCTCCCCCTTTCCCTTCTGAATGATTGGGCTGCAATGCAATTTGATGTGTTACAAGCTTCTTACTGTTCATGGTACAGGAGGACAGGAGTGTTTTAACACCACACACAATTTTCTTTTGACTAGAAAGGCTCATGCATTTTTCTGTAAATATCCACTGTTCCTGATATGTTGTCCTACACATATAATGTCACCCCACTATTAATGGAAACTTGTCACATGAGCTCTGCATCTCTCAAGTCATTACTAGCTAGTGAAATATCCTTCATTTTAAAGAGGAAAGTAAGGACTCTTCTGTAATATTCAAAGACCATGTACACAGTTAATGTGGAGATGTCTAGACACAGAGTTCTGATTATTTTAGAAAAAAAGATCTACCAGTTCTGGTAGAAGACAGAAGGAATTGTATAAGCTTTGGGTTCAGTTACACCCCTTTTACAAGAAAAATAATCATGGAATGGTATAGAATCATAGAATGGCTTGGGTTGGAAGGGACCTCAAGAATCATCAGGCTCCAAATCCCATGCCACTAGATCAAGTACTAGATAAGATTGCCCAGGGCTCCATCCAACCCAGCCTTAAACACCTCCAGGGATGGGGCATTCACAACCTTTCTGAGCACCTTTTCCAGCACCTGTCTTTCTCCAATTAATAGGAGTGAGAGGAGATTCTTTTAATATACCCGGCGTGAGATTAAGAAACAACGGTTCAAATGTTGGTCCAACCAGTTTATTACAAATCCTAGCCTTTTAGGGAGACAGGGAAGGGGAAACAGGCGATAGAAAAGGTAAGAAGAAAAGCAAGAGTTGTGGTAAGTGGGGATAGTCACCAACTCGATGCAGCAGTGTCCCGTTATCCGTTGGTCCGGGGTCCAAGCAGGCAACGAAGAGCAGCGGGCTGGTGCCAAGCAGTACGGGTGGTGGTGGTGGAAGCAGCTGCGTCTTGTGCAGCAAGGCCGGGAGAGTCCGTAGACAGTAGGGCAGCAAAGCAGCAACGAGAGATCTGAAGGCAGTAAACCCTCTCTCTGTCTCTCTCTCGCCTTCTCCCTCAAGCCTTCTCCCTCGCGCTGCTTCATGATTTTTCTTGTGCCCTTTTATCCTGTTTTTTCCTGCCTACATGACATTCATGGGGGCTTGGGTAAGGGTCATATGAGTATCCCCCCCCCTCCACCTCTCGAGATGGCTCTCTTCCTTGAGATGATGAGTCCAGAAAAAAGGTTTCCTCCTGGCCATCAAGGTGCTTATCCTTTTGCTGCCTCCGGTTAGCAAACCTTTTAGAGAAAGGGATTGCTCAATCCCTGGACAGGACTGGCGTGGAATAGTCCATCTTCAGCAAATTTTTGAGACAAAAGTACAACAACATGGCCTCTTACAGCACCTCACTGCTCTCTCAGTAAAAACTGCCCCTGATATCTAATCTAAATCTCCCTTCCTTTAGTATAAATCATTCCCCCTTGTCCTATCAATATATATATGCATAAAAAGTTTATTTCCCTCATGTTTATAAATTCCCCTTAAATGTTGAAAGGTCACAATGAAGTCTTCCCATAGACATCTCTTTTCCAGGCTGAACAACCCCAGATCCTTCAGCCTATCTTCACAGGAGAGGTGTTCCAGCCAAAGGGTCCTCCTTGTGGCCCTCTTCTGGATCATCTCCAAAAGTTCCACATCTTTCCTGTGTTGGGTGCCCCAGACTTCAATGCAGTACTCCAGCTGGGGCCTCATGAGGGCAAAATAGAGGGGGACAATCACCTCCCTTGCCCTGCTGGCCACCCATCTTCTGCCGGAACCCAGGATACCATCAGCCTTCCTGGCTGCAGGCATATACTGCTGGCTAGTGTTAAGTTTTTCTTCAACCAGAACCACTAAGTCTTTCTCAGCAGGGCTGCTTTGAAGGATTTCTTCTCCCAGTTTGTATACAGATCTGGGATTACCTCAATCCAAATGCAAAACCTTTAACTTTGCTTTGTTGAACCCCATTAGGTTCACAAGGGCTCACCCTTTGAGTTTACCAAGGTCCCCCTGGATAGCACCTCTTTCTTCTGCTCAGTTTAATCACTCAGCTTAACCCAGGTTAACAATTTCAAAAAAATAATTTCCAAAAAAATGTGTTTCTAGGACTTGCTCTGAAGGTGCAAACTTTATCTGAACTCAAAACCACCAGTTTTCTCAGTGGCAAAAATTCTTTTAACAGCCAATAACGTAACAAAGTTAAAAACTTGTGGTGGAGAGAAGCTTAGCTTTCTGCTTAGAAGATATCACTGGCCTTCCTTGTACCTGATCATATCCTTCAAATATCCATCTCAGGGGTGAAGGATCACATTAAGATCCAAAGATAGTTTTCTCTCTCACAGATTCCCAGCCTAGGACTGAGTCTTGGAGCCCACCAGTTCCAATCACATAGAGCCAATGGTTTTGATTAAGGTCAGTATCTCATATCTGTTAAATACCTCATCAGCTCAGTAGAAATGTTTCAGATTATTTACATTCCAGAAGCTACAGAATTTCATACTGAAAAAACTTAAATACAATGTTAAATTATTCAAGATCAAATAGGGCTCTTATTCTGACTATATGTTGCAAAGCTATCTGTAGCGCTAATCTTTTGTAGGAGATCATATTGTCTGTTTTCCAGGCTAGTAAGATAGGAAGCCCATTTACCTTTCAGGAACATGGTGAAATGAAGTACCAAACACAAAGGAGGAAACTGGGTAAAGGAGTGAGGAGAAGAGGGGTAAAAAATAATTTTAAAGAAGCCATTTTTTGCTGTGGTACAATAACATCTTTCATTTCAGGATCTCATAGCATTTCAGAAGCACTATAATTAAGCTCTCCACTTCCCCATGCTGTACAAAAGACTTTCAATGCTGTCTTAACAAGAGAAGAGAAAGAAAAAAAGATGTGCAGGTAAATGTGTGAGAGAAGGAGATAAGCTTGTGTTTGCTCATTCAATTCATAATGAGAAGAAAATTATGTACAGTTTAATTATCGGTTCTATTTAAAGCTTTCTTAAAGAATAATCTTTCTCCTTCCTACCTTAACTATGGAGCAGACACACACCAAAGTTGTTGAACTTAGGGTCACACACAGTATGGCAGGTTAATTTCATGAGTATTTCCTTCCCTGCTGCTTTCAGCATTTGATATATGTTTCTGTTTTCATCCTCTATTGTCTCCCAATTCAGTACTTCTATTTACCTTTCTTGACATACTTTCATTCTCTTAAGAGTTTTTCAAGTGTGATTTTTTTTTTTTTTTTTTTTTTTTTTTTTAATGAGTGTGTGAACTGATCTCAGCAGAGAGAGGAGGAAAAAAAAAAGGCACAGGATGCATTGTGTCTACTGAAGAATAAGAAACTTAACATGGGACACTCTTTATGCCAGACAAAATGTAATCAGTTAGCTGGATAAAAGGTAGTTGAGAAATAACAGAACTTCATACAGCTATGAAATTACTTGAAATTAAAGCATAAACTAAAAAGATTTTGCTGTCTTAAAGAACAGATTGCCCTTTCTTCTCCTCCACTGTCTCAGTGTTCCACTATGAATTCTCCTCAACAGGGAAGATTTCCGTACCAGAATACTGTAACTTTCAGTTGGTTCTTTAGCTAGGCATAGGGGTGGACACCCACAGCCAGGATTCTTCAAATTAATAAGGAAAACAAAAATGACAGTGTCTATCTTTGTTTTCCACAGGGTAAATGACTATCTGTAACATCAGGAAGTAACTCCTGCCAAACAGCAGGAGTTCAGTTGAAAAATATCATGCAGTTTTTCAAGGAGAGGTTTTGGAAACCCTTTAGTTCTCTGAATCTAATTTTAAAATTTCCTGTCTTGTATGGCTGTTTCAGGGATTCTGAAGACAAGACTCAACCCAAGGAGAGGAGCTGTCTCTGTGCTATGAGAGTCTACAGTAGCCGCTTTGGGCCCACAGTGAAGTCCTTTCACTGTTACTATACAAAGAAACGTTTTGAAATAGCAAGAGCAGCAACAATACAAAATTATGAGAATTCATTTCAAAACTTTAAAACTGCCTCAGAAACATGACTCAGTTGTCACCAGCCTTTAAATGTAATACCAATCTTTTTGTTCAGTGCCAACATAAGAGTTCTCTAAGCACCTTAAAAAGCCACTCTTAGGCACGTTACACTTACTTTAAGCAATATATTACAATTGTCACTCTTATGGGATAAAGTAATGAAAATCAGAAAATCCAAAAGCCACCAGCATGCTACATGTTCCATATCTGCCTCACTATATACTCAGAAAATATACTATTTTGAGAGAGCAGGTATATCTGAAAAGATAGAAACAAACAGCAGCATTTACTCATTGTATTCAAGCAAAAGCTTTGTGAACACTGGTTTCTTTTCAGAAAATATATCCTTCCAAATATGCTGAATAAATCCAAAGCCTGCTCCTCCTCTCACTGACTTCAAGCTAAGCCACGATTCACCAGTGAAGTCCATTATGCTGGTTCAAAGAGAGAATAGTACCCTAATCCCTTCTGTTCTGACAGGTTTTATGCCTCTGCATGCAACTACCAAGTTCAATGAATTTGTTCCCCATTAAGAGTCCTGTAATAGAAATTCCCACCTTTCCTTTGGATGGATGTGTCAAAAGATAATTAAACCCCTTAGGTAACAGAGATATCCTTGTGACCAGAAAAAATAAAGTTGTTATACTGCCAAGCTATTTTATCTCCAAATCATTTTTTCTTAGATTCTCTTCTCATTTGTAATCCAGTCATCTCCTCTCAACATCCTTGCATTTTCTCTGCAAATATAGACAAAAGTAGCATGTCAGTAATAGAGAAGTTCTCATTTGCATGATGAATGACAACCTTATCAAGTTCTTAAAAGCGCTATCTGATCCATTCAAGCATAGTCGCTGCATTTGAAGTAGCAGCCAGGTGCCTTAAGAAAGGAAGGCCTGAAACAGCCAAATGATTTACAGCAGTAAATATAGGTGAAGAAGAAAACTAAACACAGTTGCTTACTAAATTTAGCTAAGTCTGAATGCAGCTGGAATATGGATGAAGGACGGAAGTGTCTAAGGGAATGGGAGCAATTTTTTTCACCTCCTACTGAGGATGCAATAAACAGAGAGGCCATAACACAACGTAAAAATACACAGAAAGATTTAACTTGCCGCTAGTGTGACACAAACAAACGAAAGCACGCAAACAACACCTTCTATCTGGATTCTACACTACTTTTTTTTTCTTTTTTTTCTTCTTTCTATGAATAGGTTTTTATAGACTGTTTTTTAGGCTTTTTTTTTTTTTTTTCCCATTTTCATGCTACACATAGTAACACAAACAATAACATAATCCTGAGAGCTCAAAGTTGTTTAACTTAGCAGGTAAGGTTTACTATAAGTTGGACAACAGCAGGCAGCTCTGTCCATCACCTTCCTTCCTTCAAAACGCAAATACTGAAACACATTCACATTTGGTCTAGGCTATACTTATGAATAACCTGAATGCAGGCAATTCTTGATTTGACAGAGGTCAATACACAATCTCACTTTGCTTTATGCTGAATTTACAAGATTTATAAGGCACTGTAAAAAGAACATGCATGTTTCATAAAATACAGAGAACAAACAGCATGTTAACAAATTAGCTGCAGTCTTTTATTCCAGCTTGCTCTTAACAGCGGTGAATACAGGACTGCCTGTGTTCAAAGTCATAATCTGCAGGTGGATTCATTTCACAAAACTATCTGTATGGGAAACTGTTAATCACAGCCTGAACCTCTGATTAACCATCTGAGACAAGTGACGGGTCAGCTGTGGGAGCACAGGTGAAGGTAATTCAGCTGTGCTCCTGCAAGGGGTGGAGCTTGACTTCACCTCTCCTAGATCCTATTTAAGGACTGACCACCACTAAAGCAGCATCTCTTTTGGAGATTGCTCCTATGTGGAGTTCTTTGTAGCATGCCTCAATGCTGGTGAGCATCCATCTTAACTGTGAGCCTCAGCATTGGTGAGTTATTCCTATATTCCTGGGGAACCTCTGGCTCTCCATCTATTATGCCTTGTATAATTACAACTAACAACTATACACTATCAAATGTTCTAATTTCATTAAATAATAGAAAAACAAACAGAATTATAGACTGTATTTTACAGTTTCCAAAATATATTATTTTGTCATCTGAAATCCAGGAAGAAAATTCTCTAGCTCCAATGTGCTATTACAAAGCAGATTCCTTTATTCCTAACATTATATACTGGGTGACTTGACAAGCAAGCACACCCTCTCAGAGTTCAGGTTCTACATTTGAACAGTTATGTGTATTTTGTTTATTAAGTACTTATTAAGTACATTGGCATTCCTTTTCAAGGACTCATAAATATATGCTGATGTCCCTTTGGGCATTCTCAGTAGTATCAAGGGTGGTCAAGTGCCCACCTCCTTCCTTCCCAATTTTTACCATCAGCTTCATCACTGAGGCCCTTGACTCACTTTCATCTCACTTTCATCCACTCTGGAAAATTTTCATAGCTTATTAGCTCATAATGAGCAACTTTCTAAAACAATACATGTGGAATCCGGGGAAAGTATCCTAGCACCATTTGAGGCAAAAGATAAAAGTATTATATTATGTCCCCAGTGCAAAATTACTGAGGAAAACAAGACAATTCACCCACTAAAGTTGAAATTGAAAGTTTTAAAACTATCACTCATAGATTGCTAAACTATTATATTGGTTCTTAAACTAATATGCTAATCCCTATTGCTAAACAAACCAGCCAATATCAGTTTACATCAATGATGTTTCTTTAAAAAGGTCACTCTGTTCATTGCATACAAAGGTTGTTACTTTAGGAAATAATACCTTGTCAGCTCTTCTGCTACATTCTTCAACAGGCAGTATTAAGTTTATGTCTGGCAGCATACAAATCAAAGCATAGAGCTGATATATTACTTCAACAATATTAGCAGATGTGGAAGTGACAAACTCATTTGTGTAAATGCAGTGGAAGAGATGATAGAGAATAAAAAGATGATAGAGCAAAAAAGCTAAAAGAAAGCATGTTTATGCTATCCCAGATATTTTAAAAATACACACATAGAAGAAACAGCTTAAATTGTTTACTTCACAAACACGGAGAATGTATAGTTTACTCCTAAAGTAATGCCTCCTATTTGTTTCCATGGAAATTACGGCAGTGCAGTAACACTGTTTGATATCCCAAATTCTCACCTACAAAAAAATATTTTTCAGCATAGTCACCATCATTAGCTGATTTGCACAGATAAACTGATTGAGACACTCCTTGTTTCATAGTGTGATAGCTGTGCATGGCCATCTAGAACGTGACTTGTGTTTCAGCAGTGGTGGCACTGGTATACCCACTGACTCGCTGTGTTCATATCCACTGTTTGGTCTCTCAGTAAGTGTCAATGAATGTCAATTAGTGCCATTTTCTGTGCACGGAGGAATTCACTGATATGCATCTTTGCTTCATAGGCACTTCCACGTCAGACACCATACTATAACACTGCCCCTCTGATCCTGTCTGTCACATAGTAACAATATGAAATGGATTATAGGTGAGAAGGTTCAACCATTGCCATACTACCAACGTTCATCTCTGATGTTATGGGCCAACATAAAAACAAAAAACAAACAAAAAAAAACCCAAAACACAAAAACAGGTATTACTTTCGAGCAGCCCTTGTATTATTATTACTGACACAGAATACCTGTTACCCCTTGTGGGAGTTATCTATAACATTATCAGTGGATGTCATTCAATCAGCAAATACCAGAATAGTTACATTCATGTTATACTGATTCCCACCCTCCTCTAGAAGTCCTACGATCTTAGCAGTCCACAATAGATTGATCTCTCACCATTTCCAGCCTACACTGAAGTGATCTTGTCTTCTATCTTCAGCTTCGTTCTTCCCACTCAGACCTCCTCTAAGCCATTTAGATTTGGCTTTCATGGAAGTCATTCATTTTATCAGCAGCTCCTTTTTAATCAGAACACTGCTTCCATTTGAACTAGCTGGTTAAATGACTGAGGATCCATTAAGAGAATTATTTTAAGCTCTCGCCCCTGTCACCGATCTGCCCCTAAAGCAACACAGCAAGTGATAAATTTGAAATGCCTCTCAACATGGTGAAGAAAGCAGACTGCACTTTACAACTAGCAATTAGCCTTAGGGCTCAAGGTATTTTTCTTTTCTCACTACCACTGGGCTTTCTTTCCGTCCGTTCCTTCCTCTGTTCCGTTCCTTCTTCTTTTTATTTTACTTTATTTTAAAGAAGAAAAATATTAGCCTTGCCCAGAGGTCACTGCCTAGCCCTGCTAGCTTATTTTCATGTTTGGTCCCTTGGTTTATAGCAGCATAACATGTGATGATAATCAGTAATATTTTCTATCACTTCCATGATGGAACATTCTGGGAAATTATGATACTCCACATGCAACTATTAGTTAGATGCATTGCAATCACCACACACCTGTTGTCTCCACCAGGTTTTACATCACTCTGAGAAATACAGACACATAGGACAGGGACTTACAAGATAGATTTTGAGAAACAAATTATCCTATTATTTAAGAGTACAGGGTATCTGTGTTGTAACTATGCTATGTAACTGTAGTGATGGCAGTTGGAACAACTAGAAGTGAATTTAACTGCTTAACTCTATGACATAAGTAAATTTGTTCTCAAAACAAGACAGTGCAGAAAGAATCACGTACTGACTTCTTTTCTCTTCAGTAAAGCATGTTGTGAGGGAAACTTAGATGATTTCACTGGCTTCCTTATCAACGTTTCAATTTTTCACTTTCTCACCCTTTTCTTCTCCTTTTTACTAGAATTCACTTTGCACTCTTTGTTATCCAGCACACTATTCTTCTGTGAGCCTTCTCAGTTCTACTTGCCCAACATTCTTTTTCTCTCCTGGGACTATGCAGGTGAGAAGAGTTGTTTCATCTCTGTCAGCTGCATCTTGTAGTACTTTGTTCTCCTCTGTTTCTTTTTCCAGCTCAATTCATATGCTTCGTGATACAGCTTTTATCAGCTTCACACTTACTGTTTCAATTGCTTGTTCTGATCAACTGTTTATGTCATCAAGTACAGCATGTGCTCTTGGCAGAACATCTGCAATTACTAGATAGTTTCCCATCTAAAAATGTAGGGTGTTAACAACACTGATATAATTGAACAGAGCTATATATATAGACTTTTTTTCTGTTACAGAGTCTGTAGGAAACACAGTCCTCTACAGTACTCTGAAAGGACAGGTAAAGATTTCTTGCAAGGTTCAGCAAGGTGTAGATCAGGTGTAACATGCCAGAGACTTTTAATTTTGCTTTTTCTAGAGGAAAAGCTGTCAATTTAATGAGACAGAGGAGCATCTGGGTGGGCATCATGATTAGCACTTTGCTGAATAAGGAAAGGCAACTTTTCTTGAAAAGCAACTGCTGCGTCAGGCTGCATTCTCATTTGTCAGTTATATACTTCAAGAAAGATTGCTCAGACTACTTTTAAAACACAAATTGTTGCTAAGGTAACATACAAATGCTTCCCTCTGCTCATGCTGAAAGCTAGTAGCAATAGTCTCTTCTGTCCATGAACGGGCCTATTATTTCTTGGCTGCTAGTGATCTTCCGGTTTTCCTTTACTACAGAATAGGTAGTAGGAATTAGTAACTGGTGAATGCATCTTAGCTGAGAGGTGAAGATACCATAGAGAAAATGAAGTTAAAAATACATGTAAAGACAAATCTAGAGGCACTAACCTTCAAAATAGTTTCAGAAGCAGCAGTCTCTCATTAAAAGATTTTATGCAAGTCAGCGTTAGTAATACCAAAAGAGACTAGCATCCCAAAATGTGACCAAAAATGTTAGGAAGTTTCAGGTGCTGTTGGCCAGCAACACAGGTGAATTCAAATAGATAAGGGCTGCCATCAAGAGTTAGAGTGCATTTAGGAATAGATCATATTTATCTGTATATATACACGCACGTGCCTGAAATGAGTAACTGCTTTGACTACCTGAAGTGACCATGCACAGTAATGAGATCCTGGCATTTGTTTGACAGTAAAGCCCATGTACATGACGTAGTTTTATCACTGGATCATTTGTTTTAAGGAATAGATAGAATTTGTCAGACAAAGGTGGCAACTCTGAAGTTGTCTCAGATGGAAAATATGCATATCACTCGCTAGAAAGATGCAGAAATATATTTACTTATAGAACATAGTTATTTAACAGAACCTAATCATAAATAAGACAGTAACTTAAAATTCTAGAGAGGAAGGTACAATTGATTATTTACTGCACAGAGGGTAGGTTTCATCCATTCAATATTTCAACACATTCATCCAGGCCATGATCCCGTTGAGTCACAAGATTCAGAGTGGATGCCCCTTACTTTCTAAATTCTTTCCCAGAGAAGTCTAGGTGCAGCCAAAACCAGCCCTAGTCTCAGACTCATGCAACAGTTTACATGTAGGGAATTATAAGCATATAGTTAAAAACACAATCTTAAAGAAATCTTATCTGATCAGTCACTTACTGAGGATCAATATCAAGAAAGAGTCAACATCAATGTGTAAGAGATCTCTGCAGCAAACATAATCCCAAGACACATTGCTACTAAAGAGTATATCCTGTCATACAGCCAACTGCCGTACAGGAAAAATCAAGAGGCTGATGGAGTGCTCACTGTTTATGAGGTAAGATGGGTGACTCATGATGGTGGTTCTGGGGCATGCTAAACTGGCCCTTAGCTGTTCAACCAGGTGTCTGCTATCAGAACTTTGAACACCCAGTTTGAGACCATAGTGCTCTTTCAGACCTTGCAAGTTGTTAGCCTTGTGGGAGGCTGAGGGCACATCATTGTCTGCATAAGTGAGGTCCTGTGTGTAATGGTAAGCCTGAAGGAGAAAGGGGATGGTGAGGAAGGGAGGGAGCACATTATCACACAGGCAACAGTTCACAAAAGGCCTTATATTCCTTTTCATTACCTAACTTAAATTGTTGCACACAGACCTTTCTCCTTCCTCTGCCCTACTAAAGTTCACTTAAATTAAGAGTATTCTTAGTGAAGACCTGCTGCATTCGTGACAATTATTAACATCATTCTGGATTTCAGCCTTCAAAAATACTACACCAAGCTAAACTATTACAGGGACTTTATCATAGTGACAGAGGAATTGTGCTAGGAGAAAAGAGGAAAATGAGTGCTCAAGAACACTCAAAAGAGGTGATTCACTTTGTTTTTGACTTGTTTTGTCATCACTCTTAAAGTATAGTGTTAGCAGCAGGGCACACAAGTGCTTGTTAGGGAGTATTATTAAGGTATGCTGAACTGCAGCAGACTTGTCTAAATTCTTCTTACTATTTACAATTTAGTCTGATCCAACTCACAGGTTAACAGCAAGTTTTCTTTTGTTGCTATCTGGTTGGAGGTTCCTCTGATGCTTTCAGCTCTGAGAAAGCTCCCACATGACTTTAAAGCTTTCACATCTCTCTGTCATTAATTGTAATTGATTAGCTTTCTTCTTCCAATCCATTCCCGATCAGCTCTGGTACGTCTTCCTTTCCTCTTATGCAAATACTTTCTTCCCCTCTCCCACCTCCCCCCCATATCTCTGTTAAAAATCACAAGTGACAAGTGTGGGAATAAAGAATTTCCTCAATTAACTCTTAAGGTTTTCCATTACTAATTGAAGTTCCTTGCCTTCTAGAAATCTTCCCACCTCCTTTTTCAACAGTCTCCTGATCCTTAGGTTCCTAGTAATCATTCCATTACCTATACTAAAACTGGTAATATGCAGTAATATCATTTATTATCATCTTTCTCTCCACAGTCCTCCCCTTGTCTTTTTCAGTCACAGTGGTTTGAGTTTTCCCTCTTTCACATTTTATGTTCCTGTATATATCTCTAAGTGGTTACAGATTTTATTAGATTCAAGAAACTTTGGATCACAAGAAACTTACAATTCAGCTCATGGTTACCTGCAGAAACAAGGTTTATGTACATAGACATGTATGTACATGTGTGTACATATATATACTTGAATACCTCAGCATTAGCTACTGTGTTTCAGGGCATTGGTCACCCAAGACATTATCATGAAGTTAGCCCCACAGATTTCCCTTTGTTGTTAGAAGGACATTTCTAGTGTTCTATGACTTATTATTTCAATTTCTAAATACCACAGGGATAGAGATCCTGGCTTTTGTTCAAGTTGGACTAAAACTTTTTGCTTAAAATTATCCATTTGAATTTCCAGCAGATAAAGGAAATCCTCATCCCTTCCTTGCACTGGACTTAATCTGTATAAAATAACTACTCACATACTACTGAAATTCTAGAACATTTTATTGTTGCTGTACTTGCCTCAGAAATGGCAAAATTCAGGCCCAGCAGAGGCTGTTATTTCAGAGGAAAATGAACTGTTGCTCACATTCATCACACTGCAAACTAGTTACATTGTAATTGTCACCCCTCTGCCGCTTTTACTCAGGAAGGAGTCTCCCGTGGGGCTGCTCGTAATAGAATTCCTCAGATGTAAAATGGAGGGCAGAGTCAGGCCTTTTGTTAGGCTATAGAGTAGATCTACTCAGTATAATTTCTCAAGATGGGGAGCTCTAGACACGTGTCAGTAATAACAGTAATAACACTGATGACAATTTAGCAGCTTATGCTAGCAATATACTCAGCAGTGAACGCCAATTGTTACCGACATTTGAAACAGCAATGACAAAATCACTGACGATATTTCTTTTCTTGGCTTCTTTTCATTCCAAATGCCATGCAAGAAATGCAGAAATGGCTTTGTTAGAGGAGAAAAGGTTTAAAGTGTACAAAGCAGGTGCAAGGAGATTCTGGCTTTATCTTTTCTTGTTCATTCACTCTAAACTTGTTCAAGGAAAACACTGCAGTCAGAGTGTTCTGCGTTATGACTGCAGACTGCCTTATGACACTTAAGGGTCTCCAGTTTACTTCAATCCTTAGTCTACTGCACACATGAGGTTGTAAACATTCTCTCAGAGCTCTCACTGAGTGTGCCACCTTCCTCTGCAGCAAACTTCTTAAACTCCATGGACATCTCCTACATCAACCAACCTGAAAGTCCAGAATGTCACCTTTGCTATTACTTAGCTGCTAGGCCGATTATATTCAGGAAATACTAATATACCCACAATGGCTCATGTTCATGGTAAATTTTACTCCTTATGAGCATTAAAAACAACTAAGTTTAGCTACAAGAAAATTACTGTTTTCTTGATAGTTAAAGGACAGCAATGGTAGTCATTACTCACAAACAGAAGACAGTACAGGGAAGATTCCATCACAAATCCTTCACTCGAGTGTTCCAGATTCATGCCAAACCCTTGCTATCTAGACTCTAATGGAATCTAAAATTTTAATTTTGATTGCTATTCTGCATATGCTTTCTCTCATTCAGTGTATTTTTAATAAATCAATTTCCTTAATCTTATCCCCTTTCAAAAATGTAAGAAGACTTACAAAGAAGACTTTGCCCCCCCACTTCCCTAAAGGATATTTATCTTTGTTAAAACAATCTTACAATGTTCCCCTTAATAATAAAAGATTTGTTTTGTTGTGCCCTGCAGGGCCTCTGTATCCCCAGAATCCTGGGGCAATGGCAACGCTGAGCTGGCACACTAGCAGAAATGTCATTTTTTAATTACGTGGTTCTGAGGGGAATCTATTATCTACTGCTGAGATGTTGAAATCAGATGATTTATCTCCAAGGCAGCTCTGTCTACTATCTAGAATATATATCTCTTGTCACTGCAGGAAACAGAATGGAAGGATGTTTTTATTTCTGGTGCCTTATATTTATAAATTTATTCTTTTAAGGTTTGCAAGCAGATACCTGAGGGTGGGGAGCAGAGCTGTAGGGTGCAGAAAAGACAAGTTCTAATGCTTCTCTGTATTCTCCTGATCTCCCTAGAAAACCATCCAAAGTCAGAATGGACCTAGTTTCCCTTTAGTCACATAGATCCTCAAGAGCTCATGTGCCAACAGTAACTAGCTTAGGTATTTGCATCGTGCTGCAGACTCAGAGCCTCTAAGTGCTGAGAGCACTGTGAAAGTGAATAGCATCAACAAATTGGCCTGGCAACCTGTTTATCTTAATTACCATAAATACTTCAGCTTGACATTTCAGGCTGGATGTCTACAAGAACTTGAATGCATTTTTACTTCTCACACACTAAGTAGTTTTGTTTAAATGTAAGGTAATATATTTACCAGCTTATTCACAATGATTCTGAATTATTTCTCTTTCTTCTCCTAAGGTATGGAAGAAAATTAAGGAGATTAGTCCGTATATTTTTCTTCTTTTTTTTTTTTACCTGCAAAATTCATTACACGAGCCACTCCATGAAGCAGGGTAAGAGCTGCTAGCAATTCAGAGCTGTTAACAAGCAGGTACGCTTGAAATATTTCTAAACCAATCTTACTCAGGTATACTTTAATATATGTTTTATGTATCTTACAAAAGTTTACCAAAACGTTGCAGAGGAGACAGACATTTTGGAGTATCCCCTGCCAAAATTGTAATAGTCACATTGCCCTCTAGTGCATACATGAACACATGACACTTTTTTGTGGGGGTAGGGGAGAAATTCTTCACTCCATAATTATCTTTAATGTCATTTGATGGTTTGCTGCATTTAATTTTGATAGAAATGTTATAGACAGTTTGTTAGCAATACATGACTAAATTCTTGCCTCTCCCAATCCCTTCTGGCAAATCTGAGAAACATCAATTTAAATTGTGTTGCTGACAGAAATGCAGGTCATGTCTTTTTGAAACACAATAAATAACATTCAGAATAATGTATTTGCAAAAACATCATACCTTCAAACCCACCTGCAGCACATCACTCATACATCAGCTTGTGCCTAAATTCTTTACAGTATGAGGGCAAATAAAAATCTTCAAGACTAAAGTCTGCATGCACTTTTAAGTCAGGTGCCTCCTGCAGATAGAGAAAGATAACATACAGAAAAAAATTGGGTACATGCAGAATGGAGTTAAATTAGGCACAACGTTTGCATATCAAAATGAAAGCTATTGTAAAACATACTAGAGGATGAAAGTTTGAGAGGCTATGGTTACAAACAGAGCACTTAGTTTTTAACTGCTTAACTGCATGAGACTCTAAGTTTCTGCCCAACAGTTTGTAGTTTTATAGATAAACCTAGGGACATACGTATTACATTTAATAAAACTAAGCTTAGAACCAATTTCCTCTGGTAGCATATAAATTTTTGTGGAGAAAATATCTCTATATGAAATAGAAGTAAAAGAAAACTCTTTGAAACATATTTA
Organism: Alectoris magna; assembly: GCA_030625065.1. Lineage (NCBI taxonomy): Eukaryota > Metazoa > Chordata > Aves > Galliformes > Phasianidae > Alectoris > Alectoris magna. The sequence goes on from CM060565.1 coordinate 18,646,388, forward strand.
AGTTAAAAAAAAAATAAAACCTGCACATTATGTACAATGAGGAAAGTTTTAGAAATTCATTTGTACCTTTGTACCTACAAAATATGCTAATATTACATTTTGTGTACTACAGTATGGACAATGTATTTTCATTTTAAAGGTTTGATTGTGTGGCATCAACTGCTCTCCACAAAATACCATTAAGAACATTGTCATGTGGTAAAATTACAGCAGCTCCCATTGTCAGAATTTCACAGTTTTTTCTTTCAAAGACAAAACTACACAAAAAATACTATCATCACATTTGCCATTATTTTTCAGATGAGGGATTGCAGCTCACACAGTAGGATAAGCAAGACAGTGATGACAGTCAAGCTGTTATGGTATTTTCCCATGAAACGATAAAACATACAAGAGTACATACAGAAGGTGTGCTTGCAACTGTACAAATACGAACACTTGCAGAACATGAAGAGCATGGAAATATGAAATTTTTAAATAGCAGAGGGAAAGAAATGGCAACCATGTTCATGGTGTTAGAGAAAACACAGCTGTCAAAGGAGCTCCTCCGCTGCTATTTGTCACAAAGCAACAAAACATAAAAGAATATTGATGGCAAGGTTCAACTTTTCCTGCTATACCACCACTGTCTGCCTCTGACATTGTGGGCCAACATAGTAAAATAGGAGGCATTACTTTCATGGCTGGCCCCCTATGTATAATCTCACATATGAACATTCTTTGAAGTTGCTTCTCTCAGCTATCACAGGATGACTTCCTCAGATTGACAGATAAGGTGAAGAACCCACGTCTAAAAATCTCATGATCTCCGTGCTTGCAACTTCATGCTCACAAATACAGACTCTAATCACATACAAACTACCAACAGCCACAGGCCCTGTAGTTTTTCAGTGGTATTCTTAAGCCTTCCTCTTCCATTCAGAAAAGTTGGATGAGAACAGAAAGGCAATGTGGTCAGAAAAGGGACACATTCACAGAATGCTCCTTGCGTGAGAAGAATGCTTGGTTCCATTTCCATTCATGTGATTTCACCTCCAGTTTCTGTGTAGCGTAACCAGTAGCAGAAAGACTGTCCCTGATGCAGCAACTAGCTACTATTCCCATTACCTTGGGCTGCAATTTTTCCTCTCTGCTTGCAACAGCAGTATATTGCACCCTCACGGGGAAAAAAATAGTCTTGATCTTCTCCCTGGGTAATCTCAGAACTTCAGTCTTCCAAATTCAGACTCTCCACATCTTGTAGCTCTGCTAGATTCCTTTAAGCACATAGAGGTTATATCACTGAAGTGGAACCTCAGCCTGCTAGGAAACCTGATGAGAATTTCTCTTAATCTGATTATAACCTAAAGCTTCCTAGTTCAGTATAGTTCTGAAATCAATATAGTTTTCCTTCAAAGCACCTTGAATGTTTTGAGGCCCCATTGGACTGACCATGAATGTATTCACAACATCTAAGCACTCACAAAATGAGGATTTTGGTTAGTCTTTGTCATGTGTTATGCTCTGTTGCTGTGTTTATTTCTTTTTCTTTCCCATTTCCCAAGAAACCCAAACTGATGCTTTTTAATCTGTGAATTAAAAAGTCAACCTAAGGGAAACACCTTTTGTCCAATTCAAGCACTTAACCTTTACTATTATATAAATGATATTTCTGGCCATGCATCCAGAACAGACAAACACTTTCTATGGGCGAGTCCAATACTCCACACACTGGAGTGATTTTAAGAGAAGCATTAAGTTCCCTCAGTTGCTCCCTGATTTCTTTCCCTGCTCACACTTTCACTGCCTGCTTAATTTCAGCAGAGTTTCTTTGTGGACCACAAGGCAGATTTTGTGTGTGAGAAATTTTAAGGTCATAACTTATGATTGTTCCTGAAATCCTTACACATTTTCTTTCCCATTAAATTAAAATGCTGACATAATAGTATGGTAATTAAATTAATAATAGAAGTTTCTGGCTTCCCAAATTCTCACTAAAATATTCAATTGATTTTATCAGTACAGCAGTGACTTTTTATTTCTTTTTCCCCAGAAATAAGCTCTTGGCAAACTCTATCATGCTGCTGGGGAATTTTGTTTGCCCGTCCAATAAATCCAGAGTTGTGCTAATCATCTTCACCTTGATGAATTTCATTGTAACTTCTGTCTAATTGTCTCTACTCAGAAATGATTTAGAGGACGTGCATGCCAATATACTTGTATACAGGAGAGAATGTAAATAATGTTTCCAATGCTGATGCAATGTGAGTAGCTAGAAAAAGAGAGAGAGAAAGAGAGAGAAACAGAACAAACATGATACTCTTTGCCCATTGCACAGTACTCTGTCTCTTTTTTACTAAATGCTGCTCTGTAGCAAACGTGCAGTCAAGTCAGTAGTAAATGGAACAGTAGAGAGATGGGGAATGTAAATTAACCAAAATCAAAACGGTTTGTTATGAAATTGACCTTAGGCTATAATTTCCTTTTTTATCCTGTTGAATAAATACTGATCTTGGAATGGATCAAAGATTCTTGAAATGCTCAGTTGAACTCATCTTACAAAATACGTTCCTGGTGAGATCATGTTTGAAAAAAGCTAATGAGATAAATAAAAAAGATAGATACGTGATATAAAAATTAGATTTTGTTTATATCTTCTTAGTGTTGGTACCTGATTCCAAGACAATAAGGAGAAAGGCTAGCCATAAATGGATTAATTCACCTGAAGAAGGGCTACTTACTGTGTTTACAGTGAGGTCTTCTTCACAGACAACAGAAGGAGCCATATTTCTTTGCACTAGTTTATATTCTGATTCTAATCTGATTCCAGGTGTTTCTGCATCAGGCTGCATGATATAAGTATGATGGAAAGGGGGAGGGGAGGACATTCAGTCTGTTTCTGTGAAGTTGCTTATGATTTGCATTGGAGCAAAGAAGACAGGAAATTGTCACATAACTTTTGATTGCTATGTGCTTTTTTTTTCAGTGTGTAAAATTCTAGTTACACTTTTGCTCTTAGTCTTGGACAAACTCACCTTCTCAAGTGAGATATTTCATCTGTCAACTCCTACACACTGCAATTGACATCTAATTATCCCAATTTTGCAAGGATGATGGCAAAACAAAAGAGTGCATGGGTCATGCAGAAAAGGTTTTAATTGAGTTTGAGATCTTCTTTCATTCTATTTATTTCTGTCGTTTTAAGCACCTGACAAATACATGCTTATTAGTACAGAGGGGTATCATACAGTTCTGACAGAATGCCCCGACAGGCCAAGCTGAACATTGTGTAATTTGCCTGAACTTAAAAGACATGAACAATTTATTTTCTTTTATTTTTTTTTTTTTCTAAGCTGTTTTCAAACATTGGGAAGGTGAAGAATATTTCAACGATTATATGATAGAGGTAACTGGTGCAGTTGTCTTAAGAAACTAAGTTTCTCAGGTTCCTCAGTAAGTCAAAGGTTACTGTTAGCTTCCACAGAGGCACAGCTAGAGCTGGAATATTAAGAGGGATATAAAAGGCTTCCTGCCTGATAGCAAAGTGAATATACAGATCCCGAGAAAATATTAAGAAGCTATGTATTTTTTAACCCTAACCAGAAACATGAAAACAAATTCATTCTGTACGAACATTTCATGTATTTTTGTAAACATAAATGTATCCTCTACAGGATAGGGTTTTGCTCCACTGGAAGGGAATTTCTGCAGAAGGTTATTCTGCAAATGGCAACACAAACTGCAGGTGTCTAATGTCTTTTTAGCTTGAGCCATCACTAGGAATAGCAAAAGGAATCAAACTATTAACATAACTGAAGGAGTGACAAGAAGTTAGAAATTCAAGCTAAAATGGAGGCAGCATTATTCTAGTCTCTGGCAGCAACACTCATATATTAAATCTGTTGCCTAAATTTACAAAGTATGACTCCTAGCCATAGAAGCTATATTAAAAATATATATATATTTCAGATGAAAAACTGAAGTAGTGTAGACCAGTTGTGTTCTCAGAAAACTGGAAAAAATAATGAAATAGATAATTTGTAATAAAAAAATAAGTAAGAGCTAATGTGAATTTGTCAGGAAAACATCATGGCCTTGAGCTTTCCTTATACTGCATACACAGATTTTCATCACAAAGATTAATAGATGAACATTATTAGAAAAAAAGTATTCAGATATTCTAATGGGTTAAAAATAAAAAATAAAAAATAAAAAGGAAAATGTATACCAAACATCCATACATTCTATCAACCAGTCCAAATTTTTCCATGAAGGAGGAATACCTATCCAAAAAATTAAATCTAGCACAATTGTGTGACAGAGCACATTTGAAAATGCCCAGGTGGCTTTCTGCTACTTTTCAGTGTTTTTGCTAGTACATAGATTAACCTTCTTAACCCAATGTACTACTGTTTCAGCATCCAGCAGCAAAATAACATTTAGAGGACTACTCGAAGTCTTACTTCTATGCTATTTTCTCCATTGTTTTCCAAATACATATCTTAAGTACATTTTTATTCTTTGAAATTTTTTTATCCAGTGGTCATTTCTGCCCTTTATCTCATCAAAAACATCTCTAAGCATCATCACCCCTTTCTTCTTGTTGATCTTTTTTTCAAACAGTTCTTTTCTTTCCAGATGGAGAAGCTTATGCTTCACATGACTAATACTTGATCTTGTTTTTGTTCTCACAGGCACCTTTTTCCTCCACCTGAAATATGTAACTATAAGTAAACAAGGACTGATGATGTACTGTTTGATGTTTTATCTAGAACCGTTTCCCTCTACATTAAATCTCTGTTCCTGCATATAAAGTCATGCATATAACCTTACAAAAATCTCTTTAAACAAATGGGGAAGAGTCATTTTGTTTTATTTTCTAAAGAAGTTTGCCTGTGGTACACTGTTGCTAAAAGGTGAAATTATAAAAACTGGCATCTGAATAAATTCTTCAGCTGGGAGCATGAATAACAGAGTAAAGCACAATGGGTAAGCAAAGATATTGGGTGCAGCAATTTCATGTATCAGAAGCAAAGTTGAAGGACAAAGTTAAGGATCCTGCTAGACCTTAAGGCACCAGCTACATACCATTTTGTAGCTTTTTTTTTTTCTTATACTTCTATATTAGGCTAGCCTGCAGCTTTGTATCTCAACTCGAATGCTATTGAAAACTCCTACACAGGCAAAAAGTGTTCCAGAGGTGTACCATCCCCAACAGAAAAATGTTCTCAAGTTCCATGCGCATATTTCACAACAAACTTTTCATATCATAAATCACTTCTTACCATTTGTGACGTGTCCTTAAGAATTTGATTTTCTTAAATATATAAAGGCTATCTCTGATAAGCATGAACAGTGTATTTGAAATGAATCTTCATATATTTCTTGGTCAATGGATCTTTCACCACTGGATATTTTTCCATTAGCATGTGGATACAGTCACAGTGTCTAGAAGTTCAGTGCTCCTTTTCTTCAATATTCACTTCTGATTAAGCTCCCTCTGTAAATGCTCCCTAACAGTTAACTTCCTGACGAGCTAATGGAAATAAAGTGTGGAAAAAAAAACACATATGACTTCATTTAAACATTTGAGTGGACATTAAAAGAAATATTTTGCAGTAATCATTACCTTGTGATAAATGAATCTATCAAATATAAAAGATGAGCAACTATTTTACTCCTAAATATTAACTTTTTCCATGCCCATGCTGCACTCAGAAATATGAATTGAATATGAGCATTTTTTTGCCCTATTGCTAGATTTAATGCAACAATTAAAATATATTCAGAGGTTCATCAGAAGGTGAATTATGGAAGTACAATTATTAAAATTCACTTTAAAATGTGGTATGACTTTAGCATTTACAGCAGGATATTGTATGCTTTATCTACAAGTTTCACATGGGCTTTGTATACGTATCAACTGGAACAGTTACTATGAAAAAAAATAGAAAAAAAATTGTTATAGATTATTCTTTTGAAATTCTTTTTAGGGGTGTACTTACAGAAGGTTATGAGGTTTTTTTTTTTCCTTTTTCCAATTACAGTGCAACATTCTTGTATGGATACTTCAATTTCATTCCTGATTAAACCTGAAAAGTAAGAGAAATACTTTACAAAAAATACAAGATCTTCAGCTAGCTAAGTGTCATGGTGATCATCTAGATCACAGATTGATCTAGATAATTCCGTGACACTAAGTTAATTCCTATAACATCTCTTTATGAGTTGTTTTGTGTTTTCTTGGTTTGTTTCTTTTTTTTAACTGTCTTATCCATTCTTACCTGCTTACAGGAATGCAGGATGGCAGCCTATTTTTCACTATGATTTTGTTTTGTTTTGTGTGGAAAGATCAGCAGTTGTTTGTTGTTGTTTTTTTTTTTTTCATTTGGAAGATAGCTTGCTACACAAATCTCTGTGAAGTAGAATGAAAATGAAGTAGACTTACTATAAGGATTCAACTCACCTGATTGAAAGGCTCTAAACTCAAAATTATTTGTATAATTCACTGATGTATCTTTATAATCACTTTGTCAAGCAGTTATAACATGTAATCGATCAATCTGCACCACATAGAACAAACCCAGTATTTTAGACATTCCAAAACTTAATTTGCCTTATTAGGCACACTAGGGCTTTCACTCAGATTCTTATATTACTGTAATTTGCACAACTGCAGATTAGTGATGCATTAACAAATATCTTCTGGCATTCTAAACTGACCTAACAGATTCTGAGAATAAATATAAATTATTCAGTGGGTGTTATCAGAAGAATTTATCATGTTGTTTTATTTTTTCTTGCTTTTTTTCCTTTGGGTAATTAACAACAAAATATAAAAGCTGAATTAGTGTTTCGTATACATATGGAGTTTTCACAACTTCACACCTCCATTTTTTTGAAGACTCATGAACTTTTTGAATTAAATTTCAGCAGATACATTTCTGACTTGTTCACTTTTTTTTTTTTTTTTGTAAAATTATATTCCTTGTCTCATCTACAAAAACTATTAATTAGGTTAATTTATAAGTTTTTATGAGTGTTTTCAAATCTTACCATTAATGACACTATATATTATTTAGAACACCTTATTCTTATATAATGCCTTCTGATTATTGTATCATGGCAATAAAAATTTGTATATGATATGACCTTTTAAATTACCATTTACTTTCAGTGCTGATCAGTAAGATCCCTTTGCAGAAACTTCTGTGCTTTTGAGATGCTATCAAATACTTACGTTGCACATGAACCAACAGCCCATGTTATAAACTTATATAAATATGACATTATTTTAAAGCAATTACATAAAGAAATAACATTGCTCAGCTTTTCAAAACTGATTTACACTTTTTAAATCAATGAGGATGCTTACATTAATTACCTGCTCCCTTAGAAGTTATTTCAAATTATGCTGTATACTCAGACAATATGTACAGAAATATTGTAGCTGCAATTTAGGCAGGCAGCTAGGAAAACTTTTATATGTAATACTGCTACAGTCACATAGTTTCCTAAGAAAAGAAAAAGTTAATTCCCTCTTCACCCATCAATATATCATGGTTTTATGATTTTTGATCAGTATTCCAAATCATAACATCATGCAGTGCACTGGAAGTTAAAGAGTTAATGCTGAAGTTCCGTGGATTGTTGATAGTTCTGGTTACATGTCTCAGAAGAGAAGAGTGAACTACAACTTCCAGAAGACTTCATTTTTCTGTTTCCATTTTCTGCTTGGAGGGAAAGATAAAACTAGCTGGAAGTCATGAGTCTGTCTCTTTGCTCCCTGGCCAGCTTGCCTACAGCATTAGAGTAAGGACCCCAGTTTGAGAAACTCTCTCTCTCTCTTTATTTATTAGCTTCAATTCCAATCACATTGTATTATATTGTATTATCTCACATTTAATTACTGTATTTTTGGTAAATTAAGTTTTTTTCCCTTAGATCATTGCTTCTGTTTTCCTCATCTAGGCCCATCTCCCTACCTTTTTCCCTACCCCTCTTACCCCTCTCCAGGGGCATGGGGCCGTGGGGACATTTACCCCCTGTCACAGAACTAGGCTGAACTGGGCCAAATAGTTACATAACAATATTCAAATTTTCCTCTATTTTTTTATTTTAAAAAATCCTGTTAAAACACAAAACAGATAAAATTAAGAAGCAACATGTTTGTTTAGAATATATATCCACACAAAAAGACAAAACTGATAAATTAATATTCTTTCTCTTGCATCTTCTAATTTCACTGCCTTGGAGTCTTCCAAATCTCAATCCAGATCTGTGATCATCAGAAACAAGTGTAGTAAGTAAGTGAAATAAGAGAAAGAGCACTGGCTAAAATGCCCTTGTTTGCTGAGCTAAATAGGTGGTATAGTTGTGAATTTTATAGTGAAGAGGAGAATTTCATGACAGAAGTATATCTAGATCACCTTGTCACATGAAGTCATGGTCTAGATGGTGCTGTTCATCCGCCTGCTGTTATTCAACATAAAACCCCCAAATTTATTCCAATTAATCTGATCAATCTCTCCTAACTCCCTCTATTTTATTTTCACATCTACATCTGAGGTGCTTTTCATAAATCTAAGTATGCTACAACAAAATTTAAAGACATATTTTGCACATTGAGCTAGTCTGAACTAAAAGGCAAACTATCACTTACTACATACGAACCAAATGACTTGATTGTCCATGTGACCTACAATTGCTTCAGAGTGCATGGAAAAAAAAAAAAAGATGATGATGGATTTTTTTTAGTTAATAATCTATTTTTAGTCAAAAATATATTTAATAAAGATACTTAAAAAGCAAGGAAGTCAGTTGTATAATTGCAGCTATTCAAATATTTCTCTCTTCGGGAACTTCTTTACATCTTTGGAAGGCTGTATTATAATGTTTGCACATAATTGTCCTTGTGATTAATTATTAGATATTCAGTACTGTTTCTCCCATTAAAGCAAAATCTCTGCCACGTTTCATAGAACTAATAATCTTTGAATTGTAATCCAGTCTACTTCACTCAGTCTTTCTGGCCAAATTTAAACTAACTACATGCCACTTTCTATTTCAGAATGCACTACTGCACTGAGTTAAGGCTTTGCCTAAATCAGGACCCTCCTTTAGCAAACTACTGAGGTAAAACACTTCTCCTTTCCTTGCAGCTTCTAGGAAAAAAAAAAAAAAAAAGGTAATGATCAGAAATTAGTTATCAGATGGTTAGACGGTGCCGTGATTCCAGAAAGCATTAAATGGTTCAAAGAACTGGAAGGAGTGGGATGGAAAATGACTGAAAAAAAAGGATAATGGTTGTAAAAAAAAATGACAAGCCTGTCAGTAAGAATGGAGCATAAGAAACCAAAGCAATGATCTGGAAGAAGGAGACTAAATGACAAGTAAGATTTTGAAAAGTTACAGTTAAAAATTGTGGGAAAAGAAAAAGAAGAGATTGTGATAAGAGATTAAGGGAATAAGTAAAGGAGCTGAAATTAGAGTGAGACATATAGCTGTAGTTCTGAAAGTTGAAATCTGACCAGAAAGGAAGGACACCCTGCACTCATATCAATATTACCCACAGAGGAGTTTGTATCAAGTCCCAGAGGAGATGACCCCTCAGCTGTGTGAAAGCATACTCCGTTTTTGTTGGGAAGCAGATTAAAAACTGGAGACACAAAATCTGATAAGTAAAAAAGAACTCATGTTTTACCTGGAATAAAAATAACTAAAACATTGTTTTAGATTGCCTCAAGAAAGTCCTTTGTGATACAGTTTTGGAAGATGCATTGCAAGGTCAATGTAATAAGTATTCTCTCATATGTACCATCAATGTTTATTTTTAGTTTGGGACTGGTGAATAAAGATTTAATGGGATTTTAATGGCATGTTGGACACACTTCAATGTCCAGAGATGTGGCATCATATCCAGGAGTGTCATTATCTGGATTAATTATCAATAGTAGCCAGATATCATTAGGGAAATGTGAAAATGAGAGAGGTAGTAAATGAAATTTGCTGTGCAGAGATGGTAAGAAATAAATAAATAAGAATATCTGAGAAGCCACCAATGGGTATTTCAAAAATATTTTCAGTTTGATAATTTTCATTATACTTGTTACTTCTTCCACTGCTCGAGAGTATGCCCTGACTACAAGTATTCCCTTCAAGCTAGTATAAACCAGATTCATTCTTCATAGATGTAACATATTTATATACAACTTACAGTATCTAATTTCCTTACTGGGTAATGGTTTCACGTGAAACCTTAAGAAGCCTCTGCATTACATTCATCTGCAAACATACATCTGCAATATATTTCCCTTGCTGAATTTTTTAACAAGTGATAGCATTAGTGTCATGTGTAAAGATGTGGCTGATAAAACATACTGTAAGTATGACCTACTATGAGTGAGGCAATTTATCATAAATATGATTTAGAAAGTCTAAAGACTAGTTGCATCAAGGAGTTGCATCAACAAAGCAAAAATTATTTTCAAGCCCAGATTAGTCTACCATGTTTTGTAGTATGCCCTTAAGACACCAAAAGCTCTCACATACTAAAAATGAATAAAAACACCAAAACCTCAGAGTAGAACACAAAAGACAGTTCTAATCTTAGTATTAGTAGTTCCTATCTTTATAGTAATCTGAAACTCCACAGCAGATCTACAGACCCTTAAAATGCTATGTGGTTGACATCTATTCTTTTTTTCATTACCAAATCCATTTAAGAATCTGGACCATTTACAGTCTAAGAAAGAAAGGGAGAGAGAAAAAAAAAAAAGAAAGAAAGAAAGAAAGAAAAAGAGAAAAGGGCTATAAATAAACTCTGTGACTTATTTCCCCTTTGTTGAAAGATGAAGATATTGACCTCCCAAGGATTCTATATAAATGCTGATTTTATCTATCAACAGGCCTTTGACCTTGGTAAGGCTGACAATTACACCAATCAAATGGATGAAAAAGTCTCTCAGATGAAAAGGGATTTCGTCCACCACAGATCAATAGGTCATCAAAAGTGAGACATCAAACCCAAAATGGACTATGTTAAGGAAGTTTTGAATTTAAGTGAAAAGGAAGTACAGAGCCAGAAACCAACAACTTGGATTAGTAAAGTGAGGAACTCTATACACTTCTACTTGTCCAGTTATGACTGAGAGTTTGGTAGCCTGCCTCTCCAGCTTATTTCAGTTTTAATTACTGATAAAGTGATGTTATCAAGTGAAGAATGTTATGGATGTGTATGTAATCATACACATCCATAAATTCCCAATCCAATTATTTTTACTTATACTGTTTAATTTACTTTGCGGAAAATCAGTGATTTTTTTATACCTATATCTTGATATTTACATTTACATTTTTATGTAGCCTTCTTCAGCATCCATTTCCCAGTATGTTTTAGTGTAATTATGCAAAGTTTGTGCTGTCAACACCTAAAAAATATTTGTGAACTAAAAACATCACCTTGAATACATCAAGAAATAGTTCTGGTGTACTATCATGATGCTTAGTTTCCACTGAATTGCATTTTTATTTTGTTTTAAACACTGGAGTTGCATTAGCTCATGTCCCCTTAAATTTTAATGTCACATTAGTCAAGATGAAATGTCCTTTACTTAAAGTCTCTGAAGGATGATTAATAACAGAAGCAACACCAGTTTGTATTATGGCCAATCAAGATCATCAAAGCTACAACTACATCTACAACAGATGGGATAGGGGACAGTACTGCAGCAGGACCTGAAGGTTAATTTCATCCTCTCAAAATTCACACCTTACTGCATATTGCATTTGTCAAAAAACACCTACACTCAGACCCCAAAGAAAAAGTCATTACACAATGTTACAAAAACAAAAACAGAAATAAATGACTGTGAAGACTTACATAGTTGGAAAGCAGTCAGGTTTGTGAGCACACTGTGTTTATTGCTTCTCATGTAGCCTCCCATCAAATGCAATTAGAGACTTAGTCATAGTGTGCTTTTTTTCTGACTAGGTCTTCCAGCTTCAGGAAATTCATTTAAAAATAAGAAAGGAAGAAAGCACTTCCATAGGCTGCACACTGCATACAGAAGTGACAAGCTGCCCCCACCTGTGCATGGCTGTGGTGTTAAAATTAAAAAGGTTAAACTCTATACATACTAGAAAATATTAATCTCTGTGGTCACAAAAGCATCTGTCTTATTTTGCTAAATAAACTCACATTTTGAGATGACACAGCTGACCCTGGTTATGTGCATGAGAGAGAATTTCATGACATAGCTGACAGTTTTTGATGAGTGAGAGAGGAAAAATAAATCTGAACTCTAAACACAACTAGTAAAATAAAGGGGAAGTGAAAAGTCCTTTAATTTCTCATAATTAAAAAGGATCTTCAGTCCAGTCTAGTAAAAACACACAGGTTGAAAAAAACTTTGAAATAGTAGCACAGGGGTAAGAATATATGATGTCTTAAGAAATATAGTGGCATGCAGGTAAATGGCAAGGGATGTGGAATTGCAACGGAGCAAATATATATACGCATCTACTGGACACAGTTTTAGTTGTGAACGCTTTTCTTGCTTTATCCAGATGTTCGGGGACGTTCCACAAAGGATGACAGAGCAGAAGCACGAGTCACTGATGGCAATTATACATTTTCTGAATTCAGCGTCCCTTGCTCATACAGTCCATTGTATCCGTGATTTGCAAGCCTTGGCCTTTTTCTAACTTTTAGGGTGTATGTTGGGTATAAATGAGTTTCATGGCTTAAATAAAGTCACACTCCAATTGTATAAAGTCACAATCCAAAACAACTCAATTCATGGATCTTCAATTTACAGTCTGAATTTTTTTCCACTCCTCTTTAACAAAACTTTGGTAAATAAATGACAGAAGTCTTCAACTCTGAAAAACATCTCAGTATCCAAGATTCAATGGAGGTGTTGTAAAACATAAGTTGTAATACAAACTATGAAAATATTCATCCCCATGCACTACCACTGTCTTGAATGCATTCTTCCACATTTCTTATTTTTACCAAATCATTTTCAAAGTACAGTTTACACCAAAAAACATCACGTTTAAATCTTTTATTCTTTGCTCCAGCAGTAAATTTATTATGTACATTAAGGAGAGTTTCAGGAACAGCAATGAGCTTTCATCATTCATGGATAGTCTGAAACAACCACTAATTCACTACTAGCTCACACGCTTGATCCTGATCCAGAAGACTATCATCTGATGCAACTCCATCTAGCATTGTAGTATACTGAGAGTGTACAGATATCTTCCCATCTTTATCTCTCTATGGGATTTTTCTTTTTTGGTTTATAACGGTCTTATCCCACACATAATGGGACTGATTTTCATCTGCCTTTGTACCAGGCTGTTTAAAAGACTATAAACTTAACTTATTGAAAAGTACCACTAATAGCACCACTGTTAATTTTTGCTATGCTTAGTGTCACCAGTTTGAATGCTATAATTTCAATTTAGAGCTAACAGAACAACATTGTCAGAAATTAGCATTAATTTATCCAGTCTTTTCTCCCACAGCAATTCATACTGTAGCCCTGAATATTGAGTGAGAGCACAAGGAGTGTGTGTGTGTGTGCGTGTGTCTGTGTGTGTGTATCCTTGATCTTATTCAGCTCATTTACTTGGCAAAGCCTCCCAGTTTCAAGGCCTGGAAGCTGAAGTCTGCTTAAACAGAGAATGAATGCAGTTGGTAACGTGGCAAGTCAGGCATACCTCTCCAATTAATGTCTCAGGGCCTAACTGTAGGGATTGCTTTGTTAATTCTGATGTTCCCCATTGACCTTCCAGAACATCTCTAACTATTTCTATTAGTCTGTGGATATTTCTCTCAGTGGAAATGGTAAGAAAGCTCCACCAGCTGAAACTTTTAGACCAGATCAAACATACATGTTTTGCAGATAATTGAATATATCAGTGAGATTTCCTATTTGCCTGCAAAGTCTGCCTTACTTGACATTTTCATTTTCTCTTGCACACAAGAGCAAACAGAAAAAGCCTTTTTTAAAAATCATTTTCTGATGCTTCAAGGAAGGATTGAATTTGTTGTCACAAACAGATCTGTTTTATTTCAAGAATGTGTTTATTTCTGGAGTTTAAAAAATTGTCTTCATTTTATAGGGTGGAACTAGGATCCACATCCCAAAAAACATCTTGATACTGAATTGCTGCTATAGAATGATAGCTATTTTCTAAGTAGAGTGCATATTTAGTGTATAAAAAAATCACTCTAGATTCACAATGGAAACTGAAATGCATGCACAGATTCCAGTTTAATGGATGATGAGGAAACACACATAGTCCCCAGAACCTGAAACACCACCCAGATACATACATTGTTTCACTTCTGTAAATCACAGGAGTATCTAGCCTGCATATTCTCTATCTAAGGAGTAAGAGAGGAGTGTGCAAATTCGGTATGACTATGCAATTAAGACTATCATCTCTGAGCATGTGTTTGTATTTAGGTCCTAAATCTTACCTAAGCTTTTCCCTCAACCAAGACATAACAAACTTCTCAAGATCATGAAGATAAATTAGATCACGAGCTTGGGTAAAAAGAAGACACATACGAGACAGCTCTTTTTTTTTTAAAAAAAAAGGTAGTTAAACTGTATATTTCAATTGTCATAGCACATCTGCCATATCAGCAGATATTTCAGTTTACCTATATCACAGAACCACAGAATATCAGGGATTGGAGGAGACCTTGAAAGATCATCTAGTCCAATCCTGCCACCAGAGCAGGAACACCTAAATACATCCAGGCTGGTTTTGAACGTCTCCAGAGAAGGAGACCCCACAACCTCTCCTTTTTTTTAAACTTTCTTAACTTTCTATAATTTAATGACAATCGAATTTTTGGATACAAGAGTAAGATTAGTCTTGAATGTTATCGTATTGAAACACGGCTTTGGGATTGCTGTTTTGAGTCAGCTAGTTTATTTGTTATGACATGTTATGCTGTGGTTAGCAAGTCCATGCCTATCAAAATTGACAAAATACCAGCTTCCATCAGACAATTTATATATATAGTGTCTGTCTGTGAAGCTGAGAATGGATCCTGTATAATAGCTTTCCAAACTGAAAAGGCCAACTGAAAGTTGCAAATTGAAAGGTCATTCCTGGTGGGACAAAAAGACTGAGAGAAGGTCAGCCACCTCTAATTAGAATATCTTCTTACTTCCAGATTACCTGGGATTTGTGTGCTTTGATCATACTCTGAGAGCTTCCTTCTACTTTGTGCAAAAGAAAAAGGATAAGGAACATTTACACGAAGAATTGGATGAATGAGAATTGTAAAGTAAGCTTGGATAAAACTTTATGAGATATAAACCTAGAAATAGATCCAGGCATAAAAATTGATCATGTAGCTAAGAATGAAGAGAAATTACATTCTAACCTATTCTAATAACTTAGATTTAGCTAGATTTTCTGAAATTTGCTTAATTCTCTGAATACATGGCACTCACTACTGTTGGAGGTAAGACACTGGTTTAAATAGCCTTTAGTTTTCCTATGGTTTATACTGAAATATAACAAACCAACCAAGACTCTTGAAAATCTTGGACAGCTTGCAAAAGATACGGCCCTATACTTGCACTGGTATATGATCAGTTTTGCTCCATGAAAGTCACAGACTATAACTTTTCCCTTCATTACAGTAGTACAGCTCCATTAAGTATAGAAATCATTAATCAAACAGCAACACTGAACCCTGGGATGCTGGACAGGATATAAATTAAACAAGAATTTGGCCTTCCGGCCTCTTTCTCCTCCTTTGATTTGCTGCCAGCAGGAAATCCCTTATTTTCTTTTGTTTCAAAGTTTTACTTAAGTACGTTGATATTAACTGCACAACAAAGTTACATTATGGTAGATGACTATGAGCACAAAGAAAAATTAAAAATTAATTAAGTATTTAGAAGCTCAGAGATAAGTGATTGATTGATGTCTGGCAACACACTGAGAATTCTCAACCTTTTCCTTTCCTCTCTCAGTTTTTCAACTAAAATGGCAATAAATAAATAAAGTATATTGAGATGAATTAGGCATCAGTGTTAAAACTTTCTTATTGTAAAGCCTCTGACCTAATCAGAGGTATATTTCCATTCCAACTAAATAGAGTTTGCTGTCGGTTTGGTTTAGTTTTTATT
This sequence comes from Alectoris magna, assembly GCA_030625065.1. NCBI lineage: Eukaryota > Metazoa > Chordata > Aves > Galliformes > Phasianidae > Alectoris > Alectoris magna. The sequence continues at coordinate 18,662,536 of CM060565.1, forward strand.
TTGGATTCCTCACTTAATGAGGATATAGAGGACATCATTACTTCTTATTATAGAGGTTATTACTTCTTCTTATGAGGATATTACTTCTTTCCTCCTACTACTACTAAGTAACCCTCCAAAAAAATGAAGGCCACAAACTTTATAAACACTACGTTGAATTTGAAAAGAGCATAAAAAATAGCATAACCCATGCTCACAAAAAAATGCTTGATGTATTTTCCACAGTCAAAAGAACATTTCCTAGGTTCTTAATTAGGTAACAGAGTAATAGAGTAGGCTAACTTCTTTTAATTCCCAAATATTTATACAACCAGGCTATTTAACTATTACACTAACAGGATAGCACCTTTAGACTGTTCCATCCTATTTTTGTCTTCAGATCTCCAGTATTTAGATGAAGAAAATTTTTCCTTTCTGTTTATGCTTCTTTTAAAGTTTTGAGAGTTGGCTGCTCTTAATCACTGTCTGAACCCTGACTGAGAAGTAACTCTTAAAACACCAGATTTAATAACGCACAAACACCTGACTGTTTTTTAAATCCATTATTTACTTGGCAGAAAAAGAATGTACAGTATGGCCATGAGACAGTTACTGGTCCTTATAATAGCCATCAACCACATCAATTTCACTCAGTGGAAATCAAAAGGACCAAGTACTCATTTATTGCAATTTATTCTAGGATTAACACATACCAGTTTCATACAGTATTTTTAGTATTATTCTCAGTTCATGACCCACAACATAACCCATAGTGTTAACAGTACAACACTTACTATATTGCCCATAATGTTAAGTGGAGACACAATTAATACACACAGTAACTACATTTGTTAATCAGTCTTGTGAGGTGAAATTCAGACAACTTAAATATATCTGCATTCATATTTTGATTCAAGATCTCTTCATTTATTATTAGAAGCTAACACAGTTTAAAGTGATTTAAAAGCAAGAAGAGACAAGCCTTGTGATGTTCCCAGTGATTATGTAGATGGACAGGAGCATAGACTCAAGAGAATTATTTGGTATAAGTTTATACCGAGTACATTGATGAATTTATGCAGAGATGCATTAGCTACCATATACTGCTGAAGTACTAGTAATTCTTCAAGCTTATTTACCAAGGTTTAAGGACTATGTAATAATAGTGCCTGCATATTTCACACACAGTTGTTGTTACACCAGTTTAAATGGGTTGGTAAATGATCCGTTGCTATTTAATTAATATGTAATTAGTGTGATCCAACATGTAAATTGAAATTCAGTTTAAATCACTTAAATCTCAAGTGCAATGGAAAATGTCTTTGGAACTGGATGGCTTTCTTTCAGTCGGCTTCCTTCTGCTATTCAAATTATATTCAGCAAACTCTAGAGAGACAAAGGAGAAAAAATGTATGAAAACAATTTTTATACAGCAAATTATAAGAAGCTCCACTTCTGGCATTAAGTGATGGACAGAAATTTGGCGAAATCCCAAACATCTTCATATTTCAGAGTGTTCACACTTATAATTCAAGCTCATCTCTAAATGAGAAAACACCAAGACAAACATATGATCAAAAATGATAAAAGTTTGGAAATAAACAATCTAAATGCATGTACCTTGGCCATTATCATTTGTTTTCCCAAGTGATTCAAAATTTGAGCAAAAAACATTTAAATTAGGAGTTAGATAAGATTGAAAAAGATTCTTAAAAGATTAGAGCTGTTCAAAGGGCAAAGAATGAGTGTTGAATCCACTATTCTTAATGACATTTTTAAAATTAGAACAAAATCAGAAGTAGTAATACTAAGAGTCACTACCACAATTACATTATCGTACTCAATTTAGGCAAAATAACATAAATCATAAAGCTCACTCATCATAGTTAAATGTACTGAAAACTAGGGAACTGAGTGGAGAATGTATAAAATTCTTTTTCACATTAACCTTGGATCTATTTAAGTTTTGAATACATCTAAGAGCACCTCTACACTAAATCTCCTAAGTCATATTCACAAGGGATTAATTTGTGGAGTCTGTGTGTGAGTGCAGAGATCTTACAGTGTTTTAATGCAGATTTCATCAGAGCACACAATTCAGTCCTTTAGTCTGTTCTGTGTAGCTCATCCATTTATCTCAAATGTTTCCTCTGTGGAAAGTCAGATCTGCCTTACAAAGCCCGACAAGAGGCTAGCAATTACACTGATAAAACAAGATGAAGGTGCTAGTGTGGATCCTTTGTTAGAAGTATTAATAATCCAGATTAGTTTGCTAAAATTCATCTGATGATCCTATGATTCCTGATTTCTATTCCTAAGTAATATTCTTTTCCTTCAGAAAAACAAGCAAACAGAATTTACTCAGGTTTAATAGATACTACTGAAAGGTATAATAAATTTAAAAATAAATGAGATATCGGAATACAAGTGTTACTTTGCATTCAAATACTCATGCGCTGAGTAGACTGAATGAAAGCAAAAAGGCTAAAGCTATTACATGTATTTAGGGGAGATCTGTGATCACATTATAGAATGACGGTCAGGGAAAAGGTAACCAAAAGGCATTTGGTTTGTAGTAGATAACCAGTTTTTCTAAAACTCATATTACTAAGCAAACCTGATGTATATAGAAGGAAGAATTTATGATGTATATAGAAGAAGATATAGAAGGAAGCAACTGCTTTCCAGATTAAAGTATAACCATTAAATTCTATTAACCCGTTAGATTCTTTACAGGTTTCCTGTAAGCATCTTAATAAAAGTGACTTCGTTCTAGTTGCTTAGTCTGGTTATTCTTCTGAATAAAAGAAACTGGATAGATTCACAATCTACCCTTGTGCACCTCACAAGAAAGAAAGGAAATGATATAAATTTATAAATAAATTTATCTCATTACTCATGAAGAATAGTTAACCCAGCTGTAATAATTTTCCACCTTCTAGAGTGCTATGTTTTACCCAACCAATGTGTTACAGGCTGGAATAGACTAAAATATGCAATTTCAGTCTTAAATCACCATCACACATAAGAGTATAACAAGCAGCAGTACAAGAACAAGGAGACAGCAATAGTAATCTCAATATTTCTTTCCAGAGCTGTTACCATTACCCAACTTACAATCGTAGTCATCACTCATTAACTGACCTGTGGATGCAGACAGTATCCAAAGGACCAGGAACAACTATCATTTACACTTCTCAAGCCATAAATCAAAAATAAAAAATAGAATCTCAGGGTTTTAAGTGTTTGTCTGACTGAATAGTGCACTCATTTAATTAACAGCAAAATCTGGAGGTGTAAAAACAGCATATTGAAGACAGCAGTCTTATATTTCAAAACTTCTTTTATGTCCCCTTTCCATTTCCCAGTCCTTATTCAACCCTTGCACACATCAGAACTGCTTCTATGCAAGTATAAACAGTCTCTATAGGGCCATTTGAGGATGCACGTTTCGTGCACACTCCTCAGTTTCATCACATGTCCCAAGCATATTCTCTATGCAGACAATCAAAGGAATTCTCCATTTGCTGTCTCACATTGCTGCTTTTCAAATGGGAGTGTCAAGAATCTGGAAAAAAAGTCCTCCAAATACTATTCCCAAATCACATACTGCACACTTCTTAGTTACTGCTATTTGCAATACCACTGAAAACTCAGTCAAGCCTAATTTCAGTATAGGTAAATACTTCTAAATTAATGAAAAAGTAGAGCCTATTGGTTTTGAATGATTAATTATTCTCCTGTCCTGCTTTCTGCTTTCCCAGAAAAAAAAAAAAAAAAGATTACTTCTATTCTCTTTCTCCATTCCAAATTTCCCTTCTTCTCTCTCCCTTCTCACTCCCTCTCTACACAGGCTTCCCAGTACTCGTGTCAACTTTTATTATTTTGCAGTGCACAGAACAAAATCATAATTGTCTCTTAACTTTCATCCAGTATGAAAATGGAAAATGAAAGCAATTGTGCACAAGAGTTGGAACAAGTGATTCAGATGCAGCTTATAAAGTTGGTAACAGTTTTTTGTTTTTTTTTCAAAATGCAAAATGAATTACGTAAAAAGAAGTGTGGAATTATTTTTTTAATTAACCTTCACTAGCACCAGTCATTAATTACCTCACAGAGCAGCCAAGTCAGAATATGAGCTCTTTTTTTTTGCCTTTTTTTTTTTTTTTTTTTTGTATATTAAAGATTCACTTTCCACAGTATAAGTGATACTCAGTGAGAGCAGAAATTCAAATCTATGCAGTATCTCACAATAAGCCATGTAAATGTCTTCTCAGGAACTCCAGTTTTTTCTTTACATTTCTGTCTTGCAAGATATTCACCTTAATAATTTTGCTCTTCTCTTTTACAAAAATGTGTTCTATCTACATCAATGATTTTTTTCTTTTTTCCCCTGTTCTCAGACCTTTAACTCAGCACTTCAAATCATTGGTACTGTGCAATATGTAAGTTATCAGTAAAAAATGTATGGACATCTTTCTGATTTTCCTAAATTATAATAGTATTCCGAGAAGATAAGGGAGACTTCAGGACTTAAAACATCTGAAACTAAGAAAAGCTCTGAAAATTCTGTCTGACTCCTAATATAACAAGTTCACTTTCTTGCAATTTTATATATGGACCAAATCAAATTTTGAAGGCAGTCAGCAAGGTTAACAATACTCTGTTGTTGTTGCTGAGACTAGTAATTATTACCAACATTTTTAGACAGAGGAGTAACTCACATGTCTATGAAATTGGAAAGAAAAAAAAAAAAAAAGTCAGCCACCTACTCTTAAGCAAAGAAATTCATGTTAACTCTTATTTCGGGACTTAGATATTCCATCAAACAAGTAATTTCAAGGCATTTATGAAAACACTATTCCATAAATTAATGGAAACACACTAACAAAGAATTGTATAAATTTATACAGTCCTGAGTCATGAAATGATATTAAACGTTATAAATCCAGACCGAGTATGAAACATAATGGCAATTTCAAAAGGCAGTTACACATGGAATGGGATATATGTTTCAACTAATGACATCACCACAAAATAAATGTTGCACATATCTGATACCAAGTGTACTAAGTATCAGCAATGGACTAGAAGAATGCCGGGTACATAAAACAGGTGTCTGAGCACTAGTCATTTTTCTTAATGGTGCTTAAAAATCTCTGATGTCATCAGAAAGTTGCTATGAGCTGTGGGATTTATAGCTATAAATCAATCACTTTTCATCCTCAGTGACTCAAAACGCAAAGAAAAGAAGTTGCATTATGTCTCATCAACCTTATTTAACAATAAAGGCATTGGAAATTCTCTGTAAAGAGAAAAAGGAGAATATAGAACTGCTGTAGTTTTAGCGTGGGGTTAAAGGATCAATCCCAACTCCAAAAGTGAGGCCAAGAACTGTATTGTTAACCCAGGCACTCTGACTGTTGATAATTTATCTGAGAACACTGCATCTCACAGTCTCAGATGGAACCAATGTACAAGAGGCCACCATCAGGGCTAAATCCAAAAACAGTTCACATAACATGCAATAGCAGCTGACTTTCTCGTTCTGTTCCTCATTTTGTCATAGTCTGTTTCACTTCCTGAGGCAGTAACCATGCTTAGGGGCGAAATTGAAGAATGGCTTCCCCACCTACAAGTGACACAGCGCTTCTGTCTGCTGCTTCTACACCAATAAATCTCAAGGGATAGGTTGAAAATTCCAAAACTGTGAATCATTTCATCTAGTTTCATAGGACTATTATAAGAAAAAACATTTATTTCTCACTTTTTCCTTTGCTTTTTTTTTTTTTTTTTTTTTTTTTAGCCTGCAAACAACAGTGGCTTACAAAGAATTACATGCTATTCTTTTTCCAAATGAGGTAACATCAGACTGCATATAAACACACAATCATTCTTCAGTATTAAGGCAGAGAGATACGAATAAATCCCTTAAAAAAAAAAAAAAAAATTCCAAAAAAGAAAAAGTAAGAAATGTGACCCAGATTGCTAACGGAGAAGAGAGGGCACTTTAGAGGTCCCTATTTTTTAATAAGATGAGTATCCTAATTTCCTGAGAAGATGTCCCTGTTGGAGAAGTTCTAAGCTCTTGAGCATCTGTGAGTTAATGAAGAGAACTGCAATGTGGGCTGGATATCACACACATTCACAAAATGTGCCATTTCTTTCGGAATACTTTCAAGTTTTAATACTGGAGCAGGTGTTTGGCTACGCAGACAATGCGTGTCCTTTGAACACACAGTCCCAGATTACTGCCATGTAAACACAACTGGATTCTCTGAAACAAGCTTATATTCTCAGACCACTGGCTTAACTATTCTGAGACACTTATCAGGAAGTAACAAATGTCTATGTCTTCGTACACAAAGGAGCTATGAGCCAAGTGGAGAAGCTGCCAAATCTGTTGTTACTCAGATCACAAGGGTTCAATGATCTGGGAACCAATTTCTCATGTCTGAGGAAGGTACAGTAAGAGAGTGTTGGCTGGTGTGCCCTGTGCCCTAGTTAATGTACACCAATGGAGTTGAGAAGCCCTGAGTAAGGCAAAGAAAGAGACCATGGCCATATTCAATAGAAAGTTTTTCTGTAATGTGGAATAATTTAAACTCATGAATGATGTACATTTTTCTCTGTGAAAATCAAAAGTGGAAAACTTTCTTCCAAAGCAATCATCAGAACTCAATGGGAGTTGTAAAGATAGGCATAAATACAAGGAAACTGTCTGTGACAGTGTCTAGGGACTGCTAGTTGAGGTAGACACACTAAAAACTGAAGTTCATATGTCAGTTGTGGACATCCTTCTGTCAATGGATCGCTTCAACTTGTTTATGCAGGAGAATAGCTTCTCCACAAACACACACACACACACACAAAACACCTGTAAAAAGTCTCTGCTATTGAATCCACCCATCTTCCCAACTGATCCAGCTTCCTTTAATTATACTGTGTGTTTTCCAGTTCACTGCCACCTTACACATCTCATTTCCACTGCAGAAGATGTTGCAGTTTTCCAGCAAATTGCAACAGGCTTCCTGTCCAAGTCATTGACTATTTATGTAGAGTCTCTTGCTAATTTATATCCAGCATATTCAAGCACTATGAAACAGTGCTTTGATATTATCTGGTCAATGAATGACAAATACAAATGTGTTGGACAATACCTTCACCACTGTGCAGGTATTAGAATTTCTTTCCCCAGAGAGGGAGTACAGGTACTGGTATGTAGGCAGGAATTGATATCTATTCTTTATCAAAAGTGTCACTAGATTCTTTTCTTCCTTTTATGCAATCTCCCAAAGATGTATTTTGCTTTGATTTCCAACAACTTGAAATACATTAAAATAGGGATGATTAGAAAATGTTTGATAGGATGGTTTTTTCCTTCATATAAGAATGCTGACTCTTGGAAACTGAAATACTGAAAAAGCAGAAAACCGCTATAAAAAAAAACAATCATAAAAGGACCTTCGGATGTGATGCTGAATTGCTTTCTCTATTGTGAGAAGTGACCTACCTTGAGATCAATTCCATTACCATTACTGCCACCAAACAACACTATTACCACAAGTTTAGGTGTCTGTATAAACTGACTTGAATTGTAGACTAATAATTAATTTCTTAGATCCTAAGGCAGCAGTCTTAAACACTTTATTGTAGAGTGAAATACAGTTTGAACCAGTTAATGCATGGTCTTGGCAAGTAAAACTGTTTCAACTGAATAACTTTCTTTAGCCTAGATGAAGAATACTACCAGAAAAGTTACAGACTAAATGTCTCCCTTGCATCTTGCAGAGAAGGAATTTGAATTTTGATATTTCTCTGGAATATCCTGTAGTGATGCATTCATCAGACTCAAATCTTTTTTTTTTTTTTTTTTTACTCTGGACTCTACAACAGTGTTTTGCTTGTTTCAAGTGCGGTGGTTTTCAAATGTTGCTGCTTTGATCTAACCTTTCCTTCTTTCCTTCCCCCCCTCCCCCCGAAAAAAAAAACAACAACAACAACAACAAAAACCCACCTCCCTTTACTGAAGACATTAAAAAGAATCACTTTTTCTGAGTGGAATGAAAGTAGATGCCTTTACATTAAAGGAAGTTTTATTTTTCTCATGATTATTCCTGAGTCTGTATCCGAGGTGTTTCTGCCTGTTTTACACTTTTAAAACCTTTCATACTATTCTTTTTTTTTTTTTTTTTTTTTTTTTGCTGCTTTGCTTTTTTTTATCACAAAGCATTAGCAACATGAATATCATTTATAACCATTAGTGATAGTGAAGAAATGAAACTCATGTCTATTAAATTTACCATGTCTAATTCAAGCTTGTTTGAGCCTGCAAAAGTTCAGTAGATTTTCAGAAATGTATGCAGCTTAGACAGAGCAAGCCTCACCATTTTAAGGCTAGAATGCGGTTTTGTTGAAATTTAAAGGAAAACTCCTAATCTGCCAGAATTGTACTTTTGTTTTGTAAATATAAGTTCAGAGCATATCACATTTTTCCTTTCTTCCCACTGTTCAGCTTATAAATAAACAACAGACTAGTAATTCTGTTTCTGGATTGTTGGATTCATGTATAAAGGATGAGTAAATTCAGTTTAGCCGGATATTTCCGGGTCATGTGAGAAGTCCATGGTTATCTCTTAATAAGGATGATATGTGAAGATATATCAGATTCCCCTGTATACTGGTATATACACAAATGCAGTCTGTGAAGTAACTTCAAGACCATCCATTGTCTGTGCCAGACAGTCCACATTTCTGCATGAGGTGCAGGTGATGCACACTGAACCTACATAGAGCTGATTCATCATGACTTGAAATTGGCATTGCTCCATGTGGACTAAAAAACTGACTTGTTTCCCAGAAGGTAATCTCTTTCTAAATGGAGACCTCATGATCACTACCTGAAAAGAAGAATGAATGGGGAGAGAAAAGAATACAGAACAACAGTAGACCACTGATGCCAAACTAAGGCAAGACGATTATGGAGCAGTGAAAAAATTCTAAGATAAAATAGAGGCCTATATGTTATGAAAAATAAACCCTATACCTAATAACACAAACGTATGAGTTCATTGGCTAAGCAAAATCCCACAGGACATACAAGAAGGCATCTTGACAACATTGCAGATAAACAACCACCAAACAAGAGATGAGGTTGATCTCATTCAGAAGAGGAATCTGAAAAAAAATCTACCCTTCCTAATATTTTTGTTTTTTTGATAAAGCCCCATTGTCTACTCCTTATTTGTGTTAATAAGATACAAAGCCCATGCATTAGGCTCTTTGTTGAAGCAAACATCCAGCAGCCAAGCCAACCAATACCATTTTATAGTTCTCTTGGTTTCAGTAAGCCTTAAATTGTATTTAAGCTGCTTAAAGTCATTTTACAAAAGTTAAAAATCAGCAATGATTCCTTTAAGTTCCAGATACCGCCTTGCCTTTTTCTCTGGATACAGTATTTATGAGGATCATAGCTAGCTCTAGAGATTGTATAACTGAAGAAACTCTGTTGCATCTGATATTTTGTTTGAAAAGTTCTAATCCAATGGTTTTACTCAGTTGTGATTTTCCATTAGCATGGAAGGCATCTCAAGCGCTCTAATAATTAATTCAAGGAGATCTATAAGATATGTTATAAAAGATGAATTGTTTTCATTTTCCTTCAGTCACAATCTCACACTGTAAGTTCAGCCAAATTTAATTAGTGTTACAGACCTGGTAATTTACAGTGTTACCCATCATGCTTTTCTGCTCTTTACAAAGAATTTCCTTTAGAAATTAGCATGACCCATCCACGTGTGTCATTTTGTCCCTTTGGCTAGCATTTGGTTTAAGAAATAGATTCAATAGTAGAACTCCTGCAATCATTTCACTCCTATCTGGCTGAATACAGAGGCAATTTCAGGATCTCTTTTAAAATATGTTGCTGACTTTATTAGTTCTGATGAAATTTCAAGACTGCTTATCTACAAGAACTTAAAAATTGGCAAATTAAACCATCCCTCCTTTATTCTATGTTATGTATCTTCAATGGCCAGATAACTCTGAAGAATGAAAGCAAAACAGTTAAGGCAGAGGCACATGAAGAATGTTGAAGAAGTAGGACAATACTGATTGTTCTTGAGGCTTGACCTAAGGAGAAAGTCTGATTCTCCACATGGATTAGCAAAGCTACATGATTTAGAATGTGATCTACTAGTAAAGGGGATTAAAATGTTCCAGCAAAAATCTCTTCATTTTTCCACCAGATAGATGGAGTCCAAATTTCCTCACATGGAATGTTTGTCTTCAAAGTATCAAAGACAATGTCCACAGATACAAATGATTCTGCAGAAAGCTCTCATTCTGGGTTTGAAAGCTCCATTGTCTGGATCCATTATTACATTAAACATTTAGAAAGCGTAACTTATTTGGAATTTACCAAAGTGCCTTTCACACAATGAGTTCATAGGTGGTACTTCATCCTGCAGATTTTAACTAAGTATACTGCAATGTATCCTGATTTTTTTTTTTTTTCCCCCTTTGGTTAGATCATTGGCTATTTTTCCAATTTAAATGACTGCTCATAATTCTGTAGATCTGCATTGATCTACAAAAACAATAAAAAATAATACAAATATCTAAAAATATCTTGAAGAAGAGCATGGACCAATTCTTTCACATTTGAAAGAGATAACAGAGTGACAATTCAATGGAATTCTTATCTTTGAACCATGGGGAATGTTTCAAGCTTTCAAACCTTCAGATTATTAGTAGAAAACTCTTAGATCTATATTTTCATATGTCACAGAATCACAAAATGATTAAAGTTGGAATTGACTTTGTTCATCCAATGCCTCTGCTGAAGCAGGAACACCTGGTATAGGTTACTGAGAACTATATCCAAACAGACTTTGAATACCTCCAAGAAAGGAGACTCCACAATTCCTCTGGACAGTCTACCCCAGTCATACTCAATGTTCAGAAGTTCTTCCTCATGCTCAAATAGAACCTCCTATGTTAGTTTGTGTCCCTTGTTTCTGCCACTGGGACCCACAGAAAAAGCCTGGCTCTGTCTTCCTTGCACCCTCAGACATATATATACATACATAAGATCCTTCCTGAGTTTGGGGAGACAAACAGTCTCAGCTTCCTTAGCCTGTCTTCATAGGAAAGTCCCTTAATTATCTTCATGGCCCTTTGCTGGATTTTCTAAAGTGTGTCTCCATATGTACCACTCTGTGAAGTCCAGAACTGGACACAGTTCTCCAGGTGAGGCCTCGACACTGCTGAATAAGGGGAAGAATCATCTTCCTTGATCCACTGGCAACACTCCTCTCAAAGTAGCCCAGTATATCATTTGCCACATTCCAAAAAAAAAAAAAAAAAAAATAGAGATCATTTTCTATCCCACAGTTCAAACAGTCTCCACAGACTGGAACTCTTTTGACAGTTTCTGTGGGAGAAAAGGGATTAAATGAGAATCTCATTAATCCCATATTGATTAAAAATAACCTATGTTTTTGGGATTTTTTTTTCTGCATAAATACAGTTCTCTTATCTGTAGATTGAGATCCAGGTAGTACAAATATTCCAAGAAGCTGAGCAGACAAAGGGATGGAGATTAAAAAAAAAAAAAAAAAAGCTACTTTTTTTTTTAATGTAACATTTAAGTGAATTTGAGAAAAACGTTAGCTTTCAAGGAGGCAACAGTAAATCACTTAATTTGAGCATAAATAATTTCTTTCAAAGTATGCTTATAACTTAAATAGAAACAGGTCTCTGATAACTGTTGAATTTGCTGAGAAAAGTAGAGACTAGAGAGTGGTTTGGCCACTACAGAAGTATGGTTTTTATTTAATTTCTGTTACATGGAATGAGTAGCATAGCTCCCCTTGTCCTCTTGTCTTGAGACTGTTCCCCTGTCATTTCCATGCAGAGAGGCTAATTTCAAATCATTTTGAAAGAACTGTTTTGAAAAGCAGGAAGCAGCAGAATCAACTTGTGCAACCCTTCTCAATCACTCTACACAGGTGGTCTGTTTCTCAGACTTACAAATGGAAGGCTAGACTGTGTCTGTGAACAATAGCAAATCTCTGAGTTCTGGTAGATCCAGCATGATCCATTCATAAGATAGAGTACCAATACTGTTGCATCCATGGTAGTTTAATAAGTCCTAGATTTACTTGTCACTATGCATGAATAGCAAAACTTTTCTTTCTGGACATCTGGAAATTTAAACTCCTGTACATGCATATACCCAGTACTGGATCATTATCTGCAGCCATGAGACTACAAATGGTAGTACTGGAAAGGTGTAATGAGATTGTGTCTCCTGTTTTGACTCCATCCCACTGAGAATGACAACCAGAGAATTTACTGCTTATGTCTCCAGAAGTCATTTCCACTGGTAGTCTTCTGTATTTCCAACCCCTTTCACTGACAAAGAGCTGTTGTACACTTTCTGAATATGCAGCTAAAGTATTTTATAACTCACACAAAAAGTTCACAAATTTTCATCTTTTTCTAATTTTTTGGAATGTGACAAAAGAAAGTGACAGAGTATTTTGAATAAGGACACGATCATTTCATCACTGGCTAAAACCAGCCAGAAGCTTTGCATATGGGTCAGAATTTTCCACATTTCAAAGGAGCAGGTAGCATTATCAACTTTTTTAGTCTCAGAACCTTTACAGATCTGTTCATCACTAGGTATTATAAGCAGGAGTGGGGTTAATTAACATATGTGGGATCATCCCAGGGCTAAAAGATATGGCTGAACTCTGGCTATGATTTAAAATTGTCTCAGAAAAGTAACACCTGCAAAGTAAGAGCAATCTACATATACGCACAAAGACTATGTCCTTCCAATATAACGTAAAGGAATATTCTCATCATGTTGCTCTTGTATTTACATTTAAAATAAATATTACATATTTTATAGTTCTTGACTGAAATGCAGGACTTACACTCACTTTGTTTGCAGAATTGAAATTGTAGTCATCCACACTTCAGTTTCCCAAGGAGCCCGTGGAATCTCAGTCTCTGGAGTAGACTTTCCTGATCAAAGCTCTTAGCAAGCCAAGGACAGTCTTGATTATAGCAGGTAGTTGAATTAGATGACCTCTTGAGCATCACTACCACACGGTATATTTTATAATTCTATAATATCAAATTTGAACTCTAGTTCATAAAAAAAACTTACAGACAGAATACTTTTATATGTAACAGCAATGTAAGGCTGCACAGATAATTAAAATAATTATTATAAACACAGGCCCATTGTCAAAACACAAAACAGCCTGCTGCAAATTATCAAACTTAATATACCTAACATTAAAAAAAGCAGATTTGGAATGTATCACATAATTCTCTTCCATGCATCCTCCCTCCTTTTCCTTCAGTATGTAGCATAATTCAATCCAGTTGCTTTTGACAGCAACCTTTAAGGTGGTGATTCTTTGGAGGAATTAACTTTGACAAAATAATTTCATTCTCCAGACATCTTAGCTTCAAACATTTGTCATTATTTAGTAAAGTAGTCGAAATGTTACCAGAAGATGGGAATCATAAGAGGATGAATGAATGCTAAATTTTCTCTGAGTTTGTGCTTACCCCAACATATAGAGAACTATAGATCTTTTTTAGTCTCTGTAGCTATATTCAACATTTATCCATTAATATACGAACAACTCAATTAGTGGCTCTGCAGGGATCAGAGCATAGCCCTACTATCCACTATTTAATAGCTACCATACATCATCAAGATCTAATTCCCAGGTTGAGTAGGATGTAAATGACAGTAGCCCACAGATACATTTTTTAAAAACTTGAAATCTTTGTGGCTTAATAGCCTACACAAAGCACACTCGTATAGTTCATCCTGAAATTTTTCCTATAATTCACACCTGGCATCTTGCAGATTAATACTGCTGTTTCATGGTTACATTATTTGATTTCTTGATTCACCATTAACATGCCAGATAGAATTTGTTTGCATTATCAGAGATTCATTATGCCAGAAAAAAAATAATGGTCTAAGACTTGGAATGCTCTGTGCTTTATGTTCTCACCATTCTTTAACAGTACTGCTCTACTGCTGTATGCTCATTCTAGAAAAAGTTGTAGGCAACTCATTCAAGATCATTCACACTCTTATTTAACCTCTCGGATCGAGGACCACTCTGCTTTTTATTTTTATTTTTACTTTAGTTTAGGGGAAATTTTTGTGTATGCTACACAATGTAGAGAAAATATAATAATTTCTTTATTCATTCCAGAGCACAGTCTAGCAAATGCAATCCTGATTATTTGATTTAGGCTAGATGTCAATCATAATAATCAGCTCATATACAATGGAATGATTCTAGATGAGGATAATTATAGGCTGATCAGGAATGATAAGAGCAGTCTGAGAAAAAGGCTCTGATATTCAAGCACATATGAAGAAAAGGTGCATATGCAAATCATAGGAAGTAAGCAAAACGTCTTAGTCCCATTGAAGTAAACTGCAAAACTAGTATTAATTTCAGCAGGGGACCAGCCTTGTACTTCAGCACGGATGGAAAAAAAGGAGTGCTTTCCTGGTTCCCAAAGCCTTTTGTGTAGGTGATGCTATTTGTTCACAGTGCCAAATAATTTTTCCATATTTAAACTAATGGACCATAATTGCTTCTGGAATGGCACACTATAATGTGGGTTTTAGTGAGCAAATCTGAAAATGACTAGTTCAGTTTTTGTGTTCAAATTCTCACATAATTGTTATCTGGAATCCATGAGGCTAGAAGTAACCCAAGTGCTAAAATGTGGGGGTTTTTTTGGTTTGTTTGTTTTTCTTTTCTAGTTATGTATAACGTTGTACTTTATTTAATACCTCACAGAGTTGTTTCTGACTGCACCTATGCAGCAGGATTTAAGAGCTCTTCTACCCTCCAGAAGCCAAGTATGATGCCTTGATGTGGCCTGTTCCCTTTGAAAGTAACGCCCCAATACTCATGAAGCTTTATGATGGAAATCAAGTATGTGAATCAGGAGCTACTGCACCTTCTGCCCAGAGTCCATTTTGGATCGGGAGACATTTTGAAACTGAAATATGACCAAAAAAATCCAATTTACATAGATTCTGATAAGACATTTTCGTTTGTGTTTTTTTTGTTGTTTGTTTTTAAAAAGCACACTCTTTCCAAGCCTGGTGTCCCAGAATTCTCATTTGTGTCTTAGACGTATATCAAAAGGTAGTGACAAAAGCAAACAAAAGCAAAATTCATCTAAAATATGAACACTTCCTTTTTGAAAAAAAAAAAAAAAAAAAAGCACATGTATTTTAAAGCCAGTAGTACTATTTCCAACAAAGAAGGCACTGTGTGGTTCAGTTTTAACCAGTCCTATCTTATTTAGCATATCAACAGGAAAACCATCATTCGAGCCAACAAATGAACAAATAAGAACACTACTAATAATTCTAATAATATTGGTGTCAATGTTAATTTTCCAATCTACTTAAATGACCTTGACTGGGGTTTGTAGACAGCTTAGAAAGGGAAAATATGTATCTTTTATCTACGTTAATTATACCACTTTTATACATGAAATATATATTTACTGTTGTGATTACTTATTCAAAATGTACAAATACAATTTTCCTATGAGAAAAGGCCCATGGAGCCTCAAGTATTCTCAGTTTCACAATTGTTCTGAATTCAGGACTCAGAAAACAAACATTCATTACATTTTAAAGGATAATTGCTACCAAATAATTTATGGCTACAAAATTCTTCAGATAGTGCAGAGACTACAGATACTAATAACTTAGTAAATTAAAGCTAAACCTTCTGTGTGCCAGGTATCTTGCGTAAGATAAATTGGATCATATCAGGCTGCTCACAGGGAGAAAAGATATAAACAATCTATGTATCAGTGTATCCTCAACACAGCAGTTGCTGTTTATTTACTGGGCATGTAAACAGATGCATCTAATCCTGCTATGAGAGCTATTCAGAGAGACTGAGTGGAAAAAAATAAAAGCTATTATGTTTAACAGAGAAAAAGATAAAAAGTGCATCTTAGAAAATACTGATTGGCCTAAGACCTTTTTTTACTTCAGTGCCCACTCAGTACGAGGCAGTCAAGTACGTCAGCACAAAACATTATTCTGCCAACTTCCCCACTCTTTTTCTGTATGATGAATCTTACTGTAACAGCTCAGATCATGAAGTAGCATCAATTTCTTTAATTAGAATAAAGTACAAAACCCTTCCTATTATTTTAAGGTCACATACTTATGGAAGCTTGCTTGTAAACTCTGCATTCCAGCATAGAGTGAAATCTTGTAATTTCTATTACTGGTAATTATTATTGAAATTTGCATTATTGCAAAGAATGTTTGTAGATAGATAGAAAATTTGAATTTGTTTCTTCATTCCAACTCATTTATAATTTTCTGCATCATAACTCTGAACACACTTCGGTGCTTTCAAAAAGAGAAAAGACAACAAGACACTGAGAGGAACTGCCTAATTCAACAGCAGAATTCTGCTGTCAATTACACTACTGTATAGTGCTATCCTGAACAAGAAGATAATATATATAAGACTTAGCCCAAACTTCTGAGATCTGATTCAAGTCACTCAAAACCGTTCTGTTTTTTACTGACTCTTTTAATCTCACATAAAGCACCTACTCCACTGCTAAATGGGCTTTTTATAAGGGTACGTAGTGACAGGATGAGGGGAAATAAATAGATTTAAACTGTGAGGTAGACTTAGATGATATTAGGAAAAAATTCTTTACTGTGATGGTGGTGAGACACTAAAAGCAAAGCAAGGTTTTGGATTCTCCCTACCCAGAGGCATTCATGGCCAGGCTGGATGGGGCTTTGTGCATTGACCGTGAGGAAATGACTGTAAATGTTACAAATGTTGTAATTGGTCTCCTTAAAATTCTTACTATACATTTCCTACGCACTAAACTTGGAGCAATTCTTCTAATAACAATTTAGTGTACCTATCCTAGTTTATCTGAAGTCAAAATGTGCCATTTGACCTTCAGTGTCAGGCTTCTACTGAATTAGAGAAGTATAACGTTCCATTAGAAGAGATATGAGAAAAAATATTAAGCAGAATGTGATTAATAAACAAGAGACGTTGGTAGCTATTTTTGCAAAACAGTAATGTTCATAGTCTCCAAAACGCAGATGTGCTGCATAGATGGCAGTCAACTTGCTCAGCTAGAAGAAGTCTTTAAGGAATAGGGTGCTTTTAAGAAATAATAAAGAAAAGGAAAGCAATATCTGAAAAGTTAAGGGTAAACATTCAACATGAAAACACTTCTAAGAGTGACAAAAAATGTGAATGTGTTTTCTTTATGACACATGAGACTTTGTGATAGTTGGAAGTGTTTGAGTTCCAAATCAAAGACTTTTTAGCCATAAGTAAGTTACTTAAGGGAGCACATTTCTTCCATTTTAACAAGAAAGATTAAATATTTGCTGTTGACATAGTCTATGTCTTCATTAGCAACATAAATTGATAGATTTCTTACATCTATGGTCAGTTCAATTTTAACACACTAACTGAAGGGTCGTGTACAACCACCAAATCATATGTTGCTAAGTAACCAGCAACCTTAATTAATGCATTAACAACCCAGCACATGTTCTTTAAAATTTTGTAATTACTTGGCATAATTTCCTTCCTTTCTCCACAACTTTTAAAAGAGAGCTATTTTCATCTTTTTAAGAAGTACTGTGTTGCCTCACTGGAAATGGTCTTCAAATCTCTTATCTCAGAATAAATAAGTGTGCCAGATACTGATACCATTGAGATATTATTCATTAATCCTTCCTGGTTCACCATGGTACAAGGAAGATTTCAAATACATGCAGTATTTATTTTTCTTGCATTATATGAAATAAAGCATTTGAGATATTTAGTATTGCACAAAAATTATTGAAGTATGCATTATACAAAACGTTCTTTTCAAGGAATTAGTCCTAGCAATGCAAAACCGGTAGTCTAGGAAACTCAGTCTATTACAGGAGAAAGCATATTGCTTTTCTGTGCCCTGATAATTCATGGTTTCATTGGGCTTTTCAAAGTGTTGCTTGAACTAAAGAAATTTTAATTTAAAGCAATTGTATAGTGCTTCCAGATGAAACTTCATTTTATTTTTGAATTAGCACTGTATAGATGTAAACTGTAAGAAAGGAATACAATACTGAGTAAATATGCCAGGTTATGTCTACATGCCAAACTTGAAACAATATGTGAAAGGGACATTTTCACTTCAGTCCTCTGTGTATTAAACATTTTATTCAGCATGTTTAAAAGCTCAGAGAAAGGCTTTCTAAGGAAATTCCAATTTCAAATATATATGAACAAACCAGAATCTAAGCATGATTCCTCAGAAACAGATTGATTGATGGCTCAGTTTACTCCAATCACTATTTAAATTTATTACTAACAAAGCCCCATCTCTCCCTCTTCCTAAGGAGGTATTCTTGGATTATTTTATTGAGTGCAGGAAGTGTTCATGATTTTGGCCAATGAAATATCAGAAGCATGTGGCCAGAGCCTGAGGGCAGAATCAGGCTGAGCTGAACTTCTGTTATCATGACTTGAATCCTAAAGTATGTAGAAGGATGGGGAGAAATCTGTAGACAAAGAAGTCACCTTTGGAAAAGACAAGAATACTCCAAGCATATATCAATTATTAAAATGGTAATAATGATAAAAGGGGGAGAGAGAGAGAGAGAGAGAGAGAGAGAGCTGGCTGTAGATACATAAGCAACTTGATTCTTGTCTCTAAGGTCTTCAGATCAAAATTTCTTTTTTTTCTGTTAACATCCGCTCCCCACACATTCATGATTAATATCATTTGTCCCTAAATGTCTTGGTGCTAGCTAGGAAACTGGAACACCTCTTATAGACTTTTTTTTTTTTTTTTTTTTTTCTCCCCAGAACTGTAAGTGCAATTCTACATGTGCTATCAAAGTGCATAAAGGATCAGAACAGGATGAAAACCACAGGGTTATTATCCCAAGTCAGTCCAGACAATCTAGTTTTTTGAGTGCTTCCAGGAATAGATTGAATTTGAAATCATACAGATTCAGTCAGGCTGCTGTTGAAGTTACTGCCTGAAGAACCGTGGTAAGGTAAAAGTCACTACTGTAGTCTGGATGGTAGAATGACAGATTATATTTTACCTATTCTATCAGCCCCATAGATTCATCTTTTTCTCCATAAAGCAGGGTTTACATAGTGAAAAATTTCCTTGTAGGAACTGTATACCATGGGCAAATTCTTCCCTTTACTGTTAGGCTGTATTGATGTTGCTGACTCCTCATCTACGCTCACTTAGAACTGCAAGAAAGCAAAATTGTACCATTTATGAAAATTAATGTAAATGTCAAATTTACACTAATCACTACCTTTAGCGTAGTTCTTGTTCAAATCACAGTATTTGATAATCAAATTTAGACCTGAACATTGCTGATTTTTGAAACATAGTTTTCATGGTATTTATTGTTATCATTATTATTTATTTCATTTATTGCAGGAGTTCAAAAGTCAAATTAAAACAAATATATTAACAACCATTATTAATACTCTCATGATAACATTTGAAATAATTTATCTAAAGGAAAAACCATTACAAACAAACTCAGAAGAGTTGCTAGGTTATTACTCAGCTCTCACTGAAATCTTCATAGGACATTTGCGTTTTGAAAAGCCAAACGCATCATGCCATGTTTAGCTGGCAACAGTAACAATTACAATAGCCATCTCCTTTTGACCATCAGGCTTTTTCAATAAAATAAGAAACACACTTTATTCAAGTGTGAAAGAGTCAACCTATTAACATTTCTTTAGATATATGGCTACAATAGCAATTCAGGCATGATTTGCATTAGTCGTCTGTAATTTCTATCACTTCCTGGGGCTGTAGATTTATACACAATGTACATCATGCTCATTTAAAAAACACAAACAAAAATCAGAAATGAATATTTTAAATGAATAGCAGCAAATAGACTCTTATAGTGAAAAAAAGAGTAATTAATACACGAACCAACATACCATGATCTGGCAAGGACAGAAAGGTTAAAGATATAGGCATTATTCAAGAATAATAAACTAAAACTTAGTTCAATTACAGAGTAAAAAATGACTGTTGAATCTAGGTGAAATTTGTTAACATTTTGCAGACCTCCTTCATAAATATAACCGTGAAGTTTGATCTTTACTTTCAAAATGATCAGAACATAATGGTTCAGTTATTAATTTTGAAGTTATATTTGAGAATTGATGTCAGTTTTATTTTAAATGAGAGAATAATTAAAGAAAAAAAGCAAAACACTGACTTATGAAACAAAGTTTGACAGCTTTTGGAACATATATGCTTTTATGTTAAGCAAAAAAAGAAAACTTTTCATATCATATTATTCTATTCCTTCCTTTTTTTTTAATATATATTATTTAATTAAGCAATTGATTCACACCTGCCTAAATGTTTTGATCAGCTGAAATATTGTTGAAACTATGCAATCAAATCCTGATTCTCTGGCTCTCCTACCTGTAACCTCACTGAAGACCTATCCAGTCACAGCAGATAAATTAGTGTGATGCTCTCCACATAAGATTAACAACAACAAAATACTTAAATACTTATTCAGTTATTGTACTGCTTTGGTGAGAGGAATTGTCCTCTTTGATATGCAACATACAGAGATTTATTTTGAACATCAAAGTAATCTATAAAAATTGAACAGGAAGATGATCAGTTATGTATTTTCATGTCCTCTGAGAAGCAGGGTAGAAATCAGCAATGAAAACAGACATAGAATGAAAGGACAGTCTGAACAAAAAAAAAAAAAAAAAAAAAAAAAAAAAAAAGAATCCTCAAAGAATATAGCTGAACTTTGAATTCTGACTTAGTCTTTTGAGAGACCTTAAACCACATTATCTGCCATGGCTATACATTATTCTTTAACACAGCTATAAATCTGACAGAAATCCACTGGCTGCCGTGGACTTGCTCAGAATTCATGGTGATGTACATTGGGTTAGAGCTTAGCCCCTGATATTTGCAGGGTTTTCTGTGACTATATGGTAGAAAATTTCAACAGATACACTGGGGTCAATATGACAGACTTTAATACTCTTCCCATCCAAAGGAACCCCAAAGTAGGAAAAGATCTTCTGAGTCACTCAGAACCCCCTCCAGCAGATTTCAATGACAGCACTGTACAGCCATCCCACACAGCTCTCTATACAGCAATGTCACGAGCTGGTGCAGAAAGCAACCGTGTTTACTAAGGCATTCTATCTAGAAATCTTTGTGTGTGAACTAGTTTGATCCAAGCACAAGGAGAGAAGATCTGAGGTAAAAATGCTGACCAAAACTGTATCACAGCAGCAGTGCCATTTGACATTAAGGGCAAACTGATAGCATCTATTCCATCTATCTCTAAAGGACACTGTAAGAAAGATTCCTACGACATTGAAAAGTATAAGAATTCCCACTGTTGGGAAGATTTGTTTTCTTTGAACACAGAGAAAACAGTTTGTTGCAAATATCAAAATTCGGAGGTCTAAAGGCATATTTCAGTTGTGGCATAGTCTTTGGATTCAAACAAAGTAGGATAACACAACAGCACTTCATCTAACAACCTCTAAAGGAAATAATATTCCTTTCTTTAGATTGACATGTTCAAATTAACACTATTTAAAATTATTCATGTGCCCCTAATTGAATATTTTTTTTGCTTGAAGAAAAGTGTTAAGAAGCAGAGCAGAGCTGACAAATTTGCAGAGAAGCTTATCACAAGGGCATGATGTCCACATAGAAATATCCTGTGTTTTCTTCCTCTTAAGGACTACTTTTCAACTGATCTTCTTATGATTTCTAAAAAGCATCAAGTACCCAACAATTCCCACAGACAGATAAAGCTGAACGTGCAGCATTTGTGTAAATCAGGCTATTCATATGGACATCTAAAAATAAAATGTTGCATGGTAGAAGAGCTTTGCCTTTGTTTTCTGGGAGAATTTGACATTTTAGTCTCACTAAAACTCATAGAAAAATATCTTCGAGATACAAATAGCCCAAAAGCTTATGACAAAGACCATTCACAAGAAAAGGTTAACAGAAATGTGTCAGTTTTGAATACTTTCCTTGGGTGGAGAACATGTATGATAAGTTGCAAAGACATCATACTAAAAATTATGCTGAAAAAAGAACTTTCCAACATCCATAGTGATACGATTCTTTCAGTTTATACTATACTTTCCTAAGCATCAACGTCAAATTTACTTACTGCTTGCCAATACTTTCAGCAGTGTGTGGAGACAGGACAAGGGGAAATGGACAGAAACTGGAGCATAGGAAGTTCCACACGAATGTGTGCAAGAACTTCTTTACGGTGACGGTGACAGAGCACTGGAACAGGCTGCCCAGGGGGGTTGTGGAGTCTCCTTCTCTGGAGACATTCAAGACCCGCCTGGATGCCTACCTCTGTGACCTGGTGTAGGGAACCTGCTTTGGCAGGGGTGTTGGACTCAATGATCTCTGGAGATCTCTTCCAACCCCTATGATCCTATGATTCTGTGATACTCAATTCTGCTCTACTGAAAAAAAAAAACAAAAACACATTTGAAATTATCTGAATATTTTAATACTTTTATTTCAAAGGGAATATCAAAGCGTTTTCTTCTCACTATTTGTTTTCTTCTCACTGTACAAGAAGATGAAAACAAGTGTGTTTTCCTAGAAAGAGGAAATCTGCTTCCCTCTCTGCTCTGCTACAGCTATATAAATATTAAAATCAATCTTAAATAATGTCTATACACAAACATAATGTACAAGTTCTACAGAACCCTGTGCTTTGACAGGGCTTTGCAAAAATGCAGGGGCTTTTTTAATTTTTTTATTACTCACTCAGGGGGCAGAATCTGAGTACTCTTATTTATCTTTTCTCATTCAGTTTTTCATTATCCCTCATTAACATAGACATTCAAAATTTA
Source organism: Alectoris magna (assembly GCA_030625065.1). Classification (NCBI taxonomy): domain Eukaryota; kingdom Metazoa; phylum Chordata; class Aves; order Galliformes; family Phasianidae; genus Alectoris; species Alectoris magna. The sequence goes on from CM060565.1 coordinate 18,685,515, forward strand.
CTCAGTTGAAATCTTTTTATCTAATTAAGCGTGTTAAATTATTAATATTGCAGAAATACCGTTCAGAACAGGGAAATAGAGGCAGTTTACAGGACTTCCTTATCAAATATATATATTTTACATATGTATGTTCACATAATACATATAGAATACATATCTATATATGAATCATTCCAGTTCTCAAGCACTTTTTGAATAGAATATTAGTAAAACTTATTTATTTTAAGACAGAGAATAAGCTTTTAGTTATGTTCACTTCAGAGGAACTACCCTTAGAAATTGAAATAAATATCTTAATCAAGAATTGTGCTACCTGGTGTAGGAAACCTGCTTCGGCAGGGGGGATGGACTCGATGATCTCTGGAGGTCCCTTCCAACCCCTACAATTCTGTGATTCCGTGATTCTGAGAAATTAACACCAGTTCCAAGAAACAATAGAAGTCAGTCTCAACTTGAACTTTGGATGGATACACAAAGTTTGATTTTAATACAATTTTAATTAATATCCATGCATTAATTTATTAAAGGATGAATAAAGGTTACTGGTAAATCTGGCAGTACAGGTCAACAAGTCTTATTCTATAAATAGAATTATTGCCTAGAATGTCTGCCTTCGGTTACCTTATTTTAATCTCAGTTCTGGCAACCTATCACTCACTTCATCCACCTTGTGGTCCAGCAGTATAATGCTTAATATCATTAAGAAGAAGTCACTATTGAATATCTTGGTAGAAACCCTACCTTTTGGAGAGTCTACAATGGGCATATTTTCAGACTTAATCTGAGTGGCTGATGTCTTTCGGACTGCTGGCCACACTTCACTTGATGTTGAGTTCTTCACCAGCCAAAATCCTTCTCCTCAGGAGTGCTCTCAGTCCATCTTTGTATGTGAGACTAATCAATCACATTTTCAATAGAAACCAGTATTTATTTAAAATATATTATTAATTTTAAACTCAGTGCTTATGAAGAATAGTAGGTTATACTTAACTTAGTGCTATATCGTACTGATATAACAAGGAAATTCACTTTTATGAAGGTTGCACACAGAGCAGTTTCTATTGGATTCACACAGTACAGAATCAGGTCACTGATAAATGCCACTTTCTCAACCATGAGACAAGAAGTTATTAACAGTGAGCTTCAACCATTGACTTACTTCAAGCCAGAAAGATGAAACAAAAATGCATCCAAATGAAATATTGAAAGTCAAGTAATAATTGTAGATCCAAATATTCTTGCATATAAAAGTTTTGCACAGGACAGTTCTCTAGGCTTCTGTCTCCAAGAAACCAGATGTCTGTAGGCCAAGAATAAAATTTGTCTTATCCTGAAACATATTGCTCATAAAGACTAAAGGTAATCTTAAAAACTAAATTAAACCAGCAACTAGCCCTTCAATGGCTAATGCTATCAGAAGGGAGTTCTAGCTGAAAAGTTGCATATAAAAAAGTCTTAAGCAAAATTAAAAACAAAAACAACAACAAAAAAAGAAAAAAAGTAGATTCTCTTCCAGTTCTCATTGGATGTAACAGTAGTTTCATAATCTACCTTGTCATTAGCCTTGGAAGTGTTAGTTTTGATTCAAGAGTAGAGGAACCTGCAACAAAATTCAGGTATGTACCTATGTGTGTAGCATGTATTTTGTACTTCCTCCAGCTCGTGTACTTATGCTCACCTCCTGTGGCAGGGCAATTGCACAGTACATGCAAGGGCCCTGGAGGCCCAAATATATTTGATGCCCCAGCCATTCCCCCTGCTCTTATCATCATTATAAACCTATCCCAGGGCTCCACTTTAGCCTGTAACTGGTCTGAGCTGAGACATAGGCCAATACGGGGTCACACTTGGTGCTTAATTAAAGTCAAATTAAGTAAGTACAAAGTTTTAACCAGCATCTATTTCATCTTCAGTTTAAATGTGAACCTGGGCAAATGAATGAAAAGAAGATTCAGCACACAGGAAAAAAAAAAAAAAGGGTGGCAGGGTGTCAAAATTAATAGTAGTTTCGGCAAACTCAGAAAGTTATGAAAAGGAAAAGCAGTTGAGAAGTAAATGCATGGTGAAAGGAAGTGAGGAAAAGCACATTATTTACTTATGTGATTAACTGTGGCCTCCCTATTCACTGGGAAATTTTGTGAAACAATCAAAAAAAAAAAAAAAAGTTCCCAAGTCATGTTAAGTGCTTGCAAAGGATTTAGAATAATGTAAAATAAGAAGCTCTTTCCTTCATGATTAATGCTAAATACAAATAGTCACATCCAACCTCTCAGAAATTTTTTTCCCCTCTTGGAGTGAGTAGTGCATTCCATTAGAAAATCTACTCTACTCAGAATGTCAAAATGGACTTTATAGATGTTTTCAAGCTGACAAGTTAAAGATGTCCTCATAAGTGTAGGTAAATGTCTGGGAACTGCATTTGGCAAAGAGGCTCTGTAATAGAAACACAAGCATAATTGAGACATTTAAGCTGCCCCAGTGCAAGAAATATTCTCTGTACATCTGTGCTTCCTGGAACCTTAAACACCAGAGGCTTCACTTTCATTTGCCTAATACCATGTGCCTGTTCATAATGATGCGTAAGAGTTATACTGTTAATCTTTCCAATGTCAGTTTCACAGAGAGTGGTCATCACAACTTCATTACATTTCTCCAGGTAAATCCACTTGGCAGGAAAATCCTACATCAAATAGACACAGTGAGCAGGAACTGCACTTAGCTAATAGACTCTTTAGAGTCAAATACTACAGCATCTCCCCTGCAGGCATGTTTCTCTATCACACAAACACACTTTAGTGAACCAAAGGACCTGAGTGAGATTCTGTTCTGTTTCTTCACTGAACAGCTGTGGTTGAATAGGAACACTCAGGGCCATCTTGTCCAACTGCCTTTCTCAAGCACTTACACCTAGAGTCGGGTACCCAGGCCCACGTCCAGATGTCTTCTAAATATCTCCAAGGAGGGAGATTCCACAGTCTCTGTAGGTAACCTACAGATGCTCAGGCACTTGCAAATTGTTTCCTGATGTTTAAACTGAACCTTCTGTGCTTGAAGTTATGTCCACATCCATGACCAGAAGCATAATTAAAATGGAAAGTTGATGAAATATTGGGGAAAATCATAGACAGTTCCATCATTTGAAATGAAATGGTATTTTGACAACTTTAGAAAAAACAGTCAACAATTATCAGGAAAATTACTTATTCAAAAGCTTCAGTGACAGCATACTAGAGTGTTTGAAGAACTCTACGTTTTTCCTGCATCAATAAAACAAGCATTTTGCTTTCTATGTAACTACTAGAGTAAAACAAATGAGATTCCTACATGACGCACATACTGCCATCAGCAGTGGAAGTGCTGTTCTGTCTAAGTTAAGACTTAGTGATCTGGGTCTGCAGACTCAATGGTGCAAATCTTTTGGGCACATGCCTGATTTCAAATATGTTGATGTAAGAGGCCATGTTGTTGTACTTTTGTCTCAAAAATTTGCTGAAGATGGACTATTCCATGCCAGTCTTTCTTTCTCTAAAGATTTGCTAACTAGAGGCAGCGAAAGAATAAGCACTTTGATGGCCACAAGAAAACCTTTTGTCTGGACTTATCACCAAGAAAGATGAACCACACCTTGATGGTCAGTGCTTATCAAGAGGAGAATGAGCACCTTGATGGCCAGGAGGAAACCTTTTGTCTGGACTCATCATCTCAAGGAAGAGAGCCATCTCAAGAGGTGGGGGGGGGGGGGGGGGAAACTCACGTGACCCTTACCCAAGCCCCCGGGAATGTCACGTAGGCAGGAAAAAAACAGGATAAAAGGGTGCAGGAAAAATCATGAAGCAGTGCGAGGAAGAAGGCGAGAGAAAGAGAGAGACAGAGAGAGGGTTTACTGCCTTCAGATCCCTCGTTGCTGCTTTGCTGCCCTACTGTCTACGGACTCTCCCGGCCTTGCTGCACGAGACGCAGCTGCTTCCACCGCCACCACCCGTACTGCTTGGCACCAGCCCGCTGCCCTTCGTTGCCTGCTTGGACCCCAGACCAACGGATAACGGGACACTGCTGCATCGAGTTGGTGACTATCCCCACTTACCACAACTCTTGCTTTTCTTCTTACCTTTCCTATCTCCCGTTTCTCCTTCCCCGTCTCCCTAAAAGGCTAGGATTTGTAATAAACTGGTTGGACCAACATTTGAACCGTTGTTTCTTAATCTCACGCCGGGTATACTAAAAGAATCTCCTCTCAGTCCTATTAATTGGAGCAAGACTGTTGAACTACACAGAATCATTCATACACATAAAATACTTTAGAAACCAATGATAACAAAATGATATTAGTATTATATTCCTTTTAAATATTAAAATGACTGGGATATTGAGCAGGGTTGGGAGGGGGGGAGGGCTCGTTTGTTTTTTTTTCTGGTAAGATTCCAATCTGTTTTACTAACATTTCTCCTGCACTATAATTTCATTCAATACTTCCGTTACTTTTTCCACTGAATTACAATATACTGCCAAGTCCCACCAAAATACTGTTATTTTCTACCTGCAGAAGATATATTTCTGGTGCAGGGTAAGATCACAAACAACAATAGATTTGCTTTGTCAGATTTAGTTATTGGTTGATAAGGTTTTCTTATATAGATATACATGATATATGCATATAACTATATACATCACCAGTTAGTTGTCATTATACCCATTTTTAAGCATTCAGGATTTTCTAAATTTGTCTGTCCTTTGAAAAAATTGTAAGTGATTAAATTTATACATATCTCACACATGTGATTGAGATCTAACATAGCATAAGCATGTCAGTTTATTTTGTCTTCTGTTTCAGTGACATCTTAGAACAAAGCTTGCTTTGTTATACAAGAAAGCTTTTGAGAAATAGAAAATGGAAACATGTGGAAAAAATTAACTAACTGACACCAACCTGGCAACCAACAAGCATCAACTGCACAGTACCAACACAAGCAGTCATCCTGACATTTATTTGCTGTTGATCACGTAAATAAACTGGAATTTTCTTGCACTTGTGTTTGAGCAAACCTTTTATTAATGGTACTAGACATTCTTCTGCTTGGGGTTGAAAGATAGAATGATTCAGTGAGACGTGATAACATCATATCATGCAAATCAATTGGCAGCAATCCTGGGCCCAGATACTATGGGAAAGAGGATAGATGGTAGCTCATAGGGTCATTTCTTGCATTTCCCCCATGAAAAGTGTGAATGAATGCCTGGATACAGGTATTTCCTTAGGTTTTACTCAGTTTTGTCTACCCAAAATTATGTATATACATATATACGTGTGTGTGTATGTATATTTCAATAAGATTAAGTTTCCCAACTAGAGGAGCTATCACCTGTAAATGGTTCAGCTTTATTTCCACTGAAATTGAGATAACTCAGAATATTAACGGTAGAATTATGTGGATTCTAACCAAGGTGTTTTGGTACACTATGGGAAAAAAAAATACTGTATGGGCACAAGCGTACCTGCACCTTTGAGTGTGTTCCACACAACACTTATTTGTGCAAAAGTTGACCGCAAATTATTCAGAAGTTTCATGTAAAAGGAGGATTATCAGAATGCAAATGTTGGACTAATTTAATTACAGACTCTGATAGTCTTTCAAAAAACTTTGTAAAGTTTTTCCAAAGGCAAGCAAGACAGCACTACTCAACACCAAAATTAACTTCTAATTCTCGTAGTAGACTCAATGAGAACATGGCTTGATACCTGAAGTTTCTTCTACAGATAGTGTCGTCGTTAATCAGTTTTATAACAATCCATTTGCCCATTCAGGGCTCACTGTAACACTGAAATTTGCAAAGGTACCTCAAGCTCTCTTGACAAACATAGCAACACATCATTTCTGCCTCAGTTGAGCAGCAACAACCTAAACTTTTCTCTCTCCAAACAAAAATAATAGAACCAGCTCCCTTAAAAAATCTTCTGAAACACCAGCAGGAAAGATTGAGATGCTACTTTTTCTTTCTAGCAGAAGTTGCTCTGAATGACATGAGCTTGTAAACAGGAAAAAGAGGGTAATGAATCCAGGTATAAATTATTTGCATAAGTAATCAAACAATAACATTTACTGCACAAGAAACTAAGCTACTGTATCCTTTGACTATATCTGCCCACTGTTTCTTACTTTAAAGGTCTAAGAATTCAGTAAGATGAAGCTGTCAATCCTATTTACAGAGCATCAGCCTGTAAAGTCCACTGTGAACTACCAAGGCTATAGGACAGGTTCTTGTTTTCCTCCTTGATGATCCGGCTTATTAAGAGAAAGAAAAGAACCCTCACTAATTGTGAATTCATGCAGGCAGCAAATAAAGCAGTTTAAAGTAATCATCTTTTTTTCATCATAACTTTTTAACAAATAATAGTTACAGAAATTGGAAGTTTTGTTCAATTAAATGAACTTCTACTTATTCGGTCTCATGAACTAATGCATTTCAGCTGTTCTCATTAATTGTCCCATCACAAGCTGCTCCATGGGAGCCTTGCAGTTTTGTTTGGAAATACATCTGGAATTTAAATGACTAAGATGAAATACTTTGTCCTTCAAGACCAAAAAAACTTTATACAGACCAGATGTGAGGGAAGCCTGATCTTCAGCATCTCCAGGGATGGGGGCGTCCACCAACTCTCGGGGCAAGGTGTTCCAGCGCTTCACTATCTTCATTGTAAAAACTTACTTCTTATATCCAATCTAAATCTCCTCTCTTTTAGTTTGAAACCATTTCCCCTTTTCTTACCACAACAGACTCTGCTAAAATGTCTGTTTCTGTTAGACTGGTAGGGAGGTTCAAACTTTACTGCCGTATCACCAACATCCTCCCCTGATGTCGTGGTCCAACATAATAAAATAGGTGGCATTATTTTTAGGGCAACCCTCATAACACTGGTGCAAAACAAAGGCATGAATCACAATTCTAAACAACAATGCAGAGGAATTTCCTAGATATTGCTCAGAGACATCTTACATGCCTACCTCATGCTGGTTTGTTTTTTTGTTTGTTTGTTTTTTTACAGTGGCAGAGAAGTCCTATTATTGTATTCCGGGAGAAATACACTCTGTGTCTGCTTCAGGAACTCTTCTGTTCTTTCTGCTTTTCCTAGCTGATGGCCAACTGCTCTGCTTTTCCCTTGCATGGATGCAGCAAATCTTTACTAATAAGCTTGATCACAGTTGTCAGACCTTTAAAGAAAAAAGATAGGGAAGTACGTTAAAAATCCAGTGGTTTAAGCATAAATGCACTTAGTCCTTGGACTGATTGAAATAACGGGTAATATTACATACAGGTTGGAAATTCTTTTAGATCTGAATGCAATCTGTTCATTTCACACAGATACAAGACTCCGTATGTTTTTACTTCTAATACTAAAGATCATTTGATTCCTCAAATCTTTGTTTTGAGCAAACGCACCTCCAATGTGGATCAGATTTTGTTGTGGAATATATAGAAGCTGTGTATTTTGCAGTATATTTTTGTAGTTCTCTTCACTGGAATCATTATATCAGACCTATCAACATGGTAGGCTGTATAACCAAAAAGCTCAATACTTTATTTATACACTTAATTGAGTGGAAATGACAAAAGCACATGCGTTATGAACAACTGATTTGCCCACTCTCATTCACAGAATCACAGAATGGCCTGGGTTGGAAGGGATCCCAAGGATCATGAATCTCCAACCCCCCCACCACAGGCAGGGACACAAACCTCCACATTTAATACTAGACCAGGCTGGCCAGGGCCCCATCCAACCTGGCCCTGAACACCTCCAGAGACGGGGCATCCACAACCTCTCTGGGCAGCCCATTCCAGCACCTCACCACTCCCATAGTAAAGAACTTCCCCTGACACCCAACCTAAATCTTCCCTCCTTCAACTTAAAACCATTTCCCCTTGCGCTGCCGTTATCTACTCTTTCAAAGAGTTGACTCCCCTCCTGTTTATAGGCTCCCTTTAGGTACTGAAAGGCTGCAATTAGGTCACCCCACAGCCTTCTTTTCTCCAGGCTGAACAAGCCCACTCCCTCATTCATTAACTGTGGCCCCACTGAAAGCAAATGAAAACCATAAGCATCTGTTTACTTTCTTAAAAATGCCTTAAAATTCTCTAAGCCTTTGCACATTTCAAAAGTCTTTACCCTTAGCCTAATAAAAGCAACACATTTTATACCGCATTCCACAACATATCTATCTATAATTACTATTACAATGCTGCAGGTACGTATTACAGTAAATTCAGAAATGAAGAGATATAACTATGCAAGACCCTTGATGTACACACATTATTCCAATAGCTGCTAATAAAATTTGCTTCCTCAAACTAGGGATAGAAGAGCAAAACACTCCCTTGATTCGGAGACATTTTTGTCTACAGTAAACCATGAGAAAGTTATGTGCACAAGCAGGTTCAGGCCTTAGTAGACAGTTCTTAAGACAAAGCAGTTCTTAAACATGGCAGGGAAACAGTTTGTTGATAAAACCAGTTAGTTCTGAGACACTGGGCAATTTAAAATAACAATAATAATAAAATAAAAAGAGTATGATTACTCATCACTTTATAAAAATTTGCAGTAAGCGATCAGAGAGTGATTTCGCAATCGCTCTCTGATTCATGATCCTCGGGATCCCTTCCAACCCAGGCCATTCTTTGATTCTATGAATGAGAGTGAGCAAATCAGTTGTTCATAACCCATACCTAATAAACACGTTATGAAGTTTCAGATAATTTAATTTTTATGAATGAATACTTTGTAAATTGAACACAATGCACTGCCACTTTTTCTTTCTAAAAGTAACGCAATCAAACCAAATCATCACCTACAAGGACTGATATCGATAATATTATTAGGCCTGTGGATTTTTTATTACATTTATTGCATTCAAGCTGAGATCAAGAGGTTAACTCCCAACTTGTTCCCCATTTATTCATAATTTTAGCCTATTGACTGAGCTATAGATTAAGGCAGCCATTCCTTTCTGACAAAAAAGAAAAGAGTCTTGCTTATTTCCTCATCATTGATTAATTCCAAATGAAATTAATGTTTAACAGCTGCATTGTTCCAGTACATGTATATTTTGACCTTCCTGTTAAAATAAACATGTATTTCAATACCATTATCAATAGAATTCACTTGAAGAATCTTCCAGGATCTAAGGAGACAAAAAATACACCTCTATTTGGTAATAAATGATCTTTTTTAGTCTAGAAAAACAGGTTTGTGCCTATGTAAACACAGCTTTATTCAAAAAGAATTTATAAATTCCCATTGGTAGGCAAAGAGAAAGAAAAGCCACTTCTACATACAAATAAGTAAAATAATAATCATGAAGTTCATGTAGTAGTCCAAATTTTAGTATTAATACATACCCAAACCAGAAGCAGATATAAACTTCTTTGGCACCTCCAGCTCTCAAATAAAATGAAATAGGTGACCTTCAGCACCCATCCTCAAAATTCTACATAGCAGCAACGTTTGGAAATAGCAGTAACGTTTGGAACAAGCAGTGCTCTTCAGCAGCTAGAACCATTACTTCCTCTAATGCTTGATGAAAACAGGTGAAAGCTCTGACAGGTGGGACTGTGATGTTAATGTCTTATGCTGCTAATGAGAGTCTGTCCTTGTTTGGGAGAGAAGCATGTGTAATGACTTTTGAAGTTATCTACAGACACAGAAGCACCAGGATTTCCAAAAGTGACTTTAGATTTAAAACTCAAGATATCTTGAGAAGACAGAAGTGAGACAATATTTTACCATATATGATGAGAAAAAGTTTGTTCTTAATCACAGAATAGGCCAGACTTCCAGAAGTGAAACATACAGAGCAGAATACACCAAAAGCTGTGGTGGTGTAAACCAGGTTCTATGGATTTCTGAAATTATTATACCAGCTTGGAAAAACCCTGTCTCCCTGTTTTTTAGCTAGCTCAATACTGAAAGCACAGGTGGAAGCTGGAGAAGAAGCAAGCAAAATATAGCGATGAATCTATTTCCTCCTGAAGTACCGAACCAGCACATTTCACATCTCTTCGTAACAGCCATTACTCCCTCTCCAAGTTTTGAAGTAGTCACCTTGGATGGGATTGAGAAGATCAGCCTTAGAGTCAGAGCAGGATGAAACATATTTCCAAGCTAGCAGAAATAAAGGTCCATCACTGCAGATGTGAGCTTGCTCATTCCCTTTGTCTTATAGGAACTGGGTAAAAACAAACACAAACATCTCTAAAAAACAATTAGAATAAGCACTGCTTCTGAATTTCCACCCAGACATGTTTCCAGATAAAGGTACATCACCATCATCAAGATTTTTTCTTTTTGTGAATGAAACATTATAAATCTTTCACTCCTGGTATATCGCCATATTCCTAAGATCTGATTGTGATTGTTCCCATATTACAGATGGAAAAAGATGCACAGCTACTGTAATTGACTTTGCCAAGGTCAGGAAATGATTTAGTGGCAGAGCTCAAAATAGCAAATTCCAAGTCCTCTGTTCTAACCATGAGTCAAAGTTTCCTCCATCAAACTATTGCCTCTGGGAGAAAAGAAGATACATACGATTTTTTAAGTTAAAGCTGATGAAATCAAGTAAAATTCTTTACTCACACTACTCCACTGTGGTTAGAAAACCTGCTGTTCTTCTCTAGCTGTAATCATCATGTGGTATTTATTTCTGGCAGTACCTCAGTGTCTACTGTCACCTTTCCACTGACAAAGCCTTTATTTCTTATTATTACATTACTTATAATGTGTGTTGCCAGCCCACTCAGCATGCTTCTTAATTAATTACAAGTTGTAATATGTTTCTGGCAGCAGAGACAAAGAACTCTCCTGTTACTAACAAAAGATTAGCAATTTCTTTCATTAACAATTGTAAAGAATATTCTATTATTATAAATTATATTTTCATTACTGTTATTATTATTTAACAGCAAGCTACGTGTACTGGCAAGTTTAAGATGTCAGGCCTCATGTTTTCACAGTGAGTCCTGAGATAAGAGCATTTCAGTGAAGGGTGAACATCCCTATATTTAATTCTATCTACTTAGACACATAGATGTATTCTTCATAGGGCTCTCTGATCACTTAACAACTGCATATTCTGTGAAGAGGATTTTATCAGACACCAATAGCTCCTTTCATTTCCAGAAAAATGTATGTCACACACACAGGCACAGACACAGACCTACTCTTTTTTATTTTTTTAAAGAACTTTATAGTTTCTTTGCTCTATCTGTAAAGTATTTGTTCTTTGACAAATTCCAACACAAGCTTGCACTTTTCTATATTTTGTCACCTTTGGGTCCCGCAAAAGGGAAGGTTGGACTTCAAAAGAGCTTTTGGAGAAGAGATCACAAGTAGTCTCCTAATATGTCACTACATAACATTGTAACTGAGGACAGATTTACAGTGGCATTTCTTTTAGTGACAGGAAAGTATTTAGATCCAAATCAGTTCTGTGATCCAACCAATGAATCTTTCAGGTACAACAAACAGAATGATATGGAGGCAGGAAAAAGTGACTGGGTGAGGATTATAGTGACATAAACTGGTGCTAAAAGTAAAGGAAATGGTTTGAGAGTGCTTTTTCCTTTGAGAATGGCAGCTTGCCTGAGTTGCTTTAGAAGGCTGGGACTTTTTTAAATACCCATCCTTTTGACTTCAGTATATTCTTAAATGTTTTTAAATGCAACGACACAAGGAAGTCATTTTAAGACTTCTTACCTCAGTGCCCAGAATAAGCCTTAACTTATTACCTTCTATATTTATTTTTTTTTGTTACCATTTCAATCATGGGAAGTAACTGAGTGAGGCAGACCACACCGGCATGGCTGGGATGGTTCTTGTCTTCTGCTATTTTTCCTAGTATTTTTATTAACGTTTACTAGCCCTGTTGAAGCAGTTTAATTAAAATGCAAGGGTCTGGAATACTGGCATTACCTGCAATCACCCAGACCAACATCAATTTAGAAGCAGAAATAAATCCCCTCATTATCACTCTTCTACAAGGTTGGTGAGCTGCAGTTGAGGTATGAGGCAGAAAGCAAACACAGTAACCGTTTCATTCATTCCAGCTAAATATGCTCGTATGAGTTCAAAGCACAGATGCAGATATAAAACCCTTACAATATAGAAATGTTCTGCAACTTATAAAAGAAAAAAATAGCCTTCTTTGTCAGAATAACAACAAGTAGTAGCTACCCACAGAGTCCGTATGAAATTGTAATTCATTCTCAGGGCTGATCATAGACATTTCTAAACTAATTACAGTCTTCAAACTAATCCTAGGGAGAGAACTGCAACCTTGCACGTGTAGTAAGAGGCCATCCATTACTCTGGTGTCAAAGTTTTCCCAGAGCTCTACTCAGCTGCAAAATTCCCATCCACTCCTCAACAAAGACAGAACGAGGCATATTTGTTTAGTATTATGACACTGGATTCTACAAATTCTCACCACTATTACTCCCTGTTGTCATACGTTCCTCTACTGAACCTTAAAGCAACAGGTTTATTGGAAGTAAGAGACATATTTACAGAGCTGGATACAGACATAACAGGGTTATTCTGCCTGTAGAGTCTGCTGGTTGGACACAATATTTATGATCTGGAAACTGTACATTCACCCATAGCAATAGAGTTACAAGCTTCATCTACATCTAAAAACACATGGAGTCTAGAACAGGAAAAATCTCGGTGTGGTTATTGACTGTTTTTATCCATTCTGCAGTAATAATTTAAATTTCAAACTGAATTTCCAGTAAACATAAGAAAATAAAAATGAAATAAAAATGATTATACAGAGTAAAACTTAATCTAGATTATAACATACTGTATTGATTTGAAATGTCTGAGAAAACTGAACTCAACCTGAATATGCAGTCAAGCTTTCTGCTATGGCCATACTATCTCTCAGATTGGTTTCTAGCTAGTCTTACTGTTTTCCTAACAATATGTAGACTCTTGTCCTTCACATAGTGATGTATTTCATTTGGCTTTTTTTTTTTTTTTTTTTTTTTCAATCTTCTGATCTTGAACAAATCCATTTTAAATTACTTTTAATTCTGAGCTTAGAGCAACTGAACCATCTTAGATGGGAGATATCACTGTTATTCAAATAAGAAACCCTCTCTTTTTTGTCTACCTGCTGCCTTTATTCAGAAGTATGGCATCTTACTGCTCCACAAGATGGAAGTATGTACAGCAAATACACTTCCAGTAGCTTTTTAAAAATATTGGATAGCATGATAACTTCCATTCTGCCTTTAAAAATATATTTGATAAAATATTAATAAATAGCTGCACAAGGCCCTTCAATTTCTGATATATCTATCTTTTCATTATTCTTTTGGGAATAATGAAAGGCTGAAACACAGAGCATTACAGAGTCTTGCCTGAAGAGAGAAAGAAGAACCTGTAATCTAGTTTCTAAGTTTTGAGCTTCAGCATCAGCAACTTCCTTCTCTGTAATTTCACCAATTTACTATGAAATGTTACATTTCATACAGTGTTAATAGTTGAAGTTTTAACTGATGAGATGGAAATCATGATGTTTAGCAGACACTGAATTTACTTAAATGGCTATTAATAGGAAGTTATTGATGATAATGATGATGATGATTTTGGATCCAACATTTACTGTTGCAATCATCAGAATCTTTTTTCAAAGTATGGAATCTGAGATAAAGATCTCAAACAGACAGCCAGTAGAGACAGTGGGAACAGTGTGATAGAAACAACTCTAAGAGAAACAAAACACTGTGGATACATGAACGATATTGGGTCTAATTCCAGGATAGCTGTCTTTGGAAAAGTCTGTTCATTTATTTATTCACAAGGTTTAGATTTGATTGTCTATCTTTGGGTTCATGGGAGTAAGTCTGAGAGCAAACCCTGCAGAGCAGAATAATTTTCTATGCAGAAATTTGTATTAACATCAGCATGTCAATTTTTTTGCTGTACACAAGGCTTAGGAAAAGAGTTTGTAATTTCTGCAATAACAGTAAAGGAACATCCAATCATTCTCATTATTCCTTCTAGTTAAGGATAATTCACGCAAAACAATGGGTCAGTCTCGCACCCATGAGTGTCTTAGTGAGGATCTAGACATAAGAGTTACCAAGAGACTTCAGGAAATTTCTGCAAGAGAGGCTCCCCCACAGAATAAGAATTCTCCAGTGTTTTAAAGAGGGAAGAAGAAAGAAAAGAGTAATTGGGAAAACCTTACCTCTGTGAAGATGCACATGGAAAAACCAAGATGTTTTCTCAGTTTAATTCTCTTACAAAACACAATTTCTCTGGTATTTCAGGTAGATCATAGAATCACAGAATCATAGAATCATAGAATGGCCTGGGTTGAAAAGAACCATAATGGTCATCTAGTTCTAACTCCCCTGCTATGTGCAGGATCACCAACTACTAGACCAGGCTGCCTGGAGCCACATCCAGCCTTAAATGCAGTGTCATCTACCTACTATGGGATCATTTTTGCATTTTTTTCCATTTGATCAAAATCATATTAATTTGTATGCAGCAATAACTCAATGAATATGGTCTGTTACTGAAAAAAAAACATATCCACTTTCCATGAGAGAAGTTAGAAGCTAGTAGGGAAAGAAAAAGTAGTGCAGCTTCTTTTGGTAGCACTAGGAACCCAAGACTCAGTGGACTGGATGACCTGTAAAATTCCCTTCCAACTCAAATGATTCTATGATTCTATGATTTTGGAGTAGGACAGTGGACAAGTACCTCATCATCTGCTGTGGGAGATCCAGATATTACCTGTCACAGCATACACTCTTCAGGAACATTTCCAGTAACAGCCTGGTCTCAGGAAAGACATAGCTAAGTCTCTCCTCAGTTTCACCATCATCTGCAAAAACGGAATGGTAACACCTGCTCACCGTATACTGTGTATTTGCTTCAATTTAAGATTTCATTAATCAGTTAATGTCTACAAAGCATAGAGGAGATGTTAACAAATATTCACAGCAATTCAGAGGTGTAAATTGGTGTTTGCTAATAGAATTTTCCCACTGTGCAACACTTCACTTACTGAAGTCTATCATCCGCTGCTATCACAGCTGATAATTGAGTCAGTCTCACCAGGAGTGTTTGAGTGTTTTTTTGACAAGCTTCTTTGGGAGTCTTTTCATGCTGGTATGCTATTTTGAATGTTGCCGTTGAGGTACTTTTTAATCTTTTTCTTTTTTTCTT
The DNA here is from genome assembly GCA_030625065.1 of Alectoris magna. Lineage (NCBI taxonomy): Eukaryota > Metazoa > Chordata > Aves > Galliformes > Phasianidae > Alectoris > Alectoris magna. Next base: position 18,700,753 of record CM060565.1, read on the forward strand.
ACATAGTCCTTAAATTGCTTACAAAAGTCTGTTTAAACTTAGAGGAAAAATTAGCCTGGGCTTCAGATTTTCTGTTCTCAAGTTTTCCTGGCATCAGAAACCTAAATCAAGATAATACTTTGTCACATACATAATTTCCTTCTGTTCCTACCTTAGAAGTAGAAAGCAAACAAAAAGAGATGACTAATGCTATTTATTTTTTATTCAATCCATCTGTATTTGGTGATGGGTGCATTAGAACATGACTGTTCCCTCTTTTTACTACGAGATTAACCAAACTGATCACTGAAGCATTTTAATCTTCTCTTCATGCAGGAAAAAAAACAAGTGTAATTAATCTTTACAATTAGCAGCAGCTTCGTCAGTGGAAATTGAGGAATTCGTAGAATTTTTAGAATTACCCTGAAGTTTTTTAGAACAATTGGATCAAGCAACTAAAAGCTTCTTATTACAGAAAGTATTTGAATTTCAGCCTAAATGAGGGTTCAGAGGCTTTCTTTTTCAATTCCTTCATTATGAAGGAATTCATCCTTCTTATGCATGCATTTAGAAAATGTCTTCTGCATTACGAATGCACAATTCGTGAATATTTTGAATGTCTATGTGGTTAGCCATCAAGAATCTATAACTCATTAATGAAAAGAAGTAAAGAACAAGTTAAAAGTGCTCTAAAATCTTAAATTAGTTGAGTCATTTTCCTATAAGCAAAGTGTTTTGTGACACTATGAGCTTAAGGTGACACTGTTCTCATGTTAAAACTCACCTTCTGGTCAGCTGAGTTGATGCAGTTTTCTTCAGAGACCTCACTGTGAATCAGAGAGAGGAGCATATCTTTCTCCTGAAAAGAAAATGAAACAGTAAACATATTTTTTTTGTAAGAAGTCAGAGGTTCTCCATATTCTGCTTTATTATATTGCCCTTCAAACCGCTGTTTTGGTATAAGTAAGTGTGAATAGAGTGTTGCTAGCAAATACTTTCCCATACTGAACTATGGGCTAGATCTTCTTGGATAATCCAGTTTCAAAAAACTTGTCTTTCAGAGCAATCTTCAATAGTCTTCAAGACAAAGAAATGATTCTTACTGATTCCAGTATCAGACAATATTCTAATTATCACAACTTGACTGCAAATCTCGAGCTATTCAGTGTTCAGTAGCTCTAGATACTTACATTTTAGTGGAAGAGATTTCTATCTATTTTGTGTCCCTGAAATACACAACCAGTCCTCAATTTTCCAGAGGAAATGAACAGAAAAAACAAAAGCAAACAAATCAACCAACAAACAAAACCTTGGAAACCAAAAGCAGAATGCACTTAGAAAGAACCCAAACATATATTCAACCAATATGGTCTGAGGAAGTTGAAGTTTGGGATAGATTATGCCTGTGGTTTGTGATGGACAGATTCAAAATTTTGGAACATTTAAATGTTGGCAACAATATGCTAGAGACACCAAAGCTCCTAGCGGTTGGCAGTAGCTCAGAATATCACTTAAGGTCAAAATATTGCTTTGTAGAACTTTTGTACTCGTGTCTTCTGCAGCCCTGAAACACCCATGGTATACTCAACCTTGCTTCTACCCTTGTCTTCTCTTCCTATCCTCCCATGAATTATTTCACTCCTCTATTGACAAAGTGTGTTTTCTGTTCTTTTTTTAAAAAAAAAAACAAAAAAAAAACAAAAAAACACAAACATTTTCTTTCTATTTATTATGAATTATATATGTAATGGCAGCAGAAATCCCTTTCCTCTAGTCACATGACCGAGGCCATTAAAAATCATATGTTCCAGAGTACATAATGTACCTACATTGTTTCATCATGAGAATATCAATTGTACTTCAGGCATATAATACAGTCTGCTCAAAAGTTTGAAGCCAAAAGACCTTGTTTCCAGGTATTCAGTGTCCACTACACCAATTACCTTCTTCCTCTTTTGTTGTTTACGTTGATTGTCCTCATCTGTCTAAATTACAGGTGTGGCTATAAAGAAAATCCTGTCTGGATCCTAGCAGAGAATTTATTAAGATTTATTAAAAAGACTTTTGCAAGAAAATCTGATGATACATTTACAGCATTGCATGAACACCATTCAACATGTTCAGTGTCCTAGACCGCTCTAAAGCATCTCAGTGCCTTGATTGTGAGAGTTGTCTGTAACTGATGATACTAAGGGGCTTTGGATAGTGTGCTGGGTCTGGCTGGGGCAGAGTTCATTGTATTCACAGTATCCTGAATGGAACTGTATTTTGAGGTAAAAGAATGTTGGTAACAGCAGTGTTTTCAATACTGCTGAAAAGTACTTACACAGCATTAAGGGTTTCTCTTTTCCCCTCGCTGCTCCCCTGCACTGAGTAGGCCAGCAGTCAGCAAGAAGCTGGGAGAGGACATCGCTTGGGCAGCTGACCCAAACTGAACCAAAAGATATTTTATGCCATGTAATGTCATGCTCAGCAATAAAAATCGAGATGGGGGGAGAGTACACTGCCAGGCAGCTATTGCTCGAAGAGTGCTCAGGCATCAGTCTCCTTGTGGGAGTTAGTGAGTGATTATTTTGACATCACTCCTCTTTCTTTTGGTTATTAAACTGTTTTTGTCTTGACCCACAAGTTTTCTCATTTTTGCTCTTACAAACAGATCAAAATGTATACGTATAGTGCTTGGCTGCTCACCAGGGTCAACTCACCACAGTTATATTTGAGGGGCCAAGGAAAAAAAAAAAAAGAAATTAAAGACCTTTCCTGTCTTTACAAACAAACAAACAAACTTTCTCCACATCCAGTATTGTTCATAAATGCCCATGTTATCCCTCAGTAGCATCCACTGATAAAATTACATTAAATATATCTCTGAATTGAGGCCTAGCAGTGTTCCCCTGAGGTCAGTGCTGGGTTCGACCTTGCTCAAAAACTTTATCAGCAACATGGATGAAGGGGTAGAGTCCACTCTCAGCAAGTTTGCTGATGATACAAAGCCAGGAGAATTGTCTGACGCACCTGAAGGCTCTGCTACCACTCAACAAGATCTGGACAAGCTGGAGAGTTGGGCAGGGAGGTTTAACTGATGAGGTTTAACAAGAGCAAGTGTAGAGTTTTGTACCTGTGAAGGAATAACCATGTGCATCAGTACAGGTTAGGGGATGACCTGCTGGAGAAATGCTCTGTGGAGTAGGACCTGGGGATCCTGGTGGGAAACAGGTTGGCCATGAGCCAGCAGTGTGCCCTCATGACCAAGAAAGCCAATGGTATCCTGGGGTGCATTAAAAAGACTGTGAATAGCAGGTCAAGGGAGATTATTCTCCCCTCTACTCTGCCCTGGTGAGGCCACACTTAGACTAGTGTCCAGTTCTGGGCTCTCCAAATCAAAAAAGGCAGGGAACTTCTAGAAGCAGTCCAGCAGAAGGCCACAAAGATGATGAAGGGCCTGGAGCATCTCCCATATGAGGAAAGGCTGAGTAACCTGGGTCTGCTCAGTCTAGAGGAAAGAAGACTGAGAAGGAATCTGATAAATGTTTGTAAATATCTAAAAAGAGGTGGGAGGAAAATGGCTCTTCTCAGTGGCGTGCTGCGTCAGGACAAGGAGAAATGACTGAAAACTTGAACACAGGAAGTTCCGCACAAATATGCAGAAGAACTTCTTTATAGTAAGGGTGATGGAGCACTGGAACAGGCTGCCCAGAGAGGCTGTGGAGTCTCCTGTGGAGGTACTCAAGATCTGGCTGGATTCCCACCTGTGCAACTTACTGTAGGATACCTGCTTTAGAACAAGGGGGGTTAGACTTGATATCTTGAGGTCCATTCCAACCCTTGTGATTCTGTGAAAACAAACACTGCCAGATTTTATGCCCCAGACAAGGCAGCCAAAGTAAAGCAAATATTCATATGAAAACAGAGAAAGAATTTCTTCCAATATCTATGTTAACCTTCCTCTTTTTAAAGCTATTCAATCACAGTACTGAAGGTTGAAGGATGTGATCAACTTTTAACCCTCCAACCCAGCCTCAGGTCCAGCATCCTACTGCCCACATCCTCATTGGAAGATTGTGCTCATCTAATAAACTATACCATGAAATTTAGTTCTCTGGTGACCTAAAATATGTTATCATATTTTCTTGTCTTCCTTTACTTTTACATGCTGTGACTGATCAAATTCAGTATTCAGAGTTTCACACAGAATGAATAGCTTTTTATCTGTAAGATATCCCTAAGGTCTGCACTTTTATGTGGCTTTGGAAATCACTAACAACTCAGATGGGTTAATATCTCAACAGTCTATTCATTTGTGCCTGTAGGACTCACAGAGTCACCAAATGTCTCTAAAGAGAAGCCAAAAGAGGTGAAGTGAGTCAGCAAGACCTAAGCAGGTCCAGAAACTTAAAAGCCTTCTTTATCCTTTTGTAACAATAACAAAAGAATACTGTTAGTATCATGAGGACTAAAAAATATCTTTTTTTTTTTTTTCCATGAAATAAAGGAATGGAATAATCCAGTGATTAATTACAAGAAGGCTTTTACATTCAAGCCTCTCTTGTCTCAAAGAATTCCACAATGGGTTTCAAACAAGAACAGTTATTTGGAACCTACACATCAACATTTAAATGATACCAATAACATTATTATTACTAAAGATTTATTTGTATAATATGCTCATCTGTGGACACTTAAATTATCTTTCCCAAAAGCATATACCATTGAGTTTGTTCCAAACAAATTTACAGCAATGTAGCTGTAGGTCTGCCTGCAGGGAGGTAAGAATAAATCCGAGGAAGTCAGTGTTGAAATGTCTAAATCACCTTGCCTGTTGAGTAACTGTCAGATTTCTATAGCTTATTTAAGCAGCATTCTTCATCCTTAAATAATATTGAGCAATTTCTTGTTTGTGTGCAATTCACTATTGTATTAAAATATTATTTCCTAAATGTAAGTGTGCGACTAATCCATTGATAATGTTGCAATTCTGTGGAATTAGATTGTGTAGTAGCACAAGGAAATAGTGAGGACATTTTAATGAATATTATCATAGACATAAAATTTCAATTGCACATGGTTCTGTTCAAAGCAAAGAAGAAAGGGGAAAAACACAGGTCTCAAATAACAGTGAGATCACTCTGGAGACTAGATACTCCCTTTTAGAGTAAGGAGTGTACCTCAGAGATCTGAGGTTTTGCAGAATATAGATCTTCAAGGTTTTTTCTGTACTTTCTGTTCTGATTCTTGAAAGAGCTCTGTTGGCTTTTCTAACAGCAAAAACATATGATACAAGATGGTCATTGAGTCAGAGAATCTCATTCAGTAGTAATTATCTCTTTGTAATAATGTGTGCACTTCTCTGGGAAAAAAAATTTTCTCCAGGGAAAAAAAAAAAAAAAAACAGAATTTTTTCTCCAGGACTCACTCTCAAATACATATAATTATATATTTAATATACAGACAAGCAGTATGCCTTTTGTAATTGCAAAGTACCACATTAAATTATACAACCAAAATTTATTGAGGATTCATGTAACACTTTCACTCTAGCTCTGCACAAGACTGTTGACATTCTCTTCATATTTATTCATTATCTTAATTTTTATTTTCTCAATTAACTTTCTTCCTTCATTTCTACTACTTTCTAACTGGTTTACTTTACAAATGTTCCTTATTCACTTGTTTGAAGAATGCCAACTGGTTATAAAAGAACAAAACAGAGTTGGGAAAGTTACATTGTCAGATGCTTTTGATTTAGCAAGAAGGTGCTTCATTTAATGAGAAGACTTCAGTCAGAAAGCAGCAGGACAGACTGCAGCACCAGGAGAGAAAAGAGCTGTCAGTTATTGTGCAGGAGGTAAGTGAAATGCTTCCCTTGTCCACTGGTAAGGCATTCTGCACATACAGTTCTGGGAACTGTTCAGAGCCTAGTCACAGACAAATTTCCTCTCAATATGCCCCTAAACTCACTCTGGTTTTGGAGAGTCTGTTCAGGTGGGATTTCATTCCCTAAAATGCTTGAAATAGAGGTACACGAACAGAATTGCTCTGTTAGGCGTACAGATATACTTTAATAACTGTTTCTAGTTCTGTGTAGGACTCCTTGTACGTAGAATCATAGAATCACTCAGGCTGGAAAAGACCTTAAAGATCGTTGAGTCCAACCACAACCTAACAATACTATCCTAACAACCCTCCGCTAATCATGTCCCTAAGCACCACACCCAAACGGTTTTTAAACACATCCAGAGATGGTGACTCAACCACCTCCCTGGAGAGCCTATTCCAGCACTTAACAACCCTTTCTGTAAAGAAGTGTTTCCTAACATCCAACCTAAACCTACCCTGGTGCAACTTAAGGCCATTTCCCCTCGTCCTGTCACCTGTCACCACTGAGAAGAGACCAACTCCACTTCCGCTGTACGCACCTTCAGATACTGAAAGAGCCTGTAAGAAGACATTATCTGCCCTCTTCTAAATGTGTTTTCACAGAGGCAATACAAGCTTCTCTCGTGGTCTCAGCTATGCCCTCTGGTGGGGCTGCTGGAACTGACTGGAAACAGCTGTGTCCAGAATGAGACAGGCCCTGATACCTTCTGTCACATGGAGGTCCCCCTGCAGTCCTAACCCCAGGGCCAAGTCTTATATACATAATGCTTACATTTTAATTATATACATAGTGTATATAAAACATGAGTATTTGTGCATAAATAGAACCAACATTTACCCATCCAAACATTGTACCTCCATAGAGCTGTTTCACCCATACGAACAAGCACCTATAGCACACAAAGGACTGGCATCATGGGGAAATAAACACACTTCATATGCAGACAAAGACCTGTCATCATCACAAACTTCTACAGGACTCATTCTCCTCAGTTCAGAGCTCTGGTAAATGAAGTTGCTGCCACCATACCTTAAAATCTGTTTATTATCTTATGCACATACTTTTCTTTTAAAAGGTGCAGTGGAGATGACGAGGGTTATTCATGTGTCTTTCTCAGTTAATTTCTTTTTTTTTTTTCATTTTTTTCTCCATGCATTTTTGATTACTTGCTATTCCTCAAAGGCCAAAATTCAATATGTAAAAATGCTTTTCAAAAGATGAATCAACTTCTAATGTCAAATTCAATAAGCTCAGCTACCACATTCACATCCCATTACTATAGGAAGAGAAAAGGCAATGATGCTCCAAATTTCTACTATTTTCAGAAATGCTTCGAATTGAAAATTAAGGAGAAGTTATTGAAGTGCTTAGAAACCAAATTGATGTTCAGAAAATGGACTTCACATAATGATTTTTCCATCCAGTTTATTTATTCTGAATCCAATAGCCATTAATACACCCTAAACTCCAGGGAACTGAAGGCACAAATGTAGTTATTTTCCTTATCATGTTTGCAGGGAAAAGCTGAATTTCAAGTTATCAGAAAGTAGCATAATTAGTTATTGTGCAGCTAGTGCTTCCCATAGCCTTGGTGCATTGTTTGGCTACTGGCATGGCCCACAGTAAATTGTAGGGAGCATTTCTGTCTGGCAAATTGCCAACTCCATAAGACAGAGTTCCTCCTTGGGTTCCTCACAGCTCAGAAGATGTCTCAAAGAGGTGCAACCTCAGGAGGGCTTCAGCCTTGCACAGTTACCTTGCTCTGTGGCTGACAACGACACACCCCAATCACAGACTGTAATCCCTTACAAGCAAAAACATCTATTCAGTTTCAATACATCTCAGCGAATAAAGCTAAGCAAGTAATAAAAGAAAAAGTTCAGGATGAACTGAAATGTATTGTGGGGGGAGAAACTAAGAAAGGAGTTTTGATAAAATGAAGGTAAATTATTTTGAAGGTAATACAGTCAATTCTGTTATTTCCAGAGTTAAGTCATTTGATTTAAAGATTGTTTTTTAAACAAAACAAGATCTAATTTTGAAAGGAAAGCTCAACGTTTTTGTTTTTTTTTTCCCCTCTCTGTTTCCAAAATGAAATTGTTAAGGAAGAATTAAATTCTCCGCTCTTTAAACTATAAGAGAAACATGTTGAATGCTAAGCTTATAAATGTGCTTGTCCTGGGACCAAGAGGATTTGTGAATAAAGCAAGTGCTGTCTGCCAAAAAACAAACAAACAAACAAACACAACAACAAAAAACCTCCACAGTCTTTAGAAATAGACCTTTAGGCATGTAATTTAGAACGTGATGGACTTTTCCTTAGAGTTCTCTCTTTCTTCCGTACATATAAGGGGAACCTAGAGAATCATAGAATCACAGCCTGGGTTGAAAAGGACCACAGTGATCATGTAGTTTCAATCTCCCCGCTATGTGCACGGTCACCGACCACTAGGCCACGCTGCCCAGAGCCACATCCAGCCTGGCCTTGAACGCCTTCAGGGATGGGGCATCCACAACCTCCTTGAGCAACCTGTTCCAGCGTGTCACCACCCTCTCTGTGAAAAACTTCCTCCTAATGTCTAACCTAAATCTCCCCTGTCTTAGTTTAAAGCCATTCCCCCTTGTCCTATCACTATCCACCCTCGTGAATAGTAGATAGAGCATAGCTTACTCTCAAATATCCATGTTCCATGCATATTATTATCTAGTTAGTCCTATCATAGGTCCTTTGAAGTCTGACCATGGATTAGAAAGGTAAAATGCACGTATAAATATATATGCATACATATAAAAATGTGGGCCACTCTTCTGAATTAGGTATAAATTTCATTATCCATACTATCTTTTTCTTTTGTAAACATTTACTAATGATATTTAGAAACCCTAAAACATTGGTTTTATCATAGGAATTTGTAGGTGTTTCTTATGAAGAAATATGCTTCCATTTTAATGAATTGGTTGTTTTTATATCTGTATTACAAAATGCAGATTATACTGTCGTTCATAAAAATAACACGAATGTAGTATATTTACTTCTTCATTATCTCAGTTATGTTTTAAAGGACAATTCTGTGTTCAATTACACTGGTTTTAATTTGGACTAAAATCCACACTTCAAGAGCCAAATAGTAAATAGCTAACTATTCAAAAGTATAGATTTGTAAATAGTAGAATTCATTTTACTTACCAAAATGCAAATAGTAATTTATATCATTTGTGTGATATTTAAATGGCTCTGAGAGACTGGGGAAAGAAATCTGGGAAAGAATATAAAATATTATTATGAGCGTTAATGAACTATAAAAGAAAGATTAACAGAAATCAACATGCTTGGTATTATTAAAACACAGCTTAGGGAAAGGATGATGTTTATTTGCTAACATTTTTTGTCAATAAATGTTTAGTAGAGGAAGTGTGTAGTATATCTTCCAAGCAGAATTTTGTACATCATTTTCATTTGAGTAACTTAACAGAAAAATATGCAAGAAAGTAGCAGGTGAAGTTTCTGAAAGCTGGAATTTGTATATGTGTAGAATACCTTCAAAAGGGAAGTAATAAAATAGCCATTGAGCTGCTAGGGACTAAAACCTGACAGACAAAAACAAAAAATTAGAACAGAATTGGCATATATGCTCTTATACGCTGTTGAAATTTGTTTATCTGATATTAGAAACACTTGTATAGCTGAAGCAACTTTGGAAAACTTTTGTTAATATGCTGTCATTTTGTTTGCTTTTAAAATTACTACATTTTAAAAGTAGTTGTTATTATATATAGTGTTCTTGATAATTTATACATACATTGCTTTGTCTCACCAGTGTCATAAATATTATCTATAAATACATACTATCACTTTTGGTTACTAAACAAATGCAAGTTGGCCATGGCCAGAGGAAGCCACTGATATTCTTACCAGGTAAGATAAGGAATTTGGGCTTTGACTTTCTGTGGGTAGCTTATTTCCCAAATCAAATCAGTTTTACTTCTTACTCCTGAGTGCTGATCAGCATTAACTGCTAGACAAGCAGGACAATGCCTCCAAGAGATCATCTTCTGGAAGATCTAGAAAGGAGCACAGTGCACTTGTGTGGTAGAACACACCCTTCCCAGAAGCAGACATACTTCCTGGAAGTAGAACTGGCAAGAAAAGTGAAAGCAGCCTCTGATTGGGTCAGATATAATAAAAGAATAAATGAAAAATCTTTCCTATTTGAAACATGCAGACAATTACTCTGTATGTCTTCATAATACTATTTTAACATTTTAGCCATTATCTCACAAAAATCTCAAATAGATTGGGCTACTTACAGCTCTGGAAATGCTGCCCATAATACTGAACTTTTCTAATAGACAAATAAGACACATGAGAATAAATAAAAGTAAAATGTATGGGACTCATTGTGAAATGTCACCCATCCTATTCTTCTCCGTTTCCTGTCTCCCATTCTATCTCCTGTTCTTCCCGTCCAAAAGCCTCTATTTCCTCGCTGTAATACCAGAATGGCATACTGCGGTGTATAAAAAAGAGCGTGACCAGCAGGTCAAGGGAGGTGATCCTCCCACTCTACTCTGCCCTGGTAAGGCCTCATCTGGAGTACTGTGTCCAGTTCTGGGCTCCCCAGTACAAAAAAGACAGGGATCTCTTGGAAAGAGTCCAGCGGAGGGCCACAAAGATGGTAAAGGGCCTGGAGCATCTCCCCTATGAGGAACGACTAAGTGAACTGGGTCTGTTTAGCCTTGAGAAAAGAAGGCTGAGAGGGGATTTGATCCAGGTTTATAAATACCTGAGGTGTGGGGGCAAAGTGGTGAGGCCGGACTCTTTTCAGTAGTGCGTGGGGACAGGACAAAGGGAAACGGCCAGAAACTGGAGCATAGGAAATTCCGCACGAATGTGCGCAAGATCTTCTTTACGGTGAGGGTGACGGAGCACTGGAACAGGCTGCCCAGGGGGGTTGTGGAGTCTCCTTCTCTGGAGATATTCAAGACACGCTTGGACGCCTACCTGTGCGACCTGGTGTAGGGAACCTGCTTTGGCAGGGGGGTTGGACTCGATGATCTCTAGAGGTCCCTTCCAACCCCTAGAATTCTGCGATTCTGTGATTCTGTGTAATACTTTCATCAACGCAAATCTAAAAGAACCATTATCACTCTTCACTTAATGGTATTTTGAAAAACATTTTCATTCTTCTCTTTTCTCTAAGTATACAGGAAGAAAATAAAAGTAGATCCACTCACATAATTATAGAATCATTTGAATCAGAAGGCTAAGAGCTGTCTAGTTCAGCTTTCCTGCAATCATCTTCATAGCCATTTTTTATGCATCCTTAAAATTAAGAAGCTTTTGAAAATGGAAAAATGTTATAAACTTACTTGGCAAACTACTTTGACATTTTCTGCTTGCAATTGATTTGTCAATGTAACTAAAGTTGCTATGCATAGGATCTGAAATTTTTACTTTTTTACTGTTTGTTTGCAGTTTCTGGGTTCAATTTCCCTGCTTGGCACTTTATAGCATCAAGAGCTTAACAAATTTATCAGGTGAAGTCATAATCTTTGTGAATACATAACTTTGTCATTTATAATTCATCAGTATAATTGTTATCAGTACCTTAGTGATGTGAAACTGAGGCATAGAGATACAAATATTAGGACTGCCGAGTAGTTATCAGTGTCTAGTTTGTCAGATCTGGGAATCAGACACTTGTGATTTATGAAGTACTGATACATAATGTGCCAAGAAAAGATGAAAGGAGAACAGGAAGAATAAAAGGGAAACAGAAAAGATAAGGGGAAAGGGATAACAGAGAGACTAGGGCACGGGAAGAGGAAGAGGTAAGATGACAGAGTGGGGGAGGATTGGTGGGAAGGGGAGAGGCCACTTTATTGTAATTAATTACATCCTGACTACAATATGGGTAACTGAAAGTCCTTGAAGCAGAAGTGTCAATAACCTTCATATAGCTAGTGCTACCAATCATACCACTTGAATCCAGGAGTATGCAAAGCTGAACTACATTTTAAATGTGGGTTTAATTGTTAAAAATGCTGACATTTATGAAGTATGTAAGTTGGTATCTAATTAATTTGCTTCAGCTACCCAGTTAAATGCCAATTAAATATGTTAACATTTATCACAATTTTAAAGTATCAATAAGAATTTAACTTTACATTTATTGCCATTGTAATCTTTACTTAATTACATGGCCAGCTGATTTATCATTTACATAATTATTCAGCCTTACTCTATATTCTCTTAAACAATCAAATTTGTATTGTACTGTCTACAGCAATTGATCTTTCTCTGTACAATTCTATACCTTTACCAAGACATCTGCTACTAAGACACAAAAATCAAGAGTAGAATGGGAAATGGGATTTTTACTGAGCTCAAGGATGCTGGTATGAAAACAGCAATTTCCCAAGGACTGGACATAGTCCTGTAATGTTGATTATTTCACGTAAACAGTCTGAAAAATAAGTGAAGGCAGATATTGGTGGAGATTAATGCTAAAGCATTGTTAATTCATTTATCCTGTTGTTATACATTAGAAAGAGAAAAAAAAAAAGCTGAGTTTCTAATATAATCTGGATACTGTAGCATATAAGAACATCCCACAATTGGAGGACTGAAATCATTTAAAAAATTACAAAATAAATTAAAAATATACTGTTCCTCAAGGAAAAAAAATGGGTAAACTAAATTTTCTACCTATTCAGATAAACATGCACATGTGCTATAACAGCGGTACTTAAATAAGTTTCATGGTTGAGGCAAAGTTTTGGAACTTGAATGCAGAAGTGATTCCATGTAGTCTGAGCACTTCTGAAGTCTTTTGCCACTGAAAAGTGTAGGCAACAAAAAGTTGTAATTTCATGCACACACACACATACAGGGGAAAAAAAAAAAAGTTTAAATTTTATTTAAAACCAGTGTCTCATGGTACAGACTCTGGAATTTATGATTGTTATAACTATGCATTTCCCTGTACTTCAGGAACAATAGGTGCTTTTTCTTAAAATGTTCTCTACAAATTGAGTGGACAATATGAAAAAGAAAAAAAAATAATGCACAGAGCTTGCCTGTCATTAAAAATAAATGGATACTGAAACAAATCATGGGATGATGGAATTCTGTAAGAATATTCCTATTTGTTATGCTGAAGCTATAGGATGACCATGCCTTCTAATTGCTAAAAGTTTTAAAAAATATACTGTTTAGTTGTACGAGAAGCAAAAGTATATTCTGAGGCTTGGCCCTGTGTGGATTTGTGGGCATCTAGTAATATTGCTGACATGCTGTCTTGCCAACAGTGAATTTTGTCACAGCCATGGGCAGTATATATCATATAGCTGAAATTGTCCAATAAACTCAGAAGTTATTAAACCTGAGAAGAACCTGACGGATGGGTACTTAGTTTGGAGATAGAAAGAACCAATGCTTCTGATCCTGACCATATGTAAAAGATCAGAAAACATACTTATCTGTAAAAGAACAGTACGTATATAGGAATGGCCTGGGTTGAAGAGGACCTCAAAGATTATCTAGTTTTAAACCCCTGCTACAGGCAGGGTTGCCAACCACTAGAAGGTTCCTTGCTTATTTATTTCTTCTTTTCCTGTGTGGCAGAGAAATAGAATATAAAGCGTTGTAGGCTTTCTTGACAGTTAGTGACAGAGATCAGCATCTTGGGAGAGTGAGAAACATCTTGGGCAGGGAGTCACCTGCTTCCATCCATTAACAATACAGGGAAGTAATAACTAATCAACATCCTATTTAAATTTTTACAGTCACGTGCCTAAAGGGAAGAGGGATGGACTCAGACAAGAAAGTCTCAAAACCTCAAGATTCACAGCTTCGCAAGAGCTCATTCTACAGATTTTGCTGGTTTTACTGTAATTTTCCAGGTTCTTGGCCCACAGGTTTAGATTAAAAAGTAATTATTTCACTTCATAAATTTATTTAATTTTCTTTCTAAGATAAAACGATTACGATTCTTGAAAATCTGCTAGGAAACAAGCTACCCCTAATCATCCGGTAGCTACATTCTAGTCATCTTGTAGTAACAGTCAAGATGCAGGAGGATTATTGTTAAAGACTGTTAGAAAGAAGCATTCAAAATTCAGGGAGTTGTCTGAGACTACTGAGATTAACCAGAACTCTGGTGTGATAAAGTTATCATAAAAGCTTGCACTAGTTTGTTTTCCCTCTCAAACATTAGCTACACAAAAACATTGAGAAAGCTTCCTCTGAACATACTAACCCTGAAAAGACCTTCATTTTTTTAGGTGGCTGATTTGGTCAAGAAACCTTATTTTTTTCTACTTGGTTCCTTAATCCGTGTTATGCAAGCTATGAATACAGTCCAGAAAAGTCATTCTTGTGAGAGAGAGAAAAAATACCCATCAGAACTTGTGTACTTCAATTCACTTCTTACACAGCTATTAAATCTACTATTTTTCCTAATCTGCTTCTACAGATGTTGCTCCAAAAGTAGTGTCTCTTATTTATTCTCATGGAAACTACAACAGATACAAAAAAAACACTATTTCATAGAGCAAATTCTCAGCTACAAAACAAACAAACAAACAAACAAACAAAAACCAACAACAACAACAAAAACCACAAAAAACCAAAAAGTTTTCAACATACCGCCAGTATCAACACATTTCAGCCAGCAATGAACAAGAGTTCAAATGATACTCTTGTGTCTTGTCTTTCCTAACAGAGTCACCACTGCTGAAACTCATCACCCATTGCCTCAGTGAGCTCACATCCACTGTTTGGTCTCCGTAGATGTTTTGCAAGTATCAATGAATGTCAGTGGGTGCCATTTTTTCCTCACGGAAAAATTCCATGACACACCTTGTTTCATCTGCACTTCCATGTTAGATGCCATTTTGTCAGACTGCCCCTCTGCTGCCATCTGTTTCACAGCAACAAACTGTAACAGAATATTGATGGGAAAGTTCAGCCTTTAGTGCCATACCACAAACATAGACCTCTAACTTTGTGGGCCAAAGTAATAAAATAGAAGGCGTTACTTTTGGAGCAGCCCTCAAAGATTTTTATTTATTAATATTATATTCACAGCATCTTAGTGAGTAGCAAGAAGCATTCTCTTTTCAGCTCTAATTAGAGAGTGGAGTAAGAGTTTTGATCTGGTGCCACTTGCATAATTTGAAACCAGGTGGTATTACAGCAATTAGAGTTTTTAAATTGAGTTTTGCATTTTGTGCAGTAATGGAAATTCCTTGATGTTCATTTTTGGCTATTAGGTAACAATGACTTTTGAAACATTGCCAGCTCACAAAAAGTAAAATCAATATCAATTCATTAGCAACTTAATGGGACTGACTTTATTGTAAATACCTAACAACTGTACAGCTGGCAACCATGAGTTACTAATTATTCGAAAGGCATTAGATGTAAGTTCTGAAAGGGTTAGAAAAGTTCATAAATAAACAGAATTTTTAAATAAGAGATTTATAACGTACTTGAAAGTAAAATATTCTTCACTTTATTAAAAAAAACAAACATGTTACAATGATCTTATAAGTATGAAAGAGCTTATTGTTAGAGCTAGCCCTTTTCTTAAATATAGGTTTAAATACATTTATCTGATCATCTATATTCCGAACTGTGAATAGCAAAAAGGAAATAATGTCAGTGTGTCATCAAATACTTTCTTTCCATCTTTTCACATCAAAATGAAGAACTCTTGCAATACAGTGCTTGAATGAACTTCTTTGAGGTTACTGTATAATAAATTTAGTTTGAGCTTTGTTTGTCTTTTGCAAACAAAAGGTTTGTTCTCCTTATTAAACTGATATGCATTTTGCATTGAAACATGATTTTGATATGCCAAGTGGAAACTCCTAGCATTTTTTTTGGCTTTCCACCATTTTTTTCTTGTTTAAACAACAAGAAATTTAAAATTAGATTGTGAGTTGCTTCAGGCGGAAGCATTTTTCACTGAGAGAAGCTTTTGCTTGATGTGTTTCCTTCGGCTACAGTCCTGAATAATGCACTGCAGGTAGTTTTTCCCATGAGAGCACAGAGACAATTGTAGATTTCACAGATGTTCCTCAGGATATAATCCCTCCAGAGCTCTCTTCAGAAGGAAATCCCACTTTAGTCGTTAGAAAGCTCAGCACATTCTGATTCATCGCTGTGTCGAGTTGCTGCTGGGAATGACTGAAATCAAGGCTCCATCTATTCCCAACTGATTTTTCAGAAGGACATATAAGCATGAACAAAATGCAACAGAGCTATTCAGCTTACAATCCTAAACTAGGTCTTGCCCATCCAGCATGATATATTACTATAAGAACCTGATCCTGACTCAGATTTCTCATACAACCGCTGAAAAGTTGTTGAAGAGAGGTTAGACAATATCAGGACTTTGAAGCAAAGCCGATCTTACTGCATTTGTTTTAATGCAGTCATCTACAGGGTCTCAAATTCTCTTTCCCACCCAAGTCTGGCTACACACGCAGCATCCATTTCTGTCCATTAATGAAGCTCTGTTGTTAACTTTGACATTTTCCTTGGGTTTGTCTCCTTTTTGATCTGTATCTCCACCTTATTCCATAGGATATGCACAAGTGAAGGCTCTTTGATTTTGCCTCACATTTTAGAGGTTCTATATACTTTTGTAGCATGTTATTCTAAAGCAAATGCTCACGAAGTTATATAAAAATCCTTTTCAAATTATTAACTAAACCAAAACAAACCAACATCCAATCAAACAAAAAAACTCAAACAACAACAGTAACAAAAAAAAACAACACCATTAAAAAGCAATTTTTCATACACTAAATTTGGATGAGGGTTATTTACCTGATTATTCCACAATATATCAGTATCATAGAATCACTGAATAATTGTATGGCTTGGGTTGGAAGCGATCTTAAAGATCACATATTTCCAACTCCCTGCCATGGGCAGGGTTGCCAACCACTAAATCAGACTGCCTGCGGAAACATCCAACCTGGCCTTGAGTGCCTTGGGGAATGTGTACCTTTAAAGGACATCTAGTCCAATTCCCCTGCAATGAACAGGGACATCCATAGGTAGATCAGGTTGCTCAGAGCCTGATCCAGCCCTATCCTGAAAGTCTTCAGGAACAGGACATCTATCACATCTCCAGGCAACCTGTTCCAGTGCCTCACCACTCTCATTGTAAAAGACTTTTTCCTTATAGCTAACCTAAATCTAAACTCCTTAAGCTTGAGACAATTTCTCCTTGTTCTGTCACCACATATCTATACTGTCACTGTCCATATCTAGACACAGTACTCCAGGTGAGGCCTCACCAGCGGAGAGTAGAAGGGCAGGATTACATCCCTCAACCTGCTGGCCATGTTTCTGTGGTGCATCCTAGGATACCGTTGGCTTTCTGGGCTGTGAGGACACATTGCAGGCTCATGTCCAGCCTCCCACCCACCAGTACCCCCAGGTCCTTTTTTGGTAGAGCTATGCTCAAACCTTTCATTCTGCAGCTTGTATTGGTAGTGAATGTTGCCTTGACCCACATGAAAGGCCTTGAATTTGGATTTGTTAAACATCATGAGGTTCACCTGAGCCCACTGCTCAAGCCTGTCCAGGTGTCTCTGGGTGGCATCCCATCCCTCTCATGTGTTGACACAGAAAGAGCTATTGATCATCACTCTCTGTACTTGATCCTGCAGTCAATTCTTCATCTACTGAACAATTCATTAGGATTTTGAATTCTTCCACTTAACAATTTTCAGTTTTTAAAAATGAACGTGTATAATATATCTAGATTTCCACTCAGTGTCCAGTACCAAATGACATTATCTGGAGAACCTTTACTTCCAGGACCATATGTAATTAATTCTTGTGCCTACGTTTCATTTTGCAAACTCTAGAATTTTAACAAGGTCAGCTTAACCTTGAAACCAAACATACAGCCCAGATCCTCAGAAGCATTGTAACTCAGATTATTGTTGAAATATTTTCAAGGATATAAGCCCATACACTCAATATGTTGACTACTTTTCCTGAACAACAGAGAGTGTGTTTCGTGTTCTGCTTTATTTAGAAAGGGTGCGATGGAGCTGCATTGAAAGGGTTACTACTGAAAGCTGATGGGTATAAGAAATACAAGATTTTCCAGGCACATCAAGAATATTGACTTTCTGAAGCTGACTAGATGATGTGAGCTACTTCCAACAATTCAATCTATTTCATTCAGAGTACAGCGAGTTTATAAAGGCATGCAATCTGTAGAGGACTGTTTCAGGGTCACTGTGCTAAAGCCCTCTTGACACAGCTGAAAGAAAGTCTTGAATAGAGGATGAGAAGTCTGATTACTGATTAACTTCAGTGTTATTTCAATCAATTCCCAGAAGGAAGTTAGTAATCTTCCCAGCATCCAACAGAAGATTGTTATTAAAGGGCTATTATGATGGGAACACTCAATTCAGAAAGGCTGTGAGGGGTTTTGCAGTTCTTTATATATATATATTTAGAAAAGTAGTTTTCTATATTTTATATATATATATATATATAATCATCTGGAGTTCTACTTGAAGACTTCTTGATTGTAAGACTACTTTTCTAAATTTATGCCCATAAAGTACATTACTGTGGCCAAATTCTACTGATTATTTAAAACTTTATAATCACAATAATTGTCTTAAAGGTATTCCCCCCATAGATCAAGTACTGCTAAATTCATGTCATTAGTGAACATGTTAGTGATTTCTTTCTAAGCTAAAAGATCAACTGAGTATTTTATCTGTTTTTATGCTAACAAAATATTTTAAATTGGACCTTTTCATAGCAGTCCAAGTGCTCCTCACCATTTGTATATACAAAGAAACAAAACCTTTCTTCAACATAATTAAAGTTGTTTTTTTTTTTATAAAAAAAAAAGAAATTCTACACGAAAAAAGGAATTACAGAAGGATGGAATAACAATTACACAATTACAGGTTAATGTGGAACATGGAAGATGAAGGAAGTATTCTGCAATATATCTTCCATTTAACTTTAAGGAAAATATTTAATATGCTAGTCTTTACTCCCTCAGAACAGCGAAGAGATGTTTTCTTCCTTCTTAGGTGTGTGATGGGGATTGACACATTAATACGTTAATACACTGAGGCACATAGATGCAGTGCTAATATAAAATATATGACTTACATGATTAGAAAGATTTACAACTTCAAAAATCTAAAAGACCTACTAAATAGGTACATTCATTCACTGTGTGCATAGTCTCACATTTGTTAATTGTATAGGTCATTATTCATATTCTCTAGTTACTTGTGGATCAATTTGCACTTCTAATAAGTAATACTTTTGTTGCAAATGCTCCCTGATAGCATCTGAAAAGCTACCACACTGGTGATGACTCTAAAATCACTATTAGCATGTCCACCCCAGCTGAAACACATTAAGCAATTTGGCCAGTGATGTCTGTAGCAACTTCAACAGGTAAAAAGGGCTCCTTTAAAAAAAAAAAAAAAAAAAAAAAAAACACAGTATATTTTTTGCCACTACAGGAAGTAACTCTGGTTTGAAAGCAGGGGAACAAATGATTTTTAAGCTCAAAAGTGCTTTTTCTCGCTTAACTTTTTTTATTTTTAAATAATTATTTTTAAATTTTTATTACATTTAGCAAGAACAAAGATACATGGTCAAACAAGAAAAGTCAGGAGTATACTGCATGGACAAAAAGGAGTTTAAGGGGAGTTGCCGTATGAATGTTATACATATGAGTTACAGTCATAATCATGTATAATCAGGTATAAATAGCACCGCTGAAGCTCAGCACCTTTTGTACACATTAGACAGAAGAATGCTGGCCCAGGGGTGCTCCCTAGCTGTAGGCAGGAGTAGGCTCTGCAGAGGCTTGACCACCTCTGAGTATGGTCAGAAGAGATACGTGGGTTAATAATGAGTTTTATTAGTGGGAACACAAGCAAGATGAGATTTTAAGCACATCCGTGTAAGGGTTCTGAGTATCTAAATCACAGACTTAAATGCCCAGAATGGCTAGTAATCTGTAGCTGCATTCTTTGCTCCTGTTTATGCTGTGCACATGTCAGTTGCACCCAATCTATTCAGTACAGAATGGAAAGAGCTTCCTTGGAGGGAAACAAAGATACAATTGAAACCATAGTTTTGACTGAGATCCGCACCTTATGGGCAATATAGTCATGACTGTCAGTCAAGCTCCAAAAAACTTTCCCTTCAATCTTTTCATCTGTCATACAATGATAATTATTTTTTACTTATAAGGCAATAACAAAAATTGACTCATTAAAAGTTAAATTAGTAAAATACTAAGAATAATGGTACTACAAATGTTCCCAAAATTCTGAGTCCAAATAAAAAAAATATTTTACTAAAAGCCTTTTACAAAATGTCTTCCGTGTTGTTATGTATTGGTTAACAGTCAAATACAACAGCTAAGTATCAGATCACAGATCATTAGATCACTTGCTTGAGCATCACAGCTCTTGTTTAGTTATTGTCATTTATTCAAATATAGGTTGAGAGTTACAATGGTTTTGGACCATGCGTTTGGATCAAGAAGAATGTCAGAGGCAAAGAGGGAGGAAAAGTTGTATCTTCAGTAACTTTCTGTTAGTGTTTTTTTTCTGACAATTATATTACTGCGTAATGAAACAGCTCAGACTCTTCATCATAATTAACACATGACTCTGGTGTAGGACTAGAGCTTTAAGAGGAAGATCTTTTAAAACTGGGAAGTTTTAAGAAAGCGAACTACTGTTCTCCTGTCTAGAATTGATCTCAGTGTAGGAGAGGAAATAATTCTGCTCCAGAAGATCTCACTGTCACCTCTTTTGAAAGAGCAGCAGGACAGACCTTTATAAAGACTCTCACTTATCTGGAGAAGAGTTTTAAAGAGCAAGGTCATATTTGTTATCCAATCCTGGTAGCCCTTCAGAATGCTTTTTCAGTCAATCTCCGTTCCCGAATTGCACCACGGCACTTTTAGGAGCTCTGTTACAGATCTCTGCACACATTGTCAGTCTATTCTTTCATCATATTTAATAAATCTGATGTATCAGGTGATCTCACATCTAGAGGCTTACTAGGAAATGCTAACAATAGAAATACTTTAAAAAAAAAATACCGTTATGGGCAAAAATGTTTCAAATTTGATTGAAAAATCTGGTAGTAACCCACTATTTAGATTATGCTATTTAGATTATTATTATTTAGATTATTATTATTTTTGGGGGGTAGCAGTGAGTAAAACTAAAGTGTACCTAAACAAACTCTCATCACTAGTCAATACCAGTTTAAAGTACTCAGAAGCATCACTTCACACTGGGGAAGGACGCTATTTCATAGTGTCCCAACTGTGGGAAAAGTAACTGCATCCTAATTTATTTATTCTCTGCTTATGGAAACTATATATTTTTTAAACATAAATTGGAATATAACAGATCACATTCCTGCCTCTATCGTTACTTTATCCTCTTGAAATAACCAGTCCACAAGATATTTACTGTTGTTCAGCCATTACCAACTAAATGGTGACACTAAATAAATATCATGTGGACTCTTTATCCATTTTAAGTTCCTTATGCTCTAGTTTTATTCATGCAGATGATGCTTCTTGCTCTTTAAACAGGAATTTTAAATAATATCAATTTTAATACAAATATTTAAATTATGGAAACAATGAGTTCTTCGTATAAATGAATAGATAGCTTGGGCATTTTTCCACATTTAACTACTGAAACTTCAGTAATAAAGCCAAGTTGAGTACTGTACGCATTAAGACACAGTGGGACTTGATAGAAAGTCAATAAATAGATAACCAGATGGCTTTCTTTACCTAACACTTGACAACTATGTGCGAACATGTGCAGTTTAGGGATAACTTATGTGTTTAGTAGTGTTTCCCTAGAATTCTTATTGAGAAACCATTATACTTGTCAATATTTTTCTTCAGTGCTAGACATGGGGACATGAGCATTAAGTTGCCTTCATTAATAAATCAATGCCTTTCTCAGTTCTTTTTCGTTTGTCACAATACGTAGAAAACATATGGTATAGTCAGAACATATCAAGTGAGATTCAGATCTATAATTCCTGGTGAAAGTAAAGCTGAGGAAAATGTAGCTGTGCCAACTTCCTGAACAATAACTTGGTTATTAGGCCCTCTCATCTATGATGTACCTGCAAAATGATGAATATTCTCAAAAATTAAAGGATAGGACAAGTCATTAGAATATTTTCTGGAAAACAAACTGTATTTGCATCCCTATTTACAACTTTAGCTTGAAGCCACCAATAAAGGAAAAAGAAAAGTTTTTGTTTGTTTGCTAAAGAACAGACACCATAAGTTTTGTTTTGTCATTTTAAATTTTCATTTATTAATAATTGCTGAGATTAGTTATGAAGATTTGGAGCAACATCAAGCTCTTCATATGCCCTTTAAATGTATACAGTTCAACACAAATAACTGGGAATGACAAGTATTATTCCTTAGTATAATTTGTTACAGAAATAATTGAATTTATCTTGCGAGAGAACTAGGGCACATTCCATGTCATTTAGGTGACAAACCGTACCTCTTACATACTGAATAGCTGAAGTACATATTTAATGAATAACTGTCAACACAACATCGCAGTGACTGTTCAGGAACTAAAAATTCGAGAACGAGAAAGTGAGCAACAGAAAACTGCCATGATTTCTGTTAATTCAGACTGATTAATCTGATAAATGGAAAAAAATATGAAGCTTTGGATACTATCAGGAGACAATAATGGACTCGGTATTAATAATTTGCTTTAATGCAACTATTTTCATCTAGTGAAATTACACAGTGAGTAGTGATAAGAGACATAATTTTACTGGGTATTGCTACTGCAGTTTCTTTCAGTAAGAAAAAAAAAATCTGTTTTATATACATCAGTGCTACAGTACATGACCCTTCGGTCATGAACACCTGTATAGGAAAGTTCTTTCATCCTTAGGCAAGTATATATTTGCTTCCAGTTGTTGCCATTCGTTCCAAGTAATTGTGCTCAGAAGATAGGCTACACTGATGCATTACAGTGCTAGGGAAATACTGATTCATGCTCTACAGATTGTGTAGCCTCCCTCTCATTGGTAAAATAAAACAAAAAAGTAATGTTTTTATGAGTACTTAAGTTTTTAAAAGATAACTGCAATATCAGGCCTATTTCCAAGTGTATTCCTGTTAAACTTTGACAAAAAAAAAAAAAATCATTTTTATTTCTGACATTTGAGTCCATTAAATAAAGAAAGATTTTGTGCAAATTTCTCTTTTGTCTCTATTGTACACTAAGGCTATTCCAAGGGCCTAAATCCCAGTTACTCCTTCCTCAGGAACATCTGTCTGACTCAATGCACAAAACAGAGAATGATAAAGATATTTTATCTGTGTGCAACCTTAAGATCTTTTTACAGTGTGCTATCCACACACCGCTCCAGTGAAAAAATTCTTGTCTTCATGGTTTTCTTTGCAGTGCTCCCTAGAAGCTTCAAAAGTTTCTGCTAATCACCAGCAAGTCTGGTAGATATTAAGGGAGTGTGTGGTTTTATCTATGTTCATACCCTGCACGAAGCCTAGCCTTGTATGCCATCTTTGTCTCAGCCAGCACGATTCATTGATGTTACAAGTAAAGATGTTCACTCCATTGAGTGATAACCTCAGTTTTGATTGTGATTTTCTTCTCCTTCTCTCTGTTCCCAGATTCCACATAATAAACAAACAAACAAAAAAAAAAAAAAAAACCCACACTGACACTGAAACCAGAAATGGAAAAATAAAGTCTTGCAGATGACAGGAAGAGAGGAAGAACAGAGGGAAAAAAAAGAGGAAAAAAACAAAACAAACCCCTTGTTCTTGTCTCTATTCCTCCCTTTCTACTGCATTTCCCAGCTGGGAACTCAGAAACAGCCTGTCAGACTGTCTTTCAGCTGTCATTCATTGTTGCATGTTCAAATTGCAAAATAGAGCAACTCTCTATTTTGCTTTATATTTATATTTTATATTTTGCTTTATATTCCAAAACTTTCCCAGATTACAAGAATATCTCAAGGGCAATGATAGCCCAATATTTGAAACCACTGAATTTAAACATAAATAAGTTAGGGTTCAGTCAAAGGGTTCCAGTCCATATACAGTGTGTAAACATTGTGATCAGTTCCATTTTATGGATAAGACCTGAGATCTAGGTAAAAAATGCAATCACAAGCATCTGATGTGTTTTGAACATTTTTTTGCGTCTTTTAAAAAGTGAAATTGATTTTGGGGTGTATTTTTGACAGTTCAGATTCAAATTTCTACTTGGATTCTTGGAAACTTCATGGTATACAGCAGGCAATTCTTGAATAAAAAAAATATTCAAGCTATCTGCACAATGAGTGCAGGACTGCTGCTTTCATTTGGAGATCTTTGTAATCCCTTTTCTCAGAGTCACCAAAAGCAGGTTATAACCAGCCCAGACCAATACTCTACTGTGCTCTGAAGGCATGCAGAGTCCTGGGAAACCCAAAGGGTTTGTTTTCATGCAGTAATGTTTGGAGCAAATGCTGGATGAAGAGGAGAAGCAATTTAAGCATAACTCATTGTTTTAAAAGATAAATAAATAGGAAAAAAATTGTTTCCAGCATCTAACTGACCCTTATAAAATCAATAGCGTAGTGGTAAATGATCATTTTAAGAGCCCTGGAAAGAAAAACACCTGTAAAGCTATGAATGAAAGAAGTAGACTTTTTTTCTTCTTCCTAAATGTATTAAATAACTTGAATGAAACACACTCCAGTGTTCTTTAAGGTTATGGTTTTTGTTACATTAAGCTTATAAGACAGTTATAAACTCCAGTCCAGAATCATCATCAGTAGTTCTCCTCAAGAATACTACAACCTCTAGAGACACTGTACCATCACAAATTGCTAGACATTTGGGGAAAAGTACAAAAGAATGTAAGACTGACTTTTCCAATGGCTTTTACAGTCCAGTGACACTCTAAAAACAATTAGAAAAAAAATTACAGGACTCCGTAGAACTGAGGTAGAAATGGATTACATCTTTCTCACAAGTATTCAGGGTAATAGACAGGGCTGTAGATTCATCCATAGGTTGACTGGGTCAGACATCACCCAGCCTTAGTCTTTACTCTGACCTTTCACCTGCCTTACATCCTAGTTACATAATCACCGGATGCCCAGAGAAGTTTTTCTTCCAAAGAGGAATAAACATCAGCTAATTACAATTACTTGCCTCAAATATTTTGTTTTTGTCACAGAGTTATATAGATAAATCTATGTCCACGACAGGGGGGCAAGTAGGCCCATGGTCCACCGGCCCCCAGAAATGGGAAGGGAAATGGGAAAGGGGTAGGGAGATAGGAGCTGAGCTCAAGGAAAAAAACAGAGCAGTGGCGACGATCTAAGGAGGAAAACTTATTTTACTAACTATGGTATCGGAATGCAAGATAGCACAATATAATACAATCTATTTGAAAATTGAGGCTAATAAATCAAGTAAAATAAGAGAGAGAGAAGTTTCCAAAGAGCGAGAAGCCTACTTTGAAATTGAAGGCGCACAGCTTGGAAGCACACCCACACCCACTGCCAGGCAGTGTGAGAGAGAGAGAGAGAGAGACAGAGAGAGAGCGAGCTTCGCTTCCATGACATATTTTCCTCTTTGACCATGAGGTCCTCTGGGACATGTAGTTCTTCTTCTCTGTGCTCCACATGATGTTATGATGCGGAATACCAATAGCAAAAATTCCAAAACCATGACAGTTTTCTGTCCATGGAACTATAAGTCACAAAAAAAAACGGTAGATAGGTTACCACATTCAGAGACACCCCCTGTCTTTTCTCTACATCTGTCTGCTTTGCAAATAATAAAATGTATGCCTATGGAGGACCTGCATAAATCTGTTCTTCTTTCTACCCAACTTGATATGCTCAGCATCTGCTGCCATCTTGTGTCTAGTGTAATATTGCTCATGATAAACTGCAGGCAAGCCATCCAGTTAAAAGCTGGTCTTGGAAGCACCCATGCAGGTAATTCTGCGGGTAGAAAAAGGTTCTTTAAAAGATCCTGTATGGTCCAATGGGTAAGCAAATAATGTTATGTATAATTCAAATCTAAGAAACAATTTAGAGACTGCCTAAATGATTAACTAGGAATTAACCTCTTAGGAAAATGTCTTGGAATTTTCTAAAACCACACACTGGGACATCTTTCTCTTCTCAAGTTGTTGAGGACTGTTCTGCATAGGCAGAGAAAACACAGAACTAAGGGAAGTGAAACAAAACTCTCACATTAAAACATAATGAAATAAACATAAGGAAAATATTCACTTAAGAACTCATTTGCTCCTATTTCTGCTGCAATTTGTGATCTCATGCAAATATTTCCCTATTTAACATAGTTTCAGTGTCAAAAAGACCAGCACCTTTAACAGGCAAGCAAACTTCAAAGATGCTGATAACTTTAAAATTAAATAGAGGGTCTTTCCTATTTCTGTTTCAGCAAGTTAAAACTATTGTTATACATTATGATTTTCTATCATTAATCATTATTACATTTAAAGCAAATAATATATGTTATTTTAGTTCTCCACAGTAAATGGCAATTAGTAGGGATGTAGAAAGCATGGAGTAGACCACTCTCCCCATGAACTGTGATATTGTCTACTAATACTTAAAATGCTTCTCCCAGCCCTAGTGTGTGTCTTATGACTTCATCATATTGCCTACATTTAATTTGTTATATTTCAATCACAGAAGTTTCAGAATACAAACACTTTGATGCAAAGAAGAGAGATTAATTTTTTATAAAAGAACATGCTATTTTCAATTTTTGTTCTTTCCTTTCCTTTGAAAGAGTTTCTCTACAATTGGCAATTAACCTCTGAAACCCCTCTAAGCTGACATCTTCTGTCCAGTGGCACTATCTTTGAAAGAGTTAAGAGTTAATCACACACAAGGAGAATGAAGGGAAGAAATACCCTCTCTAAGGTTATTGAAACAATTGACTGTGTGAGTAATTAAAAGTTCTGATGTGCACCGATGTTAGGACTGGTTCAGTGGAATGTGTCAGGACTTCAATGTAGACAGGGTCTTTTCCTTCAGCATTTCACACGCAGAGTTTGGATAAGGTCACTGCCTTCCATAGTCATTTTTGATCTGCATCCTGGAGCCAGCAAAGTCATGCAAAGCCTCTACAGAGTGCAAGTTTCCAGCAAAAACCTTTGAAAAGTTCAGAAACAAAGTAAAAAAGGAATGACCAGGCTACAACTGTTCAGCAAGGAGTAGAATATACAATCTATATTCCTCCAAGAGTTTAGTCTATTAAACATTTTTTAGAATGCCTTAGTTCATCTACTCATTGTAACAAGGCAACAGAGAAACAAACAGAGCTAGTAAATCACTGTTCCTACCATATTTATTTTCCCTTTCTACTAGGCTTTGTTGATCTAATCCCATAGACAGTCATGCCGACTAATTTTTTTATTTAATCAGTAATTCTGGGAAATGAAGAAATCTTATTTAAGAGGAAGTTGTTCCTTTTTCAAATTTTTTAATGGAACAGTACACAAAAAAATTATTTACATCAAATCACACCCCCCCCCCCCACAAAAAAAAAAAAAACATTCTCAGCCTTGAAATTTCTTTCAAGAGAAATGAATGACATTTTAAAGCAGTCACTTGGAATTCTTTAAAAAAAAAAATTAAATATGTAAATGCAACGAGAAAAGAATCCGTTTTATTCCTGAAACAATTTGAAAAACATGCAATGAATTTACAAAACCTTTCTAAAAATTGTCCAACAGTGCTTTTTTCATCCAGATTTTCAGTTTTAAATATCTCAACTTTCTATGTCTTCATGGAGAAATCTAGTATTATTATTGACTTATAAACCTCTTATCTGGTCACCAAACTGCTTGCAAGCAGGTCATTTTTCAACCTTACATGAAATATTGTGTCTTTAAAAAGCTTTTAATAATATATTTGTCCAGTTGCATCTCTATACTGACATGTTTGCAGAAAAAAAAAACATGTTTAGAGAGTCAAAACATAAGTAAAGCACTCTTCTGAAACAGTTCTGTCATGGGACCTCTTGGCGAATAGACAAAAACTAGAATACTACTTCACAATTAAGAGATTGTTGCTAGCAGTTGGTCTTGAGTAAGGTTTTGTGCATGAATACAATTAAATACTTCTAATTCTTGCCTCCATATGTGTAGCCTACTCCATCACAGAAATTAAAGACTGGTTTCCTACAGGCCTGATCTTGCCATTTACCATTGATATACCAAAGTGGCATGAAGAAACAAGTTGTTACTAGATATCCAGTACACATGAGAGAAACTTCCAACATTCACCTTATTTACTACACACCAGAAAAATCCATAAAGGGAGAGAACGACCATGAAACAAACTCTGGCCAGCATTTATCCAACAGTTGAGGTATTTACAGTATTTTGTTCTTTTCCACACCCCTACATCAATTCTCTGCTGTCCAGTAAAGGCTGAGGTTTTTATCTTATGGTAAGTATCAACAAGTTCTCTCCTCTCTACAGACATCTGTAGAAAAACAGCTTTTGAGGATTGGCAACCCTGTGTCTGACTGATTTAAACTGATTTCACATTTAACAAAGGGAAAGCTGAGAGCATAATACATACAAATACATAAATAAATTATTTCCACATGGTATCTTTAAATCTGTCTCTTTAAGAAGGAAGAATAAGATACTGCAGAGGCTGAATGGAGCAACTGACAGCGTATCAATATGAACCAAGTTAAAATGCATAGAGCAATGTTAACTTTATATTTAGCTCACCAGAGAGCTACTGACATCACAAGAACATAAAGAGATTCCCATCAGCACAGAACTCTGTCAAACTACAATGCAATGATTTCAATGCCTGGTGTAGTGGTGTAGGAGAAGAATCAGGCTCCACTATAAATTCCCTCAAATTCTGACTGTCAATTATAGCACAACAACTTAACTGAAATGGAAGAGGAAAACAGTTCTCCATATCATAGAGATTAAACAGATATTTTACTAAAGTACAGTTAGCAGTTGCATTCAGAGGAAGCATAAACTAGAATAGCACTGACTTAGTGGAGCTGTACTACTTTGCACTTGAATCTACTTCATGTTTAGAAATAACTACTGTAATTGAGCAGATTCTTCTGGAATGGATTTTGCCTTCACAGCTCATAGCAAGTGAAATGTCATTAGTCACATAATATCACCAAGACTAATCAGTATCTCTGAATATTCTCTGCAGTACATCCTGGAAATTATACACATTCATCTTCTGGCAAATATTTACCAAATCCATACAACACACCATCATAAACACTTGTCTGCTTCTCATTGGAAAGGTAGCCCCTTGCATATGGTAATAGCATCTCTTGAATTAATCCTCTATAAACAAAATGATTTATAATTATGCAAAGCTATAATTATGCCATGCTCCCTGCAAATTTGCACATAGGTGAAGAGTGGCTCAGGGGTTCACTAGAGTGGAACCCCCTGTACCACTGCAGTATGCTAATTGGGCTCATGAAAAGTTCACAGTAATGATTCTGTATGCTAGAATTTGTCTGCCAGCTAACAATTATGCATCCCAGCAGGGAGCAAAAACACTAACAAATGTATTTTCAAATACACATACACATTCATATACAGCAGAAGGATAAAGATCATAAAAAGGAAACAAAGAAAAAAAAATACATTAATTAATGAAAAAAATCATTTGACAGAAATACAGAGTTAAAGAAACAATGACAGCAAGGAAAACTGTTGACAGAAATCTCCAGCAACTAAATACTATATACAGAGATTTTATTTTTTTTTTATCCCTTATCACAGGGCCACTTAATTTGTTATAAGTCAGAAATGCTTGCCTCTACATTATATACTTCTTGGGTGGGTAGTGATCTCCAGCCCCCACATTTTCAAACACGTACATGACTGAAGCTTTTGTGAAGTTGAATCAGACTGCTAGTATTTTTCTCATTCTAGATACACAGCGTCCTCTCACATTAGTAATGTCACAGTTTCCCAAAGGTAATAGGGGGCTTTGTTTGATTATTTTTTCATCTACAACTACCTCTGGGCTTCATGCCCTGTAATTTCTGTGTCCTCCTTAACATTAAACAGCACTGCATTGCCTCTGACCCTGATTTGCTTGCCACTGGCTTGTTCGGAAAATTTCTTGGAGTGGCAAATTGATTCTGTCCTTTGAAAATTACAGAAGACCAATTCTCTCCAATGTTAGAACCTAAATAACATAAATGCTGTTCTGGTGGTCTTCCTCTATTTTAGCATGTCATTGCTGAGAGATACCTAGAAAACCTGCCCCAGGGGAGTGTAGTCGTTTTGTCTTGAAGTATTTCGTCTATTTCAGTAAAATGGCATTTAACTTATCAGGGTGTCATGATTAGAAAAAACACAGGTGGGCCTTAAAAAAAAAAAAAAAAAAAAAAGTTCAATTTCCAGAAACCTCACCCATATCTTATGCTTTTTACTTCAGAGCCTCAGGCTACTTCTCAGATGTACCACAGGACACAAAGTCAAGCAACACAAAAATAAGGGGATCAAAAAGTGTTTTTGCTTGCTAGTCACTTTAATTAATGAGGTCCGACATAATTACATAAACCAGGTGGTATATAGGAACAATTTCTCCATGATGTGGTAAATAACGTGAAAAAGAAACACTACTTAGTTTCATGATTTTGTTAGTTGCCTATTCAGAACAAAGAATGGTTGGTTATTAACTTGTCAGAGTAATCTTGGATTGGCTGAATGAAAAAATCTACAAATCTTTGCCACAAGGCTGGAACAACTGAAAACTGAACAACTGAAACAATGTTTAAGGACTACAACAGTTATCTGAACAAATACTCTATATTTATTTTCTATTCGTTGTTGTTGGCTTTTTTTTTTTGCTTTTTGCCCAAGGAAAAATTTACCATTATCTAGGATTTTTTTTTTTTTTTCCTGAAAAAGTTACTGTTTCAATTTAAAAATATTCACTAGAAACTCTTGTAATTATTTCAGTTATTCAATAATTCTCACAGCAGGAAAGAAATTCTGTTCCGAAACACAAGAATACAACGTTGTTGAAATATAATTTCCGGTTATATTCAAAAGCAAACTGACAGGGGATGATGATTTATCACACTATAAAACTGACACTACAGGTTACATCATTCTCAGAGAATCTTTAAACCATAGGGCCAGTTTTGGCATCTCAAACCACTAGAGTCACAGAACCTAAAAAGTCAGTAGTGTTTAAAATACCTTAGCACTGATCAAACTATTTGGCACCATTTCTTGGAGTCCTAAAATAAGCATCTAAAACTTCATGATGTGTAATACTAAGCTTCTGCTTTTCGTTAAGACACCTCACTCAATCACAGCTGAATGCAATAGATAGCAAGTCGAAAGTCGTACTCCAATAAGTTCACCCTGCAGTCTATGACAACACTGAAGAATTCCATCCCCGGAGCTTACTGGCTCATATTTTAACAGACCTGAAAGAACATTCAAATGTTGAACAAAATAAGGGAAGAAAAATAAATACAGTAGTTGAAATCAGCTGATACAATATCGCTTTTGTTAAACAAAGTTCATGGATCACATTGCCTTTTCTTACACCTCAAGAGACCGTGATAAACCAGGTACTTATCCTAGACAAATAAAAGCCATCTTATTTTACATCTAATATAAACAAATTAGAAGTAGCTTAGATTTGTTCTTTTGTCACTTAGAAAGAGAGGCAGAGAGGTAAATAGATAGCTGCTTTAAAAACTCTGTGTAGGAGAGCAATAAAAACATCATTGTCTCTCCTTATAGAAAACATGAATCACCAGCAGAAGAGAAAAAGGGCTGAAATAGTTATTTTGAAAAGACCATAAAGAAGAAAACTGTTTATTAGTTCTTTCAAGACAGCTGCTACTTCTCCTAGGTTTACTATGGACAAAATCTCCATGTTATTGTTAAAGTCAAGGGGCCTTTGCTGTCATGACTAAATAAATCTGGCAGCTAACTCACTCTGCAACAGCAAATTTATCATAAGGTATAAAGAACCTACAGCAACTCCTCCTGTCCCACAGTTAACGCAACTAATGCATCAGATGTTCAGCAGCTGTTATGTGAAACTAATGACATACATCATGATAATACGTGAGACTTCATCTTTTCCCTTATTAAGCTCAAAAGGGAAATCAGTGTGTCACATTCTCAGTATGGATAAAATGCTGTACCTCCTCTGAAGTAAATGGAGTAACGTTCAGTAGCCATTATCTGAATTTAAACAAAGTTGACAGTCAGTGCTTCTCAGGTGATGTTTTTTGTTCTTGTTTCGGGTTTCTATTGGTCTGTGCAAGAATCATAAAGATCAATGTGATGGAATGGTGATACAGGAGGTGTATTGACAAAGGGACAAGCACAATAGAAAGGTGTTACGAAGAAAAAGGAAAATGCTCACCTGTCTCTGAAGATCTAGGCTCATCAAGGGAAACTCCGCAAGGGAGGGATCTAGAACCAGAGATCCTTCCACAGTGGCAGTCAGCCCCTAATGGCTAAAGGGCGGACCCTGGCCCTGAATTGCCTTCACCTATGCTACCAGGGCTGGCCAGGTCCTTTCCCCAGGTGCTCATGGGGAATTATGGTTTAGGCCATGATTCAACAGTCCGGATTTGTTGTGGGTTTTTTTGTTTTGTTTTGGGTTGGGTTTTTTTTTGGGGGGTGGGGGGGTGGGGAAAGGGGCAGGGGTTGGCTTAGTTTGGTTGGTTAGCTGGTTGGTTGTTTTCTTTTTCATGGTGGTATCAGGTTACTCATCTCATTAGAATTTTACTTCAGCCTCATCCTGGAGTCTGCAAACAACTATCCAGTCATTACAGGTTTACTTGGTTAAAGCAATAACCTAGCAGAAGGAAGGTCATCCATTTTTCTGCTTCTCCACTTATCATCCTTATAATTCATCGAGATTGCTAATCTGATTTATTTCCAAGGCAGCTATTTCTTAACTTTTCAAAAGTAGCATTGTCTTCAGAGCTGATGAGTTCTTTCATACCCTATCAAATTCAATTCTGTCTGAAAACTTCAAGGGCCATAAATATAAAGTTCTCTCAGCATTTCAAGTTAAGATAACACGTGTATCACATGGCTACAAAACTTTTTTTTACAGACCTCTTAAATATGCTTCCTTTGGCATTTTAAGTTATCTTTCCAAGCTCATAAAAAAATGATTGTAAAGATTAGAATTTCTTATTTAATCTGCCATATGAAAAACTGGTAAGACACCTCCCCATCACTTCAAAACAGTAAATTAAATAATAATGCTGCCATCTCCAGCCTACCATTTATTGATTACAGTTAAACTATCCACAATCCATGCAATGCAAAATAGTAGTTATGGAAAATGTTTGCATCAATCACAATTAGATACATAATAATGCTCTCGGTTGTCACTTTTGACCCATAAATTTCAAATCAAACAAAAAAAATGCGTAAGGATCCTTATGTTGAAGGTATAGAGATAAAAAGAGGCAATGTGACACGTCAAGGAGCACCAAACTGGTCACTTATGAAGCCAGGAAAAAAAAAAAGAAAAACACTTGAAGTCTTCTAAGCTATCCTTCCTCTCTGCCAGTATTAGTTGTAAATGAAAGAAAGACAGCTTTTATCAAGACTTCAGCATCCTATATATCTAACAAGATGAGTCTCTGCTTTGCTGCCACTGAGACAAGTAAAAATCCCAATAGAATCCCAATCCCAATAGAAATAGGGGTTTAAAGAGCTGCTGTGAAGGCACTTGAAATCCTAATGAAGGGCACTGATAAACCTGTCCTATCATCATCTTTTTTTTTTAAACCATGTTTTTCCAATAAAGCAAGAAGCCATCTCAGGTTTAAAATAAGATAATTATGAAACAAGGAAAAAACACAGCTCACTAGACATAACAAAAGCCTTTGGAGTTTAGTACTGAAGTAGTCACTTAAAATGGATAGAATGGCTGACTTTGAAAATGTAGGAGGTAATTTAACAAACTTCAGCAAAGTTTATGATGTCATTATGAAAAAAAATACAATAAGCCAGTGCAAATATGCCTCAGGTCAGAGCTTCACATGCAGATGATTCAGAATCAGTTGTAGCCAGAACAATAGGAAGACATGCTTAGAATGTAGCATTTTCCAAACTGGAGATTAGTATTATTCAAAAACAGTAGTATTTCACCTTCTTCTGAAATACTAGGTAACAGCAACTGGTAGAAGCATAATGCCTAACCCATAAAGAGATAGACTACTCTAAATACAATGCCCTTATATTCTTACTAGTTACTCTAAGCTAGAGACCTCGCTGCTGTAGTAAAGCAATTTCACTCACATTTTCCTCATTTATATTCAGCAGAAATAAGACGTTGAGGACTCAGGAAGTGAGAAAGATCAAGTTAAATTCTTTTGAATTAAGTTAGTTAATGCATGCTTAACAGCCTCAGGTTATTAAGAAGTGTTACTGTATTGTCTCTTCCTCCTCCCTGATGACAATTCATAGAACTTATGTTGAGGGTATCTATCAATGTTTCTCCTTCTTTTTGCATGAATGCCAATTTATAAATCATCAAATATAGATAAGATGACATGTAGAAAAATTTAGTATATATATATATGATCAACCTAAACATGATGGAGCAGGAAACACAAGTTCTTGTTATTTCCTTACTGGGAAATAATATTACAGTTTTCTAGCAGTTATAATTTTGCACATTAAAGTTGTTTTGTCCTTTACTGTAAAAAAAAAAAAAAAATCCTGAAAAAATCATACTTTTCATATTTCTCTGTGTTTAATATTGTCTGGGGCATACAGACAAACAGTCAGTGACAAGTATAAACTTATAATAATGTGTTTTGCACCTGGGGATACTTTCAAGAAAAAAATTCACATAGGAATTATTGTGGCTATCTTAGTGGAAATATCCACCCAAGATGAAAAAATGAAAAAGTAAATAGAATATGAAATGAATGAGACAGGAAACAGTAGAGGAAATACAGTAACTAAACACCTTGAGTTTGGTTTCAGGACCTTCTGTCATAGCCATTAGAATAGATGGAATGGAGTTAGAAAAAAAAAAATAGTAATAAATATAACATGAAATGTTAAAATTTGCACTTATGGATTTTCCTATGACTTGACGTTGTGCTCTCTGGAAAATGCTTCATGTTGTTACATAAACTTAGAAAGAAGAAATCAGAGAATAGAATATGCAACTCAATATTGCAGATACCCTTCATGATTTTCCCTTCATTCATGAAGTGAAGAACTCTTCCGTATGCCCGCGTTAGTAGCCAATACTTCAGTTCTAGGGTTGTTGGAAGATTTCCATCCTCCCAGTTTTCTTCTGAGTCTGGCAGGCTGGAGTAACTGTAGTCAAGGTGCAGTGCATTCTTGTGGTTTAACCTGGCAGGTGGCTAAGCACCACACAGTTTTTCACTCACTCACTCCCTTCCAGTGGGATGGGGGAAAGAATCAGAAAATAAAAAAGGTAGAACACATGGGTTGAAATAAACTGTATTTATTAACACTGAAAAAGGAAAACGAAATAATGTTTATTCCAAGGATTTCTTAAGGAATTTTTTTTTTTTTAAGGATCTAATTAATAAATGTGTCTTTGAAAAGCTATTTGAAAATATGTAGATAACATTATTTTATACCCAGAGCTCTATGTATGAAGATCTGCTGCCTCCTTACCTTTACTTAGAAATAAAATCCGGATCTACATATATGCTTCCCAGGCTGAAACACAGACAATGCTGCCTCTTCCCTATATGACTTTCTTGAATGGTATCTTAATTCCAGAAGTTAGTGAGAAGAAATACAGGATAGTCTCAGAAAGTAGTCTGTATCCCAAAGACAGTGGAGATATCTGACCCCACTGGACTTGAAGTGCTAAAATAAGCAAGACAGCTTGACCCTGGGCATAATGAACTGAAAATGTGCTACTTTTCAGATGACAAAGAACTTTAAACTCCCCTGCTGGCCATTAAAGCGAACAGAAAGGAATCTTTTTAATGTTTGACTACAGAAGGAAGGTCCACAGGCAATAAAAAACAAAAGGCAACTACAAGGAACATCAGCTGACAAAAAGAAACTACACAGGGTAGATGAATGAGATTTCGCTGGAGACCACATACTATATATTCAGTGGTATTTAATCTCTTCACCCCCACATTAAGGAGATCTTTATGTTTTCAAAAACAGCAGGATGTTATGTTTTAAAGGATATTCTGGATGATGGGCAAATGAAAGCAATCCATCCCACAATAAAGGCTTTGCTCCAACCTCTTAATAATTTCATCTTTGTCAGATTTAACGTACAAGCATTCACTAACAGCTTTCAAGAAAATATTAACATATTATGAAAGGAGTATTGGTTTGAAATCTGAATAAATAAAGAAAACCGTGGCTTTTATGGAGAAAGGGCTGTTAATGTGTGTCAGTCAAATAAGTGATGCCACTGCACACTTATAGGCAATAAAAAACAAGTATTTCACCATTGGGTCATTTCTTTCATAGTGCTACTGCCTGTCTCCAAGGCACAGATGTTTGACAATACAGAGTAAGGCTGTGAAATAAACACAGTTTCTTTTGATAAGATCCAACATGAAGAGGATTTTTAAAATTCTAATTTGAGTGTACTTCTGAAGAAATTTAACTGCAATTAAAATCTGAAGTGAAATTTAGCCAGTTGACTTACAGACTATCCAGAAAATGACTCAGGAATAGAAATAGATTTCTATACCCTGAAAATAATTTTCCCATTCTTCATCAGGATAAACTCGAGGTAAGTTAATTCTTCTTGTGAAAAAAACATTTCTATTTGATTCACTACTCAGATACTGAAGAGCTTAAATTTCTCAGACACCAGATTTTTTTTTTCTGATGAAGTATGTGTCTTAGACTCTTAACTTTAAAAATAATCAGAGGGGAAAAAGTAAAACCATTTTAGAAAATTTCTATATATATCCAAAACTGTCTTTGACTGTCTTCAAATTTTTTAGGTCTGCTGAACTGAGGCCCACGTACATTCAGATTTGTTCAAACTCGCTCAAAACACATTTAATTAAAAAAATAACCCTGAGAGCTAACTAGAAGATTAGCTCCAGGCTGGCTGAAAATACAAACTAAGGTTCTGAAAACTCCACTAAGATTCTAATAGTATATAGGTGATGTTTTCTCCAATTGTCATATTTGACATGATCAGAGGTCAGTCAGTTCAGCTGAGATTAAAAAAAGTTGGAAGTACCTTTTAAAAGGCTGTCAGAAGGTATGTAGGATGAAGAGTAATCCAGAAACAGTAAACTTAAACACTACAATTGCATCTCAAGTAGATGCACAGACATGTTATGACCCTCTTTCAGAGGATTTGAATGAACCTGCTGCTTGTATGTTATGCAAATATGATCTCACTGTTTAAATTACCTATGGTGAATTTCAGCCAACAGTGAATAAAATCCGGTAATTATATCATATTGATATGCACTCTCCAAGAGCAAGAGTTATTTTCAAAGGTTAATTATTTATATAACCCCTTTCTCTTCATCTTTCATAGTCACACAAACTCAATCTCTGCAAAGATCACACAGTAAGGTTTTCTTTATAAACTGTCAAACTTAACCCATCCAAAAATACAAGACCTTGCATTTCACAAAACAGGTTCCAAAAGTCTAAGATGACTGTTGAACTTGCTTGAAATATATTTTAAATTATGTAGGCAGGAACAGTAATGAAATCTAGATATAGCCTCGTAATTTAAGATATATAATTCATCTAATTTCTTAAATTATCAATCAGTGTATCTGTGAATGTATGTCTGGTTTTGCATGCACTTTTCTGACACTACTCTGGAACAGTATTTAGAAAAGTAGAATAGGATGCTTGGGAAGGTAGAATTCATAACTCATTTAAGTAAGACAAGTATTAGAATTTAACTTCCACAAGTGAAAATTTAACATTTGCTGTTTTTCAATCAAGACTGTATTTAAAGTCTTATTAACACGCTTCACGAGAACTCTGTTTCTTAGTGTTTATGATGGCATACAGGTCAAAGAAGAATGTAAATACAAAAGACAATTTGAAAACGATGAGAAAAGAAGGAGGAAGTTTTGAAACATTATGGACTTATTTCTATGATATCCAGAGAATGCATGTACAACAGACTGGTTTACTATGGAAAGATCAAACAAGGGAAATATACATTCCTTCCTCAAGTTTCAGAGAAGGAAGAAAAAAAAAAATGAGATTCTAAGAATGATTAAACCATTCACAATCTTTTTACCTCCACTGCTAGAGGAATACAAGAGAACTTTTCAGTAGTTTCTGGGGAAATCTTTTTTTAAATCTCTTTTGAGGCCAGCAGATGGAAAGCCAAAGTTTCTTTTCCATTGCAATCTTTTTCTCTCTATTTGGGTGAATTCAAAAGCATAGCTGTTCAGAACTCTTTCTCCTGGTTTAGCAAGGTTCCAATATTCTTTAATATCCTTTTTACAATTACTTTTCAAAGCAAAATAATTTTAAAATACCTTTTTTTGCCTTACAAGTATATTGACAAAATGAGTACCAGGATTCTGAAACTGAACTACATGATAGAACTTCAAAGGCAAGAGTAGCATTTACACACTTCAACTTCACAGAAAGTTGGTAGAAATTAGATCCCAACTGCTTTTTGAATGTTTATGCAGAAATCTTAGTAGAGAGAAAATATAGCATGCAACCTGTCCACTTCTTCTGATCACACATATTCTTCTAATAGGTCTTTAAACCTCAGAAGTACTACAGATGGAATGTATATATGTGTGAAGAAAATGTGCCTTCTTTTAAAAATTTCAGGCTGGATTTTGAAATGTTTTAATGATTTCTAGTAAGCACAGCAAAATGCAAAGAAGTGCACTGATATTTCATAACCTTTTTCCTGAAAAACCTCCTAATTATTTAAGGCCAATACTAATGAACTAACTTTCAATTTAGATGCTATTCTGCACTTGTTGTCTATTCTAAAACATACATTTCTCCCAAGCAAACTTACTAGATTAAGCCACAGGCTCACAGAAATGCTAGTTGAAATGCTGATAACCTCTAATGAAACCTCTCAATCACATTGTTAACAGCAAAATTGATCAGACATGGCTTTGACTATTCAGGCATTAAAAAAAAAAACAACTCTGACGATGGAGGCTCCACCACCCTCTTTAAGGAATCTGTTCAAGATCTGCAGTACTTTCTCTTACTCTAAAAAAAAATAAAAAAATAAAAAAATAAAAAGATCTGACTCCATCAAATTTGCAACACACATTCAGATATCTATATATACTTTAGCCTTCTTTTTTTTTTTTTTTTTTTTGCCAAATAAAACAAGCACAGTTTCTTCCTTATTTGTCATATTCCCAAAGTTCCTTCTGCTGGACTCTGTCCAGTTTCTCAACATTTTTCCTGAATGAAGCAGCCAAATACTGGCGAGGTTTTTCTAGATGTGGCCTAGTGCTAAGTAGAAGGGAATGATTTATTCCTTTGGCCTGCTAGCCACATTCCTCCTCTCTGGACAACATGACCTGCAGCTCTTGTACAACCAACATGCTTTGACTCACTGAGATAAGCATCAAATAGTAAAGTCTGAGAGATTCTGAACTTTATTAGAGCTGATGAAACACATAGCAGGAATAAAATG
Organism: Alectoris magna; assembly: GCA_030625065.1. Lineage (NCBI taxonomy): Eukaryota > Metazoa > Chordata > Aves > Galliformes > Phasianidae > Alectoris > Alectoris magna. Next base: position 18,740,358 of record CM060565.1, read on the forward strand.
CTAAGTGTAATATTTTCCAGAAACCTAATAAAGTAAACTGCATTAATTCAACCAGATTTGTGAGAGAAGGAAACTTTTTGAAGGGTGAAGAGCCTCCAGAATAACTGACTCTAATAGTAATCTTTGATTGTGCAACTATGAATTACATGGCTGAGTAGCTGCCTAAAGAAGATCTCAGAAAGTAAACAAAGTGCATACTCCAGGCTATGATTTAAAAAGAACTAGTTCATTTTCCTTAAATAGACAGACTACAGACTAGAGGGATTTTTGCCAGAAGACATTTACAGAAACTAACAAAATGAAGTATAACTGTTTTGTTTCTAGAGAAAGAAAGGCTTCTTCATTTTTTTTTTTGTCTCTGGACCAAAGCCAGAATTAGAAGAAAACTGAAGTCACCCTACAATGGCACCTGCAAGTAGCAAGGAAATCCTTACGACCAAGATGGCTTATGGGGCCACAGAACTAAATGTGAAGAACTGTCTCTGAATTTCAGTAATCAGAATAAAAGAATATAAGAACTTAATTAAGAGGCCTTTAGCCCCAAGAAGTAAAAAAAAAAAAAAAAATGCTTGTGAAAAGCATTTCATATTGCAGTATTCTTAAAGTATTGCTACCTCTGAATTTTCAAATCAGAAGACAGTTACCAGAATAATTCAATAATTGTTAACTTAATTGTTAACTTAATTGTAATAAAACGAGATCTATTTAATGTATTTTCAGTTATCATGGCCTCCAAAGTTCAAAGACTGAAATGTTTTTTCACAAAAATTGGAAAGAAATTTAGTTAAATAGAAAGTCAATAAGTTACTCATGCAAACTCATTATTTCTATCAGATCTGCAGCTACAGCCTTGAATTCTGTTAATGACTGTTGTACAACACTGAGAATTTGCCACTGGGACCAAATGGTAGTTTGGAACACATTAACACACTTACTGGATCTTAGGGGCATGCTAAGTAGTCCAAGAACTAACCCAGTCCTGAATATACCCAGTAAATACTCACCTCCTGCAAAGAGGTATGGACAAGTAACAAGCTAATCTTTGAAACTTTTGAAGCAGACTAAAGTGTTACCAGACTCACCAAAACAAGGGTCTCCTTTGTCTTTCTTGTTTCCTCGTTTCTCCCTAAGACCTAAGAAGAAAAACGAGAGACACAGTGCACTCTGCTAAGCTTAAACAAGGAATGGAAAAGAATCCGGAAGGGTGTAACCAAGTGATTTGTGAGTTTCCCTGAGGAGCACAGTGATAGACGGGAGGTTTATGGTTATCAGGGTAGGGCAGGCCTTGTTTCCTGAATATTGATTCCAACTTGCTGAAGAATGAAGCATGCTATAAATCCTCAGCTTCTCTTCCTTCTGCATGCTCAGCAAAGATGCATATTGAAGAGGATAAGAATGAATAGGAGAGGTGGAGCTTGGAGAGAGGACAGAAGCACGTGAACTGAAAAAACTGCTTGGAGATCATTTTGAGCAGTTTACCATCCTCACCTCTAAATATTTTAAGTATATTAAAGCAGTAATTAACAGTGAAAAAACAGTAGAATGTTCCCAAAGTAGATGAGACAAACCATTCAGCTTATGGAAGAGACAGGAAGAAAGATGCTGTACTATGCATTTAAACAGCTGTTCTGCTGCTACTAGGTATTCACATATGCTATTCTTTATTTTTAACTCTTTCTCTGGTCCCAAACCTATCTTAATAACTTGCCTTTTGGACAGTATTTATTTTACACCCAAACCTTTAGCCTTTTCTAGCAAGTGAGTTCAGTTAGAAATTTTATTTCGATATGGGGGACCGATGTTCTATGTTTGGAGGGTTTTTTTTCTGAAGGAGAAAGATGATGAGAGAATATTTGTGTGAAACTAACAGACCTTTGAGCTGTTTGTGATGTCTTGTTGTGTACGTAGTGGACATTCATGTATTTTCATCTACCACTGAACTCTTTCAATTAAATCATCAAATGAAAGATATCAAGATAGTGATATCTTTTCCCAAGAGAGCAATTCACATTAAAGGCTAGGGGATAAAGATAAGCATAATGTTAAATCTTGGAGTCTTCACCTAAGCAGTTCTTTTTTATGATAGTGAAAAATTAATTTTGAAGAGCAACAAAAAGATTTCTCAGAAAACTCAGATATTTCAAAAGGAAACAGCAGTACAATTTATAACAAAAGACTTAGCTCTACTTGACTAGAGCAGCAAATGAAGGAAAAGGACAGTGTTGTCTTCTATAAGCAACCCATTGGAAGTTGCTAACAGAAATCACTCATTGGGGAACATTAACTAAAACTAAATAAAAGTTGTAATTGACTCACAGTAAAGAATCTAAAAATACATTAGCAATATTTGGGTCACAGACAAACTTCGTGTCTGCAACAAATGAAGATGAAAGCAGCCTAACATTTGTTTTCCCTCTCCTAGTCTAGTCCAGTCTGTCTCAAAATAGCTCAAATGAGTGTCTGAAGGAAGCACTCTTTACCTCATGTCCCACTCTCCTGGATTGGCACATTCATATGAGTACAGCTGAACAATACTGCAATTTGTTAATGTTCATTGACAGAACTCTTTCTGACACCAGAGAACCATGGTTCTGCAAAGGAGAACAGATCTGTCAAGAAAGCAGTTCTGGGACATCAAATATGGTCCAGGGACAGTAATGTCTTGCAGCCTGGCTAGGTCTTCTATAAAACATAATTACTGCTCTCTTCTAAATTTCAGTCTAGGCATAATTTCAGCTACAGAATCTACATCACAACTCCCCTTCATTATTAAATTTTGCTGGGAACCTCAACCAATCAGATTTAATTAACAAAACACAGAGAACTCTCATCTACTTTCAAAGACACCAAGAGGGAGAGTTTTTTTAAGATATATAAGGATTTCTTCCTCATCATTTGTAAGCACCTGAATTCCAGGCAACATGTGTTCTGACATTTTCTAAAGAAAGCATTTTGATCTTCATGCTTTAAAATGATGATTTCACTCGGGCTAATAAATGTGTAAGACAAAACAAAAACAAATGCCAAAATTTAATTTTTAAATTGTACAAACATTAGTTCATGCCAAAAAGAATTCTGAAGAGCAGAGTAGAGAAAAAGAGAGCAAACAGTAATTTTGTTATTTTTGACAGCAAATGGAAAGAAATAATATATATATATGTAATTCATGATAAGTAGGAAAAGGGGGAAAATAATATTCCTTGGTACTCTAACGCAATTTTTGGGAAAATAAAGACAGTGCTACACATAACGTTGAAGAAAACCAGCAAGTCCAACTGCTGCAGCTGCCCAACTCATTGCGTAAAATTTTTAACAGCTTTTAAAGGAACTTCAAGAATTCAGAGAATTGACTCTGAAATTGGCAGAGGAAGTTTTTTCTCAGTGCCAAAACCGTGCTACTTTCAGGAGTATTTCCAAGCTCCTATTTCTATTTGATTCAAACAATACTTCCTATCAGTCAGTATCAGTAGCTAATCAAAGCTTTTCTAATGCAGAAAGAAATGAGTTCTTCTAGGACAATATTTGGAGAGAATATAAAAGTGAAAATGCAGTAATTTCCATTCCTAATACACCAAAGAGTGGCAGATACTCATGAATTTTATTTATTTATTTATTGTGACAGCACTTAATACATTCATTGGTTGGGCATATGAAAATCCTCTGAGGATTTCCAGTACTTTTAAAAGACTTTTCTTCCCATCGATTTCATGCAGTCAGCTATAAGACAGTTTCTGTGATTCCTAATAATATACACACTGAGGAAACTTGGGCAATAAAAGTGTTTATTACAATGTAGTATGAGGAATGATAGTAAAAGGATCTCAATCCAATTGTAAATGAATTCCCAACACAACAGCTATGGTAAATCCAGAGATGAAATGAAAGATTAATTCATGGAGATGGCAGTTTGGCAGCAGCATGTTCCTGTCACGTTGTTATTCTTGTAATAATATTTTTTATTTATGCTTTTGCATAGGTTTGCGTTTGCATTGGCTTTCTGCATAACAAACAGACCTCTTGTTCTATGTATTTTCTACAAGTTTTCTCTCATGCAAGATTAATACTGGCAATAATTACAATACTAACAACAATAATAATCCATTGCATTTATATTACTCTTTTCATACAGAAAGTTACCAAGATACCTTTCACCAACAGTTTGAAATGGTTGATAAAATGCATGTATCTTTCTTCATAGAAATAGAAAAATTAGGTTGGAAAGGACTTCTGAAGGTCATCTAGTTCAGCTTCTCAAAACACGTTTAACAAATCAGACCTTGTCCAGTAACATCACTAAGGTCAGAGATTCCAGATGTTTCTGTACAGTTTCTCTTTTTTTTTTCCAGGTAGGGAAAATTCTGATACTAGTGTCCCTTTTCCATTTTACTATGGTATCATAAGTGCTATGAGGCACTTAAGGCAAAGGGCGAGCAGTCTGTTTGGATAGCCACCAGGAGCTCCAATTTTTTGCGCTGGTGTTCCTGAGCACAGCTCTGCTTTCCGTTATCAGATTCATTCAGCTGTACATCCAGGAGGCATGCTCCCACCACACCCCAACTTCAACAGCAAACCTTACCAGGAGACAGTTCAGGCTCTGCACATGCAGCAGGTATTGTAGCTGTGTGTGCATTCTCCAGGCAATTCAGTAAAAAGCTTGTCAGTCCTTGGCTTGTAGTCCGTTTAATTTCACAGGGTTACCATATGCAGAAGCAGCCAAGCTCAAACCTCCATAATACTTCTCTGTGACACTGCTAAGCACAGCCAGTGAGAAAGCTGGAAGGCATAGCAGGAAGGCATGACAGCTTGAACAGGTGAGGTGCTCCTAAGTCATTTACAGGGGAAGCGGGTGACAGAATGAGGTTGTACTCTTGACCTGCAGCTCTTCCTATTTGCTTTCATTTCTATTTCTTATCCTGCTCAGTCATGTTTGGCACTCTAGGTGGATGAAGTGAGTGATTCCTAACACTTGGAATCAACTGGGGAAATGAAAAATGGAGATTTCCCAGATCTCAGCATGAGTTTGAATGCAGAAGGAGAGAAAGAGAGGCCTTGATCAAGGCAGCGATCTATGTGACACAAATGAAAAACAGAGACAGAAATCTGGAATAAAAATTCACCAAAAGACATAATGTGAATGCACCTTTCCCTGACACACAGGAAGAAGGTAAAGGCAACTTTGCATCAGTGATCTTCTCTATTTCTTCTCTTCCATCAATACATACAGAAGAAATTGGAGGGTAGTAGGGGGTAGGACAGCAGGGATGAATGAAGCAAGGAAACATTCTATGATTTATGAATTCATAGAAGAAACATATGTGTAGGGGTAGAAAGATGAATGGAGCAATCATACAGATGAGCATTCACACTAATGGAAGCAGAGGAAAGATGCAATCAGGAGTACCATTCTAGTTTTGTGAGGAGATAAGAGAGAAATAGAGTTTCAGGGTAGTTTAGTTTCAGTTGGGACAGAATTGATTTTTACTTCACAATGTCTGGTATGATGTTATATTTTTACTTTAGGAGAAAAACAATATTGGTAACACACCAATGTTTTAGTTGTTGCTGAGCAGTGCTGTTCAGAGCCAAGGACATTTCAGTTTGTCATGGTTTTGTAATTTTTGCTATTGGTATTCCACATTATAACATCATGTGGAGCACAAAGAAGTACTACACGTCCCAGGAGACCTCGTGGCCAGGGAGGGAAAATACGTCACGGAAGCGACGCTCGCCCTCTCTCTCTCACTACCTGGCAGCGGGTGTGGGTGTGCTTCCAAGCTGCGGCGCCTTCAACTTCAAAGTAGGCTTCTCGGTCTTCAGAAACCTCTCTCTCTCTCATTATAATTAGAATTGAAGCTAATAAATCAAACATATTGTATTATAGTGTGTTATCTTGCATTCCAATATCATAGTTAGTAAATAAGTTTTACTCCTCAGATCGTTGCCACTGCTCCATTTGTTCCCTTGAACTCCCATCTCCCTACCCCTTTCCCTTTCTTTTTTGAGGGGGCCAGGGGCTACGGGCCTACTGCCCCCTCCCCTGTCATGGGCACAGATTGATCTTGATAACCCCGTCACACAGTTTTTCAAGTTCTTGTCCTGTCTTACCAGTGAGGGGGGCTGAGGGAGTGCAAAGAGTTGGGAGGGATCAGAACCAGAACAGCTGAACTAAACTGAGCAAAGGAATATTCCATACTGTAACAGCAAAGGGACCAGCACAATAGGAGGATGTTACAAAAGAAAAAGCGCTCACCCATCTCCGAAGATCTAAACTTGCAATAGAAATTCCACAAGGGAGGGGTCTAGAACCAGAGATCCTGCCACAGTGGCAGTCAGCCCTTAAATGAGGTCTAAAGTGAAGTGCCTTCACCTGTGCTCCCAGGGCTGACCAGGTCCTTTCACCAGCTGCTCAATCAGTGGTTTAGGCTGTGATTCAACAGTTACCATACACATAATATAGACATCACGCAGAAAAATCTTGAAGAACAGTGGCAAGTTGGTTGGGCAGGCAGCCACTGCTTGGGGACTGGCTGGGCGTTGATTGGCAGGTGATGAGGAATTGCTTGTGCATTACTTGTTTTGTACGTATATTTGTCTTGTATACATACATGTTTCTATATAATAATAATTACTGTTATCTTTTCCTTCCTTTTCTGCTTTAGTAAACAGTTTTTACCTCATCCCCCAAGTTCTATTTTGGATTTTTTTCGATTCTCTTCCCATCCCACTTCAGAGATGGGGGTGAACAAACAACTGTGTGGTGCTGAACTTCCTATCAGGTTAAACCACGACATAGGCGAGTCCCCGGTGCTTTCCACTTCATACACACAGCTGTGGAGAACTAGCAGAGAGTTTATGAACCAAAAGAAAGGTTGCTCTTTCAATCCCTACTGTCATGAATGAAGGATTAGAGATGGAGAGTTACACACAGTAAATTATATGCCATTAGTTCTCTACGTGGATGTCAAGACATTCTTATATATTCTGAGCTGGAATTTTTTTCTCATCTGGAATATGTCCAGGAGACAAACCTTTGTCTGATGAAAATCTTGACATTCAACATGCTCGGAGAAGCATGAGCAACTTTCTGGCCTCAGAATTTCTATAATGTTTCAAAAGACCATGTGTTTTTATACAGAAGGCCTGAACCTGTCTAAAGATTGGAGATACCAATTTGATTATTGCTAGAACTACTAGGCCATCAAGAGCACTAGTGGGATGGGCTTGTAAAATAAATCAACACAGTTAGATCTCTATAACAGTCACAAAATATACTTTTCTTGGAATGGCATATTATCATGATAATTGTTAGTCAATATCGAGGAATGTGCAGATGAAATAAATAGCTATAGGTAAAAAGAAAGAAATTCAGGATTTAAAGAAATTCAGGATTTGAATACTTGATGGTTGAGGAGATTGCTGGTATCATATTTAACATTTCAGAAGTATTTCTGAGGTATAAGATTAGTGAGGGTGCTACTTCCTTTCAAGTTATTTAGCCTCACATAAAGAGCAATTCTGTTTCTTTAGGTGGTACTATAGTTACTGTTGTCAGGAACAGTAGATTCTACAGCAACTATTGTCAGTCCTAGGTTTTTTAATAAGGAACATACTTCATTCTGTTTGATCTTTAATCATTTTTTCCTTCCTCCTTAAAACTCTGATTTGACAGTTCTTTTAAGTCTTCTCACTTCCTGGAAGAAATAGAGTGGGACTGTGTGCAAAGGTGTTTCTTCACTTTGGAGCTTTTCCTTGTGGTCTCTACAGATCTAACAAAAGTGAAAATTCAGCGTAAGTCTTGAAAATGCTTCATTGACAAAATAAAAATGTACTTTTTTTCCTGACAAGCATAAACTACTGTATTGGATTTAGACCTATTTGAATCTGTATCATTTTGTGAGTTTTCAAATAGCTCCACTTTGGAAACTCAAATGACAGTTGAAAAAATTGCTTTAAAATTATAAATCTTTCTACTTTTTTTGTTTTTCTTTTTTAAATATATACAAAGACATTCCATGTCATTATGATGTACAAATAACTGTTCTCTGTCACATGACCCCTGAAGACACTTTAATTATCTTTATTGAGATAGTATTTCAAAGAACTTGGAAATTTTATTTTGTGTCCAATTCTCATTGACAAATCTGGTTAAAATAAGAGTCATGGGAAACCTTGAGATAAAATTCAGAAGAAGGTATTACTGGTGGCAACCAACTCTACAGGTTCACAGGATGTAACAAACTAATTTTTAACCAGTATCTACTGAAACAAATTCTGCACCATAAGTCCTTTAACATAGGGGATAGAAAGGATCGTATTTTTACAAGAATATAGTCTTCATTGTCAATTATCCTGTTCATTCCGTAAGGATAATCAACAATGTAAGAACATTTTGTTTTCTTGACATGTCATCATTTCAGTATGCTCTTAAAATAGGTAGATAGTCCCTTTATTATTCTACGGGCATTTCTAAGATTTCAGAATTTCATGACAGCTTGCGTATCAATGATGAATAAGTTCTGAATCTGTGCTTTGCTGCATCACATACCTGGAAAAATATAACATGTCTGGATCAGATATAGGCAGACAACTGTGTTACTTTCAAATAAGTCATGATCTAAGAATTTTGTGATGGTTTTGCAACAGCTATAGGCCAGATTACAATTTATGCATGTTCATTTTAATCTGACACTAGGAATTAATTACAGCCTAACTTTCATAGGGAAAAAAAAAAATCTTGAGTCAACCATGCTGCAGAATTGCTAACAGTGATTACATTTCAGTTTTTATTCAGTACTTCAAGTTGCTCTATGGGATTCTACAAACATTTCTATTATTACCTACTGATCATACCTATTTCTCAAATGGAAGAGATAGCAGTTCTTTTCACAGTGATATTGCCTCATACAAATACTTTTCCAGTATTATTAATAAAGTTGTGAGTTTTGTTGTTGTTGGGGATTTTGTTTGTTTGTTCTTGGTGGTGGTGGTTATTTATTTGTTGTTATTTTTGTTTGTTTCTTTGTTTAAAACCATTTTATGTTAAACTAACATACTGGCCTGCTTCACTGGAAAAATTATTTGAAAGCTCACTAGTAACTGGCCTGTTTGGAAAAAATGCAGACAGAATGAGTGACAAGGAGTTTACAGAAAGTTACAGCTACTAATTTAAAATAAAACAAGCCCAGAACAACATCTGTAGCTGTTCAAGTATATGCCATGCGGATCTGTCTCTTCTCCTAGGTAAAAGCAATAGGACTGGAGGTTATTGTCTTAACTTGCACAAGGAGAGGTTCAGGTTGGATATTAGGAAACATTTTTGCTAAAAAAGACTGGTAAGGCATTGGCATAGGCTGCCCAAGGAGGTGGTACAGACACTGTCCCTGCGGGCGTTCAAGACATGGAGACGAGGCACTGAGGGTCATGGTGGGGATGGGTTGTAGTTGGACTAGATGATCTTAGTAGTCTTTTCCAACTTCAGTGATTCTATGGTTCTATGATAGCACTTAATTTAGCTCATATCTAGCTCTTTTACATTAGTGTAAAATGAAGATTTGATCCTCATTTTCAAAAAACAAGCTGATTCCAGTGTTTTCAAATGGTTCATAGAATCATAGAATTGCCTGGGTTGAAAAGGACCACAGTGATCATGTAGTTTCAACTTCCCTGCTATGTGCAGGGTTGCTAACCACTAGACCAGGCTGCCCAGAGCCACATCCAACCTGGCCTTGAACCCTTCCAGGGATGGGGCATCTACAACATCCTTGGGCAACCTGTTTCACTATGTCACCACCCTCTGGGTGAAAAACTTCCTCCTAATATCTAACCTAAATCTCCCCTGCCTTAGTTTAAAACCATTCCCCCTCGTCCTATCACTATCCACCTATGCAAACAGTTGCCCCCCGCTCCTGTTTATACACTCCTTTCAAATATTGGAAGGCCACGATGAGGTGTCCTTGAAGCCTTCTTGTCTCCAAGCTAAACAAGCCCAGTTTCCTTAACCTTTTTTCACAGAGAGGTGCTCCAGCCCTCTGATCATCTTAGTGGCCCTCCTTTGGACCCGCTCTAAAAGCTCCACGTCCTTCCTGTGCTGGGGGCCCAGGCCTGGATGCAGTACTCCAGATGGTGCCTCACAAGAGCTGAGTAGAGGGGGAAAATGTTACACCTCTGAGTACAGGGGTTATTCTGAAACAGTTTTTTTTCAGTCACCTCTTCTAGAGTTCTTCCATTTTGCATAAATATTAATTAATTGAACCCAAGAGAGTAAGAAAAGAAGGGTGTAAAATTGCTTATATATCCTAGTGATTCTAGTGATCCTAGTGAATCTAGGGATTCTAGGAATCAGGTATTCTGGAAAATCATGGTTCAAGCCATTGTTTCACAAAACACTTAATTATGCAGTGTATAGTGAAAATATTTCTGTGCGTGGTAGAAATTTCCAACCAGTTATTTACTGTACTGTTTCTGCTCTCTACAGTATAACAATTTCATAGTGTTGTTAAGATTAAAAAACATGCATTTTTTTTAAATAACTCTCCTATCTACATTGCTTATCATAATTTAGATTAGTAACACATAAGTTATTAAAAATCTAATTTTGTTTCATGCTATTACTGTTTATACTGCCAAGGGGTCTAGGAGGAGAAAGAGGCCTGCTGTGTAAGGCAGTGATGGGATTCTGGAGATGCACATTCACCTGCTGGGACTACCAAGACCCTCCTCAGTCAGGTTCTGGCCCTCAAAATTGCAGTCTTAAAATTTTATCATTCAAATAGGGTGCATATAGACACATTATGCTAGAATCCAATAAAACAAGGACATGACAGAAGCAGCTGCATGTTAACCAGCTGGAAGCACTCAAAAACATGCAAAATCCTTCTTCTCTACAAGATTTCAAGCACTGTGATATACAAATTCTAACCCCTGTAGGTTTCTGCAATCATTAGTTCACGTGAAAAGATTTTTCCTCTCACCCCAGTAAGTGGGAGGCTGGCTTCAGTTCTACCCTGAAAGATGTTAAGCCTATAGAAAAATTATGTTCACTTGTTCGTTATTATTTTATACCCCAAAGAGCATCCAGGAAAGAGATGAACTGGTGAAAAAGAGGTTCAGTTACATGAATCCACCAAACCCTCCTACCTCTGAGCACTACTCACAGAATGTAACTACTCTGAGACATTCACTCACTGTCAAACTCCCATTTAAGGAGCTCAGGAACTCCACAACTCACTCCTGGGGTTCCAACAATTCTAACCTAGAACAGCCACATTTTTTTTATAAGCTGAGGTCTATTGTGCAGATGACAGTGTACCCTTTGTTCCAGTTTTGTTTTGTACCAGTGTTCCCCCTGTATTCGGCATTGGTGCGGCCGCACCTCAAGTACTGTGTTCAGTTTTGGGCCCCTCACTGCAAGAAAGACATTGAGGCTCTGGAACGTGTTCAGAGGAGGGCTACGAAGCTGGTGAGGGGTCTGGAGCACAGGCCTTATGAGGAGCGGTTGAGGGAGCTGGGATTGTTCAGTCTGGAGAAGAGGAGGCTCAAGGGAGACCTTATAGCTCTCTATAACTTCCTGAGGGGAGGTTGTAGTGAGCTGGGGGTGGGCCTCTTCTCTTGTGTAATCAGTGATAGAACTAGAGGGAATGGTTTCAAGCTGCGCCAGGGGAGGTTCAGGCTGGACATTAGGAAGTATTACTACTCGGAAAGGGTAGTCAGGCATTGGAATGCACTGCCCAGGGAGGTGGTGGAGTCATCGACCATGGGAGTGTTCAAGAAACGTTTGGATGTTGCGTTGAGGGGTATGATTTAGCCGGGAAGTATTGGCAATGGTTGGACTAGATGATCTTCTAGGTCTTTTCCAACCTTGATAATTCCGTGATTCCATGATTCTTTAAAACTTACTTTAGTATCAGACCTAAATAACACTAAATACTATAACATGTTAAAGCAAACAGCTAAAAGCACCACTGCATGCCAACACTCACATATTTCACTCCTACCTACTTCTGAAAAGAGCCAGACTCCAGCTGCCCCAGAAATCCAAAACCTAACACATGCCCTGATCCTAGAGGATCCTACTTCATTTCTCAGTGCACTCTGAAAGTCCAAGATTGCAATCAGTTTTTCATTGACCGTTCCAGCAGGAAATTTAAAATTATATGTATCATTAGGAAAACTTAATTTGCATAGCTGCCTTATCACAATAAAAACCATCCCTTCCTCTCAAGACTGTGTTCTGAAAATAGTAAATACAGGGCTGCCCTACTCAGAGCTGTTGAGGCTAGATCAGCTTCAGACATCTACAGCAAAAACAAAAAGAAAAAAAAAGAAACAGCATTCATAAGGCTTTCAGTGCTTTGAGTTTATTCTTCCTAATTTAGATAGCAGATGACTGGATAAATAACAGCTCCAGATTTTCTTGCTTGAATATCATCAAGGATTTAAGCTGTTAACTTCTCTGTTTCTCAGATTAATCTCCTTCCCTCTATCCCTCTCTTTTTGTCTCTCTCATTAAAACCAAATGATATTTTTCTGGCCATACGAGTACTGAAGGGGCCTCAAAATACTGGTCTCTTTGTTTGAAAAGGCACAATAAATAAGTTACTGTGTAACTCACAGTAGTGTTTGACCTAGGAAAAAGCTGTATAATACAGAAAAGAAAGAGGCTCAGAGAAAGAAAGATGAAGAGACAATGAAATTCAGAAAGCAAATCAGACTTGGATATCCTAAATGCTCAGCAATGTTCATAGTGTTGTTAAGCACCACAGACACGATCAAGTCAAGGTCAAGTCAAGTCAAGGTCAAGTATGGACTGCTGTATTGTACCAGGATGCACACATCCTGAGACTGTAACATAGAAGATGGGGTGTTGTTTTAGGAAAAGTCAGCTGATAGATTACAGCACAGCAAGCATTGCTTTAGTAAACACCTATGATATGTTCTGCAAAGCTGAAACTATACAACCAAATATCATCTCCTTCCTTTCTGTACAACCAGAGTTTTAAGTTTTGGGTTTTTTTTTCTTCCACATAACAAAATGAAATAGAAGTCTTGTTTAGAACCCCACGTCATTTCCCATGGAATAGATTAGTATTATGCAACATATGTGTGAAATTTTAGACCTGTTTGGTTTTTATTTTTAATACATAAAATAGTCATACTATTGGTGGAATTTCTGTGACATGGAAACATTTTAAATTGTTCTGAGGTCTGTAAAAATGTGTTTATACAACATACACATCTCTAGCTAAATTTGCTCTTTTCACTGAAATGATTAGTTTTAATCCCTCAGCTTTGAATTCATTGTTGGCTTCTTTCCAGGGCTGCATGCTTCCATTACAGACTCAAAATAATAATGCTGGGTTTTTACAGAACACTTTATATTCTCAGATCTCTGTGTAAGCATTCATTATTTCGTCACCATAGATTTAATATAATTCAGTTGTATTTTGGAGGAGTGAAATAGAAAATACTGAAATACTGAGGACTTCAGTCTCAAAACATGTTAGTGACAGAAATAGGGTGAAAATCGTGAACTTCTGACATCTGGAATCATGGTACCTATTAATTCATAGCACTTATCAGTTAAAAAACCCTAACCAACAAGCAGCTTCCAAAGGCCAACATGTGTTACAGATTAAACTATACTGTTGTTATACAGAGCTCAGCATAATATGGACTTGGAAAGTTTGTGACATTTATTTTGGGTGAAGACAAAAATACAAGCTGTGATTCTGAAAGACTCAATACTGGTTTGGGTCATGTTTTTGTGAAACAGTTTCATCAAATGATTTCATCACTTTTCCTTGGACTAGGGACATATATTCAAATAAAACAATTTATTTAGTTTGTCTTCACCTCTTTTTATTTTTTCCAGTTATAACTGAAATATTCTTTCACATGGGATCAGACTAATTTTTTATTCAGACTGTAGTCTTAAGTTGTGATCTTCAATACACAAAAAGGAAAGGAAAAATATAAAACCCTCCTAATTTTGAATTTTTTCCAAGAAAGATATACTCCCAATTTGTGCTATAGGGGTCATTTCCAATAATAGATTTTTCATGAAATAAAATCAATCTGTTGACATTTCATTGTCTTGGAGAAATGAGTTGAATCTGAACATTGGTTGCCAAGCCACTGTCCATCATTTTTCATCAGTCCTGGCTAACCGGGGATGTGCCGATGGATTGGAAACTGGCAAATGTGATGACCATCTTCAAAAAGGGCTGGAAAGATGATCCTGGTAGCTACAGACCTATCAGTCTCCCCATGCCTGGGAAGGTTATGGAATGTATAATCTCGGGAACCATCATGGACCAATTAAAGGTCAACCAGGGGATCAGGCCCAGTCAGCATGGGTTTACGAATGGTAGATCCTGTCTGACAAACCTGATTTCATTCTATGACAAGGTGACCCACTTAGTGGATGAGGGTCAGGCTGTCAATGTGGTCTACCTGGACTTCAGTAAGGCCTTTGACACTGTATCCCATAACATTCTTGTGAAGAAACTGGCCGCCCATGGTCTGGATGGGTGCACACTCTGCTGGGTGAAGCACTAGCTGGATGGCCTGGCCCAAAGAGTTGTGGTCAATGGAGTTGAATCCAGTTGGTGGCCGGTCACGAGCCACCCACCAGATCAGGCTGCCCAGGGCCCCATTCAACCTGGCCTTGAACGCCTCTAGAGATGGGGCATCCACAGCCTCTCTGGACAACACTTTCCAGTGCCTCACCGCCTTCAAAGTAAAGAATTTCTTCCTAACATCTAACCTAAATCTCCCATTTCCCCTTATCCTATCATTATCAGGCCACGTCTCTCTCTCTTCTTTGTTATCATATATTGGAGTCCCTCGGGTATTTTATTTTAGGTATTTAAACTAGTACCCCACATAAACCATAAGCACTATGTAACTATAAGTACTATACTTACCACACTGAGGAGCTATCATTGTTGGTATCTGTTCTCAACTAGGGTATGTTCCTTCGCACTATAGTAAAACTTATAATACATGGTATTTGCAATTAAATAACTCTCTTTATCTTTAATACCACTCCTTCCTCCTTAATTGATTTTGATCAGCATTCTCTTCCCAAGCACAAATTATTCAGTTCAATTCAGTACAAGAAAGTGGTCCTTTCCGGTAACAACGCTATGACTGGCATAAATGCTAATATAAGAACACATTTTAAATAAATGAACAAACAAGCAAGCAAGCAAGCAAACAACAACAGTAAACACCACAAATCTAACAAATCTGTTGATTGTGAATGATCTGCTTTCTCATTCCAAGGTGATAGTGGAATAATTTTGATGAAGGATTCAGAGTCAGGGATCATCAAGTGAGTTCACTCCAGATTAATTTCCCTTTTAAAAGTGCAATCTAGTTGTTGCTAGAATATGGAGCTGCATTCTATCTATCCCATTCAGGGTGGGATGAGTAGGCCATATCTTTGTTAGTCATTTAAACCAATCAATGCATTTTAATTATGTTTCCATGCAAAACCACCTGTGACTTCCCGCCTGCTAACAAATCTCACCCATTCATGCAAATACACACACAGTCTTCAAAGAAAAGAAGGGTTTATCCTTGAAAGTATTAAGGAAACAAAGATGCTTACTCTTGAAGCCAGAAGCATCTGCTCATACAATCTTTTCAGAGAGGTAGTGAATGGGAGCTTGCCACCTGGGTTGCCTTTGAAGGAACGGAGTTGAAAAGTATCAACTCTATCCATTCAGAGTAAATTAAAAGTGTGTAGGTGAGCCAACAGAAACCAAAGTGATATATACCTATTGGTCCTGCATAGAAACAGAAATATATTAAATGTGGCTTCAGGATTATAAATCACATTTTGTACTTTTAAAAACTTGAAAAAAAAATGTTAAGGAGAAAAAAGTCTTGCATGTTATATCTAAAAAAAAAAATAAATAATAATAATGCAAGGAATCCAAGTGTGTTAGATTTCTGGGGAGAGAGAACTTTGTACAAATTTCTACTTGTTTATATTAAGTATAAGCTTTTTTCTATATGGAATTAACATCTCTTACTGTTTCTCTGTACCTTCCTACCCACTAACAGACACCAAAAGAATAACTTCTTGATAAACTGAAGGATACAGTAATTACTATCAGGCCACACCAGGTTATTAGTTTGTTATTTAAGCAAAGCACAGAAATAAAGGTCTCACCTCTCTAGCTCAGAGTCAAACTTGATTCTGAAGTGTCATGTCAGGTTTCTTTTACACAATTAAAAGTGGATCATAATAACAATTAGGAATGGTATTTAACCACTTAAAATATAGAACTTAATTTATTCAGAAAATATCAAGGTTTCAAAGCCATGTCCTATTCCAATCCAAACAAAAGAGCTAAAATAGGGAAAGTTTGGATGTGATGAAAAGTAATTCATATTTTATACTGGCAATCTACAAAGTAAAATATTGCTATTTGTAATCTCAGTGAAGTGATTTGACAGTTTTACAAGACATTTCACATCTAAGTCAGATAAGTGGCAGAACTCTTTTTAATTAGTGCTTTCTTGTATTCAATTCTGCTTTTTTAAAAAATAATTTCTGATTTACTTACCTGTAAATTTTATTCAGATCATTCTTCCAGGAATGTCAAAGTAATTTATTAATCTGTTAAGTATGTGACTTCTTTTTTTTTTTTTTTTTTGAATAATGCAATAGAAGGATATGTTCTATAATGTCACAGAAATATCTGTGACCGAGCTGAGATGAAAATCTGAGTTTCCTGTGAGTCAGTCCTGGAACTCTCAGCCTAAAAGACTAAACCTGGAATAGAAGATAAAATGAGAATGGAGCTCTCAAAGAATATTTCTGTCCCCATTATTAAAATGGAAGGAAGTCCAGGCTCCTCCAAGTGTAGATTGAAAAGGCTTTTCATTACTAAAGCTGAATTGTGCTAGACTGCAGTTTTGTTTTTTTTCCAACAGAGTGCATGTAGAATCTTTTCTTATTTCCAAGTGAGTGTCATAGTTACTATTTTTCCTTGAATAAACAAGAAATGGAAATATTCCTTTACAAGTTCTTACTGTATATTTCTTCAGGCATATGATTGCCATTTTCAACAAGAGAACCTGTAAGTACCTGTAAGAAAACTATGTGTAGCTCACAAACTGAAATAAAAAGGAAAGAAGAAATCTCAGCATCTACATATTTCAGAACAGAATTTTATAAATATTGGCTTCACTTGATAAAAGAAATAAACTTATAGAATTGAGTAAGGCATTGAAACTGAGTGACAGTTTACTTCTCTCTCTCCTTCTTACTCTTTTTGTTTGGTTGGTTGTTTTTTTGTTTGGTTGGTTGGTTGGCTTTAGTTCTTTTCCCATTTAGAAAGAATCCTTTAGTGATGAACCTTCCTAGATGAGTGAAAATGGATAAAATAAAGATGTTTAAAAGATATTTTAATTGGCAAATAAAGAGAAGGATTCTTATATCAAGTTTCTGATCTTTGGAATACTCTCTGGTTTTATGTTCTGTATTGGATAAAGAATAGGTTTTATGTTTGTTAGACAAAAAGGAAGAATATACCTGATGCTTATGTATTTTCACATATTATTTTGTAATTTGGAGCTATGACCTAATCATAATTCAGTTTCTGTCTTAGTAAAAGTATGTGCCTTTGCAATCAATTTCTGGGCTTAACACTTAGCTACAATAAATGTCCTCATCTACAGATGGAGACAAAGGGAGTAAGGAGCGTACAACACTTTGTAAGACGGACTTTTTGAGTACTTATTGACTTAGACATTAGAACCTGGACATACAAATCACGTTATTGTCTTGCTATAATTAGTGTGTAGATAACAATTCTTTACCAAAATTTTACCATCCCTCCTTTTAACATTTAATAATTTCATGCCATAATCGATAATTTGATGGTACTGCTTTATAACATGAGGTCTGCCACAAGTATAATGTATATCATTTTAAACTCACTGTGTTCTTATATTCAAACATAGCGCAGTTTCCAAAAGCTGGTATTTGGGGATGTATTCATCTCTAAATGCATGTTACAACTATTATTACTTTTCCCTAATAATATGCTTATCTATTTCTGAGCAAAATTAAATTTTCACTTTCAAGAATAGTTTTAAATCCTCCCTTTCCAAGAAGTCTTGTGCATAATTTTCAAAATGTAGCTCTAAAAGTAAATTTCCAATGTATCATGATTTTGGTGAAGGCTTTCTGTGCTAAACCACAGAATTGGAGATTATACGACACTGCACCATAAAGAAATTATCTTAGGTATGTATTGTATCTTAGGTATATATCCTCTATGTGGGATAGAATGAGACTTAATTAAGTATCTATCATAGTTAATATATTTTTTTTAATTGTGATAATGTCAGAGATCTTCAAACATGATCAAAATCCCCTCCTGCTAAGCAATAAGGAAGCATAGAAAACAAGGTTGAGTCTTTCTTCAAAAAGCTTGCAGAAAAGTACATTAGAAGAATAAACAAATGATGTAGGAAACAGATGAACAGAACACAGCTTAATAGTGACAATTCCATACAAGAAATCACTGCCAGTAGAGAAACATTTGTAATTCTGGGAAAAGCAGATATGTTTTCTCACTTGCAGTTGTGAAGTTCTAAATAGCTACTGAACAGAGGAAAGAAGATGGTACTTATTGATCGTTTCATCTATCACTAATGAAACCACTGAGAGGTTGAAACATGGAACCAGCTTGAGAGCAACACAGGATGATAGCAGTGAGGAAAAAAAGTGCTGCAAGGCACTGAAGCTGCACATACCCTTTAGTAGGACAAACTGAATCTAGCTCCTCTGTAATTTAGCTATCTCGAAAGAAATGACATCTGTGTAAATGTAGGTTTAAGATTTCCTCTAATCACTACAGTGATATGAGCAGTTACAAACCATTACACAACAAGAATTGCATGTAGTCAAAGAATTGATCAATAACAAGTAATAAAAAAGAATTCTTTACAGCTGGTGCAATGCCATTATAATTTATACTTCAACAAAGATGATTTAAAATAGTAATGAATATTTAAAAAGATTTTAGTAAGAAGAATCCTTAGGCCTTTCTGGGTTATGTTTTTCTTTTGTGATGTAAATAATCTGCTAATTATTACCCCTATGAAATATGCATGTTAATTAAGCAAAAGCTTACAGCTCACTATATATGCAATTATTTCTTTTTCCTGATAAGCACAGTTACTTGCTGGAGCCAAATTCAGTGGGAAATAATTGACACAGAGTCCAGTTCCAGGAAAAACTAGCAGGAAGAAAGGGAGTGTAACAAGCCATAAAGGTGAGGTACTGTAACATTAATCAAGAAAACAGACTGTATATAAAATCAAAAGGTCACCTACTGTGAAAAATGGGAAAAATAGTGGATATATGAAGTTAGTATTTAAGACAACATTTCGGAAGTGCACTTCCTTTCAAGCAAAAATTTTCTGAAAGACTTTGCAAAGACTATGTGAATGGATGGTACCCAATTCAGGAAATTAGTCAGCTCTAGAATGAAGATAGATAGATCTACTGTACTAGCAATGAAGATAGGTTAACTTTATTAACAGCAAGCAGAGAACTTTAAATGAAATGCAATTAAAAGTCGCATACATTCTCGTTTACAAATTTTTCAGGACATGAGAATTGAGTTCTGCTAATAAAAACAATTCAGGGTAACATTAGTGACATCAAAAGGATAAGAAGTTTGAATCAAATAGAAGTTGTATGTATGTTACGCATTCATGATCACTGATTTGTAACTAATGTTCACTGTTTATGGCGTAGGAGGAACAAAGTAGGAAAAGTTTATTTCTTTTGTCCATCTCTTTCAGATGGCTTACATTGACAACAATATCTTACTTTATTTGAATAAAATACAGGGCAGATGTGATATCTCAACAATGCTGATTATTGGCAACTATTCAACATTAAAAAATGTCAAATCCTGGTTATGTCAGCTAATTCTATGGTTCTTAGCCACAATTTTTAGGCCATAATTTCAAAAAAGTAAACCTTGCAAAAATCAATTTCAGAGTGTCTTTTTTCATTGTCTCTTCTGTTCTCTGTATTAGACTTTCCATTATCTGCATGCGTATTCTGATTATTTCTATCAGCTCCTGTCTCAAAATTTCCATTTAGTTTGGCGCTTTCACATTATTCAGACAAGTATGTCATAATTACTTGGACTAAACTTCCAGTCAATTCACAACAAACCCAATTTCATTGCCAAGCTACTTGCCTCTATCTTTTATTTGGCATACCTACTCCAAGCAGTTTCCACCTCATGCATAATCTTCATTCATGACTTTTGAAGGTGACAATAATACTCCAAAAAGCAATGCCAGCCAATGAGGAAATTTTCCTTTGACTACACTGGTGAAAAGCTTTCATTGTTCATTAACATTAACTTCTAATTCACAAAATACTTGAAAGGCATTACTAACAGTGCATTTCTTGTAATTCATCTCCTAGTGTTTGGCTATTCATTTCCTTATTTACTGCAAGGACTACACTTATTTACTGGCACCACCTAATTCTGACTAACCTTGAGCGATTTTTGTTTCCTGTCATTCCAGAGGGATGGAAGGAGACAAGTTTAAAAATGCATATTTTGTCCTTACTGTGTTGTAACAAGATTGGCATGGTACCAGCGGTGTCTGAATTTCTCTCTTAGGAAGACTGACACAGTTCAACCAGCTGCATAGAAATTACATTGAAAATAGATACTTTGCAAATTCTCCCTATAAATGAAAATTCATAGTACAAAAAACTGTCTGACCAGTTATCTTTCAGTAAAGTGCTTTACAATTTGCATATAAACTTCATTTTTTTTTTTTTCCTAATTACACAGAGTAAAATGCATTCATTTTGCTGCTGATTACAAGCTGGTCTTGCCAAACACCTGTGACTGCCACAAATTCTAATTTGTTATTTATTTACTTCAAAGCAATCTTATTATCTAAATGATTCAAAGCATCAAAGCCCTTAATTATTGATAGTCAATTTGATAGGGTTACATATTCTATGTCCTTGGGCTGAAAGCACTTTTCTGCTTTCTTTTCCTCAAGTACACATTTGGCTGAGTAGAAGAACATATGATTCTGCTACTAAGTGTATTGGAAATCACATTCTTTCTTAACTGCAACTAGATTTAGGCAATATCAAAGAGACAAGATTGACAGCTACAATGTGGTAGCTAATTAACTACACAATAATAATAATAATAATAAAAATACCATCCTTACGACTTCAGTTGTCAAAAAAAAAAAAAAAAAAAAAAGTTTCATGTGTAGCACATTTATGCTGTAGATCTGATACTAGTCTCCACAACACTGGTGCATGAGTACTTCTCATTTATTCCAGTCAATAGCACTCCTTATTTACACTACTACAATAAATGTGCATATGATTATCCTATGGTCACTACAGTTTTCTGCTGTCACTCTTCTAAAAATATTAATAAGCTGTCTTATCTTTACCAAAAGTATTCCTTTATCTCATTCCTTTTTGAGTCATATTCTGGTATATGAGATGTGAGGGAAAAGCCTTTCACATCTAGACTTCTATGTTTGTTTGTTTTTTTAATTTCTTTTCATGATATCATTTTCTACTGCAAAAGAATGACCAAACCATCTATTCTGATTTTGGCAAGTTAAAGGGGAGTGATTTTCAAGAATTACATTGCAGTAAGTAAGTGTGTAATATCCTAAATTGAATATCTTAATACTGTTTGCACATTTATGTTTGATTTCCTTTTTCTAAATTATAAAACTTGATGCTAGAAAGCCAGGATTAAGACCTACATGCCAACATTCTTCACAAATGGAAGACACTAAACAATGTGTCTGGAGATACAAAAGTGGCTGACAAAAATTACAAGTGCTTGATCAGTGAATGCAATGAATTTTGAGGTCAAAGTGCAAAATATGGAACAGTGTTGTGCCTGCTATTTTTAGGGCTTAACCAGGAGCAATGCACAAAATGGTGGAGAGAATACTTCAATATTCAAGCTGAGTAAGATTGATCAGATGCAAATACAGAACAGGCTACTGAACAAACTTCTTTAAGATCATACATTTATGTTTTTGTCCAGCTACCAAAGATGATTTTGCAATTCTATTGTAAGTAAAAAATATTTTCAAGTTGTAATAAAAAACAAAAACAAAAAAACCTACTTTATATTTTACAAACAATCTCTTCAACATTTTGAAATAACTACAGATCTGCAGGCTTGATCCGAGAAAAGAAAAATTGACTGGTTTTCCTGCTGAAGTTAACATGCACAATCAAATGCCATGGACAATGAAAAGCATATTAGATTCTTAAATGATTCTCATCTTAACAACCTAATGTGTCATTGTTAACTGAATAACTGAATGAAATAAAATTATTTAACTCCAGTGCTTTCCACTTCTTTAAATCACTGCTTAATTGGATTTTCTAGGTAATTGGTAAAAGCATAGTTCTAGTCTCTCCCATTCTTATTATCCCTTCCATGTCTTTTCAAATAGTGTGGCATTACTTTTTGACTGAAATTAAACAACTGATGCAAAGCTCCCTGAAGTCAGAAGAAAAATTTCTTCTAACTTTAGTGGAATTTGGATCAAGTCCCAAATAAACTGCATTAAATCTCTACCCTTATACCCAAGTACCAAATACAAAATTAATTACTGTATGGCCAAAAGTCATGATTTCCATTCAATCTGAAGACAGTTTTCTTTAATGACCTCTATAGTTTTTGCTGTTTGATTTAGTAGTTGTAGCAACATTTCACTTACTTGACTCTCCATTTTTAATTCTTTATGTACTGTTGGTACTACTTGCAGGACTTTCATTTTATGGTTAGCACCCAGCAATCTCAAGAGGAACATTATTCTATGAATATAAACTCCAGTCCAACACTTTTCCTGTTTTGGAGAATTTACCATGAAATAGCTAAATCCTACCGACTCTTTGTTATTATCAGCCTCTTTTCACTCTGATTATCATGATGCAAATCTGACTTTAATTAATATCTCCATGAAAAATGACACGGAGTATCAACATAAAAACAAGATAACACTTACTTAATATAGAGGTCTAGATGCCAAAGTGTATTGCCAAAACATTTTAAACTAGATTCACTTCAAACAAACAGATCAAATGTAAAAACAGGACTGAGGTGGAGTGTCTTAGTTCAGATTTACCAAAGAAAGGAATTCAGCTGAGAGAACCCCCAGTTAGATGGCACCTTTTTTTTCTCCTTGTGAGATTTAACATGTCACTGTAGTGCGTTTTGAGTATATAACATAAAAGGTTTTTTGTAGTGATCATATATCAAAAGACCTTGAACCACAGAGGGGATGGACCTTACACAGATTATCTGAGCACAAGACATGTTTGGTGTCACTGTATCAGGTTTCCTCCAGAGGAAGTTGTCAGAAAGTGCACAGGTTATTCTACATTCACCCACTTATTTGTGAAATGACCTGAAAATAAAGCAGTATTCATAGAAAATCTCTCAAGAGACAGCCCTCTGAGTAGAATGATCAGTATAGTGGTTGAAATTGCATTATTTTTCTGTCCCAGTGGGGAAAAAAGTGAGAAAGAGTTCACTGCCAGCACATTAATGGAGTGAAGAGGTGGGATGCCTGCCTTTAGGCTGCAGTAAAAGCACACAGCTTCCCCAGTTGATCTCTTAAAGTGCATGAGTGGTAAAATCATACTGAAAGGAGCTATGAATAGGAGAGAAATGCATTATACTGTTATGTTTGCAGTTTATGGCTTACAGATGATCTGCCATGGGTCCACCCACAGTCACGATCAATTAAATACTCAGAACTATCACTTGTTTTGGGTGAGCTGCTGCCATGCGCCTCAGAACACAAATAACATGAACACAATACAGCAGTTATTGTGCACAGTTAAGTGCACACGCCAATCAAAAGACATCAGCGGAAACGTCCTTGTCAGCTACACTGGTCTCAGCCCAAGGTAGGGTTCATTTACTAAAGCTGTTTAATGTATGTTTGCTGATCCTGTGTATCCTTTGGACTGGCTTTGTAAACAAAAACAAAGGCATCAAGAAGAGAGCCTACAAGTTTTGCAGCCCCATTTATGCCTGAAAAGTTTCTCATTTTTCTGGTTATTTTTGACCCCAGAATGTTTCGCCCAACAGTTGAAAACTGTTGAGGACTTTCAGCCCCTGCAGCTCACAGTAAGCACAAGATCTCTTTCTTATCCCTCCCCTTTCTACCTCTCATCTTTTTTGGACAGTTCAACAGAAAGGCTGACACATTTCAAAGTCAGGAATATGATAAAAACTTGCCCTCCAATAGCCTCCACTATGCCTGTTCACAAGCCAGTCTGAACATTTCAGTTTTTACAACCATGCATTACTTTTCAGTCAAATAGTTTCCATTAAAACCTGTATGAGAAACGTCCCACTTTCTTTAATCACAGTTCCCAGTTAGGAAATAGCAGAGGATAAACATCAGTGCTTCACCATTTAAAAACCATCCATGAAACAAGTTTGCAAGGATGAAAACAGATTTTAATCTTTCCAATAACCAGTGTAGCAATGTTCCAACACAGAACCAGAAACTCATCATTTTTATGTTGTTTCTTCTCTATCCTCTAGTCCTAAAGATATATCTGATGTATCTCTTTATCTTAAGAGGTCTTACTGACTGCTGTATTAAAACTATGTTAACTTACATAGTTAATCTAGTTTTTCAACAGTAAATATTCTATTGCCTGTAGATACGTTTAGAAAGTAGAAAAAGAAAATTTGAGGAAGAAAGCAAAATGTCACTGAACACGCAAAACAAAAGATAATAAAACATTTAAAGCACTCTTCTAAAGCTCTTCTAAAGAGCTGTTACTGGGGGCCAGAAGAGTTCACTTAAAGGCACACTATAAAAATACGCTTTGTTTTGTTTTGATTTGTGGAGTCTGCACGGCTTTCCTGGAAGTTCCCTAGGAACTAATTTTTTCCCTAAGATTTGACAAATGAGATATACCTGAATAATATTTCATGATTACTTCTCATAATTAAATTATATTTCAAATAATGCAGCAAGCAACATCACAGAAATCTGATCAGTCAACAGATGAACATCTGCTCTTCATTTTCAGGTCTTCTCTCTGGGTAGCACTAGAGGCAGGAAAACCTGTCTGAGTCCCAACTCAAGCATAAAACTGTGACTTCCCTCAGTAACTCTAACAATAATATGTTCCATAAGAAAATTCTGGAGATATATCATATAGTAGATTGGGAAGCATCCTGGCTTCCATCTTTTAAATATAAATAAATAAATAAAATTAAAAATAGAAGCAATAATAAAAAACTTAAATCAATACAACCAAATTGTTAGTGTTCTGTGACTTGCACGCCTTACGACATTTCTGTGAGTTCCATGGATTAAGCCTGTAGAAAACATAATTGCCACAGCCTGAGCCCCTGAAGTTTTGTTCAGAATCTATGGCACCTGTATGAAATAATGATTTCATTTCCTTGCTTCAGTTTTTCAAGTTACAGTGAACTTGTATAGATGGACTTCTGGGGTGTTTTGGTTTTTTTTTTATTAAATTTTCTGAATGAGAACAGCACATAGAGAAGGGGTAGAAGAGAGAGGATTATTGTGCCTCAGTTGTGCAGAAAACATCTTTCAGTAACACCAGAGCATTACAAAGCATCAAATTCCCATCTCAGAAAAGAATGAACAGGTACCACAAAAATGCTCAAGACTGAAGTGCTATATTTTCAAAGGCTTCAAGACCACATAAGAAAATTATTTCACCAATGCATTATTTTAATTACAGTAGTCTTAAAGTCGTGATTTTTTTCTTCATTTTCTTCTAAAAATAACTAGAAATCAGTATTTGGGAAAAAAAAAAAAACAACAACACATTTACAATACTAAAACTAAATTTCAAATATTTTACAAACAGCTGCTGAATTATAAATTCACTCATAGCAGCCTTTTACCTCAATAAGTCCCGCTTCAATAAATCAACACTTCTAGTAGGAAAAGTATCATTACACAAATACAATCAACAATTACTGAGATATACCTGGCTGCCATTTAATTTACTTTTTTTTTTTTTTTTTTAATGTGTCCCACTCAATATTTTTGCACTTGCCTTCATTTTCAAAATCTTAATAATTGATCGTTGTACAGGAATAGGTCCCTGGACCTTTTCTTCTTTCTCTCAGATAGACCCAGCATCTTTTCCCACATCCCGACGTTACACTGAAAAAGACATCCATACACACAGAGGCACAAATTTCCCAGCACTTCCTAGAAGGAAACTTTTTCTTCACTTTTGTTTCCCATTATGCAGCAAGTATAAAAATTCAAAGCTGTAGTTGCACTTTCCTCTAAGGATTTTCATCGTATATCACTTAACTTTTCCTGACTTCTTTCTTCCCTCCCTTTTATATTACAAATTTCCCCTAAGCAATGCAAACCTGTATTTGCATCTTTGACAGCAAAGGGGAGACTGACAGATGGAAGCAATGCTCTGTTTGAATAATGCAAGATGTTGTGACACTGACAACAATAAGGAGTCCTAAATAATAGGTCCTCCTTGATACAATTTAAAAATATGCAGCCTATTGTCTCAGCCACCAGCAAACCAGCGCATAACAAGTGCCTCAGTAGTAAGGCTGAGTTCCATCCATCTCAGTGACAGCTCACAACAAGAGACTAATCCCTCTTAAAAATACTTCCCAATCACTTTTTGCTGTAATTAAATAAACACAACCTTCAACCACACACATGCAAAGGAAAGGGCTCTCTGTTTTATGACATTTCAGGGTGAGCAATGTGCTTAAGAGTTACTCATCAGTGCCCTGGGGGAAGTCATTGTCAATTAGAGTATTCTGTGTCACCTAATCCCAGCCAAGGCTCCACTCTCTTTTGTACTGTCATTATTTTTCTCCAGTGGTGTCCACAGATATTAACAAACAGGAATGGAACACTGATAGAATGGTAAAACCTTACAGGTTTAAATTTAATTCTTAAATTAGTTTGTGTCTGTCATTTTATTTGGCAAGTTATTTGCCAAATGAAAGAAAGTCTGAAGAGACTTGGAAGATGTTCAAAAGGTGAAAAATTGGTTAGTCCCAGCTGTACTTTTAATTATGTTTATAAATTGATACAATTTGTACTATTAGAAAGGTTTTATTAACTAGTGCAGATTTTGAATTACAGTTTCAGTGACATAATTTGGTCATTAGTGAGTTATAGACTTTCAGCCATGTGTTTCTGGAATATCCTGTCAATTAGAAAGAAAAACAGAAAGAAAAGAAAACAACAAACTCTTTGAGAATATGGTTAATTTTATATAGAGTCCTCATAATATTCAGTCAGACTTGCATATATGCTAATACTTAACAGTGAGCTGAAGTTCTGAGTTGCACAGAAGATTGTTTGTATAATAAAAATCTAAATCAGAGGCAAAAGAAATCCTACAACCATCACATGAGAAAAGAAAATCTACTCAAGAGTGACACCTACATAAGGCATTTTGTAGAATCACAATGGGGAATACACTAAATACTTTTATATCTTTGGCTGAGCGAGGTCCTGGAACATCTGAGACAGTGTGTCCAGTAAGCCTACACAGCAGACTTAAGCACATTACAGATATACCCAAACTAAGTCATACTAGTTATACCGCAGCCATATAAAAATGAAATTCAGCATGAGATTTTCTAAGTCCTATATTCACTATAATACTGACACCAGAAAGACTGATTCAAGCCTGCTTTGGAATCTCTTTCTAACACTGACATTGACAGAACAGTCAGACTTGAAGTTATTTCTACTTTTCTAATCCTGTCTTTGGCTGGTGTTATTCAAAATAACTGCAGGACTCTTGCACCAACAAAACGCAGAGACAGCCATGGTTTCTACAGCCATATCTTATCAAATCAACTTTCATAGCTGAAGTATAAAGACTGACACAGCAGTGGAGATTTCATCTTAATGTAAGTTCCAGTATTACCAATCACAAATTTCTGTATTGCGGTTTCAAGTACAATCTCCCGTGCAAGAGCTTCCCACTCAAATATTAACCAAACCACAACAGATGCACTGCAGCTTGCAGTACATAGAGGTATGCAAAATAAATATAGGCTAAAGTTGTTTTTTATTTTCAAAAGATTATAAAAATCATTCAATTTTCCTTCTAATTCTAAGAAAACTGTATGGAAGAAAACACCAAGGGTATGCTTTTTCTTCTATGGGAAACTGAACAACTAGTTAGGAGGTTCAGGTGATCTTTTGTTGAGTTGCGATAGAAATGCAGGTATATAACTTACTGCAAATCTTAAGAGTTTGGCAAGATTTCTCAGAATGAACAATTTTCATGGAAGAAAGTAAAGAGCAGCAAAATTATATACAATTCAATCCCTGATATAATCTGCCTTTGGTGGAGGAGTTTGCATGCCTTCACCTAAAAGAGTAGCAAAAAAAGGCTCAGAAATAACCTTACAGCCATCTTCTACCATCTCTGCAGTGCTTGTGTGCTTGCAAACATATGGTTTTTTAGAGTAATTTGCTTATAAAGAGTGGGTTCTTCTGACTCATCTGTGTTATGTCTGAAGAAACCAAATCAGGCAAATTCTCTGTGTGAGTCTTAAGACTCTTTCATGCATAGCAGAGATCAAACCCACTTTTGGTGCTGTTTGAAAGTACAATTCCAAGGTCAAAGGAGACCTGGTGGCTCTCCTTTGGTAGCTCTTTCTAACATGATACAGTCTTATTCCTGGTGTTGCTTTTCAGCAGCAGTGGAGATAAGTGACCCAGTATGTCTTGGGTCATTCTAACTTTCATTTACTCACACAATACAACAACAAAATAGAATTCTGCTACTCAAGACTAATAGACATAAGAAATCTGCCTTAGGAAACAAGATAAAGGCAAAGCCTAAGTATCCTCTTACTATAAACACATACACACAGCAGGGTTGGTGAAAAAGGGTCTGCAGTTTCTCCTGTTGATTCAAGCTATTTCATAACATCTGGCATGCAGTTTCTCCTTGCATCTGCCTGTCAAAGGGTAGCAAAATCACTATTGAAAATAAAAAGAAACAACAGAAAAACAAACAAAAGCTTTTTTCTTTTTTCTTTTTTTTTTTTCTAAAATGCCCTAGCAGGATGAAAAGAAATATACCAAAGACCCTGAAATTTAAGAAGAATAAAAAACTTCATTTTCCATTTAAAATCAGAGAAAAAAACTTGTTTGCACATCTGTCTCTGATTTCCCAATACTGATTTAATTCTAATACTCACATCATCCTCAAAGCAACCCTGACAGATGTTTGATAATCAATCTGCTTTGAAACTCATCCAGAGAAGCAAAATCTGTTCAGGGAATCCAGTGCTATAGCTCAAAGGGAATAACTTTAGATCTGCCTGGAGCCACTTAATACAATTACACCTGTACAGTTCTTTACTTGGCATGTTTACTATATGTCACAGGGTAGTAAATGAAAAAGAGTGAGTTAAACCCATATCCCCCCTGCCTGTGAGGTAGCACGTACCATTTTTGCTACCTCTAAGGAGAGTGGAGATTTGTGAATGTAGATTTGTAATTTCAAATGGGTATTTGTTTGACCTGTAATTTCAATTTAAAACTGTGACAGCTGCCTAAGACTGAGAATTTCTTTTAATTCACTACCGCTTTTTCAGCTCAACATTAATTAATTCCACCAAATATAGCACAATACTCTGGAAGGTATGTCTATCTTTTCTACCATTTGTAAGAATGCCAACAGGATTCCACTTGCTTGTTAACCACCAAAGACTACTACCACAAATGGTACGGGGCTTCAGAAAGCATTTTACTATTATCCATTTAAGGCACTACACTATCATGCCATTATGGACAAGCACCAAAAAAAGCAAGAAAAAAACCCAACAACTAAACAAGCAAACAAGAAAGAAAGAAAGCAATAATTAAGTTAATGGGCAGAAAATACTACATCCAATAGTTCTTGAAAATATTTTTTATATCATAAATCATACTCATATAGCAGAACATTCCTGATCTGTTTTATTGCTGCAGGAGATAACTCTGTTTTAACATTCTGAATTGTAATGTTTTTATAATTCTCTATTCTAAATAGGTTTCAATCAGAACTGATAAGAGTTTAACCAAAAGCAAAATGTCCAGACTGCCTCTGCATGAAATCCTGAGAAGTGTGGCACAATCCTCAACTTGTATGGCAGCCAAAGTCCATTGCTTGTCACTCTATATCAAAGAGAACGCAATGCAAAATTAAATGTGGTTGCTGAGCTGGCTAGTCTCTAGAAGAATGGAGGAATTCTTCCTTTAAAAGACAGTAGAAATTTAATTAGTTTTTCAATATATACTTCTGAGCAGTTTTCTGACTAGGCTAAAGACAGTGCAGCTTGCTGTGTTTGTTTAAAGTAAAACATTCTAACTCAGCCCAAGTAATGAGATTCCTCAGGGACTGTGCAAGCAGTATATACAACCCACAGTACAGGAGGCAGGCTGGAATTGGAGTAAAGCTCTTTGGGGGAGTTACACAAAGTTCTGCTTTGATAGTTGATAAGTGCATAGCAGCATGTTTTGTGATTTTCTGACTACCTGTTTTTGGAACTTGAAAGCCTGAGATTAGCAAGCAGATGGAGTAGCAGTTAGTTACAGAAGAACAAAATTTGTAGAGCAATTTCCACATTTGGAAATCAAATTGTAACAAAATATTCATAGCATTTTCCTTAAAAATCATCTTTGTTATATTTTATTCTCCATATTTCAACCTTGCAGTAATTTTCTGATGCTCTCAAACTTGAGATTTTCAGAACAATAATGATGACATGGAATGAAAGTTGCTTTTTTTTTTTTTTTCCCCAAAAATTCTGGTTTTACCAATCTGTTTGAAAAGTTTGGTTTTATCCATCTGTTTGGACCATTGCACCATTGCTAAGCCTTTGATATCAAAGCCAAGTACATCAGGAAAAATTTTAAAAAGCATCTGTTACCTAAAATCAGTACTATAAAATCTACATTGCTTGCACAGCAGGAAGTCTCCTACATTATTCCTCAGACCTCATGCATACAGGAATCATGCTTGTCATGATTCTCATACTTTCAATTCATAATTTGCTTTAATTCAAGCTATGAATTCATGAACTGTGCAAAAAGTGTAATAAAGCCACGTATACTATGCAAACTTTTTAAAAATAAACAAGAGAAAACCCAGCTTCAGTCAAGCCAGCTACTCTCATTTCACAAGAGCTGTGATTAATAAATTTTTCCAATAAATGAATTGCTAAAAATAAAAATTAAAAAAAAAAATTGATAAACTGAAATCACGTTATGGAAAAATTTTGGTGAAGTAAAAAAATAGGGACATGGTTTACTGGGAAGTATTTGTGATAGGTGGACGGTTGGACTGGATGATCTTACAGCTCATTTCCAGTTACTCTATCGTTCTAAATCAAGTCATCACTTCTGACTGGAAGAGACGTTTAAAGCAACCACAGACTAAGTAAGGACAATGAACCAAAACTGTGGTCCTGACTGTGTCACATGAGTCAGACATGCTTCAATACATAGAAAAAACAGGGGAATATCTGATATGAGTACAATGAGCATGCCTTTATCACTGTGTTCATGCTTGTTCCAGACTTGACAGCATCAGCATCTTCCCACTCACACTCAAGCATTATCTTATACTGAGCACAGGCAAACACTTTTGTCTACAAAAGATGAGTAGGCTGATTCTAAGATTCTATGATAATGTACAGTGACTCACAACAGAGCTACATTGATTGAGTTGCTAACATTGCAGAGGCCCACATAAAACAGAAAAAAAAAAAAAAAAAAAAAAAAAAAGACTATTTAAAAAGATATGACTATTACCAAAAAAAGGATGCCTCTCTTAGGAAGTACCTGATTCAGTAGTGATTCAGTAAAGGCAGTCAGGTTTGTCCGAATGAAGTCAAATGGCCAGCACTGTAGGTTAGCCTAGAGTTTGAGCAGATAGGGTAGCCACCCTTCCTTTATAAAGTTGTCCTTCTTTCAATAATTACATGATTTTTTTACTTTTTTTTTTTTTTTTTTTTTTTTTTTTTAAGACATCCATAATATCATTCACTGTCTAAGAGGAAAGGTGAATCTCTAGGTCAAACAAGTAATGTAAATGCTGATTAAATTTTGTTCTCAGTATGTGTTTCAGCCAAGAGAAATAGTGTTTTTTAACTAAAAAGAAAAGAACAATAGTTTACATTTACATTCCAGCTTTAGAAAGCAAATAATTTTACAAGAAGATATGAATCAAACAGTGAAATGTAAAAAGAATCTCTCTAGTCTTTCCAAAGGAATTACTGCTAGAATTAATATATATACATGGTTGTTAATTATTCTAATTTTCTTAATGTGTTAAGAAGAATTTCATCCCTTGTATTTATCAGGAAATAAATATCAGCTGTATTAGACATACCACCACCACTACTATCTGTTGGTCCACTGAGAGCACAAAAAAGATGATGATCCTGATTTAAGATTGATTCTTCATGTAGAGGTTCATGTAGAGATTCATTCAAAGACAGGGAATGGTTTTGTGATAGCCCACCCAGTCAAGGCTCATTTACTGAAATGAAGGAAGAGCCTTCCAAACTGATAGATTTAAAAAATAATAATAATAATTGATTCCTAAAGACAGCAGTAGTTGCAAGACATTTAGTCTAACTTACATAGAAGCAGTTTCTCTATTTCTTATGGCAGGTCATTAGGCATAAGAGATAATGAAATAATTCTACCAGTGTGAACAGTGAGAATAACAGTCTTGAAATTTGGTCTGTGACTAAGAAATGAGAGAATATTTATTTTCTTTATAGGTGGTGATTGCATTTGGGAAAAAAACAACAACAACAACAACAAAAACAGCGACAATCTCTTACCTACTATCATTCATCTAAAATGATTTGTTGTAACAGAAAATGAAACAGTGCTGTTTTCGTGATTTCCCCCTAGATAAAATCACAGTAGTTGAGATAAAAGATTTGTGTTTTGTAATCAATATATCAGCTTCATTCTTGACTCAGAAAATAATGTGAACTTGTTCCTCCCATACATCAATCTCTGTTCTATAGAATCTTGCAAGCAATTTTGCTACAACTTGCAATATGATAGGAAAGGGATTAGTGGTTCTTTTGTACAAAAAGCTAGTGTGCTTATTTTAAATGTGTATGTTCTGTGTGGATATTTAGCAAAAAAGGTAATATATGCTAGGCCATCAGTGTAAATGCAAGTTAAAACCTGCTTTGCCCTGCTGCTTGTCATTTCCTACGGCCTATAGGTTATTCAGGAGATTTTTGAACCACTGGGAAAATGAAAAAGAAGAAACTGCATGTGTTCTGGTAAGGGGCTATGGAGGAACGTGGAACCCAAATCTTCTTAAATTACAATTACATTAACATTCATAGAAAATCATGAACATTAACTGTTCACAGAACAACTTATTCCCTGCAGCAACTAATACTTAAATACTTTACAAATATCAACTTCTGCGGTTACTGATTGATTGAATTGATCTGGCCAGCTTGATTATGCTCAAAAAAGCGTTGTGAATTCATAGGAATAAATCATAACTTTTTAGATTTTTAATTTTAGCAGCAGTAATTATTTAAAGTAGTAATTTTTATTACTACTCTCAAATGGTCTGAACTTTGGTAAACCATTATTATTTGTAAAATATATTATTTGTTTTGGAAAGCATTCTTATGTACAGATGAATAAAATTTAAATGTTCTCATTCAAATACATAATTACTGCTCAATATAGAACTGTATGATACAAGCATTGTTTGATTTTGAAGGCTCTAAATGCCTTTTTTTCCAGCACTTTTCTTCATTTGCCAAAATAACTTCAGAATTGCAAGAATTTCATTATGTCAGTACTTAATTTATGAAAATGCTGATACATGTTTACAAAGGATAATCATATGTGTGCTTTTATTTTAGAATTTCATGATAGGTTCCTGAGCTAATGAAAATTAATTTAACAATAATTTTGAAGGTTTTTTTAAGAATGATAATTATGGGAATTGTGGACTGACACTTCTGGTGGCTTGAATACTAGCTATATCTCACACAACAGTTTCTTTTTCTGAATCACTGTCAGAACTACTAAATCTAGTCTTAACAAAGATTGCACAAGTCTGTGAATTACTGAGTATCTTTGGATTAGGCATG
The DNA here is from genome assembly GCA_030625065.1 of Alectoris magna. Taxonomy (NCBI): domain Eukaryota; kingdom Metazoa; phylum Chordata; class Aves; order Galliformes; family Phasianidae; genus Alectoris; species Alectoris magna. The sequence goes on from CM060565.1 coordinate 18,774,572, forward strand.
AAATTATGATTAATATGGAATGTACACATAAGAAATTGTGACCAGGTTAAAAAAATATCTAATGAAATAGAATAAAAGTGATAATAGGAGCCTTTTAAAGCAGAACATTGCAATGAATTGTAATTGATCATCTGAGAGGAAATGGAATATACATACCAGAGAATACATGCCAGTTCAGGAATAGTGATTTCTCCTTAAAGATTGTTTAGATTTGAGTTGTTTGTTATTTCACTTGAGAAAGTTGTTCACTACATGAACAGTAGAAGGGAAGATGCATTCCTTTGAGTTAATGATACATGATCTGCTCTCAGTTTTCATTTGTGTGGTCCTTTTGGGGAATGAATATGGCTGTTTCTGCTGAACTCCCAAGAAAAAAAAGATCTGATTTCAACTGCATAATCCTGGTGTTTCCAAAGCAGCAGTATTCAGAATATTAGTAGTCCTGGTAGCGGCTCGAAGCAACAATCCATTGCTGGTTAATGGAACGTTAAACAGGGCTACTCAAACTCATAGCAGTGGACATGTTAAATAAGAATATGAAACAAGACAAAGTTTATAGTTCTAGGCATTGCTTAGGTTGCTGAACAACTATCTGTTCTAGCGTGTAAAGATAAAATCTTAAAGAAAGCATGAGATAATTAATCTTATACTTCCCCTGTAAAAACAGGAGCCATACACTTTGAATCCAATACTACATCTATTTTAAAGACAAAAGGAAATTAAATAAACAATCAAACTAAAACAACAGCAAACACAAGCCCTTTTCTGAACCTGCAGTTTTTTAACTACAAACAACAACTGTTTGGGAAATAAAGTAAGTCTTATGGAAAATCAGTAAGTCTTACAGAAACTTCAGCAAGTGTGAAAAGTAAGGAACTACTGTCACAAATGCAATATTAAATAGATTCTATCCAGAACACAAAGATTTGGTTGAACTACATGATCTTAGAGATCTTTTCCAATCATAACGATTTTATGATCAGTGATCTCTTCAATACCATTGCATTTCACCTCAGAACAATATGGTGGAAGAAAAATTCCCTCAAGAACATTTCTCTGTGTTTGTTTTTGATTTCTTGTTTTGGCTTGTTTTGTTGTTGCTGTTAATGTTTGTTTGCCACAAAGCCAGTTGATATTTTATCAATAAAAACATTTTTCTTAACTTTGAAACCACTTTTATTTTAAACAAAACATTTATGTTTGGAAGTTTCTTATGATATAGTCTGGACTCAGTCTTCAAAATGCGTACAGAATGCACTCCTAGCTTTTCACCAGAAGAATTTTAAAACACAAAGGTATAAAGATTTTTTGGGAAAACACTTATCCTCACAGATCAGCTCCAGATAAGTATTACATTGTCTGTCCTGTTCCATAAGTCTATCTAGGTGGGAGCTCCACAGCTCCCAGATCAACACTCCAGATCACACTTCAACATGGCCTGGTGAGTCATTGCATATGTAAATCTCTCTACCATATAGCAGCATATGACAATTAGCTCTGTAGCAATATGTCTGCTTCAGAAACTTTTCCATGTTACAACTTTTCCTCCTAAGATTTAATAGATAAAAGAGTACAAAAAATCTCTTACTGGAATCGGGACTTTGAGTATGTAACCTGGCTTTACCTTTTCTTACTGCAGGTACAATACCTTACGTACTGAATCCATCTGCAGTCACTTGTTAAGAGAAAGAACAGTCCAAATTACATAGAATCATTTCTCTCACTCTGCAACCATTTCCAAATCATAAATAAAAGACAAATCGCAAACTACACAAAATTGGTAGAAAAGGATTCCTGCTTTGTTTCTAGATTATAAATAAACATCTATTGCACAGGCTGCTTGGAAACATATTTTCCCCATTTCTATTGCACCCCTAATACTAATGAGATTTGTTAATTATAATGCATCTTTTCCAATGCTTTCAGCTGCTTAATTAATCCCCTAGTTTACAAACTAGTTCTGAATTTGTTCAAAATAATCAGAAACTATAAACCTTGACAGCACTCAGCTGTTTGCTGACATTTTTATTTCTGGTGGACAGACTGTAAATATAGTAGGGGGGAAAACAGCCAACAGTACTTTACTAGAGATCTGTATCTCTACCCATTTGATACTTGTCACTGTCTTGTTAGCAGGGATGAAAGCAAGGAAGTAACTGAACAAACATCAGTTAATCAAAACACTCTGAAATTTTCTTCAAAAGGTATCTTCACTGATGAAAGATTTGGCTGATTAACAATGTTTTAACGTAGGTTCTATGTATTTGTGAGATGTTGACATGGAAGTCAGGAAGGCACCATATGGAATTTCCCATCCCAGATGCCTGCTGATGGCCACTATGACGTGAACTAAGCCATTTCCCTTCTTTGAGTTTCAGTAACTCTCTTTTGGATATTCAGATTGTAAATTCTCTAGAGAGAAGGAAACTGTTGTCAGTCGGTGCCTGTTAAAGGGATTGTTTTGACTGTCAATAAATAGAGAAGTCATACTATTTAAAAGAAATGTTACAGGCACTGAAAGTTCCACTTTTAGCATTATTTGTCCATTCACCACCACTCTGAATTTGATCTCCATTGACCATTCTGATATTGAATACCCATAATGAAATTCTTCCAGTGCATCTCTATCTTAAACTGCTAGGTCATTTCTAATATGCCACTTTATATGCAGTACTGACTAATGGAGAAATACTGGAATTTAAAATTTCATCCCTATTGATCAGATGTCCAGCATATCTTCATCTTGCTTCTCTGAAACTAACATGTTAAACAGCCACTGAATGTGTCCTATTAGCAAAGTGAACAGGCTGTTACACATTAATGAACACTGAGGGCTGTGCATAAATCTGTTGATTCAGCAGTATTAGAGGCTTTAATTCCACACTGAGATGTTTGGAGGAGCTGACCTTCACCTACCACCCCCTATCACCCCAGCAACATGCCCACAGGCAGTGCATCTCAGAACTGGCAGGACAATCATTGTCTGGGCTATGCAGACCATGATGATTTGAATAAGACAGCCAGAGGCAGTTTAGTTAATAACATCAAGCACAACATTTTTTTCTCTACCAGAGATGTACCAGTATCATGGCCAATGTTAGCGATGAAGAACTACTTTGATAACCAGCTGCAAACACTGTCAAAAAGTAGATGGATTTATATTTAAGCCTCAAGACTGAATAAGATATCCTAAGTAGACGATTCTTTAGAAAACATGCCTTTTCCTTCCCAAATATATGAGTAGAATGACAGCAACAAATTCAACTGTGTTACCTATTGTACTCACAACAGTGAACAAAATGCAAAGAGTAAAATATAAAAGAAAGTTCAGAAGTAAACAGCGTCTCTAAATGAAAAGTAGAGGCAGGTGAAAAACATAAGGTGTAGACAGAGCCAGACATAGTCTGCGTGTGGAGGTGGAAGGCACAGAGGACAGTCGAACAAAGAGAGAAACAGAGTGGAAAAAATTCTTTGTGTTACATATAAACACCTTCACATGGTCACACACACTGTCTGAAGTTTTTGTTTTTCTTGCTCCACTGCACTGATGCATTTTGACAGGATATTTTGTTCTGCCTCCAGGGTTTTCAGGGAGAAGGGACTCATGGGTTATTACTGCTCTGGTGAGGAGTTTGACTGAAATGTTTTGGCTCATTTCCTTGAGCTATGCATTAGCCAGATGGTTTGATGCATGTAGCATGCCACCCTGTTTGATCCTGCGGTTGGACTTTAGAGTCTGTTCCACTGTCAAAGGAAAAGATTACTATGAATGTTCTCATTGATATTCACAGTGAAGAATGATCTGACTGCCACTTCACTCATACTGCAGGTTAAGAGAGGGTGTCCTGTCAAAATAGAGAAGGGTCTTCTAATATAAACCAGAGAGGAGGTTTCAAGCAGAAAATTATATTCCAGTAGTTCAGACTTCTGTATTCTCAAACACTGATTTTCTATGTCAGAACCTCTTCTTCATTAGCAAATAAAAGTAATATCTCACTTTTCAAAAGGAAGGAAAGAATGAATTTTAAAAGATTTTATGATAAAATTATTGGATACAATTTTACAAATTGTGATTTATAGCACAAATACGTTTCGTACACTATTTTTTATTTTTTTTAATGACTGTTTACATGCGTTGATAGGGATAGGACAAAGGCGAATGGTTATAAACTGAGGCAGAGGAGATTTAGGTTAGATATCAGGAGGAAGTTTTTCACCCAGAGGGTGGTGACATAGTGAAACAGGTTGCCCAAGGATGTTGTAGATGCCCCACCTCTGGAGGCATTCAAGGCCAGCTTGGATGTGGCTCCGGCAGCCCGGTCTAGTGGTTGGCAACCCTGTACATGGCAGGGGGATTGAAACTAGATGATATTTGAGGTCCTTTCCAACCCCTAGGCCATTCTATGACTTTAAATGCTTTCTTGTGTACAGGACCTCACCATGATATTCATCACATAAGCCAAAGATTCTCTCTGTGGCTATAGAATCATAGAATCACTCAGGTTGGAAGGGACCTCAAGGATCATCAAGTCCAACCGCAGCCTAACCATAGTACCCTAACTCTAGCAACCCTCTGCTAAATCATATCTGCAAGCACCACATCCAAACGGCTCTTAAACACATCCAGGGACAGTGACTCAACCACCTCCCTGGGGAGCCTATTCCAATGATTAACCACCCTTTCTGTAAAGAAGTGTTTCCTAAGGTCCAACCTAAACTTACCTGGGTGCAACTTGAGGCCATTTCCCCTCGTCCTGTGCAACTTGAGACCATTTCCCCTCGTCCTGTCACCTGTCACCAGTGAGAAGAGACCAGCCCCGCTCTCACTGTAAGCACCTTGAGAGCAGGGCTGGTCTCTTCTCACTGGTCTCTATGGCACACTAGCACAGTGAAGGAGCAGCCAAAAGGTAGGGAAAAAGTATGGAGAACTCCAATTGGGTGGACTCTTGTCCACTTAATTCTGACATGGGGGAACAGGTCACAGAACTGAAGGCAGTCACTATGTCATAGGGTCAACAGCACTCCATAAGGCTGCTCTCCAGAGATGCTGAACAGGGTCAAGGCAGGAAATCTGCTGGGTCCTGCCAGCTTCAGATATAAGATGTACCAAAATTTTGAGAACATGGCTTTAAACACTATGTACTTAAACAACAAATTCTAAAATATGCTCATTGCTGCTATCCAGTCATTAATCCAGCCAACCTACACTTCCTTGGAGTTGATCATAAGTTAATATTCTGTTTGGAATTACCAAAACTAAATTACATTCTGAAAATGGCTTTCCAAGACAATTTATTTCTATTGCTGCACATCTTGCAGCATTTAAAAATTCCCCCATTGTACTGGATTTGCTATATTACCGTGACCATAAATTCTGGAAGTTGGCCAAAAAAATCAAGGAAAAAAGTGACATGAAGTAAGCTCAAACAGTGAGAAATTTTTATTTCCTGACTGAAACGGAAAAGTTTAACATTCTTCATAAAGGTTCTACAAGTTGTGCAGTATCCCTCTGGCTTCTGAACAGGAATTATCTCCTCCGATATTGTCTATCAATCTCTGAAGAAAAACTGTTCTTTCTTGCTGTGAGATAGGATGCCAAACTCATACTCATGCCACAGTCCCTAAAACTAACCTTTTGAGGTTCTTATGTAGCTCTGTACTATTGATACAGTGTGCATTCCATTTGTCTACTCCGACACAATTACAATGGAATGGACTCATAAACCTGCTGCATGCCAACAGATACAGAAAAAGTCTGAGCAATCATCAGCGAACTTGTTTATCTTATGATCAAGAATCACCTATCTGCTTGACTATACACTATCTTATAAGGCAGAAGTGGCCAAAATACAACTCGCTGCTATTTGAAATAACACCTTTCCCAACTACCTAGAGAAGGACCAGGAAGGTACTGAAAAACATCCTGAAAAGAGCATCCTTGGGACAAGCACTTGATCATGCAAGAGTATTTACAATAATTAAACCCAAAACACTTACCTTCAAAGATTCAGCTCATTTGTGGTACCAACAGTAATGGGAGGACAGTTGGACTAGATGATCTTGTAGGTCCTTTCCAACCTTGTGATTCTACGATTCTATGATTTGCAGCCTGACAGAATAAATAGCTGCCAAGAACTCATCTGTAAGTGACCTGCCCTTTCTCTATTGGTAACTGCTATAGCTTCTTGGGACTAGTAGAACAAGATTAGTCCCAACTCCTCAGCTCTTGACATTTATAGGGTGGCATATCACTGCAAGGCCACCTCCATTGACATAAACTAATAAACAGATTTGTCAGATGCACACGAGACTGACGCATATTTATCTTCTGCCCCATTTGGCCTCTCTGGGTAGGATAGATAGATTGAAAGTCAAGATCAGCAAACTGTTCATTCCTGCATTCCTGTTTAGAAGATTTAATCCCAGTCAACTGCTTAGTATATACTGTCTCAGAAAACTTTGTGCCCAACTCCTTTGGAAGTCACAAGAATTTTTTATGTAATTCTTTTACATAAAATAAATCCTCTTTTATGTTGTTCATTTCTCTCCTGAGCCCACCTCCAGCAAAACAGCATTCGGTTCTGATTCTACATGGGAATCACTGTGTGAAAAAATTTTAGTGCTGTTAAGGCTACAGATCAGTGAGTCATTTCCTCAAATCCAGGTGCACAGGATCTGAAGATCCGAAGTATTTTCCTATCCTTTTTATTTCCTGTTGGGTGGTCTAGGAAGTTCTTTACTAAGTTGCCTTGCATATCATAAAGTGAACATACTTAATGCTGCATGATCAGAACCTCACAGTTAAAATCTTATGACTGTGAGTCTTGGATACTTAACATTCTGAGTGTCCTAAGGAATTAATTTCCCCAAGTAAGAAAAGCGCTTATAAAAATAAATTGTTCCATCCTTAAAATATATAGAATTTTGAAGCTTCAGAAGCATTCTGAGCAAGAAGTTTGTACAGGAGTTTGTCTTCATATGGCTTATGGGAATTGGTTACCTAATTGTTTTATTTCAAGCCTTAAATATTTTGAGATATGTATTGAGTTTAAAAGATTCAGACTGTGTTAGATGCAGGCTGGCAGAAAAACACTAAACTGTTCTCACAATGCTTTTCTTGATATTAAGCCAAAATATTCCAATACTTCCCAACCATTGCACTTCAACGACTACCTCCTTCAAAATTACATTGTGACAGCACACTAAGTACAAAAGGCAGTCACAGTGTTAAAGGTATTTTTTAAAGCACTATGTTTCCAGAGCAAGAAAGTAGACAGAAAGAGACTCTTCCAATTCTACTTCTATCGGTCACATTGCCAGCAACAAAGAGCCTTGCTGAACATGTAACAAGAGGTGAATTTAATGTCGATGCCTTGTTCAGTCTTTTTGCCTCTCTGCCAATGCTTCCAACAAATACCCAGTTAGCAGTGACAGCAGTGGTGCTGTTTATGAGAAACTAACCCTAGACTGTCATTTCTTTAAAATTAAAATTTCAGAACAGACACAGGCTAGTGAAGCTTTTAAGTCCCTATTGATGTGTGCCAGAATCTGGCTTTGGACTAGTGACTTAGAGGTGAAAATCTTTCTTTGTATAAGTCAGTCTGTCTCCGATAGAATGAATAGTAGCACACATTTCATTCCAGCCTACTTTATTTCTCCCGAGACAAAGGAAGTCTCGCCCTGTGCAATATCTGGAGCAATCTCTCCCATGCCCTACCTCTTCGCTGTCTAACCAAAATAAAATTGAGTTTTCGTGGGCAGTCAGGTCACAGAATCACAGAATTGTAGGGGTTGGAAGGAACCATTGTAGAGGTTGGAAGATCACTGAGTCCAACTTCCCTGCAGAGCAGGCTCCCTAGAGCAGGCAGCACAGTGTCTCTAGTAAGCAAGTGGGCTGGGACATCCAGTACTGGCAAGTGAACACAAAAAATGCTGCAAAAAAATACAAAAGGTGTAAAGTTCAAACTTAATAAACACAATAAATTGTCACAGGAGAAATTACCCAGCAATGATAATGAACATAATATTTCAGAAAAGTACATTCAGAAGTTACTATAAGGGATATGAATGAGAGAGAAGAAGGAGGAATATACAAGGGAGCCTTTGGAAAGGCTGATGAAAACAAAATCTGGAAATTACTGGAATGTGCCCATAAGGAACAGTCTGTTAATTTATTGTTGTGTTTTACCTTTTGTAAACTTCTGCATACACTGATGAGCTATTCAGTAAATAATAGTACACAGTAAATTTAAGCATATGGACTAAACTGCAATCATAGTTTGAAGTTTTCAAACGTATTACAGCGCTGCTGTTTTATTTCAAAGACCGAATCCCAGCACACTAGAGTTTTCTCAAAAGATCTCACTTCTATGTAGGGTCTGAATTCCCAGCACAGAGGGTTTTGGTTTATCTTGGTACTCAGGGCTTGACTCTCTCTTGGTCGCTGTTTGCTTTGAATACCTGGACAAATTATTGCTATTTGAATCTCTTTCTTCTGTTCTTTTTCTTAATGCTTCTGCTACTGCCTTCTGAAATAGAATGAATCCCATATTAGGCTATTTTTGATCTGGCCTTGTAAAACCCTTCTCCAATGCAGTGTAGAAAGCTATTCTCTTTTATTATTAAAGGAAGACAGACTTCCTATCTGACATTATGGCTGCTTTACAATCTCTTTCTGTGGGTGTAAAAGACAAAATGAGTTACAAAATTCTGGGGAATGGAACTTGCACAGTGTGCCTGAATTGTAGACCCAAGGTTATTGTTTGTGATTGTTCTCCTTTTTGGCTTAGCTGTATGGCAGAAAGCCATCTACACACTATTCCTTTCCAGCTCCTGATCTGCTGATAATAAAGGACATGTTGCGAGGTGATATGGCTGAGCTCCTGCCAGCCAAAGCTGGCATAATGGTGCCTTTGCCAGCTAAAATGAATCAGAGCAATCTACAGAAATAATCTAACATATTCTGGGACCAAGGTAGCCTTGGAGATTAGATCATCACCAAGTTATTATAAAAAACATTTTTGACAGCTTTCCCACTGTTCAGAATTATGGGTTGAACTAAGCAAAGCTTAGCAAGACTAAAGAACTGAATCTTTCAATTAGAGACCCATGAAACTTTGAACTGAAGTAAGCCCCAACAATACAGCCTATGTATTATTTTTTAAGAATATAGGAGAGCTGGAAAATAAAGGTAGAATATATCATACTGACATAATAGAGACAAGGTAGGTGATGCTTGCTCATATGCCTCGCTTATCCATACCTGGCTGGTCATATCTCCTATGCTTCAGACAGGAAAGCCTTCGCTCCCACCACATCTTCTGTGATTTTACTGTGCTCAGTTGGAAATCCCCAGCTTAGCTTTTGTACTTTCAGGGACTCATCTCACACCTCATCTGACCCAACTGCTATAAAATGTTTTCTAATATTCTCCTTCAGCTGTTTCCCTCAACTAATTCATGCTCTCATAATTGTAATTACTACACAATTACTATAAAATCCCTCTTGTGTACACACACCTTCCAGACTACTATAGAATTCTAAGTTATTAGCTTTAGTGTGACTCTACATGCACAATATAAAATCTGTGGACAATGGATCACCTGTTTATTTCTGATCTTGTCTGTAAAGGAAACAAAAACAAAATTATTCTGACTTTTAAGTAGATACATAGAATGTCAGCTAAGTACTCACTAATGTTTGAACAGTCCTAATCATTAGCTAAAAACCCATCTCGTCACATTAAGCATAACTGAGGAAAAAAGCGACATCCATTGTGAAATCAATAGAATTAGGACAAATACATAATACTACAAACTTAGTCCTACTATTGCCTCAGGCATTTATTTCTTCTTGGAACTGCTGTCTTCTCTTTCCCTCCACTCTGGATTAGAGCTTCCTAAAATCTTTGGTTGATACCAAAAGTATCCTGTCATCTCCAAATGAAAGCAAAAGAGATGGGTGCTGAAAGTTTAAGGTTTTACTTAAAAGCTAGCCTAGGCAATGAGAAAATGTTCAGATTTCTCCTCAAGTGGAGGGATAGAGAAGACAGCAATTCCAAGAAAAAATAGATGCTTGAGGCAATAGTAGGACTAATGGAAACTGGACATCTGTGAAGTAGACTGTTAAGGTGTAGAGAAATGGGACAACCAGCTTTGGAGTCATGGAAGGTTCAAACAAACAAACTTACAGATGCCTTGCCTCTCAAAGGAAAATGCAGAAGATACACTGTGCTTCACAGCAAACTTTTCTTGCACCCAGGGACATTGCATTGATGATAAATTCCTTTCCAAGAACTGTTGCAAGCCCTGGCTTCCAGCTCCTTGGGGATTTTGCTATGCCAATCAAAGCTTAAAAACAGCAACAACAAGTAAAGTTTAAAATACACAAAATGCTTGCATTTTATATTATTCTTATAAGCACCAAAAAGCAACAAGGATTCTTTAGTGAAAAAATAATAATAAATTAAAATAAACTTGTATCTTAAATCTGAGTAATGCTCTGGGGCCTATAATAAATTACATTTATTTTTACAGAGAAAAGCCTACTAGCAGTCAGTGGGTTACTTGGTTTGGGCTGTTCTTCCTTTTTTTTTTTTTTTTTTTAAATAGTTTTTAACCTTTATTCCTTATTTCATATTTTATATTAATCTTTTAAAAATTATTTTAAATAGAAGTGTATAAATAAATCCCCTGAACATCAATTTCCATTTTATTTCTTTATATCTCTGCAGAAAACATTCTTAGGATTTGTCACAAGATTTACTGTTGTCTGACAGCTGTCCTTTATCTACTAAGGTAGTCACCATTTTCAGCAGGGCTCCTGGATGATTGAGCCGAGCCAAGCAATGTGACACAAATGCCATTAAGGAATCTTATCACCCATGAGAGAGCAAATTGCTACACTGTATCACAAACTTAGAGGAAAAGAACTAGAAGGATCCACAAAATAAGCAACCACAGTAAAGCCCCATGGTTATCTTTTTCTACAAGCGCACTTTTATCAATAATGTATTCAACCCACCAGATGTGCTCCACTCTTTGAAATACATGAAAATGGACCTAACACGTTTTTCCGATTTTTTCTTTTTTTTCCTTTCGCACACAAACACAAATCTTTCTACTATACATTGGGAAAACCAGGTAAATGGAAAATGTTCTCTGCTCGTACACTCTACTGCTATAAAAACAACTTCAGAAGAAAATAAGAAATAATATACATCTTTGTATTTATTTGCAGTGGCATGAAAACAGGCACATTGTGTCTATATTTTTCATAAGATAAGGCAACAGCAGTTGCCTAGTAGAGAAAACCCATCACCCACTTACATCCACTAGCACCAAGTATTTCTCTACATTATGTTATCACTAGTACTTGTATACGCTTGCTCTTTGCTATAATAGAAAATGATGTCACACTGCCTAAATTGTTCTCTGTCACAGGTCCATCAAAGACAGTTTGACACGCAACAGAACTCTCTGTGTCCCACCAAGCCTCAAAATTTCTGGCCTTCTAGTATCCTTGAGGCTTTGTAAGAACATGTGTGAATCATATGCGATAGCCTTAGAAGAACAGTTCTAATGATTAGAGATTCCTAACTTCAGCTGCTTATGGCTGTAGAGATGATTTATAGAAGTCAAAATGAACAGCTTACCCAAATGCCATACAAAGGAGCAATTGAATATAAAATGTGACTATTTCAAAAGTGCCAGAGTTGTTCTAGTTCCCTTTCCAACGATTCCATCTCATCTCAAATAAAAGCACTTTAAAGACTGAATATGGCAGCCGCTGCCCAATAGACCGGTTGGGCAGAAATAAATTTTAAAAATGTTATAAAAACAAGCCAGGAGTATGATTCCATTAACTAAATGGGACTCAATAAATGGCTATCATTACTCATTGTTACTGTCCTGTTGAAAGAGGGGAAGACTAATTATGAATGGATTTGTTTGTGTCTATAGTTCTTTCATTTACAGGCTTCTGCCTCTATAAGAATAATTGCAAACTCAGAGTAGGTCTTCCTGAAATGCATTACTCACAAGGACAAAAATCAGTCCAGAATTCCAGCTAATGACAAAGCGTTCCTCAGAATTAAAAACCAAGTTAATAGGCTTACAGTTATTTGTCAGGGATTATTGATTAATCTTACATTTGGTATTACTTTCTACAGTGAAATCAATCCCATTCCTCAAATCAGACAGCTTGTGCCTTGTCACTCCAATGTAATGAAATCAGCTATTAGTTTCTGCAAGCCCAGTCCTGATATTGATTTTTGATAGCTCTACAGGTTGCCCTTTATCCAGAGACTCAGGAGGATAGTGACACCTTCAGGGAGACAGGGGCCCTACAACTGGCTTTTTTCACCTAAGTACCACAGAACAAGGAATTACTTATTAACATGAAGGACTTTTAAAATTAAACAAAACAAAGCAAAAAAAAAAAAAACAAACAAAACGAACAAACAAACCAGTAGGAACAAAGCTCTGTTAGTGACTTCTAACCTGCAACCTATTCTGAGGCACATGAATACACTGCAATAGGCACTCATTTTGCTTGCTTGCATCTGGGCCAAAAAGCCCCTTTTTAGCTATTTTGAGATAGATGTTTGGAATGCACATTATTTTTTACTCCAATAGAGAGTGCATTTTTTTGCCAGAGTCATCAGTGAGAAAACAGGATGAGAAATGGAAAATGTTAATAAAAACCACGGAGGCAGCTGTGTGAAGTGCAGGGTGCAGCCACCAGGAGTGGCTCCAGCTGCTACAGCATTGAGAAAACAGGAAATAATCCAAGAATTGGATGCCAAAAGAGGGATGTAATTCTGGAAGCTTTTCACATTTCAGTGACAGTTTCCTGAGCTAGAGTGAAAACTGAGCCCAAATAAAACTTTCTCAGAGTTCGGGGATATTCAGTTGAAGGGGATTTGATGTTTCACAGTTACTCACAGGGGAATAGATAAGAACACTGACTACTGGCCCATCTATTCAAGGGGGATGGACAACTACATTTGGGTGTATCTCACACAATTATGCTTCAAAGGGATGTGAAAATGGCATAAAAGATTGACTGTGACCTGCATATGAGGTAGGTGGATTCTTAACCAAAATTCAGACCTGGATCTGATCTAATCTACAAATCCTGTTGCTAGTATCTAGCACTATTATTTTATTATCATTATTTTGCCTATTATTTGTAAAAATGGATTTCATAAAATGGGATAGTCAGCCTCCATTACTTCTGTGCAATTCAGTTTGTACATGTTTTATCAAAAAGTAGTTGGGGGAGAAGCTTAGAAGTATAAGGTGCTAACCTCAGTGGCTGGATATGGCTTGATTAGATTGACCTATAGACACAGGCTGAAATTTGCATTGCAATTTTCATACAGACAAAAGAGAAATTGCAAAAGAATTGTTTTATTTCAAATTCATTAATTGCCTTCATCTTTATCTTCCTGCTATCCCTTCCACCAAGAACAGAACAGGCGAACACAAAGTCTACAAAGATCACTGGCTCCGTACAGGCACGTGAACATTCAATAACATTTTAAGTATTTGTAGCCTATTAGTCATAACTTTAGCTTTTTAACTCTTTCTACTCTTATACGATAAACACAATATAGCTTCTACTTTTTATCTTTCACATTACCTCTTGCTGCAGGGAGATATCCTTCTGTGGCTTTTTGTTGTTTGTTTTTTTTTGTGGCAGCCGGTTTGCAGTGCAGCTGGCAGCACACTTAGGTCAATTGCAAACTACTGATGACTTTTAGATTCTGTAGATGACTGTAGCTGTGGGCTCTTATGCTCCTACAGTACACCAGGAAGGAATAACTTGCTCAAAATCCAAAGAGAACACAGAAAACATGGAACAGTTGTTAAAAATATTTTCTGTAAATCTGAATTTCAATGGTGCAAATTCAGTTATGTCATTTAGCTTACTTTCATTAATAATTTCACATTCCCACTAATGTGACCAAGATAAGAATCTGATTTCAAAGCTTAAAATTTCATACAGTAACTTCTATTGTACACAAGTTGGTGTAGGGACTTTAACAGGCCACAAAAGTAGCTGAAATGAAAGGAAGGAAAAAATACAGAACGTCACACAGAATTGCTAGTAAATGAAGAGTCTGGATGATCTGAACACATGGAATAATGTTGCAGCCAGCCCTTTAGGGAAGGTAAAGGGCTTTGCTTGCTACAGAAAATTGCAGAGCACTATACACAGTTACAGCTTGTCACTGATCATGATTCCAAATCCTTCCCCGAGGTAACTTGAGCACTTTCAGAGGATTTACTCTAACGGTGAAATGGACCCCCAAACAAATAGAAATCTGCTCACAAAGACAAGCACCAAACTAGATCAAGAAAGAAACATAACCCCTCAGCTACTAAACTATCAAGGTGTGGCTCCTAGCAGGGTAATTTTTCATGCAAAAGGTTTGCTCCTTGCAAATCAACATTTCTTCTGCCTCCACACTGTTTCTGTTTGACTCAGCAATGTTCAATACACCTGCACAGGCAGTACTGCCAGGAGCCCCTCCAGCTCCCCCAGACCCAGTGTCCTGGGCAAGTTTGGGTCATCTCCTGCTTCTGTCTTTTTTCAGCTTGGTTCCCACTGCAGCTGGTTGTAGGCAGCAGAGAGACCTAGACTACAACCAGCACTGGAAGCACTACTGTCACTTCCAAACAGTCTTACCCTTCTCCTAGTTAAACCTCCAGTTTTCCTGCTGCTCCTACACACGCTGGTTTGGGGATGTTACCCGATCCTTCCAGCCCAGAATCCTAACAAGTTAACAGGAACTCCTGTTCAAATATCTGAGACATAGTCCTAAGCTGTGTAAGCAGCTCCTGGTGAGTGTCTGGAACATTTTAACCTGGGTTATTTTCTTCAAAAACAACTGCCTGGTTTCCCAGGCATTGAAAGGTTTGTTAATACACGTTTTCAAAGCTTTTTGGATGACAGGAAACGTTCCAAAGCCATATGATTCCATAGTGGCCATCTTAAACATATTTTTAAAACACTCACCTTCCTACTGAAAACACAAATTACTACAAAGTAGTATCAGAAAGAAAGCAGCCCAAAGATTAGGCTCTTCTGATTTCAAGATAATAAATTACGGCATTGCTGCAAAGAAGTTTATCTGCTCGACATATAAGCTCAACAATTTGCAGAGTGCATTCAGCTATATTTTTGAGATATGAGATGGACTTTATTGATTTTTGTTTTAAATTATACTAAATTTGGCACTGAAACAGTCATTATATTTTAACATCTCAGCAGGATACGTTGCTGCCTGCAGCACTGTTGTGGTAAATCAAGCTTAGGACTGACAATTAGTTGTGTTATTTGTTTAGTTGTCCAAGAGCACATATGGAGGTTCACAAGTTATTTTGAAACTAGTAGGAGCAACCTCCTCACAGCCTCAGAAAAATTTACCACAATTTAACTAGATGTTACTTTGTTTCTCTCAGAAAAATTCATTAATGAGAACTACAGCCACCTAAACAAGGCTGTTTTGTGAATACAACTGTTCCACCAGTTATGAAGTAAAATAAGAGAGGAAACAAAAGAGAAATCAGTTGCTCACATCATTTTGTTTTAGTTCCCCTTGCTTTCCTATGAAAAGTCTGGGGTCACTGTGAGCCCAAGATACTCATTATATTGTTTCCCCTAGGTAATTCTGTAAAGGTTACAGAATGTCAGTAATCATCCCTTTTATGTCTTACTGGAAGTTTATGATTGAAGGATTACCTTGCTAATACATGTTTAAATGAGGCTCTGACAATGTTAGTGGTATTTAAAAGAGCTCTGGCATTTGAAACGTTTGACAACAATAGATTGCGCTGATATACAGAACTACACTGGTATTATGCTGGTTCTGAGAGTGAAGATTTTAACATCAGCTTTGTTTCAACACTTAGCTTTTTTAATCCACAGTAAAACTGTTTCATACCAAATGCTGAACAGAACATCAGAAAAGCTGAATGTAATAGAATGATTCAAAATGGTTGCCAATATGAAAAAAACCATAATAATTATCTCATACTTAACAGCTGGCACCATTATCACTACACATAAAAGATTAAATTTAAACAGCTTTTTATTTATTATTATTACATACTAAATAATAAACTTTAACTATCTTTGCTATGAATTCTTTGAAACTGGCAGCAAGAAATACAAATATAAGCAGGGCAGTACCTGGCCTCTCTCTCTCTCTCTCTTTTTTTTTCTTTTTTTTTTTGACTGCTCTTCCACGAATAACAGATACGTAGCTAAGTCTTAAAGTCATGGGCAGGATGATATGTAATGTCTACCCCTACTAAGTAGGTATCTCCAAAAGTAATTCCTCCTATTTATATCCATGGAAACTACAAAAATTCAAAGAGCACAAGAACACCACTCAACAGAGCAAATGCTCAGTTACAGAATGCTATTTATGAGCACATAAACCACCTTTAGCTATGCATTTTTGACTGTGAAGAACAAGAGTCTTCATGCCACGCTCATAAAAGTCTGCACCAGCAGAGGTTACTCATTGTAGCCACTGCTGAAAGACATCACCTAAAGCTTCACTATACTCTCATCCTATTGCCTTGGCTATCTCTTCTGTTTCTGACCAAAATCCCACTTCTCCTATGTTATGTGAGTTCTGTCTCTTGCCTCATTTGTATTAGGTTGTTAAACCATACGTAGTAACCACAAAAAGCTGCATTTCTTTCCGTCACAACTAAACTTTATAATAATAAACATTGATCATTTCAGAAATTCAAATCAGTCTTCGTTACAGCTTGTTCAATTCTTATATCCTCAGGCATCAGTGTGTACTACAATATGTACGTGGCACACGGATGAGAACAAAAGTTGTGCTCAGAGCTAGCCATAAATTAACAGAACTATGAATGGTTTCTTGAAAGCTTCAGCAAAGACAGACAAATTTTTTGTACCTCAGGATTTTTGGACTATCCACCAAGAATTTAGTGAATGCTACAGCCTCTGTCATATCCCAGCAAGCAGTGTCAAGTCTGGAATCCAAAGGTCACAGGTGATAGCACAGAAGATTCATAAAATCTCATATGAAATAGAAGTTTCAGTACATGATAATTTTTCAGTTTACTTCATCATCATAATTAGTAGGCAAAGCTTTTCTCTTCTGAGCAAGAATACTGTTGCCAAACACCATCTGAATGCAGATAAGTGATAAGGGATTCCAAAATCTAGCTAGACCCTTAGATCACTAGGAATAAAAGGTTACAAACAAATTATACAGCATTTTCTATCAAACTGTTCATTAGTTTCCATTTCACTGAAGCTCCCGAGAAAAATGCAATCTCGGTAGCAAAATAGGTGTGGTATCTAATTTTTGCCAGCTTTTGATTTGAAAGTAAAATGGTACTTGAAGACTGGTTTGGTCAAGACCTTACATGTCTGTAAGTAACTGTTTCTTAAAGCCATTTCATATCGTTAAGATGATTTAGCGCAGTCAAAAGGTTCAATGTTTTCCATTTTAAGAAACGAAGGGGCATATAACTAGATTTTGCTTCAGGATATGGAGTCCACTCCAGCCCCACCAAACTAGACAATTTCGGCCAGGGTAGCCATAGCACAGGCCGCTTGCCTTGACAGTGGGGTATCCTTCCACTCCGGAAGGATAAGCTACTATTCCCTATGAACAAGTAACTCTCAAACCTATTGGGTAGGTTGCTCTGGTGTTTTTTGTTCTTTATTTTGATTGAGTTGTAGGTTTAGTTTGCTTTTCAAAGGACATTCTTAAAGCAACAAATCCTGTAACATTCCATTTTTGTTAAGGATATATATACCTATTTCCCCCCCATTAAACCTACATAGGTTTCTTGCACTGTTTTCAATTATTAAGTGACAAACACTTTACTTGTTCATCCAAATTAAAAAGACGGGAGCAAAATGTCAGAACTGCAATTGACACATAATAAGTTCACTATAGTGTTTTGTGGATGAGGAAGTTGTAGGGCTAGGAAACAAGTATAAAATAAAGGTATCTTTTAAAATTACTTTTGACCAAAAGCATCTAAATAGATTATATTAAATAATAGGATTTCTCTGCTGATTTCAAGTGCTTTAGGATAAATCCTGAAATTAATTGCAGAATTATATTTTTGAAGGAGTAAGCGAGGTTGTAGAAGTGGGATCTTCTATTATAATGATTCCTGCTTGTACAGTTTACATACATGAACATGCTTTCAAACTGAGTACTGCTTGAAATATTTCTGAAAGTGACATTCTCTCCTGATAGCAATATTAGCAGGACAGAAACTCAAGCAAACGAAATGTAAGATGCAAGATAGCATCCCTAAAACACAGACTATGAGTGTCTTTCCCTGAATGCACTATTCCATGCTGAATGAATCTTTTCTGGTTCATGCCAAGAAACTTGATAGAAGAAAAATCAAAAGCTGCTAATTCATGAAGTGGCAGTAGCAAATATTGCTTGAAGATTATATGCAGTTGACCAGCTCTCATGTCCTCTGCAAGAGACTAATTGAGACAGATTTTTAGGCTGACTCACAAAAAGAACGAGCGTATGCTTAGCCTACCATTTGCTTATCACTTAATTCTAATGCTATTTAAATTTAATAGAAGATATTACTTATATCAAGTAGCTCAGGTTTGTGAAAGCTGAGCTGTCAAAGAAATTATTATTTAAAATAAAATTTTCAAAAAAACCTGCACTGTACCCTCAATTTTTCTCTAAAGCTGTAACTATAAACGATGCCACTAAATTACACTTTCAAGGTCTACGGTATATGAGTTACTTCCACCATACTGTATGATATAAAGCAGAGAACATAGCTCCAATGACCAGTTTTCAGACCACCCAAGAAAGGTACTGGCCAACTCTCAGTAATAAAGAAGAAATCGCTTACTGCTTTCTGATGAACAAGACTTGCTGGAAAACTCCCAAAGAAAATGACCTCTAAGTAGAAATGTTCCCCTTCTAGCTGCCAGCCCTTAAATGAGAATCTGTCACACAGGTGAATTGTTTGCACCTGTGCTCCCAGGTCTGGCCACACCCCTTCACCAGGTGCTCAATCACTGGTTCAGGCTATGACCTAACAATTCCCATATACTTGTTAGTACAAACATACTGGAAAAAATACATCAGTCCAGAATAATTAAAGAATAACTAAAGAATTTGTTGTAGTGTCATACCTTTTTTGTGAAATGATAGAATTGAGAGAGTTTAGCTGCTATTCCCTGTATCTCTTCATTCCTCTTGGTTAACAAAGTTAAATTCAGGAGACTATGAAAAAAAAAAGGAGAAAAATAAGAAAAAAATTCCATTTGGAAAATAGCATTTTGGTTTAATTGATATGCAGAATCTAAATATGTAGAATCTAAAACTACAGGAAAAAAAAACTGCTATACTGACTTCACAGAAAATAAGCTTGTTTTACTTACCCTGAAATTAGTTGGGGGGGTGGGGGAGAGAAAGGAAGGGGAAAAAAAAAAGGAGAGAAGAAAGTAGAAACACTTTTAGAGCCAGATGTATACTCCATAATAAACTGTTCTGGTCAGCCTGGGTATTATCGAGCTAGAGAATGAACATCACCCTTGGTATTTGTTTTCTGTATGAAGTGGAAAGCCCCCCACTGCCTGCTGAAATTATCTGGTTAGATTTGCTTTCTTTCCTGTGTTGTCCTATGCCAAAGACATATCTCAGAAAAAGTCCGTATACATATTTTGTCTGGCCACTGGCAGAATAAGATGAATAGGACTTGATTGCAATCCAGTGTTGGGCTCTGGCTCCCTTACACTCACAATGTATCATGATGGCATTCCTGACTGGAGGGGAAAATAGACTCATATCATCTCAGCCAGCATAATAGAAGCTGCACAAAGCATTGGGTAGAGTTGGTGTAACAATACACCATTCACAGGCTATGCATGATTAACTTCAGTCTCTGGGCATGGTGGATGCTAACTGTTTTTGTTGGGACATTTTGCACTTTCATGAAGCGCATCACATATTTATTACATCAGTCAAGATGGGGGTGAGTTGAACAGTGCTAAGTGGGTGTGGTTGAGTCCTAATGAGTGTGAAGAAGACCGAATTTGGCACTTCTTATTTGGCAAAGGTGCAGGTTAATATGGGAGACTTCTTTAACCTTCATACTTTCTCACATCCTGTTGTGTGTTGCAAAAGAGCATCTTCTACAACTCTTTTAACTCACACCCTGCCTACGATCAAATAATTCACACTGGTTCAGACACTCAGTCTGGACCTGTATGGGAAACTGTTAATCACAGCCTGAACCTCTGATTAACCATCTGAGGCAAGTGACAGGTCAGCTGCAGGAGCACAGGTGAAGGTAATTCAGCTGTGCTCCCAGAAGGGGTGGAGCTTGACTCTGCCTCTCCTAGATCCCATTTAAGGACTGACCACCACTAAGGCAGCATCTTTTTTGGAGATTGCTGCTGTGTGAAGCTCCTTGTGGTGCACATCCATCCTAACCATGAGCCTCAGTGTGGGTGAGTCTCTATAGCCTCTGGCTATCCATCTATTAAAACCTTGTATAATTACAACTATACAGGACCCCATAGTGAGCAGGGCAGAGCATGGCCAGTCCATCACTCTCAGCTCACACATGATGGCTCTTATGGATGAAAACATCTTCTGGACTCCAACACTGTGGTAATGGAAGGTTGTTAATTTCATAAGGTATAATATTCCTTTTTCTTACATTCCTTGTAAACTACAGAACTGGTAGCTGACTTAGAGCACAGTTTTGTACCAGGCAGCCAATAAAGGATCTCCCTGAGCCTCTGTCCACAGCAATGTGAAAGTGAGAGTTAAAGAAAAGGTGAAATCATGACAATCTACTCCTAAGATTCTAGCAAAACCCAGCGTTAATATATTTCTTCCCCCGCATCCCTTTTTCTATTTTCCAGTCCTACTACAGAAGCTGAAAAAAATTCAACCAGACAATCACAATGCATTACTTTTGTCTGACAATTTTTTGATTGTCAAAATAGCACTGATTAATAAACGTTATCAGAAAACAGGTCTTTTGTTAGTGTTGCTGAAGAGAACATTATTAGGTTCAGGGATGACAAATTGCTTAGGACAGAAAGGACATGGATATTTTTTATTTATCTTTTTAGTGTTCAGAATTTTTTTTTCTTTGGATAGATCACAAAGTGGTAAATATGTACCACCACAGAAAGCCTCTGCTTCAGTTCATCCACTACTTTGCCATGGTATTCATTGGCTTTTTTTCCTTTTTTTCTTTTTTTTTTTTTCCTTACTGAGTGCTGTCACAGATTCACAGGGCAGTAGAAAAAAAAATCAAAATAGAACATATGAATTTCAGAGACCATTGCAGTGAATTACAGTACTGTCAGAGGGGAAAGAGAGGTTGTTACAAGATTGAGGAGCTGCAAAGTGAGGGATTATCTGCTCAGAAGTAATAGCAATAGGTGTGGAAAAAGGGAAAAAGTCCGCTTACTTTAGGAAGGCCCTCACAGCCCTTAGGTAAACAGAGCTTTCCAAACAATCCACTCTTGCACTGACATCCCTTGAATGAGGTCTGCTTGTACCTGAGCTTGCCTGGCTTGGACCTGCCTTCTCACCAGGTGCTCAATCGCTGGTTCAAACCATGATTTGCATTTCCCGCACAGAGGTAAATGCTAAATACTCTAAAAGCAATTATTTAATTTTGGAAAATGATAGCTTTTTCTGATACTAAGTAAGCATAATTACAGCCCCCACCTACATCCAGTTGAAATGTGTTCAGTTTTATTGGGATAACAAAATGTTAAACCTACTGCACTTTTTGTACCAGAACCTCAAGATACTTTGTAAACACAAAATATGCATGCTTATGAAGTCTTCTGAGATAGTTAATTTTCATCATTCGTCTTTGAAGATAAACTGAAACACAAAATTATTAAAAAATTTTCCCAATCACACATCAAGGAAGTCCCAGATCTCAAAATAAGACCCAGAGGCCCCCTGTGCCATAGCATAACTATTAGATTTCCTTTCTTTTTGCTTTTTAAAATGATCAAAAAAACATACAGCATAATGAAATTCTGAATCATATCTCAGCAAATTCAGTAATAAAGAGCTGATGATGAATAACATATTTTTCTCCTTGCTCTACTGAATTATTTTAAGTGTTTGCTCCATTGGACTTCTTCTATAATTCTGACAGCAAGTTCTTTTGAAAGCAATCACTCTAATCCAATTTACATCATTCATTTGATGTGCCTTTCTTTGTCCATCAAATCTGTGCATTCTGATTCACTTCCTGACTCACTGCAGTTTTACACTGGTGTCACTCAACTGAAATCAATTTTGTCTGGGTGGGATTTTGCTTCTTTCAGTGAAAAGCTGCATTTACTTGCTACTTTCCTAAAATAGAGCCTAAGGGGACAGGAGGGGGGAGAAGAGGAGGAGGGGAATAAGGAAGGGAGCATTGTTTGGTTGTTGGAGTACACAAAAAGAGGGAAAAGATGAAAGGTTCTTGTATCAGATTCAGACATCTTCAATCATTTGTTAACACAGAAGTATTTTTTAGACTAGAACTTAGTTCCTCTGAGGAGCTGGCTTCAAATTCAGGTCAGGTTAAGGTTAAAACTGACTTGATGGACATCTAGAACAAATAATTGTTTGCATTACACAAGTACAGAAGTCCCAAGAATCCATGGTTCCTGCTAATATATTGTAGATAGGCCCTGTCCCCAGGAGCCTGATTCCATGAGTAAGACACAGAAAAAAGAACAGGATGCCTCCCTCCAGAGGGCTGAAGTTTGCATCCCAGTTTAGAAATCAATTAAACTTATGACAAAAAAAAGAGGAATAAAGTATGGAACAAAAAAAAAATATCACCTCAGACTGGAGAATGAGAACTACAACCAGATGAAATTCTGCTTTACCCAAAAGTTTTCAAAGGTCACTTATTTCAAGACACAGAGCCTCTGAAATCCAGTGAGCTGATCTGACAAGACTTCTACAGATCTTTGTCCAATTCCTACAACAACTCTGCTCTTAAGAATTCTATGGTTACATTCACATAAGAGCACGCTGTTAGTGATGATTTCAAAACCAGTAAGAAACTTGCAAAGCCTGTGGGCGATCCCCACTTTGTTCCTTTCTCCAACTACATTCAATTTCAGCTGCAGATAATTCTGCTCTGATTCCAGAGTGCTAACATATTCAGCTGGCAAGAACCAACATACCCCTACTCTCTTCATCTTCCCCAGGTTTTCCTTTAAAAGGTCAGCAGCTACAGAAGTCAGTCTCCGTACTTGTCAAAGGTCCACTTGGAAAGAATGATCCTTAGCTTTGAGCTGGGATCCTACTGTGGCTCACAGTGAAGTCATAAAAGGATGAACAACTGCTGGCTAGGTGTTACCTCACTGGTCATTCCAGTGCTGAGACTCTTAAAGTTACAGTTAACCAAGTCCTTTTGAGTGGCGATGGGAAGGGAGACTCCAATCTCCTGCCAGTACAGATTTAAGATCTTATTTGCATCCACAGAATTCACTTGTGGTGCCATTTTGTGGCACCTCCTAAATTAAAACTCTGGAACCAGCTATCACTGAAACACTGTTTTCAGTTCTTTTGAAGGTAGCCTTAGTAGAAAAGTGCTCATTTTTAGACTGAATGAAGCCTGAAAAACAAGGAAGAAGATAGATATTCAAGAAACCTGAGATGGGAGAGAGGGATCAATTTTATGAGGTATTTTCCAATCTATGGATCTTTGCTGTATAGGGTTCGTCTCTATCTTTCAGGAAATTATTTGGTTTACTTGTTTTAAATACTTTCAAGGAGAAATTTGTACTGGTAGATCCAGAAATGGGGACAATTATTATGTGATTCTCATTTACATTACTTGAATTCTTTTCTAACTCAAAACAAAACAAAAAAATCTACTAGTGACAGATAGCCTGAGCCATTCACATAAAAACATCTGCTAACACCACTATACAACACTTCAATATCACACTCCTTAAGCTAGAGTTCAAGTTCATGCTTATAATACCCAAATTGTAGTAAGACTTTAAGCAGAATTGCTCAAGTCCTGTGCACTGGTGCTTTCTCACTCTTACGATCAAAAGGAAAATATCCCACAAAACACAACAAAGTGACAAAAAATACTAATAGGAATGATGATATCTTCCTTAAAAGGCATGGCTATGTGCAAAAGTGATAGAGTGTGCAACAGTAGAAACATGTTTACCACCAAGATGTGAGACTAATTTATGTTCTTATATTAAATATTAAAGGAAATCTTTACTCTAAAGAGAGTTTGGGCCCCTCACCACAAAAAGCACAATGTAAAGGGGCTTTTCTGTAAAAGGAAAAGCAAAATAAAATATCTGATGACATAATATTGTAAAAAAAGAAATTATAAAACAGGAGACAGGCACAGCAGAGTGCTAAAGAAAATGAGAATATTTGTAAATATTTGTACAGCACATTCAGATCTCTGCTACTACCATGATGACAGTAGCAATTAAATGAAATGAAAAATTGCTGTGCAGTGAGTCAGTCATATCAGCAGCCACACAAGACTCTAAAAAAAAAAACCACACACAAAAAAACCCTACACCACCCCCCCCCCCCCCCCCAAAAAAAAAAAATCAACCAAAAATACTGCTGAGAATTGGTGGAAATATTCCCAAGCCCTTGATTCACAATGAATTCTAGCACCAAGTTGCTAATCTTTTTCATGTTATTCAGTACATTGCAGGTTAAGCACCACTAAACATGGATGGAAACTGGTGGTGGTAATGACAAAGAATTTCAATATTTTTGCTCTTAAGCAAACATTTAAATTTTCATCAAATATTTTGCATTTTCAGTTAACTCCAGATTTTTCATAATGACTATCTGCCATCATTTTGCTGTCTTAACTATGCAAAAAAAAAAAAAAAAAAAAAAAAAAAACAAACAAAAAAAAAAAAAAAACAAGAACAGAAATAACACAATCTCTTCCTTAAGGCCTATGATGAGCCAAGGATAGTTAAAATGAATATTTCAACAGCTATGCATCTCAAAACATTTCTAAAGTCCACACAAGAGTTCCAAATTAAAAACAAACAAGCAAAAAAAAAAAAACCAAAAAAACCAACACCAGCAATAACCATGATTAATTCAAACGTCTCCAGCGATTTTTTAGTGTTGAATAATTATTTAAAGTGTGAAAATGTTCATCAAAATCATTGTTATTTTTAAAAATAATAAATTTCTGGCTGTTTAAACAGAACTTAACAGTGGATCCTGCAGGATTCCCTTTACTGTAACAGTTGCAGGGTGTTTTCTGCAAGATTTCCATGAAACAACTCTCCACCATGGTTTGAGTATTCTAAATTTAGGAATATTACAATGCTACTGTAAAGGCACAAGTCAGGGAGAAATTCTGTTAAGGGCTAGCATGATGAAGGCAACAATAACAAATCTCTATCAGTTAATGGCTTTTTTATTTTCAGTTGAAATGGATACATGAATTGCTACTGAGGTTTTCATTACTGTTTTCTTAAAGATAATCTCTACATACTCAGAAAGTTATCTGTTAGTACTTCAAATCTTAATAAAGAACATCAATAGATGGTATACCATGAATTGAGGCATGTGAAATGAGTAAGAGCTTTTGCTAAGGGATCAGATGTTTATGGGCTTCAGCTTTGTGTGTGTACACTCAGGTTTCTAAATCCTTTTGCATGTTCTCTGGGCTTCAAATGCAGTAGGAATATGCTATTTAAATAACATCGAGCTTAATTCTGAAGTTGTTAATTGCACAAAGGATCAGTGACAGCATTCTCTCACAAGAGCAAACAAGGAGCATCACATCATTTTCTTACATGCACTTACTATTAGAAGTCAACAATTTCATCATGATAGAACATTGCTTAGAGTTTACATTCTGAACCAGAGCCAGTTAAAAAAGAAAAAAGAAAAAAAAGAAAAAATGAGTTTTTACAGAAGCAAGCTAAAATCAAAAGAAAAAAGAATTGGTGCACATTATTCTGCACCCTGCCTAAATAACCCAGTTAACCTGAAATACCAGTAGCTGTAAAGTCTTCCCATGAAATTAAATTAACTGCGTAAAAATTTATAAGCAACTAAATAAGTCATTTATAATACAAAGTTTTGCTTGCTAACTGGCAAGAAGTAATTATGTCTACTGTCACAAATGTGGTATCACATTAGGTCTGTAACCTTGCCATCTTCTTGCACCCTACTCATAATTAATACAGGAATTAGATGCATATGTTTTGCCGTTCACAAGAGGAAAGGTAATAGCAACTAATTGCCCTCTACCATTGTCCAATATTAGCATAATTCCATATAAAAATGCCAATTATATGGCTGTCCATGTGGCACAAATCTCATGCAAACATTTTGGTAACCAGCTGGTATTTCTAGACAGTAGTCATGATGATGTGATTGCTGGAGAACAGGAAAGCATCTGTAGGGTTACTAGTTCATCCCTATATTGTGGCTTACTTTTGGATATGATTCTGTCACAGCTGGCTCCTCTGGCATGAAAAAAGGAGGCTGTTATGTGATTGTAATGGCTGCAACCATCCTTACTTAAGCACCCAGCAAAGTCATCACAGCTTTTCAGTTGGCAACAACAGAAACTGTCTTTGTACCAAAGGAAAAAAGAAAAAGAAAGGAAAAAAAGGAAAAAAACCCACATTTTGTTGTTCTTGCTATCATATAAATCAGAAATACCAGATGGATACACAATGAAAAAATATTAATAGGTTGTTAATGACGTGGTTTGAGAGACTTGACTAAAACACTCAGGAACTCTACACCATATGCAAAAGACAGCAAACAGTTTAACGCAGCTTTCTAGTGCAAAATTTGTGGAAGCCAAGCTCTGCAGTCCCCCATGGACACATACCCTCATTTGTTCTTCAATAATCTTCAATCTCATTGTATTATTTTATTTTCAGTCTTTTTCACCCAGTTTTTGAGTGCTCTGGAAGTAATACCTTCAGATAATTGGTATGGGTATTTGATAGTTTAGGAACGCCCAATAGAGTTGTTCATTACACTTCAGAAAGGTAGAAAAATAATGTCGGATCCAGAAAACATGAACAGGCAAGGGCCTAAGGAGGTAGGAATCACTGGTTCTGTGCTTGATTCTCAACAGCTGCCAGGAAATAAGCACCTGAAGCCTTAACAAAGAAGGTGCTGAAGTACCATGGTAAGCCCTATAATTACCTAACAGTGAGGTCAGAAGAAATGTAGCACTGAACAAACAAATTGAAAAATTCCTGTTAAAACCCAGAAAACACTTCCATCCTTTATGGCTCTAACTTTAGGTGAAAGGCTTGGGATTGTGCTATGGAAAGGAAAAGAACAGGTCTGATAGCCAAAACCACTGCAACCTAGGTAAAACTAAGTCAAATTTTGATTTCAGATTTCCTCGGCCTTATAGTTCACAGGCAAAGGATTTAGTTGCTGTGTATAAAGGTCAGTAATAAATGGTTATAAAAAGCTTTACAACATCATTACCACAAACTGTGGAAATTGGCTTGTTTCATGTTCCCTTTATTTTCAGCTCTTTTTTTTTTCTTTTTGAAGATTTCTCCTGGTCCTTGGTGATTTATTTCCTTTCAGTATTAGCAGAGCCTCACTAGCAGCCCATACATGGATTTTGAAAAACAGTATCAGTGGATGTTTATTCTTCTCTATTCGATTTCAGTGTAAATTTGATTATTGCAAAAAGAAAGTTAAAAAACAAAACAACAACAAAAAGAAACATGTTCCAAAAACAACAAAGAGACTATTTATGTAGAAGAGAGGTGTGAGGGTTGCTTTTGCATTGTACTTCTTCTCCAGTGCAATATTATTTGATGTCTCTTAAACGTGAACTTGGTTTGCTGCACAGTGAGACAGTAATGAATATACAGGTTGTTTATATAATCATTTTTGCTTTTTGGCTTTGTTATTTCTTGATAGCTCAAAGTTCCATCTCAACCGTGGCCTAGAGGCTCATTACTGTGGGCTTGTTACTGAGCTCTAAAAAAGTCCTAGTTTCTGTGCTCACTGCTCAGAAGTTTCATTTGCTTTCAGGATGCTAGTATTAACAGGTCAGTCACATACCACATCAAAAGTGTTGATGCTCAGATTTTGTTCTGCTAGAGCTTTCATTTCCAACCATCTAATGTGAATTATGTGTAAATATACAGAAAGCACAAGCAGGTCATTGCGTATGCCTGCCTTTCAGGCCATATGCAGCACTGGACAACTCAACAAGCAAAGTTTACTGTGCACTCTTTTGCTGTACGCATAAAGAAATTGGATCTCGATCTCTTGTAAATTTAATAATGATTCAGGACCAAGAGGAAGTGGCAACTGGATCGTGTTTTGAAGATATTAATCATTTTATATCATCAGAGTTATGTCTCCTTTTCCACTGAAATCAGAGGTGGTTTTCCTGTGAAAGCATTAGCTGAATAAATAAGACCCGAGTGCACAGACTCCAAAGCCCCCAGCTACCACCTCATTTTCTACCCTCACTATCTGTCTAATTCAGGAACACTGCACTGATGAGACACATCAAATCGATCACCTAACCTGGAAAGTGATCCTAGTTGTAAATATCTTTTTTTTTTTTTTTTTTTCCCTAGCGAAACTGCAAAGGATTTGAACCCCAGCTTCACACACACCAAAAAAAAAAAAAAAAAAAAAAAGAGAGAGACTTTTTCCCTGAGAAGCATAATACAATTTAGAAGGGCAGATGACAGACCGAGAACATTGGAATGCTTTCAGCTGTTAAAATCATTTAAAAGAGGTAAGGGGAACACTGCTAATAGGGCTGACCTCAAGGTGCACATTACTTCTTGGAAGGGTGGGAAACATGTTAGGACTTCGCAGTGGCTGTATCAGAGAAGGAACAGAGATAGATAGGACATTCATGCAAATAGATTATGAAATCCAGGAGGACTTAAGGGAGGTTTGGAGTTTTCCAGCACTTGTTTTACAGTCACTTTTGAAGGGTTTTTAAGCATCCATAAAGAGAAATTTTTCTAGCCATGACACAGACAGTCAATTGTAGTTGTGATTCACTGCCACAGAGCTTATCATGATGTTATCATCACGAGGCTCTGATATCATTCAATGAATGCCTTCAAATGGCCACAATTAGTACTGCACTATAAATTCATATGGGGCTTTAAAAATATTGTGAAACAGTATGTCTCCTCCCTAGAGATCAACAACCTATAAGTAAGTCATTTTCCCAGACAGCTACAGCTACAGAACCATACAATCACAGAATCACCAAGGTTGGAAAAGACCCACAGGATCACCCAGTCCAACCATCCACGCATCTCAAATAGTTCTCACTAAACCATGTCCCTCAACACAATGTCCAAACGTTCCTTGAACACCTCCACGGTCGGTGACTCCACCATCTCCCTGGGCAGCCCATTCCACTGCCTGACCACTCTTTCAGAGAAGCAGTATTTCCTAACGTCCAGCCTGAACCTCCCCTGGTGCAGCTTGAAGTCATTCCCTCTAGTCCTATCACCAGTTACACGAGAGAAGAGGGCAACAACCCAGCTCACTACAACCTTCCTTGAGTTAGTTATGCAGAGCAAAAAGGTCTCCCCTGAAACCCCTCTTCCCCAGATTGACCAATCCCAGCTCCTTCAGCTTTTCCTCATAAGGCCTGTGCTCCACACCCCTCACCAGCTTTGTTGCCCTTCTTTGAACATGCTTCAGGGCCTGAATGTCTTTCTTGCAGTGAGGGTCCCAAAACTGGACACAGTACTTGAGGTGCAACCTTACCAGTGCTGAGTACAGGGGGAAAATTACTTCCCTGTTCCTGCTGGCAACACTGTTTCTGAAACAAGACAGGATGCTATTGTCCTTCATGGCCACCTGGGCACACTGTTGGCTCATGTTCAGCTGAGCATCAATCAATACCCCCAGGTCCATTTTCTCTACACGGTCTTCCAGACACTCCACCCCAAGCCTGTAGCATTGCCTGGGGTTGTTGCAGCCAAAGTGTAGGATCCGGCATTTGGTTTTGTTGAACCTCATCCCATCGGCTTCAGCTATGTTCAATTATTTGCCATGAAACATCCAAATGAATAGAATCTAAGACAAAATGGCCAGGTCTGGATTTGTAAATTATGGTATGTTATATATGAATGAGGGGAGAAAATCCTCAACTCTCTTCCTCTAGAAACATACTCTATACATAATTATATAATTTTAAGAAAGAACTTACAAAATGTTCTGGTTTTGCTTCATCAGCTTCTGTCTTTTATCAAACCTTTGCTACTAGTAATTTTTTTTTTTTTTAAATTTTTAATTCTATCCTACCACACTACAGCCTTTGTAATCTAAGATAATGATATCTTTTATTTTTTAGTCCCATATGGCTTCCTGGCAAAGATGTTGATCTTACCCTTTCATCTCAGTTACTGTTATTACAACCTGCCACTCATTAATTGACACATAATTGCTTGGCTGAATGTCAGTTCTACCTTACCCATTCCAAGACAACTAGGTCAAATCAAATTTTGCTGCAGAAAAAATAGAACTAAATCTTTTTCAAGTTCAGAGCTTCAGATTTCCTAAAGCACAGCTCTTAAGTAGTACATGGAGAAAATACCATTCACTTTTAAAGATGTTTCTGTGTTCCCCAGTTCCATTTTCCTTCAAAGGCAATTCACATTTAGCTTAGCAGCTATCCTCTTGCAGTGTAGAGTGAAGGGAGGGGACAAGCTCTATTTCTTAGGTATATTCTTAAGACTCGCAGGTGCTTGAGGTGTTCTGTGGGGAAAGCAAAGTACAAATATTGAGACCTGTGGTTTAACAGAATTTAATCCCACTTATTTCTGAAATAGGGCTAAGCAGGAGATCTTATGCATAACTACCACTGTGAAAGCTGAAGAAGAGCTGCCTTTTATCTGCAATTAGAGACAAACATTGAACACCATGCAAGCTGGAATTTGGCTGGAAGAAATTGTGTCTCTGTCAACATAACTAGAGGCTCAGCAGTCTTCTGATTATTAATGTGCCCCAGAAATCTGCAGGGGCTGATTAGACACGAACAATGAAACACCAATGGCCTACTCAGGTTTCCATTTCTTGGGAGACTGGACATTCTTTACCTCTGGAATCATCCAGCCTTCAGCACTTGGTGAAAGCAGAACAAATGTAATGTGCATACAACCGGAATCACATGGCAAGGTTATGCCTCTTCAGCCTATCTATCTCATCAAATACTCAGAAATCATCAACCCTCACATTAGCTGAAGGCAGAACTGTATTTTGCAAAGGCTTGTTGAATGCTGAGTTTACTGGAGTACGAGAATTTTACTGCAAGGAGATTTTTGTAAAAATATGTTGACAAATTTATTCTTATTCCTTGCTTTAAAAAGCCAACAATATTTTGTTACCCTCTCCAAATGCCTGTAGCTTCATCCTCCTTTTTTTTCAGAGCTCAGAAGTCCAGCCTGTGGGTCTTTTTTCTCTAAGCACAGAAGACAAATTTCAGAGCAGATCTGAGAGGCTTCTCAGGTTTTTTTCCCTTTTCTCAGGCGTATCCCACACGCAGCCTGGCATAGCTCAGAATGCGGCCACACCCTGCACCACACTATAAAGGTGGTAGCTCTTCTCTGCAGAATGACCCTCGGCATGCACCCATCGCTGAGCAACACTCAAAAACAAAACAAAACAAAAAAAAAAACACTCAAACACCAATGGGTCAGCTGTGCCAGCTGAAACCAGGGTATGGGGAGGGCAGTGCTGTGCAGCGTTGACTCAAATGGTGGCAAATAACTGTATGCATTTTCATACATTGGCTCTAAACAGTGAAGAATATGCAGCCATGTTTTCCATTCTGATAAAAGAATTTGAAGATTGCCAAAAAAAAAAAAATAATCATCAATTTATGTTTGTAACACGTTTTCAGTTGATACAAATACACAACGTGTAAATTTTCAAATGGAATGTATAGAGGTGCAATCAGATATTCAACTCAAAAGTCTGATCATGTTTGTTTACTAAAAAAGCCCTTTCTTACCAGAGAAATATATCCTTCACTTCACAGTCACACTGTATTCATGTAATTGCTTTTTGGCAGCATGCACATTTGTGAAGAGTTGTCAAGGGTGAAGTGCAGGAAAAGTAAAATTTCATCAAAAATCTCTGATGAACACCTTGAGATCTCACTAAGAATTGCAACCACTGCCATCAAACCAGGGTGACACACTTGTTTCATGAAAACAAGCTCAAATATCCCACCAGTTTAACGTTTTTGTTCCATTTACTTTTTAAAAAAATATTTTAAGAAAAATATTAAAAATTAAAATGTTTCATTAGTTATATTATATCAATACCGTATATCTCATGAGGCCTGCTCCAGAAGTAATGCCTACTGTTTTATTATGTGAGCATGGCATGCAGTCTCTTGTTCATCACAGTTGAAAATATATAGCTAATGAGAAAATCTGGGAATCCTAATATACTCATCCAAAGGTGATAAGCCTTCAATTAGTACAGGCTTAATGACTGTGTAATATAGCTCAGTAGTTCTTATTTTTTGTAGAATCCAGTGGTAATCATAAAAAGTAAAAATAAAATTAAAAAAAAATTAAAGCCTATTTTGTTTGGTTGAGTATTTTTTAACAATTTTTTTTTAACACTGTGAGTTGTCCTCTGTACTTCAGAGACAGGGGTGAGCAGAGGAGGGTTAGAGAAGATCCATAGCTAAATTTTTATCATGGGTTAATTTAGTATAATTTTCTCAATGGGATTTCCATCTCAAATGACCATCCCAATATGTTGACATGTATTTGTCAGGCTGAATTACTTTACTAGTATGAAATCATATGAAATGACAATAAACCCCTAAAGGATCTAGAAAAGGATTGTGTATATTTTTCTATTTTTTTTTTTTTTTTCCAGAGACCTCTCCCATGGTGAACAATGACTGGAAACAACTATGTGCTTCTCAGCTAAAGGCCAGTTGAAAGTCCAAAATCCCAGCCATAACTGAATTGCTGGCTGATTTCAACATACTGCAGTCAGATTAAAGAAGGACATCCATGGACAGAAGAAAAACAAAAGCAGAGGTTGCCAATTAATGGAGGAGCACTTTCAATTGGAGGGAAAAAATATAATAACTTTTTGTTAGAAGTCAAATGCAGAGTGTTTTATCAGAACAGAAGCACGAGAAACTGAACTGACCAAATCAGCTTTCTGATTTGGGAGGTTGCTTTTATTAATTTTGATTAGTCTGGGTTAAAAATACTAGACCAAGTCTTAGGTTGTTATAAATCAATGTAGCTCTTTTAATTCTGATGGTGTTGGATTAACAGTGACTACTGGAAATATTAATTGTAAAGCAAATGTCATGGCAATAAGTTGATTCAGGAGAGTGTTGCTTAGTGTAAAACTGAAGAGGTACAGGTTCTCGGCAGCCTTTGCACTTCTCCTATCTTACTAATTGATTGGAGAGTAATTCAACTCTAAATTAGAGCATCAATCAAACAAGACTGTACTAAACAATGTTCTTGCAGCAAGGTATCAGCAAAATTTAACTTGTTTTCAAGTTTGTACCTTTGCTTTAGCTGTGTGCTGCAGCTTAAAGACTGTCTGTGAATCACTTTTCCATGCACTTTTCAAAGGATTTATTTTCTTTCTACAGCATTATTCTCAATTATTCAGAGTGGGGAAGAATACAGCATGCTTTTAACATTATCAGTTTAAAAATTAAGTGCTTCTAAAACCTAAAGCTACACTGTTTTTTCTTGGACAGGATGTTAGCACAGAAGTCCTTAATAAAAGATTTCACTGCAGCTCAGGACACCCTGTGCAGGTATTGAAACACTTAAACACCTCTGTGAAGATGGGGAGGAAGGGCTAGGTCCAGACCCATCCTATTAGGAAAATTGCTTTGACTCCAGAAGATAAAAGGTCAAGTATTGAAACAAAAATACTGAAAACAACAGTCTAACCCAGCCTTCACTTAAAGATTGTTTGCATATGAAGTATTAGGAGAAAACTTTTGTCTTACATGCAGCAGATGGGGAGGAAAGAGAGACCACAGAACAGAAAGTCAAGTCTACAATCCTAGAAAACTGTGCTGATGAGGGGTGAGTTTCCATTGTGTCTATGCATATTCTCATAACATTCCCACCAGCTTAACTTTGCTTTTCCCTGATGACTTTTTTTATTCCCCTTTTCCTTCTTGCTTCACCACTTGCTTTTCTCTCAAAACTCCTTTTAACTGAAAAATTCTCTCTCCTGGATTTTTTTTTCCTAAAAAGTAGTAAATGTAAGGTCATCCCTTCCACCAATATTTCTCTCTCACAGTGAAATCCTGCCATGTTACATTTTAATAAGCATGATTGTACAGCCATTGTAAAGAAGGAGAACAAGGAAAGGGAAGAAAGTAAAAGAACCTCACTGATGGGATTAAAATAACATAAGTACAGGAATCTTATTCTGCTTCTTACGTTGGCTTTGGAGTAAGTTCCTCCTGCACATTCCTTGCTTCCACACCATATTTATATTGGGCATAATCCATGTCAAATTGCAACCTGATTAAAAAGGAAGCAAAATTTATTTGTAGAATGGTTAAGTAGTGGGTTATGAAAGTTTTTAAACTAAAAGAAGGGAGATTTAGAATAGATGTGGGGAGAAAATTTTTCACTGAGAGGATGGTGAGGCAGTGGCACGGGCTGCCCAGAGAAATGGTGGATACCACATCCCTGAGGGCACTCAACCAGGTTGGATGGAGCCCTGGGCAGCCTGAGCTGGTAGGTGGCAACCAGCCTCAGGCAGAGAGTTGAAACTAGGCAGGCTTTAATGTCCATTCTAACCCAAACCATTGCATGATATACTAACATGATATTGGAGACAGAAATTCCAAGATTCTCTTTTTCATCCCTGTATAAAGGCAAGCCTTTTATTAGAAAGAAAGCTCAGTGCATAACAATGGAAGAAGTAAATATTTTTCTAATAGGTCTGAGCTCACACCTTTGCTCATATTAAATTTGAGCTGCAGTGAGGGCACCTGCTGCATTTTGCTAATACAGTGCTATATTTTGTTTACTCAGATGGAAGCAGTAGAGCCATGGAAAGTGTAAGACACCTATCAGGGTTTATTCCTCTTCTTTTTCTCTTTTTAATGTGACACAGAGTGAAGGAATTAATATATCAATGCCCTTTAGTGCCCACTCCCCTGCCGTTCAGTATGTCTGCTACCTCCTGTCTTCAGAGATGCCTGACTGCACACCATGTGCTGCTTCACCTCCTTCCCAAATCTCCAGCTGCCACCTACATCGCTCTTCTCTCCTCCCTTTACTTCTCATCCCAATTATTTCTTGCAAGCACATCATGCTTCCCTGCACAGATTTCTCATCCCTCCCCCTTTCCTTCATGATAAAAGCATAGTTTTAGAGAAGTCAGTGAAACCAGTAAAGTAACACAAAGGTCTGTTTCACAATTTTCCCTTATGAGATTAAGTAATGGAGATAAACATTTAGGAAATGTAGACAACAAATTTATAAATCATAATTCTAGGTTTAAAATACATGAGATTAAAAAAAAAATACTAGCAATGTGGCATTAATTAAAAGCAAAATGAGGTAAGCAGAGAACAGTATTCATTTCTGAATTTAAAAAAAAAAAAAAAAAAGGAAGAATGAAAAGAGAGTAAAAAGAGAAAAGATTACAATTAAATTCAAAATCTCACAATGTAATTATTTGGAAAGAGGACCAGAATAACTAGTGAAGTTACATAAAGGGTCATCGAGATTTTTGAGACAAAAGTCTGACCAGCGGTTTTCTGGATTATTATTATTATATTATTATATACTAAAAGAAAAAAAACATTTTAAATTCACTTCCATCACCAAAACAAACTTCTTCAGACATATTTTCCTATTTTTCTTTGCAGAATCTCTCAGATGAGGGTATGCAAAATGTGACAAGTATGAGCTGGGGCTTGCTCACGGACATAAGGCAGGAGTAGGTCTCCGGGTAAGTAGAAGTTTTTTAAAGGCAAGATCTGAATCAGCCCCTTCACCAGAAGAAGGCAGCTATTTAAGATGCTGGTGATTGATGGAATAGTTACCAAGTTATGGTAAAGGTTAGTAATGATTTTTATGTCATTCTTCACAGACTGTCTTCATATCCTTTTTTGTACCATACAAGCAAGAGACCTGCTACTCCACAAAGCACACAAATACCTCAATGCTTTTTATAACAAAGTGATATGAACCTGTGTTACTCCTGTCAGCCCATGAGAGACTGACTCTAGAACAGGTGTGGATTTCCCTGGTAGAGCTCTTGGCCACTGTTAGTAGCAGGAAGCCCTAAAGTGCGTGTTCTGTCAACAGCAGGCTTTTAGCAATCTCAAAAGGTTTTTACCCCTCCCCCACTTGCCATGTTTTATATGGACTAACTGGAAGAAATCACTTCTTTGACCTCCTCTCACAGCTTAAATAGATACGAGTGATTAAAATATTCATGAAAGCAGGGGAGAAAAAAGAGAGGAAAAAAAGCTGAAGTTATAATAATGTTAATAAAATAGTCAAAAGAACAGAATTCAGGGAAGGTAGAGATAACAGCATATACCTTATCTCAGCCGCCTTCTGGTCTGGTTTATCCACATGAATGTATAGAGTGATGGAGAATGAAGGAATAATGCTTGGTACAGTCAAGCTCTGTGCCACAGGGTGTTAAACAGGAGTAAAACACTGGGTCAGTGACAGTGCCTCCGAAACTGTCTCCAGCCCATTCCTGCACCTCTTACAGAGGGCATATCCTTAGACAATTTGCTACAAAATTAAATATTGCAGTTACTCATTGGTAAACTTCCCAGTTGCTAAAGCTGCGGTGTAGGAAACAGTGAGCAGAAATCTATAGTAAAGTGACAATGTGATGTAATTCTCCACTTCACAGGAGGATCTCGGATAAAAAACTGTTTCCAAATCCCCACTGAAAGGCACATATATGATATATGTTGCAAAGTAAATCTTTCTCAGTCAGTAAATTGATGTTAACATCAGTGCTGATGTTAACTGAAAGATTAGGTGCCCTGCATGTGTCATGTGAGTTGATTTATTCATTTATTTATTCATTCATTCACACAGTATTTGCAGATTAACACATTTGTCTTTCCTATATCAACCACCTAACACTTTAGAACTTTAGTTTCTTTACAGTCTATCTACAAATAATTGCTTCTTAGAGCCTGGAAAAAAAAAAAAAAAAAAAAAAAGAAAATAAAAGAAAACAAAAGAAAAAATACAGTGGCAAATCTGCATTTTCAAGACACTTGAAAGCTGGCATTGAGATGTCAGAAGAGGTGCTGATACAATTTTGGTACAGATTTTGCTAGGAAACTTATCAGAACCATACAACAATGAAGCCTCTAGCTCAAATTGCATTTGTTAAAAATTCAGTGGCTAAATATTTCAATTTTTTCTCTGTACCAAGCACTTTTTGTCAGCTCACAAAACCTCATACACTACAGACAGTAGGGAAAAGTGCAGGTTTTTAGACAGCAGCTGATCCTGTTTCAGAGGTGAGCAGAACTACCCCTCTAATTCTGCTTCCATATTGTTAGAAGCTGTTTTGATGTAAGGTGCTGGATTTGAGCAAGAGAAAGCTGTTTCTCCTTACTCTCGTTATTTCTCTTCTAGAAGCCCACGTCTTCCTGGAGGGGGAGTGGGGGGAGGAGGAAAGGAACAATGCAATTAGACTGTGAGAGCTTTGATATCTTACATGGACTGGATGGTGGAGAAAGGGAGAAAGGAAAGCGGTTGCTGGAGGAGTCAGTGATAGAAGGGAAAGGGAAGAGTGGAAGCTTTGTAACTATTCAGCTCCTCAGCAGTGCCCTGCTACCAGTGATAGCTTTGAAAGCCACACTCAGAATGGGTCTTAGAAATGACAAAACCATTTAGTAGACAATAATGATACCAGAAGATACAAAGAGGTCCTTACTATGAGTGTGAACGATCTAGTTGGGCATTTATGGTTGATTTTGTTTTCTTGACAAAGGCCAATTTGTTGAATATATCTTACACAGCAAGACGGCTTGCTTTCAGAGGGTTTCTGCAGAGCAAAGAGTTTGAGGAAAAGAGCTACAGAATGGTAAGTGCCCACAGTGACATTTTCAAAATTGAAAATCTTGGTTTTATGGCATGTCACAAGCTTTCATTTGAAAATGCAAGCTATGATTAAAAAAAAAAAAAAAAAAAAAAAAAGAAACTAAAATGATCACAAACAAAAGGAAAAAGTTCAAAATTATACAGAAGACCCACTTCAATAAGAATCGTGTATTTAACTTTCAGTCTAAGAAAAGTGTGACATTTCAACTTCTAAACCCTATTTGTGGTGAATATTTTCTTTCATTTAACTGAGATAATTTTCTTAAGAGAGGAAAAACATCTGTTTCCCCCTCCTTCCAGCTGCAGCTTTGCTCTTGTACATTTCTGTGTGTCAGATCTTTATACAATGGGTAGCATTTCAATGGGAAATAAGGGGGATGGAACTCAAGGGTTTCATTTGCTCTTTTAGCAGAAAAAATCCCTCTTAAAATCTATTAAATGTTATGCTCATAAATTCAGAGGCCCAGAATACATGAAATGCCAGAATTTGAATGTCCTTTCAACCTTAACTCAGCCATTTTCTGCTTATACACTACAATACAGCTTTTTCATTTTTATGATCACCTTCTTTCCCCCAGAGCCTCATAGTACTTAAATAGGTATTCTCTGAGTGAGTAGCTTTTCACTGTTGTGCATTATCACCATCATTTAACATGTTTGCTTTGACACTTTGCCTAGATTGATGCCCCAATGTCCTATTTATACAGTCTTTCCTTTGAAAGATGTCTATTTGCTATTTGTTTTTTGTATCCTTTTTAGGACTCTAAAATCAAAAGGTCATATTCTGAAAGAAAAAAAAAAAATCCCTATAAGTAAGTTTGCAATATACAGTCATCAAATTTACTTTGAATTGTGACATTTGAATTGTAGAAACTAATCTAACTGTTGATGTTTGTATCTATCTCATACATTTAAAGGAATAAGCCAGCAAATTAACTAACTCCATAATAAAAAGACTTGGGCTTGCCTGCTAAAGAAAGTAGCCACAACGTTTTGGTTTTCATGGTGGTATTGTTGAACCCTCACTGTAGTACCCGGAGTCAGCATCATAAAAATTTTTGCTTTGAATTTCATTTTTTTCTTTTCTTGGCCACTACTGTCAGGAAACTTCACCTTCATTTTATAGTCTAAAGGAATGAAATATCCAAGAAGAATTCCATAAGGCATGCATCCAAGAGAAGCAAAGAAACTTTTTGAGCAACAATAAACCAGAGTATTTCAAATAAAACAAAATACACAGAAATCTGTGTCTTGATGGTGGGAAAGACTTTACATACCATTCTCAGAATGTGTATATACACCCACCTCCTTTTTCACCAGTTCCTTTTCCCAAACCTAAGCTGTATTTCATTCAGGTTGTTTTAGAGGTTTCCAGATAATGTTGCTCTCAAATCTGTCATATTTGGAATGCAGTGGTTCATGAATGACCTTTTTGTTATGTTCACTAAGCAAGTAGGATCTCAATCCAAGCAGATTCTTTGGGCTTTGGCTCACTCCACCCTCCCCTGTGCTCTAAACAAACCACTTCCCTGGGCTCAGAGGGCCATAACTTCGGTTGTTTGAAAAACTAATTTAACGCAATTGTAACGTTCTCCCTCTCTTTTCCCCCAGCCATAACTTCCTGATTGCTGTTCATCTGTACCAGATGTGTGCTTTACATTTCCAAACTATATAAATGTGTTGCCCCAAATGGCTCTCTCTCTTCTCATGTGCTGTATATTTATATTTACAGTAGCAAGCTGACTTGTATACTACAGCATCCGTTTAACTGGAAAAGAAATGGAGAATTCCTCTCTGAGAGGTGCAATTCATGCTGCTGGTAGCCATATCGATCTTCAAAAACATCTGAGTACATAAGTTGCATAAGGAAGAGTTAGAGTGATCTCCAAGGAAAAACTGAGGTATGCAGAGAGTAATTGTACTTATGAAGCAGATGTTACTCTTCGCTCCTAATCAGTACTAAAGCCATACACTACCATGGTGCAAAGGTGACAGTGTTGACCTGGGTGTCATTCTTCTAATGAGCTAATCAGCAATGACAGTTAAAACTTTTCAGTGCAATCTGCTGCTCAGTGGGAGTTTAAAGCGGCTTGTGTGTGTGCATGTCTACTTTCTACAGCATTTTTTCTGAGAAATAAGCAGAAGCCAAAAATAGTACCTTAATAGAAATAAGGACAAATTCTGCAAAATCCACCTTCTTCATTTTCCAGTCTAGTAAGAAGGGAATGGTGACTGCTTCTTTCATCAAGAGACATATTTTAATATATTTCCATGGGTAGAAAAGTGATGAGACCCTGGCCGTGGCAGGGGGGTTGAAACTACACGATCTTTGAGGTTCTTTTCAGTCCAGGCCATTCTATGACTCTATGATTTTATGAAGATGCAGCCTGTGCATGCACAAAGATTCTGTGTAAGTACAAGGAGATTTTGTCCATTATATAGACTTCAGAACATATACTTAAATTCATCTTGGTGTTTTTTACAAATGCAAGGGAAAATTTCAGTTTGCGTTTATAACTCTGATTCCTATGCATACACAGATGGAATTTCCATCAGTTTGGAAGCTATTTTAGATTTTAAAAAGATCAGATATTTCCCTTTAACAAAACATATGCTGTGACTGCAGTTGCCAAATCTTCTGGTTTTAATGTACATCTATTCTTCTGAAAATTCTAGCTACAGGAATTATGCCATTGTGTTAAATACTGGACTAAAACATACAAATATTTATCTCATATATATCTCATTATACATTAATCTCATCTGAAAATTCTCTTTTGCATGATTCTGAGACCTAGTGTATCACCTGGCACCAACACAGAAAATGTGATGGCTTATCAACTCAAGAGCAGCAGCATTCCAGAGTCTTGACTAACTCAGCCACGCACCTTTAACTCTTAAGGAAGAACACAGTAGATGCTGTTGAAAACTTGAAGACTGTGATAATTTTGTCCTGACAAGATCTATACTAAGCTGCATTTCCTCCACTGTTAGTCTCTTTTCTTTTTTCCTTAATTTCCGTGTCTCTTTTTTTTAAGTTAAAAAACTGATCATATTCATGACTCAGAACTGAAAAAATAACTATTTACTGTTTAAAACTGCTTAACAAAATAAGAAGCTTTAATAATTATTTCCAGAAAATAGTCTCAAAATGTTTTTAATGCATTTGTTCTGAAAACAAATAAGCAAACAAAACAAAACAAAACAAAACCCCTGCATTTTAATTTCTAGTTAAATTATATCCATTTTCACTTGAACCGTTTAACATATTTTCAGTTTCAGCACCAGTGCTGTTATAGTATTGAGTATAATGGAGCATCATCTCAAGGCCCAAGGCTATGACAACATATAACAATAACAGAGCAATGATAACACATATAGCTTTCCAGGTCCACTTAGGCCATCAATATTCATGTGGTATTGTGTATATCCCTGTGTGTGGCTGTATTTCTGTGCCTATATCTCTTGAATCCATTAAGCTGCTCTGATTTGAAAGTCAATGTAGCAGCTGCAAAGAGAATGTAGATAGTATGGAAGAGAAAATCATGTAAAAAATGCATACCAAAAGATTAAATCTTAAGAAAGACATATTAACTCATGAGCATTCTGCATTTTTGGATGGGTTCTTGTAATCTCCCATCCTTGCTTGCCATAGAGTTTACATGCAGTTTTTAAGTAGGTGTCCTATTTCATTATTAATAACGCTTTTTGTTAGTAAGTGATGAGACTACCATGGAAATCAAATAACTCATTGCAAATTTATCAAGCTTCCTACATGTAGATAGAGTGAGGGGCCTTGGTTTGCTGTTGCTGATGTTGTTTTTATAGCTTATTCAATTTGTAGAAATATTTCTGGGAAATACTAGAAAGTGAAAAATATAAGAAATATAAGAAAAATAAGAAACCCCATGAACATTCCTGCCTGTTCCAACGGCTGTACTGACCCCAGTTTTTGACAATGTGCTCTCCCTGACGCACCCCCCCTCCCCGCCTCCCAGCTCCTTCTCCACCCTTTCCTTCCCTCAATTCCCTCCTTTGACCCGCCTTCGCAGACAAGGCCTTACACAGTGGAAAATGAGCAACAATACTGATAACACTCCTGCTAAGACATATTAACGACCACGAATCTGCCTCAAACCTGGGGGCTAAAAGAACTATTAACAGACACCTTGCTCAACAGCTGAAGACCAACTGAGAATGCATCTAAGAAACAGTTACTTCTTTTAGTCAGAAGTTACTTCTGACTATGCATCAGTCATCTTACCCCATAAATAATGAGCAGCCCAAGAACCCCCTTTGAGCTCTCCTGCGAGGCGGTGGGCTGCGTGACAGGATCTCTCCTTGAATAGGGACACCTATCAAGGATACATCTGTGTAGAGATCCGGTATGTCTTGAAGTCAATGTCTTGCCAATACAGATCCTTGGTAACTGACTATTCATAATTTCAAGCTTTGTTAGCCTTGCTAAGATCATACATCTAAGATTGATTGTCCCTTAGATATAAACTGTTGACTAAGTCTGGGACTAGGAGTGGACCAAGCTGCACCTAGGCTCCATACATTCATGGTTCGAGGAGTCTAGAAGGCAAGAGGATCCACTCTGAACCTCATAATTCAGCAGGAGGTCCTCATATATAAGTGTGTTTACCATACTCTCTATGCAGTAAATAACCAAGTGTATCCAGCCATCTCTTAGAATCATAGCATCCTTAGAGTTGGAAGGGATGTTTAAAGGGCATCTAGTCCAATTCCCCTGCAATGAACAGGGACATGCACAGCTACATCAGGCTGCTTAGGGCTTGGTCTAGCCTCTCCTTGAATGTCTCCAGGAACAGGGTATCAATCACATCTCACATCAGTGCCTCACCACCCTCACTTTGAAAGACTTTTTCCTTATACCTAACCTAAATCTCCTCTCTTTAAGCTTGAAACCATTTCCCCTTGTTCTGTCACCACAGACACTGCTAAAGTGTCTGTCCCCTTCTTTCCTGTAGGTCCCCTTTAGATATTGAAAGGCCACCATCTGGTCGCATCACAGCCTTCCCTTCTCCAGGCTGAACAGCCCCAGCTCTCTCAGCCTGTGCTCATAGGAGAGGTGTTCCATCTCTTCAATCATTTTTATGGCCCTCCTCTGGACATACTCCAACAGGTCTATGCCTCTCCTGTACTGAGGACTCCACATCTGAATGCAGTACTCCAGGTGAGGCTTCACGAGCACAGAGTAGAGAGGCGGGATCACCTCCCTCGACCTGCTGGCTACACTTCTTTTGATGTATCTCAAAATACAGTTGGCTTTCTGGGCTGGGAGGGCACACGGCAGGTTCATGTTCAGCTACCCATCCACCAGTACCCCTAAATCTTTTTTGGCAGGGCTGCACTCAATCTTTTCTTCCCCCAGCTTGTGTTGGTAGTGACGGTTGCCTTGACCCAGGTGCAAAATTGTGCATTTGGATTTGTTGAACCTCATGAGGTTCACCTGGGCCCACTGCTCAAGCCTGTCTAGGTCTCTCTGGATGGCATCCCATCCCATCCCTCTGATGTGCTGACCACACCCCACGACTTGGTTTCATCAGCAAGCTTGCTGAGGGTGCACTCAACCCCACTGTCAATGTCACTGATGAAGGTATTAGAGATATCTCTATCTCCCTGTCTCCCCTCTGACAGCTCAAGAGTCCTGAAAAGATTCAGAATTTAGGAGTATGTCTGAGGTTATCCCCCAAA
Source organism: Alectoris magna (assembly GCA_030625065.1). NCBI lineage: Eukaryota > Metazoa > Chordata > Aves > Galliformes > Phasianidae > Alectoris > Alectoris magna. Next base: position 18,818,438 of record CM060565.1, read on the forward strand.
TCTGTGGGTGATGTCTGACTAGAAGGATGGAATAAGACCTAACCACTATTTTCCCTGCCCCTTCATCCACATTTGTGCACCTCCAGCAGTCAGAATACACCATTCCAAAGAATAATTGAATTTTCTCAGCTTCTCAAGGAAACTCTAGAAACATTTTTAATTTCAGTAATTTTTATTTTAACAATTGTTGGTATATTTTCCTCGAAGCCCAGGATTCTGTGGTACTGGTGGCAGACGGAAGCCAAGGTTCAATCACGTGCCTTTCTTTCTATATATTCACCCTTCAGCAGTATAAAACATCTGTATACTTTGTATGCAGAGATGAGTAATAATTTATTCTAAGTACTTCACCTCCTTTTCTAATTCTGAACTAACTGTAAGTTAGCATTCAAGTGGCTTTGGCAAATAAATCTGGCAATCGTTTCATGAAGAAACGTGCAAACATGGAATCTTTGAAAAGCAAATGTGTTAATATTTTGCCAGCGTCACAAGAGGTAAGAGGTACATGATCTGGGTCACTTCATTTTAGTTATTCTGGTGTTGCTCTTGAGCAAATTTATGAAGGAAAAAAAAACAAAAAAACAAAACAAAACAACAAAAAAAAAAAACAAAAAAAAAACAGACAGACCACAGCCAGAGTGGTAGAATATTTTCTGGTTTTCAACCAGTTTTCCCAAAAGCTGAAAAAAGGAAGGATTTTGTGGGAAGAGAGATAGCTTCTTTGGCAAAGAAATGTAAATACAGAGATATATGTTATATAATTCTCTGAGAGTTGCTTTAGTACAATGTGGTCTTCTGATTTAATAACTCACAATATTCAGTATCAGCAGAGCACACAGCAGATCAATAATTAGCTAACTGATGTACCTAAACATAACTGGTTAATAAAGAATTCTTCTGTAGGTCATGTTGCCAAGCCAAATGTTATGCAACATTTTAGTGATGGTCTAGGAGGAAACGTGAAGCTGATGACTAAATATTCAGATGACACAATGACAGGAAAAGTAAGAAATAATGAGATTTGTGTCATAAATTGGACATGGTCTGACAGAGTAGACTGTGGGAAGTCTGAAGTCCATAGATGAACAGAATATTCTATTTCTCTTATTTATTCAGGAAAGCAAGATTGAAGTCATTGCGAAACCACCCATCTTATTTTCTCTTTAAAAATTCAGGTTTTAGAGCTTACTATTTTGATAAGAACAGATCACATAACCTACCTATTTTTTGCAAGTAAGTCCCTAAAACTGTAAAAGCAATTAAAGCAATCTGTTTCATTTCTGTTCATACTATAACACTTTCTTCAGCTGCCTACTTATCCTTTCTAGTTGGGCTTACTACTGCCGCTAAATGGTAGAGGTTTTTTAAACTAAATTTTATGTACACATAACTGCTACTTCAAACTCAGTTTGTCCTTCTTGAATTAAATAAAGTTTTAGAAGACTGCATTTTTCATAACCAAATTTTTGCTGAAGGTCAAGCATCTATTGAAATGTTTTAGTGCTCTGTCCACATCTTCTGTGGATGGAAATTATTGAATTCCACATTTTTTTTTCTACCAAAAATAAATCATTTCATTAAAACGCTGGATAAGTACTGGAAAGTAATCCAAACTAAAAGGAATTTTTTTTAACTGCAGAAAATTTTGTTACTTCATTAAAGAAAATTGGTAATATATCTCTGTAACTATTGCTTTAAGCACTTCAGTACAATATTACACTGATTTTATACAACTGAGAGAAAATGCTTCTGTGTCCTTTCTTCTAGTGTTCTCAAGTGATCCTTTAGTATTTATCACAATTTACTAGTCTTTCAAGGACTATTACAAAGTTTAAAGCATATTGGCATGGTTCAAATAAGCTATTTGCTCCTCGTCCATAGCCTGGAGACTTCCTGTTACCAGCTACATATTGTGAAAATAAATGGCAATTCTGCTTTACTATTATTCATTGGGTCATAATACTCAAAGTTAATGTGTGCTGTGATAACTTATTTATGAAAAACATTCACAAATCTTGAAAATGTCATAAATTTTAACACATATAATTTGCTCATGAATTCATAACATAAAGCATAGTTGTTCTTTTTTCATTCTTCATCATTCATCTCTCTTTTGAAATCTTTCATTCTTGCCAGTGAGGAAACAAACAGTACAGCATTTGCCAGTGACCACTCACGTAAAAAATTAAATTCTTCTATAACCCTATCAACAAATATTTTCTATCCCCTACAGAATAGAATTAACATTTGCTAATTATTAATCAGCAATGCAGCTCATTTTGAAAATGATTCTACAAGAAGGCTAAGTGTATAATACTATTTATTCCAAGAAAATAAATCATATGATTCTATTTAACATATCTCAAGAAGTAGAAGGCAAGTGGAAATATGCATTAAAATTCTTGACTACAGTCATGGGAGCTGTAACTCTTACAAAGACCACAGACTTGATAGTCATATGAATTTCCTGTATAAATCCGTACACATCAAATATATTATTCCCTCTTAATCATCACAGTAAGTGCCTTACTGGTAAAGAATTTTATCTTGATTCTGATCACCACTACTGAAAATGTCTTCTTTTTAAGCCTTGTCCTTGCTGTTTCCTGAAATGAAATGTCAATATACAGGTTTTGAAGTTTTTCACTTGCCTTAAGGTTTTAATTGGGACCTTAAAGTGGCAGCTAAGTATTCCTAGTGTATTATTGAAAGCAAGAAAATATCAGACTCGCAACTACCCTACTTTGTGACTCTCCTACTTATATTTTTCCTTAGGTAAAGGTTCCTTGTTTGAGAACTGTAAAATGTGAGAAATTATCCTTCATTTGCCCAAGAAAATGCTGTGTTACCAGAACCTGATTCATTTTTCAAGAAGATGGAGGCACCTTTGTTTTGAGTCACAATACATTCATTTTGTCCAGAAAGTGAAGAACTTCTATAACAGCCAAACACTTAAAGCATTGCTGCCATTTGTTCAGGTTCACTTAATATACTACTGAGTTATCATTTCTTCTTTTAATTTACATGATGCCTGTCTTGCCAAACTCTTTTGCATACACAAGCAGTGGTGCATAAGTATGAATACATTTGCAAAGACCTGTAGACCGCAGGCTTGAAATAGCTTAGCATTTGTTTGCTTTCTCTTCCATTAAAGCCAATGATGAATCCTTTCAAAAATATCCACCCACCAGTTCAGTGTGTTTTGCATTTTTCTAATTGGCAAGTCAATAACAGAAAAAAACAACCTTCTGCTGCATCCATCTAGTACAGTCTACTACTCTGACAAACCAAATGGCTGAAGCCTCTGCTCTGTTGTTTGAGGTTCCAGGTTCAGCTGCCAGCAAATTACTTATTATGAGGCTCATTAGTCACAAGATTATTTTTCTGAGATGAAGACAAAATAAAATATATCTGTTCAAACTCATTAACTCAATTACATTTTTATAGAATTGTACTTTGGCAGATGAGCTGTGGAAAAAAAAAAACACCAGTGTTTTCAGAAGCTAGGCCACTTGCTTTTAAAAGAGCCAGAGACCTCTGAAAATACTACACCAGAAACCTCCGGAGGGAAGTCAACTCTGCAGAAAAACATGGGCAGGCACATTATCTTCAAGACTCAAGAGACCAACTCTGGCAACTTCTTTTCCAACAGATAATATGGAAAATTTTGTACATTACAACCAACTGTAGGTGGGATGTTTCTCACTGTCACAGGAATCTGCCTAAATTTTTCAATAATATATCACATCTGTTCATTGACTTTCTATAAGAGTAGTTTCATAACAAAAATATTTGTACAAAAGAAGATCAACTACTAGGATAATGTTATAATACACAAATGCTAATTATCCCCTCCCAACACTCTTCTGTTTTTCATCCTTCACTGTTTCACTCTGCAGTTGCTTAAGTGCAATATTTTATTTTGTCTAGACACTGTTAAGACAACATGATTCCCCTTCAGAAGGTCATAGAAGTACATAAGCTGGTGCCTCAAGCTGCAGTTTTGAATTCTACTCCTGTTATTGATTGGCTATGGTACACAGTACTAGAGTACTTTGTTCAGAATAGGATTATCAAAACTGTAGTAATAATGACCTTAACAAGGTTTGCTTTACTTCAAAACCCAAGAAAATGGTATGTATAATAAAAAACACTAGAAATATAAGTCATACAATACATTATTTCTATCATATCTGTACAAATCCTTTCTGCTGTGCCCCTTTCCAAATAATAAATGTTTATCTTCATTGATGGCATATCAAGGGACACTTTCATCAAAGGTCAGTTATAAATAAAGTCACCACTCAATTGTATTTTAAGAAAGGCTTAAATTTAAAAATGCCTATACATTATAGGCATTGATGTGATGCTATCCATCTTGCTTGCAGGTAAAAAGTGCAAACCTTATAGGTAGACATATGAAATTAGAAGTACTCACTTCTATCAGGAAACTAACTTGTAGAATCCGTGCAAGTGGGCATGTTGATATCACTGCAGGATACTGAAAAGTACTAAAGCAGACACATTTTTAAGAATAAGTTCACATAGAAGGGAAAATACTAAGTGGTCAACTTTTTCTTCAGTTCTTGGTTACCCTTGATGAATAAGTTTGACAGCATATTCTTCACTTTTTCTGTAACTGTTGTGCAACATAAACATGCCAGAGTGTGAGCACATATGATTGTCATTTTTGACCTTTTCCTCCTCCCTTTTGATATTCTTCATTCCTGTGATATCATCAATATCCAAAGGAATGAAGCAGAAACCCACAGTCTACGTATCCCTGTATTCACAGTTTGGCACTTCAGCATCTGCCTTCCACAGCACTAGCAGATGGATTCATTTACCAAAATCATTGTTGGTTTCAGTTCTCAACCAGTCTGTCAAAACATATTCAGCTTTCTCGAAAGGGAGGCCTGCATAATTTATTTTGTTCGTGTAACATGGAAGAAAAGACACTTAGTATTCTATCACAAAAATCTGAATGTTTTTCCCTACTAACGACCACAATGATGTGAGATACCATTTAGATCCACCCCTTGTCCTGTTTATTTGCGGATTAGGAGTTAGAGAGACAAACATTCACAGTTACTTTCCCAAAATCACACATAACTATTCACAGAATTATAGAATCATTAAGGCTGGAAGAGGTCTCCAAGATCATCTAGTTCAACAGTCAACCCATCACCCTCATACCCATTAAACCATGCCCCTCAGTTCTATATCTAAGTATCTTTTTAATATTTCCAGGGACAGTAACTGGGCAACCTTTTCGAGTCCACCACCACAACCTGATGCAAAATTTTTTCCTAATACCCAACCTAAGCCTTCCCTTGTGCAATTTAAGGCTTATTTAAGTTAAATTAATTAAGATAAATAACTGCTTCTCATTCTATTGCTGTTATCTGTGAAAAGAGGCTGACATCCACCTCACCACAACCTCCTTTCAGTCAGCTGTAGAGAGCAATAACATCTCCTCTCAGACTCCATATCTCCAGACTTAACAATCTCAGTTCCCTCAGCCATTCCTCTTAAAACTTGTGCTCCAGATTCCTTACCAACTTTGTTGCCCTTTTCTGGACACACTCCAGGGCCTCAGTGTTTTTCTTGTAGTGAGAGGCCCAAAACCGAACACAATACTCAAGGTGCAGCCTCACCAGTGCCAAGTACAGAGGGATGATCACCCCCCCTGGTCCTGCTGACTACACTATTTTTTATACAAGCCAGGATGCTGTTGGCCTTCTTGAACACCTGGACACACTGCTGGCTGATGTTCAGCTGTCTGTCTTCCACTGATTGACTTACATGCACTGAAAAGTAGATAAGGTACAAAGGAGGAGTACAAAATCACAGCAGAGACATATATGGGTAAATTTAGAAGAGTCAAGACAGAAGAAGTTACTACCAAGGAACACTAAAAGATACAAGAAATTTTCTACATGTTTATTAATATTATGTGGAAGATCTAGGAACAGATTACTCTTCCTTTCCAAGGACAGAAATCGAAATATACACTACTTCATGAGTTTTAATGTCTATTTTGCTCTCATGGATAATTGCAATGAGGCAGCTATCATTAAACCAGTGGTAAAAGGGTAGTAACTCAAACTCAAATATGTAAAGGAACTATTTAGATAATAATTAGATATGTTAGAAGTTTTATCAATTGCGCTTTAAAAAAATGAGAAAGATAAATTATGGGGATTTCTAAAGTATTACTATGGAAATTACACGTTGAAACTACTGAAGAGCGGGTGAGCTCTCAAAACCCTGGAAAGTTGCACATTACACTGGTTTGGGCTTTTTGAACTAAAAAAAAAAAAAAAAATTAAAAAAAAAAATGGAGGAGGATAGAGATTTATAGAATAGTCAGCTTAATTTTGACTCCCAGAAAATTTATCAGAGCAAAGCTAAAAACTCATGAATACGTAGATGATAGTAAGCACAGGGTTAATGGTCAATGATTCGGAAAGAGCAAATTACATGCAAGGAATTTAATTTTCTTTCCAAAATAAAACAAAAAGGGGGCAATGTGTTCCTTATTCCAATAAGGAACCATTACAGGTTACTCCTGTAAAAATAAGTGACATCTTTAGCATGGATTGAGTCACTGAACACACAGAGACCAGTGCAGCAACAAGGCAGCACCAGAATGCTTGACAGTATGTTTAGCCAACTGGCAAATTCAGCTTCTGCTGCAACCATTAGTATGGATGGACAAGTGGAGAGAATTTGGACGTATCTTCCCTCCACAACAGGCAAACCCAACAGTAATAACTGTCAAGGGAAACCAAGATACTTCTAACTAAAAGAGTGGTTTAATTCTATAAGTGAAAGATTTGATCCATAGAAAAATGACACATGATCAAAGTCAGTAGAATTATACTAGTATGAAAATAATAAATGCCCAATGAAAATCAAGTCTAAGCCAAACTGTAGCCAAAACAGAGATATGTGAAGCCTATGGATTCAAAACATAGTAATTAGAATATGATTCAACTGCATTATTAAAAAAGAGTGTAGTGTTTGTGAATGACAATTAAATCAGAATATGTTTTAATATTGAGTATTCTCCATTTGGTTTTGCATCTGATTTTTTGCACATTCCTTGTCATCTTGTTTGCTGTGGCCCATAGCGTAGAACAAAGTTTTGTGCCTCTTCACAAATACACAAGAAATCATCAAATTTGCTTCCATCTGAAGCTGAACTATCAGTTCCAGACTGTGCTCATCATTACCCTCAGAAGTTTGACTGACAGACTTGGTTGATGTTTCACAGAAAAGCTATAGTGAAAACAGGCAGCTTGATGTACAGGGTGGGAACTCTCCATGTGGCAATTTCTCAGATGGTCAGGTCTGCACATATTCCCTGAAGATAGATAGCTGGAGCAAAAAAAATAAATAAATAAAACCAAGAATCTACTTCATGCACAACTCCAGGCTCATCAAAGGCAATACCTCCTGTCAGACTACCGCACTTTCTCTCATTAGCTTGCTACTGACTGAGAAGCTCAGCAGCAATATACAATCTGTACCTACTGCTTCTGTTTATTTTCCTTTTGTTTGAACAATGAGAGGATATATATTACATCAAGACTTGATTTTGTAGCACTGCTAAATCACACTTGAGGGAACAATGAAAACAGTGCCTGTTTAATAAATATATGTTGATATTTCATATCTAATTGCTTCCAATGGGATCCTAAATGCATCCCGTGAAAGAGAGGGAGTATGTAAGTCACAAAAGCTAGAGAACATCTGACTGATGTATATAGTTCTCATGTGTCATGGTTAAAGCCCTGGAGCAACAGTTCTTCCTGTCACTTTGCTACTGTCCTGGTTTCAGTTGGGACAGAGTTGATTTTGTTTGTAGTGTGTGATATGATGCTATGTTTTGACTTCAGGAGAAAAACAATGTTGATATCACATTGATGTTTCAGTTGCTAAGCAGTGCTGTACAGAGCCAAGGACATTTCAGTTACTCAGCTTCTCCTGTTGTCTTGCCCATGAGAGGACTGGGGGGCACAAAGAGTCGTGAGGGAGCAGAACTAGGAAAGCTGATCCAAACTGGCCAAAGGAATAAACCATACCATATGACATCATGTGGAAAAAAAAAAAAATGAAACTGATGGGAGTTGGCCAGGCAGGCAGCCACTGCTCAGGGACTGGCTGAACACTGGTCAGTAGGTGGTGAGGAATTGCTTGTGCATCACTTGTTTTGCGTATAAATATACATGCATATATATATATATGCACATATATATAGAATTATCATTAGCAATGTTTCTCCCTTCTTTTTCTTAGTAAATAGAATTTGTGGGTTGAAATAAGAACTCTTTTTTTTTTTCTATTCTCCCCATCACAATGGGAGGGGTGAGAGTGGGCAAAAGGCTGCATGGTGTTTAACTTTGCTCGGTTAAATCACAACAGCTACCAACTACTGCTCCCAGATAGATAAGGGAATGAGAGGAAAAAAGGACAAGTCCAGGGAGCATCTGGCAAAAAGAAACATAAGAGGCAATGAAAATGATACAAATTAACGCATAACAGAATTTTACATTTCCAAACTACTTGACAAATGACTCATTTAGATAAACATATACGGACACAAAAGGTAATAAATCCCACAGTTCTTACAGGAACACATCTTAGTCATGCTAGGCATGCTCAGCTTTTTATTTACTTAGACACACAAAAGTCTGGTTAATAAACTCCCACTTTCTATATCTGCATGCTACAGACAAGGCTGTGTCACAGGCTTCTGCAAATGCACTAAGTCCCAGGTGTTTGGTATTATTTCAAGGCTAATACATTCAGTTTTCTGACTGTTTAATGCCATTTATATTTCCCTCTGTCAAAATATGTGAAATCTCTGCCACTTTCCCCATTTCTAGTTTTACTGATGGGGCCTCAGACTTGCACAATTCATAGAGTCAAATAATCATTAAGCTTGGAAATGACCTCCAAGACCATCCAGTCCAACTTACCACCAGTATTTCCCCACTAAACCATGTCCCTTAGTACAACATCTAAATGCTCCTTGAACACCACTAGGGATCATGACTCAACCACCTCCCCGGGTAGCCCATTCCAGTGCCCGACCACTCTTTCAAAGAAAAAAATCTTCCAAATGTCCACCCTGAACCTCCCCTGGCACAACCTGAGGCCACTCCCCCTAGTTCTATTGCTAGTTATATGGGAGAAGAAGCTGATTCCCAGCTTACCACAGCTTCCTTTCAGGGAGTTGTTAGGAGCAATAAGGTCTCCCTAGAGCCTCCTCCAGACTAAACAATCCCAGTTTTCTCAGCCACACCTCATAAGACTTGTGCTCCAGAACCCTGATCTGTTTCATTGCCCTTCTCTGGACAGTTCACAGAAGCAATAAATGTTAGCCCTTCACCACTCCCCAACTTCAGCAGCTGTATGAAATAGGCTTGTAGTGGGAGCTGAATCATAGACTAGTTTGGGTTGGAAGGGACCTTTAAGATCAACTAGTTCTAACCCCCCAGCTATAGGCAGGGACACCTCTCTCTAGACAAGGTTGTTCTAAGTCCCCATCCAGCCCAGCTTTGAATGCCTCCAGGGAGGAGGCATTCATAGCCTCACTAGACAACCTGTTCCACTGAGAAACAAGGAGGAAGATTTGGACAGATTTGGTGTTTTAAAAGGAAAGAGGTTCATACCCATTTTGAATTATTCCAGAAATGTGACACTTAGGCCATATGAAGATAAGCCAAACTTCAGTCTCATCTGTAGTCTTTTTCCTCCAAGGAGAAGCAGCTGGGTATGGGAAATGAGCCCAACCACCAGACACCTCATACTGTAGAGGGCTGAGGTATTTACTGTAATAGAGTTCATCTGGGATACAGGGCCAGAAAAAAAAAAGACAATGCACTCCTGATATCCTGCATGGTCCTGTATAAGTGTTCTGGATGAGTCATTTTAAGGCTAGTGGTGATATTCCTAGAAAGACCCTTCGCTGCAAGTAGACATGCTCAGGCTAAGTGAGTGCCTTACCCTAATGCCACCATAAAAGAAACTGAATGCTAATGACATACAACATTTTCATAAAAATTTCTGTTTTTCTGGGGAAAGTTAAAAAGGGAATCTCCAAGGGAGAAAGAAAACTGTGATAACCAGTATTCTCAGCTTCTGTGGATTCCTATTTCCTTATATCAGGGTCTTAAGACTCTCTTTGGACAATAAAAAGTAGTCAGTCCAAAATAATTTCTTCTCTCTATTATTGTTTTAATTTCCTTCCTCACCTAATATGTGCCATTTGCTATTTGCCAGACTTAATGAGCACAAGTCTAGCAACAGAACTTCTTCACCAGGAGGCTTTTTTCTCAAGACTTCTCAAAGCAGGTCACACAGACTTACTCTGTTGAACAAATACATAGTTTGATAATCCATTTATCTTCATTTGACAACATCCAAATTCTCCCAGAGGAATACAGTTTTACACTGAACACTATGAATGATGCTTTCATTATGTTGTTTTAGTGGCTACAAGATAATTAATGTTTAGTGACAGACACATTCAAAATAACATTAATTATGTTATTAATTACTTTAATTAACTTAAAATGCTTCGATGTTTTCCATTAAGTTCCCCACAACTAAGAATAAAGCTGCACAGACATTTCAGCTTTCAGCTATTTCCTCCTCTTTGTTTACGTGAAAGATTCGGTTTGATCCTCAAAAAAGCACCTTTGGAAGTTCATTTGAGGTCTGTTTTATCAATGATCTGATTTTTTTTTATTTTTGCTTTTTGTTTCTTTCTTTTTAAATATACTTATTTCAATATGTTTCACCATATGTCTTATTTCATGCATGAAGTGAGCCTTGAACTGAATTTTCACCACAAGCAGAGAATGATGCTGAATGGTGCCTCTTTAGTAGGCTTAAAAACACATTTAAGGGTCTTGAGGATTTTTTTTTTCCCTAGTGTTGCAAGAATCAGGTTGAAATTGCAGTAGTCAATATGTTATCTGCCTCTTGGGAAAGAAACCAGAGAGAAATTTTCTTTTCGTCTTCTCACCTTTTCTCATTCTTAGCAAAAACTCAAGCAAAAACCCGAGTTGATGAAAACAACTCTGCTGACAACACTGTGGAGGTCTTTATTAATGCACAAAGAAGAAAAGAGCTCCTACGTAGTCCAAGCTCCATTAAAGCATATACTTCAAATATGAGAGAAAATTCCTATTGCCCTCTCTTCTAATTATGGCTTTTCTTGTAGAAAAGATATCAAAACAAATATGACTTGGAATCAATTAAGGCAATTTTCAAAACACTGTGGTAGCAGTGAGTGAGGTAGTGTTTTAGCAGCATTACAGACAGACACATCAAAGTACACAAGCAGCTGAATTTCAGATTCCTTAGGAGCAACTCTGAGATGAACCGAATTCAGTAACCAGAATTATAAAGACTTCCTCTTTTACTGCTGTCAGTCTCTCAATTTTTTTAATGTACTAGCTAAAATAAATTGTTTTATATGATATCACAATACAATAAAGAAGGACATACCCCGTTTGAAATTGATAGGTCATGGAGATCTGCTGCAAGATGATGCTGGCTTCAGTAAATGTCCCGTGCACAACAATTTTAGTTCTGTACTCTAAAAAGGAACTACTAAATGCCAGAGAATACAACTCAGTAGATTCAGCATTGTGGCCAAAAGTAGTCTCAATTTAATATACCACAGAACAGAGAGAGCGCCACAAATTTTGCTCTCCTTGCTCTCACTCAATGATTTTTCAGTACTCTAGAAATGTTTCTGTCTATATACAGAACCCAAGACCTAGAACTTTATTCCACATAAAGCAGCTAATTATTTATAAAGATGAAGATAACATCAGTAGCAAAAATGAAGTAGCCATTTTTCCAAAGCAGGTTAAAGTTGATGGTGAGAGATATCAGTTTGCTGCAGCAAGTAACAGTGCTCTTGAAGAGCTGTGGAGCAGATCCCACAGTCATTCAAAGTATGTGTGCTCAGAACAAAGAAAGAGCCAAGTGAAACCTGATTCCCCAACTAGAAAAGTTCTATAGGGTAAATGCATTGCCCATGTCTCTCACCAAATCTCCTGAAAGTAAAGGCAGTATGTCAATTTCAGTATAAGGCTAAAGTTCCCCCCCAAAAAGTTTCTGCTCCAGTGGTGAACAGCTTCCAGGATAGTACTAATTTCAAACTAAACAAAACAAAAGAGTGGAAACCATTCCACAAGGAATGGAACTGTGTTGGCAAAGGCCTAAACTATTGTACAAGGTTTCCTTCTTCACAGCTCTTGCTCTAGAAAACTACACCGCCAGGCTTTACGCAGGCTTGGAGTCTATTGTTTCTTATGCAAAATAGAAGCTGTTGCGGTAAGAAGCTGCTTTCATTTTTTGAATGTGATCAGAGCATGAGGAAGGAAGAACATAAAGGAAAACTGAACTGCTGCCACCTCAAAGCAGTTCAGTGATCACAAGCACGGAGGCCTAGAAATACTATAATCTCTTTTTTAATCCTCATATTCCAAAACTCAAGCAGGATACAACTTTTCCCTTGTGTCTAACTAAATATGAAAACTTTCTAAGCACAGCTGCCTAGCATCACCTTGATCATTTTAGATGGAAGTTACAAGTGCTCTTCAACACACAGTCCAGAGCCAAATTGATGCTCTAGAGGTATCTTTCTTACACCTAGCAGAACAATTCAACAAGCCTCAGACTGAAGTACTTGGCCTATTAATTTAATGATCTTGGATATGGAGCTGAAAACAGGATGTGAAATCCCAAAAGGAAAACATTAGACACGAAAGCTGTCATCTTTGATTTTTTTTGTTGTGATGATGTTTTGAGCTCCAGCACAATCTAAAATTTTCCACTGTGCACAGCTAACACAGCTGTGTTAGGGAAACTTAAAACTTTATTACTTTCATTATAGCCTCTTTTCCCTCATTGGTTTCCATAGCCATTCCTCTCATTCTTCCTTACATCAGGTCCTGAATCTTCAAATTGTCTCCTGTAAATGTAGTTCTGCATGGAATTCCACTGAAATTGAATTCACTTAGTAAAATGAACAGGTGAGATCTATGACACTTAACTGCTGGCAGGCAAAACCCTTGTTTTCAGATAGATTTGTATAAGGTCACACAGTGGAACTGAAGACATGAATTTTACAATAATATAAATAATTAATAGCAATAAAAACAAACAGCAAAAACTTCTTCAGCAATGTTGGCTGGGTATTTATATTTCGTAGGTTCTTGCTTTTCTCTCTAGTATATCTATTCCTAGTATTTTATTTTGGCAGAAGGAGTAGAGTGTGTAAACCCATTCTGATGCATGTTCAATATTATTTTAATGTGACTATTTCAGTGCTATCAGCTTTAATATAACCAAATTTCAGAAACTTTAGTTTTGCTTCAAAGTTACAAAAATCAACACTGACATTTTTCTCTGAAAAACATTCTCAGCTGTTTTAGTTCAATAGGTGGAAATCACAAGTCTGTTCCTAGTTTCAGCAAACCTAGGTTTTCCTTTAGTGTAAGTAGATACTTTACATTTCCCATAGAACTAACACCTCACTTAGCTGCTCTTCCACAGATTTGCTGTCTACACAAAACTTGGGACTCCTAACAACTGTATCAAATGTTACATCCTACAGCCACAAATGCTGAGTTAGTGATGCAACTTCCTCTGCTACCTCTTAAACTATACTGCTCTGCTATGAGAACAATTTGATTTATCATGGCAAAATCCTTTGCTGTTCTAATCCTGGGGCTCTGTAAAACATTATTTCTTGAATGTGGCAAAGTTCTCCACCATTATTTTACCAGTCCAAGACAAAGCCAAACATAAATCCTTACTGAGTTACTAAGCAAACCCCATAGCCTCTAGCTCCTGTAAGAACTTAAGGTCCATGTTAAGTTGCTTTGTTAAACTTAGTGCATAAACTCATGCAAGCTGGACCATTATATTGCACACACCACTGTTTGGATAATTATGTCTGTATCACAGAGGGATTAACTTTCATTACATCTTTGAAATTATCCATGTCTCCATTGTCTATCACTAGGAAATTCATAATTCCCAATTAGAAGACTTGATGTTTCCTCAGCACAGTATATGTTTTGAGAACAGTATTATTCAAAACACATCCTCCCACAGGTTTTGGCTAACAAACAATGGGATCTCAGGGGAGACAAAATTGACAGGGTTGGAACCTAGATAATAAAAGTTTAACTATTGTAAGCAATGTTGGTATTTAATAACTGTGATCTCACTAGGAACAATTTTCAAGAAGGATCATTTTTGCTTCACTACAACTTGTGAACAATACTAACAAAGACTCACATAAGGAAGTCAACAGTTCCCACCTTGCTTCCAACAATGATCATCAATTACTGTTCCACAAAACCCTGAAACTGGGAAGCCAGAGAGTAAGAATTTTGGTTGTGCTTGGCAGGATCAACTACTCACTGTAATATAACATAATGAAGAAAATCAGATGTCACTGCCTACAGGATGAGGGAGAGACATGGCCAATGCTTTCTCAGCTAGGAAAACAAAAGTGACCTAAACAAACCTGTCTGCTGGAGGTGAAGAAAGCAACAGATTTAGGAAATCCACTGCCTTTAAAATTAACAACTTTAGATTTCCTTCTTCCCTTTTCCTTCCAGCTGAGCACACATGTGACTAATGCCGCTTTGTCTCCCATCAAATGGGAGAACAAACATGTGAGTCCACCAAATGTGAGATGTAGTCTGGAAAATGAAGCCTGCTGTTGAGACTCCAGAAAGTTGGGAAAGGAGCCAAATGGAAACAGACCAGGCCTAAACTTACTCCAAGGACTGATTCAGATGTCCTGTTCAGTAAAGTGATATCAGTCTTATTTTCTTGAGCCTAAGTAAATTTTCCTTTCTAGATAGATAGCAGTATTGGGCTGCTGTGATTGGACTAAAAGATTTTAGGTGTGGTGTCTAAGATGTAGAATGGACGCTTCTTAATGCACTATTGGTTTTGTTCTTATTGAAATATTTCGCTGATGCTTTGTATATTTTTGAACTCCTCTGTGGAAAAAAACTGATGTGAAATCCTCTGCCAAAGCATTTTAAATGAGAACAAAATATGTTAATCAACAGCTACCCTTCAGGATTTCACCTCAAAGAGAAAAAGTGAAGGATTGCTGTTGATCTGACTGGGTAAAGTTTTTCCATGGCTTTTTCAAGAACTGACTGGTCTAGGGACTAACAACTGTGAAAAATAACTGATATTTAAGAATGAACTTGGCCAGAAGAAAGAAACAAACAAGGAATATGAGCAGTGACACTGGCATCAAATTTATATTCACAACCAAATTTTGTTGCTTACTGGATCTGATCTTTTTGTCCAGGTGATTGTAAAAATAAACAGTACTGCCACTAGAGGATGGCCCAGTCTGAAGGAGGGCTACCTTCACAGACGAACTGAGTGGGAGAAAGGCACCTTACTTGAGAGAATACACATTGGGGGAACTGCGTAATGAAGAAATTGCTCTGAATGGAAATGAAAAATGAATGAAATTCTATGAGATCCGGAACCAAAAAAAGCACATTTTCTTAACAAGTACATAAGGCAGGCTGCAGCATAGGATAAAAGCATTTACATGCAGAAGAATTTTCAGATGCTATAAAATAGATGACAGAGAAGCCATTTCACACAATCTGAACACATGCTGCATGTTGGCCATTTTACTATCAGCCTTCTCAACGCAAGCTGTGAGGGGAGACATTTAGGAAGTGACCAGGCACACATGGAGCCAGAAAACCTGATGACAGGACTATACAGAGATTACATTTATGCCCATACTTCAGTTTCAAAAAAAAAAAAAAAAAAAAGAACAAAAAAAAAAAAGCAAACTATCCTCAGAAAGCCACATGGAGACATTTAGGCATTTTACTGAGGACTGTGAAAAACAGTAAAACAGTAAATGACATGAACTCACTGGCTCACCAGCATTCTCAAAAGGAGCTTTCTTGGTTTGACTTTTTTTTTTTCCAAAAGGATAAGGAGCAACTATGATAAATTTCTTCACTGACAGAAGTATATGCAGTGAGTATTGCCACTAGTTCTTTAAGGCAAAAGAAAGCAAAACAAACTTCTACAAAATGGACAGATTTTCTTCTGATTTGGAGAAACACTGAAAAGATCAAAGACCAATTATGCTATAGTGAATGAAAAATGTGTCATTGTACAGCTCATGGAGAAAGTTGCCCAAAAAAGGCAGTTGATAAATGAAAAAAAAAAAAGAAAAAAAGAAAAAAAAAGGAACTGAGTCATTATGACATCCACAATCAAGGCTTTAATTTTGAAGACCACATGAGCTTGTGTGCAATGCATGTCTCTTCTCTGAACAGAGAAACCCATTTTCATTTCTCTTCCTACTACTCTTATTCAGCTGTTTGGTTAATTCCCAGATGTTCACAGCACATCCCTCATGTGCTTCATGTGCTTTAGAAATGCATCCAGGTCATTTTTCAATTCCCATGTTCTTCACTGGACAATGAACTAAAGGACTTGATTTCAACTTTGTGAGGGAAGTTGTTGTTTCTTGAGAATTGTTAGTTTGTATTGATAGCTGTATTTTGACTGGTAAAATGTAGATGAGGTGATATATATATAAAATAATCCTTAAATTGCAGCATTGCAAAGATGTAATTAGTTTGGGATTATGGGGATAAAAGTACTCTGTGTGGATCTTTACCTTTTTTAAAACACGATGTGTAAAAAAGGAAATTATGCGAATTAACTGAAATTAACAAAGAGTGATGTATTAGACATACTGCAATATATTCTCAAGATCATGAAAGACCAGCTTTGGTTTCAGCAGAAATCACTCTATTGCTCTGGATTAGAAGCACTTTCATATGTATTGGAAACAGGAAGAAAGGCCATTAACAAAGGTCAGTGAGAACAGCAGATAAACAGCAGTACATCACAGTGAGATGGATGGGTCTAGCAATTACTTCATTGATCACCATGTTCTCATAAATGTTCTCATTTAACAACTTCATCAGCACAGTGAAAACAAGGCCAAGCATTTGCTGTATTTGTTTTCATTTATAAGTAAACTTAACTGGACACTTCTCATGAACCTGTTGCATTTGCCTTCTACAACTATTCTAGAAAATGAGTTCGCAAGAAGCAAATTCAATGGAATTTTAAATGAAGATAAGTTTTTACAGAAGGTAAATTGGAATAAAAATCCTGAATATTTACACTATCAAACAATTTCTAAAATCATTTAATCCAGTAAAAATTTAAAAATAAGATGACTTCTGAAAGCAGCTTACCAAATAATTTATTGAAATGGAAGGAATCTGTTATTTGAGAACTAAACTGCTCAAATATCTTAAGTAAAATAATCACCAGAAACTTACACATGAGAAAAAAATTGTCCTACTGGTTCCAAACAGTGGATTTGTGGATTCTGCTAAGTCTTTCTTAATCACATGAAAAAGTAGAAAATATGTCAAAGATATAATTAAATACTGACCTGTTTCTTTGAAACATTCCTATGCTCTTAAACCTCATGAAAACAGCAAGAGTACATAGTTTTATTAATGACAAATTCTAAGTCTGTGCACTAATAAACATAGGCAGAAATTACTTTTATTCCCTCACAAAAACACATTATTCTTGCCTTTAAATTCCAGTAAACTAACTTCTTACAATACTCTTTTCCATAGCATTGTCAAATATTGCACACCATACAAGTCTAGACAATTGTTTGTTACTTTATGGTGCCCAAATTTATTTGTTCCTCCAATGATCCTGAAAGAAAGCTGCCTGAAACATTTTTCAGCTTTAACCAAGTCTGTAACTGTGAATAAATCAAAGGTCGATGCTGTGACAGTCATTAATATCTTCTAGAACAATGTTATGTTCTTGGGTAATTCAGAGCAGAGAAAAAGACAGAAGCCATCCAATAAATTATTCACTTCAAATTATTCTTCCAGATCTAGTTTCTATCAGTGACTAAATAGATCTGTCTACATAAGGCTTTTTTTTTTCCTCTAAACCTGTCAATGTAGTACTTAACTACAACAAACGATGATAATCTAGCATAGTAAAAAACAAATTGTGCCACGTGTGATCATACCAAATATCACTTGGCTCTACACAATGACCTGGATTCATCCCATTTTACTTGCCTTTCTTAGCTGAAATATATCAGAAGCCTAACCTCTCTCTACAATCAATTGGAGGTGGAATAGCAGTTTCAGATTATTCCACCTGCCATCTGAGTGCCCCCAGAAATGCTCACTAAAGTCTCCTTCTCAACTAAAATGTCCACATCACTTTGCATTGTAAGGGTCTCCTCTCGCTAGGATCAAAAAAATTCACTGTCTACTCAAAAAGGCTGGATTCAGTGTACCACTACATTTTTTTCCTAAGCAAGTTCAAACTGAGATCATTGTCTATATTTAGTCAAAAGCAGAAAATGCCTTAGATTTGTTTTTCTTAGGCACCAACTCTCATAGACTTGATTCTGCCTATTGAGGTCAATGGTGACTTCTGATCAAACACTTAGCTACAGAATACTTCATAAATATATATACCACACATTGCCACGTCTTCCTTTGAATACCACAACTTGGCTCTATTCATAGTTGCCTGTAAGCTTTAGTTCTTCTCATCTTTGCTAAATACAGTAGGAATGTTTTGGAAACACCATGTTATTTGTGAATCATACATAGTAAAGGAGAATACAGTTCTGGCATGTACAGTGGGAATTTTAATTGGACATTCAACAGTGAGGATTAATATTGTGATATTTACTTTCTGAATTGAGGCAGAAGCCTCCAACTTTTGGATTGGCATTAATACTTTAACTATGTGAGAATTCAGATATAGCCAAACCAGATGCTTTCTTCTGGTAATTCAATATCAGCTTCCACTTGGAATGAATTGCATTTGCCAATAAAAGTTTATTTTAAAATTTTATCTGCTAATAAGTTTGTTCTCGAAGCAAAAACCACACTGAATTCTTTTGCAGCTGTATTATTTCCCTTTTCCTTCCAACAATTTTATGTCTTTGTTTCCAAACAGGGCCAGGTTTTTCCATAGTTAAGGTTACATCTACTTGAACAATCTACTCTCAGTCCTTTACCTACCACTCTAGGCGTTCTGTAGAATTTGCAAAAAAAAAAAAAAAAAATCTACATATAGAGGAACATTCTTTTACTAACAGCTGTCATTAAAAACCATTCAACAAATAGTTTCTATTTTCACTGCTAAGGCAGAGTATAACCGCTACAAACAATTCCATGAGTTGATAGAAAGCTGAAATTCCTATTTTTTGTTCATTATGAAGGTCCCATATTTCTTTTCCGTGTTACTATGAATTGGGAAAAGATAATCTGACCATAGGTCAACTTTTACTATCACCCCTCCATGTAACATATGCACTACAAAAGTAATGTTCAATTTTACATATACGAAGAATACATTGTTTTAACTACGCCAGTTGGTTGAATTGCAATATCCTTACTTTTAGGATGGGTATAGCTGTAACCGTCTGCAGATGGGTAGCCCACCATAACACTTTCCCCATGACAAGCAGAATTTTTTGCAGCAGCATGAGAAATCTTTCCACTGTGGTGTGTCCACAGTGAGATCTGTAGCGATCTAGTTATTTTAGCAGGTAACACACAAAATTGAAATCTCCCTCAGTTATCAACTAGCGAATCCTGAATATTCAGGACTATTAGGTCCTTTGTGTTTAAATAAATCCATTAAATAAACCAGAAGATCCTTCAAATTAGAACAGGGAGGGAGACAAACTGTGACAATACTTTTTCTTTGGCCTTTTAAGGATCCAACCATCCCCAAACCATTCTTACCTCAAACATTCGTTTAACTTGTTCATAATGACATCCTACATTCAATTCCACAACCTCCTAAAGGAATTCATTCTGATCTTAATCCTTGTTGTTATAGAAATTTCACATAAACCATTATTTAAGATTCAACTCCACTGAGTTGCCTGAAAGATCATTCTTTCTTGCTTCTGAACCTCTGCCTCACTGCTCTCTGGATTCTGTCAGTTGGTCCATCATCTAGAATTAAAACTCCTGAAAGTAGGCATTGTCATGCACTTTACAACATTATATATACTATCATAATACTCTTTAATACTCTCTGTGATACTCTTTACGTAAACATACAGCATCCATAGGTACAGTTTACTTGGGTATATGTTAGATTAAGCACTGCTAGTATAAACATCTTTTACAGATTAGAGTGAATTTCTTTACTATAGTCTTTTTTTTTTTT
This sequence comes from Alectoris magna, assembly GCA_030625065.1. Taxonomy (NCBI): domain Eukaryota; kingdom Metazoa; phylum Chordata; class Aves; order Galliformes; family Phasianidae; genus Alectoris; species Alectoris magna. The sequence continues at coordinate 18,838,739 of CM060565.1, forward strand.
TTATTTTTTTTACTAGAGTCAAACTTTCAAGCACAGCAGAAGAAGGGGGAAGAAAGAATCTGCCAAATAATACATACCCATATATCTATAAAACATGACTTATGGTCTGGAAAGCATTTGAAAACACTGCTAAAGTCCTTCAGAATCAATTCATAACATTTGAAGCTAAATATTTGCCCCGTGCAATCATGGGCCTACGAACTCCATACCTAAAGGTATTATTTCTGTCTTTGCTATTAAGAGACTGAGATGAAAGCTTGTTCCGGTGCCTTCTAAATGTCATGAAATAATCATGTTAGAAACTAGTTGGAGCTACTTTACGTAAGCTATTTAGAACAAAACTTTAGCCTCTATACATTACTGAGTTGGCAGATAGACATATCTTCTGCCCTAATTGATTGTTTCTAACTGTTGGACATACATGCAAACACCATAATTAATAATAAAAGAATGAAAAATCTGATTCCAGCTAAAAGTTATGTGAAAGGGACGCAGTATAATTTAGATTAATAAGTAAATCAGGCTTTAAAAAGCAGTTGATTTGTTAGAAAAGTGTTTCCCAAAATGATACCCATGCACAAGTTTTTATCATAGCTTGATGCTTAAGGCATTCAGGTCTAGAATCAGACCACTGGTCCTTTAACAAAGGCTTGAAACTATCACTTTGCTGAAGCCTGGCAGCAGATGCTGCCAAGAGAGAGTCTAATTTTGAGTTGTCATTCTGCCTAAGTAAGATTGATAGTATCATCAATAAATCTGTAAGGTAAGAGCAGATATGTGCCAATCAGTAGTTCCTGTGGCAAAAAGGCAGGGATGAGAACTGCAAGCATGAGCCACTAAGGCATCATTTGAATGAAATTGCTGATAAATGTTATCTCTGGCACTACAGAGAGAACAAACCATACTCAAAGCTACAACTCCCTCCAGAAGAAAATTTTGATGTCAGTGACAGCTCTTCTTGAGAAAACTAGAAGGGTGTACTGGGTCATGTGACTTTGCACATGATAAATTTAGAATTTTAAAATGCAGAAAAGAGTATTAAAATCTCCCTTTCACACAATTTTCTAGCAGCTGAAAAGAAACAACTGGACCTGCCTATATATTTAGAAAGTGTCCCTACACAAGGAAGCAACATTAAATAACGTCTACACAAGTTCAGGATCTGAAAACAACTACATTAATGGGAAACTATCCTTGAGTTAACCAGATTTGTTAGCAGCCTTGCCTTGCTATTTTACACATAAGGAGTTTCCACTAACATGTTTGACTTTTGGAATAAAAAATATGTTCTGTTGCAAAGGATGTGGATGTAGCAGACTATTTTAAATGGATCACCGCACCAAGCTCCAGGTGCAGCATGTTAGTTATGCCCACAAATTAGAAAAGCTTTAGTCCCATCTAGGGATAGGGATCTTAAGCTTTATCTCTTTTGCTAAAAATTCTGTTTAAAACAACTCACAGTGGTAGATACTTCACATGAAGTCTACAAAGACTTCAGTTTCACATCTAAATAGAGTTTTGACTTGTCAGCACCTTCAGGGCACTTTCTCGCTCTTGCTCTGGCAACAGCAAATTAAATGTTGCCCTTCTTTAAACATGTATGCATTTGCAAATCCACACACATGCACACACAGATACTTATCATGCCCGGCAAGTGATCTGTGTGCATATTCCCTTCATTAACATTTCCCTTTCTTTAATTCATTCATGATGTCTTACTCATACTTTTAAAACTCTGAAATTAAAACAAATAGGGATGATTGTTACTGAATAAAATTAAAAACATACAAGAAACCGAGCTTTCATCATTTTCCTTTTCTTATCAATACAGGAGCCGCTTCAGAGACTGACAGTCCAGTCAATACATCACAGAAACTCTGCCTACATGACTAATAATGCCAAGGGCAATAGGATCTATGATGACATGAGTTTCTAGAAGTTACATATGTTGGGGGAGCAGGTGATACCGAAAAAAACATGCTAAATGGTAAGGCCATCATTTAGAAAGCAGGTGTCATGTGATTTACATGAAAGGCTGTTAGTGACAGATTCCTTATTTCGTAAGGTGTAAATATGATAATATGGGGAAAATCTCATGAAATACTCTTTACACACTGTTAGAACTCCCAAGGAAATATGAGCAGCAGAATAGCTACTTCAGATTAATGAAACTAAGGGACATAGTACTAATGTGGAAACACCCATGAAGACAGAAATCTTCCCCTAACTTCTTATGCATTTCATATATCAGAGGCCAGCCACAAAGTACTGTGAAGAAACACAAAACGATTATATTTCTTATTATTTCACCAACTTCAGGTGAAATAAAATGTGCTCTAATAACAGTGCCTATTTTCTGTCTCTGTGTAGAAAGAGAGACTGATGTGATAAGCTCAGGCAGAAAAGTCTATTTATAAAAATAATGTGAGATGAATATCATTCATGCACTAGATAGAACAAGAAAAATATGCAAATAAGCTTCTTAGTTAAGAGTGGAAACTTAGCCACTTTGTTATTCCACTGAGGAAACCAACATCAATTCTGAGGGAAACATTTGCATTGACAGTTCAAGGAGCATCTTACAAAAAGGATCATCTTTCTTATTCACATAAGGGTATCTCAGAGAATATTCAGTACTCTGTGTTGAAGCCTCTGGAGCTACCTTGTGATAGAAGCATTAATACTAACAGAAGCATCAATACTCCCTTGCCCACAGGAAACCTGGGAAGGAACTTTTTATAAGGGCAGGTAGCAACAGGACAAGGGGAAATGATTTTAAACTGGAAGAGGGCAGATTTAGACTAGATATCAGGAAGAAATTCTTTGCTGTAAGGGTGGTGAGACACTGCAACAGGTTGCCCAGTGTATAGTTGTAATTATACAAGGTTATAATAGATGATCATAATAGATGAATAGCCAGAGGCTATAAAGAAATAACTCACCAACGCTGAGGCTCACCATTAAGATGGATGCTCACCACAAGGAACTCCACACAGGAGCAATCTGCAAAAGAGATTCTGCCTTAGTGGTGGTCAGTCCTTAAATGGGATCTAGGAGAGGTGAAGTCAAGCTCCACCCCTTCTGGGGGCACAGCTGAATTACCTTCACTTGTGCTCCTACAGCTGACCCATCACTTGCCTCAGATGGTTAATCAGAGGTTCAGGCTGTGATTAACAGTTTCCCATACACTCTGCAAGGTTGTGAATGCCCTCTCCCTGCAAGCATTCAAGGCCAGGCTGGATGGGACTTTGAGCAACATGGTCAAAAGAGAGGTCTCCCTGCCAATAGCAGGGGGGTTGGAACTAGGTGATCGTAAAGGTCCCTTCCAACCCAAGCCATTCTATGATTTGCTGCTTCTCAGTTACTTCAAACAGGCCTTTCCTGGATCGATTTATATCTACCAAATTATTTGTTCCTAGTGATAGTACACAAGGCAATGAGCGCAAACAGAAACACAAGAGGTTCACCTCTTACTGTTCTAAATTACCTACAGCTGAAAATAAAGCATGATAAAATAGTTGGATCACACCAATATGAAATTGCTTCACTGTGTGAAAGTGTAAGGCTAAAATATCCTCTGGCTTTGTTTCCCTCTTCTCTGCTCTTCGATGCCTTCTTTCATCATGTTGTGAGAAGAGATAAAAGCATCAATACCCTAAAGAAATTCCAGATAAGAAAACTATAATCTGACTAGTTGTATTCCCTGGACAAGCTGCTTTTTACCCACTGTGCAGAAGTTTTCCTGCACTTCCTGCTGTGAAAGGACCTTCAGGAACAATTCATGAGGGACTCTTATAGATGAGAAATGCTATAGCAGACCACTGTGCTGAGGAAGGTAAAATGAGAAGGTAGTTCATAACAGCAATTTATTTGACAAATGTGGATCTTTCTCTCCTAATTCTGCCAGGAACACTTGATGATTTTTTCAAATCTATCTGCTGTGTAGGATTATTCACTACAAACTTCAGGTGAAAACTTGGTCTTCAGCTTGTTTGTAAGCACCCAAGTTTAGAAAGCTGTAGACATGCTGACTGAGCCAAAGTTCATTATAAGGCAATAAGAATTCAAGAATATAAGAATGTGAAAATAAAGAATATAAGACTTCAAAAGAATAAGGGAATAATCTAGTTTCCAAGTCTAATATTCATTCATGTTATCATTTGCTTTTAATGATCTACCTTCTGTTTTCCCACCAGAAAAATAACTATTTCCCATGCAAGAGGGAAAAGATGTAAGACCATTTTAAGAATATCTGAAAGAAACAAATGCTTCAAATTGTTCCCTGGGTAGTGTTTGTTCTGTGGTCCCCACCTAGCTCTGAGAAAGCAAACAGAAAGACATGATGGGGAAAAAAAATATGTAGAGGTGCAAGTAAGGCAGGCTGAGATGCAGACTGAAGTGTTCAGCGTCAGTTGTTTCCTTTTTTGATTGTAGTTGAAGAGAGAACACTGAGGGAAAGAGGAAAACTCATTACTGTAGGCTATGTTCACACATAGCCTGATTCTGCAAAAAATAGTGAGTGCTGCATGGTTTTGTCTGTGTCTAGAGACAGCAGTGAAAAAACAAACAGACAACTTTCCCGCTCATTACAGATGCTCTTCATTTCTGTTATCAAGAAGGGATGGCCCAGTGTCCTCCTCCAAAGACTGTGATTACAGTTGGATGACCTGGGGATTTTAAGAAATCAGGGAACTGTGGGAACTGGAAGCTTAGAAAAACCATTGGTTGATAATACATTGTCTCTTGAAAATATTGATTTCTGGTCAAGAGCTGTAAAGTTAGAGGTCACAAGAATAAGTTCATTTCAATTAGCAAATCACCACAGCTAGGAAAGAAGCCGCCATTCACAAGGTACAGCTAATGCAGAAGGCAACAGCCCAGGCCACGTGTATGGGAAACTGTTAATCACAGCCTGAACCTCTGATTAACCATCTGAGGCAAGTGATGGGTCAGCTGCAGGAGCACAGGTGAAAGTAATTCAGCTGTGCTCCCAGGAGGGGTGGAGCTTGACTCCTAGATCCCATTTAAGGACTGACCACCACTAAAGCAGCATCTCTTTTGGAGATTGCTCCTGTGTGGAGTTCTATGTGGTGAGCATTTATCTTAACTGTGAGCCTCAGTGTTGGTGAGTTATTCCTCTATAACCTCTGGCTATCCATCTATTACAACCTTATATAATTACAACTATACACCACATTACACCACATGTGCTGCTCTGCATCTCCACTTTGCCAGCAGAAAACAGCACAATCACCAAAGTCTGTTCTGCATTCCAAAATGTTTCAGAACTTTGGCAAAGCTAAAGGACTAGCTTACACAAGGGCTCCTTACACAAACTTCATTTTCTAGAATCAGTGGCATTATCATTAGAAAAATATCTTTATTCCTTTATTATTTAGAAATAAAGCAAGCTGAAAGGAGCAGAATGAACTTATGACAGAGGATTTTGCTTATTCACTTTCCAAGCATCACTTTCTCTTAGTTTTCTAGAGAAAGTTCTTAGTTCTCTCTAGTTTTGCTGATGAAGAAGGAGAAGAAAGTGAGGTCAGCCCCAGCTGACCAATTTTATTTTAACCCAGGTTAGTAACAGTAACTCGTTTTTCTTTTTTCCCTAGTAAAAGGGTGATATTAAAATTTACATGAATAGCAGACAAACAAAATACCTTTCCCAGCTTTGTTGGCCTAAGTAAGATCTGTTGATGTCACTGCAAACCATAAACCTGTTTTCAGAGAAAATTTGAGTAAAGTGAAGGCTGCTTGCACAGCTACAGATCTAATATTTAATTTAACAGGCAGTTTCAGAGGAATGTATGGTAAAGAGCTATCACTTAGTAATTATATAATTTCTAAGCTTTGCAGAAAGGGACCTAGGGGTCTTGGTGGACACTAAGTCGAACGTGAGCCAGCTATGTACACTTGCAGCGGAGCAGGCTGACAGTATTCTGGGCTGCATTAGCAGAAGTGTTGCCAGTAGGTAGAGGGAGATGGTCCTTCCAGTTTATTCAAAACTGGTCATACCCGAAGTACAGTATCCAGTATGAAAGGGACACAGACATAATGGAGAGAATTCAGTGAAGAGCCTCTATTAGCGTGTTAGTGGCTGGAGCATTTCTCTTCCAAGGAAAGGCCAAGAGTTCTGGGGTTTGTAGCTTGGAGAAGGCTCAGAGGAGACCAACTTGCTCAGCACCGCACAATTTGCCAAGTCTGTCATTATTAATAACACTTCAAAACTCAAATGCAAATGATGCCTTACCAAGCTATAGTCATCCCCCGACAATGCAGAGAACTTCTGCAAGATACTCATTCAATTTATTGATACGTTAAAGGTATTTCAATCTTTCTCCACAGTATCCAAGAATTTCTATTCTGGCCACAAAGTTAGCTTCATATTTATGGAACTTCTCAACATCACACTTTTAATCTACTTCAAATACATTTCAGAAAGGTGTGGGGAGGATTCTACTAGCTGTGGCAAAGTTCATCTGGAAGGCAAGCACACTGCAGAAATCCACAGGAGGTTGAGCATCCCCTGCCCCCTGTCACTGGAAGAGAAAGACAGAACTGTGAGATATCTGAGATCCTCTGTGTGAACTTTTATCAGAGAATGTTAAAGACTGAAGTTAAAAGTGGGGATTGTATAACCCAGCCCAGAATATGAAAAAGTCACAGCAGGGGTATTTTAGGCTTTTTATAATACTACTGAGTTTTAACTGGTCCAAAAGATTTCAAGATGAATGTGGAGAATAGATTTAAAATAATGACCTATAATAGCATGTTCTATAGAACTATACAATAGCAATCATGTCTTAATACCCATATAAGATTTCCATTCCTAATAAACAACGAAACGTGAAGAGTGGACTATGGATAACTGTTGGATCATTTCATGTAAATTGCTCCTTCCAAACTTAAATCCAGCCACTTAGGTGAAGAAAAACAGCAGCTTTCTGTGTGTTCCCTAAAGCATCACACAGAACTTCAGGAAAGAGAGGAAAAAAAGAAGAAAAAAAAAAAAAAAAAAAGATGCCATAGGTCTTACCAGATGCACGGGGAATCTGAAAGACAAGTTTTTGGCAACTCCAATAAGAATTTAGCCTGGCACATGAGGTCAAATGATCTTGCAAAATCAGAGCCAAATCTAGTTTTACATATCAAAAAGATAAAGATTTAATTCATCAATTTCTAGAGATGAGCTTGGCATTGTGACTGAGGTGTGACTGATGTAGACTTTCTGGAGAGTAACGCAGCCTCCTGATTTTCTTTCAGCTGCCTTATTTTATTTTTGATCTAATGGATACATTATTGTACATACAGAGCCAAGTAGCAAGCTGAAAAGTAGGGAGACCTTGCCTCACCCATTATAGTTCCTAAAATCCCTTCTGTCTCACAAACAGCTGCTTGTACTAGACAGAGGATTTTGTGATCGTATGATATACCCAGTCTGTTAACAACCGACCACATTGCATTTTGAATTCTGAATGTCTCCACATCTGAATGGCATGTGCAATCCTAGAGGTTTTTCATTCCTCTACTTCCCATCGTAACTAATGGCCTTACATTTGGAGCATCAAAAATATTAGGATCTCTGATCTGCATGTCCCATTTCCTGGCATCATTATCAAATGCATAAACTATCTTTCTTTCACTAAATATTTTCACCACAGTAGTTTGGTGTTAACCAGTACTGTGGTTTCTACCAACCAGATAACACCTACAGCCTCATTTCAGCAAAGCACTGAGATATTACACAAGTTTATGAGTAACAATTCATACTAAGAATTGAATCCAGCAAGATGGATATTTAAAAAGGGAAAATAAGCTGACAAAAAGAATTTCTGTGTTCAGTGAAAAATGAAATGGTGGCATTATAGCCTCATGACCTGTTTTCTGAGGGTGAAAAACAGTCTGCTATTGACATCAGTTCCGTAGATGAGATTCTGAGTCAAATGAAATAAATAGGACAAATTCATTTGAAACTAAAGAAAAATAAAATTAAATGCACTCACAGCCTTTTGAAATCTGAACATTTGTAAATCATCTTAATTTTGTCTAATTTGGAAGCTTTGTACCTCTTGCACCACCTATAACCAGATTTGCATTTGATTTTGACAGAAATTTCATGTAAACAGAGACATACATGAAAAGCATATAAAGTAAAAAAGAGATGGAGGTGCCTGAATTTGCTTTACTAATCTAGATTGTCAGTGAAAAATGGTATATCAGGAGAAAGGAAATGAGTAGGATAATTTAAATTACTAGAAGTTCATGTCGCATTTATTCTTTTTTCTTTAAAAATATGAAAGTAAAAAGTAATAAGATCATCCTGCAGCAAATCCAAGATCACAGTTTCATCTAGCACATGCTATCATCTAGTTTAACCTACAGTATTAAATGTGAGATTGTTCCTATCTGTAGTAATACAACATAGCAGCTCCTAATTAGACCTTTAAAATACAAGGCCACAGTCTGAGTTATGATAGGTCATGCAGTTTATAAGAGATTTTGACAACCATATCAGTCACTGAGATTGAAAGAATGACCACTCCAAATTCCCATCTTCAGCACCATATCCTCTCTCTGGGAGTGGAGGGATAACAGGAAAGGAATGAAGTGCGCTCAGGGCTCTTCTAAGTACCTATGAGACTGCAGTCAGGTGGTGATAGTCTTTGCTAAACTGCTGGAGACAACTTTGAATCCCTAACTGGCTCAAGACTGCGCATGTACCAACCTCTTACATGCTCCTTCCTGCTCCTGGCAAGATTCTTGTGTGAAACTCATTCTGCAATGATAAGAGCTAGCAATGCTGTAAGCCCCTAATCAGGGAAAGCAGTAACATTTAGTAAGCAGTAACATACAGTTGTCTTCTATCCTTCTCACATGAGATAAATACAACAGACATATTCAATGGCTAATGCTATCTGCTTTGCTGTTCTCCTGTTTTTCCAAACTTGTTTTTGTCCACCTGACATTTCCAGCCCTACGAGCACACAAGTTGTGTAAGTTTTGTGCTCAGATTTGTGGAAGTTACCCACTGTTATTTTTACACCAGCTCAGGACAGCTAACTTGCATCTAACAAAGGAAACATACTGGGGATAAAGATGTTCAGTCAGGCCCTGCCACAATATCTCTTCCCTGTTTTTTTATATTTATTTAGATAAACATATACAGATACTAGATAAAGCAAGACATCTTAAAGTGAAAGTTAGTCATGCTGTCTCATCCTGACAGATCTCCTTCCAGATCAAATCATTCTTCTCCTACTTGAAAGCACCTAGAAATTTCTACACTTGAAACTGACGAGACCTGGAGTCTTGAAAGGGGAGTGGCAGCACAACTTACAAAGACATCTAGAAGGTTACTGTTTTCTGAAAATGATCTGCCTACAGTGCTGCAGTAGAATAGGATTTCAGAGAGCTACATCATCCAAAAAATATAATGGAAAATGGTCTGTTGCATGCTTAGTGTACTTGCATTTAATTTATACGTGGCTCAGTGACTCTTTAGAAAGAGCTCAGATCAGTTTTGGTAAAGTGATGTTGCCTACTGGTACTCTCCAGCTCTGCATTCATTTGATTAGAACATTTAATCACTTAACAAAAAAGATACTCAGAAACTAGATGATTGATTGTCTAGACTAGGTAGGGAAATAATTCAAAAGAGGCTGTCAACACTCTAGAGGTCAGAGAAAGGTTTCTTTCAGCATTTATAGTTCTCTTCTAGTAGACAAGCTTAAGCATGTGAATTCCTGATAGAAGCAAAATCCATAGCAAAAACAGAATAAGGGCCACCAAAATTGAAAGGATCCAAGTGTTTAAAATGTTCCTCATATTATGTGGGTTCAAATCCAGGCAGCTCCAACACCTAAATGAGAGTACATTGAAAATGAAATTTTAGGGGCATCAGGATATTTGGCAGATTTCTAGTATTTAAAGATCTGCATTCCTATTTTGTTAGACACACTGGCTACATGTAGAGCATCTGGGAACATTCCCAGGCACAGGAACTCAACCATTCGTACTAAAAACTATTAAAACATTCCCTGCTACAATTCTGGCAGGTCATAACTAACTCTTTCCTGAGGACAGCTAATTCCAGGGGTGTTTCCCAATAGGGAGTTTGCATGTAGCCAGCCTGTTTTGGAGTTGAGAGTTTGTTAGCATGGTCAACGGGCCATTGTGTGCTAGTTGGCCTAATTGTCTGGGAATGTTCCTGGAAATTTTTAATATAATATTTTACTTGTACTCATTATCTCTGAGCCAGTGTAGCAGTTCACCACTGTCAAGAAGAGGAACGACTTGCTCTTTCTCTTGGCTACGTGATCCTAGCCCCCACCAGAAACACCATTTCTGGTGCTTGTCAAGTCTTTTAGTTAGCCAATTAAATTCTGTAACCTGCAAAAATCCATTTACTTCTTGCTAGTGTAGGTGACTGCTGCTTTATTCAAATTCAATTCAAATCAGCTCACTTATGAATTTGGCAAGCACCAAAGCCAGCTCAATAAAGAGGCGTATCTGGGCCTGGAAGGAAGAAAAGGGCAAAGTAGCAGGGCGGAGTAGGATCTTCCTCCAATAGTGCCAATGATACATTGGGTTGTGCCTCTTAAATGTGCTTTGTGTGAATTACTGAAATTAATTTAGACTGCGTTTCAAGAGTTTGAGCTGATATATGCTGTCACTGCTGCAGGAGAGGGGTTTTCTTGGCTGCCTTTTTCAGTTGTTCATTCCCATATCTCCTCCCTCCTTCATGCTAGAACAGCCATGTATATATCAGTGAGTGAGCTGGACTGAGGAAATGAGCCTTAGGAAAAAAAGTCAATCATAACCTACTCTAGTTCACTGCATGGCCACCAATGCTAATGCCAGAATGGGATCACAAGGGAGTCGGGGGAAATATGCAGAAATAAGACTGAGTACCCAGACTGATTTAGAAGGTAGCGTTAGAGCTTATTAATTTAACCTGCTTATGGAACAACTGTTAGTTATCTAAAGACACATGCATATTTAACACCTCAAAAAGATATTCAGATTAAACAGTAGCAGAGAGGGCCTTCGAGGGGACAAGGACTTACTGGTAGCCTAAAGGGTTACCAGTATGAGGATACCAGTATAAGGATAAGGGTTCAAATAGCATTTTAAAAATAAAGACGTCTTGTACAGATTTTCTTCTGTTTCTTTTTTTCCTGTCATAAAAGTTTTGTTTTCCTAATACTGTTAGCTGTTAACTCTTTATTTTTCTTTTTTATTTATAATTGAGATGAAATCAATAGGTCCAGAAAAAAGCTTGAATTATGTTTTGTTCATTATGACAAGAAATGCTGAATTCAAACAGCTTTGTGCTGCAATAACCAAATTCAGCTTACTGTGTTATTATAACTTTTTAATTGTGAATATGCCTTCTTTCAAAGTCTATTCTGAAAATACAACTAGCAAGAGGCAGTAGAGGAGAAGCATTAACTTTCTATTGCTGTCAGACTGATCTAATTTGTAGTATCCCTTACCACTAATTGCTTAAATAAATTGCATTTTGCTGCACAGACAGGAGCCATATTAGATTTTTGGAATTCTGATCTAACTCCAGAATGTCTCATGGAGCAGTTTTCATTGCACTCTTGTGTAGGCTTTTTAATGGTTCTAAACTGTTAATTAAGTTATTCTAACAGGCATAACATCTTCTACAGAAAAAAAAAAAAAAGAAAGAAAAAAGAAAAAAAAAAGCTTTCTAGTACTTTTGCTAGCTTTTATGCCTCCCATATAACTTTTCTATAGGGAGTTTTAAAACTAGGGAAAATGATAATGTTACTATTTGATGACTTAACTTCCTCCCCCCCCCAATCCCATTCCTCTCAAATAACTTCCCAGACCATTTAAAATAGTAGCCAGTACAAATCAATATAGCTCTGCTGATATAACTATCCCAGCTGATTTACACCACTTTGGAAATTCTCAAGGACAAACTTCCAGTGCTTGCCAGCCAATGATGTGCATTCAGTTGTCTTGCTCACCACAGCTGCAATTGCAGCTGTGATGCAACTGCTTCAGAAATGGAGCACAGCTCAAAGCTTTAAAAACACTGACCAACATGTACATTAATTGCCTTGACCAGTTATGAGTGATTTGAGCAAAGCAAGATCTGTAGCCAGAGGATGTATCTTTCATTAATTAATTTGGGGGGGGGGGGGGGAGAAAAAGAAAGAAAAAAAAAAGATTTGTGGGAAAAGGAAATAGGAACATAAGCCTCCTTCAAGCTGATCATTTACATGGTTTAGATCAGTGATTAGATCTGATTGAGAATCCTCTATGCTAAGGCTGCTGTACCTGAGTATCAAGTGGTTAAGATACAGATTTCTTGCAGCTCATATGGTAACATGCATGGGTTTGAGCCTTCATATATACATGGAGAGTAATCCTGGTATAAACACAGTTAAAAATGACATAATCATTGTTTGCATTTAAATCTGTGATATCAGAAACCACCAGAAACCTTTCCTTTCCTTTCTTTCCATCCAGCTGAGTGTGCACTCAGAACTGAAGGTGATTCAACTTGAAGGAATATGCTGTGAAAAGAAGAGAGTTATCCTAGAAACAGACCATAAGATGGCCTCAGCAGCCACGTTCAGTTTTATCTTTACACACATATTGCCCTCCTGCTGAGATAATTTTTCTTCATTATTTATGCATAGAAAAATAAGCTCTGCGAGTTCTTCTAACAGTACCACCAGAAAGTACCACTTGGAAGCCTGTCTCAACACAGCTTACCAGATGTTCTGTAGCAAAACCTGCCGAGCCCTTCAATTGCTGCCTGCACTCCTGCTGCTGTGAAGGTTCAGATGAGGGTGAAGGATAACAGCACCTCATATTTATTCTCTTGCTTTGATCCAGGAGAATGGCAAGATAAGCACTATCAGATTTACAGACTTTAGGTGAGAACTGGTGTTTCTGTCACTGAAATGCAGTCATATCTGTGTTGGAGCAGAGGCGAATCTTTTAGCAACAGACAATGTAACTATACATTAAGGCAGGAAGATAAGTAATATGATAGACAACCTGAATGAATAGGAGAAATTTTTCTTGGTACAAATCAGATGCCCAAACTGGAATTGATCCAAGACACTAGATTTAGTGTCTCTGGTTTAAGAAAAAACTCAACAGATCCATACTTGCTGTAAGGATCCAGCACATCATCTGATGTCAGAGTATATAAAGATATGCTAAGCATACAAAGAGCATTTAAAATGCAACTGTAGTGATAGTCACACAATTTCTCAACAACAAAAAATAAAAATAGTATGCAGAATCATTCTACTTATTAAAAAAATTTGCAGTAAAGAGAAACCAAATTAAAATATCTAGTCTAACAAGTAAAATAGAACCAGATTGATTCAGCCTTCATTCCAAGGTGATTTCATGCATTCCACCAACCCTTTAAGCAAATTTGAATTCAGAACTTTGCTGCTGCCCTTGTAAAGGGACAGGCAATACCTTTTTTTCATTCTGAGGCTGATGGCTGCTGCCTTGTAAGTCTCAGCAGCAATGCAAAATGCACAGAAAACATGAAAAGAAAATGTGTTTTAGCTTATGCAGAACCACAGCTAAACTCAATTCAGCAGTGGAGAGTGGCAGAGAAAGTAAAACTTGCATCTGTTACAGTTGCTACAGTTGGAGGTGTGAGTTACAAAGGAGATTTGCCAGACTCCTAGGCCTGCAAGCAAACCAGAAGGGAGCAAGATGAACTGATGCCAAAGCATGAGTTGTTTCCAAATGCAGCAACCTGTGCAGAACCAGAAGGTCACAGACTGCAGCTGGTCCAACTGCAAGTGAGACAGAGGAACAGTCTTAACAAACACCAAAGTGCCAGACAGGAAAAAGAGGTCTGGGTACTAATCTGTTCAAAATGAAGAGCTAGCCTGGGATAAGCCAAGGGAGAGGGTGAAGAACATGTGGGAACCATTTTTGTGCTTCTGCCCTATAGACACCCTTCTTCAGCATTCTGGTAGACTACTTAGTCTGCTCTGTACATCTGGGATAGATTCATCCCATGCCTCCTCTAAGCTAGGGTGGGGGCAAGATGAGAGTCAATAGGCACTTACATTGCCTTGTTTCCCAGAATGCTCTCATTTTCCCAGCATGATCCATCTGCTTCCTGGCTGAGCTTTTGGCCCCAGTCTGACTCCAGCACCACACAGACCGTCATTGGCATCACTGGGGAGAAAAGCTATGGTCTTCACATACTTCCCAGGGCACTGCTTCTATTTATCTACTGTTATTGTACAAATGTTTGAAATTACACTAAAACTTTAGGAAAGTACAAGGGATCCTCCAATATCCGAGACTGGAATAGGAGCCTCTCAACTAAATATCTGCCAGAACTATAAGCAATTATTCCTGGTGAATTAGATGTCTTGCAAATTTCCTTCTACTGATTCACCATTAAAATTAGACTGTGCTTGTTTCTCAAAGAGAGCAGAACTTCAAGAAAATGGTTTTTACCCTCTCAAGGCACTTTCCAAAACATTAGCAAAGGATAATTTAATTTACAAGAACTAGGATTCAAAAAAAAGAGAGAAAAAATCTTTTTTTTTTTTAAAAACTTGCTTTCCTTCCTCTTTAGGGAAGTTATATACTGAATCAAAAGCTGTCTTCAGAAAAGCCTGATAAAAATATTAGATGTAATATATCCCACTCTTAGGGAAGCCTTAGTCCTGAAGCATAATTATCTTATTCACTTCTTATCCAAAGTAGCTTTGTGTCACACTTTTAGACTGATTAGATCTAGATTCTTCTGGTTTACAATCATCCTTTGTTGGTCTGGAAAGTTAAGCAATGTCTTTGGGGTGCAATTTTAGCTCAAAAAATCTAGTGAGAGCTTGGCTGATTACTCCTGGGAACAGAAACATATGCTCCAGGAACACCCTGGGCCTTTCTACCTAGTTGTTGGGTAAGTAAATACCATGAAATACTTTTGCCCATAAGAAAGAATATCAGGGCTATAAATGAACCAAGAGCCAACTGTTTTAAGGAACAAGCAGTTTGTTTTGAGGAAAGTTTAAATTACAGCAACAAATAAGGACTGAAGATGTAAAGGCAGAGATGATTTATAATTAAATAATTTTATAACTATAAAATAATTCCTTCAAGTTGCAATTATACCTTGCTCTTTAATAAGAAAATACAACCAAAATTTACATGCACACAGAGTGCTGTAGAGGTAAATGTGCTTCCTACTTGGTGCCCCAGTGAACAGAGTACAGAGTTCTTTGTTGAAACTTTGTGACCTTCACTGTGGGAAAAACCTCACATTGAACAGGTCCTTGACTGTCCATCCTATTTTGAAAGGTAGAGTCTAGGTGTCTGATTTTCCCACTAGTCTACCTATTACAAACAATTTTATAATTGTTTAAACCCCCCCCCAGACAGAGGGGGGTCTCTCTCTGCACAGGATTTTCCACAAAGGCTGTTAGAGAGACAGATGGTGGAGAGCAATATCATTGTGAGTCTGAACTGAGATGGAGCTCTTTTGTCTACTGCTGAAAGCTGATGATTGCCAATGGGCACCTTTCCCTTGAGCAATTTATTGAAATTCACTGAAAACATCCAAAATATTGTAATTAGGTGCAGGAGTTTACTTGGCTTCTCTGGCTCAACAGCCAAGCTTTTGGCTATCTCTCATTTCCCCTTTTACCTCAGCCTCAACTGCAACCAGCTGTTAGTGCGTGGCTACTTTAAATCATAGGCTCCTTGCTCATGTGAGCTGTTGAGGCATATGTATATATATGATATATATGTGTGTATCAGAGCTCAGTGTTGCCCAAAGATAATTGACAATGGCTTAGCCTGCAAATAAACATTGTTTTATGGAAAATATTCTGAGAAAAGAAACCTCTCCCTTCATACCAAGCAAATAACTAATATCAGAAGAAAAAACGGTGTGTAACCCTCAGTTACAAACAAAAGTTGAGCTCAGTTCTCATTTTAATTATACCAGGTGTATGCCACTGCACCTCTGCTTAACATAGCACAGTCAATTGCTCAATTTGTGATCTAAGGTCAAACTCCGAGTAAAATGTCTTAGGAATGGTTTGAATGACGATGTTATAATCATTTCCCTCTCTCTAACCTCTGCTAGAAGATTAGATATCATCTGAAGTCAGTGATCTTAGCAGGCTCAGAATAAGGCTGCAGATCTTTACATAAAGGCCTCTTTCTCTCCCACCCTTGCCCCAGCTCTCACCACAGTTATTTATAAATTAGTGTATTTTTTACTTGCAAACTTAAACTTTGTGAGTTCTCATTTTTTACTGAAATCCAAGCTCTACATTTTAATATGTAAGATATGTCCTAAGAAATGCCCTTCACTTGTTTGCTGCAGCTCCCTGCAAATATGAATCACTGTATGAGATTTACCAAGCCTCATACTGGGCTACCTTGCTGGAGTCTCTAATCAGTTTTGTGTCTTTTATCACTGTCTTTCCTCCCCTCCCCAGGCAACTTTTGTATCCATTGGCCTGTTTAATACACCTACCACATCCCGCCTTATAGTCATTTTTTTCAGAAATACAGGTTTTGTTTCTTAACCACATAATTCCTGACATGTCAGACTGGCAACACTTGACTGATTTCTGAAGTATCACCATAATATCAACAGCACAACTTATAAAGTAATAAAATCATATGAAAAATAAATAGCCAGACAGAGTTTTGTTAATATAATGCAGTACTTGATAAAATAAAATAATAAAACACTCTTCTTGTTGATTAAAAAGAAGGCAGATTTCTCAGTGTTTCTTCTGTTGCTAGCTGATTTAAAAGCATCACCACCTTCCCAAACACTCACTGCTTCTAGGGGTGATGGACCTCATCAGGAAAGCGCAATCTGACATTGAGCTACGTAAATTGCTTTTTGCTTCTCCTCCCCTGAATGTGTACAAGTTACAGAGAGAAAAGAAATGATGAGAAAATGCTGAAAAATGTGCCTTTGCTGGGCACACTACATAGCACATTTCCGCTGTGCATGCTTCTTTCACTCAAAAACTCTTCACTTTCCCCATTTCCTTGGTTTATTATTATTTTTCTCCCTACCCATTTTAATTCCTTTTCTTCCTAAAGAGCTGTTTTTTAACAGCTGCATCTCCAGCTGTCAAGTGAATAATTCAGGATAAATTTCTCACCACTGCAAGTATTGTTCTACAAAATACTTTAAGCAGTCTTCAACGCTGTTAAAAAAAGATTCACATGGCAGCTGCATGCACAGAGTGCTTTATTAGTGGACAATGCAGCACTTTACAGTGCACACTTAACCTACACAGTAGTTTCAGCAAGCAGTTTATTGCAGGCACATTTACCCTTGCTGACAAAGATCCTGTCCTTGAAGACTTTGGTTTTCAAAGCTTTCATTCCAAAGGATATTTGACACTTGTCTGACTTTGGGTAAGATTTTCAAAGCAGACCAGCCAGCACTGTATGCAATGGTGTAATGTAAATAAATCTGAGCAGTGTCTAAACAAGGTCTTATGCCTGACCATAGCTGTCTAATCACAGGGAATCAGCTGTCAGAGTTCAGTAGCTAGAACGCTTCCAGTACCCTCTGAGCTCACGTGGTTACATGGCAGTACTGTGAGCAGCAGTCGTGTGCTAAACATTTTCCATGCACATCATATGGTTTAAAAAGTAACTTCTTTTTACAGTTGAAGTACCCCAAGGATAGGCAAGATAGTCAACTGCATAGGAATGTATCAAAAAAGAAGTTCTCATCACTTAGCAGAGAAGCATGGTGCTAGGTAACAGATAACTTGTAGCATGAGTATTTTTGGAATGATCAAATTTTGGTGTGAGAGTTAAATGTAACACCTTTTTCATTTGTTTGCGATAAAGAAAATCCTCAGACCTTTACAGTTAGCAGGGTGTAGAGGTTTGTGTTTAATGATAATTCTTCTGTGAAACTTTACTGTCTTTCAGCCTGCTAGCCACATCAAATGCAGGTTCTAAAATAAATATTAAATATGATCAGAACATTAAATATGATGAGAATATTAAATACGATCAGAATTCAGGACCTGTATCGACGACTGTCTTTTTCCTGAAATCAAATGCAAATAAAACTTAGTAGAAACAAAATTCAAACTGCTCTCAGGTCATTTTCATCAGCTATTAAACATTATATGCTACCCAGAACATGAAGGGTACTATTTAGTGACCCTTCCTAGGCTTCACTTCCTGAGACAGTGATGTCTCAGGTATTAGCCTGAACACAGTAAAATTCTTCTACTAGATATTTTTTCCTGTCCACCACACCTAGCCTGATAATCACAGAATAGTAGGGGTTGGAAGAGACCTCCAGAGATTGAGTCCAACCCCCCTGCCAAAACAGGTTCCTTACAGCAGATTGCACAGGTAGGCGTCCAGGTGGGTCTTGAATATCTCCAGAGAAGGAGACTCCACAACCCCCCTGGGCAGCCTGTTCCAGTGCTCCATCACCCTCATCGTAAAGAAGTTCTTGTGCACATTCATGTGGAACTTCCTATGCTCCAGTTTCTGGCCGTTTCCCTTTGTCCCGTCTCCACACACTGCTGAAAAGAGTCTGGCCTCGCCACTTTGCCCCCCACACCTTAGATATTTATAGACCTGGATCAGGTCCCCTCTCAGTCTTCTTTTCTCAAGGCTAAACAGACCCAGTTCACTTAACCTTTCTTCACAGGGAAGATGCTCCAGGCCCTTCACCATCTTTGTGGCTCTTCACTGGACTCTTTCCAAGAGATCCCTGTCTTTTTTGTACTGGGGAGCCCAGAACTGGACACAGTACTCCAGATGAGACCTTACCAGGGCAGAGTAGAGGGGGAGGATCACCTCCCTTGACCTGCTGGTCACGCTCTTTTTAATGCACCCCAGAATGCCATTGGTCTTTTTGGCCATGAGGGCACACTGCTGGCTCATGGCCAACCTGTCATCCACCAGGATGCCCAGGTCCCTCTCTGCACAGCTCCTCTCCAGCAGGTCATCCCCCAGCCTGTACTGGTGCATGCAATTATTCCTCCCTAGGTGCAAGACTCTACACTTGCTTTTGTTAAACCTCATCTGGTTTCTTACTGCCCAGCTCTTCAGCCTGTTCAGGTCTCACTGAATGGCAGCACAGCCTTCAGGTGTCTCAGCCAATCCTCCCAACTTCGTGTCATCAGCAAACTTGCTGAGGGTGGCCACTATCCCCTCATCAAGGTCATTGATGAAGATGTTGAACAAGACCAGACCCAGCACTTACCCCTGGGGAACACCGCTAGTTACAGGTCTCCAGCCAGACTCTGCACTGCCAATGACAACCCTCTGTGCTCTGCCAGTCAGCCAGTTCTCAAAAATAATAATAATAATAATATGCATCTTTACATTTAAACATAAGTTCCTTCAGTGATAGCTTGCCCAGCTCAAGCTAAATGTTCAAGAAAGTCTATGCTTCCAGGGACAGAATAGACTCCTATTTCAGCAGCTCTTTTAAAGCTGTACTGATACCAAGGATTGCTAATTAAGCACAGAGCCATATAGTCCTTGTTTATGCTTGAATATCTTCTATACCTATCATAAACCTGATCCTCATGGCTGATTGTAATACATCATCTTAAATATGCCTTGGAAGATGGACTTTGAGACACTTTTCACAGTATCAAAAAATCAATGAGTGATAGCTACCTTAAGAAAGACGCTCAGCAGCATCGAAGGTCAACATAAACAATCCTTTATTATCACATGGATGGTGACCAAAAGGAAAAGCTATAAATATATTTTTTTCTGCCCCTCTTCTCAAACCCCACACCGAGGCAAAACCTGATCATTACTGTATTGATCTTGGCCAGCAATGGTGTAAAGTAAATCACAAAATCAGATAACCTTGATTACTAGCCTTTGTAAACTAATTATATCTATTAATCACAGAGACCTCAGAAGTTGTCCCTCACACTAAAATAATTTCTGCAACAGAAACATCTTCTATTTTCTTTACACGTTTCTATTGCCTCAATAAAGCAAAATATAGTTCCTTACCTTTTCTCAGCACATTAATAAGATCAGCCAATCTGTTGCTCTAATTAAGAAACTTACAAAAAGTTTTGAAGAAATCAAAAATCGGAGAGGAGAGGGGAGAGGTGATGGTAAAGGAGACAGAGAGGAGGGGGAAGAATAGAGGAAGGGGAGGCAGGGGGAGGAGAGATCAACCCTGATATAAGAGAACAAAATAGGTGACTCTTTAGAAGCATTTCCAGCATTTTTATATGATTTTTTAGATTTCAGTATTCACTTTGAATATCTCATTATGTAAACTAAAATGGGAGGCAAATATTAATATCGCACATACATTTGGTGTCCTCAGTTTGATCCCAAATATAGAAAAGATTATAGTACATTATCAGACGTATCTGAGATTTCTTATGTTTAGATCACATGCTGCATTCCATCTCTGATATTTATCATCAGTATCTAAGAACAAAGCAGACTTATTACTTGGCCTTCTTATATTAAAAGCTTTTTTCTCCTTTTAAATATCAGTGAAGTACATCTCAGTTCTGTTCAGATTCCAGAAATATTTCAAGTGAAACATGATAATTTTTTTCCAGAAGTTGTTAAATTTATTACAAAAGTAAAACAAGGTGTCCTATAATATAAATTTCATTATTTTACAACCATAAGGCAGGAGAAGGTTATTGTGTTTTTTCTAATGCAGTCAGAATTATAACTAAAAAAATAAAATAAAATAAAATAAATAACCCAGGGCTTTTAAGACTGCAATACAAGTTTTTTTCCCCAATAGTTTCATTTGCAGAAGTATAAATATAAGCTTGGATATAAGCTGGAAATGCGTACACCATATATGATATGAAGGCATACAGCTAAAATTTGAGTTGTGTGTTTTAGATATGTTCTTAACTGAATGAATATACTTTAAGACAAATGGCTGTAAAGTGGTAAAAGAAACAAGTTACAGTAACAGAAAAGAAAGTGCAGAGAAGGAAATTATTATACTTGTTACTCTCCTGTTTTAGAACAATACTGGGGTCTTCCAAGTGTTTTCATGAGAAGGAGAAAGAACAAAGACATAAAAACAAATATAACCACTTGAAAAGCTGGAACACATTAATTATAACATGCTTTGACTATCCTGGCAATAAAGCTAGGGAACAGGTAACCAAAAGATGAAAATATCTTAAAAAGAGCTGATTCTCACACAGGGAATGGGAAGTTCACTGCAAGCTGCCACACACTGACTGAGAAGCAAAGTTGGAGATCAACGAATTGTAATTAATTCCCAAGAGAAGCAAGCTGCTTTGGAAAAATTATTTTAGTTTAGAGCCTTGAAGTGAACACCAGGTGTACAAGGAGGTCTCTTTGGTATTTTGCTGCAAGGGTGTAGCGCATAAATAATCATATTAATATTAAAGTAGCTTTTAAATATGTTTTTCCAAAGAATATGAACTTTTAATGAAAAATTTTGAAAATCATGGGCTCAGTAAAGCTTCTCCCAAGGCCGTTGAGGGAAAACTCCAGACAAGTACAAAGCTTAGTGGACTTGCTTGTACTAGCAGCCAACAGCATCCTATTGTGTTAATGTCTTTATCTTAGTTGTAGGATTGCAAATCATCTGTACGTCTCCACACAGATGTGAGCATAACATTATGCTTGTAGTGACACTCACCATATTAAAATAATATGCATGCACTGGAATTTTCTTGCACCCAGGTAGCTTGTACTGCATATGCAACCTTAGTGTGCTTCTCACAAGGCAGAGGTTTTAACAAAGAACTAGATTTTGATGGGAGAGAAAAATTCATGGGAAAATATATTACTTCTTCTTTGAAGAAATTAATTTTTAAAAAATTCCAGAAGGCACTAATGCCTATACTTGCTATTTTTTTTACATTTGGCTTATGGGGTTCAGATTTGTTGGGTTGGGAAGGAGCTGGTTTACCATGGAGATGCAGGAAGCGCACCCTTCAACTTTGATATATATATTTGTTCTTCTAGGCACAAGAAAAGATCAGACTTAGAAGATTCAGGAGCAGAAAAGTATACTTTGTCTTTTCCAACTCTTCATTTCTCAACTCCATCAATACTGTGTCCTGGATGCTAGCTCACAAACAAATCTGATGTTCTTGCAGTTTGCTGAAATACCTTAAGTATGCTGAAAGAAGACATTGAAGGACAGGTGGGTAGAGCTAAGCCATGTGTGCAAAGAACAATTTATACCTAATCTCTTCTGTAAATAGATAGTCTCCCTCATTACACTGAAAATGTAGATCTTGGAAGAACTTGACAGCATTTGGAGTTACTCTGAAGATCAAGCACCTAGTTATTTCTCCTCCTGCACCCACACATAATGTGTAAGAAATCTGTATCCTTCCCAGCTCTCTCTATCTCATTTCTTCAATAACAAGACAGAGGATCACTTTACATTCTTTCTGTCCAAACAGAGCGCAAGGAAAATTATTAATCTACGGGGTACACTGTGTTGCCTAGTTTGACTTCTAACCAGAAAAGCAATCCAAAATTTTCACGGCATGTTAAAGAGAAGGATTTTGTGAGAGGAGAAAGAACCAAGCACAGGAAAAATAAATTAAGACAGTTAAGCAGCAAGTGTAACAGTCTGGAAGCCAAAGGCTGGCAGGAAAGAAAAAGAGGCAAGGCAGTCAACAGTCAAAAGGATGCAAAATAAGGGACCAGGTAGAGCAGGAAGCATCAACCAGAAGGCTAGAAATAGCATCTAGCATTTACTGGAGGTACTCGTTAACTAAAGCTGTACTGGAAAATTTGTGGGTTTTTTTTGCTGAGCATTAAAAACCTAAAGCTAGTTGTAACAAATTCCTAGCAATGAATTAATCTACTGAAGTCTATGAAGAAGAGGTGATAAAAGAGTAATTGACAGTTATCCCGGCCACAAAACTATTTACCCAGTTTCCTAAGTCTGAAGTCTCATAAATTTGCAGATAATTTAGGAAAATATCATAATGATCGTAGGACAGCCCTTTGCTCCAGCTTGGTAGCATCTCCATACGCTGTCCTCCTGGAAAATATTATTCAAATAAGTTTTAGCAGCTCACATAACTTTTGTTCAGCTAAATGTTCATAGCACTTTGAAGAATAAGCACATCACCCACTGGAGGGAACTGCTTTAGTGGGTGTGGGGGGGTGGACTCGATCTGTAGAGGTCCCTTCCAACCTCTACAATTCTGTGATTCTGTGATTAATTCAGCCTCTCAGTAAATGTCTGGACAAGGAAGTTGTAATGTCCGCTTAGCCCAAATTTTTCCTACAGCTGAAATTGCTATTTTCCATTCTGTCATAAACAGTTGCATACCATTATTCTACTACTCTCTGTGTTAGCGGTAGCTAAGTTTGTTGCACTTGGGCCAGGGCAATCCCAGGTATTTATACACACTGAGGGAAGATGTCCTTGAAAGCAGCCCTGCGGAGAAGGACTTAGGGTTCCTGGTGGACAAGCCAGCAGTATGCACTTGCAGCCCAGAAGGCCAACTATATTCTGGGCTACATTAAAAAAGGGGTGGCCAGCAGGTAGGAGGAAGTGATTGTCCCCCTCTACCCAGCACTTGTGAGGCCCCATCTGAAGTACTGCATCCAGGCCTGTGGCCCCCAGCAAAAGAAGGATGCTAAGCTCTTGCAATGGGTCCAGAGGAGGGCTGCTAAGATGGTCAGAGGGCTGGAGCGCCTCTCTGTGAAGAAAGATTGAGGGAACCGGGCTTGTTTAGCTTGGAGAAGTGAAGGCTCTGGGGACACCTCATTGTGGCCTTCCAGTACTTGAAGGGAACATATAAACAGAAAGGGGAATGGCTGTTTACATGGGTGGATAGTGATAGGGCAAGGGGGAATGGTTTTAAACTAAGACAGGGGAGATTTGGGTTAGGTGTTAGGAGGAAGTTTTTCACCCAGAGGGTGGTGACACACTGGAACAGGCTACCCAGAGAGACTCTGGGCAGCCTGGTCTAGTGGTTGGTGACCCTGCACATTGCAGGGGGGTTGAAACTAAGTGATCATTATGGTCCTTTTCAACCCAGGCCATTCTATGGTTCTATGAAGTTTCAATAATGAAAAAGAAGCATACAAATGTTTTATTGTTGTTATCAGAATGCATGCGAGTGCATTGTGTCTTCAGTATGGCTGGTCTGCATCATCCCTGAAGAATCAGCCACAGCTTCCTTGACATGTTCATGTGTGCATTAGTACAAGAATTCTACCAGATCCTGTCCCAGCTCTTACTCTAAGCCATACCTCTACTGCAGCTGTAATTGTCTATTACAGTTGTATTAATTTTGTTTTTAAACATGCAAATACTTACTTTTGAAAAATTGGGACTACCAAATGTTAGATTAGAGAGGTTTGGTAGATGCAGCTTTTTCAACTGCTGATTCTTCCCACATTGTAAAATCACAGCACAAGGGATACAAGGAAAGCTACTGGAAATTACCTTGTATTTAGCATACACAGAAGCTTGTTATTCTTACCACTCATGTGAACTCTCTTATCTTGCTGTGATGCAAGGTGGTTTATAGAGTCATGCCCCTCAGTGAAAGGCCATTCCCGTGCTGCTGATAGCACACTTTTGCCCCACTGTAAGACTGGGATAATTTCAAGCTGTTTACTCCTGGGTGAGGACCTCAGATTTAAAACCTATTAAGGATTGAGTGGAGTGAATCATGATTTTAGATGATGGGAAATACACTGTAGCTCAGTTAACAGTCTCACATATGAATTCTGTCATATATAAAAGAACAGGAGATGCAAGTTTGTTCATTTATAGCTGACAAAGCCTCCAAGAGAAAACACGGAGATCTGTAGACAGAGGGAACATTAAAGACAAAGATAATATCTGATAATTTAATTTTAGCCTAACTTCATATCATT
The DNA here is from genome assembly GCA_030625065.1 of Alectoris magna. Lineage (NCBI taxonomy): Eukaryota > Metazoa > Chordata > Aves > Galliformes > Phasianidae > Alectoris > Alectoris magna. The sequence continues at coordinate 18,863,627 of CM060565.1, forward strand.
TTGATTACTGACTTCAACAGATCTCTATGTCAGCAGACATACCTCAGGGGAATCATATGGACTCATACAGTTCTGGTTATTTCATACACTTGCCAATGGACCCCCAGAGGGCTTCTAAGACATTTGCAGCTCAAGTAAAAAAAATGAGATTATAGTCAACTATAGCGGTGCAAGAGTTACAATAATTCATTTGTTGAATTTGAATTATTTTTCATTGTGTAAATTCACATAGGTTTTTGTTTTGTTTTTAAAGACCCTATGGCGAGCAACTTCTTATATACTTGCTTTCCACGTATGTGAATATTTGCAGAGTTCAGAGTTTGTTCTGGTGCATTTCACCCTGCCTTTACTTTCAATCCCAGAACAACATTCCTCCTTTGCTCTTGTACCAGAAGGCAGGCAAGGGGACAGCTGATACTAGCAGCAGATGCACAGTCAAACAATGGTTTCACAAAAAGGATCTCTCTGCTAAAATACTTGTGTTGATCTTTTTACTTCAGTTATTTACATTATGACTCTCATTTGAAACTGTTTATCAGAAAGTTTTAAATGTTTTGGCTTTTTTCCTGGCAACTGACAATCTGATTTTTATTTAAGTTCATTATATCAAAAATAGAGGGTGTTTGTTTGAACCCCACTCCATGCCCAGCTGAGGCTAGTGGTTTAGTGTGTCCCTGGCAGCAGAAGCCATGATGTCAGATGTAGCTCCAGCATAGGAAGGCAGAATTGTATTTGCCTACATATGAGTAATGGTAGTTGTTTCTACGCCTTTCAGGTGATAACTGAAGGAGCTTTAATATAATCTACACAGGCATGCATCTCCTTCTGTTCTCACTTGTCAGGTTTCAGATGGTACTTTTGGAGATGTGGTGCCAGCAGTTTGACTACTGAGCACATGCTGAATTCTCACACCCCTTCTCCAACTGGAATCAAGGGCTGTCAGCAGAAGAGACCAGGGGAAAAGTCTGATTCTCTATACCTAGGCTTGCAGATGATGAGCACTTTCATGTCAGTACTTCACTTCACTAAATGTATTTACTTAGTAATGCCAGCTTCTTTTTACAAATTTCCTTAACTAATTATTGTGGCTGCTACTTGGCTGTGATGCATACTGTAATGAAGGATAGAAATTACTGCTGCGTGGAAAAGGGATCATCACAGCCTTAATCTAAAACGAGTCACACGGGGTCATTTGGATATTTCAGATTTAGAGATTAACTGCCTCATGCTGTGAAACGTAATGTAAAAATAGCCACCTCTGTCTTAAAGAGCTCACTTCCAAATGGTATGAAACTTGCCTACTACAGGCAAAGGCTCTCATTCCAGCTCATAATCATAGTGAGAAGATACTCATTCATGCTGTTTGCATGCTGCCAGTTATTGAAAATTAAGTATATAATATGCCTGTCAAATATAAAATACATAAGTACATGTATTAAATATATAGTTAATATTTACAAATATGTATGGAAAGAAGCCAAGAATACTTGGCTTATAATACATGATCAGTGAGGGAAGAAAGAAAAAGATGTGAAGAAGACAAAGTAAAAATAGAAGAGAAGGAACTATGAGCTGCAAAAGAATATTTACATATTTTAGCACTGAGACATTTAGAATAACCACAAAGCATGAGCATCTCTAATAACTTGTCAGCAGCACCATCAAAATGTAGCTAAATGAAGACTGAGCATGAAATCAGTTTATCTATTTCAATAGGTTTTTTGGTATTTCCAACTTTCATTACAAGGAATAACTAGTGGCTGGTCCCACTTGTGGTTTAAAAGGAGAGCATTCAGCAGATTTTTCTTCTAGGTACGTTAACCACCATATGTGAAGGGCAGCTACCAACCTAGACTTTAAAGGCTAGGGGTATGGGAAAATTTTTAGCAGAAGTAACTTGGTATTGTGCCAGCAACCTTAATGAAGCTTTTCTGATTTTTACCAGATGACAATTTGGCTCAGGAAAAACACACATACACACACACACACCAAAAAAAAAAAAAAAAAAAAAAAAAAAAAAAAAAAAAAAAACCACCACAAAAGAAAGTACAAGCATATTCCTAAAGGAGGTGAGAAATCATGAATGGCAGGTTCAAGCTGGCATAGTGAGGACTGCAAGCTGTACTCCTTTGATGGATGATTTGAGTATCACTATGACTGACACATATCCAAGTTATTTGGTGAGCAGAGGCAGTTCTGTCTAAATACTCAGATGATATCCCTGACTCACATCCAGTTGACTGGGTGAGAGTGAGGTCTGTCTAAATTCTATGAAGGCTATGATGCCTCCCAAACTGCTTTTCCTTGCAAACCTTGCTTCCCAAAAATCTATCACTGAGCCTCAAACAGAAGTGTTCTTATCAGACATTTGGACTTGCTCTTTCTAAGTACAAATATCTCATAATTTCTATTTGCTGAGGGGGTGGAAGGTCATTTCCTCTGTCTTTTGCTGTGAAATAGCTATAGCAAGGCAGATGAGAAAGCTATTTGCCTTTCTCCATGCTTGAAGGAGTTGGATTTCAGTTTTCTTTCTCTAAGGGATGAAGCTCATTGCTACCTGTGGTGAATATAACAGGAACCCTACTCATTCTAAGTGCATATTGCCTAAGCACATAATCTTCTTAAGCACATTAGTTTCACATGTCTTGACTCTGTCCCATTAAATGCATGTGCTATTACAGGAATAAGCTTTGTATCAGTGAGTTGCATAATTTAATGATTAGACCAGCCTGAGGTTCAAAGGCAGACTTATTTGGTAACCAGAATCAGTAAATGAGGAAGTTCTGCCTACCCCAAAATTCCTTTAATAACAGCAATAATCTGCTAATACATCCAGTAAAACATGTGAACAAAAATTTTGCTTGAAAAAGAGGTTGAGAGTGGGAAACAGTTGTTGCATTTGGAAAGCTTCCTGAGAAATGCACATCCCATGGGGGGGGAGGGGGGGGAAGAAAAAAAAAAAAAATCTCAAGCTTATATATACTACAAGCTTATGCATCTAGTCACTTAAGGTCAGGGTCTGATTTTTCATGCCCCTGAAGTTATTGCAACTGAAATAAAAACAAGTTGTGCTTTGAATATTTTTAAATAGATGCAATACTTCCATTGAAAAATACTACTTGTTATTGGTGAACCTCCATCTTTTGTTTCTGACATTCTCATTTTAACAAAACCATTCACTTCAGAGCTCTTGCTGACTTGGGATCATGTCACATGAGTCAAAATTCGTATTGACAAGGAGGCTAGATAAAATGAAGTAAAATCTTCAGACAAATGACCTCAAAGCACCAATCAGTGCACAGACTCCAAAATAAACCATTTCATAAATGTAGAGTGTTCTTGCTCTACAAGGATAACAAAGTACTTAGCAAATTCTACATTTGACAGTCACATCATCCACTAAAAATGCCAGATGCATGATGTTTTGAGAAGGCATGCAGAGTTTAATTAAAAAAACAAAACAAAACAAAAAGAGTCAGTCAAACCTAGTTATGACATCTTTTTCAGTCCAGAAAGATATAGATGGATTTAAATGGAACATCTTTGCCACCTTTCTGCTTCCATCACTGTTTCTCCATACAGTCCCAGCTTAATTTCAGACACAGGCTCCTACAGAGACTCCAAATTGCAGTTTCCTTTCAGGCTTCACATTTCTCTTGCACAAAAGACTCTTATTTTAAATATCAATATTTGCATTTTAAAAGGCTTGTTTGTTTGCTTGACTGAGAGGGTGGAGAATAAAGAAGATAGGAAGAAATGAGATGTAAACATGTGGACTATAGTGTGCCAGGAGAATTACAGCATTTCACAAATGTCTGTTTAAAAGCCATGGAAGGATAATATAAGAGATTTACTCTAGTAAGAATATTTCCAAAAAAACAGTGTGCATGATATATAAATAAGCTTTCAGGAAATGTTAAGAAATGATCTTTGAATTGCTTTTCTCTAATAAACTTAAGGAATATCATACTTGCTCTCGTGACCATTCCAGGAAGGTTTAACTTACTGATGCTCAGAAAGAATCATTTCTGATCATGAATCAGAGGAAAGTTACCATACTAACATTAAGGAAGCTGAAGTGCCATAGGAGACAGATTTCAACAGCAGTATTTTTTTGTTCTTTTTTATAAGCATAGAAATCAAAATGATTAACAGTTTGTAATGGCAAAATGAAAAGTTTATGTAGATGCAACTAATTAAGCCTCTGAAAGGTGATCTATTCAGCTAACCATAAAACATATTATAGCTATAATAAATGCTGTATCAAAATCAGAAATGGAAAATAAGCTGTATATAGACTGAAAGAGAACTAGATAAACACAATGAAGTAGAAGGCAGTGATATATTTGAGGGTATTGACGTTGCCGTCAAATAACCCGATCGTCCTGAACCTTGACAATCCGGGGGACAGAGACACAAACACGAAATGCCATGGAGTCAACTCTCTCCAATATACTGCTGCATCACATTCCTTATATATCATCCTAATTCCTGGCAGACGCTTACACCCCCCACACACCCAATACATGTGAGAAGACCTATACACACACCTACCCAAACCCCCCACCCACTAGCTCCCTAATCTACAGGCCGTAACTCAGCTATTCCAGAACACTCATCCTACTCAGAACTACATTCTATGCACTCGTTAACCCTTACACAGAAAACTCAGTCTCCCAACAGGGTATGAACTGGAAATCTTTCAAAAAATAATAGTTATACCTTTCCCTTTAAGAAAAGTGTTCAGATACCGCTAAGTGTTGCAATGGAGAGATGAGTTCACATTTTTATTGGTGTTACTTTCAGATTCTTTGCTACTAATTATTTCTGCGAAAGTGAAAAATATTGACTTATTTTTTTATACCTCGCTGCTATTCCTTAGATACTCATGAAGTTGCTCTACTATTTCCCCTTGTAGGAGGGGCAACTGAACTTTTAAAAATAGTATTAATTCACAAATTACAAATGACTTTCTCCTTCACATTGTTGTACTAAATTAATTCAATACTATAGCTACTTAATCACAAAAACTAGCCTTCTGAAATGTCCAGGGTGGAGATCTCCAATTAATGAGAATAAGATACATGAAGCTCACAAAAAATAAAATAGATATCATATTTTAGACAAGAAGAAGATTCCAGTAGCTATTACAGACACTTAACTGCCAGCATTCCCAGATTCTATTCTTAGTTTTATTAAACATTAACAGTGTAACTCACATCACATCAATTTTGCAATCCAAAAGTATACCTCTCCCCCAAGCTAGCTGCCAAACCTCTCAGTACTCAATAGAAGGAAGAATGCACTTATATCAGCCAGAGAAGGATGGCTGACTCATCCCATGCTAAAATAGATGCCCTGTGAAGATAACTATTGGTTATAAAGAACATTTAGGCGATTATTGTTAGGAGATGTGAATCCCATAATCATAGCATAACCGTAAGTTATTAAGCTCCTCTGTGCTTCAATTTTCTGTCATCAGAAGGGAATAATAATATTCATTGCTTTACAAGTGTGAAAGTGATGCCTTTTTCCTGTTTGTCATTACAAAACATTCTAATAAACATGTGTTTAATGATGAGGTTGCATTTTCCTTTATTTCATACCTTCTCTAAATTCAATCCACATAGGTAGTCCTACGGCTACTTATCCAATGCTAAACTTTCATTTTTAGACAGTCTTCAGCCTTGCAAACAGGTATATCAGAATCTATTCCAACAATTTATTATCTTCTCTTTAAAAATGAATGATATAGCTAATATTAACATAATGTACATAATATGGTGTAAAACGCCACAGAGGTACAGAATTGGCCCAGGTCCATGCTTGGTATGGTTTTGAGTTCTTAGTTACCTCAGCAGTAGAGAAAGATTTCACAATTAAGAAACAAATCAATACTAAGAGCTTGGTGGTGTGGTAACCACATATGATCTGATTCTGTGCAAATTGGTACATAAAATGTATTTCTCATACATATATTCTCACCTTTCCCTATTGCTAATGTTTCAGGGTTCATATCTTCCCCTAATAAGATTGATCATATAGCTTTTTCCTCCTACCTACTACAAATTGATTGTTAGTGCTCCATACTGATTAATATTTTGTCATAAGTTTAAAAAGGTTGGGAAGAAATAAAACCAAAACAAATTATATCCCTATGCTGAATCAAAAGGAAAAAAAAAAAAAACAACAAACATGTTCTGCTGAAAGGTAGCTGTTCTCACAGTCTTATCTTAGTTCATAAAATCACAGAGACAAATGCACTTCTTGCTTTTGACACTGTTATAAAAAGTATGTATTAAGATCCAATCATACAATGTGTTGAAAGTACCTTGATGTTGGTCAGTCATGAAACATAAGGGCCAGAGGTGAAGGTGATTCATACCTGACAGCTTAAAATTCATGCCACCTACATGGCTTTGGTTGTGATGACAGTTTGGTGTAGGTGTCTATGGAAGAACTGTCTGCGTGACATTTAACAATCAGATCACTGTTGAAGCAGCAGAGATCTCAAGATCAACAACTTGCTCCCCTCTGTTGCTCTCCCTGGCAAACACAAGAATGTTTTCTTACTGCACACATAGCCAACCTTACAATGAAAAACAAAAATAGTAAAAACTACTGTATGACAAATAATCACATTTTAGCAAATATCTTTTACTTGACTGTACAAGTATCTATACACAGCCCAGAATATGAGTGCATTTTTACAGCCTTGCTCACTTGGATCCATTTAAAATACAAGAACATTGTTGGAGATAACAATATTAAGCTAAAGTGATTTAACCAAAATGGAAAGGGAGAAAGTGGAAAATGTGAGACACTAGAAGAAAGTAAAGGAGGTTTGGGCTTATACTGCTAAATTACAATGCTTCTTATGCTATTCAACCATTTTCTGTGCTAGAAGGCCACCCTAGAAGCATAACATATGAGGGTTTTTATAGCACAGATTATAAACTTCTCTCAGAAAAATTTGGCACAAATATATTTCCAGAGATAAAAAATGGCTTCAGACCAAAAAGAAATTTAGGGATTTGAGGTCATTGTTTTTACATACCTCAGAGTGTCCTTGGCTTTATCTAAGCATAGGCTTGTGAGGGAAAAAAAAAAAAAAAAAAAAAAAAAAAAAAAAAAAAAAAGAGGAAAAGCACATCAAATCTTAACTCTAAAAACCCATTTTCTTCTATCTTTTTCATCCCTAGAAGATCTACAGTTGTTTCTTCTATTCTTCTCCTGTAAATTAGAGACTATAGAGACTCAAATAATGAAGAGAGGAACTTAGCACACTTGTTCTGGGAACAATTAAGTATAAAATATTGGAAAAAAAAATCCTCCAATTTAAGCACAACTGAAGAGTTTTATAAGACTGGTGAATGGTGGCTCTGCCAGGGCTGGGAAAGCAGAACTTCAGGCAAACCCAGAGTGAGACATGTTTTGGCTAGGGGCAGAAATGTGCAGCCTGAAATGAAAAATTTGAGTACATTTGTGCCGGTGAGACACTTGTGACGAGCTCTGCTTTTAGCACTGACTCCTTTCCACGCAAGTTCTGTACTTGAGAGGATTTGCCTAATCACATAAAAGCAAAAAATATGTAAAAAAAATTGGGATAATCGTGAAAAACTTCTTAAACTTTTTCAACCCAGATTTCCTGGAAGCACTCTATTTTGAAGACTGGTCATTAGATTACCTTCCACTAGCAACAGCCTCAGGGATAAAATGCAGAAAGTACTTAGTAGACTCAGGAGCCTGGAACAGGAGAGAAAACATACAAACTAGAGGGCCAGACTAGATGATTGCTGCATTGTGATTTTATTCAGAATCTAGGATTAAGACTCCTGTTACAGAAATCCCACGAGAATCCATGAAAGGTCCTCAAAGTCTTTCATTCTGTTGTTAAGAACAGCTCAGAATCAGGCCACTAAAAAGATTCTTCACTGTCTGTGCATCAGCCATGTGCTTTGTATTACACTTTGCAGTAACGTGGCTAGATTGCTTTTCCCACTGTCATACTCATTTTAGGGGGAAAAAAAAAAAGATAAAATAACAGCAACAGCATTGAGAGGTCTTTGTATGAAGCTTCAACAGCCACTGTTCAGTCAGTTTTCAGTTGTTAACAGATCATCCCACAGTACCAATCTAGTGACTCCCTTCACCATTGTTGCGCATCAAAGTGCACCCTTGTTAATCAAGCTAAACAAATTAATGCAGCTGTGTTATGACTTGCTGAGTCTGGAATCTGCTTTTTTAATTACATAGTGTTGTGTTTATTGTGGTTGATTCTGCAGAATGCTTTTATTGTCCAAATGCACAGCATATTCATGAAATATGAAGAAAGAGCCTACATGAATATTAAAGTTTATGACATTATGGAGGAGAGGAGAATTAACATAGCAAAATCACCATAGTAAAAAATTTTATGGACTATTCTAAAATTGCATGCTATTTCATCTTTAGAGTTGTCCAGAAATGTACATGAAATATCAACCTCCTAGATATTAATATTGTTCTTAACAGTCCTTACATAGATAATCATCGCTCAAAGCTGCTCTGTTAGTACAAAGAAATCTTTTGGTACTGTTGAAAAAGTTATTGGGTAATACCATATCTGTAGCCTTACAGACTTCAGAAAGCAGACTTTGAGACAGATATATGCAGATCCTGGAAGGAGCTGCGGAAGTTTCTGTTCCCTCACATGTAATTATTGAATAGATCTCTCTTCCAATTTACCCTCTCAACATTTTTAATGTTTGTGGGAGTTATAGATCATTATATATCATCATATATACAGTCTCAGTAGACCCCACAATAGTCTTACTCCATTATGATTTCTCTGCTACAGTTTAGTATTTTATTCAATATATTTAATATGTTATTCCCTTACATTCATATAAAAATTTTAAGCAAAATCTCTATTTTGTCTGTCCAGTTTGGTGGTGTTGTAATTAGTATTTTTTTTTCCCTACATCTGTAAAAGCTCAGACTTTAGCTTAAACAGTGATGTTAGATGATGGAAATCAGAAGGGAGGAGAAGAGAAATAAGGAATTCCAAATCTGAAATAAGACCTAGATTAAATACATGAAAGGCATTTTCGTTTTTTATTACATCTTGATGCTGATCATGCATGAACTTGGCAGTATGCAAAAAAAAAAAAAAAAAAAAATTTCAGACAGGCCAGAATTTGATCTGGCACTAGTACAGCACTTAGAAGTAATTGAATAATCATTGTCACATAAAATACCATATTATTACTATTTGTTAAAGGTGGATTCCTCTTCAGGTTTTTGATGTAGTTAATCCTAGCACTGTAACATAATGCTACATTTTAAAAGCACTGCAGGTGTGGTGATTTGTGTACTATTTTTGTATCCTTTGGCCTAATTATATACCCTACAAACCTCCTACATAATTTAACAGGCTGAAATGTGCAATTTCCTGTGATGTTTTATTTTGACATAAGCAGTCAAAATGCTGTTTAGACTGTAGAAAAAGTCTGCCAGTTGAATAATTGTGGAGGTAAATTGCTCAAGTTAGGGAAATCAGGAAAGGCCAAGATATGGCTTAATGCATTCACACAGGATGCTTTAGTGATTTAGTGTTTGGAAGATTAACATAGCAGATGTGAGATCAGTATTTTTTTTTATTATGTTTCCTCATTTTTAAATATAATTTTCCCCTTGGTCTTCAATAATATAATAAACAAAACATTTATGAAACCAACATCAGAAAAAAAATTCTGTTCTGTATACCTTTCTGCTTTGCTGTTATTCATTTAGCATTAAAATTGTATGGTTGCTAGATGTTGACTAAGATCACGTAAAGATTTTAGTTACATTTTAAACTTTCAAATTTCTAAGAAATGTACTAATAAACACAGTTAAAAATTTTCTTCCCCAAACCCTAAATTGAATGAGATGAAATTGGAAGCAGGTACTTGATCTAAATCCACCTGATACCCACAACCATCCCAATACCATCAGCACCAGACTTAGGACTGTCAGGACACACCCTTGTCTTTTCCAGAATGCATAATTTCTTCCACAATCAGGCAAAGAGAATTTTTAGACAAGAGAGATGGATTTGCACAAGGTAGTCAATGGGGCCATAATTTCAGTCAGTTGCTGAAAAGCATTCATTCATTCAAACAAACAAACAAACAAACAAAAAAAGGCCTCACCATCCGGTTTTCTTAAGGAAGGTTAAATCTTTCTTTACAGTTGGATCACTAGTGGATTAAAATGGGAAAACTGAAAGGTTTGTGAAATGTTGTGACAGCCAAGGAGACTTCCCAGGCCACTAGCTATTTCTCGGTAATAGCAACAGTTGATGTTTTTAATCAGAGCTGCTCTCGATAGATGTGGAAACACACTTGCCTTTTTTTTCAATTGCACAGTGAATTATTTTTTCTAAATAATTGAAGGTATAAAAGCAAAAGATAAGAGCTTCAGATTTAGTGTCTTTCAATTTGTTCTCCTAGTGAACTTGTAACCCAGATAATAAAATATCTTGACTTTTCACAAAAGAAAGTATGTTGAATGAGGCAAAATATTACCCAGTTACAAGAAAGAAATAGCTAAACAGTATTCAGAAATGTAAGATAGGCTATAGGTTTATGTTTTTCCTGAGTACACTGTACTGTCTCTAATTCTTGATGTTTACTAAATGGAAATGGAAAAACTGGTTCAGGCTGGATAAGAAAAAATATCCAGGTGTGTCCTCAGCATTGAAGATGAGCTAAGATGAATTCTTTTAAAGTTTAGGACATGTTGCATACTGCTAGTAGTGTGCTCCATTTTTTGGAAAGTAAGACATTAGCTTTTTTCATTGTTACAATATTTCATACAGATAGGAAGGGTTCAAAAAGGCAAGTATATAAAACACTTAACATTTTAAAAACAAAAGAAAGAATGTTTAAAGAGTGGAGTGGCACTGGAAATCAAGAAAAAAAAAATCAGATACATTATAAATCAGACTAAATTAAGAATTCAAAGGTTGAGAGTACATATCATTTGGAAACTGAACTGAAAAAAATTTGCACAGGACCCTGTGTTGAATAACTCATTTACTGCTTCTCTCAACAGGATTTGGACTCAAAAGCCTTAAGAAATAAATACATCTGTAGCACTAAGACACAAAATACACCTGAAGAACAGAGAAAAAGATGAAACACAGATTTGCCTTCCTTTCTGTTTCAGTCTTTGTTCCTCCTCATTGTATTTTTCATGCACTCTTTCTTCCACCATGTTTGTTTACAATGTCTTGAGAACAAATACATAGAATAAGACTAGCCCACTGGATGAGAAAGCTCACTTCAGCCTAGAAATGCCCTCTGAATGACAAACACACAGCCAACTGTGATGTTTTACATTGGGGAAGTTTTAAACCTACTCTACTTGCTTTATTTTGATTATCTCTATTTGTCCAGGAAATTCAATGTTTTGGGGGAAATACTGAAGTTGTTCTCTGTTGTTCACTTGCCCCACACCAGTAAATAGGCATATATATGACTTATGCAGACATATGATATCTTCAGATGGACTAAACCTACTGTGCAGTAACTGTATATCTAGAAATTCTGGATAAATGTAAAAATAATTAAATTCCTTCAGACAGCATTTCCCATCAGGGAAAGAGAGAACATCCAGCACTATTGTGCTTTTATCTCCCTGGTTTGTCAGAAGCTGGAAAGCATTCTTGCATTCAGATGTCTGCAATAGAAATAATCCTCTGGTTTCTGCAGAGGAAAGATTTCAGGTCAAAAAGAGAACTATTTTTGAACACCTCTGTCTAGAAAAAAAAAAAGTCTTTTAAGACATTTTGATCAAATCTTACAGAAAGGTTCTGTATCTGTCAATTTTTTAAGACAGAGAATTTGTGGTATTACATTAATTGCTTTTTTTGTGAAATAGAAGCACCAATTACCACATAAAAATTGAATTCTCTCTAGTTTTTTTTTTCCCCCCCCCCCAATTAATTTTTCTGTTCCTAAGATTCAGAACTATCTTGTTTTTCTGACTACAAAAAGCAAGTGTCAACATCATTTCAGGCGGCTCAGCAGAATTGTTCCTTCATCCTTCATCTTTCCTCAAAATCTTATCCTTTTTAATGCTAAAATAAATATCAGCCAGAGTTTCTAAACCAGTACGGTTTATCCTACTCCTAATATTACTTTCCCTCTGTTCTTAGAAACACATGAAAAAAAATTGTAGCCAATTCTGCAAGTATACTGGTTAAGTTAAAGTAACTGAGAATTTGACTGCTTTTATTTACAAAATGTTCAGCATAAAGCACACAAGGCTGTGCCCTGATGTGGTTCTAGAGTCAGCAGTCCCACAAACTGAAGAAAGCAAGGGATGAAGCCCTGATTTAGATCTTTCTCTAGGGAAGAAACGTGCATCACTGAGAATGTATAGGGTGGCACCAATTTCCTACTTGACCTGAGTTCAGCTTCTTATAAACTCTAACTTCCTGTAAAGGGGTTTTGGTAATGGTCTCCCTTACTAAAATCTGAGCAATTCTGCTCTTTTCAGTGCAGTGTATTGTGAAACCATAAAAACAAACAAACTGACAGACATATGAGAAAAAGATTCTTAATGTTTGAGGTTTGGTGAGTTGTTCTGTTCTCCTTCCAAGACTTTAAATGACATTTTCAGGCCAGAAGGGTTATTAACGACTTAGTTTAAAGCTCTTAAAAATCCAAACACTGACTGGATTAACTACAAGTGTGCAAGGACACATTTCTGTTTCTTACTCCAGCCCCTCCCATGTCTGTTGGCATGCATGAATTAGAGCTGAATCTGATTGTTATGTTAAATTGTAGAGTACCAGTTCAAATGAACTGCTGGCTCCAGGTTATGTATACATCCACAGTTCCACCATTGCATCTCTATTATAGAAAGTTCTGCTGATGTGAAATAATCAGAAGTTCCGAGGCTACAATGATAGCAGCATCAGTATCTTGTTTGTTCCCATGCTCTCTTCTAACAGTGAGGTAAGTCACAAACATTACCAGCTCTGCCATTTGTCCAGTGACGAGACTAATAGAGAAGAGGTACCCTTCCTACCACCAGCTTCTAGTAAACCACATGCAACACGTCAGACTTATTAAATCATAATATGATGTTTATACTTTTTCTTCTCTCTCAGGAGGTTTAATCACTTCATAAACTTGTCTTCCTAAGTATGCAGTAAGACTGCATTTACACTGAAATAAAAAACTAACAGGAATTTGACATTTTACTGCATGCTAAAATAAGCTCAGAGTGGAATGTGAGGTAACCCTGTTGTCCCTTCCTATGGCGAAGTATATTTGGATGAGAAATTAGCAAAACAGTAGGAAATTAGCAGAGGAAAAAAAAAAAAGGAAAAAAACCCCACAACTTCCTAGCAAATGCGATAAGCCATACCATAAGATGATTTTTTCCTTTTAAGTACTGTGATGCGTCTATTTCAGTGTAAGCAAGATGAGTTTTTCTGAGGACAGGAGATATTAGATCATCATGATGTAGAAAAGAAACATTTTCAGTTACATAACCCTCCCCCCTCACAAACAGTGAATAGATGAGTGCTGTTAAGCTAAGATCAGTTGGAAAAACTTCTATAGTGGTTATATTACTGAGAAAATATGGCAGCCACCCAGGGAAGAGAGCGTGATGTTATTCAGAGAAGAAATTAGAGGGTAGGAATCCTTGGAGGCCTGGGAAAGTTAGGGAATACACAGACATTAAAATGCTTAACATGCAAAACCTTTAAATGGTTAGAAACCCAGAATGAGATTCATTTATTTGACTGGACCTAGCAATCTAAAATGGATCATAAACAAAATCCAGATGCAAGTACTCTTTCAGATCTCTAAAGGTCCTGAACATACATTAGTATTTGGTGACTTACAACATCCTATTCCATTGAGAATGAAAGGAATGGAAACATCTAAAACACCATTAAAATTCATGTTGGCATCTTGATGTCAAATGTGGAATTAATTGGAAACATTGTGGGTTTCCATTGCAGGGATTTAGTTAGACAAGATTAAATCTCTGGATTTGAAACATCAGTGAGATCTCCCCATTGCTCATTGTTTTGTGATTTAAAAGAGAAGAACAAATGTGTTTGAAACTTTGAGGATAAACTGTACCTGAACTAGACTTTGAAAAATATGCTCGTTTCCTCACATTCCCACCCCCTCAACAATCTGTGACAAGATGATGTAAAGCAGCATTTACCAACAACTTGTAAGAGATTAGGCAGTTGTCAAAAAATATGTCAATACAGGCTTTAGTGATTGCTTCCTGGAAGATTTTGAAGAGAACCACTAAGCTGCAGCTGGGTTTCAATAGCTTTCTACAACTGTGCACAGCTGGCCAGATGCAATGATTACCAGTATTTTTAGTTCTGGCTTGGAACATGATGACTGGGGTGACAGTAAGGAATAATAACATTATTATTACTATATTATAATAACCTTATTTTTTTATTTTTTTATTTTTAAATCTAAACATACTATGAATTAGGTGTCATCCACTATGAACCAACCTATCTCTCTCTCTAATTTTTCTTCATAACTGTACGTTGTGATTCCCACAAATAAAATTATAATTACTGCTGCCTTTGTTTAAAATGATTTATATTTATCATGATAAAGTCTCCCCTGGTAACAGCACTCACTGCTGACTCGCAGTACAGCTTTTCCTGCAGAAAACCTTCCATTCTTCCATTCATACATACTTTAGATTAAGCAATTAGCCAGAACTTGAGATTGTTTGAAATGAAATGATTGATATGTATCATTGAAATGAATGATTCAAAATACTCTTTGAGAGAAAGACATTTATGAAGGAAGTACCCCAGGTTTCATTTCTCCAAGCAGAGCGGAAAAGAAAGCCAGTTTGGGGTCTAATATCTGATTTTTTTAATTATTATTTTATCTTACAATATTTTATTTTTGTCTTGCTCATAGTTTCTAGTTCTGCAATTGCTATTATACCTGTGCCTACAGAGGTCTGGCCATCCATAACATTACAGGTACACCTGTAATTTTAACTTCTCTACAGACTTTCTCTTCAGTTTCCTAGTCCCTACTTGCCAAGCAGTTCCCAAGTTCTGAGAATCTTAGCCAGGCTCAGGAAATAATCAAGGGTGCAACTGGAAGACTAACAGCTAGGTGCCATCAAAGGAAGTCCTATTCCCCTCTGTCTCAGCTTCCAGTTGCCTTCTCTTATCCCTCCTGTACACCAACACCATCACTCATCCAACCATACAGTGAGACTGTTCCTGTAGTCAAACCAGTAGAAAACTCTTTTTTACTTTTCTGCTCCAATTTTCTGCTTTTTGTGTTCCTGGGTCAGCTTACAACATGGCTAGATAACCACCAGAGATAGCAAAAGGGAATCCACAGAAACACACGGTTACAGTTTGAGGGTAGACTGACTCAAACTTAATATAACATAAGAATTAGTTATTGCTCAAATACTCCCCACTGGGCAACAGAAACCTCGTTTCTCACTACACAACATTTGTTTCAAACATCAGAAGGAATATTTACCATTCGTATCTGTTTCAGAAACAGCACTGAGCACTGGAGATTGGTTGGCTTTGCAACACACGCACTATTTTTCAGCCAGGTCAGTTCTGGAGTCAGGTCACTGTTCACTATGACACCATAACAGTGCATAAGGCCCAGGATAACTGAGAAGGGAAAGCAATAGAAGTAGTCAAAGGAAAGGAAAACAGAGGGCAGGGACTCATCTTCTCAGCAGTGTGGCCCAGGAGAACTGTAATCTGAAACTTTCAGTGCTAAGTATAGGTAAGCTCAGCCAAAATCACCACATTTTCTAGACTAAAACACGAATTCTATGATTTGTGCATGGATTCAAAGTCAGAGTTTTTTTAACCTGTTTTTTTTTCCTACATGCCCGGCCAACATTCTTAAACATCACGTTCTCCATATAGAGAAGGTGGAAAGCCTACCAGTGAGCAAAGAGGGAGGCATGGCGTGCCAAGGTCTTCTCTTACCCTAAGGGCCAGATTCAGTATGCAAATAAAGCAAGTATTTAGTTGACATATGATACAACTGTAGCAACTGGACAGCTCAGCATGATGGGAAAGGTGTTACAACAAAGGTGTGATGACAGAAGGACCTGCAAAATAGAAAGAGGCCATAAAGGAAAAAGATTACTCACCTGTATCAGAAGACTCTAGGTTGGCAGAAGAAAGCATCACCAAAGAGGGATCTCCAGAAAAAGAGATCCTTCTCCAGTGGCAGTCAGCCCTGAAATGAGGTCTAAGAGAAGTGCAGCCAGGCTCCAGCCCTTCTGGTCACACAGATGAATTACCTTCACCTGTGCTCCCAGGGCTGACTGTGTCCTTTCCCCAGGTGGTTCAGGCCGTGACTCAGCAGTTCCCAAACAACAATATAATACAAAGTACTGGGATTTTCTTCAGCAGGTTGTATACTCACATAACCCAGCATCAGATAGTATGAAGCTATACATAATTCATTTCAGTTTTTATTACAAAATTTGTCTCTTGTCAAGGAAAATCATCTGCTGTAGTGGATTTCTAGGTGAAAAAGCATACAGCAACCGCAAAAAGTAACCAATTTATATGACGTTTTTCCAAACGTACAGGGAGATTATGACTATGATAAGGACCAAACATGCGACTTGCATGTCAGAAAGAATTCTGCAAAGAATATTAGGCAGCTTCCCAATTTTTTAAAAATTTATTTATTTATTTATTTACTTTGTGAAAAATGAAATAGTAATTTCTATAAACCGTTGCTGGCCCCTTCTGTCCTAGCATGATCAACCTAATTGCTGGTGAAAGGGAAGAGATCCACCACGCTCTTTCCTCTGAAAACATATAGAGCGAAGTAACTTTGCAAAAACATTTCAGTTTGATACAAGATCAGAGAAGCTTTTAAAGGGTGGGGTGTGTGCACATGGAAGCAGCAGGGAGAGAGATTCACCATATGGCCCTGTGTGTTGTAAGCCAGACTATGCATTTTTTGTATGAGCAACAAGACTCATATCTGGGGAATGACAACTTGGAATTTCAAAATGACCCAGAAAGGAAACATCAAAGATTTTTTTAAAAATAAATAAATAAATAAATAAATAAATAAATTGGCAAAGGGAAGGCACAGGATCCTTTGTCACAATGCAATCGTATGGTAAGTTCCATAAATTTGTTTTGGAGCTATGGCTATGGCTATGCTAAGTGGGAAACAGCATGCTGAGGCCTTGTCATTGCAGCATACTTCGGGTATTTATTTTCAGTAACTACTGACCTGAGAAAGATTTCAAAGAACAAATTAGACACCAGCTTTGCAGAGCACGTACCAGCACTGTTTAAATTACGGGTCATTAGAGCTTTTTACCATACAGCCAAGTTTTATTTCTTCACATTTTTGGTTTTCTCCTTAAAGCAGTGGTATTTTAGCATTCTTCTTGGAGGAGATAATGATGAAATTAATCCTGTTATTGAACTGCCACTTTCTGCAAAGATCATTTCACATTTGTAGAGGAGTGGGAACAAATCAATCTGCCTATCGATTGATTGAAGGTGGGTTTTGTAAGCAGCATTTTAGAGGGCAGAGAAGATCAGAAGGACCTTAGGGAAGTCAGCGTCTTCACTGCTGTCAAAGTGTCTATTTTTGTACCCTGAGAGAACTGAATTGTTAAAGAAGTGTTCCTGTACATTTGTACACTCCTTTTTAAATTACTATCCTAATTTGTTATTAAAATTGTGAGTTGAGACAATGAAATTAAATTTATATTTCCCTAGAAAAGACAAACTTTCTACCGAACAGACTTACAAAGCATTATATGTTTAATTTCAGAAGAAATTCAAGAATAAATTTAAAGAGAAACTGAATTTTAAGCACCTAAACATTATCTCTAGTCATCAAGAGAGAGAAGCAGGCCAGAAGTTAAGTAAGAACTTCAGTGCAACTTATTAATCTTTGGGAAGGAAATATAACATATAATAATAACATACAATAATTCAGTAATATGGCAAAATGCAAAAAAAATCTAATTCAGATTAGCCTGGCTCTCATAAATGCTCCAGTAAAATATGTATTTCTGATAAATTGGTACTTCATGATTTGGACTCATCTCTTCCTTTCTTCCATATCAGTACATTCTTTGCAATTTCTAAAATAGGAATGCTATAGCATGTGTGAGAATGTGTTTCATTTTAAAGGAAACCACAACAGTCCTTTTTATGTCATGCTGTACATATTATTGAATACTATGGCTTGTCTGTGGAGTTTTAATTAACTTCCCTGGAAGCTGACTAGTATTTATATTCTCAGAGAACCACATTCACAAAATATTTAACATTAGGTTTTATAATTAATTTTAACAAATAAGAAAAAAAAATTTGGACTGATAGCATGATAATATTGTCATTTTTGTCTCAAATTTGTAGAGGTTGTTAATGTACCTTGAAAATGAATGGTTGGTGACCAACGAAGATGAACAATTGCATGCTGAGTAATTAATTGAGTAGAATTTTTTCTGTGTGTGAAACTAGGAAGAATTTCGAGGACAACACTATTTTCAACAGTACAGATATAATCAGTGCTCACAGAAAAATATGGAATAAAATTGCTTAGCTTTCTGCAGCCAGCAAGAGGTTTTCTGTGAGGTTTAATAATGAAACTGACATAATTTTTTTCTCTCTGCTTTCTTTTCTCTTCTCATGGACAGGATTTTGTAACTATTATCCCAAATCAAAATATTCAGCTTGTTTTGGTTTTGATTTTACATCGTTGTTTTTATAATAAGCATAATCTTCTCAAGAGTCAGCCTGAATTGCAGCAATGCAAGTCACAGAATCAAAGAATCAGAATGGCTTGTGTTGGAAGGGACTCTAAGGATCATCAAGCCCCAGTCCCCCTGCCACAGGCAGGGCCACCAACCCTCATATCTAATACTAGACCAGGTTGAAATGAAATAAAATGAAAGTAAATTGGAGTTTAAAGTGAATGGTAGATTGGACTTTGAAGTAAATTGGAGTTTAAAGGTGCATAATGCTAGGACATAAGGTTCATTATATGTAAAATTAACATCACAATGGCTGGAGAGCTACCTTTTTGAACTGAACCTAGCAGGTAACCCTATCAATTACACAAAAAGAAGATGAGAGATGCAGTGTGTGCATACGTTACAAAAGGACAGCCTCTGCATAATTATTGCTTATTTTCTTCATATAACAGGCCAGTTAATGAAAATATGGCAATATTATTTTTATTAATTGATTCACATGATCAATTAATATTCATTAATATGTAGTGCATATTTTAAAAGAAGGTTTTTCTACTCACTGGATGTGAAAGTGAAGAATTACCAAAAGAAATTAAAATACATATGTTCAGGTACTCAAGTAAATAAGATAATGAAAAAATGATATTGTTACATAATTTTCCAATTAATACTTTATCTGATGTTTTGGATTGTCTTGCGTTTGTCATTGTCATTGGCTTTGTTTTTAATTTTATTTTGGATAAATTTTGCTTCCAAGAAGTTTGGAATTGATGAACATACATTCATCAAACTTTAGAAAATGAATAAGCAGCGAAATTGAAAATGAAGTCACAAACTAACACTTAGAAAGTCTTGAAATTTTGTCATATTTACAAGTGCCATCTTGAAGGGAAATATTTTTCTTAACTGTCAGTTGTAAGTGAAGAGACTGTTGTGTTTTTTTTCCTGCTGTCTTTGTAGAATACCTAGCAAAAAGCAACTGGTCACATTTAGATTTTGGACATGAATGCAGTGTAGACTAACATATGAGTAACAACACTATTTGGGACCAGAAACAATGATAAACTTTTAAAAACAAACAATTAATAGTACACTTCAAGAAAAAGTATTGTAAGCCTCAGAACTACATCTTTCCTTCTAAGTTGCACATCAAATGTTTTGTCAAGAAAAATAATTACAGAAAACATAAAGGAAATATGCAGAGAAAGAACTGAGAAATAGATATCAAAGCAAAAGTCTTTATCTGGAAGCAGATGACTGGATGGGAAATCTAAGTGCTGGAAGCTTTGCCCCAAGCCAGTAACCTCCTCCAATCATAATTTCCCTCATGAAAGGTCCTGTTCCAGACAATGTCATACCTAGAGCCCATTTGGGTTTGCTTTTTTGATCTAGGATAAAAATTTTATATGAATGTCTTTGTATCATACGGGCAGAGACAACAGGTCACTTGGTCAAGACATGAAGTTTCTAGGGAAACATTTTATCCAAGAACATGTCACTTTTCCATAACAATTGCTTATTTCAAAGAGAATAAATTTAAAGAAAACTCAACATTACCAATGTCTAAGCATTACCAGAATTATTCTTGTGACATAAGGAGATAAGTTTTGATTTTACTTTGAAGTGAATGTGATCAGCATTAGGACTTTCTTACTCCCTAAGTCTGGTATCCTGCTTCCACCCACTGAGGCTTTCAAAGTAGGTGTGTACATGCACACACACATATACACATGCACATTTCCCTCTACCCATCCAAATAAACACAAGACTTTCTGCAAAAGTTATGCCTCCTATTTTATTATGTTGGCCCACAATGTCAGAGGCCAATGCTGGTGGTATGGCAGTGGAGGTTGAGCCTTCCCCCCAGTATTCCATTGCATGCTGTTGCCATACAACTGATAGCAGAAAGGCAGTCTGCCAGTATGGTGTCTAACATGGAAGTGTATATGAAGCAAAGGTGCGTCATTCAATTCCTCCGTGAAGAAAAAATTGTCACAAAATGAAATGAAGAGTGTCTTGAGCAGCTCATTCATGCAAATCAGCACGTTCTGACCATGGAAGCATACACAGAACTGAATATCAGCTTCAGTGCACTTGAAATGATGGTGGCGATGCTGGAATATCACAAAGTTTGCAGGTGGGTCCCATGAATGATCACACAAGAGCAGAAAGAATACCCTATGCAAGTTTGTCTGGATTTATTGAACCAATACTGAAGGTGAACCCAGACTGAAGATGGCAGTTTCCTGAATTGCAGTGAGGAGACGTGGCATCACCACTACAAATTTGAATCAAAATGGCAACCCATTGAGTAGCAACTTATGAATTCCCCCTCGAAGAAAATGTTCAAGACACAGCCCTCAAGGGGTAAAGTGATGTGCACATTCTTTTGGGATAGGGATGATCCCTCTGGATCTCCTGGAACCTGGACAAACTATCAACTCTGACTGGTACATCACGATGCTAACTAAGCTGAAGGCTTGAACTTCCAGAATCAGGCCAGAGAAGAAGAGAATCTTTCTCTTACAACACGGTAATGGCAGGCCCTGTAGCAGTTTTAAGACCATGAAGCATATTGTCAATCTTGGTTAGACTGACCTTCCACAACTAACATATAGTCTGGATTTAGTGCCTTCTGACTTCCTTCTGTTCAGGCTGATGAAAGATGTACCTCATGGGAATATTTTCCTAGCAATGATACCATAATAGCAGCTGTGAAACAGCGGGTCGTCACTGCTGATGCAGATTTTTACCAGGTCAACACTCAAGTTCTTGTTCATCATTGCCAAGAATGCATAGCTAATGGTGTTAACTATGTTGAAAAATAACGTTTTGTAGCTGAGAATTTTCTCAACCAACTAGTGCTCTTCTGCTCTTTGTATCTATTGTCATTTCTATGGAAATAAATATAAGGCATTACTTTGAGAGCAACCTACTTACAAAAGGCTCTAGCTTTCAGAACAAAGTATGTAGCTCTGAAGTAATTCCACTGAGTAACAGGAGATCAAACATTCCATCATAATTTCAATAACTAATCAGTTGTCTTCCCCTCTCCTGTTTATTCTCCTTTTATCTTTCACAGCCTCCTCACTAATGCCCTTAAAAGTGCCTGTTCTTGGAAGCATGCTGAAATATGACAGGTAACAGTAAACTTAGATTACTCCTGACAGAAGTATGCTGCTTGGGAACAGAATTGAATTATGGCTTTAGACTGTGATCCAAATTAGCCAGTGGAAATCATTTTCAGATTTAAATCGTCAACTTCCTGACAAAGAGTTTTCATGTGTCTTTACTTAAAAATAATACAAGACTGTATTTAGTCTCAATACATTAATTAAAATTGAATGGCTAAAAGATTTTGTCTTGAAAATGCAAATCCATTACCCAGACCTTTTTGTAGCTGATTCAACGAACTGCTAGCGCTGTAAATTCCACACATTAACTATAAATCACAAAATGAACAGGCTCACAATATATTGAACCTGAGTTTCAAATATATTTATGACACTTAAACATCTAAAATGTTCAGCTGCTACTGAGAAGGGGAAAAGTCGTGAGGGGCAAAAGGACTGAACAACAAAGATCTTTTATTTATTTTCAGATTTCTCTTATTTCCTTATTTAGAAATGTTGGGATTTTTAATAGAAAAAAAAAAAATCAGACCATAAGATATTTAGTGGTTAATATTAACAATTAGAAAAATCTCCCCTCCCTGTCTATTTTAAGGAATTAACTTTGAGGATTATTTTTTTTTAAATATCTTTGTGACAGGATTTTATCTTTCTTTTGCCCCACAAAATCTGGCCCATGTGCTGAATGTCATTAAAATATAACACACTTCAAACTGAGACTTAATAACATAAATTTAGTCACTGACAATGTGGGATGGTGTTACTTTTAAATCCTGACCCATTTTGCTTTAATTTCAAGTCACCTGTATACAGGTGAAGAAGGTTTTATGGACCTGTCCTGGAGAGAGAAAGGAAAACATATCTTAATGCTGCGTCTGATGCACAGACTCAGATGTGAACGATCCAAATTGTTTATTACAAGTTCTCACATCACTTATATACCTTTACAAGTTTTCGTTTCCTAGCTTTCCCATTTGCCCCTACAGGTCAACAGAACTTTCCACAAACACTTCTTCAACCGTTCACACGGGCATTTATCCAATCAGAGCTGAGAGCTGTTCTTTCTTCTTCTAGAGGTGTCCTTGGTTCTCATGCTGTTTATCTTGCTCCACAGCTGCTGCTCCATACAGTCCTTCTTGTATTCCCATATCTTAACTGTTTAGATAACAATCTAAGAATGGATCTGGACTAATGATAATATCTATGCAGAAATTGTGAAAGAATTTAGAAGAAATACTTCAGATACTCAAGAAAATTAGACAAATGTTCCTAGGGAAGAGTGGGTTGAGAACTGGCTGACTGGCAGAGTGCAGAGGGTCGTCGTTGGCAGTGCAGTGTCTGGCTGGAGGCCTGTAACTAGTGGCGTCCCCCAGGGGTCTGTGCTGGGTCCGGTCTGGTTCAACATCTTCATCAGTGACCTTGATGAGGGGATAGTGGCCACCCTCAGCAACTTAGCTGATGATATGAAGTTGGGTGGACTGGCTGACACGCCTGAAGGCTGTGCTGCCATTCAGCAAGACCTGGACAGGCTGGAGAGCTGGGCAGTAAGGAACAGGATGAGGTTTAACAAAAGCAAGTGTAGAGTCTTGCACCTAGGGAGGAATAATTGCATGCACCAGTACAGGCTGGGGGATGACCTGCTGGAGAGGAGCTGTGCAGAGAGGGACCTGGGCGTCCTGGTGGATGACAGGTTGGCCATGAGCCAGCAGTGTGCCCTCGTGGCCAAAAGGGCCAATGGCATCTCCCCTGTGAGGAACGACTAAGTGAACTGGGTCTGTATAGCCTTGAGAAAAGAAGGCTGAGAGGGGATTTGATCCAGGTTTATAAATACCTGAGGTGTGGTGGCCATAGTGGTGAGGCCGGACTCTTTTCAGTAGTGCGTGGGGACAGGACAAGCGGAAATGGGATGAAGCTAGGGCATAGGAAGTTCCGCACGAATGTGCGCAAGAACTTCTTTACGGTGAGGGTGATGAAGCACTGGAACAGGCTGCCCAGGGGGGTTGTGGAGTCTCCTTCTCTGGAGATATTCAAGACCTGCCTGGATGCCTACCTGTGTGACCTGCTGTAGGGAACCTGCTTTGGCAGGGGGGTTGGACTCGATGATCTCTGGAGGTCCCTTCCAACCCCTACAATTCTGTGATTCTGTGATTCTCAGGGGAAGAGTTCTCAGCTGCTGCTCTGCTTGGCCTCCATTTTACATAAATAATAAGAAGAAGATCCTAAATATGTTCATAAACTGAAAGTTTACTGGAAGTTACCAATCTATATTCCTGTCAGATGATATCTGAGTCACCTCCCACAGCATTCTAATAGCAGCATATATAAAAAGTATACCTGCTAAATCCAAGGCTATGTTTTTATATTGCCAGGTAAAAGCTGATATTTGGAAATTGAACATTTCATGTCGAAACAATGCTGAAACATTTATCCTACAAGCAGGCAAAAAATAGGCTCACAATATTTCCACAGTCAGTACTGCTGTGTATATGTTGCCATTATCTTTACCTGGAAGTCTAAATACTTGGACATAAAGTCCTCCGCAAGAACACGCTGCTTTTAGATGTATTCTATTCACACATTTACCAACACTTACAAACATGAAATTACTTTAAGTAACCTTACTGCAATTATTACTTCAGTGTCTTTCCACATTTAATATATGAAATAGGTGTATACTTTTTCATATTAATCACTGAATTTTTAATAATCTTTACACTGTGAATTTTTTATTCTCCTGGAAAAATAATCTGCTTCATCCCCCAGATTAAAAGGAATATCCATGGGGGAAAAAATATATATATATCATTATAAAAAAAAAAAAAAAAAAAGAAATATATGTAAGAATAAACCACAACCTGAAAGCAAGAGAATCAATCTGAAAAATACAAACACTAATGAAGAGTATGAATGACACGCAGTACTAAAGATTTTAGTTATTATCCAATGAATTCCACAGAAGTCTTTTAGTTTCCTGGACCAGGTTTTTTCATGGGACCAAAATTACGATACAGGAGAATTAATTATTAATTTGTTTCTCTCGTTCAAGTTGATAAGTAAGATTTCTGAATTCTGGACCATTCCCAGTACATGAAATTAAACAAAGATTAAGTGTTAGGAACATGGTGAGTCCTTTAAGTATTGTATGGGCAGGACAGAGGATAGAGTGCTATTCTTCATTTTTTCCCCACTGAAAAGGACTTCTCCTGTAAAAGGAATATAATAGCCACTGCCAAAGAGCCCACACAAATCTTATAAGGTAGCCTTTCCATCAGCATAAATAAACGGTGAGCTAGTCTTGACCTTCAGAATGGTGACACACTCAAACGAATAGAAAACTGGTGAAACACTGATGAAGAACTGCTGAACCATGGGTACCCTGTTTTCTCAGCAATCTAGTTGTTTTCACAATCCAGTCAGCTGCACACGCTTAGCACAGTACCGTGTTGTGCACTCAGGATCTATAGTCACAGTTCAAAAGACACCTATCAGAGGGAGTTCTCATTCTAAGGACTTTTTATAAAATCATAGAATCAGAGAATAGCTTGTGTTGGAAGAAACCTCAAATACCATCTAATTTCCCACTGCCATGGGCAGAGATGGCAGCCACTATATCAGGCTGCTCAAGGGCCCATCTAACCTTGAACACCTCGAAGGGATTGGTCATCCACAGCATCACTGGGCAGACTGTCCTAGTGCCTCACCACCCTCTGAGTAAAGAATTTCTTCCTAACATCTAACCTAAATCTACCCTTTTTTAGCTTAAAAACAATTCCCCTTGTCCTATATCTCTCAGACTGTGTAAAAGTCAGTCTTCCTCCTGGTCATAAACTCCCTTTTTTCATGCACTTTTGTGTAATATATGAATACTTTCGGACCAGGGGTAAAGATACAGAGCTCCTCCACCATTAGACTGCACAATAATTGTCCAACTGAGTCTCAGATCCCATTCAAATAGCTTCCCTTGGGGCCTCATAGAGTGTTCTACTACTTGAATACTGCCTGGGAATTAAGGTACTGCTGAATAGATGAAAGTTTAAGGCAAGTGGGAACCCTCTAAGAGAAAGACAGCTCAGCCTGACTCTCAAATACATTACAAAATCAGTCTGGGAACACAAGTTTTTAAAGTCTGAAAAAGACTAGATCTGCAAACTCAAAGCACGCACCTTTGTAGCTGCTGAGTGAGGACTATCTGTTGACGTAATCAAGGAATTTTATTTTTTTTCCTTTTTGTTCCACTATAATTAATTACACAAGAAAAATTCTCTATGCAATTTGTCTGTGAATACAAACCTCCTCTTAGTTACATTTCTCTGGAAGAAGAACTCCACTGACCTCCAGTTCCCCAGAACCCCAAACACCCACGCTGCAGTGGAAAGGGAAGAAAATTCCCTCAGAAACACTTCAAGAATCACAGGATTTGCATCATTAGCAAACATGCTTGGGGAATGCCTTCCAGAGTTAATCCAACAGGAAAGAAAACTTCAAGACAAGGAGTCCCAAGCTGACTTTACATGTAAGAGAGAAGTCAAACCTTAAGGCTAACCAAAGGTGCAGCACTTCTCCTCACATACAAACACAGAGTCTAAAGAACAAAGAAAACATAATTTGAAAACTGAGGCAGTCTTGGACTTTCAGTACCTCTTTGGATAGATAGCATTGATTAGATTTTAAACACTGTTGCCCAAATCTGATGTAAGTTTCATGTGAATCCTCTTACAAATCTGTGTCAGAGACTGTCAAGGTTAGCTAGGAATTCTGCTGCATGGCCACAAACTAAATCTCAAGATCCTGAAAACAGCTATGAAAATACTGGATGTTTTAGTTGGAAAACTAAGCACATTTTTCAGTTTATCCTGATAGTAAAAATAGTTGTTAAAGGCTTCCAGTGGTACAGAGGAGCTGCAGCATGTGCCTTGAGAGGGAGCATCTTTCATCGACCCAAAACTTGCTTTCAACTGAAAACAAAACTTCCAACAACCAAAAAAAAGTTTATTTACAATGTTTTAAGACATTTGCTAATTTTAAAATCAAAACAAAAATACCATTTTAAAATGCCAAAACATTCGCTCTGAAAGTTGCTAAAAATGAAAGATATTTTTATCTTTCCTTTTTTTTTTTTTTTTTAAGTTTTGTGAAACTCTTTTAGAGTAGGAAATGATGCCCACAAACACTCCCATTTCCTAAAAAAATTTCTCATTAATCCAGCGCTCTCTAAAGAAGCTTCACTGTTCCATGAGTCCAAATATAGCTTCTTACCCATTTAACTATTCTTCCTTTTTAATAAGTTGCTGATACTGGAGTTATTCTCTCCCCAGAAAAGTTCAGCTGTGCTCCCATCTCTGATACTGCCCTTTAAGGCCTTTTAACTTTTAAATTAAAGGGAAGCTTTTTAAAATGAAAAAGATCACACTTTAATGCATTTGAAATTTTCTCAAGGAAGTCTTATATTAATTAAGAGAAGGGGTTTTTTTTTGTTTTTGGGTTGATTTTTTTTTTTTTTTTTGTTACTGTTGTTAAATCAAACCTAATTATAGTATCTGAAAGTACAGCTTCTTTGAATTCTCATTTCATAGAGGAAGGGAGGAGAGGATCCTCAGTATTTTCTTTTTCATGTGAAAAACGGTTTTGATCTGATCACATTTTGTTAACCAGTTTTAATGGAGTTTGTGTTCCTTGTATGTTCCTAATAGGTATAGGAGAAAAATAAATGGGTAGCAGAAAAACCAGCCTTGGAGCATGGAGGAAAACTGTATTATCTGTAAACTTATAAGTGTAACTATAAGAAGACATTCTGAAAGAAAAGGGTTTCGTCTTACCTTAAATTTAATGATCTAATCAGAATTCAAAGGTGATTGGAGGCTTCTTCTGCTGATCCTGCCCTGTATTCAAAATGCATACAGAAACTGCAGGTCTGAGTGCTGTGCAGTGCCCACCTCTGCAGAATGAGTACCGTTCTCAGAGCATGACAGCAGCGAGGAGGCATTTTACATTCAGCCCGAGCAACATTCCTGCCTGTACAGCTTTCAGCCTCTGCTAAATACCCCTCTTAGCACTTCAAAGCCTCAATGCAATGATGCCTTTCTCCCAGGCAGGAATGCCTGAAAGCCACCTTGGCAAAGAGTTTCACACAGATCTCTTGGGAACCACCATCCGTTTTTAACATCTACATCTATCACCTGTTAACGTTGTGGATGAAGGCTATTACTGAAAACAAAAGACTTCCAGAGGATGTGCCAGCTCTGCAGAGGGGACACCAGCACCCACCAGCCGCAAGGCTCCTCTCTGAGAAGGAGTTCAGTAAGGACAAGAGTGGGATAATCAACTCATTTCACGTTGAAATAGCCTTCAAATTATACACTTGTGTTACTGATGACACTAAAAGATAGTAAACCCATTCCAAGCCTGGAAGAAAATGCGATATTTGAGTTGAGAAGTCCCCATGAGAATTCTTTCAGTACCTTTTTC
Organism: Alectoris magna; assembly: GCA_030625065.1. Classification (NCBI taxonomy): domain Eukaryota; kingdom Metazoa; phylum Chordata; class Aves; order Galliformes; family Phasianidae; genus Alectoris; species Alectoris magna. The sequence continues at coordinate 18,891,991 of CM060565.1, forward strand.
TGCTGTAAGAGTGCCCTGATGTCATCTATGTCTGAGTTTACTCATCTGTGTAATGAGGTTGACTGTACTTAGAAATATATCTCCCAGCAGCTTGGAAATGGTCTTTTATTACAACGGCTCAATGCTAAAATATGTTTATTGTTATAATTCCCATCACTGTGCATACCCCAAGTAACTGTTACATTGCAGAAACAAAGTACTTGTATTCGAATAATGGCACAACTTATCGGAACTGTCTTCTACATACGCCTCAGTCCAAAAGTAGAAAGATAGTGAGCTGGACTTATTCCTTATTTATCCAGTTTTTAATTTTAATGAACAAGAATGCCACAAGTTCATGAAATTTTAAAAACCAAAAGACGAATTAGATTAATCCACTTTGCAGCCCTTCATGCTCTAGCAAAAGGTTTTGTGGAAACTTCTAGGTAAACAGTGTTTAATTTAATTCAATTATTTAACTGTATAATGCATCCACGCCAGCTCAAAAAGGGGAGTGGTTAAAATACAGAGGCTGGGAATTTTAATATTGCTATGCAAACTTTCAATATATTCTTTAACAATTCTGTTTTTTAAAAAGGCATAAACCAACATAATTTTGCTGCAAAGCCTGAATTTTTGCTGAATTTCAGAGTCTGAAGCTGATCTTGCAACACATACATAGCTCTTTCTTCTTTAGTGTTGCCATGCTTTTGTCCTGGAGAGATACAAGACTAATCTAATGTTGTAGCTTTGTTGAAATCATCATTTAGAAGACCTGTGAGCAGATTCAGTTGCTGATAAAAGGAATAAAGCTGCAGATTCAGATCCCCTGAAATAGCAGGGGATACTGAAGGTTGGGAGTATTAAATATGTCTTGAGTGTGAAAGTTAAAATAGCTGCTGCTTTAAATTAGTAGCAGGTGTGGGTTTACTGGGAGAAGCATGATGTGCATGGAATTATCCTGGTGCTACCCAGTATGGTGACAATGCTGCACCGTGCCCAGGGGCAGCTGCCTGCTCCCTGCCCACTGCAGGTTTATGCACATCACTGCACTGCAGTGCAGGCTGCCACACTCACTGTCTTGTGAGCCAACGGGAAAAGCACATGGGAGCATTTATCACGAAACAGCTCTAAAAAAACTATGTAGTGAATGGGGCTGTGAAATGCATGGGGTCTTGCACAGGAGGTCTGGACTGCCAGGAAGATGAAAAAACAGATTTCCACTTTCTACATTCTGTCACCATAACTGCCACAGTGCAATTCTTTGCTTTCATAAGGATAATGTCCACTAATTAAATCCTAATTAAAATTAAACTCTCTAGCTCCCTCTTTGCCACCCTGCCTCAAGCTGTCTGGTTCTCACATTGCATTCAGCTCTTCCAACTCCTCCTTGAGTCCACCTTCTCCCCAGCAAGGTGAGAGACAGGCAGGCTTTGATGCCAAAAGCTCTTAACAAGAACACTTCTAATAACTTTCTCATGTTCTGGTATTTTTAGATGCTAAGGCAGAAGTTTCACTGCTCAAGAAAAGAAAGTAATTTACAGCTTCATGTAGAAACACAGCCACTTCCAGTTCATTTGTTTTTCATCTCGATTATCAACACGTTTGTCATCTCTCTGTAATTTATTCATTATCTTTAGTAGAGGAATGTGAAAGGGAGGGGTAGGAGCGAAGGACGAGATAAGTGCACTTGTCAAAATGTGAAACAGATGCTCTAACAATGATTGGAGACAATTAATGTTCTCAATAAGTATCAACAGGCAAAGACCACAGACTGCCTCAAATTTCTGCAGCAACCAGAAAATGCAAATACGGAGACTTTATTTTTCCAGGCACGGGAGAGGATGTCTTGTTGGTAACGAGCTGTCCCCACGAACTTCATGCTGCTGCCTGACAGCACTGCTGCTCAGCTCACTGCTGGCCCAAATACAGGCATAGCACCGGGCGGGGACTGGAGGGTTGGGATCAGAGCTAACGAACCTGTCACTACTCCCTCCCTCTGCTTCAGACTCAGCATGTAAAGCAAAGCTCTCTGCACATGTTTAACCTTGACTTGCTCAAAGTCAATAGCACATTAGGTTCACGTACAGCTGGGTACAGGCATCATGATTGCCAGGGCAGGCAGGCAGCTAGAAAAGGTCTTTTCTGTAACGGGGGTCTTCTGTTACTTGCTGAGGAATGACCCCACTTTTAGATATGCCTAAGAGGAAGGTCATTCATACGGTCTTGCATCTAGCACCAGAGGAAAACTGATGCGGCCAAGGAGTCAGAGACAGTCTGCAGAATGTATCACTTTGGGGAATGCTGCTGAGCCAATCACAATAAATAACTATAATAAGAAAGGGGAAAAAAATCAATAACAAATAGATGTGATCTAATTACTAACATTTGTAATATTAGTTTATTGCTCCATGCCACATGTAGCTTTCATCTTCCCTGTCTGCACTCTGTCAATTTAATTTTCCCTTCTGCTGTTCTGTTATCTAAAATGATGAAACACCTACCATGCCGTGGAAAGTACGCTAATTAAGAGCTGCATTTAAATCTGCCTGAATGTGCCTGTCATAAACTTAATTGGAATAAATGCATATTTGATATGATATTGTTTGAATTCTGCTCCAAGCCAGAATATTGCCCAAACTTCCTTTTAACTGGTTTACATTCTTCTTCCTCTCACTTTTCCTTCTTTTACTTCATTCTTCCAAGCCACAAGATTTTTTTCCATCATTCCCCAGCCCATAGAAAGCACCTGCATTTGTTGAAGGAATTTTTTAACAGAAGCTTTTAAAGCTTGAATAATGATTTATTCAATTATTTCTCTGCTAAATTTATTCAGCATTGGGCCAAAAGCAAATGGATGGATTTTTCATAGGAAAATAGTGCAAACACAAGGTAACTCAGGAATGCACCAAGGGTGAGAGTCACAGTTTAACAACAGCCATCCTGGTGCTGAGAGAGGAGCCCCCAGATGATACTTCTTCCACCTACTCCACAGCACAGGAGCATGCACAGAGTCACCTGTGCCATCCTGTATCCTTTCAGGTACCACATACTTGAAGAAAGGGGTTTCTTCACAAGGGAGCCCTGCTCAGTCCCTCATATTTAATAAACACCAGTAAGCCTTTCCACCAAAGGCTTGTTGCACACAATATATGAGAACGTCATACATAAACCAGCACATCTTTACATGCTATGAAAAATAACACTTCATTTCTTTTTGCATCAAGCTTGTTACCATGTCTGTTACAAGCAAGAAAATACCTACATTAGCCCAATCAGACTACAACCAGAGTTTACTTAATGGCACTTTTAATTCAGTCACTCTTAATTTTCTTTTCAATGTTCACTGACTTGATTCCAGTTAAGTATCAACACGACAGAAATTTAGGACAGTGTTTGTGTTAGCCCCTGGCCACTAATTCATAAACTTTGGATGTATGCACGGCCAGTTGGTGAGATAAACTGATGCCTGCAGCAACGGGAGCACCCAAGTTTGATCAGCATGTAAATAGATCACTACTTGAGAAAAACAAGGCAAAAATCCTTGTCTTTCTAACAGTACTGGATTTTGAGATCGGAGTGTCTCCTAAAATGGCAAAATTTAACTAATGTAAATAAAAGAAAACAGCACACCAATTTGCCTCTCTAGCATCTTATCTTCCGGAGCTACCCAAATGCATGATTAAATTGCATTGCTGTCACTGGATCTATATCAGGAACAAATCTGTTTCAGGAGGTATATAATTCACGGAACTGCTGAGGTATAACGTTTTTAACAATGCAGATGTAACTTTAAAATTTTTACAGAGAAGCCAGCTGGGCAAGAGTACAGGTTTTCCCAGTCATCAGGTGTATGTGGCATCCAAGCATGACATGCAACATGAAATCAGCATGAAAAACTTCACCTTGTTGTTCAAAGGGCACAATAGTTCCATGGCATGCCTGAAATGTGTATTTCTTCCCCAGCAGTAATCCAAGTATTGAGGCAATCTATTTTTTTCTATTTTCAGCACAGGCATATTTATTAACAGAGTTAAGACAGTCTTCGTCATGACACACTGTCTGTTGTCAAAATCTAAGGACTAACATTGCGTTGCATGTCTGAGTTGAGCTGCTTTCCCGTAAGATTTGCAATACAAGGTTTGTTTCATGATCTGGTCCGATGCCCTGCTGGATGGCAATAAATAAATGGCAAACAAAGTTTAGCAGAGAAGTTTAATTCTGGGACAGCATTTCACTCCAACATGGGTTATGAACCCTGATAATTGCTGCAGCACAGCACGTGGGAGGAAACATTTCCTTCCAACCTCCGCAAGCAATTAGTTTAAGCCCTGAAACCTGGCATTTGATTACCCTTATCGTAGCTACAAAGACCATTATAGGAGATTCTTCCAGGATTTCTACAGCCTTATCGCATTTCTGATTATGATAAGGGAACAGTAAAGCATTCAGAAGCCTCTGTAGTACTGAAATCTAATTCATCTGGATTACTAAGAGCTTGATAAGGAGTGTGTTCTCCACTTGTAAATATGTAGACTCTAATAACCAATTATCTTTGATTTTCAGGAGATTATTTTTCTTGGATTCTGTCAACAGTGATTTTCATTCAGATGCACTCTAAGCTTCTCAGAAACATTCAGTTCATGGTTACCAGACATTGGGTAAATGCCTGGAGGAAGGTCCTTTTTGTGTGATCTGTCTCCTTTAGACTGAACTAATTAACTGCTACAAACATGGAAAATATCCATTTTGCTATGGTGTTAAACTTTCCAAATCCTTCTGTTTGGAAGATCAGAAAGTATCCAATCAAATTGCTTGCCACCTGGCTTCTTCGTTTTTCCGCAGTAGAATCGAAGAAAAAAAAATATCATTTCTAATTTGAAATAAAACTGGGAACTAATTATTCAACAGTGACCTAGATGGCCCTTTAATTAATGCTCTGAATTCGCCCCAAACACAAGTGGTTTGCATTATATGCTGGGTTTCTGCTCCTAAAAGTGGCAAGTGCTTCGGGCTCCCTTGCAGGGGGCCGGGAGTGAGAAAGCGGGAGGGTTGTTTTTTCAACCCCACAGCAACCCCTACTGTTGCTTTTAGGAACTGCACAGGTTTATTTAAAGCAATTTCCCGCGGCTTTCGGCCGGGAGAAAGAGCCCAGATGGGGTCACAGCCTTTCCAGCAGACCTGCAGGAGCAAGAGTGGAAAAAAACGGAAACACTCAGTGTCCCCAGGAGACGCATAGGTGGTGCTGTAAAGGAACACTATTATCCAAATAATTCAAGATGATAGTATATTTTTCAGCACCAGAAACCCTCAGTGGTTAACCAGAGCAGCAATTTCCTAAGGAGCCCTGACCACTGCAAAAGACACATGCTAACCTATATTGTTCTGTTTCACATGTACCTGTATGGCCATTCAAGGATTTGGAACATTTCTGAATGCCTTAAAATGGAAATGTACACTCACTAAATCCTTTTCTCCCTGATGAGCCCGAAAATACAACATTCAATTTGCATTTCTAGGGATATTAAATCTTATCTTTATGAATGAACAAAAGTTTGAAAAATATATATGTGTAGGTGAAGGCGGGTGACCTAATATGCATCTGTTGATTTCTCTGCATCTTACTTTCTTTATCTATTAAATTGGGTTAACGGTACTTCTGCACCTCCCAGGAGTGTTGTGAAGCCTTACTCATTAAAGTTTGCAAAGTATTTTGAGAGCCTTGATTGCTGATGCTACGCGAGTGCAGAAATACATCACTTAATAGATATGAATGGCAATTTACCCTCAGCCTCAGCGGTGCTTGGTAAGGGAGTAACTGAAGAATATCAAAAGCTTCTGGCTCAGATGAAAGTGAGCTCATCAAAATAAATGATTTACCAGAGGCTGCCAAGCACCCTGCTTCCTACAGATGAGATGAAGAGTTCATCCCCTTCTCTGCTTGACAACATAGAATAAGCCGTATCACTGCACATCACAAACAGTGGTTATAAGCATTCTTCTCTGTTGGAGAATTTCACTTTATTGTACAGTCCCATTAAGTGATGAATTGAGGTCAGAGCAGTTCATGTTATTGCTGTGAGTATAGAAAAGAGCTTGGCCCAAACATGGGAAAAAAAAACAGACTTTCAACATGAAAAAGGGTTTGAGATAGTGATATCTCTGTGTATTGCCTTGTAAGAGGGTCTTCCCTCTCCCCCCCCTCGCCCCCCCCTCCCCCTTGAAATTCTAGTCAAAGGAAGAAGTTTGTGAAGGGGTAAAAAAAAAATAATTGCATGTGGTGGTGGGAGGATTCACTTACAATTCTATCTCATCTATAGAAGGAAATATTCCTGCATCTTCAGTACTGGGAAAAGTGACTAAAATGGCCCTTATCTGACTATTACCTTGTAACTCTTATCTTACTGCAAGGTTGTATACTGACACAGTTACCTGAGACCCTTCTGCAGATAATCTAGATCCTAGGAGCAGCAAAGTCTCTAGTGGATTCATGAGTAAATCTCATTTTCTGGAATAAAAGGTATTCATGAGATTGGTCTTCTTGGCTTTCCCAACCTGTTCAGATTTTCTGTACCTACAAACCTGAAACCTAGACTATACAAACTGACTCAGTTTGGTTTTGATCAAAAGAAATCTGATGATGAAATCTCTAGCACTTCAACTGGCCTAAAAGTAGTTCAATCCCATCATACTTTGAGCCCAATAAAGCCTAATGGAGCAGCTTCAGCTGCATAATTGGAAAAGAACGGTGAAGGAAAGCAAACAACAACAGCAACCACCACCAAAACAAAACCATCAGGACATTGGAGCTAACCTTTTCTTTTGTACAAATGTCACTATTCCATTATTCCAGCGTCAGACCAGCTCAGACTCCCTCCTCAATCTGAGCACAGCTGCGCATAGGAGGGAAAATACATTATATAGATTAAATAAAAGTGTTGTGCCTCAAGCGTGATCCGAACTCCTTTAAAATTGGCCACAACCTTTCATGCAGTTTTGAATCAGCACTTTAGCTTTTAACGAGTTTGCAAAGCATATGGAGCTTCAGAAGCCAAACTGACAGATGAGAGGCACAACTTATCTCCTAATCATCTTACGCTCCCATTGATTTACCAGAACAAACTGAATGAATGATTTAGCTTGATTCTTACACAAAATCAGGTCGTCTGAATGATGTTTTTACCAGCAAGCTAGCATGAAAGATTTGTAAACAAAAGAAAGTAATCTTGAAAATTGAGGACGGAGATAACATTTCCCTTCTCTTCTGGCTTTATTTTAGAGACTGTTATTTTTTCATTGTTTTGATTCAAACAATACATGAGCAAGCAACCTGTTCCTTTCTAGTCCTTTCTTTAAAATAGATTATTTCCATTGTTAACTAAATAGCTTTCTTCTAATTAAATGAAATTATAAGGCATTCACCGGTGGCATTACACAAGTCAATAAACTAATTAGGGTTGTGGCAAATCAGGGAAAAGCCATCAACTGATCTTAGGACCATGATTTATAAAACTTCAAGGATGTGATTTTCTCCTTCCTTAAAGAAGCAAGGAAAGGCTTATGCACACTTTTAGTCACTGCTTAGAATGCACAGGAAAAAAATATTAGTCTTTCTAAATGAGCATAGTGCCTCCAGAAATTTCTAGCTGCATTAGCTATATTCACTTGGTTTATGCCATTTGGGATATTTTCTCTTGGTTGGTTTGGTGGTTTTTTGTTTGTTTGTTTTTGGAATAAGAGGAAAAGAGAGAGCTCCTCTGTTTGTGGGTAGAGAGATTCACTGCTGGCTGGTAGTGGACAGCTGGGCAGGACAGCTAGGGCAATCCTGGCAAACACAGAAGACAGTCCTGAAATTATGGAAAATCAATAAATCCTCCTCCTCCAATAGCCACCTCTACCTGGATAACCCAGTCCCTTCCAAATCTCTCTAAGATAGAGTGATTAGGGAATACTAGGTGGGATAGATGATGAAGAAAAGAAAACGAAGCCTTCACATTGGGGTAACAATGAAGGGATAGAGAGGGAGAGTGAAAAAGATTATGGAGCTGAAAGAAGATGATGCTTCTATCACTGTACTCAAATGTAAAAAGGAAGACAAATTTTCAGCTGTACCAGGAAGATCTCCCACTGTCTCAAATACTTTTGGGACTAGTTTGGATGACAGGCTGGAGGAAAGCAAATTCAAACATAATTAACAATTATGAATTAAAATTGCAGTGAGATCAGGCTCCACAGTTTTCCACATGAGAAAAGAACAAATAAAAGATGCACAAAATCTGTGGCTTTCCTGGGTCCTCACAGGAAAATTGTGTTCCTGTTGCCCTCACAGTTATCTTCCCTTAAGCAAACCAGGCTCTGCAATCGCAACCTAAATTTCTGGCCTTATTTATAAGGCACTGGCACACAACGTGGCCTCTGATTTTAAGCAGTCCCTTTGGAATACTGTCAGCGAGTGTCTTTCTCCATATTTACTGGCTTTCCTCTTTTCTTCCTACCTTCAAGTCAGAGCTCAATTCCAACCTTTTCTATACCTCATCTCTCATCTATGTTTTTCTACTCCTTCCTACTGTTTGCTCACTTATTCTTAATCCTTAGTCTCTTCTTACTCACACTCTCTCATATATCACATTTTATACCGTCTCCCTGACCCTCTGACAAAAACCTGTCATCTGTGTCTTCAGGAGTTACAGCTTTAAATCCTATCTAATCTAGTTCCCACTGACACAGTATATTTCACCCCTGTCCTGACACAGTCACCACTCCTCTCCCTGTTGTGTTTTGATTTTCTCATTCTTGACTTCAGGGGGGGAAATGCAAGGACCTCACATGCAGGGAGAGGAGATTAGCTGGGATTTACATGTTTAAGTTCAGATATGCTTTTCAAAATACCCAGACAGTTTGGACTTAACTCTGGAAGAACACAAACTCCTTGGCTGCCCCTGAATTAAACAGTGGATATTCCCAAGAATTTCAGGCTTCACACGATTCACATAGATTTGTCACTAACTCTCAGATAAGTTTAGGAAGATTCACATAGTGGATTTTTTTGTTTTGTTTTGTTTATTTTGCTTTGTCTCCTCAACATTGATCCAGCTGACATTTGTTGACCAGACTGCAAATTCCAAGTTGTAATGTTTTATTTTAAATAAAGAAATTCTGGCTTCTCCTAGGTTTTATATAATGCCAGAAGGTAGAATAAGTAAATTTAACTTTGTCTTGAAAAGGCAAAGATGGAAGTTGTTTAGGTACTGGTGGTTCAGTGCAGACCCACAGTGCTTGCAGCATCCAACTGAGCAGGACAGACCCTTGTGCTGCAGAAAGGAAAAGGAAGTGGTGGTGAATCGAGATACTCCTGAAACTGCCACACCTCAGGTCTATGGTTTTAGTCCTGTTTGCACAATGCCACATGTCCTTTAAGATCTTCTATGCATACATTGATCACGTAGTTTGATTTTCCCAGCTCTGACTATGCAGTTTCCTGCCCACCTTTGTGTGAGAATTCCTGTAGGTATCAGAATGATCAAGAGCCTGAAAGAAGCAAAGGATCTGCTAACTGCTTGGATTGTTCTATGGAAGAGTAGGAGGGTAAATGAAAGCAAGGACTTGCTTTCATGATGAACAATCAGACATTAAATTAAGGCAATCTTCTGGATTTATGCAAACTAGTAAGAAGTAAGACAGGTAGAAGGGTAAAACTTGATGAGGTTCAAAGTTTAAGAAAAGAACCTTAAAATCACACTGTAATATGGCCAGCCAGTGAAAGGTTAAAAGAAATTACATGATCTGAAAGACAGCAGAACCAAAATGTCCTCGCTGCTCAGAAGCATTATTATTTGTATCATACTCCCACCCAAAGACTCCATGTAACTATCAGGGCCCCATTGTGCTACATATTGCACAAACATGGCGAATGATAGTATAAGCCAAAATCACTGGAATAAGCAGGGAAAAAGCATCAGCACTGTACTACATAGGAGACAGAGCACTGGATGACTGGGAAGCAAAGTGAAAAGGTTTCATGCCAGAATGACTCTGGGTTTGCTCCAAAGGATCATGAACCTCTCAATGAACTTGCAGCCCGGTGAGTTCTGTGTAGTTCCAGGTGCTGTAATGAATGTTTCACAGAGAGATAATTAACCCCCCTCACCCCAAAGCTCCACAGTGCTTTTGCTTTCCAACACAGTCTGTCTGTGACACCATGGTAGAGTGCAGAGCCAGCTTCATTATTTCAGTTTGTTCTGTTCCTTTTTACTGCTACTGCACTCTAAGGTTAATTGTATTCCCTGTACTGATGCACAGTGGTATATATACATAGACCTCACTGTATGGATTCTCATTTTTTTCTTTTTTTTTTTTTTTCCCCACTCTTTTAATCAATAAGGCGTTCAAACACTGTGCAGCTTTCTCAATAAAATGCCAGGAGTCGGCCAGTGAAGTGGGAAAGGGCAAGAGAAAAGGAGCAAACCCTTGACCGGGTCTTACTCAGTCCACTTTTCTCTTCATTTAGAAGAGAATTCAAAGGAGATAAAAGAAAAGACAAAGAATCACCTAAATGTGAACTTTTTCTTTGTGTAAAGTGGGAAGTAGCACAATGCGTCATAGTTCTTGTTCCTCTATTCTCAGTCTGTTTCCAGACTACAGTCCATGGTGGTAAGGCACTGGAAACACCGGCTACAAACACAGGTTGTGGATGTTTCACCCCTGGAGATATCCAAGCCCAGGATGGATGAGGACATGGGCAGCCTGACCTAGTGGGTGGCAACCCTGTGCGTGGCATGAAAGGCTGGAATCTGATGATTTTAAGGACCCTTTCAACACAAAATATTCTATGATTTTGTAATCTAGCTATGTAACTAAGCTATTCTCACCATCTTTAGAGTCTTAAGTTCATGTTCACTTCAAAGCTAAGTTGGAGACCAGGTCAGTGGGACCCTCAACAAGAGTTAAGCTCTACATCCTTTTGGGATAGGCTTCAGCCACCATGACTACGTTTGTACCAGCAGGAGCACACACACCTGATCTAAGTAATCAGGTTAGATTAGCCCCAACTAATCCTGCAAAGAGAAATATTGAGAGGCACAGAAGACAAGCTAGGTTCTTTATAAATGTTACATTAGGTCAGTGAAATCCCATCTCTGCGCCTAAAGTAGAGGCTAATGTTCATCATATCCCCCACTACAAATTTAGCCGTGCTTCTGCTGACTCAGCTACCTTATTCCACTGCTCTTGTGAATGCGCATATATGATTGTAGTATACAAAATGAAAGAAAACAAATGATGCCTCTCAAGATCAGAGACACTGAAAAGACAACCCAATCCATATACCAGCGTGCAATGCAATTTGAAAGTTTAAAAATTTAAAGATTATGGCAGAACTGCTTCAGCACAGTGACTACTGCAGCACTTGCATGTGTCCCATTTGGTCAGGAAAAAATATCTTACTCCTATTATTATAGCCCACTGATGTGCATTGTGAGAAATTTACTCCAGTCTCTAATAAATAAATAAATAAAACCTATCATTGGGGTCTGAGGGAGGCTAAATGGACTATCAGACTGTTCTACCCTGGTAACTGTTACAGTATACTTTCAAGATAGCTGTTTAACACTGCTCACAATTAACAAGTATATTTGATTTATATTTTAATTTCATTTGGTGGGAAAAAAGATCATCACAATTTATCAGAGATCCATAATATATTCATAGTGGTAAGCAGGGAAGAGGTAAATCAGATGATTCATTTTATACTGAAATTCATTCAAGCTGAAAGTAAATAACCACCTTTGCTCCCTTTTTGGATCATCAAGCTCCCTTGTTTTGGAACAGTTAATACTGAACTTGAACAAATCTCTCCCTGTTTAAAAGTTTAGATTTGAGGAACAGACCAAGATAGATGGTTTCCTTCTCTGTAAGCTATTGATTAATGAATTGTACTAAATGGCATGACATGCCCTTTAAATGGAATTTACAAGTAATATATCGTACGGCAACTGCATTATTAATGATTTTGATACCCAGTATTTGTGTCTTCCTGCTCTGAGCTCTTCTTATTTATACTGGCAAAGGTGGAGGGCAAAAGCTGGCTCCCTTGGTTTGCTGGGCTTTGTTCTCACAATTATATATTTTCCTGAGCTTATTCTCATTATTCACATTACATCTAACCTGACAGCCTTACTATATGCCAGCACTAGAAGGAAAAAAACAAACAAACAAAAAACAAACAAAAAACCACAACAGTTGTTTTTCAAGAAAATCACTTCAGCCTTTACAAATACATATATATGTATACGTAAGAATAGAATACGGACAGACAGCTTATTCTTCTCATTAAAAGATATTTTCTATCCCAAATAAAAGCAAGCAGAGACAATCAAACATTGTTATTTATTTTTTTCTGTTTATAAAATTCTCCCTGCACTTTAAGAGGCAGCCTGCACTAAATATGTACTGATCTGTTTACCAAGAGATAGACTTCTGCATGCAAACCTGAAATGAAGAGCAAAAGGAAATTAAAAAGCAATTAGACAAGAAGGCAGTCAAACAAGACTATTGTTCCATTCACATTTTTCAGTCTATCAAGAACATAAGAATCATGAACTCCTAGGGAGAAGTGGATAATTCACAGAAAATAAAGACATTGCAAAAATAATTTTTTTGGACCTTTCTGAGGAAGGCACTGGGGAGATGTTTATTTCATACCTTTCAGAGCACTGAAAAAGGCTGTTAGCAGCTGAGATGTTAGAAAATATACTATCAAACTGAAAAATGAAAGAACAGTGAACCACCACAGTTTGGTAGAAATGTTGAGGAAAATTCTGACCAAAGTTACCTGTGAAAATATGAGGGGCAGAGCCTTCTCATTAAGATATTTTATTGTGATATTTTATTGTGATTTATATCCATCAATATCAAGGATCTGGCTTGCAACCATTAATAACATTTGGCGGTTCTACTGAATAATGGACTGATTCAGATATTGAAATCTCTCTTTGATCCTAGGAATGGGACATTAGAGTTGCCACCTGTTCAAAGCATCCTAAATTCAGCTTAGGTTATGAGGTGAACAAGATGTGATAAGGACTGGAGGTAACTGAAAGTCAGAAGTCCCATTCTTTTGAAAGCTGTGAATTTGTAAAAATACTTCACTCAATTTCAGAATAAATATTATAGCTTTCAGAATGATATAACGTAAAGTCCATAACCAGCAGTCTGAAATAATCAAACCATTCAATGTTGCAGTTTTCCAGATCTCAAACTTGGTAACCATCTTGGTTCACTGTCATTTCCCAGTCCCAGCCACACTGAACCTAAGGAACAGACTGGGAGCCAGGTATGCACAAACTTGGGGAGCTGCATCCAGGGATGGACACCAGAGTCAGAAAGTTAAAGTTCAGCTGTGCAGCAGGGAGCTAGGAAACCCTAAGCCTTCAGCCAGTCTGCTAATGATTTTGTCTCAGAAAAACTACTCTTTTTTTATTGAAAACAAATTTTCAAAACAAATTTCAGTTGTTTTTTTTTAGATGAAAACAGCAAGTGTTATTGAACAACAGATTTGTTATTTGTTTGTTTTTTTCCACCTTTGCCAACTTTCCTGTAATGTTTCTCTCATATTTTTTTTTTCAACAGAGAAAGGGATAATGAGAGAAATAACTAATTTGTGACCAGCTAGTGTGAAATTGTGGATGTTCTCTCTACTGAGCATGTCAGTATACAAACTTACATCCCATGTAATAATTATATTGTTCTACCTTTTGCCATTGTATGACATATAGAATCACAGAATACCAAAAGACCACTAGGGGAAGAATAAATATTGAATAGGACTGAAAAACCTTTGAAAAGGCACTAAAAATAGATACATTTCAATATTCACCAAAGCAATTTCAGGAACAATTGCTGCATTTCAAGAATAAATATTACTGACAAGCATGTAATTCATCTAGTAAGATCTTTTTAAACCTTTAATGTCTTAGTAAAACTTGTCTAAACTAAATTATTTAAAAATTGAACGACAGAAGCTAGGTTTTTCTCAAGCAGTTCTTCTGTTTCTGAAAAGGCCTTGAACAACAGCATACTGAGCACAGTGGAAATAGTTCCATGAACTTCAGTGTGTCTCTTTACTGTTCTTGTGCCATGACAAACAAAGAAGGTTTGATAGCTAAGCATCTGAAGATAGGTTTTTAAGTTTAATTGGCTTCTTAGGTACATTCATGCAAATCTGAATTTTCCTGAATCCATTTATTGAGTGGAATGTATTGAATTTTCTTAAATTAGAGACTGTTTTGGCCTTTGTTTTTGCATCATTAAGGAGGTTTTTTAGTTAGTTTGCTTCTGTTTAGCATAAGTTCTACATGACTTTCAACAGCAGCTTAACTGTCTTCCTTGTTCTGATGTAATCTGATTATCTAATCATCTGATATGCATCCCATGCTACCCAGAAACTGACCCAAAGCACTCTTCAAGTTTTGAAAAAATGGTTAATATCTATCTGCAAACTATTTTAATTGATCAACTCTTATCTATGAAGAAAATAAATTCTTAGGAGACTTTCATCATGTTTGGAGACAGCAAGTATCAGAAGTCTTACAAATATAAATCACAGTATCATGAAGTTTTCAGACGCATTACTGGCAAAACATTTTCTGATGTAAATATACAAGAAAATGAAAAGAAAACTTGTAAAAAGTATTATGAATGTACAAACACCTAAATAGCTAAACTTCTTGATAAGCATGCAAGTTTGGTAGCATTTTATCCACTTTTCTGCAGTTTTTATAGTAACTCGATATTTTGAATAGATTTAATTAATTTTTGAATAAATGGAAGTTGGAAACTTTATTTTCCCTTTTTACACTGAAGTAGTAATACTAATTGAAGAATATGATCTTTTTTTTTTTTTTTTTTTTTTCCCAAAGGTGTACTATGTCTTTATTATTCACAAGAATGGCACAATAGGAATTAAACTGCCAAAGAAAAAATATTGGAAAGCAATAAGCAATAAAGTAAATTTACTAATGGAATCACTTTCAGAAAGAAATGTTTCTAATCACTTTTTCCACAGTCAGATAATGGGGTGAAGAAATGTATTCTATTAACCTACCCAGTCCTACACTGCAGGTTGCAACTAAACAGACACTAACGAGTACACTCATCTGTTGGCTTAGAGCTTACAAATGGCTGCACAGAAAGATAAGAAATAGTCTTCTCTACCCAAAGTTTTCTCATTTGCTTATTAAAATAGTACGTGAAAAGTTAAGCAATTGTCTTGAACAAGAAACCTGTTTAAAATTAACTCTAATGCTCTTGGTGTAGCAGCATTGCAAGTTCTGTATCTTAGCAAGTCACGTTATACTAAGATCTGTATGTAACAAATATCACTTTTCAACGTATTTTGATGGGATTTTAAATAGCTCAGTCCCAGCTATCTCAAGGCTTGAGGCAAAAGACATTTGGCCTTTTTTCTGCTTACTGCAATGTGCTCCTCATGTTGACCACGCAGCCACTGGTTTGCGTAAACTGCCAGAAAGATATCCAGCAAATTACTGAAACATAATCACAATCAACACTGCATTAAGAATGATGTGACCACAATCACTAACTAAAGTTAGGAATTGCATTCTGCGCAGCTTGCCCTTGGCACTGGCCTTGTTGAACTATCTGCTCTTTTCAGGGGAAGATGACATGGCACAGTGGGGTGACAATGGCCTGCCACATGGTGCTCCGTGCACAAGGACAGCCTTTCCCCTCCCCATGACTTTGAGAAGGAGTTATCTCCCCTTCTGAACATCTGCATTTAAATGGAAAAGAGCTAGTAGTACTAACACCAGGAGCAGCTCATAATTAGGGATTATCAGCCCAGCAATATGGAATGATTGATACAGAGTTTAAGCTAATGACTTTAAAGATGATTAGGCCATTTTGTCACTTGTTGTTTACTCTGTTTGTAGACACAAAAATCAGTTCGCTTTAACCACTGAAGAGCGCTATATGATACCAGATGGGGTAGGAAAGAGTGCAAGCTGTGATACTGTAATACACACTATGATACATGGTAAACACACAGGAGATCTGCTTTGAAAGTGAAAAAAAAAAAAAACCCTAGCATTAATTTAAGCAAGATGCAGAACGACTGAGTATTGTTTTGACTGCCTGTTTTAAAAATTCCTATTGTAGGAATTTCTACAGCAGAATCAAGGGCCACATCTGAAACCCATAAGATGTTTGAGCTGAATTTACAGTTTATTTTTCATTCATTCCATCTTTGCTTTTGAAACAATGTTCAGAAAATGTTTAGGGACAAAAATATGCAATTAAAAAGACAAAAAGCTTTACTGGATTAAAACATCTTTGGATACCAGAACAGTCTCCTCAGGGTAGTGGTCACAGCACCAAACTGTCAGAGTTCATAGGGTCTGGAAAATGGTCTGTCATATGGTCTGATTTTTGGGTGCCCCTATATGGAACCAGGAGTTGGACTCAATGATCCTTATGGGTCCCTTCCAACTCAGGATATTCTATGACTGTATAACCTGAATGTACAAGAATGAGACAGTACATGGCTATTATTTCTGATGGAAATCCAGTCTTGCAACCTGATAATAAGAACACCCACTTGTACTTTCACAGTCCACAGGCCTTAATCGTCTGCTAAAGATAAGCATTTTTTTTCCATTCACTGAACAGAGGAAAAAAATCCTTAGTTCTACAAGTGCCTTTCTGAATTAAATTTTCAGGAGAGACCTTTCAGCATCTGTAAATAGATCCTAAGTGAATGCAGATAGCAGAACTTCTGAGACTCCTGGGCCAGAGAACAGTATCACATAGGAAAGGGTCTGCACCCCCGCAGTGGGGAATAGTCAGGGAGATGGTCCACCAAGGACAGCCCCTAAGGGAGAAGGGAGAGGCAGGCATAAGACATAAGCCACCTGTCATCATTGCAGCTGTCTTGCAGGAGACAACCCTGTAATAGTAGCTAGCTAATTTCTTTAGAAATATCTCATTAGTCCCTCCCTTCCTGAGCTGCCTCTCTATTAAAATGTGATAAATGAATTCTGCCATTGCCAATTCCAGCCTGTTCCCTTAGTGAAATGAAGATGCGTCACACTGGCCAGGGCTCAAGACAGATGTAATTACGTAGGAGCCAGAGAAAGTATCTCAGTTGGGGCCTGCAGCACTGCTCTGTCAGTAGTAGAGGTGGCTTGCCATACCTCCCAACAAAGAGTAGGGGTGTGGAAAATGAGTGTTGCCTAGAGAAAATTATTCAATACATATTTTCTGTGCAATACTGTATTGAAACCTGCATGTGACTGCTAGGGAACAATGGGATGATGGAGTTCAAGATCTTGTGTGGAAAAAGCAAAGTAATAAGTAGGATTGCTACCCTGGACCTCAGGAGAGCCAACTTTGATGTCTTCAAAGACCTACTCAGAGGTATCTCATGGGCTGGAGTGTTAGAAGGTAAGGGTGCCCATGAGATCTGGTGGCACTTAAACACCACTTCTTCTAAGCACCAATGTATCCCTAAGAGTAAGAAAAGTGGCAAAAGGCCTGCTTGGATGAGCAAGAAATTCATGGATAAACAAAAAGTAAGGAAGGTCCATGAAATGTGGAACAAGGACCTGTGTATCTGGGAAGAATACAGGAATATTGTCAGGGCCTGTAAGGGTCCAATGAGGAAGCCTAGAGGCCCTCTCGGAATTAAACCTTGCAAAGGAGGTAAAGGATAATAAGAAAATCTTTAGAAGTATGTCAACAGTAAAAGGACACAACATCCTTTTTATTAAACTTACTTAGAAAATGTGGGATAAATGACTGGACAGTGATGGGGATTGAGACTGACTGACTGACCAGCAGAGCTCAGAGGGTTGTAATCAGCAGTGTACAGTCTGGTTGGAGGTCTGTAACTTGCAGCGTTCCCCAGAGACCAGTGCTGGGTCCAGTTTTGCTCAACATCTTAATCAGTGACCTGGATGAAGAGACAAAGTCCACCCTCAGCAAGTTTTCTGATGATACAAAGCTGGAAGGATTGGCTGACCTGCATGATGGCTGCACTACCATTCAACAAGATCTGGACAGACTGGTGAATGCGGCAGGGATGAACCCAATGAGGTTTATCAAGAACAAGTGTAGAGTCTGCACCTGAGGAAGAATAACCACATGCATCAGTACAGGTTAGGGAATGATGTACTGCAGATGAGCTCTGTGGAGAAGGACCTGGGGGTACTGGTGGACGTGAGCCAGCAGCATGCACCTGTGGCCAAGAAGGCCAATGGTATCCTAGGGTGTATTAAAAAAAATTGTGGCAAGCAGATGGAGAGAGGTGATCCTTCCCCTCTGCCCCAGTGAGGCCACATTTAGACTACTGCGTCCAGTTCTGGGTTCCCCAGTTCAAAAAAGATAGGGATCTCCTAGAAGGAGTCCAGCAGCAGGCCACAAAGATGATGAAGAGCCTGGAGCATATCCAATATGAGGAAAGGCTGAGTAACCTGGGTGCGTTCAGCCTGGGGAAAAGAAGACTGAGAGGGGACCTGATCAATGTTTATAAATATCTAAAGAGAGGTGGGAGGCAAATGGATGAGGCCAGGCTCTTCTTGGTGGTGTGTAGCAACAGGACAAGGAGTAATGACCTAAAACTTGAACATCAGCAGTTCCATACTAACATGATTATCATAAAGAAGGTTTTCCACATGATGGAGCACTGGAACAGGTTGCCCAGAGAGGTTGGAGAGTTCCATTCTATGGAGATATTCAAGAACTGGCTGGACAACTACCTGCCTGTGTAACCTATTGTAGGGTATCTGCTTTAGCAGAGATTTTGGAATCAATGATTTCTAGTGGTCCCTTCCAATCCCCCACGATTCTGCAAAAAAAGGATCAGCATATGTAAAAAGAAAAAATAAGGTCTCTGTGAGAGAGCTCAGGTGAGTGATTCATCTTCTAGCAGAAAGAAGAAAAGCTTGTGAAGGCAAATATCTCTAATCTTCTCTCTGATCATTTCAAAGACAACTCTCCACCTGTCTGTCCATGCTACTAATCACATTTATCGTCCATGAGAGCTGATTCAGAGATCGAGGAGTAACTGTACAGCTTGTACATGAATATATAGAAGTCAAATTCTCCTAGAGAGCTTTCCCACAGTAGCCTCAAGCAATCTGGCTGCTACCTGGCTGAACTGAGAAAGAAGATAGCAATCTTAATGCTATCATCTGTAGAGGAGAAGGCCTGGCTAGAAAGTCCCAGGGAATGCAAGCCATAAGAACAAATGTCATCATGTTTGAGCAATCTCTTTCCCATCTTCAGATGGGAAGAGGTTGCAACCATCTAGACAATTTGTCTGGCATAGATCTTGCTTTCAAGATCACCACTGAAACAAGTACAGTGCAGACAAATAGTTCCAGTGGCTTACAAGTTATTGATCTCTGATAACAGACAAAACAGAAGATACGGGTGCCAACGCTCCACCTGTTTCAGTTGAAGGCTTGAAGATAGTTCCCATGCCCTTCAAAAATAATATCCTAATCTCTGTTCACTAGAAGAGCTCTACTTCTATCTCTGATCTTCTTCTATATAGCATGAAAGAACCATGGAAATGAAATATCTTGTTTTCAGTTTGCTAATTCCTCAGCTGCAGAGCTTTCACACTCTTTGCTGACTTTTGTTCCATGTTCACTTTTTAATGTATCTGTAGAGAAGACGCATTTTATAAAGAATTCTTATGTTTTTCAGTATTTGTACGCTCCAAAGCAAACCCTATGAACTTACATTTACAACAAGTGGAACGTGATACATTATTGCAAAATGTTCCCTAACTTGTCCTAACTTGTACATACATTTGAGCTTAGAAGGGGCTGTACTTAGAGGTGTTAAAAGGTTGCTGGCTTCTGAATGCATTTAGGAAGTTTGCAAGGGGGAGTTACTCTTTAGTTTCTTCTTGATTTATTTTTTTTCTTTATTCAATAGAAGCAAAGCTATGCTAAGAATCTGGGTAGGTGATCTGTGATTTTTCAGTACACTGCTGCCTGTCAAGCCTCTCTACCAGATCCATAATTTTAGATTTTCTTCTCATATCAACATTCCCAGGCACGCGGCATAACCCATAACTCAGTTTTCTTGTAATAGCTTCACTCTATGTCCCCATTTAAAAGGTTTCACCTAAAAGGCATGAAAACAGGTACTGAATTAAAGTATTGTTTCAAAACAAGCAAGCAATCAAACATTTTCTGCTATATTTTATCATGCTTATTCTGCAAATACACATTCTCAAGAAGTACTAGAAATGATGTGTAGATTTTAAGTAGAAAGAAACTTTACATATAGTATACATAGGTATGTTTGTATACATATGTATACATTTATATCATAAGGAAATCTGCTAAAGACAGCCATTCTGGATGGAGGTCCAAGCTGTGGCCAATCCCACTCCAAGACAGGCTTCAGCTATTAGCACCTTGAGAAAATACCATTGCCACAACCACTAACACATTTTTCCAATTAGTCTGAGGGAGGAAATGAGACATTTTTCTTCATTAATGCCTCTCTCTCTTCCTCTCCTTGCCCATCCATTTTATACTTCCTAATGGTGCTCAGGAGGCCATCAAGTTCCCTCCAGCACACTTCCTGCTTCCATCCAGCAGGAATAAACTGTTACTGCTTCATGTGAAATGATTCCTGAGAAGTCTGATTCTTCTCACCAAAATGTGAATAATTGTAGTATTTGACTCTTGGCTTCCTCCTCAGGGATTCTTCTGAGTTAAGCAGTTATTGAATTTATCCTGACAAGGATTGCCAAAGAAAACTTTATTTGAACGACAGAGGGGGGGAAACAAACTGTTTGCTGTACTAAAAAAAGTATGAAATACTATAAAGGGAGAGAAAAAGTACTGTAATGGGAGGTGGAAATCTGGGACAGACAAATCAGGCCATAAAGCGTAAGATCAACACAGCAGTGGGAAGCAGGAAAGCACAGCCTGGGCCAAACATATCAAGGGAGACTATTACACACACTGACTTCAGATGTCATACACAACACACGCATCAGCAAACCACCTCATACTTCAAAGCCCCCCATTACACTAATCTCAACAAGATCATGCTGGAAGGGAAGAGGGCCTGAGTCAACACCGTTAAGAATTTAGTATGTGAATCTAACACACAGGTATCTTCAAGCTTATGCATCCAGTCTTTCATTCCTAAACTAAAGCCATTGCTTTTTCCATTTTAAACAACAAGAACATTGTCCTAAGTCAGGAAAAGGGGGGTTATCTTGTTCAACAAGCCTGCTTAATGCACGCCTTTTAATCACAACCTCCAGACTTTACCAGTCTCGTGAAGAAAAACAACATTGTAGAGACAGTGTAGCTCTGAGAAAGGGAACTTGAGTCTGACTCTCTTTTGGCCCATGCTCCATCAAGTATTATACAGGCCTCTTGAACAACAGCTAAAGTGCTAACAAGCTCCACTAAGACAGCTAATTTTAAATTTCAAATTCACGTGTGCAAATCTCAGATGTGATTTTCAACCCTTCTTGTTTCCAGTTGAACAAAACAGGCAAAAGTACTTACAGAAAGTTGCTCTCCAGGTGTTCTAGCAGCACTTGTCTGTACAAGGTATCAGATTTCACACAAAAAAAAAAAAAAAAACAAAAACATGTTTTCCATTCAATTTTTGGCATAGATGTGTGAAGTAATGTCACAGTTTGACTTGCACATAAACTGGATGTCAGCTACCAACAGTAATAACACAGCAGCAAAGGCGACTAGATAACCCCTTTTTTCAAATAAGCAGGTCAGTTGACAGCAGGTAACACATAGTCCTCTTGCTACAAGTGACTGGGAAGAGCAAGACATTCAGCTTTATCTCAGCAGCCCATCCTTCCAGGTGTTGGCTATTAAATCACTTATAAAATATGCATATATACACAACATTCTCTCTGCTCTTGCAGGAATGCTGTGATCGTTGTACACACTAATGCAATAGCCATGAATAGCAGTTATACTACCAACTGAGATACCTCAGATCCAAATCAACATGGAACGTGAATGGCTCCCAAAATAATTCAGGTATGTATACTCACATTTCTTTATTAATGCAAAGAAATACTACTGCCACACTGGAAGTTAGCCTAATGAAAGAGAAACAATGCACTATCAAATGTGTAACATCACCAGCCTCTTTCTATGTACTAGAACATCAGATGTCCTCCCATACCTTGTTGGCAACCACCCATAGGAACCCTGACCGGCATCTAGGCCTCTCCTCACAGTCAGATGTAATGTGGGATAGGAATCAAAGCTGTGTCCTTGTCACCAGGAGAGCTGCCAACTTCACCCATGCCCTGCTCTGTTCTCATGGCTTTACAGAGCCCTGACCTGGGCCAGTAGCTTCAAGCCAATGTCCTTCCCCCTATACTCACAAGTGAATCACTTTCCTCTGTTAGGCTGAAGTGGTAATATAAGCCCAGAACACTTTGCAAACAAAGGCTTTCCATTTTCCCCCTTAAGTTTCCGCACCAGCTGACACAAACTACAAATTTCTTCAGAGGCAAGAGCAACTGTGGCAGAGGAACATAATCCTGCTGACAGATTTCCAGTGCTGACTCAATCAACCATAACTCTCAACCCTCCAGGTACACAGAGGGCAATGTAGGACTAAGAGGTGTGTGTCAGAGCTACAAGCCTGGAGGTATTTTGTATTTCCAATGAAATTTAGCTAGCTACTAGGAAAGACAAACCATCAACAGAGTGAAAATTGTGGCAACATCATTCACTCTGCTGACCTTTTTTTCATACCTGCCTGTAGTAGGTATGACCTTCTTTTCATACTTTCTACCTGGTATTTTAGTTACAGTTCTACCATACCTCATTTTCATGTTCACTTGTCCCACATATTAAGAAATGCTCAGCACACTCTGTAGACATGAAGAACCTCTTCCATTGGGAATAATTAGAAATGTCAGCTGTGCTTTCTGATCTGAGATAAGTACATACCTCTTGGGAAAAGAGAAAGAAAGGGTAGGAGGAACACTCTTACTGAGATTGGAGATATAAAGATTTGACAATCAAGCCCACTGAACCTGGAATTTGCTCCTACCTCTTAGAATTATTTCTTGGCCTTCTACAGAGATATAACCAGACCACAGATAACTGTAAATAACTGGACGTTATATGTAATGAAATTCAAATTTCTCTTCTGTAGATTTTTTTTTTGGGGGGGGGGGGGGGGGGGGGTCATTTTTCAAAGGTATACCTTTCCAAAGATATTCTTTAGAAATTCAAGAAATGCCTACTAAGAGTTTTATTTGTGCATCGGAAACACAGATAATAGAGGTGAGAAAATGAAGGCCTTTGGATTGCTAGGGGAAAGATAAAGGAGGTGCTAGACCAGATTTTGTTAGTCTGGTGGTAGCATGAAATCAAGATCAGGATTAGACGTGTTTTCAAAAGAATCATTTCTCAATATACAAAGGCTATACTTTACTGATCATTAGGTGATTTCTTTGGAACATTCTTCCAGAGCATTCCTCACAGTTTGGGAGAATGAATGAGAATGCCAAAGTGGGTGAAGGTGAGGGTACAGGCCCCATTTGTGAGAATTAATAGGTAAGGGACAACCCTGTCCCAAATATCCACCAATGAGAAATATTTCTTTTGGCAAATATCTGTTAAAAGTTGTAGCCTCTACTAACCAGGGCTGGCAGATGGCATATTCTATGGCTTTTTGCATGTTACAGGTTGCCTTCGGAACAGTAAATGTGGTCCCTTCCTAGCTGATCATGGCCTGCAGATTAATAAAATACATAGACTCATGCACAGCATTAGTTGATAATAAGCAGTATCTCATGCAATCTCCCAACTGCCTGCTTCTATCAGGTTTGGCAGAGTATGCATATAGTAGTGATGTGATAAAATCAGAGCTGCCACAACATGTAGACGTTTGTGGATCAACCCTGCCATAACCTACTACATCTACAGCCATCTGGAGCTCAGATCTTTGCTCCAGAGATTCAAGGCCCTACTCTGATCACCCCGTGCTGGATTTCAGCAATCTCTGAAAAGCTGTCATGTAAGAAAGCTTGTAGAACAGAGGCCTGCAGAATAAGGAAGTTAAAATTACAGAAATAAGATAGTTGAGACAGGAAATGCAGCTAGCTCAGAGATTCAAGACATAAAATACAAAAATATATAAAATCCTAAGGGAAACAGCATGCCATCAACACTGACAATTGGCTCCAGGAAGCCACAAGAGCTGACCCACCACCTCCAGACTGATGTCTGTTTGGCCAGGAAAGACACTTCTAGTGCTTTATCAGGGTGGTGAGTACACCAACATTTAGACTAGCACTACTGTAAATTCCCTCTTATATTTGTTATCTGTAAATACTTGCAGTACGCTTTTAATTCCTGCTTTTTGGTCTCTTTGCTCACAACTAAGGTGCCAAAACAAAGCGTCACAAAGAGGAAGGGCTGTATCTCAGGGGTACACGCTGCACATTGGTAGACACATGGAAGTGACCCAGGCTCTAGCACTTGGGATTTTTTAAGTGAATTAGGCTAGTAACAGTTTCCTAATCCAAGACTTCCACCCAGTATCTCTTTATATTTGCTTGTACAGTCACTGTGCACAAATAACAGCCTTACTCTTGTGCCACTATTAAGATTGGGAGGAGATATGCACAATACATACAGAATTTAATGTCAAAATCTGTTTGCAGTGAACCAATAATGTTATGAGAGGAAACACAGTATTTTTGAGAATGAACATTACTTTCTTAAGGAAGAAAAAAAAGAGGTAAGACACAAAGGAACTGTCACTCTAATGTACCTACATTCATCAGATGGAATTATCTCAGTCATCTGGGATAAGGTCATAATACAGTGCTGTCAGAGGATCAGTGTCTGCTGCTCTGACAATAAATGCTTTGGCTGTTATGTAGCAGCAGGAGATGATCATCTGCCTCAGATGCATTAACGCCTTAGTCCATTCTCATTATCCCTCAGTTTATGAAAATGTTAGAGCTCTCCTCATGGCAAAACTCATAGTGAAGCGTCTGTCTGTGGGAGACAGAGATGTATGTGGGGCATAGTGGCAGAGAACAGCAGGCACTGTTTCATATGTCAGCGGGGAAATCACTTAGTCATATATACCTAATACATGTGGTACATGTTGCTAAGAGTGTCTTGCAGTTAATAATTGATTTTCCAAATACCTACATGTTCTCATAAGACAAAAGAGATCGTATTCCCTGGGAAGTTCATGCCTACCTCAAAGCTTCCCCTTTATTGCACTTGTACATCCACATCCACTGGAAATCTCTTGTTGTAACAGCCTTCAAATAATCTCTATGCTCCAGTTGTCTGTGCATACATGGATAAATTCAACAATTAGCCACAGAGGGCAAATAAGGCAGGCATATATCGCTTGCCAATCCATAATGGTACCTGCCAGACTGCTTTCATGTTGTCCTCCAAAAACAGTTCTTCAGAAGGTCCCTGGATAGTCACTAAGTATATGCAGGAGAGAAAACGCACACAAATATTCAGTGTTAACCTCTATAGCCTTGAAAAAGTTTTTACTGTCAGTAAATACTGTTAGCAATTCCAGCAACAAAAGAAATAAAATCAATGTGATATTTAATGAGCTTTCAACTTGTACAAAAGTATAGGAATGCAGATACTAAATGTAGAGCTGCACATGAGACAAGGCAAAAGCCAGCAAGCCTATGGCATCCTACCTTAGGTTTCTGTCTTTAAAGTAGTCTTTGAAGGAAAGTAATGAGAGTTTGGCAGCTTAGGCCTAGCATCCAAGAGTTTTGTAATTGCTTCACAGCCCCCCAGTCAATCTGCCACAAATGTGTGTCTAGAATTGTAGAGTCCCAGAGCTAAATCGGCCATCAAAATCTACAAAATCTGGCTACACTGACCCTCTTTCAGCCAACAAGACTCAATGCCATACTACTGCACACTAGACACTCAGCACCTTTAAAGAATATGAGAACTTCCTCCACAGATTCCGTGTGCTTAGTGATCTTTTAATAGTCATTCTTCTGTATTTATGTTGTGGAAAATGGAGTCCAATTATAAAGTGTCAGACATTGTGACAGTCATCTTGCATTCTGCAGTCTTCTGTTTTTTTACAGATTGGATTCACCTTGTGTAAAGTATCTGGATATCTTCTGGGTTGTTTAGTCTGAAGCAATGCAGAATCAAGGCTTTTCATTAGTGCTCTATACCTTTATAGAAGGAAGAATTCTGAGGAGAGAAGACTGAAGCACAGGCATGTTCCTCACCAGAAGCTATTCTTCATCAACTGTAAAACAGTATATATTGTTTGTAAAGCCTCCAAACACTTAATTATTAAAGATGCCATCCTCCATACAGACCATAATTCTCCTTTTCTTTCTGTTTCTCTTTCAATTTCCAGAATGTGTTTTAAAAGAAATACGAGAGCTAAAAGTTCATCAGCTTTTCACTCATCTAACCCAACTAATCACCTAAATACATTAACCGGTCAAGATAGGAACTTCTTTTTAAACTAATCTTGACTTCCACAAATAATTCTGTGCCTGTTAATTGTACATGTTTCCCTTGATGCCTGTCATTTACAGAATAGGATAAGTTACTTAAAATCTCATGGTGTTTCTGATCCCTGAGTATTTAAATACATGACAAAGGAGTACAGAAATACACCTATTCACACCCATGCTCTTGCTCACAACCCCAGCAATGATACTATCGTTGATGATTGTAAGAGCACCTTTTTTTCAGACATCCAGTTGGTTGAATATTCATGAGCAGCAAGAAGTGATGTAAGCTCACCCACCAACCTGATTTTTAACACTTGTTACTCAGATTCCTTGATGGACACTGCATCTAACAGTCTTTCCACCCCAGTGTCTTCCAGCATGCTCATCGCTGTGACATACGGCCCATTTATGGCATGCTACACTGCTGTGAAGCAGATACATTCCTTGTTATGTAAGCCTTGCTGACGTTTATGTTTTTGTACTGAGTGGAATAAGCACAAAGATTGTTAGCCAGATCCAAGTCAGGACATAAAAAGAGGAAATCCAACTCTCCTCTTACAAGGTTCAGCTCTCTGGGAATTCATTTATTCCTTTCAAACCTAACCTGAAGCACAAAAAGCTACTTGAGAATAGTAACAAAAAAAGGTTTGCAAGTAATAACCCAGTCTCTCCCTTTTGAACTTTTGGACCAAGTATAAGCACAAGCGAGTGTTATTTCCTATCTCTTTTGACATAGCATAACACCACAAATCACAACATTGCCCACTCCTTAAGCTTTCTTGTAGACTGCTGGCAATAGAAATAAGAACCTCAGAGCTCTTTAAATAATTTCTCACAATGCCAAAGGAGCATTAATAAAGACAGAAATTGTAATGGACTACTCCAGCTGTGTCAGAAGCCTATATATTCTCTTGATGCATTAGCTGCAGAACAAGAGGACACTAAAGAAACCTATGGATTACAACTATCAAAACAAAACTGCTTTTAGGAAATGAAGTGGCAGATCACTAAAAGTGGCCAGACTAGTTAAGACAGAAGAAATTACTCAAACATTCTTCCCAAACCAACTGGGCTATGCAAAAGGGTTTTAGCAGGTTGGCAGACATTAGCAACAGGGAAGGTGCATTAGGGCTGCTTATGCATCCCAGCTTCTGTGCTCCTGGAAGATTGCTCCTTATACAAGTCTCCCTAATGTGTCTGGAAGCCCAGTTTTAAATGGGGCAATGATGTGGTTGATACTGTAGCTACCTCCGGGAAAATGACTTTACAGTCCCAGTATGCCTTATCATTAAGAGTGCTTCCTGACTTTCTATAGCAATTGAGCAGAACAATACAATGCAAGGATCAGCATGACAGAAAGGTGCTATAAAGAAAGAGAAAGAAATTGCTGACCCATAACAGAAGAGTCCAGGGTCCCAGGGGAAAGCTCCACCAGTGAAGGATCTCCAGAAAGAGATCCTTCCCTAGTGACAATAAGGCCTAAGAGAGCTGCAGCCAGGCTCCACCCCTTCCAGTCACAGAGAAGAATTGTCTTCACCTGTGCTCCCAGGGCTGACCCAGTTCTTTCCCCAGGTGCTCAATCAGTGATTCAGGGACTCAACAGTTCTCATACACCCTCACACTGAATTTTCACAGGCCTTCATCTTCATACCTAAGAACAAATTAATTTGCT
Source organism: Alectoris magna (assembly GCA_030625065.1). Classification (NCBI taxonomy): domain Eukaryota; kingdom Metazoa; phylum Chordata; class Aves; order Galliformes; family Phasianidae; genus Alectoris; species Alectoris magna. The sequence goes on from CM060565.1 coordinate 18,920,163, forward strand.
GTTTTTTTCTTTCTTCTGCAAATAACAGTCCAAACAAAAAGTAAAGTTTGTAAAATTCCTATCTGAATGTCTTGGGGTTCTTTGTTTTTGTTCTGTGTGGGTGTTTTTATTTTGTTTTGGTTTTTAGCCCCACAGAAATAGGAAGAAATGTGTTTATTTGATCACCTCCACTCCATCATCACTGCTTTGAAAGTTCAGCAAAACTACTGCACATTTTATCCTCATTTTCTAAGTGATGCCACTTGCCAGCGTCTGTTTACTTCTTTAACCCACTATTATCTACACAGCTTGGCCTTAATATCCAAATAATTTTTCATTCCCAAAGCTCTGGACCTTCATGAAATGGTGTTCAAATTTTTCTTAAAGACTTCTTTCTGTGTAAGACTACAAACCTTCTTCTTCATCAGTGTACAGTATGTACATAATTTGATGTGGCACAGAGACAGGTAGCATCCCAAGTTAATACTTCCCTGGGGACCTTCCCCATACAGTTTGCCTGTTTGTATGTACCAATTTTAAATTCCTCTGTGCAGCCTCTCATTATTTACTCCTTGCAGGGAACCACAGTTTTTGCTTACTAGACAATAACAATAACATTAATGAACTGACAATAAGGACAAATGAATGCAGCCACTTGTTATGTCTGCAACAAGTATTTGTCATGGATGTTGCGTCCATCTCGTTCCTTGTTTCATCCAGGAGGGCAAAAGCCATGAGCAATGTCAAAACCAAACATTTCAGTTGTTTCTGTCACTAGAGTTTTTGCATTTCATGATCTGTACCTCTCTTCCTTTTGCATTATTAAGAACACAAAAGCCAATGTGCAGCTTGTCTGGGAATAGTGAACTGGTGCCACTCAAAAGTATCTGGTCTTATCTGTGTACAATTACTCTTCATCTTACTGCACTTTGTCTCTTTGCACCCAAGGAATGTGCTTTGTTACTTCAGTCAGGTGAATCCCAAAAAACAGCTGTAGGTGGGACAGGAACAACTGTAGGAATTGCCTCCTACTCAGAAAGGCATATCTGAACATTTAAACTTTGCCAACAAACTTAAACAATTAATCATCTTTTAGTCCTCTGCAGTCAGTTCTGGGGGAAAAAAAAAAAATAATTTTTTTTTTTTTTTTTAAAAAGCTGCTGTTTAAAACACCAGTACTAAAAAATAAAAAATAAAATTAAAAAAAAAATAGAGAGAAAAAGAAAGAAAAAAATCTTATATTCTGACTCTAAAATAAGCTGTTCATTGTTGAAGCATGTTTGCATTGTATTATGAGTAGTTTCATGGTGGGTAAAGCAAAGTCATCTCTGACTTGACACCAGTTAAAAGCAAGAGTTACCATGGCTCAGTTGAACTGCAGGAGCTTGCTCAGCTACACACTACCATGATTTTAAGCTCCAACACAGACTAGTGAACCCAATGCAACATTTTAATGTATCAAGCTGGGATGGACTATGTATGGGAAACTGTTAATCACAGCCTGAACCTCTGATTAACCATCTGAGGCAAGTGATGGGTCAGCTGCGGGAGCACAGGTGAAGGTAATTCAGCTGTGCTCCCAGAAGGGGTGGAGCTTGACTCCACCTCTCCTAGATCCCATTTAAGAACTGACCACCACTAAAGCAGTATCTCTTATGCAGATTGTTCCTGTGTGGAGTTCCTTGTGGTGAGTCATCCATCCTAACTGTGAGCATCAGTGTGGGTGAGTTGCTCCTCTATAACATCTGACTATCCATCTATTACAACCTTGTATAATTACAACTATAACAACTATACAGACTAGAACAGAACACAGTGGACTTTTACCATCAATCTGCAAGTATCTTTAAAATTATCTGCTTAGTTTATACTGTACAATGTAGCTCAGGAACCCTTGATTCCAAAAGAGAGATCCATTATCTTACTCTTGCAAGAAAACATTATCACTGGGGAAAAAATACCTATTCTCTAAGAAAGGAAGTTTTAACATTTGCACTATATATAGTCTGGTCTTTCTTCCTGTATACCCAGGCTCATTTCCACCATGTTATTCTGAAGTGACTTCCTCTCATCCTCCATCCTCATTTCTAGTTAAAAGTATCATTTCAGACCCATATGTTACAATTTTAATTGAATCGGGTAACTTCTGATGATAATTTTTGTCTGAAAGAATAAGTGTTTACTGGTCAACAGAAGATTTGTACTGGATCAACTGTGAATCACTGTCATAACTTCTCAACCCTAGACTTTACTGATACAATGTTGTGGTTTAACACAACAGAGGGTTTAGCAGTACGCAACTGCTCACTCACTCTCCCCTAGTGGGATGGGGATGAGAATTGTAAAGGTGCAAAGACTTATGGGATGAGATAAACAGAGTTTACTTGGTGAAGTGGAAGCTGTGCATACAAGCAAAGCAAAACAAGGAATTAATTTGCTACTTTTCAACAGTCACTTTCATTAAAGCAGGGTTTATCCCAGTAATGGCTTCTCAGGAAGATAAACACTATCGCTCTTAGCCTTCTCCTCCTCCTTTATTACGACAGCCTTTACTGTTCCACATGATGCCACATGGTCTGAAATAACCCTTTGACAAGTTTGGGACAGATATACTGGTTCCATCCCCTCACAGCTCCATGCACATCTCCAGCCTGGTTGCTGGCAGGGCAACACTAGAAAATGAAATGTTTTTCATTGCATACACACACTGCTTTGCAATAATTCAAATATCAGTGTGTTTTCCCCACTGTTTTCATCAAAAATCTAAAGCACAGCATCATATGAGCTTCTACAAAAAAAAAAAAAAAAAAAAAAGTAGCTCTATCCCAGCCAAAACCAGGACAGGTAACATACAAGATTTTACGTTGTGGAAAAACATAAGGCTGCTGAACCTAACAGTTGCACTAAAAAAGAAAGCCCCAAAACTAGCAGCCTGGGAGTAGCTGTCATTCTGTCTGTTATACGACCACAAGCTGTATGAAATGTCATACCATAGAGAACTTTTCCTTCTATCTTTGGAGTGACCTAAAAGAACATAATTCAACTCATAATTTGATTTTATTATTATTGCTTTGATTTCCACAAAAATAAGCTATTTTGCAGATGATATTTAATCACAGTCACCCAGGTTTTTTCTCTGCTTTCACTCCCTGTCAGCTTCTAATCTGCACTCCAATTAGTAGGAAATACAACTAATTGCAGCAGAGAAAAATCATGTTTGAGATTCTTAGAGGTCACTTTCCTTGAACTTTGCCAGCAGAGACACAGAGAAACAAACACAAAGCAACAAATAACTTCAAAGTTCCATGGGAAAAATGCATGAATAGGTGACCTCTAGGCAATGAATGACTTTCAGGTGCACATCACCAACTAGCTCGCCCTTAATTAATTAGCCAGCTGGCCTAGTTTGTTAGCAGTACAGGTATGTCTTCTAGGTAGGTAGTTGGACTTGATTTCCAGCTCTATCTTAGATCAGAGAAAACAGTCTGCTATGGAAAGAGACTACTCTACAATACAGTCATGTTAAAATCTAGTTACATAACAAATCCACTGTTATCTTTAGAAAATACAGCAATATTCTTTTTTAATGATAAATGCACCACTTTCATCTTTTTTATCTCAGTGATAAGAACAAGGAATGTAGAAATTACAATAAGAACAGCTGACTGTCTTTCAACAAAAATACAAATTTCCCTGAAGAGAACTCATTTCTGTTTAGAATGTGACTAATGAGAACCTTTGTTCAGTATCTTTCTTACTTAGTTTATTTTCTTTAGTTTAAAATATTCATATTATGACACAAATTGAATCTAGAAGGAAGTGACTCTCACTTATACTAATGGTAGAGATCACAGAATCACAGAATTATCAAGATTGGAAAAGACCTAGAAGATCATCTAGTCCAACCATTACCAATACTTCCCAGCTAAATCATATCCCTCAGTGCAACATCCAAACGTTTCTTGAACACTCCCATGGTCGGTGACTCCACCACCTCCCTGGGCAGTGCATTCCAATGCCTGACTACCCTTTCTGAGAAGTAGTACTTCCTAATGTCCAGCCTGAACCTCTCCGGTGCAGCTTGAAACCATGAGATGAGCCACAAAGAACAGTAACGCATTATGGATCTTGAAATAAGTGTTTTTTAGGATCCCCTGCAATACAAACACCTGAAATCAGAATAGAGAAGAAAGGGAATGGCAATGAATATTTTAGTTTCTGGTAAAGTAAGTATTCTTTATTACTAACGTTTTTATTTTGGTCTGGGCTGAAACAGATCCTAACAGCTGCTCTTAACTAAAGTATATTATTGTTAAAGAATAATTCCAGAAAGGAATAAAGTCTTGCTTTTGAGACATCGATTACAAAAAAAATCATCACTGTCCTTGGTTAATTTTAAAGGGGGTTATTTTTTCTCACTGTTCAATTTTTATTTATTATTTTTTTTTGCTTCAGTTTATATTTTCTGACTCTCATTGAGCTTTTTCCCCCCACTAGATTAAAAAACCCTTCACCACCAGGCATTTTCTTCTCAGGAAGGTTCTTGTATGTCACAATCATGTCACTCCTTTGGGAAAAACTAAAGAGATTGAGCTTTTAAGTCCCTCAGTATAAGATTTTTCTCTAGCACTTCAATTATTGTTCAACGTTCTCCTTAAAATCTAGATGCTCTGTATAGACTGTTTTCTGTGGCTTTCACTACACGGTGTACAGAATAAATCCCTCCCTAATCCTACTTGGTACCCCTTCTTACATTTCCAGAGACTGAATTTTATTTTATTTTTTCTACAGAAGTGTTCTGGGTTTATCACGTCACAATTCTTTTCAACCCTTAAGCCCTATGCCTTTTCCCGTGTCACTGTTTTCCCAGGAACAGGCACTGTTTCTGTAATTTTTGCATGCATTCAGTTTCCTAGAGACACATTACCGCATTAGCATATTTGAACATTTTTCTCTCTTGGGAATGGTATTGAGCAGGCAATTCAGACTACTTCTCCTTACTGCCCTCTTCTCACTGGTATTTGCATTAGTCAATATTTGTGTTATCATTAAATTTGAAATCATTAAGGATTTAATATTTACTGTTGGAAGACTGCAAAAAAATGCAAGTGATACTGGTCATCACACAGCTCTGTCAGAGAGCGTCTAAATACAGACATAGGCTATAAGTGGGATAGTGACAAGATCGGGCCAAGTGTTGGGTCCTGCGTTTTGATCACAACAACCCCAGGCAACCCTACAGGCTTGGGGAAAAGTGGCTTGGAAGCTGCCTGATGGAAAGGGACCTTGGTGTACTGATGGACAGTTGGCTGAATATGAGCCAGCAGTGTGCCCAGGTGGCCAAGAAGGCCAGTGGCATCCTGGCTTGGATCAGGAATGGTGTGGTGAACAGGACTAGGGAAGCAATCCTGCCCCTATATTCGGCATTGGTGAGGCCTCACCTCGAGTACTGCTTTCAGTTTTGGGCACCTCAGCACAGAAAGGACATTGAGGTGCTGGAGCAGGTCCAAAGAACGGCAACAAAGCTTGTGAAGGGTTTGGAGAATATATCCCACGAGGAGTGGCTAAAGGAACTGGGGCTGTTTAGTCTGGGGAAAAGGAGGCTGAGGGGAGACCTTACTGCTCTCTTCCAATATCTGACAGGGGCTTACAGTGAGAGTGGGGTTGGTCTCTTCTCGCTGATGACAGGTGACGGGACAAGGGGAAATGGCCTCAAGTTGTGCCAGGGTAAGTTTAGGTTGGATAGCAGGAAACACTTCTTTACAGAAAGGGTTGTTAAGCACTGGAATAGGCTCCCCAGGGAGGTGGTTGAGTTACCATCCCTGGATGTGTTTAAAAACTGTTTGGATGTGGTGCTCAGGGACATGACTTAGTGGAGGGTTTCAGGGTAGTATGGTTAGGTTGTGGTTGAGATTGATGAGTCCAACTGTCAGCCCATCCCCACCATGCCTCCTAACCATGCCCTAAGGTACTGTGTAAGGAAGTATTATATATATATATATATTAGAGGATATCAAAGTTGCCACTAGGTCTTTAAAATGAGAAACTGTCATCCATCAACCTTGTAAATCTTGAACACATAGGTGAGAGCATGGAGATCACCTCTCCCAAGATTTTCCTTGTTCTCAGTCATTTTGAAAGCTCCATTCATCCATTGCTCTTAAAAAGATTGCAAATAATTTGGAAGACAATGGTATTTCTCCATATCTTCCAGGCTGAACTGTATGATATTACAGGCAAAATCTACAGAGGAAGGTGGCTATTTGTGCACCTAACCATCACGTTTAGTTTACAGTGTTGGAGTTGGTGCATGTTTCTGTTTCTAATCCATGTCACCTCTACCTGATCCAAACCTGGGCCTTCTACCTCATCAGCAAGTGCTCTGTGCAGCCCTTTGACTTTAAATCCAAGGCTCCTAATTTAATTGTGCAAATTATACACATAAATAAACTAATTGAAGTATATATCTGCCTGTTTCCCTCTTCCTCATCATCCAGCTGAACTTCTCTGATTGTTATCAAATCCTGCAGTGAAATTTTTAGCTGTCTTATTGGGTTTGGGACTCAGCCTGCAGTGAATCATAAAGTGCTTTTGATGTCTTTTTGCAACGTGCTTTTTTGTCATTGCAGCCCAGCAAGTCCTGAGGAGCCAGCAGAAGAAATCTCCCTCATAGTACCCTCATGGTATGATACTATGACCCTTCATGAAGCCAAAGAGTTGGATGAAGCTATTTTCAACCCTGCCAGCAAAGGACCCTGCTAAAGTTTTAAAGACAAAAAACTTCCTGGGGCTACTTGTCCAAATGCCTGTTTGTGAAGGTCTCTCTGTCCTGGGGAGCAGAGGGAAAGTCAAACTGGAACTACACACTGATATCAGACAGGTTAAAAAATAATGGTCAGATTTCAGGCAGATTGCATTTTCCTGTCTTGTTCAATCTCTGTTGAAGGAGAGAAGGGAGATTTGTGCCTGAATTGTTTGTTTTTCTCCTTGTCATTATCTATACACCACCTTAAGTTCTCACCTTCCTAATCTGAGGTGACTTACAGAGGTTCCCTGTCAAACACAGACACTACACAACACTGTATTAGATTACACACTTTGTTAGAAAATTGGCATTTTAGATACTAAATGATAGCCTGTGCTCTGCAGCCATGCTATCGTTCTTGCTCTAAGATCTTGTCAGAGCCTATAAATTAAGCAGGATTTGGGCCTGGTGTTACTTGAAAGGGAGGGCTGTGGGAAACGGGGTTGCTATTTCAACTCTCAGGACTTAAATTTAAGGGAAAATTCTCTCCCACCTGACATAGGATGTGAATATTATCCCAGCACAGACTATTTTAACTTATGTATTCCTGAATAAGCAGCATTTTCTCAGACGCTGGAACGACAAGATGCCACCTAAATGACCACTTCTACAACCTGAAGGCTCTATATAATGGCTGTTTCCATCCATAGGAGCTGGATCTTACTGGGGTGCTACTGCACCCAAGCTATAAGAGACGCTGCATAAGTGTGTATGAACTGAAACAATAGCTTTAACAGCTCAACTCCACAGTGCAGAAGACCACTTCTTTGAAAAAAAAAAATGAGCCAGCACTGCTTAGACACAGCACTTGAACTACTTCAGGAAAAAAAAAAAAAAAAGGAGGAGATAGTGAGTCAGCGCACACCTCTGCTTTCCCATGTACACTTTAGATCCAAGGATGTGAACTGAGAAATCCTTATAATCTAGTCCCTGGTTACTGAAGAGATAACATTGCTTGTGACCATGACAAAAACTCAGCCAGAAAATAGCATGAAAAAAAATATTCCTGGGATCTCCTACTACTTTCATCTAGTGGTGAATATCCCACAGCAATTACACACAAAACCAAGGATGAATATCTTTTTCTCTGGCAAACTTTACAGAAGGAAATATCTACGTGTTGCCTCCACATCTGTAGGGAAGTTTATTCCAGGGTAAGGTAGTATAACACATACAAAATCCTTCACTTTCCCTAAAAATGGAGATGTCCACTTTCAAGGTAATTAGTAGGCCTGCATGCTGCAGCAGCTTCAGTCAGATGAGATGTATGCAAATGAATGACTGCAGAAGGCCAGCAGCACTGTGCTCCTTGGATATAACAGGACTTAAAGCTTTACTGCAGTCATGCTGCTTCAAGGGCACAAGGGAAGCTATGTTTTTGTGTGAATAAAAGCAGAAAAAACACTCAGCTCCTTCTTCAGTTCTGAAACAGAAGTAATAAGATTTCAAGTAAGCAACAAATATAGAACATTTGTTTCAAGTTTAAACAAAGTTGTTTTGAGAAACAAACAGACTCTTGTAGAAGAGAGCTAAAAAGATGACAAAACTCCCCATTTGGGGCAGCTGCTGTAATGTCCTTTCTTCTTGTATCTGAGCAACAGCAAGGAATAGCAACGGATAGCAGATGACAGAACAACAGCAATATCATTCTCAGCCTTCAGCCAGATACACTCAGGATGTACACTCTGGTTTTAAGCTTAATGCAAGGGGCTGTGCAAGTGTTTGGTTGCCCTTTGAAAAGGTGGAGTTCCTTCTCACGTAACACCTGGGCACGTGCTGACTCAACTCTGCCCATGTGGATTCAGAGAAAAAAAGAGGGTGGAAGTAAAGCAGCATGAAAAGGTACAGCGTTGTTCTGCACTTTCCTTTAACCTTTTTGCTGCTGCCAGCTCTAAGAGAAACCTGATAAAAGAAACAGGCAGCATCAGGTAGCACTTGCCCTGGTAATCAGCCTGTCTGACTGGAGTATACAGTTACAGTGCTCTCTCGTGGCTGATGAAATCCTCACCAACCTTCCCAGCTAAGGTAATCCTGAAAGGAAAGGGATGTGCTGTTTTTAGCCTCTTTTCCTGGAGCCACATGAGTACTAGTACTAGATGATGAAGTCCAGGATCATAAGCACCCAGATGAGCACAGACAGGCATTTTAAAATCTGTGGAAGAACTGTGCAGATCCAATTTCAACTAAAATTCTCAGCACAGCAACAGTATTTATTTTTAATAGCTTCATGAAAAGCAAAGGCTTTTCTCCTCTGTCACATGGGTGCATTTTTAATATGGAAATGGGTGCCACAAGAAAAAAAAACTTTGTTGTCTGTAAGTGAATGCTCACACATCAGTTCACACAGAATCACAGAATCACAGAATCTTGGGGTTGGAAGGGACCTCCAGAGATCATCGAGTCCAACCCCCCTGCCAAAGCAGGTTCCCTATACCAGGTCACACAGTTAGGCGTCCAGGCGGGTCTTGAATATCTCCAGAGAAGGAGACTCCACAACCCCCCTGGGCAGCCTGTTCCAGTGTTCCGTCACCCTCACCGTAAAGAAGTTCTTGCGCACATTCGTGCGGAACTTCCTATGCCCTAGCTTCATCCCATTTCCCCTTGTCCTGTCCCCACGCACTACTGAAAAGAGTCCGGCCTCACCACTATGGCCACCACACCTCAGGTATTTATAAACCTGGATCAAATCCCCTCTCAGTCTTCTTTTCTCAAGGCTAAACAGACCCAGTTCACTTAGTCGTTCCTCATAGGGGAGATGCTCCAGGCCCTTCACCATCTTTGTGGCCCTCCGCTGGACTCTTTCAAAGAGATCCCTGTCTGTTTTATACTGGGGAGCCCAGAACTGGACACAGTACTCTGGATGAGGCCTTACCAGGGCAGAGTAGAGGGGGAGGATCACCTCCCTTGACCTGCTGGTCATGTTCTTTTTTATACACCCCAGTATGCCATTGGCCTTTTTGGCCACGAGGGCACACTGCTGGCTCATGGCCAACCTGTCATCCACCAGGATGCCCAGGTCCCTCTCTGCACAGCTCCTCTCCAGCAGGTCATCCCCCAGCCTGTACTGGTGCATGCAATTATTCCTCCCTAGGTACAAGACTCTACACTTGCTTTTGTTGAACCTCATCCTGTTCCTTACTGCCCAGCTCTCCAGCCTGTCCAGGTCTTGCTGAATGGCAGCACAGCCTTCAGGCGTGTCAGCCAATCCACCCAACTTCGTATCATCAGCAAACTTGCTGAGGGTGGCCACTATCCCCTCATCAAGGTCATTGATGAAGACGTTGAACAAGACCAGACCCAGCACAGACCCCTGGGGGACGCCACTAGTTACAGGCCTCCAGCCGGACACTGCACCGCCAACAATGACCCTCTGCACTCTGCCAGTCAGTCAGTTCTCAACCCACCTCACTGTCCACTCATCTATCCCGTACTTCCTCAGCTTTGTTATAAGGAGGTCATGGGGGACAGTATCAAAAGCCTTACTGAAATCAAGGTAGACTACGTCTACCGCTCTCCCCCCATCCATCCAGCCAGTGACAACTTCATAGAAGGCCACCAGGTTGGTCGAGCACGACCTCCCCCTGGTGAACCCATGCTGGGTACTCCTGATAACCTCCTTTTCTCCCAATTGTCTGGAGATGGCATCCAGCACAAGCTGTTCCATCACCTTCCCTGGGACAGAGGTGAGGCTGACTGGCCTATAATTACCTGGGTCCTCCTTCTTGCCCTTTTTGAAGACCGGAGTGACATCATTGGCTGACCTCCAGTCATCAGGCACCTCCCCAAACCAGTTAGTTACATCAGTATGAAAACCTTGTGGCACACTGTAATGCAGACCAATCACTCCTGTAGTGTCCATCACTTCACACAGATCTATGATAAAGTTTAGAGCATCATAGTTAAGGAAATATTCCTATTCCTGAGGTGCAGTTGTAAAGAGGCAGAAACTTGTAAATTGAAATATAGCTGCAAACATTGGGTTTTGGCCCGTGCCTTCTACCAGTGACACCAGACTTACAAGCATAAAAAGCAAAATGCCAGACTCTTAGATTTCTTCTAATCAAGTCACCAGCTAGGAGACATGAGCAGTTTCTCAGAAGAAAATCGTAGAAGAGCTGAATTTGGCAGGGACCTCTGCAGATACCCAGTTCAACCCTTCTGCTCAAGCAGGCCCACCCAGAGAAGGTTGCCGGGGACTGTGTCTGAATATTTTCTTTAGATTGTCAAGGATGGAGACTCCACAAGCTGTCTGGGCACTCTTTCCCAGTGCTCAGTCACCCTCAGAATAAAGAAGTGCTTCCTGGTGTTCAGACAGAACACCTTGTGTTTCAGTTTGTGCCCATAACTTCTTGTCCAGTAAATCATGTCCTTCCACCTTGCACATACACAGCAATGTATCATATTTCATAGCATGCAAGCCTTTCCTACATCCAAAGCAACCTCTACCTGTTACTGGGATGCTTTAAAGAACTTCTTTTTACAGAACCAGCAGCCCATGAGATTGAGTACCTATCTGTCATTCTATGATCAGGGATGTAACATACTTTGCTTTCTTTTACTGGATACTGGCAAAAAAGACTTTTCAACAATTGAATGCAAACTGTCTTTGCTACACAGAGGGAATATTTCTGATATATTAGTAATCATGAGTAAGTATTCCATTTCACAGTGCCCACTCCAGCACCTCCGCCTACGCTTTGCTAGCAGACCTGAGGTTACACTGATGATGCACTGAATGAAGCAGGCACATGGGGCTACTATCAGAGTATGCAAATACATGCTCAGAAGAACACCAAACTTCAGCAAGGAGGATCTTGCCCCAGGAATGCATCTACAGGTGGTTTTTCCAGTTTGGAGGAGAGTCTGGTAATACCTGCACCAAGACATCAGCCTGTACAGAGTAGGGAATCACATTTAAAAATGTAGAAATTTCTATTAGGATACAACCAACTGATCAACTTCTGAACTCAGTTATGTAAATTTCACACCAGATAAACTCTGTTTAGCTGCAAGGCTAGCAATAATCTGGATTCTCTAACGTGTAACAATGCCAAACTTGTTCTCTTTCTTTACCTGTGAAGGTGAAACTGAAACAGGCTTTCTGAGGAGAGAAAAAAATAATAATAAAAAAGCCTTAAGTACTTTCTCTTTTTCCTCCTCTCTCTTTTCTCTCCTATCTATTTATCTCCTCTCTCTCTAGTATCCAGTCCAGTTCCTATTTTAAAAGCCTTGAGATTTGAATCTAAAGACTTAGGCACAGAGTCTGTTCAGACTTAAGCTGCCATACAGCAATTGAGTGCTGGTGGCTGTTCAGATTCAGTCTCTCATCTCAAAGCAAATGCATCAGATCTCAGCTTACCTCACAGACAGGAAGATTTCAGCTACTCTGAAACATTTTGTGTTTGCTGTAGGCTAAAAGAATATCTAGCCCAGATGACCTTTGGTAACCTTAGTATGTACGTGATTTTTTTCTCTCAGCAGGTCAAACTCCTACCCACGGAATCCCCTAAAGGCAATCTAATTAAGCCAGGCAAGTCATTTCATATGAGCTGTATGTTTCATTTTGCTTCCCACAAAACACACACACTTCTTCAAGCATTTCTGTAGTTTGTCTGAATACTCAATATTAAAAATTAAACATTTCATGCTGATTTCTTTTAAATAAGTCATAGAAATAAGAAAAAGAAAAAGAAAAAAAGAAAAAACTACCCATGACCAATCCAGAGCAATCTGAGAAAAAGAAAACAGAAGAAAACTGCAGTATAAGCTATTGGTCAGAAACTGTTCACTTGTTTTTATGTTCAACTCTCTAGTATTAACCTGGGAGTGATGGGGCAGGGGGGAAAAACAACACAAAAGAGATACTTTTCACTAACTCCTTGATCCCCAGAGGTAGTATCTGCAATGCTTCATGCTGTAAGTTTCACAGCAGGTTTTACTGTTGCCATGGTTATTCAAAATCTTCTGTTCAGTAGGAGAGAAAAAATTCTCCAGGTCTCTGCAATACATAGTAACATAGCCACCTTAGTGCCAAACTCTCCACATGGGGTTAGGCTTCAGCAGCATCACCCTAAATCTAAACAAACAACATCAAATTAAAGGCACTTAAACATTTAAAAAGAATTTAAAGTGACACCTCTTTAATTAAGAAGGCAAAGTTAGTATGAGAAGAAAACAGAGGAAGGAAGGGAGGAAGGGAAGAAGGAAGGAAAGAAGGAAGGAAAGAGGGAAGGAAAGAGGGAAGGAAAGAAGGAAGGAAAGGTATACCATCTCCCATCTTCAGAAAGTGTTCTTTTCTCAGTTTTGCAAATATAGTTTCAAAGCACTGAGCAGGGTATCGATTTCAGGAGGTACAGAAATACATTTGAGTTTTGTCACTAACTGTAATGTTTTTTCAGCGTCATATTTGTTAGCTCAATAAAAGTGCATTAGTCAGATTTAAAGTTTGACCAGTAAAGTTGGTACTGAGCAGATCACGGTTCTCAGTATATTTGTTACCACTCAGGCAGCTGGATTAGCAATGTAATACAATGAATTGTTTAGCTGATACCTGGTTTTATTTTTCTCCACCCCTTTTTTGATGTTTTTCCCCACTCCTGGAAATAGACCATGGACTGCTTTTATTATTTAGCAACATCCTATTCAGTACTGAACAGTTCTGTTTACTATTCTCTAGATGGGACTAATTAAGAGCAAAAATATGAAGCAACATGGACACTACCATGTAAGCAGGTTGAATCATGGTAAGAAAGGCTCCAAATCAAACAGAACTCTGGGTGAGAACAGAGAACTTCCTCTGGTGTCTTCACTTCACTTGGGTTGTGCTGTGCAGCATTTTCACCTCTCACACTACAGGCTTAATTCCCAACTCAGGGATGCAGAGTGGTCTTGGTCAAGACTCTGTAAGAGCATATCACTATGTAGAGTCATAGTCTCTGCATTCCTGCTCCTATTCAGTAATTTCCTGCTTATTCATCCGAGAATCATATTAGTTTGCAGTCACTGCATCACACTGAGAGCTCTTGTTCAGCCAATTAGCCACCCTGACTTCGAGTTCCTTTCAAGGTTACTGTTTCCCTGGAAGCAAGCACCCTGCTTTGTGGGTGTATGCAGTCATCTTTGCTCTCCTACCGATGACCTTGCATTTGGCTACATTAACATTTGTGCTGGTTAGACAAGCCCCCCTTCCCAAATGAACTAGATTGCTCTGTCAAATTGATCCAACTTTATCACTATTTACTCTTACTAATATTGTATCCTCTGCAAATTTTACAGGTACTGATTTTCTCACTTCTGAGCCATTAATAAAACCACTGAATTGTATTAGGCTAGAAAAGATCCCTGTGGAACCCTGCTGGAAATACCCTCTGTGGATGATGATTCCTCATTTACAATTCCTTTTTTGAAATTCATCAGCCAATTTTAATCTATTTATTACGTGCTACATTAATTTTGCATAGTTCTAATTTTTTAATTGGAATGTCATGTGGTACTAAGTCAAATGTAAGTCTAAGTGCAGGTAGATGTCAGCACAGCTCCTTTTATTATCTAGCCTTGTCAAAAAACAAGTTCTGTTTGCTCCAACAGATCTGTTCTCCGTAAAGTGAGATGTGCAAAATTTACTGCTCAAGACTGTGCTTTGAAATAAAATGTTGCATCCAGGTAATTAATGAGCAATGAGGAACTGTAATGGACAGATTTTAAATAGGGAGCAGAGCAGCTGCATTTTCTTACTGACAACTCTAAATGCTGAGGGAGGCCTGACTACCATTTTGAACAGCAGAAGGTAGTTGTGATGATTCAGTGTGTTCCTCACAGTACTGAATGCAGACTTGGAGCAGCATTAAGGATCCTAAGGCTGGTAGAACTGCCGTGTTCAAATAATCCTGCATAGTCAAGGCCAAACCCAAAATTTATTTTCAGTGCCTTTTTATGCAAAGAGAACTAAGGCTGAGACGCGATATTCTATCTATCTCAGTCTTAGGCTAGATAATTGCATCTGTAACTCTGAAACTGCCTTGCAGTTGGATAATAATTTTTTCTTGATTTTTTTGTATCAGTAAATAATAAGGTAAGTTACTACTGAGTATATACTTTCTTAGCAAGAGGCTTCTTTCCATTAATAAATTAATCTGCATGAATATGCAAGTACTTCCATATACCTGTCGGATCCTCTTTCACTTCACAGATTGTAAGCTACAGATTTCAATATAATTTGAAATCGTTCCTCTGAAATTGCTAGCCACTCTGTGAAGTAGAAAGAGGCAATAATAGCAATAAAACAGCACATACAAATTTACATAAAATTAATGCTTTGCTGTTAGTTAAAATATACTAGTTTTAAATATCAGATTTCTTTCAGTTATTTAGCACAATTACAAAATCCTTTTCTCTGGAAAAATCACAGAATCACAGAATCTTGGGGTTGGAAGGGACCTTCAGAGATCATCGAGTCCAACCCCCCTGCCAAAGCAGGTTCCCTATACCAGGTCACACAGGTAGGCGTCCAGGCGGGTCTTGAATATCTCCAGAGAAGGAGACTCCACAACCCCCCTGGGCAGCCTGTTCCAGTGCTTCATCACCCTCACCGTAAAGAAGTTCTTGCGCACATTCGTGTAGAACTTCCTATGCTCCAGTTTCTGGGCATTTCCCCTTGTCCTGTCTCCACACACTGCTGAAAAGAGTCTGGCCTCGCCACTTTGCCCCCCACACCTTAGATATTTATAGACCTGGATCAAGTCCCCTCTCAGTCTTCTTTTCTCAAGGCTAAACAGACCCAAGTTAACTTAGCCTTTCTTCATAGGGGAGATGCTCCAGGCCCTTCACCATCTTTGTGGCCCTCCGCTGGACTCTTTCAAAGAGATCCCTGTCTTTTTTATACTGGGGAGCCCAGAACTGGACACAGTACTCCGGATGAGGCCTTACCAGGGCAGAGTAGAGGGGGAGGATCACCTCCCTTGACCTGCTGGTCACTCTCTTTTTAATGCACCCCAGAATGCCATTGGCCTTTTTGGTCACAAGGGCACACTGCTGGCCCATGACCAACCTGTTGTCCACCAGGACACCCAAGTCCCTCTCTGCAGAGCTCCTCTCCAGCAGGTCATCCCCCAGCCTGTACTGGTGCGTGCAATTATTCTTCCCTAGATGCAAGACTCTACACTTGCTTTTGTAAAACCTCATCTGGTTTCTTACCACCCAGCTCTCCAGCCTGTCCAGGTCTCGCTGAATGGCAGCACAGCCTTCAGGCGTGTAAAAATGCATGTTTCCTAATCTTACAGTCAAAATAAAGCAAACTAACCCAAAGCACTGTAAAGTATCTGGACATAGAAATGAATTTGTTGCTAGAGTCCAATTCTGAACACCCTACTCAATATAGAAGATACCTCACATTCACTATCACATGCTCTACATGTTATCAGTAACAAAAAACTCTCATGAGATGTACAGGACTTCCCTTGATGAATAAAGTTGTAACAGCCTGAATCTTTCCGTCTGATTTACTACATATAAATGCATTCATATCGATGCAATCTCATTGGAATTGATAATTGTCACCATATAAATAATATCACTCATAGGCACTGTATATAAACTGAATATAAATAGCTGTGACACAGGATGGATTGATACAGCATGGCAAGACACTCCCTCTAAATTTAATGCCTAACTTAAATTTAAGACTTAACTTTGATTTGCTTTAGTTCTGTTGGATATAATAGCAGCCTTGTGATCTCAAGCTCATGTTGCTATTAACTCACATAATACAGATTTGCTCACTTTCAAGTTGTAATAGTTCCCTGTGGTCATTTTGATCACCTCTTCAAATTAAGGTCTCTCTGGACATTCCTTCAAGTAATTTATGAATGGGTCAATGAAACCATTAATAATACCAGCTGTCTTCTCCCACTCCAGTCATGTTTCAAATAAGTAAGTTTTACTCCCTTCTTATGATAGGAACATTTCTTGCTTGGGTTAGGATGAGCAGCTGCTATTGTTTCTGAATTATTGCACAGATAAGATATGGATTTGAAACAGACTTCTCTTCTCAACATGCAATTTAAGAGAATAGAAGTAGAGGATATACTTAATGAAGAATAATTCACCAAGATGCAATCCTGTACCCCTGCATATGCCTGTACTAGCTGTGAGCTTTAGAAGAGATTTAACTCTCTGCATACAGTGTTAATATAACTGCTACTATGACTATGTGTCAAATGCTGCTTCTGTAGTTTCAGCTAACTTTTTAGGTTATAGACTTATAAAATATTGTGTTTGCCAATCAACAAAATACCAGCTATGTACCACCACAAAGAAACTGGAGTTTGTGATAGCTGATCTCTGATTAACTGCTGTATCAGCTCTGCTCAGAAAGTACTGTGCAGCCAGTAATGCTGCACATCATTTCAGAGATAGTGAACTGTGAGGTTGGCTAAGCTATCAAGGAAACATGCCCTTATTGCTTGGTTTACCATTTAAGAATTTGTAAAAGTGATGAGCACCTATGACGATGCAATCTGTTCATTGTTTGGAGAATAAAATCACAGCAGGAAAATAGCAGAAAAACTCTAACAACCTGAGAACAAAGGTACTTGTTCAAGCTAGTTCACAGTAACTGACTTCCTAACCTTGGACAAGTATCTTGCTGATACTTGGTTGATGTTGTAAGAGCAAGAGTTTTGAAACCAGCTTCACAGTTCAGAGTTGGAACATAAAACTGTTTCAAGCTGAGTTAGGACTAAAACCTCTGATTCTCACTTAGACAATGAACAGGCATGGATGCTCATGTCCATGTTACCTGGTATTCTGTCCAAGTTCACTTACTCTGACTCTAAGCTGCTGTGATGTATTTATAGAGAGTATAATAGAAATATATCCACTTCTAACTGAAATATTCATACAAATAAGAAATGAATGAAAATGTGTGTGCTAGCAACAGCAAAAACAGTAAAACAAGTGTTAAAAGAATGGTCTGCATTAACAACAAAGGACACTGTTCCCAGCAATAAAAATGAGAAATATGTTGTTCATGTCAATACCACAAAGTTTGCACTCTGGTAAGACCACAGCACAAATGATTCATCGGGGGAGATCCTCCAATGACAGCAGGAGAATAGCATCGAGGTCATATTCCGTCACAAATGTCACTCCTTTTCTTGTAAGCGCATAAAGAAGACAAGATACAGCCATACATATATATACAGGTATTGCAAATCTATATTACAGACAAGAAAGATAAAGCTTGCTTAAGATTTAAGGACATTATTGCAAGATTCTGAATCAAAGGACAACCCCATAATAACTGTTCACTCCTAATGTGTATAAAATATCCGCTCCCACATTGCCTCAGTATCATCAAACAAGAACTCTGGAATGTGATTAGTATTCAATACCTGGGATGTTTCATATCCCTGTATGGTAAAACTATTCTAGCAGAACACTTGGGCACATTCATCCTAGAGTTTCTGAGAAAGTGGATATGAGAGTGTCAGTGGGTAAAATCAATTTATTTAGAGCTTCTGAAAATAAATACCAATTTACTCTTCCAGAAGGTCTTGCACTGAGTTTTGTTACAGTACTTTCCGTCAAGGGGCACCGCTCCTAGTACCAGCTACACAATTTTTCTCCTTTGTGCTGGCGCTGTGCTCAGTTTTGGACGTCACAGTAAAAGAAGGACATTAAACTATTAGTGTCCAGAGGAGGGCAACAAAGGCAGTGAAGGGTCTAGCAGGCAAGAACTTGCAGGCAAGAAATAAGAGTAGCAGCTGAAATAACTTTGCTTGTTCAGCCTAGAGTAGAGTGAGAGAAGACCTCATGGCAGCCTACAGCTCCTCACTAGGGGAACGGAAGGCCAGCACTGAGCTCTGCTCTCTGATGACAGCAACAGGACCCAAGGGAACAGCATGAAGCTGCATCTAAGGAGAGACAGGCTGAATGTTAGGAAAAGGTTCTTCACCAGAAGGTGGTCAGACATGGAACAGGCTCCCCAGTGGTCATTAACCTAGGGGGTTTGGACAACACTCTCACACACAGGGTTTCACTTTTTCTTGGTCCTGTGTGGAGCCTAGGGTTGGACTTGTTGATTCTTGTGAGTCCCAGCTCAAGACATTCTATGACTCTACAACACTGAACTGTACCATACAGATATGTCCTCTAGGTCATATGGTCCTGATTATTTAAATAGGAAATAAAGAAAAATAACATTTGATAAATCAGTAAGAACTCACATATGCAAAATCTTCTAGGTTAGTCCCAGATATACTAAGTTTGGTGCTGTCTTCTTACAGAGACAGGGAGAACAAAGCTGAGTGGATACAGGGAAAAATAGATGTACAAGCAGTTCTGAGTCTGTCCCCCAGCTAATCTTTCAGTACCTGATTATGGTTTCAGATGTTCCTATGTCCTTCAGATAACCATGTAACATTGGATGTTTGGCAATTATCACTGTAGCTGCTTGTTAAAAAAAAAGAAGAAGAAAAAAAAAAAAGTGAAGTAGATAAATAAGGCCTAGGATAACAAAATACATCATCCACCCATTATCCCTTCAATGTATGTAGCCTGCTGGCACGGTTCAGAGTTAATTTACATGATAGATGCTTCCACTTGAGCCTAAAACAAGTCTGGTCTGCATGTCATTTCCTGTCAGGAGATGCTGAACGTTTATTACTTATTTGAGATAAATGATGAAATAAAAACACACTTTACAATCCAAAAGCTACCTCCATCTATTGTATAATGCCGTATTTTTTTCTTTCATTTTTTCCCCCTAAGACACTAGCAGAAGTAAAAAAAAATAAATAAATAAATTAAAAAATTCTGGAACTAAGCAACTCGATAACCCCTTTGCTCCTTGTAAATGACCTAGCTGCCTCAGACTTGAAGTCGTAAGTTCTATTCAGTCCCAAATGTCCCAACAAAATTCCATGTAGAGAAGAGGAGGGTAAGCTGTAAAGTCTATGTCCAATGCACTAGCAGAAGCTACAGCATCTAAAACTCCTTAGCCCTTATTAACTACCACATGTACGTATTCTGCTGCTATGCTGATTAGAAAACAATATTAAAAATAGAGTGTGAAAAGACCAGGAAGAGATTTATTTCATGACAATACCAACTTAGTCATTACCTTTCTTACATTATCCAACCTGTCTATGAAATAATTGAGCTTCCAGAACTGGTTGATCACAGTGAGAAATTAAAAACACCAGAAAGCCTTTTATATCTTTCATAGAACTGTACTCAGTGAGATCAAGAGCTGTTGCAACAACAAATTGAATTAGAGTCTGTCTCCTCTGTGTGCAGTTTCTCAGTTTACATATGTAAGAAATGCAAAGGAAAATACCCCATGGGGTGTGGCAAAGATCAGTCCATTAATATGATGTATTTGAGAATGTAAAGTGCTATCAAGTGCTAGACTGATTATTTTAATCAGCACCATTTTCACACCATCTGCAATTCTATGGCTACAGATGTGGCTGTGGAGTTATATCCCAGGTATACAGAATCTCTCACTCTTTATTCATACTTCTTCATTAATAAAGCATCCAAATGCTTCAGGTGAAATCACATTCAGATGTAAAACAAAACATGAAAGAAAATGCAATGTTATCCCAGTTCCTCTGAAGAGCCCAGACTGGCATTGTCACAAAGTCACTTGAACATATGAGACATTTTTTATTTACTTAGGCTTGATATTCTTGTGTAAGAATCAGATCAGGATGAGGAAAGAGGAGATAAATGCAGGCTTTTTAATTTTCATTTTTTTTCTCAGATAGATGTGGTAACTGATATATAGAAAGTGATAAAGGAAGATTCAGATGCCAGACTGTCAGTTCTGAAACAACAGAAAGTCACATACATTCTCTTTTTTTTACTTACATGTCAACACTTTAAACATAAAGAGAATGAAATGTTTTATTAACCACATACACTAAGCACCAGTTGTAACATTAAAAAGATGAGCAAGTAGCACCAAAATCAGTGGAGAGAGAGTTTAACAAAAAATCTGATTGTGCTTTCTTAAGAAACAGCAAAGAGATGCTAAGGAATTCTGAAATATTCTTTTTAACCCGCTTTTTTTTTTTTTTTTTTTTTTTTCCCCTGGTGTTGCCTTGCACTGCTAAATAGCAAGGAACATGCGCATGCTGTCTTGTTACTGCTGTGGTAAAGATTAGCTCTTGACCTTGCTACTTGAGGATTATGCTACTCTTTATAAAACAGTCTTCAGACCAAAAGTCAGCCCCCTCTCTTTGTTACTTTATACTGAGGAGCCAAAGGTTCATCCAACACAGAGTTTATCCCTTATAGAGCTGCCAGATGCCAGAATGAGGCCTGCATTGGCAGCTGCACCATCTCCTTCTGTACAGATCTGTCATGTCAGTGGAGAGGTACAGAGGACAGAAAAGGAGAGTCAAAAACAAATTAACAGACAACCAAAATATTTATGAAACTGGTCACACTAAGAGACACAGAGAGACACAGTAACAGAGAAAGTAAAGCTCTGGAAGGGATATAAAACCACCAGCTTCCCAGCCTCTGTGCAGACAAAAATATAAATAAATAAAAATGGATGAGAGTGCCAATAAGAAATAATGATTCTCTTCCTTCCTCCCTTCCCTTCCCTTTCTCTTCTTCTGTCGTTAGACATGCCCATCAAAGTCTCTACAGAATCACAGAATGGCTTAGGTTGGAGGGGATCTGAAAGATCATCTGGTTCCAACCCCCTGCCATAGGCAGTGTTGCCAACCACAAAAACCCTGTAGCAGAGTATGGTTATAGTTTGAGTTGTTTTTCTGCATGGATATCTATATGAAGAAGGCCAGAGATTTCTGACCAAAAATGTGAAGTAGTTAATTTGGTCCTGAATTTCTATTTGCAGTCTTGATGGGAAGCAGCCTGTGCAACCTCCATGAATTAAACACACCACAGTCAAAAGCCTTTGGCACCAGTAGGAGATTAATGACCAATTCAAAAGATGATGTCTCAAAGAAAGCTGAGCCATCATTAAGTCTGTTTTCTGTGCCCAGGTTATTTTCATTATAGGCTTTTTAAAAAGCACAAGGAAAAATAAATATTAGAGAGCAAGTAATTGCTTATATTGAGCCAGCAGTCCTACCGATAGGACAAGGGGGAATGGCTTTAAACTAGAATAGGGGAGATTCAGGTTAGACATTAGGAGGAAATTTTTTACTCAGAGGGCGGTGAAGCACTGTAACAGGTTGCCAGAGAGGTTGTGGATGCCCCATTCCTGGAGGCATTCAAGGCCCTGGGTACCCTGATCTAGTGACTAGCAACCCTGGCCATGGCAGGAAAGTTGAAACTAGATGATCTTTAAGGTCCCCTCCAACCTAAGCCATTCTATGATTCTGTAATTTTATGATTCGGAAAGGTTTTTGCAGTTTTTAAGGGCACTGTTTTTACTTTTGAGATAGTTTTCCTCTAGTCTTTAGAAATCAATGTGTAGCTTGCCTCATATTTTATGTAAATTGAATAACAGCCCTACACTTGGCACCTCTCCCAGCAACGGTGGAAGAAAAACCCCAGAAATGAGCCAGCATTTGTTTCGGCTCAGATGGCCCACAGTAAGATATGGCCAATAGGTAATTATTGGAAAAGCACAAGTTCTACACCCACTTTCTCATACCCAAAGACATTATTATAGTCTAGAACACCTGTTTCTAGTTTGCAATGATTGCTAAGAAGACCTGGGAGTCTGTGTAAAACTTACTAAAGCTATACATGCTGATAGGCCAAGCTTTTGTAAATGGTCCAATTTTGGCTGTACGTACAATAGCTGGATGACCAAAAGAAAAATACTTGGCAATTCCATGTTGCAAAAGACACAATCCTAATGTTACATCAACTTTCTGTTGGCATAAACCTAAGGTATTTACTGTTTTTTTTAAACAAATATAAGTGAGAAAAACAGAGATTGTTGTGTATCCAGACTATTCATTTCTGTAGCTAGAATGTTTATAACTCTTTATGTACTCATTTTTATGTGTCTCCTTTCCATACTCTGACATACTGCATGAAGTAGAAGGGAACAACGTAAGGTTCAAGACCAACAGAGTCTGGGGAAGTGCTGAAGAAGCCAGTGGCACATAACCAGAACACATGCTCTTATTAAAAGACTGCTTTGGCTCTAAAATGATGGAATCCACTCTTACTAAACTATCATGTTACAAGTACCTCAGTATGTCATGATCCCTCTGTTACTCACAGTTGAGTATATTTTAGCCTCTTGCTTCACTGCTCTATTCTAAGTTTCTCTCCAGATCTTAACAAAACCAAGATTACAGGAGAAGATTCTAACTGTATTGGTGAAACACAGAATTCCAGTCATAAAAATTGGGGTCCAAATATAAATCAAGTAATGCAAATACATAAATCAAAATTAAAAAATCATCAGGTAGAGATTAAAATCCAAAGTCCAAAATCTTGAGCCTGAAGAAGAAATACGTAGCAATTTAAAGGACAGACATCCATCACAGGCTCAAATGTTTCCCTACGGAGGACATAGATATTGATCTGCCTGTAAAACAGCTTCTTTTTCCATTGTACTAAAAACACAGGATTACAGTGAATCTTTAGGAATTCTATTTTTATTTCTTTAATTTTTTTTTTTTCTTCTCACACACAGTCTTTCCTACTGGCTCATTATAGTCTTTTCTCTTATACTACGTGCAGTCTTCCAGACCTAAGTCAATGAATGAGAAATTATGCACCAATGATGGCTAATATGGAAAGACACACAGCAAAGCAATAGTTAACATATTCTGTCTCTTAGAAGCAGTTGTAGATATACCAAAATGAGAATATTATATCAATAGACAGCTTTGTTATCCACAATTAAATCAACTTCATCAAATAACTGAAGAACTCAACCTAAGGCTTTGATGCAGGAGAAAAAAAATTTACATGAAGCCTCATCAGACTGAAAAAGGCATCTTTTTTTTCTGCTTTTGGGCCTTCTAGCAGTTGTTTAAGTAACACCTCAGGTGTTGGTCACTATAAAGCTCTCTAACAATACTCAAGTAAGGAATAATCATGCTTCAGCAGCGCATGTACTAAAATTTGAAAAAAACAGGGAAGATTAGCATGGCCCCTGCATAATGATGATATTCAAATTCATGAACAGTTCCATATTTTTTTATGTCATCCTAGCTTGAATCAGAGATAGTGTAGTTTGCTGGACTTCAGAGGTGATTGCCCCTCTGTACTTGACACTGGTGAGGCTGCACCTCAAATACGGTATTCAGTTTTCAACCTCTTTCTACAAGAAAGATATTGAAAACCTGGAGAGTGTCCAGAGAAGCAATATGAAGCTGTGAAGAGTCTGGAGCACAGACCTTATGAGGAGCAGCTGAGGGAACTGGGAATCTTTAGTCCGAAGAAGAAGAGGCTCAGGGGAGACCTTATCGCTCTCTACAACTACCTGAAAAGAAGTTGTGGCAACGTGGGTATTGGCCTCCTCTCCCAGGTAACAGCATTAGAATGAGAGATAAAGGCCTTAAGTTGCAACAGGGGAAGTTCTGGTTGGATATTAGGAAAAATTTCTTCTCCAAAAGAGTGATCAGGTGCTGGAATGGGCTGCCCAGAGAGGTGATCGAGTAACTGTCCCTGGATGTGTTCAATAAACTTATGGATGTGGCTCTTAGGAACATGGTTAGTGATGATGGATTGATGGTTGGACGATATTAGTTGTCTTTTCCAACCTTATGTTTTTTCTATCACTTTCTCACCTATATTTAGTCCCTCTTCTTCAACATAAAAGCTTCCGGTGTCCACTGAGGACAAGAGTGGATAAAAAAACAAGAGAGTTCTCACTAAAGAGCTTTTGAGCGTTCTCCACATCTATTTATTTTTTAAATATATTGTAAGACTTTAAATTGGTAGAGCTAGAAAATCAGTCAGGTGGAATTTCTTCTGTCAGGAATAAGAACAGGTTCTATAGGAATTTAAGTAACAGATTAATCAGACAGAAAGTGAGCTCAAGCAAAAGCACAGTTTGTAAAGGAAATTTTGTGGTATCACATTTTTTCTAAGCACTTCATTGGATGTGTTAGCTAGCATATACGTCTAGAATATTTATCTGCTGCAGTCCCCTTCATTCTGCTTTACAGATAAAAGAAAAATTGGTACTTCATAAATCAGATTCAGTACAGTAACCAGTAAGAAAAGATTTTCATTGACATGATTGTTTTATAGCAGCTGGGGAAAAAATAGACCATCTCAAGCTCAGCAAAATTGAAAAGGTGTTAAAACACATGATGTATACTTCTCCTAATGTGAATAAGTATTTTTAATTTTTACTAATTATTTTAAATATTTTGGTCTTGTTTTCCCTCTGTGTTACCAACATTTTTGAGTCTTGCAGATCATGCATACAACTGAGCAGAAATAACTCACTTAATCCCAGCTGCCCTATAAAATCAGGTATTTCTTATGCCATTTAATTTTTGTTGTCTATCTTTTGGAAAGCTAAAGGAATTTCAAATTCAGTCAAGGAATGTTGATATCATCAAACTACAGACGGAAATTTTGTTCCAATAATAAAGTAATGGGAAGGAAAAATCGAGATTCATAGGTTCTAGAAGGCAGTTGAAACTCAAAGGGCTGCACTAGCATAGTGACAAAATTAATCCACTACTGCTTGTTTACTTTGCCTAAATCAGCTGCTGGAAGAAATCACTGAGAGTGCCTACCAGAAAATAACAAAATGTCCATAATGACCACTTTCTGAAAAACAGTCACAGCAATCGCAATAGTCACAGAAATAATCAGAAAATTCTCTCCCAGAAAACTCTCTTTGCATGTAATTTTTCTTCATCTTCATCTTGGTGTCTGATGCAACAGAGCAGCTTGAAATATTTGCTCATGGACTGAGCAAATTATGGAATTCACTACAACCATGCGAAGCAGGCAAGCTTCAACCTCAACCTCCAGACAGGAAAAGTAAGGCACAGAGTTGGTGAATGAGAGAAAGTCAGTAGCTGAGACAAGAGAAGAACCAAGGAATTCCTACTTCTAGATTTCTGCTCCAGGCACCATAAAAATATGCCAAGTACTCAGTAATTAATATAATAATTACTTTACAATCAGCCCCCAAGTTCCATCCTCAAAAGCCTTTCCTGTCATTTCACCCACTCCTTTTTCTTTGTATTCATTGAGCTTCCATGGAAATCTACACAAACCAATTTGTCTTGCTTTCCATTTCTGATTTTCTATTAGATAGATTCATTAGCTAACAGTGAAAGCTTCTTCAATGTGGTGTTATAAGAGACAAATAATACCATCACTACATAATAGGAGAAACCAGCACTGGTGATACAGGACTTTAGCTCTTCAATTTTCTTCCCTTTTTCTTCCCTTCCCTTCCTTCCCCTACCCTTCCCTTTCTCTCTGCTGTGCCCACTAAGAACTTCATCTAGTTCTATCACTGATTCCAGTTACAGTCACCTCTCCTACTAATGTTTTTTCATACACTTACTCCTCTTTTACATGAAATTGCATTATGTGAAACTGCACTCCCAAGTTACTCATTTCAGATAATGTTTTCCACATTTCCTGCTAATAACAGAAAACTGTCTTCCTTACATTATGCATTGGAGCATGCATTCCATATTAGTTCAAGTGAGGGTCACCTTAAAATTCTCATTGTTCCAATTGAAAAGAGAATAGATCTGACCACATCTCAACCATATAAACTCATGCCTTTGTGATTTGGCATCATTCTCAAACCCTCATATTGTATATTGTCTGCTTGAGAAATTTCTTCCTATTGTAGTTGTACAGGCTTACGCCACCCTGTACTAAGTAATATTGAGAACAATATTCGCCTGGGGAAAAACTTCAGATATCCTATCTGAAGGAAAAACTCTCTGAAACAGAGATAAACCCATTTGACTACAAAGCACTTACATGAAGTCATCTAAAACATATATCAGAGAAACGAAAGCAGAGTTCTCCTTTACTCTTCCAGAAATCAGACTGGATGATTATCAGAGAAAGAAAAAAAGAGAGAAAAGGGCGGGAATAATATTGAAAAAAAAATAAATGTGGGCTTTCAGTGGGTTAATTATAAGATAAATTTTGTCCACGCATGAAAACGTCTGCTATTTTACTTTCTGTTCTAGCTCACTAATTCTGAAAGTCTCTTCCACCTGAAGGTCCTCTGGAGACTTCCACAAATAGAGTTCCTGACTGGCAGTGAGCATTGCTGCAGATGAAGAAATGAGGAAAACCATCAGATATGAAAACTTCACATGTAAAACAGCAGTTGATGTGTGACTTGAAAAAACACAACATCTTTTTACTGGGGTCAATAGGAACCTTTTCCCTTACAGCTATTCCATCCAGGAGCAATGAATCCACAGGGCAGAAAACTGGTTTATCAGTACATTACCTCCCCTAAGAATAAAGTGAAGTAACTATTAAATTAATATATATCATATACATATAGTATTGTACTATTATATACTATAGGAAAGGCTCAAGATCATAGCCCATAGCATCTCAGATTTTATCACAAGAAATTTAGTGGAAAATATCTAAACTTCTCTAGTCTGTATCCTATTGCCAACTTCAGCTGCTTCTGCAAATGGCATAAAATCTGGTGTTACTGACCATCTGGAACTCATGGAGAAGCATTGTGGAAATCCTGCACAGCAGTAAAAGGTGATTCAGCCATAGGAAAATCTTGTCCAACAGTATTAGATTTTCTCAGTAGTCATTCAAATTCAGATATTAGCTACACACACATAATGTACCGTATCTAGCAGATGGAATTCCAGAGCTGGATAAGGGAAGTTGAAATGAAACCCTTTAAAAAAGGAACAGAGCCAGAGGATGCAAAATGTTCAAGCAATAGTATCCTGTCGACCAGTTTATAAGAGACTTGTCACTCACTGACACAAGGTAGAGCTCCCAAAGCAGAGCATTCTTTACATAAAATCACCACTCTTGTCCTTCAAAATTGAATACAAAATGAAAGTCATAAGACTGCTTTAATATTTGCTGGTTTTAACCCATTTGTACCACCGCCTAACTAAACCATACTAAGTAAGCTATAGAACAGATGAAATAATCAATTGTAAAGAGTATCAACATTTTAATTATTTCTTTGCTTTCATTTCTAACATTAATTTTAATAAATAGAGTAATAAAATGCACAGCAAGGGGATAGTAAAGTGCTCAAAATGGTTTGCTGCTTATGCACAGTAAATAATTTGTGGCATCTATCTCCACCAGACAGGAAATAACAACTGATGATAACTCATCATTTCAGAAGAAAAATGTCACATGAAATTGGAGCTATTTTATACATTTCCTAATAGATCACAAGAAGGAAAGAGATCACAAGGAGAAATATTCCACAGTGAAGGTTAATCCTCTCAAAACTGACTGATCAAAACATGTTTAAATTAGAGTGAGACTTGTTTTTAATCTCAGGAGACCAGGGAAGGATGGAAAAAAAAAGGAATGATGATTTTCTCCTTAACTTAGAGCTAAAAAAAAGGTCTTTTGTGCTTTTCTAGTTTTTGTATTGAAAAGTATCTGTGAAATACATTGAACAAAAATAGCTACAGAGTCACTTCCTTTGCTAAAAGCAATTTACAAAGAAAGTTTGCCAGCACAGCAGAATCATGAGAATGAAGTGGGGCAATTATTTGTAGAAAACATTAAATCTGACTTTTATTTTTTTCACAAATTGCCCTTGACCGATCAGCTCTCTCTTATCTGAAGAAATGTGTGGGCTGGTAAAAGGATACTAATCACCAGAAAAAAACAATGAGCTTTTAGAACAAAATTAAAGACAAAAAAAGTGCCAGAAAAAAAACCAACAAAAAATCTTCTTCCAAGAAGTAGTTGTTAATCAATTGAAATGGCAGTGGATAGCATTAGATGTCCTCCACCCACGATGTACCTTTCAGTCTCATATTCGCATTCATTCACCTCTAGCATATTTACCAGACATCAGATGATTTTCTGCCCCAGATAGAGGCCTAGATAGCATATGGTTTCTACTTAACAAAGAGAACAACGTTCTGTTTAGAATATTAGCATTTATAACTGTTAATTTCTTTAATAAATGCTATCCACTTAAGAAATGTATTATTCACTTACCAGTACAAAATGTAATAATAAAGAAGAAATACATTCACAGACCACCTACAGTTCTCTATGATTTAGTATGCCTTTTTTTTTTTTTTTTTTTTTTAATGCATTTGGTAAATCTAATAAAAATTCTAGGGAAAAAATACAAAATATTTCAGAATGCTGACAAAAGGCAAATTGTCCCCA
Organism: Alectoris magna; assembly: GCA_030625065.1. Taxonomy (NCBI): domain Eukaryota; kingdom Metazoa; phylum Chordata; class Aves; order Galliformes; family Phasianidae; genus Alectoris; species Alectoris magna. The sequence continues at coordinate 18,949,246 of CM060565.1, forward strand.
CACTTCTAAGCTATTTTATTCATGCTGAAAATCTCTCTTTCTTTTTTTTTTAACACCAGACTCTTAAATCTTTAATGAGTGAAAAATGTTATTGACTTTATCAGAAGTTCACCTCACTAAATAAGGATCTCTGACCCTGTTTCTGAGACTCTGAAATATTTTCTGCTTGTATTTTATAATGGTCTTCTGAACTTTGACACTGCATTCACATGACAACTTCTTATTTAGATGTTGAACTGGGAACCCCCAGTTTCCATGAAACATTCCTTAATTATCTTAGTCAAAGCATACAAATTTTAGAGGTTAATTTGATTTAACAGATTACTATGTCTTTGATACATGAGGTATCTACTAGTCTTTGATCAACATAAATCACAGTAATGTCTTAAATATTTTTTCTTCTTCACATGTTGATTTAAGAGATTAATGAGATTATTCTAAATTGACTTTGAGAGTCTGCCAAAAATCAGAGAGCCTAGAAAAAGCATGAGACATAAGCTATTAACTGAACTAGCCAGTTAGCCAGAGACCAGGCAAATAACCTATGTATGATACAGTTTTTCAAACTCAGATCAGATTGCTTCTTTTCAGAACTTTGTGGTAACAAGTAACAGGCATATCAGAAAGAGATGCACGTATGTCTCCAATTTACTTCAGCAATGATTCTGTTAGCTTTTAGGTTTTATTGGTTTTCCTTTTGTATGATATTGACAAAATTGTTCACAGTAAGTGAATGGCCTTTAAACTCTAAAGCTTTTTTCCCCAGTCCACATAACTAACAGCCTTTTTCATCACAAGGCCTGACAGCTATCTGGTGGGCCCATCCAAGTGAAGAAAATTCCACTCTGATTTTCATTCTTTGGTATTTTGTTGAAAGAGTTACAAGTTATGAACTGAATTACTGGATAAAAATCAACAATTCTCTCATTTCTGTAAACACTACCTTTGCCTGAAAGGAAAAACATCTTTACAAAGATGTCTATTTTGTAGGTACCTTATTGTGGCAGTTTGAGGAAGCAGTTTCCACTGCCTTACTGCAGAGACAGGATTGTAGCTGTTGGCTCTAAAATTTCAAACTAAGTCCTTTGGAGAAAACATCTGAGCTTTCCATCTGTGAAAAACGAAAGAAGTATGAAAAAAAGTGATGTTTAGAGCAATATAGAAGTGATGAGAAATCTAGAATTTTAGAGAAATAATCCAGAGCTTTATTATTTAAACAGTCTTCTAAGCCAAAGGCTTTATGAATAAAATGAAAGCTTTAAAGGAAGATACAGTGTATGGTAAACAGTGGATACACAGCAGCATCTATATAGAACAATAGAATCAACATAGAATGGATTCTACTGGAATCCATGTTGGAAGGGGCCTTAAAGATCACCCAGTTCTAACCTCCTGCCATCAAATTGTAGAATCTTTAGAATTGGAAGGGACCTTTAAAGGTATTCTAGTCAAAGTCCCCTGCAGTGAACAGGGACATTCATAGCTAGATCAGGTTGCCCACAGCCTGGGTAAGAGAGGTAGTGAGTACTAGTGAGCTATTCTGCAGGAACCTGCCAAGAACAAGAGAGGGCACATAGTGCTTTAATCTGTTATCTTGGCAGCAGCAGAAAATCCTAAAGGGAAAGCACTCACATAGGCCAGCTGTCCTCTCACAATTAAGCTATATATCATAAGATTTCAAGCTTTGTTACAAAGTTCACTTTGTGGATATACCTAAAAACAAAAAAACAAAGCAAACAAAAAATACAATCTCTGAGAAAACACACCATTACAAAAAATATTACAAACCTACAGCTAGAAATTCACCAAATACACCAAAAATGATGCTGTAATACCCTACTGTTTTTCATACCACAGTTATCTAAGGCTGGATGTTTTCCACAGTGTATCACTATCTCAAGCTTTCAAGAGGAAAAAGAGCCTTACAGGAGAAAATAGCCATAGGAAATAGAGCCTGGGAGCATATTTTATTTTTTTATTTTTTTATTTTTTTTTAATAAAAAAGCACCTAGTCTGAGGAAAATAAATATTCTTCATTAAAACTAAGTCCAGTTACATTCCATTTTCTTGTTAAGGAATTTAAAAAGAAAAAATATAATCATTTTTATCGTCAGCTTTGATGTCTATTGAAGTAACAGAGGTCCTATGTCAAAACTATGAGCAATCAGAACAGTGTAGGTTTGCTCTAGAAAGTCGATATCATAGTTACTGGCATTTTTTGCCCTTTAGACTTCATTTTCAGAACAGGAGATACCATAGTCTTTCACAGATACAGCCACACCTAAATTAATTTATTCACAACTCAGTGTAACTGCAGTCTTGCAACACGCACAATTCTTGCTGGTCCATTTTCAAATATTGGCTGTACAAATTTTTGAAGCCTGCTGAAAGCAAGGAAACAGCTTCTTTCAGCATTTTTTTAATTCAACTAGTTTGTACTGGAAAAAACCATGCAACCATCATCTTAGATTTGCCTTGTTGCACTATATAATCACTGTCTGTTCTCCGCCCCCTACAATTAATATAATCATCATTTGGATATTTTGGTTAGTTTAGTATTATTAAACAAAATAATCCCAAGAGCTAGTATTCAAAAAATGATCTAAGAGTACTAAACAGCACTTGTGACCATTAAGGGCTAATCTGGATCAATGCACGCAAGTTATTGTAGTAATAAACCCACAGTTTTGCAAGTGATTCCATTTAATCTCACAGCAAAAACAAATCAGTAGTCTTGTAGAGTACTTTACATTATTAATCCACTGCTGATGGAAAACCAGAAAAGTTGTCACAGTCATACTTCACTTATCATGCAGATAGATCAGATTGCACCACTTTGAAAACTAGCAGGCAGTGAGCTCCAGCCGGCCTAGAGGACCACCTGGAGAACAGGTAGATGCTCAGAGCGCTTGAGAGCATTCCTCTAAAAATATGTTTGTAACCATGCAAGGAGATCTGGGACAGAGTTCAGTGACTGGATGTAAGCACTGTCAAGAATACGATAAGATAAACAGATAAGTTAAGATAAACAAAGTGGTACAACAATTTTATAAATACCGTTATTCTCATTTTACTGCCAGGGACATTGAGGCTCAGCTGCTTACACAATTGTTCTTGTATTTTGTGGTAAGTCTGAATCACAGTAGGAGGTTTCTACACTCAAAAAATGAAGCTGTGAGTACAGCACAGTGATGTGTGGCCTGGATCCTGGGACAATATTACAAGGAAAATTTATTGTTACCGTTTGCTTGTCCCAAACCATATGGACAAGCCTGGACTTCCCAGAAATTTCAGTGCCACAGAATACATCTACAAATCCATATGCCGTAATTGTTCTATACCATACTATTTATAACTCAAGATTCACTGTCTAGTGCAGCTCCAGTCACTTGTCTGATAAACAAAGTACACTGGGGAGAATTATGTAACAAAAATAAACCTAAGGCTTGTTATATTATTAGCATCTATATTTAATTCAGGATGCTGTTTTGGTATTATTGTGCTAAGGAGGAACAGTCTTTAAAAGACTCTTAATTTGTTATATGATGAAAATAATTTTATGGGAAAGATTTGTTTCATTTCTGAACTAAATCCTATGGGTAGCTGCATTCTGGTTTGTGCAGAGGAATGTGTTTGAACTGTACAGCCTTTCATTTGAGATAATAAACTATGCCTTTCACACTGCATGAAAGTACGACTTCGATTTTTCAGTCATTAATACTGTTCATGATATAGATGGACAGAGAGGTTCTCTCATAAGTCTACTCCTGAGGAACTTCTGACAAAAGTGAGTTTTTGTGAAGCAGCTCCTTTTCCGGGGAGATGGGACTTGCTTTAAGGTTACATGTCACCTCAGTGCCAGAGGCAACTCAGAAGCATTAAGGCTTTCTGTCCAGTCCCTTATTCTATGTAGTGGTCCCAAGTTTCTGGAAGCCAGTTGGTCTCTGTCTGTCACAAATGCTTTCATCCTTTTATGAGTTGATATCTCATTCTTAAACTAATAAGAACAGTTGGAGTAGAGTTAGTAATTGAAATTTATGACTTATGTACCCTATTTTAACACTTTTCCTAAGACTCATTAAATCTCTTTTATGTGTATTTTTCCTTGCCTCACAGTTTCATTAGCTGGAAAAGAGAGAATAAAGTCCCATTTACAACAGTACTAACGCCATGCAAGGTCCTTGCTTGACTGATGTTCTAATGAATTATATGTATTGTAAACAAGTACTGCAAGCCAGCCCAAGGTCTTCTCCATTAATTTTTCATTAATGAAATGCACCACTTAGCCTGTTTGACACTTAAGTGATTCCCATAAGTTTAAAATAGAGGTCACCATAATGAGCGTATCTGAAAGTGTCATTGAGGGAACAAGCTAATCAGCTATTCATCCCTCCCCAAATACTTATAAATTCACAAGCTAGTCAGTTGTAAAATTTGAAAACCAGTAATATTTTAATTCTTAAAGTAGCTGCCAAGGCTTAATGAAAAAATAAAAACTCTAATAAGTAAGATTTTTGCTTGGGGGCTTTTTCTTCTCTACTGCTTTTACACTCCATGGCAGGCAAGTTCTTATGCCTTATTTATCTTAGTATATAATAAAAAGAGAATACTTATATAGGACAGGAGCAAATGAAAGATTGGAGTTAACCCCTGATACTCTGTGATGATTGATAGCAACTGATGGGGAATGACAAGCTGCATTAATAGACAATCCCTCTTCCATGTTCCAAAAAGAGGAAAGCTCAGTCATGAATCTTTAATGCAACCTTCCGCCAGGAAAATTCTGCAATACAAGCCTTGATCCAGCCATCATTTTCTGCTGGTCAGCAACCTAAATTCTAAACAATAGTTTATCCTAGATGTATCAGACAGGGCAATTTGTGATTTAGTGATAACAATTGTCTGCAACAATAAGGTAACAGATGAGTTGCATCCTTTGGGCTTGAAAATGAAGATAGGACATTGATAATTCTTTCCAGATTGAAAAACAAAAAAAAAAAAAGAAAGAAGAAATGGAAGAGAGCACCAGAAGTAAGTAGAACTCTTTTTACTGCTCAAGGCTCTTGATGACCTAATTTGCTGTATACTTTGGCATGAGAGACAGAGTACAGGCACCCAACAGGCAGTCTTAAATTACCCCTGAGGCAAGCTTTATGCATGGAAGGCAGCTGTGTGGCAGGCATGCTATGCCTTCAGCAACTTGGTGCTTCTGAGGCCATGCAGAGACCTCCCCCAGAAGGCAAGGCAGAGAGGGGAATTTCATTGAGCTCCTTTCTGCTTCCACTGAGCACTGGCTTTGGTACAACTACATGTGGCAGATGAAGCAAAAAATGCCTTATGCTTTTTCTAAAGAACAAAATAGAGGTATATAACTAGACTAAATTAACAAGGAAAACTGAAGGAACACTTATTAAGCCTCTCTAACATCGGCCATCACCGAAAGTCTCTGAAACTTTGGCAACATCAAATGCACAATGAAGAAACAGATATCCTTTATCTCACCTGGCATAGCTTCTGGATTTAAAAGGCACTGAATTACTGGAAGCATTTTTTGTCAAGTGTTGTAAAATCAAGATCTCAAAGCATTTGAGAGATCATATACACTGGATCATATACTAATCTGTGAAGAATAGTGTTCCTCAAAGCATCCCAATAACATGCAGACTACACAAAACTCCCGCTAGTTTCTTCATTTTCCTTACTGTTTTCAAATTGTTCAGTCTCTATGCAAAACCTATATTTTCAGTCACTACTGAGTGTTGTTTAGTTTTCTGATCGTCCACCTCACAGATATCCATCTTACTGCAGAGTTGAATTAATGGCAGTGAGATTTAAAAACCCTGAAATTAGTTTGTATAATATAACAGACACAACATGATCTATGAAGGATGAAAAAGTGGGATGAAAACATATCCAAATCTTATCCAGTTCACATGGTTTATTACCTATTTTCTCTTATTTTGGTTAGGTCTATTTGCAAAAAATTGCAGTTCATACATGTTTAACATATTCCCCTACTATTAGGAACAGTTCCTCTCTTTTTAGATGTATGAAATATTGAGAGATAAGAAAGATCAAAAAGCAGCAAATCTTTACTTGCTCATAGTTCAGTTTTCAAATTATCTTATTAACTGTTAGAAAATATAACACAATCCAAAGGCATTTTGATTATTAGCGGCTAAAAAGGAATGCCTTAACTGTGTATGTAAGAAGGGTCACAAGCACAAAAAGCCACGACTTTGCTTTTGTCAAAAGACTAAGATAATAAAAGTGCAGTCAGCTTTCTGGGGGGGGGGTGGGGGGGGGGTCATAAATTACATCTAACTGAAATTCTGATGCATGAGTTCAGGCTAATATAAAAAGAAATACAGTGGGAATGACTGCCTCACATTTAGTTGTCACATTAGAACCTACCTTTGGCCATTGGTAAAAAGTAACTGAAATACAGTAAAGTTATGGATAATTTCAGTGGCCCATGCAAAAGCAGCTCCTTACTCATGAGGTGTTTTCTTTGGATGGGCATCCACCAGAAAAGAAACAGACTGAAATGCTAATTAACTCTTTTTTTTTTTTTTTCCCCCCTCAGCCGGTCATGGAATAAATGCATGAGAAAATGAAAGCATTCTCCAATCAAAGTATTCACACCTTCAGTCATTCAATGCAGGATTGAGGCTTATTCATGACATGGATAGCAGTAACATGGTCTTTACTTGTGCTCTTTTTCTTCTAGGGTTAGTAAATGAAAGCATTCATAGCCCTGAGGGACACTTTTTCACCAGCAAGAAATTCTGAAGGCAGTGTAGAAATGGTAATGAATATTATCATGCCTTCCATTGTCACCATATGTGCAAAGCAGGATAATGAAGGCTAATCATCATTACCATCATCATCATCTGCTAGTAGTCCAAGGCCCTGAGTGAAATGAGCAGGTAGGTCCTGGACTTTCTGAGGGCTGAACAGGTTCCTCCATAAAAACAGATCACAGCCACAGACACAACTAATTGGCTCTCTTGTTGGCACTTATAGTCAAGAGACCAACTAATGAGTAGGAATTAATGCTGAAATTCTGAAAAAACAGCTGCCTTGCTAAGGCCTAGACAGGAACAACCAATAAGAAGCATACAGAAAAAAAACTGACCTGGTCATTTCTGTACACTAATTAAAACAAATTACCTTCCCCTGTAGGGTTTCCCTCACTGACATTAAAGGATTTAAAACAACTTACTCAATAACAAGTTAGGAGGACTAATATTTGCCCCTCATGATTGCATCCAGGTTGCTACTTGCATCCAGGTTAAATGTAGACATCAAGAAAGCTTAGAAATAACAATACCAAATTAGGTAACATTCTTCCCACTTGACGTTTATGTCAGCACAGAGAGAAGCATTCAAATCTGCCAATGATTTTTCTGTCTTCTGACATTAGAAGGTATAGAAGTGGTGATGCTGCTGGCATGTGGACAAAAAAAAGGACACAGAAGTTTGTTTTAAGTTGCACCTTAATACAACTGGGGATATAAACAAATAACACCAAATACTTAAGTACACATTCTGTCCCTGTCCATTTACCTTCAAGTTTTATAATACATCTTTCATCACTGCATGAATATCTATTTACAATGCTCTAAGTCTATAGCACTTAAAAGCAACATTACCTTGGGAAAGCATGCAATACAAATCATAGTATTCCCTCTCACAGCTCACTGCACAGACTTAAGGAGAGACATCTATTGATGAATGCCTCATATTATTTCATTTAAAGTTAATGAGATTCTCTCTGCATATCTGACAGAAGACTACAGAGCAACAGATGATTTAGGCAAATGCTATTGGCATATGAAATCTTGCATATTAGGTCTCTAACTAAGTGTGCACAGCCAGCTGGAAGATAGTTACCATACTGTATAAGTTAGGGAATGCTCATACTGAACGGTAATATCTTCAGTCAGATTAACTGACATAGTAAAAAAAAAACAGCAGATGAGTTTTTGGTACATCAGGCGTCCTTCTGTATCTTTGTAATTACTATGCACTAAACTCATCTGGGGGGCTTCTGCTTTCATCTCCCCTAAAACACACCAACTCAAGACATATGATGAAAGAAAATCAAATAAATACACGTTGTTGTATCTTCTTCCCCCCAAACAATTCAGGGGTCATATGCTCTAAAGTTACTTTAAAACCAGGTCTTATGTAAGACTTCTTTGCACAGAATTGAATTTGCTCTGAGAATTAGCTACTGGATCTTTTATAATGTTACAGCTATCCTTTGCTTGTGAAGAAGGAATATTCCTCTTCACAGATTTCTATGCAGCATCTTTCTGCCAATTTCAGATTCATCACCACCAAAAAATACATATTCTATATTTAAAAAAAAAAAAAAAGATGACTATACCCTGCAGATTTGGAAACAATGTGAAGGAGCTGAAAGGCAGTGAGTTGCCCAGCACCACCTTGAAGATAAAGAATAAGGTGTACACTATGGAACTTCTCACACTGAAATGAGCACACACTTGTATGCTACAGTGGATCATGCATCAAAGGAGCTGACAATGCCTGTGAAAACTATAGGGATTATCCTTAGTACTTGAAAGCAATACAACTAGCCTGACTACAAAGAAGGAAAAAGCACTGACAGAGCTGAGAGGCAAGGTCTGATTCTAAACACACAATGCTTTAGCCTGCAGATTTCCTTAAAGCAAGCCTCTTCCTCTCTGAGATACAAAAGACAGCTAACAATAAGCACTTTACTGGAAGGAGAATCAAGTTTTAGAATTTAATGAATTCAATTCATTCCGTAATTGGGTCACATCAGTAAAAATGTATGCAAATTTATGGGCTTTCAATGAGCTTGGCCGTAATGAATGCCTAATAAATCATTTTGTGAAAAACAATGGTTTTGTATTCTTCCCCTAAGCCCCCATCATGTCATTACACAACCCTACAAACGCCCTGCTGAGTTCTGATATCAAGTATGCACAGTAGACATGCAGGATGTAGCTCAAGATTGTTTTTCTTTGAGGTGCATTGATGACAAGAGGTGAGGACATAAACTCTTAATTGGGAAGATAACAAAGTAAGTACTTGAGGAACTAGTGATTTGGTGGGTTGATGGCACCCAGTAAAAAACTCCTGAAAACATATGGATGATGTGAGTTTTGCTTCTAGTTACATAACGTAAAAAGATGTCCCAGTCCAGAGGAACAAATTGCTCAAAGCCCCCTTTTTTTTGCATCCAGAAAGGAAGCCATTTTCTCTAAAGACTTTGGAATGTAGATATCAATGACACAGAAAGTGTTTTCTAAGATGACTCAATTACTTAAAAAAATGTTGGTAATTTAACAGGAATTAAAAGCACTTACTGTGGAAGTCTCCTGTTCTTCCACACATTTAAATAGAAACTGAACGTTGTGTTTGAATGTATTCCACTAGTCCTTTTTGGAAGGTTCCAGTGTTTTCATTAGCACCCTGCATTTGTAGTGGTCTAAGCATTTCTTACAAGAGCACTATGTCTGGATCAAAGAGCTGAGTCAGACTAATATCCCTGCTGGTGAATTTGCTGTAGCAGCAGGCTGCCATATTCTGAGCAAGGGTGACCTTTGCCAGTCTCCTCTCTGTTGACAGCATCAGTAACATTTCAGGGACGTTAGATCAAAGTCCCAGTGTGGACACTGTGCAGGTGCCCTTTGAAAAGGTGAGCTATTCCCATTCCCGTGCAAACAACCACAGGAGTGTTGAGCACTGAAGATTTGGTTTTTACATTGGCCTACACCACTGGCTTCCTAGATGTCAAGTCACTTCAGTGACACTTGGTCCAAGCCTGTATAAACACAATAATGCCACTGATATCCTTCCTAAAGCATTCCAAAACCTATTCATGAAATGTACTCAGATACATAAATATTACCACATTCTAACAGAACAACTCACATGCAGAGTCAAGCCAGAAGTTTCCTGGAAGTCCAGTAAGAGTTCTATTGAAGACTATTTAAATGCTACATATTCAGGGACTGTGCTATTTTCATTACCCTGTCAGTCAACACCAGTCATCTTCCAGGTATATTTACTGAAAGTTATGATACAATGAATGACAGGTTATCAGATTCATTTAAATATATATACATAATTTAAACACATATATATGTATGTTGCTCTGAAAGAAATGTATTCTATTTCCACTGAAACTACAAAGATGAAAATAACAGTATTTGATAGAGCAAATTCTCAGCTACAAAGCACCATTTTCAACAGAGTCACCATCATTAGCTGTGCATCTTCACTGGAGATGAACAAAAGCATGCATATACATATAACTAGTTTTGCTCTTAAGAGCTGTAGTCATCATGATGCATGTACATATATACTCTTAAACCTAAGCTTCAAATTTCATTTGATTTAGTTTTCCAAAGAAATTCCAGAGCATTCTGAACATGAAAGAGGAGGAAAAAAAAGTATCAGACAAAGAACTTCCACAATATTTCCACAATTAGAAAAATCCCCTCGCTATATTATTTGTAATGTATCCAGATGTAAACTTCCAGTTCTCATCAATTATAATTTGTTTGTGGCATAGTTGAAAATTACTTGTGCAGAGCAGTTGCCACCAGTTTTCTCTTGAACTATGTGCAACTATATGTGCAATTTTAGTAACCTTTTAGTAACCTTTGTCAAATGACCTTCCAATCAAGATCCACGAATGAATCACCATTAAATCAATATCAGTCTCCTTAAATGTTATGAACAGTCAAAGTCCAGTTTTACGGACAAACTAAATCTCCTTGTCATCAAGGAACTTGGCCCCTCTTAGCTTTAGATTAGCCATTTAAGATGAAAAAAGTTTTAGAAAAAGTTTTACTGCTGCTAAAGAGTCCATGTAGTCTTTAACTGTAATATTCCTATTAAGCTGAGTTGTATCTGTGTACATGTTTTAATATGTTTATATAAATATATATATATACTTTCAAACATATATGCATATATAAATGCATCTACTGAGATGAAGCTGAACAACTTCAAGAGAGAAGGTTGAGCAAGATCCATCTGGAAACGCTCATAATTTGATGATCATTCGGTTTAGGAGGAAAACAGAACTAGTGTGTATTATAAAGAACAAACCAAACAATGAAAACTGCTAGGTATTTTCTGTAAAATTTCCAACTCAGACTCAAAAATAATTTAACTGCTAATATTTTTAGAGCCCATATAGCACATTTCAAGAGTCACTTACAATTGTTCTGGAGAGTAAAAAAGATCTTACATTCACAATTGCTAATCCTTCGGGAGTTTCACCTCAGGAGACTCAAGTTAAGAAAATCATATAGAGGAGTTCTGTATCTTATATTACTATTATTCCTTGGAGTTTGGGGAAGCCAGTTCCCTCCAGCTGAAGCAATTCTTAAAGAAGGATTAGTCCTGCTGTCACATCTAAAAACATGTCTGCAGAAGCAAGTAGCACAGAGAATTGGTAACATCCTTCTGCTAATGGGAAATGAGTTCTGTGATTCATTACTTGCATTTATTCCTCAGTCTGTACAACATGATCTTCTCTAAATCACAGAAAGGCTTTGCTATCCCCAACTTCCAGTGCAAATAAATATTTACACAGGTTATTTACTTTGCTCTGAACTGTATGACTGTAATACATTTTCTCCACTATTTCAGCAGTCATATTCTAACAGGGCCTTGGGGTTGTGCTCTTTGCTTTAAACCTGACTTTCTATGTATCTGGGGAGTAGTCATTTAAACTTTCTCTGCCGGTGTTTAACATAAATGTAAAATGAACTGATATTATAAACTTGCCTGAAGTGTTTCCATCCCAGGTGTGTTGTAAGGCTTAATTAGTGTCTGTCAAGCTCCTCATGTGAAAGACAGTATATACTGAGACACTACAACTGTTCATTGTGTTTACTAATGCTTCATAGTGCCATAAAACCATTTAGAAAAAAAACTCATATTTTTTTGTGTATTTTAGTATCTTAGTTGGGAAAGATTTTCCATAGGGAAATTGATACACACAAAGCATTCTTCATTTCAGATCTCTGTCTCAGCTATGGAAGATCTTCTTTCATGCACAGGCTCCTCAGCCTGCACTTATGGTTCTTGACTGCATTGGAAAATGCCTGATACATGAATGTGAATGGAATCCAGGGGTGTCTATGGCCAGATCTCAAAGCATTTTCACAGAAAGCTACCTAGATTACCTAGAAAGGTGCTAGCTCCCAGCACTTTAACACTATTTCAGGCAGGCATCTCTTCCAGGAAGATGGATGGTTTGAATTCACAAGCATGGATGTCAGAGCATGAACACGGCTTGTTGTAGTATGTACCGTTCAAATACAGAAATAATTACTCAAAGAAAATCCTTCAAGGACTTCTTTGCTTCATTAATGTAGTTGAATTCACTGGTTTGCAGACTAAAGCAGTTGCATTCACTGGTCATTAAAATTACATTTTTCAGCAAGAGGGCAGTGAAACAGATTGCCCAGAAAGGTTTTTCAGTATACATCTACAGGTGCTTTAAACACCAGAATGGAAAAAAGAACCCTGATTAACCTTGTCAGGCTTTCTGCCCAAGCCTCGTCTGTCCACATTTATATTTTCCCTTATAGCATTCCTGGTATATATATACCCCCGGCTATTATCTATCTGCCTCACTGGGTAGCTTAAACTTCTCCGGTATGCTTACTGCTCAGCCACTGCAGTTAACATGACTTTTTAGATCTGAACAAGTAGAGATGTCCTGGGATCCCTGCTGGAGGTGATTTCACATCCTCACAGAAGCTATCCATGGTACATTTTTATAAATAACTATGCAAAATCCACAGGAGTTAACAAGAGGTATATAGACTTCCTCATATTATCTCAGATCTATCATATTTTTTTTAGATATCAGACACAAGAAACTTCCATTATTGTCCTTTCTGTTCCCTAATCTATTCTACAGATCATATAATTTTACTTAGTGCAGTAAACAAACTTAGAAGAAAAAAGAACATTAAAGTACATAAAATTAGATCATAAACTATGGAGCACACATAAGTATGGAGTTCTATTCACTGAAGAATCAGAGATTTAAAGTAGTAATAATTCTGGTATGCAGTGTACATAGATTTAAAAAAAATGTTTTGCACAAATGAATTGTCTGCAGTCATTAAATATTCACCGGGTATCTGTACATATATTTATTCTAGAACTACAGAAATACTTCAAGGAGTTTATGAATACTTACTAAAGTTGTAATACATACAATGTCACTTTTTATCTAAACAAGTTCAAAGTGTTTTAACAGGACAACCATTTAAGAAACAAACAACAGAACCCTAAAAGAAAAACCTACATTGAAATTTTCAGTCATTGCTACTAAACAAAAAAAGTTTGAGTTTACGTATACGGAGGCATAGAGCATCTCGTTGACTTTGTTCTTTTATTTTGAAGTAAATGAGAATTAAAATGTGAACATGTGTTTATTCCAGAGTCAGTATGTTAGAGTAGGTTTGAAAAAAGCAAAAATCCACTAAACACTGTTTATCACCACTATGTTTATTTCTCCTAAAATTGATACGTTGCTTCAACAAGTCAATGAGTACTTTGGCTATTGGCTTCAGTAGGAAAAACTCAGTCTTTTCAGTGGCACATGATCAGAATAAAAGTTCCCCAAAATAATCTATAATTAGTAAAGATCAGTAGATTATTTATATGACAAATACTTTCAAAATATTTTAGCCAGGCTAATACTTTTCATCTAGAGTTTTGAAAAGATTTTCTTTTCTTTTAGTTTTCTTCCAAACTTCAGATAAGATGAATGTTTATTATGTTAAAGGAGTAAGTATCTGCAGTCATTTAACAAACAGCTTCCATTCGAGATCTGGGAAGAAAACTCTCTAACCCCAATGTGGCATTAGAAACAGGCATTCCTTTATTCCTCATGATATGTACTGGGTGACCTGAGAAATTTCAGAGTTCACATTCCACATAATATAGGCAATATATTGGTGTACATATTCCAACACATATTTTCCAATAACTTATTAATATATCCTAATGTCCTTCTGGGCATGCATGATAGGGTTCTATGGTGGTCTTAGACCACTTGCTTTCTCCTCATTTTTCTGCCATCAGCTCCACCAGAGTGACTTTAGGCCAACCTTTAGCTGAGCAACTTTCTATCTTAGTGCACAACATATTTACATTACGCAATACATTAAATCCAAGGAAAAAGTTCTTGCACCTGGTGGATGCAAAGATAAAAGTAGTCTGTCGTGACTCCAGTGCTCCTGTGAAGTAGGATCACTGAAAAAAAGAAGGCTGTTCACATGCTAAGAAAAGCTAAACTGGAAAGTTTAGAACTAGCATTTATTGATTCCTTTTGCTAAACTAATATATTGGTCCTTAAAATAATATACTTAATAAACTGATCTCTATTGCTAAACCAGCCTATATGACAGCAATGGCAATTCAGCCCCTATAGATTACTATGTCTTTGTATATGCACAAATGTACTGACCATGGAAACAGACACAGTCTTAGTTAATATTCACTGGAATACCAATGTCTAAGCCATGAAAGAAACCAGAAATCCTGATCTGCAATTCATACTCCAAGCACAAACAGAACTAATCCCAGAAAATCATCAAGCACATTTTGAAGGTCACTGGATTAAATGTCATCCAATTATTCTATAAAAATTGATTTATTTATATGGTCACTTGCTTTGTAATATTCAAAAGTAGCTTGGATAAAACTAGCAGACATACAGTTCATTACTGTACAGCACTAGCATTGAATGACCTATGAACACAACATCCATTTTTATGGAACTAATTCTCAAAACAATCAAATTTCAGAGTAGCCAGGAATGCTGCAGCAGTTTCTGCAGAAAAAGAAAAGCAGCATTCTTTTAGTTTGTTGTTATTACTATCATTATTGGATTTTTAATTTGTTTTTAAAAGATCTTAAAATGAAAGGCTTTTCCCTTTTACAGAATATCAGTCTGCTTCCTGTTATCATCCAAACCCCTGCTCAGCATTAAAAAAAAAGATACTTTGTTAGGAAAGTGAACAGAATGAATCAGCTAATGTTCCCCAAGCATTCACTGAAGTTCAAATAAAAGTTGCCATCTCTAACACTGAGTATGAGGTATGGCATTATTAATGATATCTATTGAAGACTGTGGTTTTAAGAAAAGGGCTTTGTTATTACTTAGAGTTAAGCTACCACTGTGACTGTCTAAGAGTAACAAAGTTAAGTGCAAACAACCTCAGAGATTGCTAATGTATGCAGCATAACAAATGACTAAAAGAATCACTCGAAAGCAATTCCACAGGGAGATTTTGGTGACATCCTTAACCATACTGAACTCTGCCTACACACAGTTTCTAAATATTCACAGTCACTGAAGGAGATTAACGCTATGCAAATCTCTGCAGAGTATTTATTTTGCTGGAAATTATTATATTGGAATAAGGAACTCTAATTTTGTAATGCGAATGTATGAAAATGAAAGCATTAATTATTCAAACAAATAAAATGAGAAAATTCATATATACTGTATACTACAGTTCCAGTACAATACTATCTAATGCCTTCTTCCATGGTCACAGAAGCTGCTGCTGCTTTTGCATCCAACTGTGTAAAATAGCCACACAAAGGTAGGAACTTCTCAAGCTGTGAAAACTTTCCCAATAATGCAGGAATTGGATCTAGGGCTTCATGAGTACAAAACTGTTCAACTCATTTTCTGCATTGTAATGTAGAAGACCAACCTGCTACTATTCATCTTGGTCTTCATCCTATTCCATTACAAGTCTATTTCAAAAGCCTGACCCCAACTGTAATATTTTAAATGAAAACAAGATTTGCAACATTACTAAAGCTTGCAGTTTTACCACAGCCTCCAGTAGTATCTGAAGCATCTGGAAAGTATGTAATTACATGAGAATTTTTAAGTTTCAAAGGAAAAATCAGAACTAAAATGATATGTTTCTGATCTTAACAGAAATAAAATTAAACACTCCTCATGCACAGAAAAGCATCTTCATTTCCCTACCCAATGAGATTTTGATCCCAACAATTTGAAACCTGTCTTACCAACCTAGGAGGCCTAATTGCTTGCAATAGGCAATACTGGATTAGTCCCTGTAAAAATTAGACGTGAGCTGAAGTGTCCTACCTTCTGTGGATGTTTTTTTTTTCCTAAATTTAATGATGGTGTTATGTACTCTGCATGATCTAAACAGACATTTCCATCTTGAAGGACAGAAAGCCAAACCCTTACCTCTAGATTGAGTTCTGAATAGCTTACACCTCTGTCTACTGCAGGGAGGCAAGCAGCTCAGACAATTGCCTAAGACCCTATGGTAACTTCACTACACAGCACTGAAAATCCTTAGCTTGTACATAGGAGGAAGAGGGACCCCCAACAGAGGATTTCATCAGCATGTTGACTGCCTTCTCGTGGCCTTACGAGCATAAGATGCAATGCTCCAGAAAACATTTTCTCCTGTATTTATCATTTTGATCCCTGGGCAGACTCAGAACAAAATTACAAAGCCATTTGCTAAATCCTGATTGTGGCTCAAGACATAAAGTATCAGCTGTGTTTTAATGAACTGATTCCTGCAGTAAGCTGCTCAGCAAAGCCAGTGTGGAACTTCCAGAGCAGTGGGTCTGCATCCCTACCCAGCCAGGTGGAAGGGAAAAGCACTGGATCAGTGATGGTGGCATGCCATGTCTGAAGACGATCTTCACTTGCAAGTGACTGATCACCCACTACTGTCGCATCCTTACATTATTTCTAATGCATTCACCTTTTCTCCAGAAGAGTATAATTTCACAGAGCACCAGCAATGCTTGGGGAGTCCTAAGAGAAATTCAGGCAGTTATCCCAGCACAGACATCTCTTATTGTCTGACAGGGGCTCTGATTAATACCCTTAGATGCAATGGATACCAAGTTCAAGTCACTGAGGTGAGAGGATGTAGCTGTAAGTGGAACAGAGCAGGTGCTCTGCTTTTGAATCTGAAAATAGCAGCCAACGCTGCTTCCATGAGTAGTGCTCCATCAAAACAGGAATGCCACCAGTCTGCTTGGAACGTTTAATTGCAATACCACAACCAAGTTTCCTCTGCAGTCAATGAAAAGGTTTCCAATCATTTCTTATTAACAGATCATAACTGTTTTCCAGTAGGAAGATCTATACCTCCACAACGAATTACTAGTAATAGCAGGTCTCATTTTTCAGAACATGATTTGCCATTCAAATGGCAGTTTCATTTAAACCAGATCTAGTACCCTGCTTTTGTCCTCATCCCTGAATTGTTCTTCATGTAGCATACAAACATTTAAGTAAACATGCAACAAATCAGAGTGAGAATCTGATCTAGCAGGGTTGGAAATTACCATTACTTCTGTTTTTACTGTTTTTCTTTCTCAAATGGGTCTGTTTCCTGATCCAATTCAAAGAATGACTGCACAAAGACACATGAGAGCCAGCGCAGGGCCAGGAAAGTGTAGGAGAATAACAACCACTCAAGACATAAATCCGTCTGAAAAGCAGTGCATTAAGCTGTCCTTTTTGAGAGGTTACAGTCTCAAAGCTATAGCTGCACACATGAATTCAATGCCTTCTAACATAGCCTGCTCAAAATCTCACGGGGAAAAAAAAAAAGACCAACCAGTTGAACCTGCTGACATTCACGCTGCATGCATCTACTGACCTCAAGCTTGAGATAAGAGAGAAAACAATATGCATGATTTAAACAAACACTTCTTGATATCTGCTACGGGCTCCCTGTTTAGTAAGAGAAAAGAAAAAGAAAAGAGAAGGAAAGAGAGAGAAGAATGATCTCCAATTTTTGTTCTATTTTCTTTACAGGGCGTTAAAATTATTTTACCCTATGCACATGGCTGGGAGTTTCAACACAGGGAGCTACATATTTTGAACTCCTGAAGACATCAATGTGTTCTCAACAGCTTAAGACCAGTATCGTGGGCCCTCAGTAAATGCAGGGAATTAAAGTCTTCTGCTGTGTTGCTGCATGCTAAGTAAGCTTCCAATTAGTTGAGCTGTTAATTTTTTTGTTTTCTATATCTTACCTCTATTAAACTGATTTGTTCAGTCACGCTGAATGGTGACGTCATCTCTGCTCTAAAGTGCCATTATTGCTTTGAATGGCGATTTCTTTGTCACATTCTGTTCATGGCAATTTTAACAGTGGGGTACAATTCTCTTTGTAGCATTTTTTACTTTTTACTTGCTTCTAGAAATACAAGTACAACAGAAATTGTTGGATTAACAGTTTCCAGCTTTCTGCCAGCTTTTCTCCAACCTTCTTGTGCTGCCCCCAGGTGAAAAGGACCTTATTGAAAAACCCTGTAATACTGAATAGAAAATGAAACTCTTCCTCTGACCTACCCTGTGACTTTTAATAAACATACTGGCTACTTGCTGTAGATGTTCTCTTTCCAATAGGCTTTTGATTAGGCAATGAAAACAGATATTTCTCTGTATCAGTTTATTTGAGACAGTTCCCTCTTTGGGAGCAGAGCTTAATAAACACAGCTACCTTAGGTTAAAACTAATTTAACAGAGTGGTATTGTCCGTAACAAAATAATAATAATAATCTATCTCTATATAATAAAAATATCTAAAAAAAAAAAAAAAAAAAGGGCACATATTTGCTTCTTTTCTTAAAGCTTATGGAGTCTCTTGCATCACAAAAGACTTTGGCAAAATAGCATGCTGACATGAAGGAGAACCAAAAAAGGGCAATTTTCACTTTAGTTCTTGCAACTCCAGCACTTGCACAGATAGGTGAGCATTATTAAAGGAAAACATGACTCACAGAGTAGTGCTGTGGAAGTGACCAACCTCCACTAAAACTGTTAATCTCTCTCATCACTCATCTGACCAGGTTCACTGTGTTTCCACATAAAACACTCATGCAATGTAACCAGTATTATTTTTGTCATTGTAAGAGCATACCTTTGTTATAAGGTTTGCTTCACAGAGGAGGCATAAGTCTCAATTTCTCACACAAACAATCTGGTACTTAAATCTCTCTCTTTGAAGCCTACAGTTTCATTTTAAACACAAGAATAAACTTATTCCTACTCGCTAAGCATGTTCTTAAATATTTCTAGGTATTACACACAGCCATCAGTTCATACATGCCTTTTTGCTTGACTCATGTCTAGAAACTCAGTTATATCACAATCCAGAACCATGTTTCTGCTGATTTCTACAGCCTTCACTTTCTTGCTTCAGCTTTCCATGTGACTCATTACCACAAACCCACTAGCTCCTTACAATAAGAAATGTGTACAGTACTATTGTTAGGTTTTTTCATAGAGTCCATCCTGTAACCATCACAGAATCATAGAATGGCTTGGGTTGGAAGGGACCTCAAGGATCATCAAGCTCCAACCCCCTGCCACAGGCAGGGCTATGAATCTCCATATCTAATACTAGACCAGGCTGCCCAGAGCCCCATCCAACCTGGCCTTGAACACCCCCAGGGTCGGGGCATCCACTACCTCTCTGGGCAGCCTGTTCCAGCACCTCACCACTCTCTTGGTAATATTGGGCTGAATGTTACTAAAGTCAATCTTAGGTACAGCTCATCCATCAGTGACATTGCTGCTGTTCTCCCATCCCATGTGAAACCTCTGCAACTTGCTACAACCTGATCTACCTTTTCTTTTTTCCCAGTGCCATAACACTATGTCATTCGTCTCCCTTACATACCCTTGGACAACTTTAAGTAATTCCCTTCACTACCTGACTTGTCTACCTGCCAAGTTCTCACATCCACTCAATAATGTATATGAAAGCGCACGGTCTTCTGATAATGGTTTACCACATTTAATTTCTGGGGAATGTCAGCTTCCATTGAGTGATGCACAAACTGCACATTAATCGATAAATTCCATGTCTATAGGGGCCTGAGTGTATCTACCTCATGAATATGCAAGTAGCCCTGTTTCTTTGAGTAAGGTACAAGCATATTTCTTGTCGGACAGGAAGTGTTGTTATGTGTATATATTTTCTTCCTTCTTGTGCTTTTTGCATAAAGCAGATGAGATTCAGTGTTTGCCAGAGCAGACATATTTTTTTCTAGGGTACAAGAGCAGCCTAGTGCTAGATGATAAAAGCTTTGTATGCCAACCATATAATGCAATTGCTATTTGGCTATTCGGGTCCCTGTATTTCTATGTTGCACTTCACAAGCATGCTGCTGAAGCCACAGACAAGGTGATAAATGTTAACAATTTATTCAGTGTTTGAAAAGACTGAGAACAAGCTATCAACCTTGGTCTGCTTTCAGTCAGACTCATAAGAACAGAAAGGACTATCAGATCACCTTGACTAACCTTTTATGTACCACAAGCCCTCAAATTTTATCATCACCTGCATACTGAGCTCAATGATTTTTTTTTTCTTTTCTTTTTTTCCTCTCTCTTTTTTTTTTTTTTTTTTTTACTAAAATATATCTTCTAAAAATATACATTTCAGTGTCCTGACTTCATGTGCAGGCTTCAAGAAGTAAGGACTACATGTAACTTCTCAGTAGTTATTCTAGTTAATAATTAATCTCACTCCAAGAAATAAGGCACCAATTTTGAATTTGAATTTGTCTGGCTGAAACATTCAGTTATTAGTTTTCTTCCTTTCTCTGGTAGATTAAAGAAATCTGCATTAGTTTTTACTTTAGTAATTACTGACATCTTGTATTATAGTGTCCTCTCAGCACTTTTCTAGGTGGGCTAACCAGACCAAGCTTTTTAAGCTCTTTCTGCAATGAATTTCCCAGCCCCTGAGCCTTATCATGGTAAAGATTTTTCTTATACAGTGTCTAATTCAGGGAATTAACAGCTGTCTTTTTACTCACCAATGTAATGTTCTCTTACTTCAGAAAACATATCTTCAGAGTTAGTGCCTGTATAAAAGCTTTACTTACACACACAATTATGTCACTTGTGTGTATTCCTCTAAGAGCAGAGCTTTCCATTTTAGGAATACTTCTTTAGTTATAAACAATGGTAACACATTCATATTGCATCATGCATTCATTATACAATTTGACTGTAAAGTAGAGGAAAGTAAAGGACAGAAGGATTAAGTATCTTTTCTAAACTTAAAATCAAAGCTAGGGAGAAGTAGGCTTTGGACACAGTAGGTGCCAGTTTTTTAAACTACCTGCCTTCCTTAAACCCTATCTACTCTTCCAAAAATATACATATTAAATGCACTTTGTAATACAAAAAATCCTGCAATCTGAAGCCTCCTTCTGGTATTTAATGTCCACAAATCCATGGGGACCAAAATACCATAAATTATTGCAGATTTTCTGCAATCAACTCCCAACGTCCAGCACTCCAAAGAAAGGATTTCCAAAAGGTGTTGGAAAACATTATGCCCCTTAGACTATTCAGTCTTTAACTTCTTTAACTAAGATTGCTAACTTCATTGCAACTAACTGAAATCCAGTTCCATTGCTCATGACATCAAATGGCATGGTGCCATGAGCAGGTGCCATTTCCCCAGCCATGGGTGCTGTGGGAGCTGGGTGCTATGGCTCCAGTGTGCAGTCCACAACTTTGCCTGCAGGGAAGCAAGACCATGAGTTTCCATGGCTGCTCAGCAGCAAGAAACAAGCTCCTCATCACTTGCAGAACTGAGCAAGAGATAGGGACTACCACAAGGCCATATCCTGCCTCGATAGGAGAGAACAACATGCAGCTCCCATCTGCTACTGTCTTCCAAGCATGGCAAAAATTCCTGGCTCTGCCTAACTTCTGGGTCAACAATAGCTCCTCTGCTGTCACTGGAGATGCAGCAGGTCCAAGACAGTGTTTTGCTGATGTGCAAACAAAAATATGTATCTACCTGCCTCAAAGGGGTCTTGTGAGCATTATTACATTCCCAGGCAATCTGCTAGGTATAAGTTAGATAACTGACAAGATATTTTTTTTTAAATCGTTGCTTTTTCTAAAGAGATTAGGTGTAGAAAGGGATCCTGCCTGTAAGATAATGACTGGGAGAAACCACATAACTTTTGGTTTAATCTTATGAAAACAGGAAGTCTTCGCCTATCCATGAGCTTTAAAAACAATAATAAATTATTCTCTCTACTATGTCTAATTCTATTTTCATAGTAGCCAAACAACTGGCCCAGAACTACAGAAAGGCGATACTTGCACATGAGCATTTACTATTTGCAGCATAGATGACCAACCTGTCAGAGAACACATTCAACTAATACTCAGTATAGAAATACTCCTTAGTGGATACCTATTTTTCTATCAGAGAAAATAATCCTAAATTGAAAGAGAATTAATATATTTGTTAATTTTGTTCATTGTCTCAACTCTACTACTAAAAAGAAGGCTCAAAATGGAATCCTTATATAGAACTAAGCAAATAAAGAGGTTTATATGTGCTCTGACCCAGCCCAAAGAAATTCCACAATGGATAACTAATGATAGAGTTCTATTCCTGAGGTCTATTCTCTGCATACCAGGTACTGCTAAGCAGGCTGAGAAACAGTTTTGCTTATTTGACATTTTCTTTAATCATGGGCCTTGATCTTTGACAGAGAATGTTCAATTGAACCTTACTGTCCCAAAGGAGTTCACACAAGATAAATTTTTAGCTTGTGGGTTTGAGGAGTGTCCTTTGGCAAATTCAGAGCCCAAGCAGTCATTATACAGTAAAATCCACTTTCTTCTGAGCTGCATTTGGACAGCTGAATATCTTGTCATTTCCACTGCAATCACAGTATTTTTTTTTTTTTTCTCTTTTTCATAGTTCGTATTATGTAGGCATGTCTAGTTTCACTAGCTCTGCACTACATGGTGCTACCATCATCAAAGGAAAGAGCTGTAAAATAAGTCTTCATTTCACTAGGTGAATTTATTGCTGTCATAAAAATAAAGGCCCCCAAGGTTCACTGAGTCCACTACACTGAACACAGAGTGCAAGCTTGGGGAATTTACTATAGTATACTACTGGGTCATTGTACCTGTCTGAAAACTTGGTTCAGCTGACATCTAGAAGCATTAATAAAGAAAATGCAACCTAAGGGGAAAGAACCAGAGCAGTTTGATTCGTTGAAAGAAAAATGCCCATTATTACAAAGTGGAAAAGCAAATTATAAGCTAGAGTTTGTATTTTATACAGTGAAGATGCTAGCTGGGTTTTATTAATGTTTTCATAAATTATTTCCTGAAACAGAACACCCTACACTAGCTACACACTAATCTGGTTTGGGAGTTTGCCCTGTGTAATAAATATTACCATTTAAGCAGATATTTGCAAACAGCTGCACTGCTTGTTTTTTAATGGTTGTTAGTCTGAAAGTGGCAGTAAAGTCTGTTTTCTTCTGTGGCAGAGGCAGAGACAGAAACTCCGGAGTGACAGCAGCAAGAGAATGAGATGGAAAGCAGTGCATTTCAGTTGAGGTGGTTAAGAGCTCTAGGACCTACAGCAAACAGTCTTTGCACAAGACTGGATATGCTTGCTCATGAAAACAGGAACACAAGGAAAGCTTAGCCGAGACTGCAGTGTAGGTGATGTAATTATATGGCCCAGCAGAGGATAAAAGACCCAACTCCACCAACTGCTGTAAGATCCCAAAAATAATTCCAGCCCTGAAGAAACCATAGCCTAAAGAAATTGGGAAAGAATTTTAGGGAAATAGGAGCAAACAAGATAAAATTAATCTCCCAAAGTTGTACAAACTGTCAGTGCTGCAGCTGGAAAAACAGCCAAATCATAGACAAATCAAATCCACTCCCAGTACAATGTAGTGCTGTATTCTTGATTAACAACAGTCTCCATTGGAGGATTAATTCTCTTCTTGAGGATTAACCTCATCTAATTTAAAGACCTATTTCTGAAATAGTAGGTTAGTCTGCCTTTATAAGCAAAGGAAAAATTGCAACACAACCTCCCCTAGTTTTTATGTGTCTTTGGC
The DNA here is from genome assembly GCA_030625065.1 of Alectoris magna. Taxonomy (NCBI): domain Eukaryota; kingdom Metazoa; phylum Chordata; class Aves; order Galliformes; family Phasianidae; genus Alectoris; species Alectoris magna. The sequence continues at coordinate 18,973,222 of CM060565.1, forward strand.
TAGGAGAAAGCACAGTACAGGACTGGAATAATTATATTTAAGTTGTGGTTGAACATGAAAACTAACAAAAACAAAAACAAACAAAAAAACCAAACAGCCATAAAGAAACTTTCTGATTCCAGAAAGAAAAGTCCAAGTGCTTTAAAGTAAGACACAATATATTCTGCTGATAGTAACAAATTGTACAAGCTATTCAGAGAAAAGTTCTAATTCTCAGTGGCTTCACATAACTACATGTACTACCAACAAACAAAAATTAAGGGATCTCAGTGAAGGTGCTGGAAAATTTCCCTCATGGCTCTAACATAAACACAGTCCTGCTGTATGTTCTCAAAATAAACCTAAAATTGACTGATCATATTGCATGAGAATGCAGCTTTTAAAGGCTCAACAGTTTCAGACATTTCTCTCATAAGTGATTTCTGGGGTGGGAATGGGGAGAAAGCTTTCCTATTCTTCTGAATTTCTTGCAGAAATGCAGCCTAACCAGTGAGGGGATTGTACAATATCCCGTGTTGAGAATATGTAAGAGAGAATATTTCCCATTTTTCAATATATCACCTTTCACTTTGGCAGAATCTGTATTAAGCATTTATTTATTTTAAGTTACACAATTTCTAAAACTGATTTTTTAATTAATTTGTTATTAGTGATTAATTTGTTCTTTTTTCTTTTTTTTTCTCCTCTGCTTGTCCATCACTAGAGAAGGAAGCTTTCAAAGAACGTTTCCTACGTTCTTCTGTATCTAAAAGGAACTACTTTGAAATCTTCAAAACAAACAGAAAATGTTCAAACACTAAGATATATAGACTTTGTGCTGAGATCATTAATGTATACGACACATAGATGAAGCCACAACACAGAGGTGAACATCTGCAGAAAGCATGCGCATGAGTAATGTTATCTAATGGAATTGATTACTTTATGCTTCTCCTTGCTATAAAAGGTGACCCTAGCTGTCATGAGAAAATCTCATAAACAAAGGTGGTCAGCTTTGCAAACCAGTTCTAAAAAGCCTATGAGTTTCCAGAGCAAAAGAAGATGTGCACATTGTCCAACACCTTCCTGGAGCCAAGGAGAGGGCTAAAAGCATGACATAGAAAGCCTCACTTGAGTTGTGATGGTTCTAGACTCTTGGCCATTCTTTGCATAGCAGGATGGAACTAGAGTTACTGCTTACAAGGTGGACATAAATGACAGATCACTTAAAAAGTTTCAGATTTTGAAAGTATGTCTTCATAAAGTCAGTTCAAGATGGCATGAAAGTTACCTCTGGAGAAGAAGCCTGGTAAAAAAGCAGAGATAAATGCAAAGTATGGGTTAGTTGTTTGTCATTGCTAATTTGGTGGTAAAGCAGGGGAAGTCTGTATCAATTCAGTTCCAAATGCCACAAACCAGAAGGATCATTACCACTGTGCTCTCACACCGCAGATCATACATCACATTTTTTGCTTCTCCTTCCCTTCATTTGGTCAGGACAGAGAGCTATAAGGCTGGGGTTTGAAGTTTGGGGTGCTATAAGAGCAGGTTACGATGAACACTGCAGAAAACAGGAGAGGATAGGAAGACAATAACATGAACATTTTCATCACTAGCTAGTAAAAAGTACTTAAAACATTTGTGTCTAGAAAGGTATACCAGGTAAGCTGTGAAGCCTTTTTCTATTACAAATCTGTTCTTCAAATTGCTGCAAAATCTGTGTGTTTTCTCAAAATGCAATTACTTTGCTTTGGTTTCAGCAATAACATAGTTTTGATACATCTCTGTATCAAAACAAAACAAAAAAAAAATTGAAGGCAGAAAGACGAGTGACACACTTCAAGTTGACAAAATATCCCCATTTGTTGGGAGCACAGCACTGAAACCACATCTCCATCAATTTTTTCTTTTTTCAGCTTTCCCAAGTTATCACACAAAGTCAATGCCAAGAGTGGGACATCCAGACTGTTTTGACCCCTCCCACCCTTGTGCCCCACATAATGGCTTTTTCTGACTCCTATAATCAGCAGGATTAGGCAAGAGCTATAGGGAGGTTTAAAAGAACGTGGAGAGTGCTTCTGTTCTAGAATGTCTTCTGTGTGTATGCAGGGTGTAAACCTCTTATCTGAGAGTGACCTGTAAGATTTGGGAGTAGTTTTGCCAAGAATGTTCAGTTGTTTTCACATGTATGTTTCATTGGTAGGGCAAATACCTTTTACTTACGCATTTATTTATTTGTTTTGGAACAGCAGTCCTGCTAGCTTTTCCAGTCAATCGAAATAAGTTAATTTATTTATCTGAAAGAAACCAACAAGATGCATAAACTTAAAATGCATAAAAGATGCATAAAAAAGATGCATAAGAATGACTGATCACAGCAGAAATTATAGGATACCACCATGGCTCTCCTAAACCCAGTTCCCATGTTCTTACACAACCAAGACTGCAGGACATGGTGCTGTTCTCCCACTCAGAGGTCTGTCAGACCACAGCACAGTGCCAGTGCTGATTGAGTGGTTTGTATCAATTATGTGGAAGACACCTAGAGTAATGTGAATGTGTGTCCATGATTAAGGCATAGCAGGACCTGCACATCAGCACACATGACAGAAATGGTACTGACAGCCTTTTATCTTTAATACCTGCATCATTAATTATACCTCCACTTAACAGAGGTGCCTCTGTACAGACAAGAGTCATCTTCTAGACATGTCCCATGAACTCAGTTTCAGGAACGGAGCTAAGATTCAGTTAGAATATTTTACCTGTATCTCTTGGTTGTCAATTGTTTGTGGTTTAAAGAGTCTTTAGTTTGTTTCCTGATTTCCATGAGCGCAGGTTTTACTGAATCTGATGTCTTAAAAGAAAGTACATACTGCTTGGTAACTATAGTCTTATACTGATAACTTTTTTCAGCAACATTTAGACAGAGACAAATGCTCGTAACTATCAAGAACTCTACTGAACTGAGTGCATTTCGTCATTATCAGTATTACTAATGATTTGGACTGTTGAGAAAGAAGAGAGTTTTATAGTATAGCCTAGGCTCTTAGTAAGAAATTTTTCTAAGAAACAGGTCTAGATAGCTCCATTCATCAGTGGTAAGTGCTTCTAAAACCATGAAAGGAAAAATAATAGAGGATATATTCAGTCCCAGGAAGTACTCCAGATGAAGCCACACAGCAATAGGGTTTAAGCAGGTATAAGATGGCATACAAAAATGAAAGACAGTATTTACAAAAGTATAAATAACTTTGGCAGACATAATTTCATTAAGTAGATTTTAAAAAGTGAAAGCAAAACAAAAAGCAATGATGAGAAGCAAAACAAGATGGATAAGATACTCAGATTTTTCCAAGAAACACTGAGAGTTGAAACAAATCCATTTAGAACACCTTGCAAGATCCTCTCTAGGATGACTATTGAAAAGAAGGGGGATAAAATGCAGTGAAATGAAGACACTGCGAAGAGATTTCCTCATAAATGAAGAAAGGAAAGACAGTTTTGTCATATGCCAAAGTCAGGTGCTCACAAGCAGCAGGGGGAAATGATTACACAAATGAGAACTCACTGATTATTTCTGAACAAGCAGAAAGGACTTCCAATTAAATAAAGACAGCAGCACCTGGAGAGCATGCCAAAATATTCTACAGCCCTAGAAAGCATCTGGCAGGCAATTGCATCACATTTGAGACAGAAACCAAAGACATTACAATACCAATAACAGTCACTGCATACATTAGGAGACAAGGGGCTAACAGAGGTACAAGTCACATAGAAGCATTTTGACAGTGATTGAATTTCAGCAAACTACTCTGCGTAAAAATAAAATGCCCAGGCAGTTTAATGTCCCAGGCAGAGGATCAGTGTCTAACCCAGCATTGCTAGACTTAAGGGAAAAATACAGCATTTGTAGGTGGTACACGAAGACAGAAAATGGCAGGGCATTGAGAACAGGAAACATTTTTGTCCAAATATGGTCATATGAGGTTCACAATGGGAAAGATGTTTTACTACACTGTCTTCTCTCATTCATTCCCCCCTTCATAATCCATTCTGCAAGCTTCATCTAACCCTGATTTTGATGACAATAGAGTCTACCTTAAACGAAAGAACACAAGCAGGAACGTATAGAGGATTGGAACTACTCAGCATGCAAGATTGGCTTCTTAAGAAATAGATCCCACCTGTGAGTGCTAATGAACAATAGCAGCATTTAAGGAGAAGTTAGGAGAGACAAAATGTATATTTATTATTAATGTGCAAGGAGTATATTATGTACCATTGATACACAGGACAGGAAGGCTGTACCAAAACTGCAGTACTGTAGATGTGATTTTCACCTAGCCAAGCTCCTTTAATTCTTTTTTCCTCCAACTCTCACTCAGTGGTGTTATCTAATCAGTACATGCAATTCATATTAGAAGTACCTGTGCATCCACTGCACATTCTATTTGCACACATAGTTTGTGATCAAAAGTGATATGGCTGAAGGCAGCACTCAAAATCCTTAGAAAAGTAACTTAGTGAGGCTTTTGAGACTGGAGCTGGGTAGTAAAGTGTTCTTACATGTGTTTTAGCAATCAGGAGACATACTTTCCCAATTCCAAAAACCAAAGAATTAACTATTTTCTCTTTCCAATACTTAATGTTCTTCTTGTGAGGGAAATTATGAAAGCATAGCAACAAACATGTGACTGGCTCGGTACTCGTGTGATATTTCAGCCCGTAATATTAAATAGGTTGGGTGATTCTTACAGAACCCCTTCCCAACCTTTTGATAATAATCGTCATCATCTGTATTTAGGCTGTGGAAAAACAACTGAAGGTTTAGTCAATAATGTGAGCCCTCTACACCTTGAATTTTCTACACTAGGTCAAAAATATTTTTAAGAAGCAATGACTTCGCACAATAATCTTTCTTACACTTATCTGTTCACTTAGAACTGAAAGTATGAATCATCTTTAAGATTTTACTTTGAGTTTTCACCTACAAATGAAATAAGAATTCTTCAAAATTTTCTATAGAGTTTCCACTTTCATTTTTACATACCTCAAACAGCTATTTCGAATTATTTATTATCAGCCTCTTAATTTAATAAGCCTTTAATACTGCTAAGTTTACTTATTATGTTACACAAGGAAGTTAACAAAAGCTGCCATGCAAACTAGGACTATGAACAACAACCACCTTTACAGGTGGTTGTTCACAGGTTGTTTACAGTCCTTCATTAGGAACTATCAGTCATTCCTTTTGAATCTTGTATTACAAGAAATTTATTTATGCAGCCTTGAACACTTTGAGAAACTTCTCACATACTCCACTTGCCTATTTAATGCTGCACATATTCTTCATTGCTCTGAAAAGAAAAAAAAATAAAAATGACTCTGAAACAGGCAATCTTCTCCCTTGTCATATATCCAAACATCAGTAAGACATCTTTTTCACTGGACCACCTCAGCTATGCCAGCCTTTATCCAATAGCAGATTATATTATGCCCTTTGAAGACCTTCCCCAGATGACTTGTTTATATGTAATGTATCTTCAGTTCCAGATGTAAGCAGCTGAACACTTCAGAAGCTGTTAACACCTGTTTACAGATTCTGATTTGACAGTGCATCCAAACAAATCTGAACTGGTTTTTAAGCATTTCTTGGCCAATGGTAGAGCTACTGAAATGTGTCTGATTAGTAGCCTTCTTACTACAAAGAAATATAAGTATGGCTCTGCAATCATTTTCTTATAAAGAATATCCTATAAAGAGTGAAGTAGAGGACGTCCTTTTTGACTGGTATGAAGTTTTTCACTGATCTTTCTTGTAAAAGACATTTTAAATTTTTTTGCTGCTGGTATCAGACTACTCATTCTGGATTTGACACAAGTCCCGTTTTTCACATCGGTCATTGAAAGGCTGTCATGTAGCAACACTGGGTCACTGAAGTGGATTTATAGAAACAACTTATAGACCGGAAAACTTCACACTCCATTTCCAAACTAGTGGGCTCCCTGGGGCATCCATCACGTATGGATGTGGTCAAAAGCAGAAAAGCTCAGAAAATGATGGATCTTAGTGGGGGAAAAAAAAATAAAAAAAAATCCCAAACCCACAAAAGTGTAATTTCTAATAAACCTGGTTGTTTTATCAACACTGGAAACTGGGAAGAAACTGTCCTTGTCAAAATTAATGAGACCACATTCCAGACCTTAAATCTTTCTCAATCAGATCTTTTTACAGACTACTTTGTCCTTGCCCACTGGTGACTCTGCAATTTATGGCTGGACAAATGAGGGAAAAGGAAGTTTGGGATCCTGTTTCTAATAGAACACATCACTTGAATGTATGAGCTTTGTTTAGCATTTGAAAGGCAGACTGCATATAGAAGAGCCCACCTAACCCAACATCACACCAAGGAAGACAGAAAAAATGTTCCTTACGATAATGTTTTCAACATGAAGATACATCATTAGTTGTTGGTTTCTTTTATATGCAACATAGATTAGTGTATCATAGTATTAAACCTGCTTATTCAGGGTCACACAACCTACATTAATTCATATTAAAGATTAGACATAATAAAAGTAACAGGGCAAACTCCATAATCTTGAACCTCAAGTAAAGCTTCCATCAGATGAGAAATATAGATAGGGTTCAGGTATTCTAGGTTCTATCAGTTAACATTAAATAAAACATATGGCCCTGGGACACCTGGAGTCAGTATTTTTGCACTGGGAAGTAGTTTGATGAGTTTTTTTCTATTTGCAAATGCTAGACCCTTCAAACCTGAAGCTTGAAACTATATATTAGAATCCCAGTTCAGAAAAAAAACTAACATAGTAGAGAAGGGCAATAATACAGTTTTCTTTGGCAAGTTTCCCTCCCTTTTGTCATTCACGTTTGCTTTTGTTTTCTTGCCAGAATAGCTTCGAAAGCTTTCTTAAGTGTCTCTGTGGCAAAATGACATATTTGTCTGAAATTCCTTAAACTCAAAACTGAAGAGCTGACTGCTCCTTCGGGGCTTCTAGAATCATTCTGCATTTCACTGCATGTGCTGATTATAGTTACAAATGAAAGCAGACACTGAAAGAAGACAGGAGAGGGAATGGTTGAGTACAACACAACGGGAAGCTGCAGGATGCACAGATGTGATGCAGGACTTGGTGAAAGTAAGCAACAGACTATTGAAAATACATACAGAAAAGGATGGCCTCAAGTTGCAACAGAGGAGGCTCAGTTACGGTATTAGGAAACATTTCATCTCAGAAAGAGTGGTAAGGCATGGGCACAGGGAGGTGCTCGTGGTTCCCAGTGGCGTTCAAGAACTTTGTGGATGTGGCACTGAGGATGTGGGCATGGTGAGGATGGGCTGGTGGTTGAACTAGATGATCTTAAAGGTCTTTTCCAAACTTAATGATTTTAGGATTTATTATTTATATGTGTCAGAACTCAGATTTCAGCCTTCTTATCTCTTTCATGGGGGAAATGGGGGAAAAAGGATGCATCTCTGACATCATTCATGAAGACTTGTAGTGAGGATGATGTTAGTATAGCTAACCTGAAACTGTCCTGTGAAGAGTGAATCTTCTTTGTAGACCTTTACATCTTAATAAAAACTGCTAGTTTGGCCACGGGTACATGATTTGATTAACTGCCTCAAGGACTCCACCTATCTTCAATTTTCAACTAAAACTGAAATAGAAGTTCTATTTTAGAATATAAATTTACTGGGTTTTTTTCTGTTTTGTTCTGAAAGAAATTTCAAACACTGGAGTATGTTGGCATTTGCCAAAGTAGAATCATTCAGCTGTGCAGAACAGAGATCAGTTTAACATAAACATACCTCAAGATAACAATCATACTTCCTTCACCTAAGAAATTACCTAACAAACTCTAACTCAGAACAATAATAATAATTCCTTGGCCTATAGCCCTCATCACTGAGTCAGGAGTAATAAACATTATGTTACTGCCTGGTGAGCTGATCAAAATTAGCCTAAGATTAGTCATTGCACCCTAAAACTGCTAAAAGACAGTGAAGGCAGCAAGAGCCTGTTCAGCCAAGAAAAGAACAAGCAAGACTTTGCAAAATATATGGATAAAACAATGGATAACTATACCGTAATATGTTTTCTCCCTTGGATTCATTCAGTCAGTTTTTGTTTATTTTTCTTTTTTGTTGTTGACTGGAACAATAAAGAAGATGGAACATATAATACAAGCCTGAGGGGTATAGTAATAAACCCACAGATATTAATGGTCTGTCCTGGTTCTAGCAATGAGACCCTGACAGCTGTCAAGTTTCAGGCACATCAAACGCCTGTTGAGAAATGTAGTGAGAATATCTGAGCCTGTTATGATTCTCAGTGTTGCATGTGTCTGGCCTTGGGAAGTCTGACAGGCTCTTTGGAATTATGTGTCATGCATTGATATGACAGAGTTTTTATAGAGAAAGAAAGATCATGGGATTGGTGTCCTTTCTGGCTGTGGAGCCTTCAGCTTTATGGTGACCATGCGTTTGCACACAAGGTACCAGGGCTACCTTCAGGATCCACGTTTAGGATATTTATAGTACATCTAGCCCCAAATGTAGGGACATTATCTACCCACCTGACTAGAATACAGTATGTGAGCAAAAGGAGCGTGTAGCCAACTGTAAAAGGACCTGATTCTGCAAGATTTTCCATGTATTTGGAAAGCAGCAAGTACTATAAATTTCAATTTATTATAGAACTGCTAAAGCACCAGGCTCTTGTCTCATGAAGGATACATGAGGGTGAGCAGGATAGAAGTAAACTGCTTTTTAAGCACACACTGCCGGAAACTATGAGGTAGACCTTGAGGTAAGCAAATCCAGCTAACAGTTAGGAAAAAAAGCAGAACTTCACTTCAGAATGAGGTAACTGTATGACCATTTCTCCTTGGAATATTTTGGGCACATTTGGGATTGGCAAGGAGAGATGGTAATTTAAATTCTGGCCAAGCCAGCACAACGATCAAGGGCCAGATTTGTAAGGTCTTAATTAATATCCTGCTTAAGTAAGCATAGAGGGAAATGGAGCGAGTAGAATTTGATGCGGTGAAACTGTGTCAGAAACACACACATGCACCAAATCACTAGAATTTAGAGAAGGAAAATTTCTATATGTGACAGAACCAGTCAGCAATTCCCTCTCATCACCAATTTCCTTCTACTGATCATACCAGGCATTGTGTATTACACCTCAGGTTCCAACATCCCTCAGGATTCTTTTTATTTGCCAATTTACTTGTCATGCAAGTATGATTTCTGCACAAAGGAAACTGTTAAGCTGTTGTGAAATGATGACTATGAATACAGACGCCCTTCTCTTCTAGGTCCCAAAATACAGAAAAGCCAGTCTCTCCATCCTTCTAATGCAATAGTGAAGGGAATTAACAAGGACAAGACTGAAAATTAGTATCCAATCTGAAAATTAGTATCCAATCTAGAGAAGCACTTTACCTGAAGTTTAAAAATGGTTGTTCCACTGCTGGAACAAGCAGTTTGGGCAGAATTCCTGGAAATTGACCTACCTGCTTCAGTTCATACTGAAAGTCACTTTCAATGCTTGCTGCATACACCCCATGGTTGTTAGGGTTGTTAGGAAAGCTAATATAGTTTACACTATGAAAGATCTGACTACAAACTTTGTCAAAATCTCAAAATCTTTTTGTCCTATGTACAGTATTCAGTGAAGTGCAATTCCAGTCAGTGTTTCCAGTTTATCACAGGCCCTAGTATGATGCTGACAACGGACAGTAATAAAAGTATAGGCAACCCCAAGGAAAAGTAGAACTTCTACTTCAGCTGACCAAATGCAATAATCTGGAAAAATGAAATACTCAATTTATACTGGAAAACAAACAAACAAACAAACAAACAAAAACAACAAAAAAACCCACACAAATTAGGCTATGTAAAGCTGAAAATAATAACCTAAGCAACTCTAAGTAGCCTAAGGAAAGAAATTTTAAATGTTTATTATTTGTAACTTCCTGACTAACTTAGCCTACAGCAAATCACTTCTGTTCATGTGGGAAATAGAAGAGTATGTAATAAGATTATTAATGCATTTGTTTACTATATATTTGTGAATGATGAATTATATATGCTAATCTGTAAAAAGTAACACAGAACTTTAAACAAATGGTGTAAGGTAGAAGGTGTGTTTAAATACAAATGGATTAATGAGCAGATTCCAAAGATTAACCAAAGTTTAGTAAAGGTGTACTTTGAGGATAGTCTCAAAAAGCATTAGGAGATGAGAATTCCGTATATATTACAGTTAGACTAGATTCATTAGTAACAAAACCAAAGCTGTTTGAGTACATGGAGCATACAAAGAAATTTGGGTTCTTCTCAGACTTGTGAATATTACTGTTTGGTGTCAAAATGTCAAGACAAAGTCTTCCTATTGAGACTACTGACGGGCATTTTGCCAACGGCATGAAGTAGAATAGCATTTCACCTTTCTAAGTCACCATGGTCAAAAGCACTTATCTCTGAGAGTCAGAGAGAGACTAGAAGAGCTGTTTTGTTTTGTTTTTTAAGAATATATTGAAATATATATGTATATATATACTATTGAATGTATATACTATATATAATGCATGGAAAATGACAACAGAAAACAGAAATCCATCAGTAGCAAATCAAGTATGTCTCAATGAACTGTCTAAAGACAAAGACTGAACAGTCAAAAACAGGAAATATTCGCCTCAGACTGAGAATACACTTTAAAAAGGAAGTAGTAAGATGAGGGTAATGAGCAGGGTAAGGATGTGCAGGGAAAGCAGAAGAATGCAAATTTGAAAGAAGACTCTGCATTTCTCCTGGAACAATGGCCCAGAACAGAGCAATCTTCATCACCTAATTTTAGAATACGTTTGTAGAAAACTTCTGTCACCAGTATTTGTCTAAGTAAAACAAGCTTGACCTCCTCCTCCCCATGTGAGAAGCAGGTTAAATGGCACTGGCATCTGCTTGCTCTACATACAGTACTGCAAACTTAATCCTTCCCCCACAATCACAGTGACTGCAGACCTGCTACCCTTCTATTTACCTAGAATTAATGCATTTACAGTGAACTCGGGTTCATCACTGTTCAACTTGTTGTTTCAGAGAAATAGCTTGAAATGCATGAGAATAGGATGCACTAACGTTCCTCAGAACTAGCGCATAGACCTAGGGATGGGAAAGATGAGTTCAAGCCTCAACAGATGGAGAAGAGACAAAAACAGACCTCCCTCTACTGGATGAGTACTTTTGCCACAGAACTGCTGGATGAACTTTCTTAACTGTTCTGTACATAGTCCAGTACTTGAGCAAAGCAGGAGAACAACTCCTATGTGAATAACCAAAAGAAAGGGCAGGTATAAAAAAACTGTACGGTCTTGTCATAAATGGGAAGTTTCTCTATATAAGAAATTCTATTCAAGATGAAATACTTTCAAGAAATCCACAGAGTCAGATATAGTCAAGGTAAGGTAAAAGGTCAATGATACTTTTGGTGACTTAAATTTTGCATTTTTAACCAATGCTGCCATTCCTTCCTGAATGAAATCTTTTATGTACTGATTATGAACCAGAGATTACAGAGGATAAGTCCCACAAACTGAAATGGCATTTATGATGCTAATTCTCATCAGCATTTTTGAAAATCAGTCTGCTAGTTTCAGAAACTGAACTATGCTTTTAAACTGGAGTATTTTTACTAGCTAATGCTGGACCACAGTTCATCCATCAAATCAAGAATACCAGTACCTATGTACCCTCTGCACTTCTGCTTCCACATTCTTGCACACAAGCAATGACCTTAATTAGTTAAATTAAAACAGCAAGACACACACGATAATTCCTTTTTAGACCAAACCAGTTCCGAAAATGACAACTGATGCAAAATTAATTAAACTAAGGCAGATGTAGGGGAGGAAAAGGAGAAATAATATATTTAGAATTTGAAGAGAAGTAATTAGTTTTGGCAGGTTATTTATTTATGTAAATTGAAAAATTAGCTGTACTACACACAGGCAGCAGAAACAGTATCTGCTTTATTGCCTACCTACAACAAAAGAAAATTTTTGGTAAAATATCCAATTGCATTTCAATCCAAAGTTCACAGTACTTCCTCTGACAGTATGTAGAAGAGCTTCCCACATGGAAACATCCACAGCTAACTACAAACAGAAGACAGTATGCCAAAAGACAAGCCTACTAATCTACAGGATTTTTGTTTGCTTGCATTACCTGAAAGCAGGTTGTGGTGAGGCAGGGGTTGGACCCTTCTCCTATGTTTGGGGCAGGATCAAATACCAAGAATGATCCTGCCCTTTCTCAGCAGAGAGAATCTTTTCCCTCAGAGATTTCAAAGCCTCTCTCAGTGGTTCCTACGAACTTGCATGACAACATATAACATTAATGGGAAGGCACAAGGATCCTTGGCCAGGCACTAAGTGGGAAGATAAGTCCTCTTAACAGTCCTACAATTTGAGAACCTGTGGAGAAGAAAAGCTTACAGTATTTCAGCTGCATTACAGAAGCAATCCAGGCAAAGAAAAGAGTTGTGTGGAAGAGGATCTCAGAGTCCTCAGCTACGACTTTACTTTCAGTGGAATTTCCAACTCTGAAATAGCTTATGATCAAGGGGCAGTAAACAAGGCCCCATGGGGTAACAGCCACTCTTAAATACTGATTTTCAAATTGTTCTTCAAAGATGGAAAAAGAATCATCAGCTCCTCTCGAGGGAGCCTTGAAAGTTTTCTCTCCATAACCAAAGTTTAATATCCATTTTTGGTCACTATGCAGTGAAAGAATAATTAGTTTAGGCAAAGCATGCTGCCAGTATTTCAGCTTTATACCTAAACCTAAGCATAAGCACCATGTACCCCTTGCAGAACACGGAAAATGGGCTATTCAGCAGCTTCCAACCTTGCTAGACCCAGGAGTAGAAAAAGTTAATTTCAAACACATACACAGAGAGATGTTGGTGTCCTGGACATCAACATGGACATGCTTACATGATTAGCATGAGGCAGTAAAAGAATAGCCTGGTGCTTAGAGAACTCCATCACAATTAGAACAGAGGCTTATGTGATAGTAATTAGAGTTATGGGTTTGGTTTATGTATCTGGGACAGGAGGTCAGTTACTATCAAATTACTCAGTGGCATCTAACGTAAACTGGCAGCTATCTTTAACAACAGGAATTAAATCAATATTCTCATGTAACTATCCACTGACCTCCAAGATTAGCTTTGAGTAACATTCATCAAATACCTAAAGATTTACACAGATTACAACAGAAATATTTGAGTAGCAACTTCAGATAGATTTAGGGACTTCAATTCTGCTTAGTTCTGCTTCAGGCACCACAGTCTTTTAGGAGATACAGCCCGTCACCTCTGCACCTCTGTTTCTTGATTTCCAGACCTACCAAACTGTTAAGTCATACTTAACATCTGCACTGTCCAAGAAAATCACCAGCCCAAAGGCAAAGCTTGAGGTACAAGGTAACAAAAAAGAACAGTTATTATCACTATTCACATTCACTGTTTGACTCACAAAGCCTTTGAACCTTTGAAGCACCTGAGCTGCATTTTACTTTGGAGGTACTGCAGTCCACTTTTTCTGCTCAGAAGCACAACATAACAGGTAGCAGGACTATAAGCTGCTTTATAGATGCTGTAAGTACAAATAGCCCTCACCCATTTGTTGCACTGGAATTAAAACCATCTAGTTATTTATTAAATGCATGGCACAGCTGCAAATGATTATGTTGTCAGAGGGATTCTATCTTTAGAACTGAAATATCCCTTTAACATAAGTAATGCAGGTGAAAAGGAACAATACTGTAATTGTGTTGTGATCATTACAATGCAGAGGCTATCATGTCCAAAAATTACAATCAAAAATAATCTAACACTTCAGAGATTCCCCCGTAAGCAAAAAGACACAAACAATAAAAGGAGATTTAATACACCTGTGTGTATACTTGCTCAGCAAAACAGAGGAGGATTTTATACTAAGTTACACTGATGATTCGGAATATTACTTTGAAGAAATCTTTCATTTTCATTTTCAGATTTAGACAATTCAAGATTTCTTGGTGTACCATTGAATGAGATTCAACTCCTACATGGAGAAAAGCAGCTCTCTCAGATTAGATATAACACATACCTTCCTTGTAGCAGCAGGGAGGTATCGTAAATCACACGTTATCTGTCTACATTTGGAGGGTAGGAATATCTCTGATGGTTAATTCAATCTGTTCACCTGTATGCATATTCAGCTCCCAGCAGCAGTCTTGATTCTATCCTTTCCAGTCCATATTCTTTTCTGATTGTTTTACTTAAGCATTCAAATTAGCATATTTACCACTCCTGGAAAAAAAATTCCCCAGATAACAGCACGGGATTTTAAATCTTTATGTGCAACTAATATGATGGTCAAATAAATCTAATTTAAATGAACTACACAGTTCTTGGCCTTAAAGAACCAAAGTTACAGCATGGAGGAATTACCTTGTTTACTCCAGTTCTTGCTTCCTTCTTAAAAGACCAACATTTCAACACACTTTTCAATTCAGAAGATATTTAACAATCTTTTGAAAGAGTAGCATCTTTCTCCCGGACCGTTAGATAAAGGTTATGGTTTAAGAGTTAGTCCTAGAAATAGGGTTACCACAGGAGATTGAATTTAAAAAAAAAAAACAAACACAAAAAAACTGTTGCAAGTGAATGCTATTTTTTTTTTTCTTTCTCTTTTCCTGTCTGAGACTGATGGTTTTGGCAAAGTGGATGGCATAATATCATGGATTTTGAAGGAGACTGTCAGCCAGGATATGTGGTCCCCACATGATAATACTTGCCACTGCCAGGTGGTTATAAAGAAATCAGTCTTTAAAGAAAAAGCCTTCTCTTTCTACTTCTCCACTGTAAAATAGTTACCACAAAGTTTAACTATTTTGAAGTTGAGGCAAGTTGTTCAAAGATACTCCAAGCCAAGAAATTCTGGCTCAGATTAGGAATTAGAAATTCAATTGCTATTTAGATGCACAGATCTGGCTTTGTACTGATGTCTTGTGTTTTTACTGAATGTAATTTTCTTTAATGCTTTTAAATGAATTTTAATCAACAACAAAAGTTAGCGGTCCAAAAATAAAGGCTTTATATCAGTATTTTACTACCTTTCTGTTCCGCCACTTTGTCAGGATCTTTGCTGCAGTCTACATAGCATAGTCAGATGAAAGTCAGGCAAGACTTGGAAAAAAAAAAAAAAGCAATCTGTAGCATTCAAATATTTTAATAAATCAAAATGATTCCTGTAGAAAGCAAGTTCTTTTTTTTTTTTTGCTAAATTATGTCAATACTGTCAGAAAGAGATACATATACACAGACAGCAAGTCTCTTAGGAGTCATCACTGACACACTGGTATGGTTTCAAGAGCATATTTATTTTTCCGGTTTCTTGGTAAATTAAACAAACCTGAAAGACCTTGATATCTATTATGACATAAAAGAAACATATAAAAGGACATATTTTTCATATAATACCATCTTCATAGTCCTAGTGGTACACACAGCTAGTAGTACGCTTGAGAAGATCAACAAGGAGGTGCTAAGAAATCATGAAAAATGTAAGGGGAAAGCAGGCTGCCAAGCCTCTCTAAAGAGAGCTATGACAATCTACAAGCAACATCACAGGTGTGCATAGAGAGCACTAGTTTCATTATGGATGCTGGTTTCAGTGGAACTTCCTCATTTGGTCTAGTGCCAGCTGCAGCCTGCGAACATTTAGCATCTTTACTGCTTCCTTTTGTGAACAACCAAATCTCATGAAAAGATAATGTTAAATTCCCACTGAAACTCCACCAGTTTTTGCTTAGCCGATAGACTCAGTAACTTTCTCCTAAAGTTTTTTCAGATAGATGTTCTGTTCAACTTATAAATTATTTGAGTTTAACTTCAGCCTCTGGTGAATCCAAACGACACAAGCATTAAAAAAAATAATAATTTAATTAGGAGTCCTTTAATAATTGCTAAGAAATTAGAAAACTGCCCAACACAGTTCCAAGCAAATCATTTATTTGGGTTCCCAGAATAAAGAACTGAGTTAAATATGATTGTTTGGGATTGGATGAATACCATAATCATTTTAAAAGGAAGTACAAGGAATAGAGACTGAGATACAGCATATTGTAAAATCTTGCAGCTAGGATATTCCTGTGTCTGCTGAAGTTACTAACTACAGGGTGGGAACCAACAGTAAAGTGGTATCCAAGAATCTAATGTACACTGGTTCCCATCTCTGAATTGCTGAAGTGCTCATTCAGTAGTCAGTATTCCAAGCTTATTCAATATTTAGCAGTGAATTTTCTTCCAGTATAGTTTCCATATCTTTTCCTTGCAAATTATCATTCACTAGCCCTTCAGTAAAATTACTGAGTCTCCAAAGGCATTCTGAAACTAAAAACAAGCAAACGAATTTATCCCTTATTCATTTATCATAATCAATCTTTTTATTTATTAGATGCAAGTAATTTCCATCGCATCACCTAGAATGATAGGACCATTTTCTTGGGTAGAGTTCTGCTTCCATAACCAAAAACTATAATTTGTGTTGATTTTTTTTTTTTTCCCTGCTGTCTTCTATCTCATTTTCCAGATAGCTCCAAGTATCTCTGAGGTTTTATAAAGAAAAATAATGTTATATAAGCTGTGCTATGAATTTATGAAGAAAAAAAAAATCAAGTTTTAATTTTGGGAAAATGCACCTAATCAAGGGTACTGAATTGCATAGGCAAATTAGATAGATTCATTCCTCACTTGCTTAGTGATTGTGAGGCTTAACTCACAATCACTATATGTAGACCATGTTGTGGACATGGAAGTTAGCCGCAAATTTCTAGTCTGAATCTTTAGACGTATAAAGACTTTATCATTCAGCCAAATATTAAGTTTTTCATCCAAAGAAGGATAGCATTTAAAGCAATTAGCCAAATACATTTTTCCATGTTCTTACTGTCAAAAATATTGAGTCATTTAGGAAAATGTATTCAAAAAGTGTAGCTGCACCAAGCTGACATTCAGCATGGGAACTTTCTGGAGCCAAGTGGTTAATTCTGGCAACTGAAAAAATAGATTCTTTTGAAGGAAATAACCTTTAAATATTGCATGGTTCTCAAGTATTGTGGAGCTCCCATAATTGGCAGTCTAATCAGGCCTTCCTACAATTGCATGAGTGCTAATGTTTAACAAAAATTGGAAATAGTTCTCTCCTTTGCTTTCTGTGTCATTATGCTTTAAATTGTTATCACTGAATGCACATATATTATTATTATTATTATTATTATTTTTTTAAGAAAAGCACACATGAACATTAAGCATTGGTAAGAAAAGGAAACAGTAATCTGAGGCACAAAGCCTGTGCATCTCATGTATACTACTGAAAAAGGCCAATTTGTCTCTAGGTTACTTGCGCCAGCCTAAGCAGAGCTTTATGTAAAAAGTCTAATGATTTGATGAGCAGTATCATGCTGCTGACTACAAATTATTCCTACTTCAAAGGATGATAGCATCCTTTCTAACAATTACACAGAGGGATTGAGAGATGTGGAAGGGAGGCAAATGAAAAAAAGAGAGGACAAAGAAAAAGGGAGTGAAAGATGGCTTTTCTGGAATGATTTCCATTATATTGGGATCATTTCTGAATTTTGAGGCAAATTTTAAAATGCCATCTTTCCATCTGTAGGGAGAATTCCTTTAATATTCCATTCTAGAGAGATTGTTTGTTTAAAGAAAAAAAACAGAGACAAGTTTCTTTAAAAAAGTTTTAAAAGGTTGAAAGTTCAAGCCAGTACTTAGATCCATGCCCTGTCAGAATCCAGATCCATGTCTGAATGTTGCCCTGACAAGCATGCATACAGTAGTTTCTGCAGTGAGAGGCCAGCCAGTAGCAACTGTGAAAGCTGCTAACCTGAGAGCCTGAGCTCTGACCAGATGGTTTTCAACCTGTAAAAAGGTTTGACACAGTGTTTGTTCCAGTCAGAGGAGGGTTTCCATACTACAGTTGTCTTGTGTCCTAATAAAACACTGTAGCAGACCATGCAAGGGTTAGGGTTGGAAAAAAACATTTGTTTTTTAGGTGGAAACTCCATGCTCACAAAGCAATGTTAGCAAGCTTACAGAGGATTAAGTTGTTCTTCAGGAGGTACCTTCAGTAAAAGTAGGAAGGAGTTTCAAAAGTAACAGTGAGCAACCCCGCAACATTTGCCTGAGATCTGTCAGCATGCAAGTCTACTCTGTTAGCAGAAGACACCACAGTGTGCAACCCAAGCAGCAGCAGTTTCCACAGAGCAGCTGTGGATGTGGGTCAGGGTCTGCCCCAAGTCAGGGCTGAGCTGGTCATCCTCTGATCCCAAACACCAGGTCAATGCTTGGATGACTGAACCCAGGCCTTTCAGGAAGGCAGTGCCATGCACCTCAGCCTTACAGGCACTTATTTTCTTCCTCCGCAGCTTGCACCCAAAGAGAGCTCCTTCCCATTAATCTCTCTCTACTGTAACAAATTATAAAGCACCAGCAACAGATGAAGCTCAGCAAACTCCAGAAAGCTATTATGAGGGAACTGCAATGTATTAAACATAGCTCAGGATTGTGAGGCCCTTAAATAACAGTATGTCATGGTTTTGTAATTTTTGCTATTGGTATTCCACATCATAACATCATGTGGAGCACAGAGAAGAAGAACTACATGTCCCAGAGGACCTCACGGTCAAAGAGGAAAATACGTCACAGAAGCAACGCTCGCTCTTTCTCACTGCCTGGCAGCGGGTGTGGGTGTGCTTCCAAGCCATGCACCTTCAATTTCAAAGTAGGCTTCTCGGACTTCGGAAACCTCTCTTTCTGTCTCTTACTTCACTTGATTTATTAGCCTCAATTTCAATTAGACTGTATTATATTGTGCTATCTTGCATTCTGATATCATAGTTAGTAAAATAAGTTTTCCTCCTTAGATCGTTGCCACTGCTCTGTTTGTTTCCTTGAACCCATCTCCCATCTCTCTACCCCTTTTCCCCTTCCCATTTTTGGGGGCTGGGGGGCCCACGTGCCTACTGCCCCCCTGTCACGGACACAGATTGATCTAGATAACTCTGTGACACAGTAGCATCTGTTTGGGGATATTTGTCAACAAATGTTAGTATATTTATTAAGAAATCATCTAAAAAATTATAATTTTTAAATTTAAAATTATAAAAATTTATAATTTAGCTCCTTCTCAGCATAATGATGGCCAGCTGCCTCCAGGCTCAGGCTTGACTCCATGTCAGAGCTACCCGCTGGCCTGGTACAAATAGACTCATTAAAAAAACCACTGCTGCTGTGGACTCAGGCTGTATTTCTTCCACTAATGGCTCAGTTTATGCCTCCCCCTCTTGAACAAATAGAGGAGCAGCCTCCAGAGAGGAAGATATCCCCCCTTACACACATTCCACACATATGAATGCAGGCAGCACACTGTGAGATGAAGGAAAGCAGAGGAGAAACATTTTCCCCCACACAGGAAAGGGAAGGTATATTCAAGCCAGTTGTATCACATAATACAGGTGCTGAGCGATCACACTATTTATTAATTGGATCAGAAAAAGAATGCAGCCCAGGGTATGCAGTCTTTACATTAGACATATTCAGACACAGATCCATGTGCAGAGCCTGACATCTAAACAAGCAACAGTCAAATCTGGGAGGAAGAAAAAGACACTGAAGGAGGCAGTTAAACAAGAACAATACAACTGTTTTCAAGTCCCATTAAGCCTTGTTTCTTTTCTTGATTCAGCTGGGATTGTGACTATTGCTGAGTGTAACAGAGCTGCTCAGCAGGCAATTGTTTTCAGTTTTCCTTTATAGAATTTCCTTTCAGATTTGCTTTCTGGTTGTTAGTGAAAGTAGTATTGTAGGTACAAACAGCTTTTAGAATCATTGATATTAGGAGAGCAAAAAAATCTCACATCTTCCCACCTGGACCTTTTGAAATGTCTAATAACACTACTGTGCTTCTTTGACTTAAAGCTTTTGTTCTGTTCTGAGGGCTGACAAAAGGCTGATTCTTGCACTGGAGAGCACAACATCAAAGGACATTAGCAATAAATATCATCAGAGGTGGCAAAAAAGCACAGAGTAGTTAAAAAAGGAATGTAAAAACATAGGCCTAAAACACCTTTGTCTACTCTCCAAAACCAAACCCTGGTAACAGCACAGAACGACATTTCTGTGAACTCAACAAGCATTAGTAACTCCTGAAACGACTCTAAAACAATACAGTTCACACTCAGGAAAAGAGAAGTAGAAGGAAGCCTTCAAGCTTATGCGTTGTGAAGACTGAACTGTTACTAAAGTCACTATTCATTATTTGAGGGATTCATGTTCAAGTACCTGATAAACCAGGGCACTACACACTCACATAACTAAGAGGCTCTACAAAATAAAGTATCGTTCCCACATCTAACTCAGTAGCTGTATTTTACATGATTTGATCAAGTCTCTAACTGCAAGGCTAGAGAAAGTCACTATCTCATCCACCTCTAGCCCAGTGAATTGTCTTCTTTCCTACATAATGTCTCACCAACAGTCAGAAGTACATGCTGTGTCTTCCCACATTGCTTCCTGAGGTGGACTGTGCTTTCATACTTCATTCACATCAGTGCTTACATTTCAATCATCCTCTACTCATGCATTTCTTGCAAGATATTGGTCTAATAAGTCTAAAATCTGCATGTATATGATTATTGTAACCAGCTATTTGCAGTATAATACAATAAAGCAAGAGCCCAAGTTCCACAGAACTTGCAATAATACAATGCCGTAATTATCAAGATATTCACACCTAATAGCCCTACAGCCAACATTTATCATGTTTTCAAACCCAACAATCACGCTGCATATAATACCACCCCATGAGAAACAGGAACCAGATCCACAAAATCTACTCTCCCTCACTATCAGTGAGTTAGGCCCCCTCCAGTGCATGCTTTCTCTGTTAAGTCTTCCATTTCCAGTACAGTATAACAACTTCAGTAAACTTGATACCCTATCCCCTCTCAAAGCCCACTGGCCAAACATTTTCACAAGAGGTTAAATCTCAGTTCAAACCACCTCAGGTTAGGTCAGACCTAAAATTCCAATCTCATACCACCTCTAGACTAATTCAAAGAAAAGGCAATCAGGTGAAATGAAAGTTGTTTTATCCCTGAAAAGAGATTCTTCTCAGATAAGAATTCTGAAGCAGAAACCAAAATACCTGGCCCTCAAATTTTGGGCCTGCCCTAGTATTTAGTGTTTCCTACTTACTTGCTCTGAATTGCCATTTGTAACCTGGAATGTAACCCAAGGTGCCTAACTTAGAGATCACTGCAAAGTCTCTAGGCACACAAGCCAGACTTGTGCCAGAACCCACAACACTCCTGACTTTTGGATGTAATTTATGGTGTGAGACCTAGAATCAGCAGTTCTTCATATTCTTCATACACCCTTGCTCTGCTCAAACCCGCACTGATAGTCCATCATGCTCAATTTCAGAGATGGAATTTTACAAAATTTTCATATACCTTTCAAAAGACTTATAATTTAAATCTACTGCCTGACTTGCCGCACTATTAATTTTGCTCTGAGAGCATTACAACCGTGCTAAACCAAGTTAACACAGGACAGAATGAGCACCTAGAGTTTTAGGTTATTCCTTCTCTGACTATATACCTCCCAGGTGTATACTGTTTATTTACAGACAAACTTGAGGTCTCTAGATAGCCTCTCTCTATTTTCTATTATCTCTATTTTCTATTTATCTCTATTTTCTATCTCTAGATAGAAAAATGATTAGTAATCATTTTTCATTACTTTTCCCAAACCTCCCTTTCAACTCTCAGAGCTTAACCTTTGCTAGAAACATACTCTTTAAAACCCCCATAATTCCTTAACATAAAAGAACCAGCCCCATTTCAGCTTTCAAAAGAAGCTGAACCGGCACACCTGCTAATCATTACTATTTTTCAATTACACCTGACCTTCTCTTGTTCTTAAAGAGCCTTAGCCACATCTAGCCTATTTAGAGAAGAACAAACAACAAACAAACAAACAAACAAAAAAAACCAGCAATACGTTATTAGTGTAGCTAATAATGGCTATGAGTGAGACACTAGTTAAGTATCTTTTTAGGAGCATTAACGATTTAGAGTATGGAATGGTGTAAACTATAATTATGAAGGTTTAGAAATGCAGTTTGGAGGAAAACGAGTATACAACAGGGAACACCCTCTGTAACATGTTCACTATGTACTGAAATATTTTTGCCAGCTCCATACAGCTAAAAAACTTCTTCAAAACTGCTATAACAGTTTATTAGAACTGGTTTGGTATCTGAGTGAATTGAAGAAATCTAGATTAAGTTTAATTCAAAGACATAGTCCTTTGAAGCACATGTACAAATTCTTCAGACAGATAATCTGTTTCACTGCTAGAGGACAAGCTGGCTTTTTCTCTACCGATGTAGACTAGTTTATTTACCTTTCTTTCCGTAATCAAAAATGTTCAAAACTGTACACAATTCTGTGTAAACTGAGTGTTTGGTTCCTGCATAGCTTAAAAAATTCTGTGGTTACTGTAGTTCAGCCATCACAAAAAAAGTTTGCATGTGTACTGTCAGGTACCAGTTCTTCATTTTAAGACATTAAGATTTCTAATTAAATTGTTTCCCAATTAGATACTACACCAAAATCAATGGACACCTCCTTTGCAGCAAGACACCAAAGCAATGTTCCAAAGCCTCACTGATTCCTAGAGGGCTGAGCCAGTCCAGAAGGACCTACTGTGTAAAATCTTTGTAGGAAGGGAGGGTGGATTTTCAAAAAAAAAATCTCAAAGGAAGTGGCTTTCCTCTAAGGGTTACATGCATTTATGAGACTGCAAAGGATGCTATGTGCTTCAAGTATTACAGCTGCTGCTTTCTTATCCTGTTTGCCACTGGGAATTAAAAGCCTTATCAACACAAATGTAAGTAGTTTCATATCTGGGATTTCAAAGGTGAGCATAAAAAAAGCTAAGGCTTATCTAATGTGTGCCCAAATGTTCCCAGCTCTCAATATGCTAAACCTGTGGCCCTCACTCTCTGTCCTCCAAAGGATGTAAATTCTTAGCCAAATTGTAGAACATTTCTCTTGTCCAAGATGCATCAAATCATCCACAGTGATTCTGAGAAGAATAAATGATATTTCTGCTGTGCCAGCATCTGGAAAGCAGCCTGCTTGGCAAGACTGAAGAGCAGTCTTTCTAATTGCATGTTCAAATACTTTAACATTGCCATTCCATATGGATTAATCATTTGGTTCAGAGCAAACTGCAGAAATACCCCACAATAAAGGTGTTGGAATGAACACCCTTACCAGTGTCAGGATACTGAGGCTAAAAATGCCTTAAGTTTGAAAGCCACTGGTGTTAAATATCTTTCAGATCCAGGCAGGTTGAGTTCAAACAAAAAGAAACAAATGCATTGCAAAACTGAACCAATGATTTAATAAGCTACATGTGCTTAGACTGATTAGCTGAATAGACTGAGCAGTTCCAATACACATAATGTTATGCACTCAAGTATTCATACAAATAATTCATAGCCACAAAACCTTTTAAGGCTTTTTCATTACAAGGGTATCCTGGGACATTTCCTAAGAGAGGAGTGCAAGTGCAAGACACTTTACTTTGCCAAGTACTATGGAATTGTCACAGGAAATCAGGAGTTGTATAGCTTAAATATCCCTCAGCATACCCTGGACTCTGATTAGTAAGAATTGAATGGCAGCAGTGGAGATACTCAGTTTAATTATCAGTTTTGCTGCATTTCTAATAAGCTCTTAAAATATAATTTTGGAAGAAGAGTTTTGTCTCCTCTAGGGAAAGGTGATAGAAATGAGGAAAATTCCAGTTTGTCAAGCCTGGACATTTCTCTAGAAGTTAAGTTTGCAGTATATTGATAGGAGGGCAGCAGAGCAGCATTTGTGTAAATGATAATGCACTTTACTACTAGTATTTTACACTTTTCTGAGGACGCAAACCATTTCTACATTGAGTCACAGCTCTGTCAATCCCAAGCTCGCCTGCTAAGGCTGAGGTATCAATAGCATGGATATCCATGATTTCATGGATGTCTATTAGGAAATAAGATCATCAATTAATTTCAGGCAGCTACTGCGGTAACTGTTTTCAGCCAATGACTGCGTTGTAAAGATTGGAGCTTGACTTCACTACCTAATCAATGCTTCATTAAGTTACAGGAACCATTCAGTCACCATTTTAAACATGCATATGTAATTAGATGTACTGTAGCAACAGGAACTAGGATTTTGTTTGCTCTAGCTTCCTTTCCCTCAGGCTCTACTTTGTCACTCTGCAAGCAAGAAATGGCACTAAAAGCCTTTCCTCTGGCCAAAGGAATGTCTTGGGAAGATGTATCTGAGGACACAAACCAGTTAATGAATCCTGATATGGACTAAGTTCTGAAATATATTTGCAAAAGTAATTCCCTAGTAAAGGTGGTAATTTATTAAAAAGAAACCTAGGATTCCATGACCAAAAAGGAGGTCAGGTAACCGGCTCTTTCCAGTACACACCTATTTTCCTCATCTAATTTGAATATAAGCAATCAAAGAGCTGTTAAATTAATGTTCTATGTTTGTTATTCGAATCCAAATGCAAGCAAGGCATGGGAGAAAGGGGAAGAGAGTAAGCAAGTCTTAAAATCCCCCCCCTTTGTTTTTCCCATTCCCTCCCTTGTATTTCATAAAGCTCATCATCCCATGAGGTGCAGTTCTGAGATGGCAGCCCTGGTGTTAAGGAGTTACTGTTTACATTGCTATATGTGCTTCTCAAAAGGAATCACATTACAACAACAAGAGAATAAAGCTCACTAGAATAAGTAAAACCAGTGCATCACATTCTCTGATTAACATTTTTGTAGTCACTTGCTTATCTTGCTTCTTTTCAGGGAAGGACTTTATTCAGTGTAACTGTGTGCAAGACAAGCTGCACCAGGCTGCTCTTGATGTCTTACCATAAGTGGGATCATTTTTGGATGAAAGACTTAGCCATGCTGCAGAATTCTGACAAACTGAGCTTGTGTGTAAGTTACACTAAATATATTTCCCCACTTATGGGAATAATTTCCTCTCCCATATAATTAGAACTGAGAAGGGAGAGCAATTGCAACTCAGAAAAAAAATGCTGAGATTACAAAATATTTTCTCTTATAAAATATGTAATTTTGGTAAAACGATCCTTCTTTGTACTTTACAATAATTATAATTGAAATTTACAAATGGAATAAGCATTTAGAAAGTAAAATGGAAACCTTTTCATTTGAAAACACTAAATGGGGTTACTCAATTTTTTTCCATATCTATTTTTAGAAACAAAGAAACAAGAACAGACAATTTCCTCCTTTTAAATCTCAAATAATTGCCATCTTATTAATGACTTCATTCTTCAAGGGACAGTACAGAAGCAGAGACGGGTAGCTGAAGAATTCAAACTATGTCTAAAAAAGAAAAAAAAATTCAAAGCTTGTCTTGGTAGATATGAAATATTTCACTTGCCTTTGCACTGGAAGGCAAAGAGCATATAGAGGTGCCTCTTTGCTTCCTCTAGTTCACTGCCATTTTGAGGTCAATATCAGCTAACAGGAGTTGCTGCGGGATCAGCCTATCCAGTCTGTATCCTATATCTTTGTGGCCCTGAGGAGTTAGATGACTACTTTCTCATTGTTCTTCTTTTTCATACTGAGTAATGGAAGGAATGCATCTGATTCTGCCTCCTGGTGTAGTAGTCTGATGTCTACAGTCTGTCAACAGTAGCAAGAGAGCTATATTATAGACTCTTGGTGAAGAGGACTTGTTGTCTACTTAAAACTTTTTTTTTTTTTTATTTCACATGTGGTGTTTTCTTTCCCTGATCAGTACATCTGGAAATGGAGTATTTCATTTACTATGCTGTTCTGATGACTTCTGAAATAAAAAAAAACATAATCAGATTTTTGGGTGCTTCCCCAAATCAAAGCTCCAAATCATCCAAGCTTCATCTTTAGCTAACTTCATCCTTTCACAACACTTCAGTATTATTTTATTTAGTGTTCTAAAGTTGCAGGAAGCCAAAGCACTGTAATGCTTTGATGTTTCTAAAGCTTTGAAGTTCTTGTTTCCTATTACTGCTGTCTTCACTTCACTCTATACTCACAGCCAAACGATCTCTTGTACATTTCCCTTTGAAATGTTGCACAGGCACTCACTGACAGCTTATCTTACCAGGAGCAGAAAGGGATAGAGAACCAGGGCAGAGGAGAAAGTGAAAATTAACTAGTTATTTTTCAGCCTGTTCTGAACTTGCAATATTCCATCACATGCAAAAATATATCTGCATGGCTAAAAATGAAATCTGCCTACTTCTTTTCCCCTTTTTTATAATCATAGATTGGTTTGGACCAGAAGGAACCTTTGAAGATCATCTAGTCCAAACCTCCCGTCACTGGCAGAGACTAAATCATGTTGTTCAAGTTCCCATCCAGACTGACTTCGAATGCTTCTAAACACAGGGCTTCCAAAACTTCTCTGTTCCACTGAGTTAACACTGTCACTGTAGAATATTCTTTTCCTTATACTCAATCCAAATCTACCCAGTTTCAATTTAAAACAATTGCCCTTTTTCCTATCCAGACCCAGGAATACAGTCTTTCTCCATCTTTATTATAAGATCCCTTAACATATCGAAAAGCTGTAATGAGGCCTCCTCGGAGTCTCCTCAGGGCTGAATGAGCTCAGCTCCCTCAGCCTGTCTTTTTAGGAGAGGTGCTTCATCTTTCTGATCATCTTCATGGCCTTCTCTGGATCTACTCCAATAGCTCTACGTCTTTCCTGTGCTCAGGGCCCTAGGCCTGGACAAAGTACTCCAGACAGGGCCTCATGAGGGCAGAATGGAAGGGAATAATCACCTCCCTTGCCCTGCTGGCTATGCTTCTTTCTATGCAGAACATTCCTATTTATGCAGCAATCATACACCTCATAATTTTGAAGTACTATAGATGGACCACTTAAAAACCTAAACTAGGCTGTGAAATAACAGTTGAGAGCAGCACTAGAAAAAACAAAGTGGCTGAATAACTTGGGAATCAGAAATTAAGAGAAGCTTAGTGAAATATGAGGATGAAAAAACTATGTTTACCCTGTGCTTTTTGCATTAATTTGTTCTAGAAGACACTGACTAGTAGTTCAGATATGTCTCTTGATTTTCTGAATACTGGGGTCCAATCATTCTTCTGAATGATCCAGAAAGAGGACAGTGTCATTCAAACCATTCTTCCTTTTTAATACCTGTGTCAATCTAGGCATTACATTCAAGGTCCCGGATAGTGAGTGTGGTCAAGCTATAAAGCAGCCATCTTAAAAATTATATCCTATTTGACATGAAGGCAATTTGTAACTGTTCATTGCTTACATTAAGCACATCTGAGAATGTACACTAAAGCCAAAGATTAAAGTGATGCCTACTTCATGAAGTCACATTACACTTGGTGTTAATCTGCTCATTTCTTTCCTGATTATAGTACTCTTAGGCATGAAAAGGACATCAAATGCCTGGGGAACTGAATGAAAAACAAGTCTTGAATTTAAAGACTTCTTAAATTAAATGTCTGCAAAATATGATTTTCAAGATTGGAAGTTTTATCTTAACTTTCATCTTCATGCCTCAGTCCTCTACTAGACATTGATACTTGCAAAAGACTATTTACTATCCACTCTGTTGTGGACAAGAAAGAGATTTTATAAGGATTATAGTACTATGCTAGTAAACAGGAGAAGGACTAGAAGCAGCTATTCAGTCTTTGTTTAAAACCACTTCTGCCTGTGCAGCTGATTAATGTACTTCTCAGGTTAGCTGGAAGCAAGAAATGCATTCACCTAAACTGCAAATTAATCAGCACTGCAACACAGTTCTCTGTGTTATACTGATTAATTATGCTACATAATTATGTAGATTTAATCTTTCTATGTGATGGATTTGGATAGGATAGCATTACTGAAATGTTGCGTTCTACAAAATTTAGGAACTTTCTACAATCACTTCAATTGTCAAAAAATTCCACAGGATTCTCTCTTGGGGAAATTCTTCACCAGTAATTAGAAAACCCGTGTATCCTCACTGAGGTATTTTAAAGCAGTATTTCAGTGGTCTTATTTAGGAATTATTATCACAACTGATAAGTTCAAAAAATACTATAAGATACGTACTATAAGAAAGAACAGGCTCTCTGCTGCTGATCACGCCATTCACTCTAACTCACTGTTGGTTTAATTTTACTTCAGACAGTTCCACAGAAAATATTTTTTTCTTCAAGAAAAGCAACAAGAAATCTTCACGTCTTCTTTTGTTGTTGTTGTTCCTCATTTTTTTATTTTTTATTTATGTTTTTTAAACAGACATGCAGGCTTCTTTACAACATCTCATATCAGGCACACCAAAACAGTTGTGCATTTTCTACAGAAAATGTGGGTCCCCTACTAAACGAGGTGGGTGCCTTGGTAACAAGAGATGCTGAGAAGACAAAGATTCCAAATGCCTTCTTTGTTTTAGATTTTATTGCCAAGACTAGCTCTCAGGAATCCCAGAACCTGGAGGTAAGAGAAAGTCTGGGTAAAGGAAGACTTCCCATTGCTTGAGGAAGATCTGGTCAGAGGGTCTCTAGCCAAAAAATCAATATGCACAAACCCATGGGCCTTGATGGGACCCACCAATGTGCTGAGAGAACTGGCAGAGGTGATTGCTGAACCACTCTCTATCGTCTTTGAAACATCCTGGCAACTGGGAGAGGTACCTGAAGACTGGAGGATAGCCAGCATCACTCCAGTCTTCAAGAAGGGCAAGAAGGAGAATCCAGGAAACTACAGGCCAGTTAGCCTCACTAGAAAGGTGATGGAACAACTTATTCTGGATACCCTCTCCAAGCAACTGGAAAAGAAGGTTATCAGGAGTAGTCAACAGGGATTCACTCTGTCATCACCAGCTGAGTAGATATGGGGAAAACAGGGGATGTTGTGTGCCTTGACATCAGCAAGGTGTTTGACACTGTCTCACACAACATCCTTGTCATGAAATTTAGAAAGTGCTGGGTCCAGTCTTATTCAACATCTTCATAATGACCTGGATGAAGAGTCCACTCTCAGCAAGTTTTCTGATGATACAAAGCTGGAAGGATTGGTCAGCCTGTCATTCAGTCATTCATGCCTGAATGCTGCACAACCACTCAACAAGATCTGGACAGACTGGAGAATTGGGCAGGGAGGAACCTGATGAGGTTTAACAAGAACAAGTGTAGAGTCCTGCACCTGGGGAAGAATAAACACATGCATCAGTACAGGATAGGGAACAATGTACTGCAGATTAGCTCTGTGGAGAAGGACATGGGGGTCCTGGTGGCCATGAGCCAGTAGCATGCCCCCGTAGCCAAGAAGGCCAATGGTATCCTGGAGTGCATTAAAAAGATTGTGGCCAATCAGCTGAGGGCAGTGACCCACCCCCTCCACTCTGCCCTGGTGAGGCCACATTTAGACTACTGTGTCCAGTTCTGGGCTCCCCAGTTCAAAAAAGATAGGGATCTCCTAGACGGACTCCAGTAGAGGGCCGCAAAGATGACTAAGGGCCTGGAGCATCTCCAGTATGAGGAAAGGCTGAGTAACCTGCGTCTGTTCAGCCTAGGGAAAAGAAGACTGAGAGGGGATATGATCAATGTTTATAAATATCTAAAGGGAAATGGGAGGCAAATGGACAAAGCCAGGCTCTTCTTAGAGGTGTGTAGCAATAGGACAATGAGCAATGGCCTAAAACTTGAACATAGGAAGATTCATACTAACATATGGAAGACCTTCTTTATGGTAAGGGTGACAGAGCACTGGAACAGGTTGCCCAGAGGGGGTGTGGAGTCCCCTTCAATGGAGACATTCAAGATTTGACTGGACACCTACCAGCGCAACCTTCTGCAGGGTACCTGTTTTAGCAGAGGAGTTGGACTCTATGATCTCTTGAGATCCATCCCTTTCAATCCCCGTGATTCTGTGATAAAATAAACAGTGACTTTAAAGACAATTTTAGTTTCTCCTGTCATTAAATTAATGGGTTTTTTTAGCCAGCGCATCAAAATTAATGCTGATTTTTTACTAAGGACTCTCCATTTGACCAGTCAGCAGTCTGTAGTCTGCTCATTAATAAATTACAAGAAGGGCTAAGATGAAAGGAAGGAAATGCAAATTGTGCTAGGGTCTTTGTTTAAGTAAGATTTGCAGTAGTGATTTTCTGACTAATATAAACACCACTATAAACAATCAAGCAAAAAAGCACGGACAGTTAAAATCAGCAAAATAATGACCTGAATCTACACTCCATTCAACTGTTAATTAACTCCACCTGTAAAAAACACTACACACTGAAAGGAATAGAAAAAAAATCCTTTTCTAGAGCTGCATGGTAGCTCTCACACCTTTTACCTTGTTCTCCTTTCCTTCTAATTCGTTCTCTGCACCTCACTTTTTGATAGATGAGCCACAGTTCTAGGTTAACAATCAATAATTTATCACCTTTACAGAATGTTCCATTTTTTTCTCTTATATGCAAGAAATCTACAACTACCTTGTTGGTACCGAGTAGACCAGTAGTCATTTGTGGGTTCACAAAGACAGTTCAGTTCCTCCTGCTTCAGGAAGCCAATTCCCTGCCATTTTAATACAAATTCTACATCCTCTATAACAGGGATTCAGGAAACACATACCTTTTTTGATTAAATAAATAGTTATGTTGATGGACTTGCATTTGAATATATATATTTAAGTGTACACAAACTCTCCAACCGTGCCTTTAGAAAATGCTTTCAGTAGAAAAAGAAAATTTAGGATATCAGACACTTTCAAGAGAAATGAAAATACATAACTTGTTTGTTCAGATCTTTTTTCAAGCCTTTGGCTGAGAACGTTTCTCACAATACCACTGAGTAATGAGAGAACCTTCATAACAGTTCCTAAACTACATACTGAAGGTGGCAAACTGCAATAAATTTCACAAAATAGCTGAAAATGAGCCCCTTAATCCCTTGGAAATGTATCTTCCCATGGTAGACTGTCTCTATTTGCTGTCATTGGTTTGTGGTAGTTGTGGTAGCTGGAATGAAAAACAAGAATGCAGGAAAGGAAAGAATATGTGTGCAGAAGTTTTGTATTATAGATCAAGCAGTCAACAGTTTCTTTCTCTGCTCTTTCAGTGAAATCACATTGAGAGTACGGCATTTAGTTCTGGATTGCTTAGTGACACAAAAGAACTGAAAGAACAAAGGGAACCTAGGAAAAGATGAAAACTAAACAGACGAAGAGAGCAATTTAAAGACAAAGAATTGATGAATGGACTAATATCAGAGTTAAAATTCTTGGAACTACTTAATTATGTATCAGTCACAGGCAAAAATGGTCTAAAGAATACGCTGACAAGTAGTCCTTTTTCCCCATTTCTGACTTGACAAACAGATCATGATTTTGTTGAATTAATTTGCTATTCAAACTTATTTCCCAGATAAATTTAGTGGCTCATCGACAAGTACTTAGCACTTAGCTGTAAGGATTTGCTATTTGAAAATCCAGCTGTGCTGTTCATATTTGATAGGCTACAGCAAACACTTGGTGTGTATTTGTTCCCAGGAGGAAGCATGTAACATCTTCATTGGCAATACTGCTCGCTAAAATATTTTTGGAAGACATACACAAAAGGGACAAAAAGAGCCACAGAACTTTTTTTTTCTTTTCAGAAATGCAAGGTATGTTTTCAGGGAAGGTTCTATATCCTGGACTCATCTTCCGGAAGAACATCTTTTAGGTCAGAGGATGCCAGTTAGCACACTGAACAAAAGGATCTGAATTCTGACCTGCTAATAGAAGAAAGATCCATATGGCTGAGATGTAAAGCATAACAGATACTGATTATAGAGTTATCAGCCATATGGCAATTGAAGTCAAAAGAAGACAGCATAAGTAAAACAATAATAAGCATTAAATGTATAGAAATAAAAAGTGAAACTAAGAAAAGGAAAACTAAATGAAATAGCAGGAATAATTTACAAATCTGCTGTATAACGGGAAACAGCATGAACATTTTGAGGAAAAAAGGTAAAAGTGCCATTACTTCAGAAACTAAGACTGAACAAGCACATGCAAAGAAGTACTCCCATTTTTATCACTGTGAGAGAGATAACAAAATATTTCTGTGCCAGATTCACATTCAGGTATGCAGAGAAGATGGTATTTACAGGTTTTGTTTTCAGGCTTCATCTCCGCCTTCATTACTAAATGAGAGGAATCTGCATGCAGTGAACATATCTAAAAGACTTGCTGCTCATTTCCATTTAGCATATCTGTTTAAATACTGCTTTGACCACTGGCTGTATTTGGCGTTAGGTAATACATGCAGAATTACCACTCAGAATTGCGTCTGTGAAGCACAAGTTGAAAGCAACATATTAAATCTTTTTGAATTTGTTGCCTGCTTGTTTTATTTTCTCCTTCAGGATACCAAAGAAAGAACATAGGCAACTGCAATGCTATAATGTTATGGGAAGTACAGCAGTAACAGCGAGGTGGCGCAATCCTAGGCTGCAGAAACAGAGGACAAGCCCAAATGCAGCAGCTACAGACACAGAAACAAAGGAAAAAAGCTTCTTACCTTTGGAAGACCCCAAGTAGACAGGGATCTCCAGCAAAACATCCTTGCCTCCCATGCCAACCCTTAAATGAGGTCTGCTGCATGCACCTGAGCTCCTGTGGGTTGGCCCTGCCTTCCCACCAGGTGTTCAATCACTGTTTCAGGCCGTGACTTAGCATTTCCACTGCAGCAACGAAGGCAAAGAAGAATTGGAATATTTACAACAGAATAGTACAGAAAATAAGGTTGGGTACTACTCATTTCACCATGTAAAAAAGGTTGATTTTTATCATTGTGCTGGAATGTGGAACTCTATTTGATGCTTAGGTACCATGCTGATGAGCTGTTTCAAATACTTTGGTTGACAAAATAAATACATTGTTAAGTAGCTCAAATCTAAATTAAGACTTATTACAACTAAATGAGATGTGTTGTTTCTTTCTTAATTGTTTGCAGTAAAACCTTGGGAAAAAATCTCTTGTTTTCCCTAATGTTGACTTCATCTGTAATCCTGAAATCCAGAACTCTGCAAGAGGAAATTAATGATTATAACCATGTATAACAAATGAAATTTTGTGAGATGTTTATCTCATGCCAAATAAAAAGTGTTTTTTTTCTATGTATTTTTTTTCTTTTTAAACTCTCCATTTATATTTCTCCATTTAAAAGTTTTATGAGTCATATGTCAATGTATTTGTAACTATCTTGCTGTATGACGGTATATATGACAGTGTATCTATGCTGTCCAGTGCTAAATACAGAACTGTGTAATATAGAAGAAGAAAAAAAAAAAAAAAAAAAAAAAAAAGCTGCTCACTTATGTTTAGGTTCAGAATTAATCAAGGGAATTTCTGCTTCTGATTTTGCAAAATCCATAATTGAACTGCATAGCCAAAAAACTACACATTCAAGGGAAATAAATGTCCCATCCTCTTTAGACCCATACTTATCAGAATTTGTTGATTTCAAAATCCAGAAGTAATAATTAGGGGTTTTGATGAGTGGCTATCCAAACGGAAAGGAGTTCAGCATATCAGTGCATGTTCCACTTCAACAAGATCTTCAGCAGATTGTCAATAAAGTGCAACCTACCTCATTTTTATATTTTTATAGGACATGTTTATAGGACAAAAGTCCCCACTCATATCAAAGGAGAATAAATCACTGTTGTGCAATCCTACCTCTGTAAGTGAGGTGGAGTTGAATTTAGTAACATTTGTAACACACTGTTCATCACTGTTTTTTCTGTGAAAGCTACAAAAGGGAGAGTTAAAGTGCTGTTACATATCAAAGTCACAGTTCTTACAGAAGTTAAATATTTACGTTTTCAAGGCAGAAGTGAAATTGATGTAGATATACTCAGTTGTGTGTATACACTGGAAGACACATTAAAAGCACATATTCAAAATATTCCAAATGAGTGTGTGTCTCAGGCTTTACAATACTTGACTTACGAGCTTAGTTGAGTCATAAAGGTTCTATGCCTACAGGAATCAACACCTTCATTCAGAAGTAGAACTCAGTTGCAATTTTTCCTTTATGAGGCAAATCATTAACCTTTGCCAAAACACTACCTCCAGAGACAATTAACAGATCTCATAGGAGAACAAACTTATAAAGTAAGTACTTGAAAAATAATATGAAGAACAAATGTGGTTTACCTTCCAGCTCAGGGACAAATATCCCCAGAGAAAGCGAGGCTCTCTGGACTTAAAGAAAGGCAGGTGAAGCAACAGAGAATTATTTTGATCCAACAAACCACCAAGAATTGGTTATTCTAAAATCCTTTCTGATGTTAGAGTCAATATTTTATCTTGATA
Source organism: Alectoris magna (assembly GCA_030625065.1). Taxonomy (NCBI): domain Eukaryota; kingdom Metazoa; phylum Chordata; class Aves; order Galliformes; family Phasianidae; genus Alectoris; species Alectoris magna. The sequence goes on from CM060565.1 coordinate 19,007,801, forward strand.
TCAAGTATACTCCAGGTTATATTAATTAGACCATAATAGGATCCTGTTCCATTAGACAATAATTCAGTTAGACAGTAATACAAATTTTCACCAACAACTCAGTAACTAACCTGTCCTAAACCTGAAGAAATATGAATTTGCCCAGCTACAGAAGAAAATTAAAGCCCTAGCATAAGGAGCTAATGCTTATGACAAGTCTATTGACTTTAGGAATCACTTCAACTTTTTTCTTCTTTTACTCATCTCTAAAATATGTACAAAAATATTGAACAAGTTTAGCAGGGGGGTTGTGAAGATAGGAGAGTACAGCAGATTTAGCAGAGTTTATATTCTCTCTGAGGTCTTGCAATTGCATGATCTTTATCAAGCCGCAGAAAATAACCATAACTTTATCACTCTGTGTAATCCTCTTTTATATTATTTATAAGAATCTAGTAATCCGTCATATTGATTCATGCTACAATCCCATAAATAATCAAGTAAAACAAAAACCTGTATGTGAATCAGAACCAAGCAAATTAAAATCAATACTTGTCAATCTCAAAACAGATTAAGCAACTAATTTCTGACAGTAGATGGGAAGACCTGGCTTCAAAGCTTTCCCAACACCCTTTTTCTTACAATAGTATTTTAGTATTTGCTACAGTTTCAACTCAGGAAAACATCAAAGATGTACTTTGATAGATTCTGGGGCTTAAGATTGTTTATGTGTGTGAGTTCTTTAAACTGGGGCTTAATAATGTGTTGACTAGCTCATTGTTCTGATAAGCTATGTGAGATGTTTATTCCCAGACTGGGTAAATACTTAGATACTTTTGAGTCAAAGATTCGTATTAAAAAATTTCTTCTGAATTTTATGCACGTAATACCACAGTACCTTCATACCAGTCAGCTAAATCTCTTAGGCACTCACAGAAAGCTATGCAAGAAGTACATAAACAAGAGAAAAGTGAGTGCATCTGAAATATGAGCAAATATTGGCAGAAATATCTTGCAGTATTTTGTTTTTATTTATATGGGGAAAAATATGTAGTCAAGGGGAGAGACTGGTCTGGCGCATCACAAGAGAAAAGAAAATCTAAAGTGCTGAAGAGCTACATTGACAGACAGAAACAGAATATCCTGAACTTAACAAGTAAGCCTAATGGTCAAAAGGGAGATGTATGTGTATATTGAACACTTAAAGCTAGATCAGTACAGACATAGCAAATCTAAAAATCCAGGAGACCAGTGCTGAAAAAGTTCAGCTCTAGCCTCTCCCATTTTTAAGTATCCCTTCCCTATCTATCTGCCAAATTGCTTTGTTTTACTTCTAAAATTAGATTAAATATTACATCAACATGTAGTAAGTATATAGTTAAGAGTTCAATTAGTGTCAACATTGAGATATATAAGTTCACTAATGATAAAAAAAAAGCAGCTAATTATATGAATATGGAATTAGGATGGAAACTAATATCTTCAATAGGACTTAAGAGAGAACAGTAGAAAAGCGAGGCTGGAAGGAAGCTCAAGGGGCTTCCTTGTCATGGTCACTATTCAACTTCCAATGAAAGGAAACTGTTTTTCCCACTCACAAAAATATGTAAGAAATTTTCATGTGATCTTCTAATTCTATATTCTGATGACATCAAGATCCTCAAAATTCTCTCTCTGATGCAAGCCAAGATTTGCTGAGCTAAAACAATTTCAGACATCCGTTCACATTCCAATTAATTATTTACTTGGATCAGGTCCATCAACACCCCAACTCTATATATTCAGCTCTTAATATTTTTTAATTTGAGCCAGAATAGTCAAATTGTGGTACAGATTCAGCAGAGAAAATTTAGTTTGATATCAAGTCTGACTTGATGAAATGAAAGTGTTTGTTTGTGTTTTTCTTTTCCAGTCTGTAAATATTCAGGAGGAAAAAGACTGGAGACTTAAAAGGGTCTGTACACTTAACGCTTTGCAATGTCAGACAACCACAGGACAAAATCATCCATCTAGCTGTTGATGGGATGTAAAATACATGTTACTTCATTATCATCAATGTTCCAGAGCTAACAGCCAACATGGAAACTGTTGTACAAGTACACAAACCATTGTCTCCGCAGAACAACTTGTTCATTCTAAACATTGCAGATCCTTCTTGGGAAAAGTGCACAATGCACAACTAACCTAAAGATAATCCCTACCCACCAAGACCACTCCTTGAATGAATCATAATCCAAAAACCTTACTATGTACTGCCCTACTCTGTGACATGTTTAGAAAGTCACTCCTGAAACTATAAACTGCTCTGGAAGAAGATCTTAAGTTGAATATCTTTTTTCTCCTCTTCAAATAAAGCTTTCTTTTTGAAACTGCTCAGAAACAAATGTCTGTACACCCACTCATGCTGTATAGAATCAGGCTATGCCTAAGTAGCAAATGCAACACCTTCCAGTGCATTTCTCACACCCACAGCAAAGTATGTTCACCTCGCCCCCATCTCAAAGCTCTCCCACAGTGTAACAATCTTTATTCAGTGCAGTACATGCCATCACAGAAGCTCTCTGATGATAACAACTGCTTATATAGCAGAGTAAACTTTGTGCAGTCACTAAGTCAGAAATACCCACTTAACAGGAGGAAAACATTCCTTCAAGTTAGTCATTTCATTTGACCTTTCAGCCTAGATCTACCTCAAAAACCTACAAAACTCCCTCAAAAGACAGAACCGAGAACAAGAATTCACAACTACTCGTGCTTGTACACCATGTCTTTAAATCATGGTATTGAACTCTCTACCTTGGTCCATTTCCAAAGGCAACTGTACATAGTGATGAGGTAAACAGTTCAATCCCCATAACAGAATGCTATAATGTAAAAATCTCTCAACAGAAATGTAGAGAGTTTCAAGGAAGACAAAAAAACCTCCTCAGATAAAACTTCTGCTTTCTTTAACTTTTACTAGGTTGGTTGTTTAAAGGCAAATAAATTGATCCATACGGATTTTTCCACAACATTTAGCACTGTAAAATATTGCAGTGTTTTGTTTTCTAAGTCTCATTTTCAGAAGTAAACTTAACATTGTAACGAATTTAAGGGGGGAAAAAAAAAAAACATCCCAAGAAAGTTGGATTTGCCTTTGTTAAAAGAAATGCAAAAATACCCTTTCTGGAGGCAACAGACAAACATGAAGAACCTCAACCAAAGCTTTCTGATCAAGAATAAGAAAAGGATTTTTCTCTATTTTGGAAGACAAAACACTATATTTTTCATTTTCATTTCTTTCGCATTTTTTCAGATGGCATGGTCACTGACACAGTCACCTCAGCATCATTCTTTCTTTTTATTTAAAGAAAGTACAGTGTGGAAGGTGCTCATCAGAGGTACACAATAGAGACATTTGTTTCAGAGACATTCAAACTCCAGCTGTGTACAGCACACTATCATAATATATCCTTTGCATAGTGTACAACTCAGGAAGGCTAGAATTCAGGCTAATAAGCTGCAATAAATATTTTGTAGTAAAACTTCTAGAGTAGGAGATGGATAGCACTGTTGAGTGAGAAAGAAGTGATTAAAAGGCCACACTCATTCCATCAATAAATAAGGTCACGCAGGGGAGTTAAGCTGTGTCTCACCAGTGGTCCATAGTTCAATATCCTGTTTCAGGAAAAAGCCCACATTTACTACTTCAAGAGAATGAAAAGCTATTGACTGAGTACATCACTGTATGACAGAAGATTCTTTCTTGGTCTGTACAAACAACATTCTTACAGATGCTTGCTGTTCTCAGCATGAATGAAGGGCAAAGTTCAAAATATTTCAGGAGTCCCTTGTTCAGATTTAATGACATTGCTCCATTGTATGCTTTCTGCTCTTACCATTTTTCAGGTATCTATAAGCTCATTATACAAGGCATTGTAGCAAATGACTACAGTTCTTGTGGAAAAAAGCAGAAAGTTTTAGCAATCAGAAATTCCTACAGGTTATTTGGTGTTTTCTGCTTTTAGTTATATTGCTCTTGGCATGCAAGTTAGCACGCTCTAAACTGCAAGCTTGCTCTTGTCAACACACCATACTAGAGTGCTAATCATTAATAACTAATTCTTAGATAATATTGACAACTGCTTTGCTTTATTATCAATGCCATCTGTGCCCAGCTCCCCAACTTTTCTTTTCTAATCCTCCTAAGCTTGCACTCTAAATGTTTCACAGGCTGCAACAAGCAGAATGGAAATAACAGCTTGAGCTTCTTGAGAAATATCACCAGCCAACTCAGGGAGCCCAGAAGAGGAGGAATAATATGATTGTAGAATCCTACTGAGTTTTCAGCATGTCAGCTTTATGAATGACATGCTGCCAGATGCTACTTCCTTGCTGTGATCACTTCCACTGTTATGAGAAACCAATGTAATACACGCAAAATGATGAACTGGTCTTACTCTATTTTGAGCAGAACTAAAGCCTCAGTAAGACTGATTAGCAAATAACAGTATCTGTAGTACATTACCACACAGCAAGAAGCTGGGCTGACTGAAGGCTGAAGTGGAAAAAGAAAACATTTAAAAAGCAGCTCCCGGTCATCTGATGTGGAGACTTTTCATTTGTGAGTTTTCAAGGTGTTTTCATTTCAGTACAGCATTGAAAATGAGAAAAACACTTGTCCTCACTAACTCAACTGCATTCCTGTGAATAAATGAAAAAATTCAGTTGTCAAATAAAAATTTAGCATAACTCATGGATGAGAAGTAAATTTTAAACAGACACCTAACTAGCAAAACTAATATATGTTAAGATCATTCTAAAAAAAAAAAACAACCAAGAGTGTCAATTCAAGCCTCACTTCTGAATCAGCTCAGTTCTGATGAAAATGCAAAGATAAATTGTACAAATAGACTTGAGATTTGATTGTTCTGTGTTAGTGTTTTTGGAAGAAGAAGTGTAAAGCAGGAAGATTTTCAAAATGAAAACCAAAAATATAGCTTTTTAAAGTACATGTATTTTTTTTTAATTATTTTTCAGTAATTGTATTTACAGTAGAGGTGGAAAAAGCCTAGATGTCTACTGTTGCTTCTGGAGGAAAAAAAAAAAAAAAAAAAAGCCAAACAATTACATTGTTCCTAAATGAATTTGATCACTTGTAATTTTTAATTCAGGAGAACTGAAAACGATAAACTGCGATTTTTTCACATGAGCTCATTTTAATGCAAAAATTCAAATGCAAATTCTGTCCAAAGCAAAAAGGTCTGGAACAGATTGCAGAAAGTCTTCTGAATGTCAGTTGAAAAGAAGCTGTCAGCAGCAGACAATGATATCTTCAGAAAATAACAAAGGGAAAGGAGGAGTTTAGGTAGCTTGTTAAGAGTACTTGTCAGGAAAAGAAGGGAGTGCTTCATGGCCAAAGAAGATAAAGTTCTAATAATAAAGGAAAAGACCAGGAGCTCAGAAAGCTTGTCTGCTTTTCCCAAACACATCACTGATTTAAGACAGTATAATCACAGAACTTGCCTCTATTGTATTCCTAGACAATCAAAGGTTCAGTAACTTCACTTCTACCATTAAAGAGACACAATTCAGCATAAGGAGGGGGGTTTCAGAAGGATGATTAGAGGCTGTCACTTCAAGGCAAGCATTTTGCAGACCTTTGGTGTCCAGGCAGAAAACGATATTATAGGACAGGAATTACTGCAAGTTCAATGTTTGCAATTATGTCACACAGATGACTGACCAGGGCTGATAACATTCTAGCAAATCCACCTTGGAAATTTTTTTTTAGAGTGAATAGAGGTTTGCAACAGTGGTATTCAGTTCTTACTGAACAACCAAGATTTCTGTTTAGTTATTTTTCATTATTCTTCCTTAGCACACTTCACCCTTGACAGTATCCATTAACAGTATGCAGAAAATCAGCCGATCAGAATAACTCTGACTGCTGGGATATCACGGAACAAACCTCAAAAGAAGCAAGACCAGTTGGAGGGATATAATGCTTTGGAAACTGGATTTTGTGTCTCCACCCTTCTGTAACAAGACAGAATCCTGCAAAATCAATGTCTGCTTCATGTTACCCAGACTCTCTAGCCCAGAATAGGAGACATAATGAAAAAAAAAGCACACAACAAGAAGCTGAGCTGACAAGAGCTAACGCTGTAACAGGGCACAAAGCACGCCCTGGAGCAACTTCTCTCTGACCCTCATTTAGGACTCTGCATGAGACGGCAGGTGAATGTTAACAGTGTGAGATCTGACAGGTCTTCTTTGGAAACTGAAGAAAAGACAGGCTCTTTTTTTGTTTGGCCATTACTCAGTCTATCTGTAAAACACTGCTCCTCTAGATCGTGTTTTCTACACCACAAAGTCATCGATAGATCTTTATAGTTTTTATAGGTTAAGCAGTGGGAATATTTGATTTTATCTCTCAATTCTCAATCCCTTCTTGCCATTCAGAGAACTAAGAAAATTAAAAGCCAGCTCAGTCTCTCCAGCAACTAGAAGCATGAAATATATAATTAATTAATGATTTTTTTATAATACTGAAAACAAGAATAAGGATTCAAAAATCTTCTATTAAATAGAATTATAATTACAATACTGATTTACATGTTAATGATCAGGAAGAAATCTTTAGGAATGGTCTTCATTATTGTTATCATTCCTTTGGTGTATTTTAAATAAAAGGAGCTTTATCTATAAATTCTAGTAGCCTATGACATGCACACATTTCTTTACATTTCCACTAAGCAATCCCTCTATTACATGACATTTGCAATCTCAAGTATAATGATTATTTCCTCCCTCTAGGCACACTTTTAATTTAAAAAAGAAAGGCTTTAGCAATACTATGCAGATCTTTAAACATACCTAGGCTTCTGAAATCATACTGGATTACATACATGGAAAAGAAAGTGTTGACTACATCTTTATCTGGTCTAGCCCAAACGATGTGTTAAGGATATGTTTACTGCGCTTGGAATTTGCATAGCACAGAGACCAGTCCAAAACCAGGTGTCAAATAGGACAACAAGCTGAACTGCAAAGATGGAAAAGTGATATTTTTTTATTCTCATTTTAATAAAAAACCTAAAGCTTTGTAACATGATCAATCATTTATCTCAGAAACAGCAACTGAAAATACAGCCAGCTTTTGCTGAAGGATATCTGAGGAGGTCAGTGAAAGTCAGATTGCCTTGGTTAACAAAATACAGACCAGATATCGACTGAATCATCACCTCCAAGTCATTACAAGGAATCTCTTCCCTGTCTACAGGAAGGCTTTTAAATATAAAGGAGGTCTGAATGTAGGCAAATTGACCTTGCATCAATACGCAATAGATCTGAGATGTATAGACCTGACCAGCTCCAGGGAAGCCCCTGGAGACCTGACGTTTTTGTCTGTACTGTCTTGTAGGCAACTTAAATTTTGCCAGTGCTCAGAGTGCTTAGAAACTCCTCCTAGCCTTGTAGCTGCTTATGCTGAGGACTCTTCTAGGAAAGTACTCAGTACCATCTGGCCTGCTGGCTATTAGCCATTCGCTATGAGAGCAGATGGACTAGATGGAAGCTGCTCATCAAGGCACAGTCCTGGAGCTTATGTGTATAACAGCCAAGTGCACCCTCAAGCGGCATGCCCTCAGAGTTTGTTCTGGCTTGCTCCAGAGACAGCCCTGACAGTACATCCAGCAACAAATTCAGTTACAAATTACATGGATGGTCAATCGATATGAGTGTGTGTTTGGCCTTAGGGCCAGGAAAGTGTCGATGCAGAGACTCAGATAGCAAATAAGTCACAGAAAATTCTCTAGTTCACCCAGCAGTTTTGACTTGCTGGAATCTGCCTGGCTGTTTCATGTAAGCGGATGACAAGACCATAATGGTAAAAAACAGGTCTGGAAGAAAGCCCAAACAGGGATCTATCCAAAGAAGGATCAACTCATGATTTCAATTATAAAAATTTCATAATTACTATTCCAGAGCTTCATTTTCCTTTAATTTAAAAATAGAAAGGCTCTCCTACTGCCTAACTTCTTTGTCCCTTCTCAACATAACTGTTGCTACTCATCAGAAAATTAAATTTCTAGTTATTTTTAATTTTCCCAAGTGAATTTTATCTCAGATTAGAACCTTTTTACAAGTAACTGAATAGGACTGGAAAAAGTAAATACACTCCACAACTAAGAACACTCGATGGATTTCATGAGGGACAAAGTGAATATCTGAAAGTCATTTGCAACATATTTTTCTACCTCAGCTTTGATTACTGTGGAATTTGATTTTGATTTCTGTGGAATTCTTGTGATTACAACCACGCATCACAAACCACTTTACACTGTACACAACATTGTAGCAAACTACAATGCTAATGGCTTCCTGTTTGCCTTCATTAGTCAGAGAACATCTGATTTGCAATTCATGTTATAATATGCTTTGAAAGCCCTTATCTATAAAAGGTTTTACGATCATCTTTCCCATAGTCTATGCTACCAATGTGTCTACCAAAAAATCACCAATTAAAAAAAAAAAAAAAAAAAAAGGTTCACAGAAATGCACACATTTTCCATTATATTAACAGAATCTGTGTGGAAAATAAAAAAAAAAAAATTAAATAGAAACTAAAAGGACAGGATGCCAAGCTTTTAAGCTGTTTTTAATACAAAGACTTACTGCTAGAAATATGCACAATACTAAGCCAACTAAAATCTAAGAAACAATGAATGGCAAGCTTTGGCTTCTCTTCATTCTTTGGAAAAGGTAGAAGCTAATTTCACCTAAGATTGAAAGCATCTGTTTTTTTCTCTCTCTCTCTCTTTTTTTTTTTATCTTGCAAGTCAGCAAAATATTTGGAAAAGGCTATTAGCACAGGGTAGTACATCCACATAACAGGATTTCACTCACATTAACTGACACCACCTGATGTTTCAGCGGTGAATCCCCTACACCGTTTCTTGACCTTGACCTAATTTCACCCACTACCTGTGAATCTTGATGAATCCCTCACATTCATCTAATTGAAAATCAGTCTTGCCTGACTTGTCACTACATATATACCAACCCTACCAATGCAATTCCACCTTGTAACAATTCTATTTCTAGGTTCAAAGACAGTTAACTGCCATCCATCACAAATCTGGTTTTAAAGTCTACTGAAATGTGTGGTAAATGCTCTGGTCTTTCAACTACTCTCTACATTCACTTCAAAAGCTGCAACAACTGAAATTTGATATATCGTAATGCAATGCATTGCCACTGAATATCCACCTCTCCCTTGTGCTGGAGAAAAGCATTCTTCAGAAGAGTTGTAATAACAAAATGTGTATCTGTCTCAGAGAATCTAGTTCAGTCTGGAGTAGTAGCTTACGCTATTAGAAAGATCCCCTGCTTTCCCTCATTAGCAATAGCAGCAAAATGTTCTGGAGGATTACATTATGAAATATAATATTTAATGCAATACATAGTACAATGCAGTTAGAGCTGACCAGTAGCAGTGGCAGCACATATTCCATTCCCTCTACCTTCTTAAAACTTCATCTTCCAGAGGCTACTATAACACAGCAGTGAACTGTCTAAGACTGAGATATGTACACAGTCCCGATTTGTATTCATGCTTTTGTTTAGCAGCTGAAATTGCTCAAGACTGGTTCTATATCAGCTGGTACTCACTTAAGAATTGTGGGTTCTAGCTGTAATCTGACATAATAATGGGGAGACTACTGTAGACTATGTCCTACTAACTCCACTCATCTTTGCTACCATTTGACTACTGCCTGATGGTAAAATAATGGACACTGCTGAGGCTGGATGCATTTAAGCAGAAAACTAGGAATATGTAACTCCAGGTACCAAGCATTTGCCTATCGAGTATGTATCCACCTAGAGAAGCTGATCAATTCTCTGTGCTAAGGCTTCAATCCAAAAAAATTTATGCATTGTGTGAAAGTAAATCCATCCCAAGCGGAAAAAAAAAAAAAAGTCTTTATTACGAAAATGCTATTGAATGAATGGAAAGATATTAAACAGAAACAGATTTTAACAGAAAAGACATAGAAAGATGGAAAAATTATTACATACTTCTTTCCATGCCAAGATTTTCCACTTATTTCCATTGGCATAATGTCCTTTTTGGTCAGGATGCCAAATCTGCTATAATCAGCAGAGTTAAAGGCTCCCAGCATAAGAGTGGATCCTAATTGCTGCAAATTTAGTTAATGCAAAGGGGGACCAACAAGCATTAGGATTTGGGCCTTTGCCCCAAAAGAGCAGCACAAATAACATCCATATTCATTAGATAGTTGACAGGAGAATACTGAGCACTGGACTGTACAGCAGAATGTCTGCAAATTTGATGAATTGAAAAAAAAATAATGAGCTTAGGGTTCAAAAGGTTTCCTTTAATGTGCATCAAGCATTTTCATGAAACACACGTAACTACACAAATTTGCTATTTAGCAATAATGGGTCATGTCAGAGATGAGTATCTCTTGATCTCCTGTTGAGATGACAGCATGCACCATGAACCAGTCTTCTGCTGACATGAAATGAGTGTTAGCAGATTTACCCTTAATGAGCTCATCACACTGAAGTACCAGTTAAAGGGAGCAGGTCACATATTATGTTTGTTTAGTTGCCCTGACGTGTCTTGCTTGTTAATTCAATGTGCAAATGCGGTGTTCTGGATTGGAAACACCCTAAATCCACTGTGCCTGATCAACCCCTGCACTGACACTTAGAAACTTTATCTTTGCTAGAACCTAGGGTAAATCCACACAACTCCAGGGTCTGCAGTTGGATAGATTTGATCTGTGCCAGTTTGGAATATGACCCTGCATATGTGCACTTTCTCCTCTCACTATCATTTCTGACCTCTTTTTCTATTGAAAAAGTGTTAAGCTAAGCAAAGTTCTGGGCATGGGGCGAGTTTCCAGACTGGTTACAATGGTACTCCCAAATCATGATACTGTTTATGCATTTACCCTTCTGTTGCATGTTTTGTATGTGACAGAAGTCACATCTGTGTAACCCTTATGGATCCAGGAATGATTAGAGCATAACAGGAACAGTAGAAATGAGAGGGGATATCCTTATCATGAACTGATAGTACAAAATCTGCTGAAAGATGCACATTATGTTCTCTTCAAGGTATTTGAGAAAGCTGGGATCAGCCAGTGGGTATTACTACATCACACAGTAGCATGCACATCACATTAGAGCACATATTAAGATACAGAGAACCTTTATTTCCTTCCCCACAGGATGAACTCATGCCTACCTTTTGCTATAACGTCTTCTGCACTGCAGAACATCCTTTATGTGAAGGTAAGTGACTTCCTAGACAAAGAATTTCTTCAAGATCCAACAAGGAAGATCTTCAGCATCCCGAGGTTCTGCCACATCTTCATATTCCATTGTATGGAAATTAGTTTGACTGTTTTCTCCATGACAATCAACCCTCTGTTGGAAAATACTTGAGATTTCATCTGAAGTCTTAATCCCTTTCTTCTGTATATGAAGACAGTATTCAGTACCATAATAAAAGACATAAGGTAAAATAATAAACTTCATGTAAACCTTGTATATACATACAATTAACATTTTTCCAGATTTATCTCCTCTGCTGTTACTCTTCTAACATCAAGCTCACCTTAAACACTGTCTTCGATTTCACAGAAGAAGCAGAACATTTCACAGCAAATGTTATTTTCACTGAAATCCATTTAGTGTTATAGCCCATTTGGTATTTCAAGGCAATGCACCATTTGTAATGCAAGTGTTTTAGTAAGGCATATAGATCACACAGTAGAATCTCCTTAAAGATAATCTTAAGCTGTGACTTTGATGGTGAAGATAACTAAAAGGGCTCCTATTACTCTCTTCAGTTTTGTTCACAGAGCTGTTTGGGAAATCACATTACAAATCAATTATTTGTAATTATTCAGCTTAAAGATAACCCTTTCTCTTTTACATTATGAGCAACTGAATCTCAAACACACAGGTGTAACCATACTAACAGCTGAGCTGGTACAAAGAAAGGGCAACGTGGTGTTTCATGACAGCAGTAACAAGCAATACATCAAAAGCTTCTTATGCAATATTTACTTATATAGTGTTTGAAGACTTTAAAAAACAAACAAACAAACAAAACTCTACACTTACTTGAAAACTGGTTTGATTGACTACAAGTTTTTTTTATTCAAAGTGTATTCTGCCAAAGAGTTTGTCACTTGAGATTCTGAAAGGATTTAGGGATTTTTTGTCACCTTTAGACTAAATTATATTTCACAACCAGCAATTATTTGCAGAACAGGTAAAACACAAGAAACATTTACAAAGTAATGGTGTCAAAGCTTGCTTCCTTCTGAAAGCAAGGAAGTGAAGACAAATGAATTGGACTTAGCGATAAACGATAAACTTTACCCTAACAGAAAAAGCATTTAATTTATGGGAAAAAAAAAAGAAGAAACAGTCATCTAACACACTTGCAGAACAGGATATGTTGGCTACACAGGTTTCCACAAGACAGAGTTCAGTAATATTGAGAGCAGACCAGTAAGAAAGCCAGCATAACACAAGCTCTTAAGATAAAGTGTGTTAACACTCTTACTTGGCAGCACATTTTGTACATAAAAGCTGTTTTGAGCATAAGGTTGTTGGGTGGGTTTTTTTGTTTGTTTGTTTGTTTTTGAGATAAGAAAGTTCTACTGACAATATTACTTACCAACTCTCTGTTTCAAATAAGATGGCTGGATCCAAAGCACCTTCTTGCAGTATTCACTTTAGACACTGAAAGAGAACTAATTACTCACTTCCGGAGCCTTCATCATGGCTATCTTTACAAGCATTTACCTCCTCTCTTGCCCCAGAGTTAATTGGTTTGGCACTTGAAAGCTATCAGTATGCTCCCCTGTACTGTTTCTTCAAACACCACAGAATAACCTAATCTCTTTCCACCTGACTTAGCTGTGTTTATTTTTTTTTTCCTTAATTTCAAGGACTGAATAAAAAAAAAAAAAAAAAAAAAAAAAAGAAAGAAGCACCCACTGTTTCTTTCTCCCTTTATGCTTAACAGAAAGTACAAATATGGAGGTTAAGTATGTGTTTTAACAAATAACACTGACAAAATTCTAGGGATTTGTTCCGTTCTTACCCATACACAAACAAGAAGGAACTTGGCTAGAGTAGAGTAAAAACTGAGAATTAAATTCTGTTTCATTCACTGAGTTCCAATAGTTCAATTTATTTCAATCTACTACTCAATAGTTCAAGAATACAAGAGTTTGGATCCAAGCAAAAATGACAGAACTGGTTCACAATGCATGAAATTCTGTTGAGATTCATGAGAAATAGACTCTGGGGAAGAACTAGATAGTATCTTGTCATTTATTTCATGAATTTAGCCACCCCAGATTGCCTCAGAATACATAGCTTTTGATGTACTTCTTTAAGGCAACAACCCTTAGAAGTATTTTTTCAAACATATCTTCCTTAGCTTTTGCATACTTGTTACCTAAATCAATATCCAAGTAATTAATCCTACAATCAAAGCCTCAGGCCTTCTTAGTCTTTTATCTGTAAATACATCTCCCAGTTCTCTCCTTTCTCTAATTGCTCCAAAGGTCTCCAGGGAGACATCATCCAACTTCTTTCAATGCCCTTTACTTCTACTGAAACTGAGTTAGTTGAAAAGTTATGCTGTTTCTCCTTACAAACTCAGTAATTAGCCCTACCCAGGATATGCCATCCTTTCTTCTTTATTTCTTGTTTTTGGCAACTCCTGTATTCTGCTTAAGCTCTTAATGCTTTCATGGATTGTCTGTGATGCTGTATGAATACTGTGTGTATCTTTGAATCAGGTAACCTCTTAATTCTGCAGTTTTGTGCTACATCCATCAAGAACTTGTTTGGAACATATCTACCTTGTACTTTAAAATCTAAGGATATTGTAAGATACAAACTTGAAAACTAACCACAAGAACATAAAAACTAAAAACAAAACTGTATAAGAGATGATCAGAACTCAGGACTAGTTTTTAGAAGATCTGAAATTACTTCAGTGCTGGGTCTGGTCTTGTCCAACATCTTCATCAATTACCTGGATAAAGGGGTAGAATATACCCTCAGCAAGTTTGCTGATGATAAAAAGCTGGGAGGAGTGGCTGACACATCCAAAGGCTGTGCTGCCATTCAGTGAGACCTGGGCATGCTGGAAAGTTGAACAGAGAGGAACCTGATGAGGTTCAACAAGGGCAAGTACAGAATCCCACACCTAGGGAGGAATAACCACAACCATCAATACAGGAGAGGGGCTGACCTGATGGAGAGGAGCACTATGGAGAAGGACTTCAGTGACCTGGTGGACAAAAGATTGACCAGGAGCCAGCAGTGTGCTTTTGTGGCCAAGAAGGCCAATGGTATCCTGGAGCGCATTAAAAGGAGCGTGGCCAGTCGGTCAAGGGAGGTTATCCTCCCCCTCTACTCTACCCTGGTGAGGCAATCTGGTAATACAGTGACCAGTTTTGGGATGCTCGGTTCAAGAAAGGCAGAAATCTAGTTCTAGAGATAGTCCAGCGGAGACTCACAAAGATGATTCGGGGCCTGAAGCATCTCCTTTATGAGGAGAGGCTGAGAGACCTGGGGCTGTTCAGCCTGGAGAAAACTTATTAACATCTGATCATCAGGAGTCAAGTGGATGGTGGCTTTTAATATCTTCAGTACAAATTTAGAGCCTTTCATGTTAAGAAACCTTTTTGTTATTAATATTCCTCACCTGTGTGTCAACAGAAGCACCAGGAAAATAGTTTCCAAGAAAATTTCTATACTGCTGGCATTATGCATTTCTAAAATGCTTTCAATTCACCTTACAAGTAAAATGAACCTACAAAATCATAGATTTTATAATGTTCTTAGCTGACATCAGTCAACTCAGTCAACTGCTTGGAATTTTAGCAGTCACTCTATGGCATATCTCAGTTTTCCTTAGATTTGTTCTGTGCATTGTTCAAATTTATTCAATATCCTTAGAGCTGCACTGATGCCAAAAGGACCAGTTACAGAAGTCTAAACACAAATAAATGCAGGCTGCTCTGGACAAGTCCTTAGGATCTTACCAGGATAGCAACACAGCAGGAAACACTAGTGATCTGTTGGAGATAATCATCAGTATTCAAAAGAAGTAAAACCAGAGCCTCTTCAGCCATTTCCTGGTAGAGGAAACAGAAACTAAACAAGTCCCTTGAGGCACGTTGGAGCTCTTGAGTTGTCTGCAGCCCTCTGGCAATTAATGCCTTAGGAGACTTTCTCTTGGTGCCCATTAGTCACCACAAAATGCTCCAGCACCAAGGACACAGAGATCAGGCAGACAGGAGGATCCGAGTTACTGGAATTAATTTCACCAATCATTGTAATTAAATTAAATTGATTGATTTAATTAATTGATTAGTTGAATTAATTTAAATGTCATTAATCATTTCATTTCTCCGATGACAGACTCACAGTGGGAGTCAAAGCATCACAAAGCAAACAGGCAATCTAGAGATTCATGTTAAACGCAAGGCAGTTAAAGATAAATTAATGGTGTAAACATGTCACATCACTATATTACAAGGTCAAGGCTACCCTGTCAGACCACAACTTCAGCCACATTCACTGTTTCCAACATTTTGTCGGGAGTAAGTTTCCTGATGTGGACAAAATTTGGCAGACACACATTATGACCGAATTTAACCATTAAAGTCAAAGCAAGAAACACTTATTCCAGCAGTGTGTACAGCTTTTTCTTAGAATGGACCAACTGATAGTTCCATAGGATGGTTTAGCACACAGTCATCCTAACTGACCCTGGGCTTCCTGACTCTGCCCAGGATGTCATGTCAGCCCCAGGGCTGTCAGTCCCTGATTCAAGGAGACTGCAACTAGGTAAGGTTTCAGCACCCCATAATCCTGCCCTATCTGGCCGTGGGTCCTGCCTTGTCAGGTTCAGCCACCTCCTGGTTTGGTCCATCTTCATGGCCCCATCTTGTCAGGCTGGGACTGTGTCTACCTTCTATCTCTCTCATAGGACCTGATTCCAATTTGCACTCCCAACTTGACTCTGGACCATGAACTTCTCTGATGGTCTGGAATCTGGGCTGACCCTGGCTACCATTCCCAGTGCTGCCGCCTGATGCTTTGTGCTGGAGCTGAATCGTAGGAGGAAAGAAATATACCTCATAGCTACAGCCTCTCCCAATGGCCCATGAAGACAGCCTGCAAGTTTTAGGGTAGTTTTGTTTATTTATTTATTTATTTATTTTTCTCTCAGACTTTCTAAAGCCTCATCTTTATGTGAATACACACACACAGTTGCAATTCCACAGTTATGATCTAGGTGCTACTGGTCTGTCACCTCATGAAGGATCATGGGCAACTGAAGGTAAGTTGGGAGAATGTACACTGAATGTGTTAAAATAGATTGAAAGTAATTTTTCATCACATTCCATCAAAGCTGCACATTCACATTGTCTATTTCAGCTCACTTCTGTGCCTTGATCTTTGACACTCCGTTATTTCCACCACTCTGTGAAACAAGCTGTTCATTTAGTTCTGCCATTATGTTCTTCATATGTTCTACTTCAGTCTCCAGTTGAATAAACTTGTTGATTTTCAGGACACAAGTATGCCCATTCAATTTTCTTAGTTTTTTAAAAGATGTATGGACTGCACCTGTCAAAGCAACTTGGCAATGGTGTTAACATCCAAATCTCAGTGTGGTGTTACTTCATATCTTCTCCCATGAAAGTAATTTTCTAAATTCAACAAAATACAATTACAACTGTAATTTTAATACACAATACTCTTTTCTCTTATTCTCCCCAAATCTTTGTCTTTCAGCTGCCATTACCAAGCGAATCATATCATCTTAATTCCTTGTGTCCAGTAATAATTTGAATACACTCTATGAGCAGATATCTCAAGCTGGTGCCATGGTTATTTAGAGTAGAATCACACTTCAAAGCTCTGGACATAAATACAGGGATCTTTTTTCTGTAGTGGATTGTCACAAATATCACACTTAATACTTACAGAGGACTATGTTTTCATACGTAATGTATCATTTGTTTGGACTGAATTCCAAATATAGTTGAGGAACTACTCTATGTTGAAAAGTGAAGTAGGTGATTCCTGTGTGGCCTGTAGCCTACAACCTCATATTAACTTCAATTATGCAAACAACTATGTCGTTGTATTCAGCACTTCCGTAAAGCACGCCTTATTACTTAATAATCTAATGTGACATTTTCACAGAAAATAATAGCTGAAGCAATTTTTCTCTCCTCTTTCATCTCATCCTTTTATTTTCATCAAAACTATACTACCTGGTTTGAATTGAGATTTAACCAGGGGACAGGTAACTAGAAATAGGTGTTTTTTATTTTCTTTAACTAGAACAAAGCCTGAAAACCGTGTAGAGCTATACTTTGCAGAAGTAGAAATACATCCTAATCACTACAAAGTTAAAAGAAACTTAAGGTTTCAGTATGAAAACAAAGGAATAATTTCAGCATCCATGTAAGTCCTGGTCTCGGTTACTGAATTCTTCCATAACTAGCATTAGTGATATTATAGCACTGCCTTACAACTCATTGAAAGGATAGTGAAATTGCATTTGACAATATATGCAGGTGGTAGAAGTCTCAAGTTCAAGTTTGTTTAACAGAACTGATGGCAAAGGACTAAGATACTTCAGTTTGAAGATATCGAGTTGTCCATTCAGACACAATTCTGAAAACTGCATGTTTCCAGAGGCTAAAATGAAATGTTTGAAGAAAGCAAGGAGCAGTTCCAAGCTCTATAAGAGTTAAAATCCTCCAGAACTGCAGAAAATTGGAAAATATTCAAACAGTTGTGTATGCTGTACCTGTAAGCAATGCATAAAATAACAAAAAGTAAATAAACCTATTGCATATTCTGCTTGACAATCAGTAATCCTTGAATCATTTGATATGCTTTTAGCAGCTTTAGAGAGCTCAAGTACAGGAAACTATGAAATTCTAATAGAGAAATATGGATGGATTCCAGGTAAAATGAAACACAGAGACTACAAAAACTCATGAGAGTACAGGAGATTTTGCAACTCATAGGAAGCTCAAGAACTTATTTTGTTATTCTGGGGACTTAACACTAAGGAAAGATCAGCTCAATAGTGATTATACACAGACACAATCCTGAATGAGGAACAATCCACTACTGATGAAGAAATTGGAATTAATCCAGTACAAACAGCCACTTGGTAGATAATAAAATGCTTTAAGATACAGTAGCATTCTGATAATGTAAGCAAAGGCAGAACTTTACAACAGAGACCAAGCAAGAAATCAAGGAAGCAGGGCACAGTAATATGCACACAATACTTGGAAAATATACTCAGTCGTTTCATCAAAGAAACAAACTCTCCCGCACTCCCTTCCACCCCCTTTCTAGGTCTGAAAAACTGTTAAATTGCTTGTCTCTCTGGAAAATTAGAAATTCAGAGCAATTAAGAAAAAGTCGCAGGAAGTTTCCATAAAACATTAAGTAGCTTTATCAACCAGAGCCTTTGTTAATAAATTAGTAATTTTTTCATGTCCTTAAAATTAAAATGCTTTTTAAAAATCTCCACTGAATTTCTCTAAGGCTTTAATAAATGGTATTTGTGAAGGAAGAGAAGATGCACAAGAATAATAAAACATATTTTTATTATTATGCCCTGAAGTATATATCCACTTTCCCACAATAAAAAAAGAACCTAGGAGTTAACCATATACGTGTAGCGTCTTTAAGGAATCAGATAAAAAATCTATAAACACAACTGGAAATGCGTGTGGCAAGTTTCACCAGGGTAGTTCATGATCATTTATGTCGCATACTTGGACTAGCAAAAAAGGCCACCATCAAGCAGAAATCATGACTCAGATCCCACAAACCCATTCAAAGTTCAAGGATGATTTTTCATCTTTTATACTGTTTACTTTGCACCTTTCAGTCATCTTGAAATACAACAGTGGGCTGATCTTGCCCTGCCCACAGTACAGATGGCAAGAATCAGCAGCTAAAATTCAAATTACACTTTGTAGACATAGGATGTACTAGAGGTGATTAGGGCATCCTTTTGCTGCAATAATTATGATTCTGACTTCTTAGAGAAGTTTATCACTTTTTTATTTCTTAGGGAAAATTATTCCCAAACAACGATTTATTGATTTCTCAAAGGCCTCCACCTCAACTCACTCCATTTTCTAGCATCCACCGATAAAGCCTATTGCTGTATATTGAGTATGGCACTGTTCCTGAGCTCTGAAGAGCTCAGAATATGTGTCATTGCTCAAACGATGCTTGACAGGAATTATACTTTTGCAGTGATGCACAGTTGTAAAGAAACAGGATGAGTAGATAGCAAGTCTGGAAATAACTTCACTGACATCAATGAAGAAAACAAAACATTTCCCTCCACCTCAGTGAAGATATTTCTGGATCAGATAAGTTGAAAATTTTAAGGACAGACCAACAGTACAGACACAAAACCTTACTGCTGTAGAAGGAGCAACGTAAACACATTCCTGGATGGGAATGGGTAATCATTTGCTAAGCTTCTATTATAATCTCAATTAAAACCCTGCCTATGACAAAAGAAGACCAGTTGGTCCTTTTCATCTAATGAATAATTCAGTGTCAAGCTGCAGAAATATCTAATCAGATGATTATATGGAAACTGTTTTTGATCAGGACAGCAAGCAAACACCAGCCAGTCTCCATGCATGAACTCTCTTACAGTGGTGTTTCATAAACTGATATCTGTTTCTTGCATTTCCACCCTCTGCTTTACCCTCTTCTGTAGTCTTTAAGAAAAAAGGTTAGCTCTTCTTTTTCCCTTCTCCTTTTTATTACATTGACAAAGGTTAAGTAAAGATAAGAAAGACAATTAAAATGGATGTCACACGGTGGTTATTCTGACGCAATAAGCTGACACTCTAAGACAGTAATTGAAATTTGTTGTCACAGACAGCTTGCAACCAGTTTGATGATTGTCATTATGCATTCTCCTGAATAAAGCAAAGATAAATGCATATTAAACTAGAAAAACTGTTAGCAGGAGACATCACTGCTTTCTTCATTCAGCACTGCATGGCAACAGAGCTCACTAGAATTATGAAAAATAATGGGTCAAGTTTCAAATCCAATCAAAGTAGCTGCCATCTCTCCCAGACACTTTCTAGTGCTTTCTGAACATTCTTTTTTAACTGTAGCACTTATTTTACCTCTTCCTGACAAAAAGATATCGTGTCATTCAGCTTCCCCAATGGATCAGCCAGTAAGCAAGTTCAAATTAAACCTATATCCATTCCAATTTCTCAAGGCAATTTGGAAAGCCAAATTCATGTGGAGACCAGGACATGAAAGGCAAAAGACATGCTCTACCACTACTGAATCCCTGCTGCACGAAGAGTAGAAGTTTCGTCAGGCATTCAGAACAGTAAAAATAATCATGATAAAAATGATAAATGAAAGGGCAGGAACAGCTCCCTTGGATGCTGCATCATATCTGAGTACTTTATGTATATATGTGCTAGGGCTGTACATGCTGCATCCACGTTTTCTGGACTGACACATACAGAGGAGAATGTTTATGATGGTAGTTGTTCCAGTGTGAGAGATTATGAAGAAAAAAAGCAATGTTCCAGTCTTCTTGTTGCTTAGAATGGCAGTGTAGGAGCTTCCACTGTCACCTGCAAGAATGATCATCCATGTGGCTTTTCTGAAAATCTGTACTATACAGCTTTCTGCATATTACAGATCTCTGTAGAATCAGGGAAAGATCAAAAGAGAAAAAGATGCAGAATTCTGTGTTTAAAATTCAGTGTTGCTGTAATCGTCCTTAATTAAATAGCTTTTCTGGGAAAAATTTGAAAATTCAACATATAAAATCTGAATGCTCAAGTTCTTCATTTCTCACACTTTTTTTTTTCCTAATAATAACATTGAAGAAACACAGCATTCTGTGAATCAGCTGTAGTGCCAAAAAAATATGGAACAACTGCTAGCATTTTCATATTTCATTGATGTATAATTGTGTGAAATGAAATGACAAATGCTTTCACACAAAACTCCACAAAGGAGAGATTGTGTACAGCTATATCCAAAATTGTCTTCTAAGTCACTGAACGGCCTCATTGGTTCGAAGAATAGACTCACAAAAACAAATTGAGAGATTGGTTTGTTTGTTTGCTTGTTTTTGATGAGTGTTTTCTACTTTATGCTAACTTGTTACAATTTCTTCGCCAAAACCCAGTTATGAAGAAAAGCAGCTGCTGAACTTACATGGCAGGAAGAGCTTACAGAGAAGCACAAATCTGAGCCAAGTTTATGTTCTAAACTATTTTTCACAAAGCTGTAAAAATACATTGGACAAGAGAGAGTTCCAGCCTCATTCTCCAGTTGACACACTCTTAAGACAATGCCAGAAGTATCATTTTCAGTCTTTTTTACTTATGAATGACTTAGTTCCTTGGTTTAACAACCCTAAAAAGCAACATCCTGTTTTTACTGTAGTACCAGCAACACCAGGCAAATCTTATGTAGAGGAACTTCTCTCCTGTTGCATGAACACGTACAGTTTCCTAACTGGTGCTATGATTTCAAGCCAATAAATAGAATAACCTCTTAGAGTCAGTCTAAAGATTTCCTTGACAATACTCAAATGGAAATGATCCGTTCAGTTCATCCCAACACCATGTACCTGCACAGATAACTGAAAGATAAATGGCTGCCTAAATCACAGACAAAGATCGGTCTACTTTTCAGTCAAAAGCACTCTGACATACAGCCTTGGAGTGTTTTTCTGTACTTCATGATCAAACATGCTGTGCTTCTCCTGATGGCTTTTACCCATCTGGCAAAATACGAATCACAAACAATCAGAAGTATAGCCCAACTCTTATGAATTTAAGACAAGTCAAAGATAAAGAATTAAATGAAGCTTTCATAATTCTCCAGGCAGATCTGGACTGCTAGGATGTTAGTTCAAGCTTACGTTTACTACAAGTACTCTTAAACATTGCTACAGAGCACTCTAGCACTCCTGAACTTGTAAGCAGTTGGTAGAGGTGAGTGACCATGGAAAGCAGAATGGAAAAATCACTAAGTCTATCAAGTAAGCTGAAGCCCCCATATGTTTCTTTAAAGCCAAAGTCAGCCACAAATTAATAGAATAACATTTCCATGTATCCATGGTTTTTATGGATTGCAATTAGATCCAAATGTGAAGAACCAGCTCATTCATGAGGAGAGAAACCATGCAGGATCCCACTGGCTTTAACCATACAGAGTTGGTTAAACAACTCTGGCCACAACATGTATCTAAGACAAGCAGCAGATAACCAGTATATTTTTTCAACTATTTTAAACACAAAACAATGACTTTACAGCTTTTAAAGACTTCAAATCCCATAAAAACAGATATTTTTTCCTCCTCCATAATATTTTCCAGGTTATATCCATCAATGATATTCTAGCAAAACTTGCTTTTATCTGTCACTAGAGATGGCAGGGTGATTTACACCAGAGAAAGATCTGACATTATCCACCATATTCATCCCCTGAGTAACATCACAGGCTTTGTAAACATTGTAGAAAGGGAAGAAATTGGCCTATCACCATACTGTATTATTTGCTAGGTTTCTTAAATATTCATTTAATTTCAGTCCAGTTGGAAAACTACAATATTGATATATTGATATAAAAGCTGTTAGTCAATATACCTGTCTTTGCACATATTTTTAAATTAATAAGAAGTACTCTTAAAGGAAATACTGATGTCAAAAATTAAATATCAGGTCTGAATTACATGTATTACCAACATTCAGCAATGACAAATTAAAACTGCATTTATTACACTGCAATTACACATCAATAAATGTTTACAGAGTGTTTTGGAGAGATGTCTTGCTTCTATTTGGAGCAGACTTTGGGCAACAGCAGGGGACACAACAACAACAACAAAATAAATACAGAACTGGAGAATGCTGGTCAAATTCTGAACTTCCTTTACTGGCATATTCAGGTTGAAACTGTATCTTACCATTATTACTATACTTATGGAACTACTACTGAAATACACAATTTGACTGCTAGTAATGTTTTAAAGATCTTATTTCTTAAAAAGAAAGGCAGTTTACTATCACATCCTTAACAGGATGTCTCCTCAAACTTAAAAGTCCTAAATGAGAATAGGATGAAAAGGTTTGAGACTGACAGAGTCTTCAAAGATTAAAATCAATAGTTTGGAAGATAGCAATATTTCTGTATATAACAAAAGGAAGATATAATTTGGTGTATGTAGTACTCAGAGACTGGTACTATTCAGAAACTATCTAGCGTGCAGAACAACCAGAGAGTCAGGCCTAGCCAACATGGGTTCATGAAAGGCAGGCCCTGCTTGACCAACTTCATCTCCTTCCATGCTCAGGTGACCCACCAAGCAGATGAAGGAAAGGCTGTTAATGTCGTCCACCTGAACTTCAGCAAAGCCTTTGGTGCTGTCTACCACAGTATTTTCCTGGGGAAGCTGGCAGTCTGTGGTCTGAACAGGTACATTCTTCACTGGGTAAAGAACTGGCTGGAGGGTTGGGTGCAGAGTTGTAGTGAATGGAGTTGAATCCAGCTGGTAGCCAGTCATGAGAGGTGTTCTCCAGGGGTCAGTACTGGGGCCCACCAATATTCTTCCTGATTAAATGGATGAGGGTTTCAAGTGCACTCTCAGTAAATTTGCAGATGACATCAAGTTGAGAGGAAATATTGATCTGCCTGGGGGTAGGAAGACCCTTCAGAGGAATTTGGATTGGCTGGATTGCTGGGCTGAGGCCAGTGCAATCAGGTTCAACAAGACCAAGTGCCAGGTCCTGCACTTTGGTCACAACAACCCCACACAACACTACAGGCTTGGGGCTGAGTGGCTGGAATATTGTGCAGAGGAAAAGAACCTGGGAGTGTTGGCTGAACATGAGCTGACAGTGTGCACAGGCGTCCAAGAAGGCCAACGCCATCCTGGCTTGCAGCAGAAACAGTGTAGTCAGCAGGAGCAGGGAGATGATCATCCCCCTGTATTCAGTGCTGGTGAGGCCGCATCTTGAGTACTGTTTTCAGTTTTGGGCCCCTCAATACAAGAAAGACATCAAGGCCCTGGAGAATGCTCAGAGAAGAGCAACAAAGCCGCTGAAGGATTTAGAGCACAAGTCTTACAAGGAGCAGCTAAGGGAACTGGGATTGTTTAGCCTGGAGAGAAGGAGGCTCATGGGTGACCTTACTGCCCTCTACAACTACCTAAGAAGGTTGCACAAGGGGAGGATGAGGTTGGAAAATAGGAAAAACAACTCCGAAAGAGTGATCAGGAACTGGTATGGGCTGCCCAGGAAGGTGGTAGAGTCACAATCCATGGAGGTGTTCAAGAAACACGTAGATGTGGTACTGAGGAACATGGTTTAGTGGGGAAATATTGGTAGTAGGTTGACAGGTGGACTAGATGATCTTAGGGGTCTTTTACAAGCCTAATGATTCTATGATTTTAGGGAAAAACAAAAATGGATCCTTATTTATCTAAGTTGTAATAAATTCTTAAAACTAGAATTCAGTAGGAAACTGCTCATAACCTTGAAAGGAAAATGAGTTTTGATTCCACAAGACTGCCATTGGGACTTACACACCCAGATGAACTGCAAGTTCTGGGCCCAGAAAACTTAAGTTACTTCTTTACTTACTCAAGGGGCTCCTGCTGCCTTATTAAGTACTTACTTCCTTTTCCGCCCAACAACAGGGTTAAGCTCATAGCTTAATCATACTATCCCTACAGATTTCCAGATTTTTCTTTTTTTTTTTTCTCTCACAAGACTGAAAAGAGAGGAACTTAAGTGTGGATTTTCAATAAGTAATACTTCAATTTTACCTTTTCCAATGAAATGGCTTACGTTTTATCTGAATATATTATTGACATTGTTCTTACCAATGTTTTATTTGCACAGTGACTCAGCTTTAATTCTAAACTCACTATTTCCAAGGATTTTTCTGAACAATCTTATTCCTCAAGCTTAGAGGCTGCATTTCCAAGTTTTAAAAGTCTGTTAAAAAAAATATAATAACTTGGTTATTTTTAATATGGTGTGTGTGCAGATATAGCCTCATACAGGGTGCAAACATCAAGGATCCTTATGAAGAACAAAAATGTACAGATTGCTAAAATCCTTCGATTCCCCCCAAGGATTTCAAAATAAAGCTTTACAACTTTATCATAGAATACACAGCAAATAGCTGAAATCCCTTACTGTCTTGCTTGCAGATTATTACTTTTTTTTAAGCTACATTTTTGCTTTATTGGGTACCTTTTCCAGCTGCAAGCAACTGAAGGGCAGAAAAGACACCCAGAGTAGCAAGGAGGGGCTCACTGAATAGAGTCATAGCAAAACTGAATCCTTTTAAAGGACTTGTCATTCGCAAAGGAAGCCTGAAAGACAAATGGAAGCAAACAAAGTTGTTCCAATGTAAAGTGCTCCATTAAATGCTTGAATGGCCCTCACTAATGCATAAAGCTCTCCAGGATGGTGCTGTGAGTCAGTAAAGCAGGTGCTAGGCTGAGGGGCAGACACTGGAATGCAATTGCCTGTTAGGCTGCCTTTTTCTGCCTGTTCAAGATAATCACTTCAGTGCCCATAATGCATCTTTGTGAGAGTTATTGCCACAAATCAAGAGTTTAAAACCCTTTAGCAACAGCTAAAACTGTTCAATTTGGAGACAGGATGGAGAACACTGAGGAAATACAAATAGCAGAACAGAAGCAATTCAGTTCTGCTGTAGCCTTTGTGAGAAATAAATGTACTGACCTGGATTAACGGGGCTAATAACTCTACACAGTGCTTTGTCCTCTAGTACTTTCCATCCGAGCCTCTCAATATTTGCTTGAGAGAGCGAAGTATTCACTTCCCTCCTCTGTTTGGGGAGCAGAAGAAATGAAAGCGATTTGTCCAAAGCTGCACAAGTTTTAAAGTGACCTAAAGTCATAACCCCAAAACCTGACTTCCCTTCTTTAAGCTCACCAACACTTTCAAAAAGGCAGCCTGAGGTACAGAAGGTTTTCAATACCACATAGACAGCTCAATTCAGGGAAAAAGAAAAAAAAAGTGGTTGATTGTTTTAAGCAAAGCAAATAACCATAGAAATTTGCAATAAAGGAACTGACAAAGGATTTTACTTAGTAACAACTAAATAA
Organism: Alectoris magna; assembly: GCA_030625065.1. NCBI lineage: Eukaryota > Metazoa > Chordata > Aves > Galliformes > Phasianidae > Alectoris > Alectoris magna. Next base: position 19,034,037 of record CM060565.1, read on the forward strand.
AAAGTTCTGACTTATTGTACAAATTTATACTTTCTATATCATTGTTGGTTTGTGAAGTTTGTAATTGTTTTAACAAAATAAATGAAGCAGCTGTTTCCACTGAAATAAAATGACAAGTAGATTTTAATTAAAACCCTATCCTGTGCATAAAACTTCATTTGTTATTTCTTGCAGCAACAACAACAACTCTGTATCTCACAGAAACTGATGCCTCTGTCTGAAAAATTTTCTTCAATCACATTTTTTTGAAATAAGTAAGTTTGCATCACGAAAGCTAACAGTGACTTCTATCATTTGTTCATTGTTTGGATCCATGATACAAGTAGCTTAACTTTCTACCAAAAGTGCTTTGATAATCAAGTCTAGCAAAGACTCATGCACTTCAAAGAGTGCTAAAAACAGAAATCAAAACGGAGACTCTTCGTCATATACATAGTAATTTCCAGACATAATTCACCTACCAAAAATCCCTACAGAACAAGGCTACAATTGAAACAAACTACCCCTTGTCCTTACACTGCACCAAGCCTGTCCACACTACATAAGAACAATAATGGCGAACTCAAAGCTGTAGGACTTGTCTGGCTTTCAAATACACAAACACAGAATATGTTACCCACAGACCTTGCTAAGGTCTTTAAAACTTCTGCTCCACTCTGCAGCTTTCTTTTGGAAATAAAATTAATCTGAATCCATGCAAATTAGAATGAAAGACTGGAGTCTCCAGTAATCCCCGGTAAGAATATCAAGCAGGATTTGAATACTGTCTGCAGGTTAATCATTAATCATCTAGGAATCAGCTGATACTTTTTTGTTTTGTTTATATTAGGAATGGTTCCATTGCAGCTCCTTGGGGAAACAACAAAAATTCAATTTCTCTAGTACAGTTCTGTATGGGAAACTGTTAATCACAGCCTGAACCTCTGATTAACCATCTGAGGCAAGTGATGGGTCAGCTGTGGGAGCACAGGTGAAGGTAATTGAGCTGTGCTCCCGGAAGGGGTGGAGCTTGACTCCACCTCTTCTAGATCCCATTTAAGGACTGACCACCATTAAGGCAGCATCTCTTTTGGAGATTGCTCTTGTGTGGAGTTCCTTGTTGTGAGCCTCAATGTTGGAGAGCATTCATCTTAACTGTGAGCCTCAGCATCGGTGAGTTGTTCCTATATAATCTCTGGCTATCCATCTAGTATGCCTTGTATGATTACAGCTATACAAGTTCAAATGAAGAAGCATGGGAGAAGAACATAGATTCTATATCTGAACTTCTCTTCTGGTATGGGATAAATAATTTTACCATGTATTTCCATTCATAAATCTCCAAAATATAAACAATGATTTTGTACTAGAATTACTAGTTTTTAGAATGTTTTGGGGGAAACTCACAGTAAGAAACATACTAAAATACATGTCACTCTACTAGAACCTGTTGGAACTTGTTGAGCACTAATTTTATAACTGCAGAAAGGCTTGTATTCATTGGTCTAAATTATGTGATGTGCACATCCCTGCTGAGCCTGATCAGATCACTGTACCTATACACCATCTTCATGACATCAACAATTCAGTTAGACCAGATAGCTTCTTAAATGATTGTTTTCTCATCAGCTGCTATTCTTCTCTTATCTAGCACCCTGTTGTGTGCACAAATGATAGTTACTGGTCTTCTAAGTTGGCACGTCAGTGCTTCTCAGACGTGATGGAACATCATCTGTCCCAGGCTTCTTTTCAAGCTCAAGGTGGCTATTTCATCTCAGCCAAAGTCTTTGAATGTTCTTAAAAATAAATAATATCCTTGGAAATGAAGAAAGTACAGCAATGATCAGTGATTCACACTGTGGGATTTTTAAACACTTCATTTTCATCTTACCTGAAGTATTTTATGTCTTTGAAATAAAGAAGATAACATGAGATGAACTGCCTTTCTGTCTAGCAGCAGTGTGTCTTGCATTAATGATCAATTACACCTACCTACATCCAAGAGCAGGTTTGTGCTAAAAGTATTAGGGTTTGAACTTGAAATCATGATGAATAGAACTATAGCACTTTTTCATCTATTTTTACTTATATGAGAAGATTCTAAGACTAATATAATAATTCTATTTTTAACACAAAGTAACAATTTTACAAGAAAAAAATAACAAAGTACATTTGCCAGACATGTAAGAGGTTAATTCTTAGTGTGTATCAACTAGGGAACCAAAGAAACCAGGTTTGGGGGCTTCTGGGTTCACTTTTTCCGCTGTCTCATGTTCGGTGTCACTTTGTCTTTGCCTCTTTTCTCCTCTGCAGGGGATGTTACTTCATCTTTGTCAACACAGTGCTACAAAACCTACTCAATAGTATCTGTAAATAACGTTCAGTACCTTCAAGTACAAGACACTTAGAAAGCTTTGGCCAGTAGTTTGCTGCTGCACAGAAGAAAAGCACACTCCACCCCTAACTATCCTTTAAGATGTATAGATTCTAGTGATTTTTTTTTTTTTTTCCCCACACTAAATCACTAAGTATAATTCAGGCTTAAACTTTTGTAACATTGTATCTGTCTAAACACAATTGAAGTCTTTACTCCTATTTAACGCAACAACACTTGTCCTTTCCTTCATAATCATTTGAAGGAAAAAAAAGAAGAAAAAAAAAATGCTAAAGATAGTTCTTCTGTGTCCTTACCTTCTTAGAGAAGCCTACAAAAGCCAGACTGGGGGGGGGGGGGGGAAAAGGGTTTTCAGTAATGTTTCTTCTGTGAAACTAAACATATTAACCCTATCACCAGAATAACACAAGTAATCTGATTTTTTTTATATGTATTTCTACAGGCAGATGGCATTTTCTACTATAGAAGTCTTTCAGTCTAATCAAAAGACAAAACAAGAAGCAACTGCTGGAAATTAAAACCAAAATAAATGAACACAATAAGAAGCATTTTTAAACAGTACAAATGAAAAATCTTCAAACTACCCAAAGAAGTAGCAGATTGCCAATATCTTAATGAACAATTCTTTTGGGAAGGTAAATTTCAGTCCAGTACAAGGTACTAGATTGAATGAAATAAAAACTGTGAGTCTGATTGATCTATACCATGCACAGTGATAGACCGACAGATCATGTTGGACAGGGAAATCTGTGATTACTCCTTATCTCTAGCATTATCTACGGATTCAGGGCAACATCCTTCCTAAAAACACAATCAGATGTGACTCCTTTGTCTTCTAATGAAATTCTTAATCCAAAGAAAATGTCATGCAGTTTCACTATGGCAGACCACTTGACAATACTTTCACAATGACTGATCTGTGATTCCAGAGCTTCTGGATTTCCTCTTGAAAAAAGTCACCTCCTATTCCCATGCTGTCAACTTAATGATGGAATACTTTTTTTGGCAAAATTCCAGCTGTTCTCATGGAATAAGGCTTGAGTGGGGAAAATGACACAGACTTTCTGTGAACAAACTAATGCCTACATTTTTTTTCTTGAAATAGCATTCTGCACTATATAAACTAGATTAAATACAGGTGGACCAATAGTGCTGCCTACCATTACAATTAAAGTCCTCAGGCAATCTTAGAGGCTACAATACCACATCACTTACACAGTCTGAATTTAGGTTTCCATGACAAGTATCTATCAGGCTGTTCACCATTACTGCTGCTTAATAAGGGAAAAGAAATTGACAAAAGCCATTCAGCTCTACCTGGGAATATAGTCAGAGAAAAGTACTTAGTTGCATTAAGACACTATTGAGACATTCTTCTCTTTGAAATGTGTTATTGGCTTCTTGGTTTGAATCAAGCACTGCAGTTTGGCAGGGAAATCAGTGGTTTTATTTTGTAATCAGAAATGTGACCTTATGTATCTTGAGAAAACTTTTCATTTGGTTAATAATAAGTACCTGAAAAACTGCAGCTCTCAAGCTCAGCAGGGACATATTTTAGCTATTTAAAAGCTCCAAGGGTCCCAGTTGTAATGATAATTTTCCATGCACTTGGAGGTTTTCTTGTTGAGATTCTGCACACACCACAACAGCATACTTAGTAAGTGGAGTTTGAAGGTGTGTTAGGCTACACAAGCATTTTATGTATCTGGTGAAGGCAGTTCTATGTGTTCATTCACTATCACTTTTGTAATCTTTCAGTGATATGTTGCCAGCCTTAGATTCCTCTCATTTTTCCTCTGTTCATAAAGAAAAGTAAGGTGGTGTTTAATGTCAAGAATATCCAGGGATCCCAAAAGACAGCTGTATTAGAACCATTAGATCACAGCCTGAACCAGTGACTGAGCACCTGGTGAAGAGGTAGAAATTTCTAAACTAGCTTCTATTGCAGTACAACCAGCATTAAGGCAACAGATGTACACAACTGTCATATACAATGGCAAAAATCACCCATTAATTCTGTGAATAATGGCTGCTTGTCGACTAACTTGGCCCGTGAAACCAAATATACACACCCATAGTTTTTCGTGGGATTTCATGGAAGAGCTCCAAAATTATATATCATGGAGCTCAGCTCAGCTTCATGAAAGAAGCCATTTATGAGGATGACTTTGAAAGTCTGGATTTAGTCAAATTTACTGCAGGGATGAGAGATTTAATACTTCAACAAGCTCCCCTCCATCAATATGGGACATTAATATAAATACTAAATCCTTTAGCGGCTTCCAAGGCCACAATTTAGCAGGCTACCCAATTAGTGGCTGATTTAGGAGAAACAGAGCAACTAAGATCTAGGTGCAGTATTAACACAGTACAGAAAGGAGAATTCCACCTTCAGGAATTCCAAGCCGTAAGACCCGCTCGGAGGGTTCCACAAACAGGGCTTCTGCCAGTTTCTCACAGGCAGATGTGGAATGACCCTATACAGGCTGGAGTACAGTTTAGTAAAACTGACAAACAATCAAATCATGTTCTCCTAAGTCTACAGAGATGAGTAAATGGAGGCAGCTATGGCTGGGCCTCCTGAGGAACAAGACTTGGGAATTTCTCAGCTTATGGTGCGAAGGGGGGCCCAAGGTCCCCTGAGGATAAGGGCTTCCAAAGGGTACTGGAGGCCTTATGTCGAACTAACTACATATTTGCCCCGAGGAAATATCCAAAGAGTAATGGCCCTAATAGATACAGGACCTGAAACATCCATAGTCTACAGCAATCAGACATTTCCAGGCATACATGCTATTATTGAGGGTTATGGGAGGGGGAATTTTCCCTGTCACACAAATGTGGCTAAAATCAGGTGTTAGGTGCCTACCTCGTTGGGAATACAAAGTGTCTATTGTACCAATCCAGGAGTATATATTGGGCATGGACATACTCTGGGGACAGACTCTCCAAACTAATATTGGGCAGTTCAGGTTATGAACTAGGAGTACTAGTGTTCGGGAGGTGCAATTGATTCTGCAGGGCTATACAAAGTATGAGTCCATTCGAGTACCCCAGCTGTGCGAGATTACTAATATGAAATAGTATAAACTCTTGGGAGGTCAGGAGGAAATCACAGCAATACAAGAATCGGAAAAGGTAGGGATCACAAGACCAATACACAGCCCTATAACTCCCCTACACAGCCAGTTGAATAGGGAATTAGAAACCTACCACAGTGTCCTAGACTTGGTCAATACATTCTTTAGCATTCCCACTGCTAATGAATCACAAGACCAATATCCATTCACATGGGAGGGTAGGCAGTGGACCTTTCAGGTCCTACTCTGAGGGTACATACATTAACCAACCTTTTGTCACAATTTGGTGGCCTGTAACTTGGTGAGGTGGAATAAACCAGATGATTTCAAATTATACCATTATGCCAATGACTTAATGCTAACTTCTGCCTTTCTGGAAATGCTTGTAAAGGCAGTAGGCTTATAATCGACCTACCTACAAGAGAGAGGGTGGGCTATCAACCCATAAAATGTTCAAGGGCCCAGACTGTCAGCAAAATTTCTGGGAGGGGAAGATGAAAGTCTGAACTAATACCAATACTGACAAAATACAGGCATTTCCAATACCAACCAAGACAAAACAACTATAAGAATTTCTGGACATTTTGGAATACTGGAGGGCATAGAATCATAGAATCACTCAGGTTGGAAAAGACCTTAAAGATCATCGAGTCCAACCACAACCTAACCATACTACCCTAACTAACTCTAACAACCTGCTAAATCATGTCCCTAAGCACCACATCCAAACGGTTTTTAAACACATCCAGGAATGGTGACTCAACCACCTCCCTGGGGAGCCTACTCCAGTGTTAACAACCCTTTCTGTAAAGAAGTGTTTCCTAATATCCAACCTAAACTTACCTTGGCACAACTTGAGGCCATTTCCCCTCATCCTGTCACCTGTCACCAGTGAGAAGAGACCAATCCCACTCTCACTGTAAGCACCTTTCAGACATCATTGGAAGAAAGCAATAAGATCTCCCCTCAGCCTCCTTTTCCCCAGACTAAGCAGCCCCAGTTCCTTCAGTCTCTCCTCATAGGGCATATTCCCCAAGCCCTTCACAAGCCTTGTTGCCCTTCTTTTGACCTGCTCCAGCACCTCAATGTCCTTTCTGTACAGATGTGCCCAAAACTGAACACAGTACTCGAGATGAGGCCTCATCAATGCCAATTATAGGGGCAGGATTACTTCCCTAGCCCTGTTCACCACACCATTCCTGATCAAAGCCAGGATGCCACTGCCCTTCTTGGCCACCTCGGCACACTGCTGGCTCATATTCAGCCAATACAGTTGGCTGAAAAAAATACCAGTACAGTTTTCCAGCCACTCTTCCCCAAGCCTGTAGGGTTGCCTGGGGTTGTTGTGACCAAAATGCAAGAACCAATGTTTGGCCCTATTGAAACTCATACAGTTTACCTTGGCCCATAGATCCAGTCTATCCACTATCTATAGTGCCTTTCTCCCCTCAGGCAGATCAACACTCCCTCCCAGCTTGGTGTCGTCTGTAAACTTACTGAGAGTGCACTCAATCCCCTCATCAAGATCATTAATAAAGATGTTAAATAATAGAAGCAGCCCCAGTACCGAGACCTGGGGGACACTGCTCATTCTTATATCCCATCTTGCACAGATCCTGAGGCTTCCATATAAACTACCTAAGAAAGGCCAATTTTGGGGCTGGGGACAAACAGAACAGGAAGCTTTCTAGTAAGCGAAGATGGCCATTAAACAAGCACAGGTGCTTAACACATTTTATCTTACTCTCCCTACTGAGCTAGATGTACCTGTGACCCAGGAAGGGTTTGGCTGGGGATTGTGGCAACACCAAAGCTCTGTTTGGATCCCAATGGAATTCTGGTTTTAGGTTTGGTGTGTAGCAGAACAACAACATAGCGTGATTGAAAAACAGATATTGGCTGCCTACTCTGCCTTGCAGAGAGTAGTGCCAATAACACAAACAGTGCGGTAGTAGTAAAGACAACACTACCTAATCAAGGATGGGTAAAAGATCTCATGCATATTCCTAAGACAGAGATGGCTCAAGCCCAAACAGTGGCACACTGGGTTGCCTATCTATCTGCAGCTCTTGTCCCCTTCACCATTAAAAGAAGAATTACAAAAGATAATAGGCCCAGCAATGTACCATAGTGATGCCTCTGGGGAAACTACTATTGTTTCACCAGAGAGGAGTCCTGTACAGGAAGGAAAATGCCCTTTTCCAGAAGATGTCTGGTACATGGATGGGTCCAGCAAGAGGAATCCAGGTAAGTGACAAGTAATTGCATACCATCCCTTACCTGAGATCATCTGATTTGAAGAAGGGGAAGGGTAGAGTAGCTAGTGGGCTGAACTAAGAGCAGCAAGGATGGCTGTAACCCAGGAAACAGGTGATTGATAGTGCATTGAATATCTGTATGGATAGCTGGGCAGCCTACCAGGGACTTATGCTTTGGGTTGCACAGTGGGCTGCTCAGGACTGGACTACCCAGATCCAATCAATCTGGGGCAGAGACATGTGGTTGGATATATGGAATGTGGTTAGGCACAGAACAGTATATGCATATCACATATCCAGACACCAGCCCATGCAGTCACTGGGGAATCATGAAGCCAACACATTAGCTCAGATGAGATGGCTGGAAGATTCACCAGCAGAGAACACTGCCCAAAGGCTACATAAGAAGTTGTGATATGCTGGACAAAAGATAACGTAGGCAGCAGTAAAAGCATGTCAGATCCTGTCCAGTCAGTCAAAGCAACAGCAGAGCCATCTCAGTACTATTAGCTTCATAAGCAGCATTTTCTGTTTAGGGACAGTACATTTTAGATATTATTCCACTTCCTGGCTCAGGCTTAGATTTTAAAGAACCCCAAAGATACAGATGCAGATTTTATTTTTATCTTTTTTTTTTTTTTTTTTAATCCTGTCAGAGCCTCAAGCACAATGTACAAGAAGCTAACTGCTTCTCTCTATAATGAGAACTATATATTCCTTTTAAAAATAGCATTTTTAATGGTCTAATTTCTTATCACTCTTTTCGACTACAAGAAAGGAGCTGCAGCCACAACAGCATCCCTTTCTCAGATGACAAATGATATAACATGAAGAAATGGTCTCAACTTCTGCCAGGGGAGATTTGAACATTAGGAAGAATTTCTTCATGGAGAGAATGCTCAAGCATTGGAATGGGCTGCACAACTGTTCCGAACGTTCAGCCAAAAAAAAAAAAAAAAAAAAAAAGCCCACAGATTTAGAGGTAGTGACAATGGTTGAGACCAACAATGGACTCTAGCTATATATGCTCCTGCTTAGCACCTCCTGTGTGGTGAAATATCACCCAACAAATCATAACAATGAGCATAAGGAGACTGCACAAACTCAGTTGGACTATCACGGTAGGGCCATGGCCTTCTAAATTCTTACAGGTTAGCTATTGGACCCTGAACTCAACTTAACGGGCTGTAAATGAATAAACATAGCATAGATGGTGAATAGTAAGGAGACCAGAAAATTACGCAGGGAATACAATTCCAAAACAGCCTTTAGAGTTCAGGAGGAAGATGATCAGAAGGAGGAAAACAGAAAAAAAAAAAAAAAAAAAAAAAAGTTAGTTTAATATTCAACATTATTGAAAGTATCAACTGGAAGATATTAAAATTCACACTACCTTTTTTTAGGCAACAAAGAAATGAAAGAAAATCACAATACACTTCAAAGTTCAAAACTACCACCTCTTCCCCAGACATAGTCATTGAACAGGTAATAGTGAGCTAATAAGAGGACAAGCGATCACACTTCAAAACATTATTCTTGTAGTTTCAAGGTTTCTCTGGTTGTGCTGTCAGAGTGAGATCTGAGATATGCCGACAGCCACTGTCCTCAGACATACATACACTTATCCCAGCTTAGATTTCATTCAAGCATGTAGAAGTCAACCACAACACTGAAATGAGGTAACAGCAGTAGTATTTATAAAAGATTCAGAGGTAAATTTACAGGAGACAGGAAGGTGAACTATATCAGATTCCAAACAGGGGGATACACAGACTAAGGGGTTTGATCCTGCAAACCAGTGTGTTAATCTCAAAATCACTCCAAGCAAACAAATGTGAGCAAAGAGTTCTCCTAAAAAGGAACTAGCTTAGCAATAAAAACCATAAGTCAGTGAATTGTTTCAGAAGGAAAAGCCTCAATTCCTGCAAATCCTTCATCCACTAAAGATAAAACACATATTGGGAAGATCGTTTCACAATTGTTGTGGGATTTATCTAAGATCAGAATTAAAGTACAATGGAACTCCAGGAAAAAGTATTTTATGAATATTTCAGGCCAGACTTAAAAGCACAGGCCACTGGATAAGGATGAGATTTCCAGATAAACATTTTGACAAGTTAGATGGGGGGTTCTGAAAGTTCTGACTTAATCAAACATACAACACTGCAAATTATTTTCATAAAGAAGGAAGGATACAGAGTTAAGTAGAAGAAGGTGACATCCAAGATTAATTAGCTGATCAATTTATCTTGTAGAAGAATGTCTATTTTTACGTTTGTTCTCCTCCTTCAGTGCTGTTTTAACTTCTTGACCTAAAGGAAACCATACTCAAGTCTTTCCAATGAATCCAAAGATCGCCCATGTCTGAAGTTATTCCTCCCCATTTGTGTGATAACCATCTTTTCATTGTTTACTCATTAGCAGAATTTTCAAGGGCAAACTCAGCCCCAGCATAAAAAGGGGTAGCACCTACTGAACTCTGCCCAACTGTTACATTTTGTCCATATAAATATGCTTTTCCAAATCTAGCTAATTTTATTTTACATTAATCCCTTGCACAGGAGCGCCAGAAAGGCCAGGTAGCAAAATTTTAATACTAAGAAGAATACATTGTGACTCAGTTATTAATAACCCTCAGTTATTAATAACCTACTGAATAACCCTCAGTTATTCAGTAGCTGCTAATCTGCTACAATGTAGATAGAGCAGAAGAAAAAGGACTTAAGAACCAACCAATCAACAAACAAAGTATCAGGAGCCAATGCAACAAATCTGAAGGTAAAATCAAAAACTTATGACTCAGAAATCTGTTGAAGAATATTTACCTATGGACCACAGGATTGGTTTCAGTGCTTAAGGTCCTGATTTTTATTTATTTATTTATGTATTTTTGTAAGCAGAGGTCCTGTCATTGTCACAAACTACTAATTTGTACCCTACTGCATTCTATATTTATTAAACAGATTATTTATTTTTAGTAAATTTTTTGCTGCTGACATTAGGAGTGATGACGCAAAGTATCATCAAAACAGAGACCATGTAGGTTCTTCATATGTGCACACATAACTTTTAGCCTGTGTTTTTGGAAAAGCTCATCCTTCTGTCTCCAACTAGAGGTGTACCAGGAATATTACCAATGTTAATATTTAAAAGTGGAACTTGATCATGAAGCTAGATTTAAAAAAAAAACAACATTTTTCTAAAACAAAAACTCTCATATGTGTTTGTGTGAGCAGATGGAATGCGCATCCACTTTAGTTCAATCATTGATAAAATCATTATATCATAATAAAATAATAAAAATCATTATATCATAAAATCATTATAAAGCAATTAAATATTCCTGTAAAGCATGTGATGCAAGCAGTGGAGCTACATGCAAGTGAATAAAAACTGCAAATTAAAAACAGTGATTAACTGATTTACTAGAGAAAGGATTTCTTAACCCTATATCATTACAAAAAAAGAAAATACATAATAAATTCATAATAAATAAATATAACTGTATATGCAGGAATTAATCAACATAAACTTATATAAATGCATAACTGTCCCAATATTATATATAAAAGTCTGAGCCTTAGCGGCACCCACAATAGTACTATAAAATTCTAGTCCTCAGAGAAAAGCTAGACAGACAAAACTCTCATTCCTTTTCTCTACGAGGATTAGATGTTCTCCACGTACAGGAAGTGCTCGGGATCTGGATCTGATAAAGTGCAATCTCTGGGATTATATAACTCTCTATAAAACAGAAGCACTGCAAGTCTGCAAACACGTTGACTAAACAAAGTTTTAAGTGTGAGGTGAAATTTTATTCTCTGTGAGTGCTTAGAAAGCAGCTAATGACAGTGTCAAAAAGGCACACAGGCTAGAAAGAGAGAACCACACAAGCAAATATAATCTTACAGCCTCCCATTTTTTCCTCTAGTCTTGCTTTCCAGAACCATTTTTCCACAATTAACACCCCCTACAGCATCAAGGATTAACAATTCTTCTCTTTTTCTTATTATGACCTTTATCTCTAAGCTGAAACAGGCCATTATACAAGTTTTTGATATATTTAGCAGAGTATAATCAACCTCTTTAGATTACTAATAGTGCCAGAAGAGGTCCTTGCAAAAGCATGTCTGCTGCTTTTGGTGAATGCAGTTTTCCCTCAGCACAATTTTGCAAAGAGTATGTTGAGCATTAAATGAGTTTCTGATGACTCAGGACAAGGTCAGTGAGACCATCACTGCTGTCCAAAGCAGAATAATGGAGCTATCAATAACATTTAGATCAGGGTTAATAAGAGAAAGATAATGAGTGGGATAGGAGGTCACATTGCAATGTACTGAAAACTGTTAGGCTTATAAAGATGTTCTACAGTGAGGCTGGTGCATTTTCCACCTTATCCATAGAAAGAACCTGTTTTTTACTGTGCATTTAGACTGGTCTTGTCTTCATCAGATGTTCATTTTCCTGTTAGTTTCAGTCAAATAAGGGCCAAACCCTGCTGTGTAACTGAGCTCCTGCATTTCAGGAAAATAAAAAAAATAAGGTCAGAACTGAGTGAAGAGTATTGTTGAACAGAGATGGATAGTTTTGTCCCACATTCCACTGATTAAGGACAATGAGATAAAAAATATGTAGCTTTTGTTTCTCAGTGCATTGCACAAGAACACTTGTTTCATCCACACAGCTTGGTAATGATTCTGATTCATGGGGTTACCTTATCTTGCAGGTCATGATAGACTGTGGAAGAGGTATCACTCTATAGTCCTTCAATAGCTCAACATCTGCCACTTTTTTCCCTCCCTAAATATAGGGATGAATAAAACATCAGATTGTGCTCACCCTCTACATATTCCAGAAAGCAACCACCTCTGTGCAAGAAACAAGTAAATTTCTGAGTCTTGTGCTCAAGAATATGGCTCTCAGAGCCCAGCAGCCCAATCCAGCTCACCCTAATAGAGCCCAGCAGCATGACTATCTGCTCTGCAGTTCCTGACACCCCAGGAACATAAGTGCTGCTCTGCAAGAGCACTGGAGAGACTTGTGCAGTACCCTAGGAGGCTTGCGCCTTAACCCTAAGTTGAGGTCCAGCCTCCACGCAATTGCTGGCAAGCCCACTGGCTGCAACCTGAGCTGAAGCTAAAACATTTATAAATGGATGGTCTGACACATTGTAATACCTGGTAGTCTGTACATGCACTGAAACTTTCAATAAGAGATTTCTTTTCTAAGTGTTTCAACTGCCTATCCTCTGAATGTTGAAATGCTTCACCTAGTACCAACTACTGGGCCAGCCTGGGTGAGCTTTGCTGGGTTAATCCAATCCTGCTAGCTGCAGAGTTTCTCTGGTTTCTACCTTAGGCCTTTTAGGCCTTTAGATATGTCTTGTGCTTTACACTCTACCTGTCCATGACTTTAAAGACTGACTGGCTGACTCAGCAGCAGCTCCTCTTCATGTGAGATCTCTCAAAATTGACACAAACCCCGTTAAAGCCTCAGTCTGCTTTAGATACCACTGACTCCTGAATTCCAGATCAGACCCCAGGCTGATGTGAAAAACTCCCTTCCTGCATTACTGGATGATGAAGGAATCCAAAAGCATTATACAGGCTGTAGGAATGGTCACAGCCAGACAGACAGAACTGTTATGATGGCCTTTCCCACCTCTAATTTGAGAGTATTTGTCTTGTCAAAATCTACAAACCTTGCGAGCAATATGTGGAACTAAAAAGAAACAAACAAACAAAAATTTACATATTTTACACTTATCAGCACTCAGTAACTGTGCTTTACAACCAACATAGCATATCTGGACAGAATTCAAAAGTTGTTCCCTGCTCCAAATGCTGTTCCCTGCCTCGGTTTTATTTTGTTGCCTGGCACAGCTAACCATGTCTCTTTATTCTGAACAGTGTGATTATGCTGAGGTCTGGAAACATTGCTGAGGTTAATCAGAGTTATATGTTTGGAAAACACTTCAGTAAAAAGAGTTACATGCCATAAAGATGCAGAGTCAAATAAACTGTTACAAGGCTATTTTTTCACCTAGGTAAAAAGAAAAGAGGCTTATAAAAAAAAAAATGGTCAGTCATGTCTCCTCTCATAAGGCACTGTAAGACTCTCATGTGAATGAACATTTCACCACACTTAACCACTACTGAGCAATTTTAATTTCTTATATGTCACTATGCATGGCAACTTCAGTCTAACAGGATGGGACAAGGGCTTCTTCCCCTACTTCCACATAACCCCACATTTTTCTGCTACCAGTGTCATTGTCAGTATTGGCATTCCCTAAGATCTGCTCTTTGGAGTTGTGACTATCTGAATCCAGTGTATTCAGACAATGAAACATCTGTTCTCAAGAGGGAGCTCTTTTTCTCAGCTTCTTCAATGTTCTCTACCTGTATAAAGAGCAGCAAGAACTTCACCAAAAAGTTATTTAGGCAGGTCAGTCTCTATACTGCCCTGTTTATGGTCCCACAGACTTACATCTGCTGCTTGCCAGCCACTGCAGAGGCAATGGGAATCCAGAAATGAAAACAAATGTTGGCAGTTGATTTATTGGTGTGGAGGATAGAAGAAAAGAAAGTGACAAATACAAAAAAGATAGCACTCTCTTCCCCTTATGTATACATGCTTACTCACACACATCTGTACTTAACACATGGATGCTTTTCATATAAGTAAGTGCAAATGTTCTAATGAACATAGGTAGCATTTAGTTTTGTAAAATTATCTATAGTTTTGATAAACATATATTTCCTGATATGTCTTTCTTTAACTCAACCCAAATTTGCTTGGTGAAGAGGCTGCTGGTGTTTTGCTCACTTGAGTTCTTGCAGGCTAGCTTTCCTGATTCTCTTGCATCTTGATAATTACTCATATTACTTACTGTATCCATCTGACAGCTAAAACCTTTTCCTTTACTGTTTTTATACTATGTAACAACATTTTTTTTTGAGAGGGAATATGGGTGGGGCATGTGGTTAGAAGCACCAGCTGCATTAGTCAGGATCTATCTTTAGTAAAATCCCCACTCTTGGGAAGAAATGTACCCGGCTAACTAATTCTTTCAATACCTACCAAATTAAAACAAATATTTCACAACTAAACAAACCACAGCGAAGAATCTTTATTATACTGAGGTAAGTTTCAGTGCAACAATGTGAATGTCAACAAAAATTCGGGTCTAAATCTGTGTAGATCTGGCAACTAATTAGTACATTTATGGGCAACTACTTAGAAACAGAAACTGTAAAGCCTCCCCAGACCTCACTGTCTTCATATTCGAAGCTAAGGTGCAAAGTAACATAGCAAAAGAGACTACACATAACTGTTTCCTAGAAGATTTGCAGTCCAGATACCACTGTAGAAGACAGAGTGAATAGTCCAAATTAGAAAGGTGACTGGATAGACTTTTCCTTCTCTCTTTCTCTCTATTTTTATTTTTTTTTCCTTCCCCATAAGGCAAGAGCCCTAGCTTTACTTAATCACTAAAAAAATCCTCATAAAAAATATAATGACATGTTCGGTCACATTGCATCTCCTTTCTCAAAAATGCTCTCTGAAAATATTGTACCACACATTTTAAAAGTCACACGACTACTAATGGAGTACACATAAGCAGATAAGCAGATATTTGCACATACAGTCAAACATGCAGCCACTAAAATATAATCCCATACTGAACATCATGTTTGTTTCTATGCTCTTTAATGTGGGGTTTTTGTTGTTGTTGTTGTTGTTCTTTGTTTTGCTGCTGTTGTTTTTTGTATGTCTTTGTAGGTTTTCTCTTTTTAACACTTTGGAATTTTAGCATTGCCAGAGGATTATAACATCCTCTTCCCAACACCTCTCAGCTCTGCTTTTCTCTTCTACTCAAAGAAAAGCTCAGTCTTCAATATGCTGCTTTCTTGGATTTCATTCTGAAAGTGGTTTTCCCTCAAAAGATATCTCCCAAACAAATCTACTTGCCTCAGCTTGCATGGTTTTTGTACTGCATCATCTTTGGCCTTTCACCAGGCTTGTTCAGATAATCAATGGAGCTCTCAATCATTCATCTCCTTCCTCCTTCCCACACTAGTCCAGCTGAGTTAGAGTGACAACCTGCCTGCCCCCTGGGAAATTAAATTGTCAATCCTAATCCTGTAGAGCTGTAAGAGGCCACTTCTCCACCAGCCCTCTCCCTGGTGCTGTCTACACAGCTGGAATCTCTGCTCAGAAGAGAAAGAAGAGCAATCAATAGTGTCTCTGAAGAAGATGCCACCAGCAGCACGGTAGCACTTAACCGCTGTAGTGAACCACTCGCTCCTGATTAAGATGCCCAGACAGGGGCCAATTGATTTGTCTGTCTGCACAGCATACTAACCATGAGCCTTAAACTCAGCAGTTTTCCTATCCCACCCCTCCCTCCTTCCTCACTCTACTCAGAAAGAAGAGAGGATGGTGCTGAACACTGTGCTTAAATCCACAGATTGGCAGAAGAAACGCTGTTTGCAGATAGCACTCTGTGAACAGCTACCAAAGTAATGAAACGCATGGCTAGAACTGCTAGAGACACATAAGGAGGAGATTAAAAGAAAAAAGAAAAAAAAAAAAAAAAAAGAAAGAAAAAAAAAAAAAAAGGCCTGTTAGATTACACTTAGCTGTTTCCCTGGAGATGAGTATAAAATAGAAAATTTTTTTTAGGGCTGCATTCAATCCACTTCAAAATGACTGAAGCAGTTCCTCAGGAGACAATTGCAGAACCTAGCAGACTTTGCTGCTACTAATTGTGGGGTTTCTTCCTCTCAGTGCTATTCAATCTAATCTTTTCTAAGTTTTGTTCACATTATTCCATGTAGGATCCACTTCATTAGATCATTCAAAACCATTCCTCTCTTACAGTCTTTTCTGGTGTTTGCTGTTTCAGATATTTGCCACGGGAATGATTAATATTGCTATCAGCTAATATCAAACAGTGCCACTGTATCACAAACACTGCACAAAAGTAACCTTTAAGATGCTCTCTCACACAGCAATTTCAAGAAGAAATAGGAATAGGAATAACATAGAAGGGTTGGAGATTAAATTTATTACACACTGTACAGCTGTACTGAAGAACAGAGCCTGTTAAAGAATCTGGTTTGGGGAAGATGCTGTTCTGGGAGAACATTTCCTGTCAATCGCTAGCATAGAATAAGCTCTAAAAGGGCCACCATTTATTACATTGAATCAGCCTCTACCATAGCCTTGCATCAAGACTAATCCTTCTTACATAGGTAGTTCATACAATTTAATTACAGTCTTTTGCAAGAACTAGGCAAAGTGAACTATGAGTAGTCAGCAAGCAGCCAAAGGATCAAAAAGGCATTCTGCTTACTTTGCCCAAGCAGGTTGTTGTTGCAGCCACCACCAATTTCAAGAACTTAAGGATGTAGTAGCAGTAGTTCTGGAGCAGCAATCAACCGAGGACTGATCCCCACCATCAATTACTCGCAGGAGCAGTAAACCTGACCCTTTGCAGCTGTCTTCCAGCACAGCACAAGAGTTTTGTTTTTCCTCCCTCCCCCTTTTCTTCCTGATGACAGGAGTAGCTCAGCCACAACCTTCTCCCAACCACTCATCCTTCCAGGAATCACGTCTCCCTGACAGTCAAAAGGAAACATCGTACCTCCTCGCATCATGTCTATGCCAAATCCACAGCAAGCTCTCCCCATACAAACAGCCAATGCATCCACCTGAAAAGAACTAAGTCCTTGGAGAGGTGCTTAAACAAAGCCTAGCTTACAAGTCTTTGCCCTGCTATCTCCTCTGTTCCTTGACAGGATATTTCAGCATATACGTTTCCAAATCCTGTAATATCAGAATCATATGCAATTTCAGATGCAACATACTACTAGGCATACTTTTTTGGAATTTCACTTTCCAAGGATTTGCATCACTAGAAGAATGTGTTTGACTCTTTCCTACTTTGTGCACCAGAATTTCCTTCTTCTTACAGGGTAACTCTGTGCTTTTCTCCACTCAAATATTGGCAAGATAGGTGTCTGTGAAAGTGATGGACTCTGTGGAGGCTCCTTTTAAATAGATCTGCCGTTTCATGCCTACTAAATGATTTTGTGCCTATTCATAGAATCATAGAATCTCTCAGGTTGGAAAAGACCTTGAAGATCATCGAGTCCAACCACAACCCTAACTCTAACAACCCTCCACTAAATCATGTCCCTGAGCACCACATCCAAACGGTTTTTAAACACATCCAGGAATGGTGACTCAACCACCTCCCTGGGGAGCCTATTCCAGTGCTTAACAACCCTTTCTGTAAAGAAGTGTTTCCCGATATCCAACCTAAACTTACCCTGGCACAACTTGAGGCCATTTCCCCTCATCCTGTCACCAGTGAGAAGAGACCAATCCCACTCTCACTGTAAGCTAATATTTTCAGACATTGGAAGAAAGCAATAAGATCTCCCCTCAGCCTCCTTTTCCCCAGACTAAGCAGCCCCAGTTCCTTCAGTCTCTCCTCATAGGGCATATTCTCCAAGCCCTTCCCCTTCTCCAAGCCTTGTTGCTGTTCTTTGGACCTGCTCCAGCACCTCAATGCCCTTTCTACATTGAGGTGTACCTATCTAGCAAACCTTCCTCTTGTAGTCCAACAAAGACAGCTGAACATGTATATGCTCCCTCTCTTTTTTCCTTTAACACTTGAGATTTTCCTTTTTTTGCCTTAGTATTCTCACAAAAAAAAATACAGGGGGATGGGCTTTCTGTCAGTATCTGGGTATATTTTAATATTCTGTTATTGGCAGCATTTACAGGTTTCAATAAAAAGGTGTTTCATTCAGCTCATGTCTCATGTAAAACCAAGTTAGTGCAGCACTAAAAACTTTACTCTTCATTTTTACCCTTTCTGTTCTCTTCTCCTTCAACCAAACTTCAATCCAGAGCTCCATAGCCCTGAGCTCATACATATGTCTAATTCATAATTGAAACAGGCTTTTCAGGCCAACAGTTAGTGACAATGCAAAGCAAAATAATGCCACTGATTTCTGTAAGCCATAATATCAACTAAATTCAGAGGTATATCTCTATAAGCAGTACCACTGGAATATTAAAAAGCAGCCTACATTATACCCTTGGGAGCCATCTCACATCTCAACCACCAGGTGGAAATTTCAACCCATTATATGTTCCATTAAGTAGGCAATAGCCTAAATGGTGTGGAAAGATGAATGTATTTTCACTTGATGTAGTCTCTCAGAATAAAGAGATTCCAGTGGCAGGCAGGAAAGATATCTTCCCATCAGCAAGGAGAGCTGATCTCTTCACATAGGTGGGATAGTTTTAATTCTTTTAAGTGTGGCTATGCTAGCGTTCACTCACAATTAGATAAAATTTCTAGGTTTCGTATATAACTACAAATTACATAAAACTTGGCAGTGACAAGTGAAGTCCTCATCTTACTGAAGTTAAAAGGAATCTAACTTCCGTTCAATCAAGATTTTTGATCATGAGGACATGAAGAGAAAATTATCAAGAAACAAAAGCCCCTTGTCATCCACTTGCCAAACTGGCTCTTTTGTATCACACTGGTTTTGAAATGATTACATATATCTCCCCTGAACCTCAACATTTTCTTTGCAAACACCATATACCCTGAAGTCTCTGACGCCTCTCTTCAATTCTGGTGATGCTTGTCTTCATCTCTACTTTGCAGCAGAACTCCTAGATCTGGCTCTGAGTAAGAGCATATATCTTCTTTGACAAGCCACATGAAGGAGTAACTCCTTCTTCCTCTAAACCATTAATTCTTAAACTTCACATGCAGCATAACAAAATAACTGAAGACAAGCTCCTTAGGGAAACTTATATGGCAGCACTCAATTGTTCTATATTGCAGTGCCTTGTGTCCAGCTTTGCTTTGAGACCTTTTCCAATGACAGATGTGTATTACAAGCTAAGAGTCCAACTTAGCTTTGCACTGCGCTCACTTGCATTGATGAGTTAAGATGCTTAAGATGATAAAAAAAGATTTATTTCTCACTTGGTTTATAAAGAGTACTGACAATCAATCTGCTTCTGAATTCTAAGAGTTTCATATCCAAACTGCGTGGTTCAATACCACAAAGAGGAAGGAGTTACATTTTTAGAATGCAAAGCAATATTCCTGTTTCCAAATATTCTAAATCATTGACACTTAAGTTAAAGCGTTTACTTGACCTGTCTGTGTTCACCTTCCAACTTTAAATTCTCCAGCTACCTGGAAGGGAATAATTAACATATCTATTTCACATCAGCATTTTTATTCAGCCTTACAGAAGTTGCGTGAGTATAATAGCATTAACAGAACTTCCAGTCCTGGACTTCTTACTCTGATGTTATCCATTTCTGTATAGGTTACAGTGATACAGAGACCCTCCTCCCTGCACAGCTCCTTCTGCAGGAGTTTAGAAGAAGCCTCCAGACCAGAGGTAAGGTGTGCCACATTATGCTTCCCACAGTACACCCATCTGTCCTAAAACGAATGGTAACACGTCAACATACTAAGGTCCTCAGGAAAAAAACAAAGTAGCTGAGGGTCCTCCGGGGTTTTCTTAACTCATTAACTGAACAAAACTCAGAGATGACACCTCCAAATGCAATTAAAAATAAATACTACTGCTCTTATTTCATTGTAAAACCTTTAGGATGTGATTTCTCTCTACAGTTAAATCTTTGGCAATCCAAAGTCCTGGAGAATATTCTGATGGAAATTCCCTGCACCTTCAGATGGAAGGGTATAAGTAAATCAATTTCTTTTCAATGCTATTTTTCGAACAGGAAAGAGAATATATTTGTGTAATGAGGCTATTTTCAATGCCTCAGCAATTACAGATGAATCATTCTATATTTTCCAAAGTGTTTTAGATCAAGTTTGTCAAGCAGAAAATTTCTCTGAAAAGTTGTCCTGTGGTAGTGATTATCATTTTCTACTGATCCTGAAATACCAGAGACCCATGCTGGAGTGGTTTGCTCTTTCCATGGGAAGGACCCACACAGGAGCAGTTCAGGAAGGACAGCATCCCGTGGGAGGAGCCTCATACAGGAGCAAAGGAAGAGTATGTGAAGGAAGGAGCAACAAAGATGAAGCACTATGGACTGACCACAATTCCTACTGTCCATCCTGCTGCTGCTTGAGCTGGAGATCGAATAGTTGGGAATGCAGTGAAGTTATCTGAGCCTGGGATGACAGGCAGGAAAGTGTTTTAAGTTTGGACTATGTTTCTCAACATCTCGATTTATTTTTAATTGGCATTCAATTAAATATTTTGTTTTCCAGTTGTTTAGGAGGATGTCAGCTACTGTTGCAGAAGTTCCATCACACTGCCAGCAAACCAAAAGTGCACCTATTGAGTCTGCTGCTCTGTTACAGCCACTACATCCCAGACACCTAATTTGTGACTAGCCTCCTTGCATTAATACTTCTGCGTGACATCCAGCTGAAGGATGGGCAGCAGCGTGGTTCTAGAAGAACATGCCAACCTGACAGCCCAGACACAGCAGGAAGATGGTGAAAATTAAACCACACACATTAAAGCACCTAAGTGCCAACTGCAAATAATACTCTCTTTAGAAAACATGAAGAAGCTACAGGTGCCTCTTAAACAGAATCAAGAATTATGAAAGCATTTGGCAAAAAGGTCAGTAACTGGGAAAACTTAGTCTCAGGGCAGCTGCTTAAAACAGTTGTTACTAGATTCACCAAAAATTATGCCTTTAGAAAAAATTGTGTTATAAATGTATTCAACTTCAGACAGATTATATTAACTTTTTCACATCAGTGACAAATATGGTCACATCAGTAGAGAACAACCATGTCAGTGCTTCCAGAGAGCGTGACGCCGACAGCTGTACAAAAGAATGGATGCAGCAGGCACCAGGCCAATAAACAAAGGAAAGATCAGACTGTGTTCACTGATTGGCAAGAGCCTGCCAAATGATTTATCACAGTTGTTTCACCTGCTGATCAGAAGTGTACGTTATTCACTTATTAAAATGAGAACTTTAAAGCAGAGTCACACTTCTCAGTAAGTTTATCAGTCTCTCCTTCATGTTGTCATGTATGAAGTTTTTAAAACTGGTATAAGAAAATGCCTTTTGACAAATGAACTCCCACTGACTTCGCAGGCAGATTCTAATATGTAAGTCCTGACTTAAGCCCTGACTTCAAGAAGTTTTTGATCCCTATTGACAATCTCCTCAGACCTTGGCTCCACTCTCAGCAATCTTTTCTCCAGAAAGATTATGAAATGCTTATATGGGGAGTTCTGTATTTCATCCTACTACGAAAAATTAGTGGCAATGCTCCTACCCATCAATGTATATATAATATACTAGTGATGCAGGAAATCTATCTGCAGTAAATACATAAACTGTATGTGCTTCATATGCTATATATACCTATATACTACAGAGACAGTTTTTGACAGTCTGGGTCATTTCAAAATTTATTTCAACAAATCAAGTCATGCCTTTGCAAGGTTATGATTACCACATTCCTTAGGGAAGAATCACCTCTACTTAACAAAAATAGTTTTATCTTTAAATGCTCACAGAAATCCTCTGTAAGAACAGAGAACACATTAAGGGTACATAAGGAAGGTTTATGTAAACAAGAAAATTGTTACACAAATGTGAAGAACAACAAAATACAATTATTTTAACTGGTTTTTCCCTTTTAAATTGTTAAAGTATTTTAGCATATAGTTGACATTCCAGGTGTTTTAATACAATGCTCCCAGCACTGTTGTTAGTAGCACAAGATGAGTTCTTCAGCTTTCATTCCAATACCTCTATGCTTCATAAAAGCATCCTTATCATCATTTAGGCTATAATGGCACTGACTAAAGTCTGGAGGGCACAACAAACTAAATTGTGCATATTATAACCATTAACAAGAGAACCCTGTATTATCTAGAGATAAAACACATCTGCTGGCACATCTTCCAGAATAGACTTATTTTCCTATTTATTTTCACACAGTACAAGGCTTTCTGACTTACAAGGTAGGTACTGAAGATATATGTATGTCTATTTTCCACTTGTTTTAGAGGAAACAGATTGAATTTCCTTTTATCCATACAATTCTAACTCAAATGTCAGACATCTCTGCAGCACAAAGTAGCAAGTTGTTTTATCAAATTTTCTTAAATCTTTTAGAAAACAGCCTTCACTTCCACCATCTGGACCTGACCTGTTGGAGTTCTGTTTTCTCTCTTTGCAGGAAAAGCCCTTCCTTGACCTCTCTGGCAACAGGACTTCAGGTCTGTTTTGTTCTCTGTATTCATTTTACTATATCAAATTAAAACTGATAAGCAGCAGAAAGCACAGCAAATTCTAGCAACAGTCTGTTTTAAATCCCCCATTCAGCTGCTTCATCAGCCATTGCTTGAGAGAGCTTTCTATTCTTCAGAATTTTCTTCGGTTTTTTACCTCCTTTTAGGGACCTCCAATTTTGAGACCCATCAAAAGAATGTTTCCTGTTAAGATATTCAAAGGCCTTTCTCAAATGGTTGCTATTCAGCCAACTGAGAGCAAATTGTAGCTCCCTCTGTTAGGGAGAAAAGACTAGATGAGTTGTTTTAAGAATGGTACATTCCTCTGCACACAGCTGGATGTGTTTTCCTTCAGCAGACTCAGGCTTTAGAAGTCTCTATTCCTACACATTCATTTTATGCTCAGCAGTAACTTCTTTCAATACACAGACCACTGACAAATGTGCAGGAAGAGCTCTTCTCTTAGTCCACAAGCTTCTGGCAGCAAGGACTTCTAAATCCAGCAGCAATTACAACAATGTTTTGAGGAATGTTTTAAAAATCTCCTAGAAGAACTAAATACTATCAAGCACACATTTGTTTGTAGCTGTTGTTTTCACCTTACCCCAGGAGTTTTTAAAAAACAAACATGTAGTTTGTGTTCAAGTTAATGCTGAAAACTTCTTTATGTCTCTTTTTTTTCTCCTAAGGACAATGTTCTAGACTACGCACCTGCTGTCCAATTTCCTGTGATGCACATAGATAAAGATTTTCTGTTTCATTACCTTAATAACAGACTACAGAAAATCATTTAAAATAACTCATATTTATGTCATGATTGGAGAATAACTGACTAATGAGAACAAAAGACAAACCCACTACAGTATTAATAAAAGCATAAAGAAAATCCATATACAGAGGTTACAAACTGTTACTCTATTTCATTCTATTCTATTCACAGACCTAGCAATGTTCATTTGGCATTGGTATTCCTTCTTTATAAAATAAAATTCGCCAAAGTTGTTGGTCCCTGAAAATTTATAGAAGAGGGATATTTCCAATGTACATGGATTTCTAAAAGTCATCACATTGTGATTTATCTTTTTGGTTTTAATACTTTCATGAAGATTTCTGAGCTACGGTTTTATATTAAGTAAGTTGTTTTTCTTTCTATTGCCCATAGCTTTCTTCTTAACATCAGACACCCGCAGTGTCTCTCTAGCTTTTTTAAGTTTGATGCCCTTAATGGTTGAACCACAATTTGAGACTGGATAGCCCAGAACCAATAAAATTGATCTTCCTCCATTCAGAGCAAGCCTTCTGAAAGTACCTGAAAGGTGCTTACAGAGAGAGCAGGGCTGGTCTCTTCTCAGTGGTGACAGGTGACAAGATGAGGGGAAATGGCCTCAAGTTGCACCAAGGTAGGTTTAGGTTGGACGTTAGGGAACACTTCTTTACAGAAAGGGTGGTTAAACATTGGAGTAGGCTCCCCAGGGAGGTGGTTGAGTCACCGTCCCTGGATGTGTTTAAGACTTGTTTGGATGTGGTGCTTGGAGATATGATTTAGCAGAGGGTTGTTAGAGTTAGGGTACTATGGTTAGGCTGCAGTTGGACTTGATGATCTTTGAGGTCCCTTCCAACCTGAGTGATTCTATGATTCTATGATTCTGCAATTACACAATCCTTTCTTCCTGAACTTTATCCGTAATTTTTGGTCCTTAACACGTGTTGTGTGATTTGTTGATTTTCTGGGATCTCACTCCAGAAACTCTCATCCACTGAGTTCTCTTAAATAATCACTCACTAGTTAGTTCCATTCTCCCTTGTGATTCATGAATGTTGAATCATCTGTCGAGGTATTGGCAATGATCTTGCTCTTATATATTAAAAAAAAAAAAGTGCTAAGTGATTGTAAGCTGAGGTGAAATGGGCTATGAAAATGTTTTTATTACTAATGTGTAACTGTCTTTGGCATGCTTCAAAGACAGGCAAACCATTTCATCGTATCTACGGTTGCATAATGACCCTGGTAATTACTGGGAGGGAGAACAGTAAAAGCATTTACTAGGATCAAAGACAGTCATGAAGAAGAAAAGGCTTATGCTTTAGCCAAATTTACTACATGAAGAATTTTAGGACAATTTAGTAGTCTGTCATTTAGTGGGGCTCACTCATTAATTTTATTTTTTTTATTAAGTTCAACTACCATTCTGATCATGCAAGTGGAAAGAGATGCTCCAATATTTTAATACTGTCAATTCCCCCCAAAAAATGATGTAAGAGAATATGTCATAAAAAGCTTTGAGATATCCAATATAATATTGCTTGATTTTGTATACAGAAAAGGTGTATCAAAACAACAGGAGTAGAAGTCATCGCTAGCTTAATATCTGTAACATAAAAAGATAAAATTACTCCTTTTTTTCAGATGGTACTAAAGGGCACCAAGGGTTGTGACAGCCATGTATTCCTTAGAGAAATCCTCAGTCTCCAATTCAAGTTCCAGCCATGATGTTCTTCTTCTTGTGCAGCTCTTCTTCTTGTGCTTCCAATGCATTCTACTGGCACATTCTCATCTTTTGAGATTATTTTACTTTTGGGGTTTCTTGCAGTAAGAAAAAGTATTACCCCACATCCCCTAAAAGTTTTCACTTCACTTTAGAGTAAGAGGAGACACAGACACAGAAATATATATATATATTAAAAGAAATGCTGTGAATTTCCTTTCCATTTATATCATGACCATCTAAGAAGAAGGACTCTCTTACAATTCCTCAACCCAAACTCTGTATTTTAGTATTTTCTTTGTCTTCAACACCACATGGCCAATGGATCAAAGCCAATTAATATCTGACTGCTATTTCTGATTTGAGGAAGAATCATTATGATGCTTTAAGAACACAAAGCTGTAAATAACCATAAAGACAGATACCTGGGATATGCACTGAAAAGAATGATTATATTATTTTACCAGTACAAATTTTTACCTCCTTCTTCTTATGAGGAACTTGAATACTAAAAAGCCAGTTCTTTATGCAAGTCAGAAGTCTTATTCCAACAAACATAAGATTCCACTTTTTCTCTCCAGAACATTGATGCCAATTCTTTAATAGCTCAGATTCAGTGCTTGGAAAAGCACTGACAGCAGCTCCAGAATACCTTGGACTGGATAAAATATCAACCTAACACTGACTTAATTTTATTTTAAATCATCCATCTACAGTATCAACCCATTTATCTCTGAAATCTCATCATTAAGAGAGCCTGCAAAGCTTCACACGTGGAATTCACAGTTTCTAAACAAAGCCCTTAGAAGCTCTGCTTCTTTGCATGTCAGATCTTCTGAGGTGAAACCCTTCAGCAGCTTTCTAACAGTGAAGGAGTTAGGTGAGTTTTAATGCATGCACTATGAAAGCGTGCATCTCTGGAGCTCTGGGTTCAGAAAAGTTCTCATAAAGGCCAAAATGTGTTGCCTGTCTTCTGCCCACAACTGAGTCATCAAGAATATTCCTTTACACTGAATTGTATCAAATAATCCACCCACATGAGTTACGACTGACTGTAACACTTCCCTTTGATGTGATGGCTCCATAAGGAAAATGACAGGACTTATAACCTGTTTATCAGACACTTAAACTCATGTGCATGTGTATAACAAATTAGTTACCAACAGGGCATGGTGAAACAGACGTATTGTGCTTCCATGATCTGTGCTCAAACAGATGGCACTGGAACCTGCACATGCAGATACAGTTACACAGTTGTATGTTTTTGGCATTACTCTCACATTTTACTTCAAACAACTTTTTTTCACATCCAGACCATTATAGTTACAATTACCATGTATCGAGCTGAAACAAATCTTGGGCTATAAAAAACTCCCTTTTACAGAAGATGACAGCATTTGATCTGTTAATATTTTCTAAAGGCAGCTATGTTGCTGACTGCATTTTCAGTCTGACTGCTCCAGTGTCCCGACTACTTCTGCAGGTTTTTTTGCCACTGCTGTTTTGCTGCTATTTTTGCATCTACTGGGACACCAACAGAAATAGACAGGACAGCACAGAAGACACAGGTCACTAAAAATGTTATTTAGATTTGCTATATGCTACCTCCTTTTGTGGATTAATGTCCTAGAGGGAATAAGATTTACAACTCTGAAGCCTCAACTACAAACAGATGTAAGTTTAGTCTGAGTTGAATTCCTCTGTTCTTCTAAAGCAGCTTACTGATCCAGTTGAGGAAATCAATGTCAAAAAATCCCTTTCATTTATTTTCAATAAAAAGATCAGTCAACCTATCAAACAGTAAATAAGACTGTAGAAAATAACCTTGCAATCATACATTTCACTAACAAACTGTGATACCATTTAGTCCAGGGCTTCAAAAGGAAGTTGGTTCAGTACACGTCTCACATGAACAAGGCCTTATGCATCACAATCTATCCTACCTCTTGCCCCAAACCACAATATGCTCACTTCCTACATGTTTTTCATTCTCCACCTGTACCTGTGGTATAGCTACTCATCAAACTCACCAAAGCTCTTCTATTACTGCAAGGGGCCAGATCTCCTCTGGCCAAAAGACCTCTCTCTGTGTCTCCCCTCCTCACCCAGTTCTCTGCCTTTATTAGCAATGAGGAAGATGCTGTGGGGGATTTGCAGAGCATCCCCTCCTCAGCTTCCCTCAGAGCATGCTATCCTAACATGTCATCTTCAGAGCCTTTCCTAGTGTTTCATCGTGATGTTATTGTTTGCCAGGAAATATCCCTTAGCTTTATTCTTTCTCACAGTTAGAGTTCCTGCTTCTCTATTCTTCCTAGAAAAGAGTTTGCCTCCTGAGGTCACCATCAACAGCATTTAGTCTGTTCAAAAGATTAAACAAATTTCAAACTGGAGGTTCCAGACTTTCTTGAGTTGAACAGGTTGGGTGACCCCATTCAGTTATTCCTACTCAAAATTAATATTTTGCCTAAAATTTCTGTGTTTGTTTCTTGTCCTTTACCCATACTTTTGCATATCTTTAACACAAAGTACAAGATGCACAGTTTGCCTCACTGAGGCTTTGCTGTTACTATGAATATGATTTGATGACCCTGATAATCTTTTTTTTTCTCCTCAAATTCTTAACAGATTATGTCTCAACCAGTACTAGAGCAAAAATCGTGCTGTATATAACCTTTTATTTTGAAGCACTTGCTAAGCTAGGAGTCTTGGGGACTCCTCACAGCCCTTAAGTGTATATGTAGAAATCTGAAATCCTGAAGAACAAGTGCAGAAGTATCTCCTATTTATTATGAACTCCTGAAATATCTTAAAAAGAAAGCTTGAAATCACGCACATCTAAAATAAGTCTACTTCAGGTCTTTTGAATATTTGTCCACAAAACTTGAGACTTATCCCTTTGTGATATCTCATTCTAATTCTTCTGAGCTTACTAAGGAGTTCTGGTTTTACCAGAGCTGTTACTATTACACTTTTATTACAGAACTATAATAGATGAGTAAACTGTACGATGTACATCGTGGTAGGCATTTGTCTTGAATATTTATTGATTTTTATAATATTCAGAGTTTAGTGAGATAACATAGAGGACACAAACAAAAAATGCAGTGTTAACAGACTCATAACCTCCACCAAAGAATTTCCTGCAAGTGTTTAGCAATTTTATTTCCTACTCCAGTCTTAGTCACAGGTAGTCCCTGGCATTTCAGAAAAACGTCTGTGTTTCTTGATTAATGAGCAAATAAAATGCTAGTATGGAGTCATATATGAGAAATACAATAAATGACACCAATACTTCTAAGCCACATACTTTTCCAGAAAAAAGTATTGCAAAATATTAATTGTAGCACTGCTGAGGGCAACTTTACCTTGCCTCATGAATTACGTAAGGATTCCTTTATTCTGCCACTACAGAGAAAAGCCTTAAAGCAAGATATGAGAAATGATTAGTGAAGGAAGGTGTACACCATTTTTCTATCTGAACACATATAACCATAATTGTAAAAGTAGTTATAACTCTCTTACTGCAGTAGTCATTTGAAGAGATCTTCAAATAAAAAAACGTAGACAAATTTAAGGAGGCATTTTCCTCTTTTTAAAGTAAATCAAGTCACACTGCAAACAGTGTGAAAATGTGAGAAGTTCCCAGAATGATTCGTGAACTAATGGTAGATAGGGCCATTATCCTTCATTCCCTCTGCAAGCAGATTTTACTATGAAACCTGCATTTTTTTTCCACCTTAGCAACAACATATGTATTTCTCAAAAAATATGCATTTCTATAATTAAAGGATGTGTCCGTGTTACTCTTACATAGAAAAATAACCCATACTTTTCTCTTCTAGCCAAAGACTATAAATGTAAAGTTGTTAAATGAGAACAGAGGCTCAGAAAACCACGTGCTTCCAGAAAAAGAAACCACCTTCGTCTCTATCTGAAATCTCACCATACTCGTGGCAGAAGTAGGAACAGCTGACAGCTCCCTAACAATTACTGTTCCTAGACAGAGGTAGCTGTTATCTCATGATTGTCAATTATGTACTTCTAAACTCACATCAGATCCTTTTTTCCTGTTCATGACAAATTATATATCTGGATATTTTTTTTTTAAATCTGCTTTTAGCAAAGCCGGAACCCCCTCCAAGTGCACATTCCTGGCCTGGGCCAACAGACTTTATTTTATGAACCTTTAACAAATATAGCATTTGAGAGCTGCTCAATGTCTAATAAAATGACTGTCAATACAAATGTTATCTGCATTCACAGATAAGTCAAGTGCAAAGGGATAAGGTAATATGTCCTAGAAATCTGTGAGACAGACACTTGAAACCAGATCTCCTGAGTGAGAGACTTTATCTGATTTCTTTCTCACTGTTATGGTACACTTTAAATCTTCACTGTCACCCTAGAACCAATATCACTTTTGGCATGCAAAAAATCAGTAAGTTTACTCAGTCTGATAATCTGGATGTCCTCAGGGAACTACGTATGAGCCACAAGCTTTAACATAAGCCTCCCTTCAAGTTTTGGTGGTAGAAGACATTTAGAGTGAACTTCTAACATTCATAAAGTTCTCTGAGATCTTTAAGTCCAAGTATCACATTTCTTTCTCTGGCATGTAACGGTCTCAGACCTTAGGGCAGTCAATGGGATAAGTGGGGGAGAGCTGTAACTGCAACTGTTGCTGAGCCTGCTGCAGCATCTCTTTCCCCTGATTCTATGTAATTGAGAAAAAGGTCATTCTCCCATGCTGAATTATATATATATATATTCAGTTTTTATATATATACATATATATTAGGTTAGTTCTCCTTAGAGACACGTCACTTCTGAGCAGAAAGCATCAGTGAAACAATGGCTTGCAAGCTCATGAGTATACAGTTCTCATCTTGAGCCTTTCAACTGTCAGTCACACCTACGGCATTCTTGAAACAGTAATGTGTTTGGAGAGTTCACTCAGGTGAGCTATGCATTGAAAAACAGCATCAAAAAGAGACAGATTCATCCCAGTGACTCACAAAGGCCATGGATCTGATGCTGTTTAGTGCATCTCTCCATTTCATTCTTCAAACTACCAATACTTCCGCCACAAAACAGGTAACAAATCAAAGTCCATGCTTACTGTCTTCTACCTCTCTTTATCCAGTAAAAAAAGGGGCTGCAGAGCTTTCAGCTTTCCAGGTCTCTGTGTCATGGTTTAGTAATTTTTGCTATTGGTATTCTGCATCATAACATCATGTGGAGCACAGAGAAAAAGAACTACACATCCCAGAGGACCTCACGGTCAGAGAGGAAAGTACGTCACGGAAGCAACGCTCGCTGTCACGGACATAGATTGATCTAGATAACAACTCCGTGACACTCTGTTATCACAGTCAACTTATAAGTTGCAAAGAGAAGTCAGCTCACTGCTGTATCCTAACTCTAGGTCTCCTAGCCAGCCTCACCCCTGAGACACAAAAACAGTGCAGATGGAACAGAAGGAAAATTTGCATGGAATGAAAAATTGCATAAGAAGTTGGCAACTGATGTATCACTACTTAAAGGGATGGCAAAGTGCTACTCTCCCTTTATCCCTTGCTTGCAGTCACAGGTACTAATTCCTTCACCTGATTTCACTTCCCACCATGAGTGTTGTGCCTCCTCACACACTGTCATGCATTTAAAATATTTTTCTGGAGCTTATCTGCCAACCTGCCTCTCTCCCTGCTAGCCTAGAGTCTTTCTGAACAAATCTGTTCTCAGGTGTCTTGCCTTATATTTGCCTTGCTTTATCTTAAAATTACCTGCTCCTTGGGGCAGGTAACATGTCTCTTTCTATGTGTCTAAAATGTGTGTGATTTGATCCCACTTTATAAATGTTTCAGTGTAACAATAGTACCGGAGGATGTTCACGTATCTCAAGTGTCAGGCCAAATAAGAGACGAACATTTCACATTCTAAATATTAGCTACTAGAGTCTCTTCCTTGTAACATAATTGAAATACATTATTGTAATTGGTTAGCAAAGCCACCAAAGTTTCAGCACAGGACTTTGCAAAATGAAAATGAATGAAGTAGCTAGGGAAATGACATCTTAATAAGAATAATGAAATTCAAACCCCTAGTGCAAGTACAGTGAATAATCCATTACATGGAGACCAGATGAGATACAAATACCTCAAGGATATAAGATTATTGGTCTGGCATCATCTGGTTTTGTGACCGCAGAATGGCAAACAGCAGGCATCTAGATGATGCACAGTACCTGACTACAGATTTTGCATAGAGGGTCAGAAGAGAATGTAACCTGCATTGCCAGGCAAGATCTTACCCTACTTTGGATGCAGTTTGGTTGTGATTGTTGTTTTTGGTTTATGTTATTCCTCTTCCTATTAACACAGATTACTGTTGGGGTCTGAATCGATTTTTTAATAAATTCAACTGGATCTGAGACTCAGTGGATGGTAGTTCAATTCCCAGTCCAGGCATAGTGTTAGCCTCTTTAAAACTCAGTTGCTTGCTTGTGAGATCAAGTTACAAAGCTTCTCTTTGTCACACACATGCTGAGAAGGCATTTGTTAATCTTCATACCATGTTAAAACACAGTATTGCTGCTGAGTATTGATATTTTCAGACAAAATATCAAAGATACAGGAAAAGAAAGCATCAAGGCTGGAATCCAGAGAATGGGAGCTGAGGAAGGACTGAATCCTGGAGGAGGCTGCTCCTTCCAGGGAACATGGATGAAAAGGCAGAGTTTTCAGTAGTTTTCTTCTTAGTTGTAGAGAAATTCCCCACATCTTGTTGACTTTGAATTGAAAACTATCAGAGTTAATAGGAGTCCTGATTCCTTTTTGTTTAGCTAGTGAGAAATTCTCAGCCAGGTGTAAGTTAATTCAGGGAAAATTACCTATCATGAAGAATGCAACATCCCTGATTCTGCCATATTCCAGCACCTTAACAGTATGAGCCAGTATCAAGCATGGAGGCAGTGCAACACAAAAGCAGCACAGGGAGCCAATAATTCAAAGAGGGACAGAAGTCAGGGATTGTTTATCTCCTTTCATAGAAACTTCAGTGCTTCCCTAAAACACTAATTAACATGCAACAGAGCACGATTTTGAACCCACATGTCACACTGGACTGATTTTCCGGATTTCACCCAAAAAATCCAGCAGCCCCAGCAGTGGACAGTAAAGAGGGTGTTCTGCAGACAAACATGCTTGAGTTATAGATATGTCATTAAGTCATAAGCATAAGGTATTAAGTGTAGCTGAATTACAGGGCATCAAGAAACGTGGTGCTACTACTGAACATTTACTGTAACCATATTTTAATCTGTAGTAGACACGCTTGTGGTACCTGTAACACATGCAGCAATGCTGTATTTTGAGTGAAGTCCCTGTGTTTCTAGATAGTAAGCACAGCT
This sequence comes from Alectoris magna, assembly GCA_030625065.1. Lineage (NCBI taxonomy): Eukaryota > Metazoa > Chordata > Aves > Galliformes > Phasianidae > Alectoris > Alectoris magna. The sequence goes on from CM060565.1 coordinate 19,066,939, forward strand.
GAGGAAAAAAAAGCTGCCCATATACAAACATAGCTTCATTATCAAGAGTATGCGATTTGTCATTTTCAGTCTGAGCATGCCACCACTTATCTTGTAAGATTTTGGTAGATTTCTGTCATCTGACCTTCATAACAAGTAAGATAAAGGCTCCTGAACAGACAGATCTTTTGTCACACACACACTAAAAGACTTCAGGACAGCCAGAATAATTAACTGAATATGGATAACAGTGTACACATGATACACTTCAGATAAACACAAATCCAGAGTACTTAGCTGAAAGCAGTGTCATCATCTACAATAATCAGTAATGTAAACTCTGAAATCCACACTCCCTTCCTTGTTCAGCAGTAGCTAAACCCCTCGGTGTCACAGTCTGAGCCTCCTTTGCTCATGATGACTTTAACAGCAGATTTTAACCACAGAGCGACTGCAGCAGCTAACCTGCTGCTCATGCAGGCTGTGCATTGCTGTCTTGCTCTGGCCAGCACAGACAACTTGCTACAGGAAACCGCTGCATGTATTAACAGCCACAGCCAGAGAGAAATGTCTTTATCTAAGCAAGCTGTCAAGATATCCACAGTACATACACATGGGAATAATGAACAATATAGAGAGAACAGGACATCTATAATCCCGTGTATTAATCTTTTTCAATAGGAAAAGCACCTTTAAATTAAGCTCTTTAAATACTGTAAAGAGAAAGGTAAGACCTGAAGAGAATTTGCTTAATTCTATCACCAATTCATCGTGTAAACCTAGGTGAAAAGAGAAACATTATCCTTTCCCCTTTATTTATTGTAACTGGTGTCATTGTTCACTTCTAAGCTAGGAGTTGACTGTGGAAGACCAAATCCAGAGCAGATCTGAAGTGATTTTGACCCTTTCACCTCCTCTGCAACAAAATAATCACAGAAATGGAAACTCAGGAAACACTTGCTAGTCCAAGAGCAGTATTATGGCAGTTTCACATATAGATAGGTGGAAATTTAACTTTCTGAGGACCCAGAGTTTTGCTTTGAAGGGAATGCTCTTGAGTATCAGTTTTGTATATGCTCTCTATTTAATGGCTGGGATATTTTCCTTTTCATTAGACAGGAGGGAGTTAGAGATGCTTCATAAAACATAGGAAAATCAATTTGTTGGAAAATTTGTACGAATTTACACAGGTTATGCTTTAAAGAGAACAAAAGGAAGTTTTTACTTTCCTGCAGTATTTCTAACTTCAGGCCTCAGCTGCTGCACAGTATCCTTCTAAGATCACTGGAAAAGGGGTCAGCATTATAAGAGAAGCAGCCTGCTACATCTCTATCTGCTTTTAGGCAACACTGCATTCTGATGTTTCTGATGCTTGATCTACTACCCTCCATCATGAATGTTACCCAGATGACTCATCTCTACCTTCTGCAGAACCCTTCTTTATGCTGTGCATTTTAGTCTCTTCCCACTTAAGCCATGTGCACTTCATACAGATTTCATTAATGTCTGAGTCATTATATTTGTTCAGCAGTTAATGGGAAACATTAAGTGGACTGGAACAAATAGGACTAAGTGAAAAACACCGTAACTTCACTTTAAGTAACATCTCTCAACCAGCCACAACCCCACACTTTCCGTATGTCTGCGCGTATTGCAGACAACAAGCTGAAGAGAGTGAAGGCTCGAACAGGAAGATCCTTACAGGGGGCACCACTCCAAGACAGCCACAGGCTTCCCTCAGCTGCCGGTGCAGGCAGCAGTGGTATTTCCAGTCCTGCAGTGGGACAGCTCTGGCCCTAAAGTGGCTGCAGGCTGCTATCTGTGACAAATACCACAGCTTGGAAACTCCTTTTCTATTCTAAAGATTAAGAAGAAATTGTTAAACTTGGGTTCCATTTTTGGCTCTGTTATTGGGTTATCTCTATGATTTAAAGATTTATGCTTCTTTTTTAAAAAATATTTTAACCTCTCTACCCTTTTTTTCCGCCTTCTCCACTTAGATTGTCACTACTTGAACCACTATCTGTACCTTCTACACACCTGCAAGCTTCTTTAGTGGGCGTCCTTCTGGATACAGTTAAGTGTTGTAAGGCATGAAATAGGAGTATTCAAGTTTTGTAATATCTTTCAGGTTTAACCTGACTGAACACCATACACCAGGAGCAGTCTCAGAAGAGCTACTTGTCAACTCTGCTCCTGTCTGCTCCAAAATTTACTTTGCTACTGTGTTACTCTGCATGCTTGTATCTAACGAAGGTAATCTGAAGGAAGCAAGGCACTGAGAAAAAATGAAGACTTCACAAAATATAATTACCGTCAGGAGAAAAAAATTCCCTTGAGAATTCAACTTTTTCTCTCTGATTTAAATACCACAGCATTCTTTTCTCATGATACTTACTGCTGCATCAGCTTACAATGTCTGGAAACTGTTCAGTACATGTCAACACAGAGCTATGCTGGATCCATTTTTATACCTTTCACTTCCATGCTGTTGGTAGTTTGTTGTTTTTGGGGTTTTTTTCCTGTTGCCATTCTATTTGATACTTCTAAATATCAGATGCAAACAGTGGGCTCAATTCAACAGCCAGAGTTGCTTGAGGTACCAAGCAGAGAAGCTGGCGTGCCTCTTTGAATTTCAGTCTGTCAATGGTTTACAGGCTGGTTCCATGACTAGTGGGGCGGAGGGACTTCACAAAGTCCACGCCTCTGGAAAAGGGAAACAGCAGGCCCCAAAATAATTAAAGAAAAGAACAGCGGCAATGCTCTGAGGAGGAACAAACTAGTTTACTAAATATAATGAGAGTATCTGAAAAAAAAAAAAAAAAAAAAAAAAAGCTGTCGGCCTTACAGTAATGCTGAAGCAGCATGCACGGTTGGGCAGCAGCGAGGAGAGACGAAACAGAAGAGCGATGAAGGAAAGAGAAAAGAAGTCAGATGACCCGACAGCGCCTTATATGTGTTCCCCCCTGTGCAAGAATGATATCAGCACAGCAAACAGTCTTCTGGGGAATGTAGTGTCTCCCCTTTAGTCTGAGGAACTGGGACATTAACACTTTCATTCCCAGGGCACTACATGATGTTATGATGTGGAATACTGATGACCATAAAACCATGACACAGTCTCACTCCCTTTGACCACTTTCAGTAATCCCTCCTCTTTCAGTAAGCCCTACTCTGGATCCACTCCAATAGCTCAATGTTCTTCTTTTAATTAAAGCAAATAATTAAAAGCACTATCCACCATTTTGTTTTGGTGAGGGTTTTGTTTTGTTGTTGTTTGGGGTATTTTTTATTACTGTTGTTTGATGGGGTTTTTTTGTTTGTTTGTTTTTTTGCATCCAGCATTTGTGGTACAGATCCATAGAGCATCAGTGTAGCTGCTCAAATACAGGTACTTCAAGAATGACATCTGTATTTTTACTTTTAAAAAAATATGGTTCATAACAAGCCTCTCTCAAGTCTGTTCAGGCCTATCTTGCATACAAGCACATTGCCATATGCATCAAGCCACCAATATCACAATTCTGGTACCAGCATCTCAGCTCCTTGAGCCGCTTGCCTGTTTCTGCAAAACACACTCAGAGTTACTACTATTCCATAATGCCTCCACAATAGAGCATTTTTTCCTATTACGCTGTTCGTGATTACTTGCCAGCTTGAAAGAAAGAACTGATGCTGCTTTTAAATGTCGATTAGAGATTAACAGATATTCTGTAAGATTTTTTTTCCTAGCAGCTCCAGCCACCGCATTTTCCTTCAAACATTGTTTTATCCCATTTCCAATTCCCTTACACATATTTAGTTATACTTTTAGTTAATATTTTTACTAACAGGCTGCATATATTGTTCATACTGGATTTACTCCCTTTTTCATTGTACTATTTCCTATCTTTCCTGGCTTTGGACTGAAACACAGGCTACAAGCCTTCAGCATATTTTCCTGCAGTACCTCAACCAAAGCACTTCACACTCTTGCGTTTTATTATTAACTCACTACAATTTTTGCCATTTTCATCTCTATACCTCTAATCTTCCCATGTACCCTTGATTTCAACATTTATATAAATAATTAAGCATGATGATTTGAGTTTTTTCTTTTATACCTTCCTCTAAATGTTTGAAGAAACCATTGCTGTCCTGTGCAATATCTAGTTTAGCTTGACTTCCCCAATTTCTGTTTTTTTACTATGCCTACCAGCTTGTTTTGCTGATTGATTTTTTTCCCCCACTCACTTCTAGAAACTCTGAGACATATTTATCTACATTCTTCTCATCTCTTCTCATACTAGTCTGCTCTCTCTTCCTCAACATAAAATATTGAAAATTCATGTCTAAAATCTCCAGACAGTCACAACTGACCAACAATTTGGCCAATAACAACGTCTAGACCTTATTTTCCCTTCCTGAAAAATAGATCAGCTATTGTTATTGAGAGCGCCAGATCCTCCAGCAACATAGATCCTTATTTTTTGTAAAGGAGACAGTTATCTAAGAAAAGAAGGCTATTGTTTTATTTCTGCAGTGGAAGTAACTGTACAGATCTCAGAGATTTTCTTGATACAATTTTTGCTACCTAGGCAGACTTTATCTTTCATCTTCTTTCCGGATTCAGCTATCTTTTTGTCACATCCTTTTATACTTGTTTGTATTTATCATTTTCTAAAGGTTCCTCCTGGGACAGAACAATATACTGCTGTCAAGTTTGTATTATACACCTATAAACCAATCTCAGATACAACAAGGAAAGTTACAGGTTTTTTTGTTGTTGTTGTTTTTGTTTTTTTGCATATTTTAAAACACTTATTAACCCTTTTTTTCCCCTTTAAATTTCCACACAGCAAGAAAACTCAATACTAACAGTTGTGATTATTTTAATTATGTAAATGAGGAATTTTATGGATGAACTGTCTGGACTAATGTCTTAGAATGGAAATAGCCATTGCTGGAGGGTTAATTATGTTCTTTACATTCAAGTTGATCAGTAAAATCTGTGCAGATATTACTTTTACTTCTCATAGACTTCTTCAAAGTGTGTATTAATAGATCTTTTTACCTGTGAGAGATAGTTAGGATAATGAAGATGTGTGGCTATTAATGATGGCTGTCCAGCCATTGTGTTTGGAACAGTGAAGTGAGATTTGCTGATTATTCTGCCTTAAGGAACACTTCAGATTCCATAATTTTTAATGTTACTTTCAAATCCCCTTCAAAGTTGCTTCTAATAATCCTTCTGGAAACTTTTAACTACAACCAGAATGCTTTATAACTTGGCAGTAGAATCATAGAATGGCTTGGGTTGGAAGGGAACTTTACAATCAACCTCTTTGCTACAGGAAGAGATACCTCCCTTAGATCAGGTTGCTCAAAGCTCCATCCAGCCTGGCTATGAAGGAGCATCCACAGTGTCCCAGGGCAACCTGTTCCAGTGTCTCAGCACCCTCACAGTAATGAATTTCTTCCTAATATCTACTCTAAATCTACCCTCCTCCAGTTTAAAGTCATTTCCCCTCATCCTGTTGCAACATGCCCTTATAAAAAGTCACTCCCCCACTTTCCCGTAGGCCCCCTTCAGGTACTGGAAGGCCACTGTAAGGTGCCCCCAGAGCCTTCTCTTCTCCAGGGTGAAGAGCACTAACTTTCTCAGCCTGTTCCTGTAGGGAAAGTGCACAAGCCCTCTGATCATCTTCAAGGCTCTCCTCCGGACCCACTCCAACAGCTCAATGTCCTTGTACTGGAGGCCCCACAGCTGGATGCAGTACTCCAGGTAGGTTCTTGTGAGAACAGAATGGAAGGACAGAATCACCTCTTGACCTGCTGGCCAAGTTTCTCTTGATGTAACCCAAGTGAAAGCTGACCTTCAGGGCTGCAAGCACACAATGCCAGCTCATGTTGAGTCTCTCATCAACCAACACCTCCAAATCCTTCTCCTCAGGGGTGATCTCCGTCATTCTCCACTCAGCCTGTAGATGATAGATAAGCATCTCCAACTGCTGACTAGATGCAAACAGTGTTAGAAACATACACCAAGCTGTGTATCTTTTTTCACTACAGTAAGCTTGTGAATGACAAGCTGTACACCCTTAGTTAATGGTAACAGCTGAAGACCATAATTTCTAGTGAGTTCAAAACCAGTACTAATGTACAGAGACAGAACAGTTCCAGGTTCCTGTCAAGCTATGCAACCATTAGATGTAAACCAGAAAAAATTTCATCATTTCTGTCTATCACCACCCATGCATCAGATACGTGTTTCATTTCAAGGAAAGAGAAAAGATTTCAAGGTAAACATTTCTAAGCATAGGCATTAATTTCCTCATTTCTGGATCCCAGGCAAATCAAACCTTGAAAGGGGTCTACTATCTTTTGAAAGTAACCTGTCCATGAAGTCAGACTTCCAACACTCAAGGTGGCAAAAATCTTACCAATTAATGTCACTGTAGATCACATATAAACTATAGGCTGAAAAACTCAAGCCATCAAATCCCTTTGTCACTTAAAAATTGGTTATAAACCCCAAACTTATCATCCAGTTCTTAGCTTCTTATCTTTCATACAACGTAAGCCACAGAAATGACAAAAACATACTCAGCTTGTTCTTTCTTTTCTACATCACAGCTCAGCATTCAAATATGTCTCCCAAGGCTGGTATGTAATTATCCTCATGTCAAAAATAGTATTCTTCCTAATCATTAATAGGAGGAAAGGAAATAACAGTGACAACAATATATGATATTATCATTTGATTATCATTTTAATTGTTCTATCAGGGTCTGCATGTAACCTTGCTACCTGCCCTAAATTTAAGGTAGCCTGAGATGAACAGGTGAAAACAACAGGAGAAAACAGCACTTGAAAGATAATGATATGGCAGGTAGAAACACAGGCAATAGAAGTACATCAACACAGTTTCTATGACCAGAATAGGGAATCTGTTTGTGCAGTTTATAAATTCTATGTGAAATAATAAACTCTTTGTCTTTGTCCTTGAAAAGCTGGAAACTCCATTTTCTATATGAAGAGCAGTCCTCTATCTCACTGCTTCTGTCTGAAACAAACATTTCTAAAGCTTAACAAGAAAATGTCAGTAATTTATGCAGCTCTTTTTTTAAGCATACAAGCTCTAAATAGCAAGCTGGACTGCACCCCAAAAAGTTATATGTATATATATATATATATATATATATTTATTTATTTATTTATTTTCCCTCAGAAAGAGGTCATTTTTTTTTTTTTACTAAGTCAGCTGCAAAGGTCTGTAACTATATGAGGCAAGTTATGCAAGAGTCGCTTCCTGGAGAACAGAAACTATACTGCCTCAAGGAGTTGTTTTCACAAGCTAAATGCTCTGCAGTTGATAAGGGCAAGGGAATTAGACTGGGATAACCCTATCTTCCCACTCAGAAGAAGGAAAGAGTGGAGGGCCTTCCAGTTACTTTATTAAAGACTCTTCAGTTTTGTTTGGTGGGTTACATACTGCTACTTTCAAGCCTTCTGCTCCCATATTCTGGGTCTACCACATGCTCACAGTAGCTGTTGTATGTGCCTGACTCGAGAAGCTGTTTGTCTACAGGTTGCATTTGGGGAGGAGATGATAGCTGTGACAGATGAGTGTGAACAAATTAGCACTTAACCTGGAAAAGAGGACACTGTGAGCTCCAGACCCATGGGGCGTGTACTTCAGACAGCTCCCGGGCTGGCCCAAAGCCTGGAGCAAGGCCCAAACTAATTTCCAGAGGAAACATCCTCTGGAATATGTAGGTTCCAGGGCTGAATTCTTTCTCACTGTGGTCACTCACTCACAAAACAAACCCATCATACTTCTAAACCTATCAGCTTGAAAGATTATTAAAAGGACATAATTTTGTCCTGTGGGATTGTATGTACTGATATAAATAAATAAAATTGCTTTTTCCCTTCATTATAAGCCACACTACTGAGATCGTAATTAAAACTAAAGGAATGTTCATAAGGAAGAAAAGCAGCGTCTCCAGGTTTCTCTGCTCTAATATAGAACAGCAGTTTTAGAGGCATAAAAACCCAAGTAAATGACTTAGAAACACCTTGCTTTGTAAGTGAGTATGTGGGGAATGAGGTGTTAGGGAAACCAAGAATAAATCTGAGCACTCTATTTTTCAAAGAAATCATCTAGGTTTCCCAGATTTTCTTCTTGCTTATGTTTTGAGGGGTAAGCAGCCAAGGCTTGTATCAATCACTCATGTGTGGAAGCATAACAGCAAACAAAATGAAAAGCCCTTCTGGATAATTATTATGGACTGTGTAGGTGAACCGGCGGGGAAATCAGAATCAGAGGTGTGCCGGGGGAAAAAAAAGAAAGAAAGAAAGAAAGAAAAAGAAAAAAGAAAGAAAAAATATATTTAACATGCCAACCTCATGTGAGCTCGTCTTTTTCCAATCTCTCTGGCTCCCACCATGGGCTGCTGCTGCCACCTACTGTCACCCGCCCTGCTGGAAACCAATCTTCCTCCCGATCCTGGCAACGGGGCAGGGTGGGAAGAGATGTCAGGATGTGAAATATTTTTTGTGCAGTGAAGGAAAGAAAGGGATGAGAGAAAGCATCACAGCTAAGATTAAAAGCCCCAAAACAGCTTTGTCCATTGGATACACAATATAAAAAGGCCACACTCTGAAGATGGAGGCAAAAATGAAAATGCTTTTTCTTTCAAAAGCAAAGGGAAACACACTCCTGGATCCACCTCTCTGTCATGTAGTGGCCTAAACATATTCCCAAGGACCTTAAAGTTACTGGCTCAAGTGATATGACTGATAGCTATGGTAAGCTCCCATTAGACAACGAAATGACCTGCACAGCAGGAAACTTATGGAATGAAAAGAAGCCTAGGTAAATTCAAGCTGCTTAATTCTGTTACAGCTCATACGGGAATGAGAGCTTCAGAAACTGCAGACAGAAATCCTGCACCCGATCCCAGTTTTAAATTCACATGGAGAAAGCCTTGGAAAACAAAGGAGGCTTCAGTTATTGCAGATACTTCTAAAGAAAATCTGAAGAAAAACATGTTTTTACAATGTGTACTGAAAGACAGACTATGGAAAGAAAATTAAAAAACTACTGACAGTAGAATGATAGCATGTCTGTTACAACCCAGCATGAGATATGCTGGATTTCATGACCTCTGAATTTCACACTCCTCATTGCAGGCGGCAGCAAAAGTAAGTCAGACCCAGATCTTCCTGATCTCAGCTCATATTTCTTCTGTTAATTGACATTAACAGATAGCTGCCTTCATTATCACTACCCATTTACACAACAGTTGCAAACGGCAGAGAAGCAATTATAAATTATCCTTTTCCCTCCTCTGTACAGCTCTTTGTAAGACTGTTCTCAGTGTCTAAGCCAGCTTAGTTTAGAAGCCTGCTGTTACTACCTGTCCAGTAATGCACAGTTGGATAATTTTAAGTTGATTTAGCTAAGCACAATACTAAGGTCACTTTTTTGTTCCTTCTGTCTTCTACCTTTGATAGCTACATTACAGCACATGGACACTTTCTATAAAGCTTCAAATACCAAGAAAAAAAATGTGTTAATGAGTGACAGTGGGCCAAACTCAGACGCACTGGTTAACAGCTCAGAATCTGAAGCCCAAGCCAGTGCTTCCTTACAGCAGGCAGGATAAATCCAGCGTCAGAGAGATTGCATAAATAAAGATGGGCAACGTACTGTAAAAAGGGCAAAGCTTCATTTTACAGTTAAGAAGTAAACACAATTATGTCCTCTGCCATTCCTTAGAAACACCTGCATAGCATGACAGGTCACAATACATGCAATCCTAAAGAGCAATTGCAGATATTCAATAGCAAACAAAAATATCACATTGCAATGAGCCAGCACACAAAATTGAACCATCCACACAAATAAAATCACCAACATAAATAGCCAGTTACTATAAATTACCCCTAGTTGTACTGATGAGTATTCATGGTGTATATCTGCACAGTGCATCACAGAAAGCCTTTTCACTACATGTTTTTCATCATTATAGAAGCATCTATGTAGATTTCATTTTTTCACAGTTTGAGTTTCTGTGTTTGCTTGCATCTGAGAACTGAAATAAGTGCTCATCACTGTAAAAAAAAAAAAAAAAAAAAAAAAAAAGAGAGAGAAAAAAAGCTTCCCCTTCTCCCCCTTCTAAAATCTGGCAGATACAGTTGCAGGAAAAAAAACTGTTTACATGCCCTATACTACTTACCCCCGTGCATAACCTGCATAACCACTAGACCATCACATCTGCCATGAAAACTGAAAAATTAAGGGGCATTGAACACTCTGAAATGCAACAAAAAAAATAATACCATCTGCAGACATGGTTTCTTGCAGGTGTTTGTAGAACCATAGCACACATGGCAGGTCAGCGTGGTCAAAACCTCTTGGCTGCCGATTTTAAGCTCTGGTGAAACAAAAGGTAACTATGCTTGAACATGAACAAAATACTGAGGGCACTCAGAATCTTCAGACAGAATTTGTTCGCTCTGCTTTTGCTGTCAGCTTACATTTTTGTGTGTTTCCCCACCCCACAGCATTTACATAAAACTGGATGTGCTTAGAAAAGAACAGAGGTAAAAAAGGAAGGCTGATGTCATATAGCACAGATCTACTTCTGCCTCTCCCCTGTTACTCAGTTTTGGCTTTTTCAAAGCCATCTCTCATATGAACCAGTTTCAGGAATAATGAATTTATGATTTTATATATTTGATAAAGGTCATATTCTTCCAAGTTACTAACAGTTGGATTATAAGGTGCACTCTGCTGCTATGCCCTGATCGCTCACAGTGTTTCACAATGATGCTTTTCTTAGAAATAAAAGGCTACCTCCAATATATTAATTCATACTTACTGCCACTCTTTCTGTTGCTTTACAATATGACAAGCTCTTGATCTTACCTCGTGCTATTGCTTAGAATTGCTGTGTTCAGAGAAGCACCTGCTGTGTTTCTCTCCAGAAATGGATGCAATTCATTGATGACTGAAATGATCCTTTAACACATACAATAAATCAATGTTTCTGCCTTTCAGTGTCAATAAAGACTGCTGAAACTTTGAACACTTTCTATGTAAGGTGCACAGTAAGTTCAAACAAATGCTAAAAATAGAAACAAAAATGAAATAATCTCTTTCCCTTCCCCCAGAATTGTTGCTTCCTCAGAGCTGAAGATGGTCATTGGCTGTGTGATTATTTTGCTCTGGAATGGGGCCATATGCTATTTATTTCTCAGCATCTATCTGAACTTTATTTCATTCTAAATATCATTCCAGAGTTCTCCAGTTCTAAGAGGTATTAGTGTTCCTATTTAGAAAACTAACTTACATTTTATCAGTCAGAGTTTTTCTCTAATCTGCATCAAATGTAAAGGAGTGGGAAGAGGAAAGAAAATGAAGAGAAATACAAAGCAAAAGGCAGTCCAACCATTCTGCATCCTACAGAGGAACAGATGTTTTAAAGGGCCAACTTTTCACCTTGCTCTCCAAACTGGATCTGTTCCCCTGTAAGTGAGGCGCACTCTAGAACAAAAGTATTGCCTCCTTAAGCAAAGATGTACAGCAGCCCAGCACCATTACACTTCATTTCTAGCCTGATTATGCACTCAGAGGGAAAAGTACCCCATTACAAACAGGAGAAAGATTTCCTGGAGAATCCTCAGACTTCTTTACAGATTTGCACTTCCACTACTGACCAAATCCTATTCCTCAAATTGGACCTGTGTGTGAATGTGTGCACTGAAAAAAGTCCAGGCTGTTATACATCATGAACATCTGCACTACAAATATCAAACAAGCCTTACACATGCAGAAGTCTAGGACAGATTCTCTGCTTTAAATGAAGGCATCTCTATTCCACAAACTGAAAGAGGAATCTCTCTCAGGCTCGGAGGCATGTATCAGGTTAGGTTTACAACTGATCCAAGTTCATTGATTTTAAATGGACTCTCCTAATTTTGGAGACAAACACATGTACTGGGAATTTATGGGTTCAGATCCTTATCGATCATCTCTCTTTTCTGTCAGCAATTAACATTGTTCAGACCTCCTGTCATGTTAAGTTACAAGCAGGTCATAGCTCTAAAGTTAAATATATAAAACTATCAACATCTGAAACACAACCATGAAAAATGTCAGTGACTTCTATTTTGGCAGAGCTTTTCCTTGTCTGTAGATGGCTCCCAAGAGTTGGCTGCAACCAAGTAAACGCTTCTGTTTACACAAGTTTGTCAAGGTGTTTTTGGTCACTGCCCATGCTATCTCATTATGGCCATCTGCAGCAGAGATTTGGGGGTTTGCCCAATACCATGAGTGTCCAAACCTTTGGCTTGCCTGGGCCGCACTGAGTGAAGAATTGTCATGGGCTGCATATTTGTAGGTTACTTCAAAAGCAATAGTTATTACAGAGCAATAATAGACATGAGGAGCACAATAACACTGTTTGATCGAGCAAATTTTCGGCTACAACACACTATTTTTTCAACACAGTCACCACTATTAGTGCCTGCATGCCACGCTTGTGTTGGTCGTACCAGGGGAAGTGAATCACTGTCACTGTTATCACTTCTAAAATTCACCACCCACCACCTTGTTGTACACACTGATCGGTCTCTTAAACGTTCAGCAAGTGTTGTTGAAATATCAATCGATATATTTTTTCCACATGGAGAAATTCAACGGCACAGCTTCGCTTCATCCACGTTTCCATGTTAGATGCCATTTTGTCAAACTGCCTCTCTGCTGCTACCTGTCACACAACAACACACATAATGGAATATTGGTGGGAAGGTTCAACCTCCACTGCCACACCATCAATATTTGCCCCTGATATCTTAGGCCTACGTCATAAAGTAGGATGCATTATTTTCAGACAAGCCCTCCTAATATATGTATAACTAACAAATACAAAGTAATAAAACTTTATTATCTTGCTCTCATTTTTGCTTTAATGAAAAACAATAAAAATAATAAAACCAGTGGGATATGCAAAATTGTTTTTTTGAAACTAACACATCAGCCTAGTTCAATGGCGGTGTTTGCAATTCTTAGTGAGTTTCCAAGGTATTCAGTAGACATTTTTGATGAAGTTTTACTCTTCCTGTATTTCATCCTTCAAAACAATCATTCACAAATGTACATACTACCAAAAAGCAATGACACAAATAAGGCATGACTGTGAAGTAATGGTAAGAGAGGTCTTATAAATGTCTGGCAAAGTGGCATGATCAAATTTTTAATTGCAACTCAACACATTCCATTCAAAAATTCACAAGTAATGTATTTATGTTGACTGAAAAACAAGTTGCAAATAAAAAAATTGATGATTCTTTCAGCAATCTTGAAACCTACTCTCAGATTTCTTTGTCAAAATGGAAAGCACTACATTGTATTTCTTGCCGTTTACAGGACCGTGTTTAGTCAGTGTGCCAAAATCCATAAACTTTTTTGCCATAACTTGAGATAGCACTTCACTGCTCCCTGTGCCCTGGTTTTAGCCCATAGGGTTAACAGCACACTGATGTTCTGTTAGTGCTGCAGGGCCAGGTTGTGATGCTTGTTGGGGCAGAGCCACCACTAAGATAGTATGGGGCAGGGGGTGGGCTGCATTGTGAGCTGTGCTGGGATGCATGTGACCAGTAGGCTGCAGATTAGACATGCCTGCCCAGTACTGCAGACAACAAAAAATCTGATATGACTACACTGGACAACTATGTTACACTAATTTAATATGCATTTGATGTAACCACTCTCAAATACTGAGCTAACTGTACACAATACTGGGTTTTAAAGGAAGTTTGGAATGCTGAATCCCACTGTCATCTTATTTATACAGGCTAAGCTCTGTTATTCCATTATTCATCTAAAGAAGCCTTCTAGAAGTCATTACAGTAAGTCCAAAATTACTAAAAAGTGACGTTGAGCAGAATATATTGTCTTGCTGTAAAGCCTGCAAATGCAGCTTTTATTCTAAGATAGATACTGTATAATATTTTCCATCATATCATGCCTCACAAAAGCAACCAGATGAAAAAAGTGTATCACAACATAAATAATAGTCCATCTCCTCTTGTCAACTTCCTCCTGCTGGCAAATCAATAAAAACACTTAAATTATTTTTTTAAACAGTGGCATTGTCATGTTGAAACTTTACAATTATCTGCTGTGTGTATCAAAACCTATGTTTACTTCAGTCAAGAAGGGAAAATATTGTTAAGGTTAATATGTGGAAAGAAGAGAGCGCTGCCTTACCACATAGTATGCCCTAGTGGGTAGTCCTCAAAGGCTCTGTTCCAAAAAAGACCAGTAAAGGCTTCAGTTCCCATCACTGGTGTTTCCACAATCATATGAAGTAACTCAAATATCAGCAATGCAATACAGCCTACCAGAACAACAGGTTGGGAAGCAGAAGGAGAAAGCTACTGTCAATTTAGAATAAAATCTGAACATCCTTGTCATGAACAAACTAGCTACTGCAGTCCAAGTAAGGTATGTTTAAACCATACGTATTTCTTTGTGCAGCCATCCCTGGAACTTCAAAGACTTTCAAAAAGTCTTGAGGTCATCCATTTCTTAAATGAAATGTTTTTAACACCTATACTGATAATGGAAATGCTCATTTCTATCTCAGTGTTTCTGTATAGCCCATTTAGTTGGATACAATATTCATGAGAGAGCAGCTGAAAAAAATTAAAACTAGTTTTATCACAAACCTTTTCTAATGGTTTTCCCACTCTCTGGAGCATGCCACTGCTCTCCCTCAGACCTTTCTCTTATCAATGGGAAAAAAGTCACATCACAAATGAAGTGCTTTAAATTAGCTTCTAGTATGATAGCTTCTAGCATAGAAAATGCCTACTGAGTACCATATTCACAATCATTAATCACAAGCTGCATGAGTCTGTGCAGTACAAAATGGGAAGAAGTGGTCTACTAGCACCAATTCTAATCTTCCCTTATTTATTTTGCAGAAAAGTCACTTGAAAGCATAAAATCTCTCATTAATTCTGACTTTCACGAACCTCCATTCAATGTATAGTGTTCCCTACTACCTCATTTAGCCCTACACTGCCCAAGATGTAGTATTTACCACAACTTTAACTAGGGACAAAAATACCCCCTTGCACTTTGATGAGAAGGGAATGTAATGCCTTACACCTATGGTCTGAGTAGCATAGAAAAAATTAACCTTTATTTCACATTTAACCAATTTAACTGTCAGTAATCACTGTGAGGTGCAGGGGAATATGGTATTCTGAAGAGTATGCAAGACAGACATCTTTTATTCAGTATGTCTAATAGGTGACCTTTTGAACTGGCACAGCACAGTGCTATTTTTATTTCATTTACAATTCAGCACCTTTCATGTTACAGTACATAAAATAGAGATCATGTTTTTAACACTGCCCCTTCTCTACAACGGAGCTTTTAATTATACAGCCATGACTATTCGTAGGTGTGAAAAGTACATTACAATTATGAAAATATCAGCATTTATCACAGGGAGGTATATGATTTACAGCAAGATCCTCTCTGCCAGACATAGAAAGAAATTGAAGAGGTAAAGAAGAGAAAACACATATAAAATTTATAAAGATGATGTATTTTAAAGATTTAATGCAGAGGAAACATGAAAATCATCAAAACATTACCCAGCTATTCGAAAGTCCTGCCACTGACTGGCACTGAATGCCCCACATGAAGCCTTGCACAAAACAATTGTCTCAAAAAAGATCATAGAATCATAGAATGGCCTGGGTTGCAAAGGACCACGGTGATCATCCAGTTCCAACCCCCTGCTCATGGTGAAAGGCTGAAATCTCAAATTGTTCCAGGTTCTGAGAAGGCTTGCATACCATGTCACAGCAAGACAGGATGGGACAACATTCCTCTATACTCACATCAGCCTTTATTTGTTCAGGTCCTGAGGAAATGTTTCAGGAACATATCCCCCCAGAAAAAGTAAGACTGGTGGTACATATGAAAATTTTGTTTTGTTACTTAAATGAATATTCTTTTCTCATTTGAGAAGCTTTTGCCTTCACCTGCCACAGCCATTTACATAGTGTAATCACTAGTGTGAAAAACAATCACCTCTGCTTCAAATTTTCAAGTTTTCAGTATATTTCCTTATGAACTTTCAGGTACATTTTTGCCTATAGAAAGATGCTAATATTTGTAAAATTGCAAACGTAAGATGAACAAACAAGGGGAAAAAAAGTGCACTAAAGAGGAATGCTTCTATAGGGTATATGCTTTTCCCAGAGAGATCATTCAACAGCCTTGAATTATAGCAAGAGATACAAAGATTCCTATATCTCTCCACCTGCTCATCTCTTACTTTATCTATTACTTTTATCATCTTAACCTGTCCTAATCTCTGTCCACTGGTGCAAATAGTAAGATGGGCTTTATTTCTTGGAGTTATGTATAGATGAGCTTTACCCTTCTTTCTGATGAAAAGAGAGGCAATTCAAATTGTGCAGGAGACCTGTACTTGTACACTCTCACTGCAGAAATAAAAGATCAGGAAAGTTTGGTATTTTTCTTTTTTTAAATGGCTGAATGTTTTGCTTTATTTGAGGTCAAATTAATGATTTCTCATTATGCTAATGCTTGATAGCCAACTGCAGCACTTAGCACTGCAGTTGGTATTTGTTGCTTCTCATCTAAACACCAAAAAAAACTGCAACAGAGCTTGATCTTTGAACTGTTCTCTACAAGGCAGAAAGGCTTCAGCTCCTTCTGATGTAGTTATATTTAGGCTACAAGGAAAAGAGAGGCAAATATCTTCATTTTAATCAGCTACGACATGAAGAAACTAAAAGAGAAGATAAGACATAGTGGAAGTTGTTGCTTTATAGTCACTTCTATGATTACTATTGTACTTAAGCTCCATCTATAATTTTTTGATGTTACTGCTAAGAATTACCTCAAGAATCCTGTTTCACTGCAAGTTAAAAGACAGTAAGGTTTATATCAGCAGTGAGTAAGAAATTTGTAGTAGGAAACAGGCCTGGTAGATTATGCAAATGCATTCAAGCTAATAAACAGGAGTATTAAAATTTATAACAGAGCTGAAGTTCATTTCCTCATTGTACACATACGCCCACCTGCACACACGCTATACACAGGTATACTTACACAAGGTCACAACTAATTTTCCAAGATGTGAGACAAATGCATCTCCTCTGTCTAAACAGGGAGGGCCACTTCTCTTCTCCTGTAAATTCACTGAAGACAGGCGTATTACACCAGGGAGAAGCTTGACCCAGAATGTCAACAGTTTTGAGAAATAAGAGCTTTTATTTATTACATGATTATTCACACAGTGGGATTTGCTTTTCTCTTTCAAGAGGATGTGTCATGCAGTTTGACATCTACTGCTTCTTTTGCAGAAGCTGCTTTCTCAATTTGGGTGATGGCAGAACAAGCAGTGTCAGGGCCATACATATTTGATTTGACTGTGTTTGCAGTAGGAAAATAAAGTTCTCAAACCAGCCACACCAAGATACATTGCATATCTAGGGAACAGTGAGAAGATAGGCTTCCTTCCAGCTGAGTGAAAAAAGATTGAGATGAATTGTGATGATCTCCCTCTCACCTACATATTTCCTGGTCTTTTTAGATCTCATTCCTTCCTTTTTTTTTAAATTTTTCTTCCAAATTTGATAATATTTCACTTCCATTAGCTACTACCAGCACACCTTCCTCAAAACTTCAAAGGCGGGTGAGGAGATTCACCAAAGCCAAGTCACCTCAGAACTGCATTATTTACAGAAGGTATCTGCATTTTTCTTCTAACAACATATATGACAAAAGAAATGCTATTTGAGCATAGCAGTTGAAACCTAAAACTAAGAGAAAAAGCAGATCCAAGCAGAAATAACCATACTCCCACCACACCTCTCAGGTCTTAATAGCATATAGTGATTGATGCTGGATCTCTTTACTGGCAAATCCTTTCTCCAGAGTTAAAATTCAGGCCTCATATAAAGTTCCAAAGCAAATTCTTCCCAAGTCTCTATGCAGCTACTTTCTACAGGAACCCTCAGATTCCCAGCCTTCACTTACTGTATTTACCACCCACCTGACAACTCAGACATTTAGAGATAACTGCTAACACTACAACTTCAAGAAACTACCAAAAAAAAGCCAGACTGAACACTAAGTAGGACCAAATCCCACTGTAGCCACTTTCTTCCTTTACAGATGCCATCTTTCCATTTCTCCTTCAAAGAATGGAGTTACTTAAAAAGAGCAAAAGACAAGACATAAGCAGACCACAAACATAAGACAAATTCATTGTGTTGATACTTTTCACCGTGCCTCTCTAGCATAACTCTAATTTAAACTACAGTGATTTCCAACTCTAAAGAGTTTGCATAGTGAACACCCAAAAAAGAAATGAAGACAAGTAATGTAGTAGTCCTGGAGATAACATTGCTGAATTCCTCAATTGGATTCAAGAAAAAGCAATACAAATAATCCCTAGGAAAATCTCACCTAACTTCCACAAGAAAAACATATTGACTTGGAGTTTAAGAAGAATCTTAGAAATTAAATCATACTGACTGACGCTGAATTCATAGTTACGTAGGTATTACAATACTGTCTTCCCTGTGCAAGCTGATAAACAACAAAAAGATGATTTACAAACTGGGCAATCAGTATATCAGCATATAGTGTACACAAGTGACTTTTTTGGTTTTGTGGATATGTGAACTTCCTCCTACTATATGGGGGACGTGTCTGCCTATATGACAAAAAAAGGGGTTTTATCATTATGTAATGAGAATCTTAAATAGCAGTATCTGGGCCTGCAAGCACAAGCACTAGTGTGCCAACCACCAGTTGAGGTTAGGAGGAAACTATTTACAGAAGTGATGCGATGAAGCAATTTTTCTCATGTGGTGTCTCTGGAACATATACTACACAAATCGTTTGCCTATATTGTCAGTTTCAAGGTTTTAACACAATATCTTATATAACCCTTTGAATTGCATGGGATACAAATCCATCAGAACACAACACATACCAATCATTATGGTCACTGATTAAGCCAAAACAACAAAAATAACTGAAAGAAAAAGGAAGTTCTCATTGTGTAGTACTGGATCTATACAACAGCATTGTCTTGAAAAAGCTTCCTATATAGAGTATTATCTCTGACAGCAGATTATTTCTGTCAACTTAAATAAATAAATGGTGGAACATGTAAACACTCACTCTGATCAAAGTCATTTAAAATTCATCTCATAATTAAAGATTTTAAAAGGAAAAGATATAGATTTTGTCCAGTGTAATATTAAAGTATAATGGGGTCCCTTAGGTCCCAATTAGGAAATTGATTAGAAAATGTTTGAGTTTGAAAAGCTGCAGGTAGGGAGTTCTGCTCTCTGCTGCCTTGAATTAGCATACCAATGGGACCCCAGCTTTAGCCTGACAGAAAGGCAGAGACCCAGAACATTTTTTGCCAGACAAATACAGGGGTTTTTTTGAGCTCTAGTGCTGGAAAGAATTACTTACTCAGGCAGGCATGACAAGCAACAATGAAAAAAATTACAATACAGAAATGCATTGCATGAAGTATTTCTTAGTAACAGTGCTGGAGAAAAAATACTGAGTGGAGCAATGTGAAAAAGAACAAAACAAATCAATTCAGTAGGTTTCTGACTTAGATACGGTAGGATCTTCACCTACAGCATTGATCCATAACAGAGCTACAGCCTCAGTTTCTTCATATGACAATGTTCTGTTGCAAACTCAAAGTTGTATTAGAACAGCCCTAAAAACTTGGGTTAATTTCCATAGTGTTGAAAAATGAGGACTACTTGTTGTAGCTGATTTTTAAAAGGAGCATACAACATAGTTTTTGTTAGATATTTTGCTCAGAGCTCTTTAAAGTTAAGTTGACACTGGTAGAACACCTAACTGCTTTGATCCTGAAAATAAGTTATCAGACTCTAAACCTAAAGGTGTTTGTCACTTCTGCAGAATTTGACAATGGGCTAAAATGCATCTCCCACCACGCCAGTCATAGCCACCACACCTGCCTCAGCTTACTGCTGCCTGCATGCCCATGTTCACAAATCCTGCCTTTCCACCTATTCTCCCTGATATAACACACCATCCTTCAGCCAGGAGCAAAGAGAAAACCTGTAGGACACACTCATAGAAGCTGCTAGGGAAATAGGTAAAATGAGATGCTTGGGAGACGCTGTATGAAGTACTAGTTTAGTGAGCTAAAGGAAAGCAACAGGAAACACGGCTCTGATGGACTGTTATGAGTACAGAAGCTTCCACGCTGCTGAACATTACATGAATAGAGGATGAAAGGGATTCACGTCTGGTGGCAATGGTGTATTTTGTGTCAAGTGTACCACTACTACTCATTTGTCAGGAGAATGAAGAGTTTGCACATTATCAGAGATTACTCTAGAGAATAAGGTTTAAGCAATCACACAACTGCTCTGAGATTCCTTATGACAGAGGTAAGAGGAAAATAATTACTTCCTATGGCTTTTTTAGTATCTTGCTCTATTGCTAATAAAAACAATGGCACTGAAGTAGAAACCTGGCTCATTGATTTTGTTGTGCTTTTTTTTTTTTTCTCCTATCCTGGACAACTATGTAGTCTAGAGGCTCATAGTGGCAGCCCACTGCAGAGACATACTCAAATGTGGAGAAAATCTTCCCTGTTTTTAATCTGACGACTCCCTTGAATCTGTAGCTTCTCAGATTATAATATTTCCCTTTCACACATATGCTTTTCTTGCAAAAAAATTTTCTTCAGGTCTGAAACAATGCTTCTCCCAAAATGCATGCACGAAGAATGAAAATGTAAAGAAAAAGCCAAGAAAGTCACAGTTATAGCTCCCACAACACACAAATCAGCTCTCCAGAGCCTGTACAGTATTTTGTAATACCGAATTTGCTGCTAAACTTATGCTTTGACTGCACTATATGCACAATACATTACAGTGCTTTTGACTAGTCAGCTTGCTGTAGTCTGCAGGGAGCAATTTTCCATCTGCTGTTTATCACACCATTAGTCTGGCCACACTCTGGTCTCTGCCATGACCTATCAGAGGCCCTGGACTAGCCTCTAATGGAAAAGAGTGTTTTGATGATGGAATAATGAAAGAACAGACTAATGCTTTCTCAGTACTTCCCTGTACAGAATTCTGCTGGGGAATGGTTGTTTGAAAGAGAATACATGCTCAAGAAAGAAGATATAATAAGTCACTCAGTTAATACTACTTTCTGGCCTGATGTAGCATAGTCACAGGAACAGCAGCAGTTGACACTTGTCTCTCATTAATTTCAAATCCCCAGTGAAGGCTTTAGAACTTATCCTCTTCTCTGAACCCCCTTCAGTGGATCTCTTGAGGGACTAATCAATGATAAAACTACATTAGTACTTCTCACTTGCCTCTCTTGAGAAATATTCTTCTCACTTTCCAGAGCAGAGGGAAACATCACATCTTTATGAAACACTAGTATGAGGTTGTGCAGCTATGGAATATCACACCACATTTGAGCTAAAACAAAGTGCTTTCTATAGTACTTCTATTATGAATCACTAGGCTCGTCAACACATACTCAAAAGCATTCAGAGACTACCTAAAGCTAATGCCCATCATCACTTTCTTTAGAAATGCCACCTTAAAAATATCTGGCAATGCCTGCAATCTAAATCCAAGCTCTGAATGACTGTGTCTCAGCTGCCCTTCATGCATGTAAGGCACATATGTGCCAGAATTGTTCTTGCACACATGGTTCTCCAAGGACAACAAAAGAACTCACACCTTGTATCTCTGAGTGCAAGATAAAAAGACGTGGCATTGCCTACTACTCCACAGATAGATAGCAAATGAAACATGAGACTCCTCATGTAGTAGCGAGCATTCAGGAAGATTCCCCACAAATAAAAGCTTTGTGGAAGTCTCTGGAGTATTGCTAACTTCTAAAATTGGACATACATTAAATGAAGATACACACAAACATAACATCCATCCTGGACAGACAAAAGGTTAGTCTAATTCAGTATTATCTCTCCTGGGATATAGTAAATGCACAGGGAGCAGTATAAAATTAGGACAAGCATATAGCAATATTTCCCTTAATACTGTCTTATGCTCCAGATACTTGTAGCTTTAAAACCGTGCCTTTAAAATATGCAATCCATCCCTCAAGGGGAATTCAGGTCATGAAAGGGGAACAAAAAGAAAGCAGTTGCTAAGAGTGGATGCACACACTGCCACAGCAACATCAGTGAAGATCTCAAATCTATGCACAGGGGAGTAGTAGTTTTGCAGTTGGAAGAGAGGATGTGCTCTCACGCTAACCTCGTACAGACCCTCATGTTTAGATTAGCCAACAGTAGTTCTTGCCTATCTTCTTTAGATGTTTATGAAATTAGGTGATCTCTTACTTTTCCTATGTAGATTGACCAACGGAGTGAGGCAAGAAGCAGCTTCCTTCTCAAACAGCCTATATTCACCTACAGTTTTTTATTTTGAATAAAATGCATTCACGTCTCCAGTGTATTAATCTTTGCTGCAGAGTGAACTAAGATCGTCAACTTCTTAAAATCCCTACAATCCACGACATAGGTCAGAAGAGAAATTACCATAAAAATTTTGTTGTATCATATTAATCTAGAATTTCTGCAGCTTTTCTTTTTCTGCTCCTTCAAAACATTTCATTTAGTATTGCATCTTTTTTTCTGCTACAATTTTGTAATCAAACTTTTGACTCTAACCCAAACAGAAAACCGTGTTGAAATAGTTTGCATTTATGATGCAAATCAAGTAGTTATCTTCTTTTTCAAAGTTTCAGTGAAAATATATGTATTTGGAGAAGGGGAAAACAAAATGATGATTTGGTGGTGTTTAATGTCAGTTCCTTCAATGTTCATAAATTGCAAGAATCAAGTGACAGCAACCGTGTTCCCATAAAGCTTATTATAAGCAAAGTAGAGGAACGCACATGCTGATGCAATTAAATAAGCCCGCAGATCAGTGCACATTTATTTTATCAAATTTTGTAAAAAGCAAAAATGAAAAAAAATGCAGGTTAAAAGGGAAGCAGAAGAAATCAGAATTTATTCAATCAGCTCTCCATAGCTGTTCAAAAAACATGAAGGCAAGCTCACATTTTGCTATGCTACCTCACTAGAATTTATTTCATTTGTCCTGCAGGGACTGAAATGTCCAGGGTGCTGAGTGGCATATATAGTGTCACCTGTGTTACTGAAGAATTAGGACTCCACTTAGCAAAGCTTTAAAGCTGAACCAGGTGATTTGCACAAGTCTCTAATCCTGCTTTTCTAGACACAGAGTGAGTCAGTATCAAGTGATATTACTATTGATTTATCATCACAAAGATGGCAGTACTTCTAAAACCACTTAAGAAGGTGCATAGGAAACCATCGCCTCTGCAGCAGTGTGCCTGAGCACTGCCACAACACTGACTCACAGGGAAGACCACCACATATGTTGCTGAAATGTAGCACTAATCCACATGGTACCCTATGACACACAAAATTGAAAATGAAATTAACATGCTAAGTAGGATGTTTGAGAATTTTGGAAACCAAAGAACTACAAGTGAACTTCTCCCAGGCTGATCTCTAAACAGCCCAAAGACAAAATGCGTAACCAACAAATATACAGAGTGGTGTGGTTAGGCTGGTATCTGCAGATTGCACAGCTAGAAAGACTGTCATGGAGGAAAGTAATAATTGAAAATAAACAAAAAGGCTCACCCACATCCCAGGCTCACAGAAAATGCTCCAAAAGGAGCAATCTCCAGAAAGAGATCCTCCCTCAGTGGCAGTCAGCCCTTAAATGGGGTCTAGGAGAGGTGCAGCCAGGCTCCTCCCCTTCCGGTCACGCAGCTGAATTGCCTTCACCTGTGCCCCTGTGGCTGACTCAGTGCTTGCCTCAGGTGATCAATCAGAGGTTCAGGCTGTGATTCAACAGTTCCCATACACAAGCCCTATGAAATGCTCTGAGGAGAGCTTCAGAAAAGGCAATTAATTGCTCTGTCTGAAAAAGAACACAAAGAAAGAATAAGAAAAAGCACAGGTATCAGCTTATTCTTGTTTGAAGTAGAGACCCTTTCTTGGAAATAGCCTATGTATATCAATCCATTATCACAGTTTATTTCCTGTACATAAGCAGTGTTTATCTTGTAAGACTACCTGGGGAGGAACAATCAACTCTATCCACAGTCTTGTATTTTAACAGGATTTCCTAAGACTAAGGCCAGAAGAGCAGATTCTGGCAACTAATGTTACTCAGCTGGATAGATCTATTCTTATCTGCTCTGACAGACTCCTGCTTTGATGAAGACTTGCCCTCAATTATATGCAAAGATAGATAGAGGGAGCCTAGAGAATTGCCTTATCACTGTATTGTTTCCCCCTTCTTTCTCAGAACTTACTTCTTTTGTTGTTTTGCATTTTTTATGAGATCTTACACAATGCAGTAACAAGTATTCTGTACCTTATAGTAGCATATTTGTTTCTCAAGCCACTGCTTCAAGCAGCAATAAATTCACTTTTGCCAGCCAGTTCTGTTGCCCTCAATAGTCTATTTAAGATGCATATTTCCTCTGAGTCAAATACCCTGACATGGGAAGAAACTGGTCCCTGTCCAGATGCAATGAACTGACTGCTACTGTCAAGTTATTCAAAATTTTGCAGTGGCAGCATTGCTCCTAGCAGCTTGTTCTATTAGTTCCTAATTTATATTAATTCTATGAAGCAGTGTATTAATATCTCTCTTCCCCCTTGCCTTTCGAAATAAAAAATGTGATTTATCAGTGGCATCTTTATACTGCCACTATGTAATTGCATATGGGTGAATTGTTAAGTTCTGAGGGAGCTTTATGAAGGGATCAATCGTTTTATTGCTGTAGTAATGAGCTTCTAATGGTTGGCTGAATAGACCTCCTAGCCTTCCCACGGAGGCAAGTATTAGCTGTCCCCTTTCTATCTGCCCATTAATTGTTGGTCTTCCACAAAGAAGGGCAACCAACAAAACTGCACTACTGAAAAGAGCAAAAAATGAGAATCACTGCATCTCATTAGCTCCACTAAAATATGAGGACTATTGTGAAAGTAATGTCTCCTATTTAAAATGTTGGCCCGTGACATTAGAGGCAGATGTTGGCAGTATGGCAGAAGTTGAAACTTTCTGGCAATATTCCATTACACATTGTTGCCATATGACAGATGGCAGCAGAGGGGCAGTCTGACAGAACAGCATCTGACATGGAAGTATGTATGAAGCAAAGATGTACCACTGAATTCCTCCACACTGGAAAAAAAGTGCACCTATTGCTTGCTGAAATGTTTGTGGAGACCAAATAGTGGATATGAGTATAGTGAGGCAGTGGGTGATTTGTCAGCAGTTGCAACAAAGACAGTGGGACACCTCCACTGGCACAGATTTTTAAGGGCACAGAATGTAGGCTCTTGTTTGCTGAAGAATATGCAGAACTGACAGTGGTGACTAAGTTGAAAAACAGTGTTTTGTAGCTGAGAACACACTCTACCAAACAGCATCGTGGTGCTCTTGGTATTTGCTGAATTTTCTACAGTAACAAATAGGAGGTATTACTTTCAAAGTGAACTACATATAAATATAATAACAGTATGTAATGCTATAACATGATGGAAAGTACAGCGATTATAGTAGAGCGGCAAACAGTTTGGCTACAGTAAATGAGGACAAGCCCAGTTAGGAGCATAGGAAGTTCCGCATGAATGTGCACAAGAACTTCTTTATGGTGAGGGTGATGGAGCATTGGAACAGGCTGCCCAGGGGAGTTGTGGAGTCTCCTTCTCTGTAGATATTCAAGACCCGCCTGGATGCCTACCTGTGTGACTTGGTGTAAGGAACCTGCTTTGGCAGGGGGGTTGGACTCGATGATCTCTGGAGGTCCCTTCCAACCCCTATGATTCTGTGATTCCACAATTCAGATACAGCAGCCATAGACACAAAAACAAAAAAGGGGAAAAAGTGGTTTACCTTTGTAAGGCCTCAGGTAGGCAGGCATCTGCAGCAAAATATGCTTGCCTCCACTGCCAACCCTTACATGAAGTCTGTGAATAGGTGATGCTGGCTCCACCTATTCCAGTCACTCAGTTGCACTGCATGCACCTGAACTCACCTGGGTCGACTGCGACACAGTACAAAAAATTTCCTTACATACCTTGAAAAAAAAACATGGACAGCTCAGGACCATGGTAAAGGGACATTAAGATCATTTTCTCTATGTCACTGACTCACATCTAGGACAAAATAATAGTGACCTACAGTCAGAAAAAAACACCAGCATGTTTAAAATCTCACTCTGGGGAACCAGCTGGACTTTGCTGTTTGCTGTAACTCCTACAGTTGGTCACTGGAGAGCAATAGCAGGTTCCTTCTGCCAGCCAGAGACCAAACCTGCTAATTCAACTATGCTCCTAATCCTGAAAAAAAACTTGAATGAAATTTTATGCTGAAGAGTGTTCTATGCATTGAAGAAAAATGTCAAGACGAGAAATGGCTGAGATTGCTTTGTTCAGGTGTAGAAGCTTAACATTTATTAACTGCATTACCTGTAACAGAAAAAGGATGGGTTTGTTGTCCAGTACAGTCTGTCCTGTCCTCCATTACAACTGTGGTAAACTGAGAGATAAGCTACAAATACCTCTTTAGGACTCCATCAATATTACCAGGAAGACTTTGCAACAACTTAAATGTCCCAACACACTTACTACACCTCCCACTGCAGAGGTGAAAGATATGGCTCCACTAACTTAAACAGGCATAAATTGTCACAAATCTGTGTTACCTCATCAGAGGATGGAGTCTCTTATATCTGACATCAGAAAGCCACCCAGATCCAGCTAAATATCCAGTACTTAGGCAACTGAGAAGCCATCTTCCCTCCTTACTGTAATCCAGTAGATCATGGAGAAAACTGACTCTAACTTCAGGCATACAGCTGGAGGGCTTGGCCGTATTTGGGGAATATGTCACTTTTTACAAGATAAAAAAGACTTTTTTTTTTTTTTTATAATATATTTTAGACCTCACCTTTATAATAATACCTTTTCTTAGTTCCTGCAAGTAGGAGACTGAAAGAAGCTTCCCATACCGCCAAGAGAACGATTTGTGGAGTCAGCAAAAAACAGTGATCAAGTGAGCTACTTTCCTTGAGCCTCAGGGTGGACAGGAAATGAAGCAGATGGACACACACTACTGAAAAATTACCAATCAAACCGCATATTGTGTCCCAAGGCAAGTGCACAGTATGGTCCAACCAGGATGTTATCTACAAATTAAATGTGTCTGCTTTATCACTGAGCTATCAACTATGAGATGAAGAGTCTGTGCTTCAGCTGGTAACATGTTTATTTTCCCTTTGCAAGAATTTGTATACTATCTTGTAGGCAACA
Organism: Alectoris magna; assembly: GCA_030625065.1. Lineage (NCBI taxonomy): Eukaryota > Metazoa > Chordata > Aves > Galliformes > Phasianidae > Alectoris > Alectoris magna. The sequence continues at coordinate 19,094,391 of CM060565.1, forward strand.
GCAGCACTAGATTAGTAGGAGGTTGCACACAATACTCATGTGCTCATAAAACCATAGGGCAGTCTAAATAACAGTAGGCGTACTGCATGTAAAGTAAATGATACCACCATGCCACAGATTATTTCTACCAAAGTATGAAGATTTGGATGGCAGTAACTGAGAAGTTCAGTGCGTTGAGGACCTAAACTTGAGGGAAGCATGCAGAAATCTGGCTGTTCAATAAGCAGAAGAAACATCTCACTTCCTGGCAAAAAGTGGTTGTTGCAACCTACATTTTCAGCATGAAATCTCATCATCAAAAGCAAAGAATGTTCTAACTACTGCAGAATTGGAAAGAATTGGATAATTAGTTCTCAAATCAAATAGTTCCTTATTAAAAGGTCTACATTTAGAGAAACAAACACTAGAGTAAAATTCCTAGTCTTACACACTAAATTGATTTATTGATGTCAGCTCCACAAATTTGCCTTTGCATCCGACAACCATTCCCTCCAAATTCTCAACAGTTACCAATAGCCAAATGTCTAATACAAGAGAAGTCAGATAACTCTTAGAAAAAAAATTTTGAACATTGCATCTTGCATGTACCCCATTGCTCATGGAGGCTTACACAGCTGCTCTCATCCCAGATCCTGAGATTCTTCTTCAAGCAGGGCAGGGGTAAAAATGCTAGGCGAATTGCCGTCAGTACAGTGATGGCATGGCAGTCCAGTTTGCCATTTTAGACGGCTCTACTTTGCATGGGAAAGTGCAAGAAAAACCCTAAACATACAAAGAAGATAAAGGAACTTTGCAATCATTCTCTCCATGAAATGAAGAGAGTAGATGACAGTTCTGAAATTACACATTCACTTTTAATTTCTGCATCCAGATTTTCAATTTCTTCGATGATGTACAAAACAATTTTCTCTAATTTTGGTGTGTATAAAAAAGCAAATGATACATATGAGTAAACAAGAAATTGCAGCATTTGATTTTGCTTTCATTCACATATCTGGGAGCAGAAGTAGGCAAACACTTCTGCTCGTGTTACTACTCTGGACATTAGACTACTGCTTTTAGTGGTAACCTACTGCTTAACTATTTTTGCAGCAGTCTGCTCTTTTTCCTGAGAAATGGCCACAGTGTCTACACTAGACTCTGGATTTACTGTTCTTGTAATGAAGAGCCAGTCTATACAGGAGATACATGGCCTGTCTGACAGCGTGCAGTTACTCCGGGATGTCTGAAGCATGTGAAACTGAGTGCACAGATCAGAGCTCCTACACACACTGCCATCTTTAGTGGAAATACAGAGGGTGCCAACCAATGGATACATACACTGAAAAATATATATTTGACAGCTTTCCACAGATGATGCATTGGGAGTCCTGTGCATTCCCTTGCATTTGTGGTAGAAGCTGCACTCATGATCACCTCAGTACTGATGTACCTTCAAGACAGGATTTTTAAATAGATAGCCATTCAGGGGCTACACAGAGTAGTACATAGGGTTTCTGTTGATTTCCCATTCATTTTATTTTTATTGTTATCCAGTCAGAAAAATTTTAAAAAAACAAAACAAGAATGTTTGTTCAAACAGAAATGTAAGACTTTGACACTGGTAAACAAGATTAATAAACAATTTTTGCTTTAATCTTTCAACACACTTTATCATTCAAATTAGAATGAGAACTGGCAAATGCAAAATTTTCCTTTCTGTACTTTGATTAACAGAAAGAGATCTCTTTGTAATGGCAAATCAAACAGAAACATCTGACAGGTTACTTCATATAAAGACTCTTCTGTTCTTATTTATACACTCTCATAATATGCGCAGAGTTGTGCTCTTCGGTTACCAGCTTCTGTGGCAAGACAGGCACAGAATCCACCACAGCATAGAGCTCAAGAATCTCTCTGTTAAAGAAGCATACTTTGGAAATGGACACAGAGTTAACCTTGTCAGAATTATCCATGATCTGACTCTAGTGCTCTGTCAGTGTCAATTACACCAACACAAAGAGAGTATAAAAAGACAACTTACACCAGACTGGAAATGATGTAATTTTTACATTATTACTGCCAGTAATCATGTAACAGAGAATTATTCTTTGATTTTCTAATTTGGTGGTATTTTATGGACAATTTCACAAGTTTAAGCAACTACAGGAAAGGTAGCAAACAATCAAAGCCCTGTCACATAGAGAGTAATCTGTCTTTGGCAGTCAGTTGTGTAAGGGCCAGCTTGAATGTCTCTTGAAGGAGCCTGAGCAATAGTGTATTAGTGAGCCCAGGTGCTCTGACCATAATAGCAAAAACAGTAATGTGAGCCTCTGCCAACCCACCACCAAGGAGAGCAGAGCCAGTTTAAATGCAATGAAGTACACTGTCAGTGGTATCTGAGTTGAATAAACAAGTCTTGTTCCATCAGTCTTTCCTTCTTAAGCCTTTTATTTATTGTCTAGCAAATTGGAAGGCATTGGGATTAACAAGCTTTCTGGGTCAGGTAATAGGAATAGCTGGACACTGAATGAAAAAAGATGTAGTTTAGAAAACAATATCAGAGTCCTTATTGCAATGAGTAAACTAAAGACTTGCCACACCTGCTTTCAAAGCACCCGTTACCTGCCACTTTAGGACAACTTTTACTCTGCCCCTACTTCGATAGCAGTGTATTTTAAAACAATTAGCAATTAATATTGTTGGCATGTAGCTGAAGTACCTGAAAATTAAGTGTCATCAATCACTTAGCAATATCTGCTGCAATATCAAATAAAAATCTCATTTCTCTATTATGATGAAGCTAAAAAACTGAACTGGTATTGCAATTAACTGAGATAAAACCCAATCTACAGGATTTCAACCCTCATTTGAAATTCAGTTTATTACAGCATCTTCCATTAAGCCAGTTTCATTATTTAAACAATAACATGCAATAAAAACACCACAAGGTTAAGCTCACAATTTAAGCGATTTAGCTGTAAGTCACAAGCAAAATGGTCTAGTACATCTCTTCCAAACACAGATTAAAACACTGTTCCACAATTTGGCATGATTTACACTCTCTTGAGAAGAGTCTGGTTCTCATATATTAGGGACATATTTCTAACTAGAATTTAGAATCCTTACATGGAAAGTGCTCTGTTCTAGTGTGCATTCTTCTTTTACATATAGATACAGATCTATTCGTACTGCAGCCACTAAAGATGAGAACCTGGCACAGTTAGCATGTGGAGCACACATACCCAGGGAATTACAGGTGAGAAAGAAGTTGTACTGACAACAATAGGTTGACAGGCCTGGAAATGATGTATATGGATACACTGTTCGCCCTTTCATATGTGAACAAAGAACAAATCAGAGGAAAACAGTCAGCTGCAGGTATGGAAGAAACAGTAGGAGATTCTTCCTCACACAGTTAAACTGTTGAACTCACAGTCATAGGACATGGCAGCTGCTACATCTTTACAAGGGCTCAAAGGGCAATTGGACTAATTCCTGGAATAAATATTGATCACGGTTAAATAAGTAAAAAGATACTACCTTCAGCTCATGAAGTCCTTGAGCTACATATTACTGGATGCTGGAACAGTATTCCAGAGAGTTGTTAGTCCAGGCTTAACTCAGTTCTCACATTCACAGCACCAGGAGCTGGTCAATACAGATATTTTATGTCCTTATCCAAGTAGCAAAGGAACAGACACTGTATAAAAACTTCGGTAGACAGTATAAGGGAAAACAAACAAATTGGGGGGGGGGGGAAGAAGAAAAAAAAAAAAAAAAGAAAGAAATTGGATAGGAATAAAGTACATTACCAGAGCTTTGTGCTAAGAATGCATGTGATGTGATACTGTGTACCTGTAGTTACATGAATCTTAATTCTCTCCAAATTCTGATAGACCCTTAATCTTTCAGCAAATTCATCTGCTTACCTAGAATATGAATTTTAAAACAAAAGTATGTATTAACAATGCCACTGTTCGGTGGAGAAGAAACAAAAATATTTTCATTGGTAAGGAGAAAAAAAAAAAAAAAAAGACTGTCCAAGCTTAGCATTTCTTTGTCTAGGAAAAGACTGAATGGACCTATAGTTTCCTTGCATTCAGAATGACTCAGCTTTCCTCTATGTAGTCTACTGCCAAGATGATGTTATTACTGAGAACAATAGCCATCAAGTTGCTTAAGGGACTTCAGAAATTTCAGTTACCATTTTCCAAGAGTGAAGAAAAAACTTCACACAAACTAAAAAGACAGGCAAGGAGTCAGTCCTATAGGCAAATATGTTTTCACAAAGCTTGTTGTTGTGCCAAGTCTTTAAGAAAATGATGCTTTACAAAATGTTATATCCCTATGAAATAAAACTGTATGTTGCTTTTGTATATGCCTTAGACTACATTTTCCTGAAGGCATTTTACCACACAAAGTGCAAAAAGTTCTGGCCAGGTAACCTACCAAAATACAACGTAAGCAGTTACAGGGGAAGTATTACAAGTGAAAGCAATGAGACATTTTCTATCAGTAATTTTTAACCACTTACTATTCTATAACATCCCTGTAGAACAGAAAACAAGAGGTGATACTACCTTCCAATAAATTGAGCTAAAAAGGGCTAATTCTGGAACATGTATCTCAGGCTTCAGAAGCTTTCCAGAACATGATCTCCAATGCTTTGCCAGAGATCATTAAACTCACCAGAAACAGGGATAGTCCAGAAATACCTGCACTGTGAAACTGCATCTGCCCATGCACCATGCGAAGTCATGCAAGTGATGAAAAACACAATAGCCTGTGCAGCAAAATCCCCAGCTGCAACACAATAACCTTCCCAAACTCTGGAGCCCAATGCTTGAGTCTCAACTAATTAGCAGTTTCCAGACTATGCTGGCCAATTGTTTGTTGTCAGTGGGTTCTTGGAGTGGGTGGAAAAAAACACACCAAGGAAACATGAGCAGAAAGTATAAATGATCAACCTTACAGGATCTCATTCTGAATTGTGAAATCCAGTATGTCTGTGTGCCAGAGCCACAGGACTACATCTCTACTAGCAGTGATCTGCAAATGCCAATACAAGTATGAGGTCAGAATTCAGCCACAGACAGAGCATTAAGAAATTAAAGCAATGGATTCTAGAAGACAGATAATGGCAATGTGCTCTGCAAAGGCATTGAGTTTGGAAATGTTTGGCAAAACGTGATATTACAATAGCAAAGCAATTTCAGAGATCACAGTCTTCCCTACCTAGAGAAATGTGTCAGTTTTCATTTCTCTAACTTCTGTTTCATGCTTTTGGAAGAATCAACCAGGATAACATTTATTTCCACTTCACTCACTTGTAGATGTGTAATTAATAAGTAATGGAAATATAATTGGATTAAGGAAATGTGATACCAAAAGCATAGATGTGAGACAGAAAAAAGTAAGTTTTGTGGCTAGAGAACACAGGGCCATTATGCTAAATTAATTTACTCTTTAAGCAATCCTGTGGTAGGTCCTGCTTCCTCAGATGGAAAACTAGATTAAAGTATGCTTAAAGAATGAGGTTCCACCTTTTTCCCTATGAGGCCTCAACCATTGTTTTTCAAAGTTCCAGTTCTGTTTTGCCCTCTCTATCAGAGCTGCCCACACTGCAACCCTTCAGGGCAGTGAATGCCCAGCTCAGATCCATTTCCAGTCATGGAATCTTTTAACGATAAAGAGATAAAACTGAGCAGGTCAACAGAGTAGGCTGCTGAGGAGTAGCAGGCTCTGTCATCCATGTCAAAGAGCAACTTAAAACCACACTTAGCTTAGTCTAGCAGAAATCTTTCACACTAGGGAAAAGAGCACAGGGCAGGGAGTATCAGTGTCACGGTGAGGCTTGGCCCTGCAGTCATTTATTACCACTCCACAGTCACAAATGAAGGGACTAGAACTGCAGATGCAAGTTATCCAGCTTTCCTCACAAACAGCAAATTTATGACAAAAATATTGGAAGGAGAGAAATACATTATCTGTACACAGTATCAAGGGAATCTCTCTAGAAAATGAATACAATGTCTGCACCTTTTGAATATGAAGCATTTGTACCTTTACAGTTCATTCAGTAGAAAAAAATCCCAGCCATTTTATATGAACGACTGTATTTTATACCTGAAACCTAGAATTGCTGCTTACCAAAGGAAGTCATTAACCTGCTTCCAAACTAGTACTGACAATTAGACGTTAACTGGTGTTTTCCAAAAGTAAAGATGAAACATAACTGCTATAAGCTAAGCCAGTTTCTATACCTGCCCCAGCATGAGACCTCTGCGCAATATCAGCAAAACATGTTAAATGCTCAAAGAAAGGCTTACTTGTGAGTTGCAGCAGAGACACAGATAAATAATGTATTTCAGAGGTCAGCTATAGAAGGCATTACCTCCTATCCTTGATTTGCCTTTGTGCACTTTATCAAAGGCCTAAAATGAGAAAGTTCCCTCTCATAACATAAAGAAGTGTCAATTTTCAGCCAAAGATCTTGCAGCACCTGATCATTATGCTCATTATGAAGAGTTAGACCACTGTAGTACACTGATGATGCGCTGACTGAGAAAGGCTATCAGGAGCAATGTGGGACCACAACTTGAATTCCCCCCTACAGATGTTACATGTGAACGTACATTGCATGAGCTCCTTCTGGAAGGGCATGAAAGAAGGTAGAGGCATAGAACTATACTGTGTGGGGCAATTCTGGCACTGGTCACAAAAACAGACAGATAGAGAGACATGCCTTTGACATTAATATATATGCTGATAAAAAGAGAAAGGAAATCAAGCTACAGATTCATGTTAAATTGAAGCCAGGGAATTTAATTACTCCTCTACATGCTAACTTGGTTTCACATCTCCATGAACGCTCCCCTTCCAGCATCCCCAATATTCATGACAGCATACAAGCAATTTAGTACTGCTTCAACATACATAATTAGCATAGGCAGTCTATTATCACATTGCTCCTTTATTATGAAGTATTTAATGGTTCGATCAACATTTCACAGAATCCCAGAATTGCAAGGGTTGGAAGGGACGTCAAGAGATCATCGAGTTCAAAACCCCTGCTAAAGCAGGTATCCTGCAACAGGTTACAAAGGTGGATGTTCAGACAGATCTTGAAGTCAAGGTACACAGCTTCCAAGTCATGTACCCTGAAGTTCAGGGTAGAAATTCTACTTATTGCTTTGCTTCTTCCACACAAGATCTTGAACTCCACCATTTCAGTCGCTGCATCCCAAGCTTCCCAAGACCACCACATCCCTGACAAGCACTTCCATGTTAGTAAAAGCAAGGTCAAGTACCACACCCCTTCTCATCAGCTCCTTCACACCACCTGAGTTAAAAAGTTATCATCAACATATTACAGGAACCACCTGGACCTCATGTTCCTGGCTGTGTTGCTTATCCAAAAAGTATCAGGATGGCAGAAGTCCCCCATGAGAACCAGTGCGGGGGATCATGAGATTACTTCCAGCTGCTTGTAGAAGGGCCCATCTACTTTCTCTTCCTGATCAAGTGTACACACCCACAACAGTGTCATCTATGTTAGCCTGCCTCTTAATTCTTACCTACAAGTTCTCCACTTTTTCATCACTCCCCTCTAAGTGGAGCTCAATACATTCTTGTTGCTTTCTCCCACAAAGAGCAACTCCACCACCTCACCTCACGAGCCAATTTAACAATTGCTCTTCTGATCATCTCCTCTTTTCACTAGTGTTTATTTTATTCTATTCGTTCTTCTTCCTCTTGTGAAACAAACATAACTAGAAGAGATCTAATTAGCTGAAGATATTGCTTTGTAAAAACTTTGCTAATGACTAATTCTTGCCTGGAAACACTGGGGTGTCAGCTTCTCATGTGTCAACAGTTTTCTGTGAAGTGTCATCACTTTATATGTGAACTTTGATCCATATCAGAGACTTAAAGACTAACTCATAGAGCTTTATGTAATAAAAAGAGGCAATACAGACAAAGCTGAAGAAATCTACTGATTTGTCTGCACGTCGTCTTCTGCATTTGCCAGAAATATACCATATGGCTTTATTGTATGAGAAAATTTTTAAGCAAAGTCACTGCCTCTAAATGACGCCTTTTTATCTAGTTAAGCTGCTATTAACCTATGTTGCCTTTCACTCTCTTGGCCTTAGGAGAGTTTTTCAAAATGATGGACCTTGGACAGCAGATGTTCTCAGCTACGCTACATAAACACCTGCCTGAAGTGGACAGCAGAGCTTGCTACAAGCTCTAGGCACTCCCACCTCAGAAATCCACACTTCCAATGTATATTTGCCCTACAGCCCCTATATCCGTTCTGAAACAATGCTGTATTCTCATCTCTTTTTCCACGAGTACAAGCAGGTTGAAAATACTTCTCATTCAGTACTGTTGGTGTCACCTGGGTTTGCTTAATATAGGTCTGTGCCTATGTTCAAAGGGACAATAATACTGCTTTCTTCTCACATTCCAAAGTAAGTATTCTAACCCAATGACTAGGCCTATTCTTAAGCATCTGACTGAACCTCCCTGACTGCAGACCCCAGCTAAGATTTGCCTTAATCCCAGTGAAAGAATCCAGCCTGATATGCCATCTCTAATGGCAACTTCAGATCTCCTTGCTGATTACTTGGAAGACAATATTCAGTAGTCAAGGGAATGAGACAAAACTCGCTCCTGTGATACAGACATCAGCCTTGTACTGTGGATAGGAGGACTTGGCCTTGTTTGAATTACATCCTCCCATTCCACTTTCTTCACCATCTCCTCCAAACCTTCTCACTCATTTGCTCACTTTGCATCACCTGGAGAACCTCGATAGTCTCTACAACCCATAATGACTAAATTATTTACTCCCATACTTATTGATAGAAAATTATCTAGATTGCATGTGTCTTCAATCAAAGACCTCATCTTTTGACCAAGCAGTTACAGACAATCACATTTAGCTATACTGGTGCTTTCAGTTATCTCTGAATCACACTTCCTGTGCTTGTCCAAATCCCATGATTCACTTCTAACATTCATGTCCTTTTTATAACTTTGTGTATAAAGACCTCAAAGCTCTCCAGAGAAGTTAGTAAGCCCCCTAATAACCAGTGTGGGTGAAAAGCATCTCTTTCTTTAGTTTACAGATGGAAAACAAAATATTCAGAGGTCAAGGGACTTGCCTATGTTAGTCCAAAATCTCAGAAGAAAACCAGGCCAAACCACTCCTTAATTTTCAGCTAGGCAAACACATGGAATCTGTGTTGTGCTAGGTGTAAGTCAGAAATTATGTTCTCCATGATTAAGATACTAAAACTACAAACCTGAAAATCTGTCTTCTCATTTAAAAGAGGATCACTGCAAAACAGCTAATTCATGATTTAACTCAAAACTCCTAAGAGCTGATTTTCTGTAATTGTACTAAATTGTGCCATTGCTATTTTGCAGGTTTCGTGAGAAAAAGATGAGGTTTTGCTAACAGGGACAAGAGGCTGCTTCTGGGCAACAACTCTTCCTCGGATAGTATCTCTGAAATCAAATGAAAGAGAATCAACTGAAAGTATCAAAGAACACATAATATTAATACTGCCTCTGAAAACACACTGCTCCTCAGAAACAATAATAAATGATAAAATACTTTCCACAATTAAAAATGCTATGGTGTTCACGCTTTATCTGTTCAATGTGCTCTGCCTGTTAGAAGGCAGAACTGACAAAGTATTCATGACCACAGAAAGCTGCTAGAACACAGATAAAAATTCTTCACAGGAAATAAGAGCCCACATAGAACCAGAACATTTGCTTTTCCTATCAGACTGTGTTTCACATTGTGGAGAATTATTATTCTGGGCATATAGCACCAGAATACCATATGGAAAGCCACTGCTGCAGATGGAAGAGATCATATAAGGGCTCTTGTAAGATTTCAGCAATTCAGGAGTTACATCATAAGCCATTGTTGCCAACTCCTACATATGGCTTTACCCCTAAGATTACATGAAACCTAAGGAAGAATCTGACTAACGTGACTTTTCTTCTCATCTCTGATTGAAGTGTGGCAAGCAAGAAATCTGGTTCAATATTCTCTTTTCAAAGCATCTAATTTTTCCCCACTGCATCAGTAATCTTTGCACTTTCCTCACAAGAAAAAAAAATATATATACATATATATATATATATATATACATATATATATGCCCTTTCCTGGTAAACAGATAAAATACAAGTATGTAAACCCACTTATCCTTCTTCGTGAGGAGCTGCAGCCTCACCAGTAACAAGGGTAAAGCAACTGTCTCCATTACAAGGGCTACAGGCACAGAATCTGACATGCAAATTTTACCAGCATTTATATATTTATAATCTGTATTGACAGCAGCACATGGAGGCAAAGGCAATGATGTACTCTAACTTTAAATAAAATGCTTGTTATACTTTTATCACCACAGAAAATGGCTCAGTCAAGCTTTAGGAAAGGCACAAATGGAATCTCTTAAAGATATAAGATACACCAGTGACATTTTAAAATACCAACACAAAGTACTAACGAAAAGAAGCTAATTTAACAAAATAAGGGCTTGGCAATGAGTGTTTATTTGTCTTGGAGGATTTTTTTTAAAGAGCAGCATTCACTATACTCTATACTATACCACTATACTCATTGGCTACATCCCTACTGGATAATTTTCCAGTTACTACCCTTATTAAAAAATACTATGAATATTTCACAACAGTAGTTCTGATCTCTATAGCAATATAATGCTCTGTACTACAGTATTCTTCTACAAATTGTTCTGTAAATATTAAAGAATAAAACACAATATTGCAGTTTACCTTGAATAAAGGTAGATCACAGCTATCCCAGCCTAAGAACTGCATTCTGCATTCCCAACAACTGCAGCTTCCTGCTTGCATCCTTCTTTTTCTAAGGTGTCCAAAATAACTAGAAGTGTCATTTTCCTTGAGATTTTATTGCTTATTTGTCATCTAATTAATAAGCAAGGCTTCTTTTAAATTCTAAGTATGGTAGTGAATACCAAACACATGAAAATTGGCCTTTCACTTTCCAAGGTGCCTTTGATATTCAAGGAAGGACTGGATAGACAAGGTAGAGTCTTCCTCTAGAAATGCATGCATTAAAACGGTTTTCCTAAATTCAGAGAGAACTCCATTAGATGACACTAAAAGCTTTAAAATTGAACCTTTGCAAAAATCATCGAAACATGGCCTTTAAAAAGCTTTTATAAATCATTTTCTAATATGGTATGTCTATTTATTAGCTTTAGAGGAAAGTTAGGAGGAAACAGAGACAAGAAAAGAAATCCGGGTTTTCCAGTTTAATGGTTGTTTCTAGCATTATTATTTCAAGCCAGCAATGCTATTAAGAGGTTCCTTTTCATGAATAACACTTTATATTATCTTCAGTGCACTTCAGGTTGGTTCTCAGCAGCTGCATATCCAAGGCCTAGAGTAGGGGCTGGTTTGCATGCTTCTTCTATCTGTATTAGAATGCAGGCACACATGATTTCCAGGTGAAGGAATGGAGAGAGAAACTGTGATGTTGTTCAAGTTGGATCTGTGTTTTGCATCAACCTGAAAAACTGGCTGTGATTATAAAACTGTGTCTTTTCTGGATCACAGGCGATCAAAAAGTAGTATACTGTGTTCTGGCCACTACAGGACATCCGGATCCTGTCAGTGAAGTTGTGTTAAGGTAGAGAAATTCTATATCTGAGGCAATGTAGTAATCCTATAAGAAGAAACATTTCCATTACTTAATGTAACACTACTATACACAGAATAGATGAGCAGCACGAAAGAAGGATGAGCTGAAAGAACTGCCAAAACTTGATCTTAAACTTGTTCCTCCTCTCTATTTCCATTCAGCTGGCTGATGTTTTGCACACTGCTTAATTCTAAGAGGCCATATATTGAACAGTCAAACATACAAAAAAGGTATTGTTAACCATCTTTAGACCGAAATTTAAAAGATTATCCTACTTGGATTCCTGTGGTGGGATAACTCAATGTGTTTGCATAACTTTAATAGAACTACAGATTTCTCTTTAATAGCAAGTAACTTCTACACTTGAAAAATACAAACTTTTATTTAAATAATTCTGTACCATATATATTTTTACAAGATGTTTCTACTGAGTAGAATTACAGGTGAGGCACAACACTTGCAGAAGTTTCTAAGATCCTAGTCCCAGGCACTAGACCTCTTTTATACTTCCCTCAATGCCATATATATTGAAACATTATTCTGTACATCTCAAAGCATGAATAAAGCTGAACAATCTTAATAACATCATAAGAATATCAAATTTCTCTTTGTGACAGCATAGGGCTGTATTGCAAGAAGCACTGTTATAGACTTTTCAAATATCTATACTAAATATACATTATTTTAAACACAGTCACATTCCTTTTTCTAATATGGGAATTAATACAAATACTTGGTGCAGAATACACTTGTTTTTCAATGTTTTTTTGTTTTTTATTGTTTTTTGTTTGTTTGTTTGTTTACCCTACTGTCTCTTTTCTGTAAGTCATAAGCCTCAAGTGTGAAATATAGAGCCATGTTAGTTTAAGAGTTAGGTAGTTGATAGGTGGCTGATAACGTAACTCTTACACTGCAGGTCATCTCTCGTCAAATTAGAGCACATGATTTTTTCCTTCAATATTTCTGGAAGCGTCTGCCAAACGAACAAGGTTAGTGTACATTGTCTTTAGATTATTTATTATGACTTCAAGAATTAAATGGAAGTACTCTCAGTATCAGCCTCCCAGTTTTATTCATTCTTTTCTCTTCACAGTATTGCCCTTGCAGTTCATACAACTATTTTGTATTCTTTCTTCACAGAATATCCCTTTGATGTCTTCATTCTTCACTGTGTCAGTGGGAAACAAATATACTGATATACAGTACCTCTTTATTCTTTCTGCCTTTCACTGGCAACATAGTATCATACACCATAAATCTACTTTTCATATAATGCCTTGTCATCTTCCCACCGCTGTAAACAGATTAAATCTGAGATGTCCTCCATCTGGCCATCTCAACACCTGCAAGACTTGAACAGTCATGTAACGTCATTCCAGTTGTTCCGTAACATTTTTGAATATTTCTTTCAAGTTCAAACTGTTCCCAGGTTAAACTGCTGTTTTTCTCCCTAAGTAACACAAACAATATGTTTCCTCTTCTAAGTACTGAACACCAGGAATTTCCTTACAACACTGGTTTACCCCATGGGCAGTGCCCAATCTCAAGGCCTGGCACCTTCATTCATTCATGTCTCTTGCTGTGTTAAGGAATGCATGCAGTGAACAAGTGGACATAAAACCAGGAAAGACTTTCCTGAGACTCTCTCAATAAACCCTCCAAAAATTACTTCAAACAATAAAGAATAAAGCAGCTAGACAATGCAGCTATCTGCAATTTTTAAGAGATCTATTTGTGTCAGAGTACTTGAGTGTTGTACTGTTGGCTTGGAGAAGACAAACGTTTATTCATGACAAGAAAACAACTTCTAATGCCATCTCATCTTCCCTACAGTATCATCAAGATGATATCCCGTAAAAGTTAGTCAGAAACCTATAATTACCTCTCATTGTGAAAGCTGTACAATCTGCTCATGGAGTGTCTCTATTCTACTGTCTTTACCTGCACTCTGAATCTTTGCTTCCTCCTCCCACTTTCTCTGTCCCCCCTCCCCCCCCCACTCTGGTCAACAGCAGTTTCTGTTTTCATTATTTGTGAGCATCCTTTTGCCATAAGACTATCTTATTTTCCTGCCTTTACATTGTTTCAGTTTCAGGACAGAAGCAGGGAATTTATTATTATTATTATTATTATTATTATTATTTTTAATTCTTTTCATTTTTAAGCAGACTTGAAAACTCAAGCTCTTAACTGAGCCTTAAGAGCCATTCAGCCTTAGGAAATAATGCTTTTAGTTTGCCTGTTCTAAGACAGGACAGGAAAGAACAGTTTTAAACTAAAATAGGGAAGATTCAGGTTAGATGTTAGGAAGTGATCTTGTACTCAGAGGGAGGCGAGGTGCTGGAACAGCTTGCCCAGAGAGGCTGTGGATGACCCACCTCTGGAAGCATTCAAGGCCAGGTAGGATGGGATCATAGGCAGCCTGATCTAGTGGTTGGCAACCCTGCAATGGCAAAGGGGTTGATTGGCACTAGATGATCTTTAAGGTCCCTTCCAACCTAAGTCATTCTATGATTCTACAAGACAAAATCAGAAAATCATACCTAAGAGAGTTGTAGTAAAAATGACTGCACACAGCACTCACAGTGCTTTTTTTCTTTTCTTTTCTTTTTTTCCCTTCTGTTTGAGCTCTGCAGCTCAGAAATGTGTGTAGGAAGACACTTCAGTTATGAAAACTACCAAGGGGACCCAGTGCTTGGGGCCAGGCTGTAGCCACAAAGCCAGGAGACAGACCAATGTCAACAGTGTACAAAAACAAGGTTGGAAACTCAGAAGCTAAGGTGGATATCAGGCTGAAAGTCACATTAAGAACATTGTCTAAGGTTCAAAAAGTGTGGTGTCGGATACGGACATGAAGAGTGTTTTGCAGAAGAATGGGAAAGTCAGTCAAAAGTCAGGCTCCAAAAGAGAAGTAAGAGAACCATAGCAGAGAAGAAAAAAATGTAAGTGGATGCCAGAACAAGGGAGGAAGGAAGAGATAATTACCCTGCTCATGTATACAAATAATGATCATCCCAAAGTAACTGGTGGGTTAAATCTTGCATCCATTTGGACAGAGCACATCACCCAGCAGGCCAGTTCAATGGTGGCTGTGTTTCTCAGACTCTTTGTTCACCAAGCTGGAACAAAAGTTTGGTTCTCCAACTGAAATGTAACTAACAGAGCAGTAGCAACCTTTAAGCAAATCACATGGCTTTCAGAGCAGCTGGGCAAACACAAGTGCTTGTGACTACATTTTACAGAAGCATACTGAACAAAAAATTCTTTCACTTCCCAATGGAGATGTAACAAAGTCAAGATATAAAACAAAGCACTGAAAGTTGAAAAAGAGTTGCTGTGGGATATAAAATCCAAAGAACAGCAAACAGTGTTTGAGACCCTCCTGTAAATAGCATGCAAATTACACATTTCGCAGCCCTGAAAAGATGCAATTGAAAATAAAATTTTAATACTCCATCACCGAATGACATTGATTTACAGCATCCGGTACAGCAAGCTGTAAATTCCTAGTGTTTTATATTTGTGGTTTCAGTAATTGCAGAGCAAAGAAAAGTCAGAGAAAAAGTATACCAACTTTGATTATAGTGGGCAAAAGGAGATTTCAGAACTGCTCCAGGGGTTTTATCTGGAACACTGGGAAGAACAGCATCTGATGCAGTGGGATGAGATGCAGTTCTGCCCTCTAGACCTCAGGTAACTATTTGTTCTGTGTGAGGTACTGCCATAGCTCATACACTCCCTGCTCTATGAGGCCCGAATCTTTGCAGAAAGCATTAGCACATCTCTAGGAGCTGCTACAATGACCATCTCAATGAAATCACTCCATTTAGAGTCTCTAGTCCTCAGGGAAACGAATACTGAGTATGAACTGCATCTAAGCATGATTACACCTACATTTATACTCATCATAGATTTAGCCAGATAGATGAAATATAGGAAGTCAGAATTTCTATAAACATGAATGCCTCATACACATATGTTTGGTACAGTGGCTCATGCCACAAAACACGGGAAAACCTTAATACTTATTTAGACAATTTCTCAGTCTAAAGCAGAAAAGGCAGGAGTCCATCATTTGCCTGATAGTTCCTTACAACATTGCAGAGGACAAAATCTCTGTATCACAGATTGACAAAGGTTAACAGTAACACAGAGTAAGGAGTTCACAACACTCTCCAAAGATACATCTGGGATTGAAAAAAATAATTCTTTTCAGTGGTGTTTTAAAATTGCATTCCCAGGTTCAATCGAGTGCACCTTGATATAACAGAGGAACTCAAGCAACAAAGTGCTAAAGGATGTTTTACATAAGAGTCACAGCATGAAGAGACTTGCTAAGAACTCTGCTGGTAGGACACAAAATAGAGCTGAGTAACTTTAACAGTAAATGAAAGTTAAAAAAAAAAAATAGTAAAGAAAGGAGAATGTAATGGAAATCTTGTCTGACTATAAAAGCTGAAGAGATGAAAGGCAAAAGGAACTTAGTGCATTTTTCACCTTCTTGTTTTTGGTCTCAGATGCACTGGTGTGTCTCTGCGAATGTCAGCAAGTCAGAAAGCAAATCAAAAGAAACTTCTCTGACCTGGTCAGCATGCTTTTGAGAAGGAATAGATTTACCAAGGGTGAAATGCGGCACATTGGGCCACATAGATAATGAGGGGCAGCAGATGTGAAGGAGGATTAATTATATCAGTTTCTACATGAGAAAGCTGAAGGAAGAGATGTCTCTGTTTGCTGGAGCTCTCATTAGCAATAATTCATATAGCAGCACTTTGGACCTCAGCTTTGACTCCATTTTTGCGATACAGAATGAGTGCTGTTGGATGTGAGATTTCAAGGAGCTAGTCTTAAACTGTGAGATGCAGATTACCAAGATCTCTCCTCAAACCATTTCTAGAAAGACTGCTATTTTTCCAGAGACACTGAGAACATTGTGAAGTTTGAAAAAAAAAAAACAAAAAAAACAACACCTAAGTGCTGCAACTTATGAACTACTCCTAAAAATACTGATTTATATTTTAAGCTTGTTCAAGAATTTTTTTTCATATCCAAACAATTTATCTTAAAATTGTAAAAAGTAAGTAAGGTATATCCACTCATAAACATAACAAGAAATGCTTTTGCAATGTTTTTGGTTGTTATTTCATTGGTTTGATTTTGTGTTGTTCTTTGATGAGGTTAAAAAAAGGGAAACTTAAGTTGACAGAAATATAAGGTAAGATTTTGAGATTTTGACAAAAGGCTTTGGATAGCATATTTCTAATGGAAGTTCTGGAAAGACGTGAAGTAGTGTAATTATTCTGGTGAATAAATAAAGGACTGAAAAGAGCAAGCTGAAAAAAAACAGGCATCCAAATGAACAGCTATTATCTCTTTCATTTATTTTTTTAGTAACATATTTATTCAAAGTCATCACTTTTAGGGTGAAATAAAAATAGGATGGATGTGTAAGCAAGAAAAACTTAACTTGTGAAAAAGACTGAATTAATCCTGGAACATTCGTGCTTTTCCTCCTTGGACTTTGTGTTTTACTTCCACAAATACCCATATAACCACATTTACTATGCAAAGTAGATTTCATAGCTGTGCACTGGTATTCAGAGAGCAAATATTACATTTGCTCATTTGAACAATATTCAAAATTCTGAAGGAACTGAAAAAGCATTACCTGGCTTATTTATGCTAATCAACGAAATTGTAATAGCTAAAGAGTGAAAACAATAATATTAAATCTTTTTTGATTACAAATACATTTAGAATTCATTTAGAAACTGGACATCACTATGCTTATTACTGAAACAAGTTATCCGCTGGCTAATTACCACTTAGGAACACTGTGACAACAGGAGACAAAAGAGAGTGGGTAAAGCTAGATAACAATTAAGCCCCAGCATTCAATTTTGGCTGGCCTTGGGCTAGGTATACTGTTAGTTTGTCTCAAAAAAATTACATTATTTTCTCTTGAAGTTTTGCATTATTTTGCTGCTCCATTTCATGCAAAGTCAAATGAAATACTGGAAAAACAAAACATGCTGGGGAAAAAAAACAAAAACAAAACAAAAACCAAAAAAACAGAAAAACCCACACAAATGAGGCTCTTGCTTTTCTGTATCAAAGCCATTCAGGGATGCCAAAAAAGTTCAAAGGAAAGTCTGTTCAAATGAGAATTCTTCTCCAAAGATCTTTGGATGCACCTCGATGAAGACTTGAACCATTCAGGGTTTCTCTGATCAGAAATGAGTTGCTGGGCAATCCTTATTCCCAAGGGTCCAAGTCATGACCTGGAATATCTTCCTGTGCTAGAAGTGGTAAAACAACAAAACTAATAGCTTTATCAAATTAAGCTGAAACTTACTCAAGAGAAATTCAAGGTCATTAATTGGAGCACAGTAAATTTTTCAGGATGCTCAGTATCATAACTCCAATGTTATTTCAGTGCACTTCCACCAAAGCAAAAAATACATCTTGCATGTGTAATGAATGAAGCTGTGGTCTCTCTTTATCTAGGTACATCTACATCAATGCTGACTTTCATTTGGGGATACAAAATTGAGATGTCAACAAAATGACAGAATGACCTCCATTTGAGTATTCTGGAGGCAGAGAAAATTGACGGAAATTCACAACAGTTTTGCAGAAAGCAAAGAGGATTTGCTGGCTGACAGCTTTTAAGCATAGATGTTTTCTGGGCACTAGGGAATCATACACTTTGCTGTCACTTCACTATGTCACCATTTCAGTCATTTTAAGCTCTTTCCAAGACTGGAAACATTTATGAATGAGATAGTGTAAGAATACACTGCCTGAATCCACTTTTCCCTTCTAGGACAAGGAATAATCTCCGACAAGACTTCAATCTGTCAACCAATTTAAACTCCCTGTAATATCATATAGACATGAGTCTTAAATGCAGCCCAAGAACCCACTCTTATTCTGACCCAGAAACTCAAACTGAGAAGAACCATTGGAAACTCTAGTGTTTACAGATGATGACTTAGAGAACTAATGCAGGTTGGCAGGTGGAGATGGGAAGAAAGCTTGAAGGGAACTGGGCACAACTTCAGTTTTACAGGTTTAAAAACACTCAAGCACAAATTTGGCTAATGAACAAAGGTCTCTAAGAGTGAAGGAATTTCTGCGTTACCTCTTCTCTCTTCTGAGTAACACCAGGAAATAGCCAAAAGCAGCAGAGAAACAGAGCAGCATCCCTAAACTATAGGGACAGTTCAACAGTTTTCATGGAGACAAGTATGGTTACTTAATCACTGAAAGAGAAAAGTTCTTTCCCTTGTTGCAGTTTCTTAAAACTTTCAGTCACTATATTGTACTGTCAATCAGTCTTTTAGGAAGGTAACAGTTCAAATCATTGTAGTTTTGATCCTTAGAATTCCTTATTTCAGATTAAAATGCAACAATGCTGACAGCTGGGAAGACATAAGGGTAAAGAAATAGGTGGTTTAACAGCAGACTGGGATCTAGGCAGCACTGCCCAGTGTGTGCTAAGCAGTGGTTCAATATTGTCTGCTGCCTGGCACTTCCCATGAAGTGCTTTTAAGACTTCATTCCACTACTGCTCTCTCACTGAAATGAAAGGGGAGATACAAATAAGGGCAGAACTTGCTTCATTGTTTGCAAAGCCCAAGGGCTTTCTGCAAAGAAATGCAATGTTACATCAAGCATAAAAAAATGAAAGTCAGTACTGTTTGTCTTGTACTTGCAACATCCTTGCTATGCACGTGTACTTCTTTTGCCGGTACAACAGCTCTTCCTATTATCACCAGTTTTATCTTACTGAGCAGCAGCCTGTGTTTTCTAAGCCAAAGACACTGTGTTTTCTCAGAAGTCCTGTATTTCTGGAGCAGATGGGGATTGGTAGCATGTGTTTAGATTTGTTTGGCCAAAGATCATCATATGCAGCTTCAGAGAAATACTAGTTTTCTTTTCCTCCCCCCTTCCATCAAGTAACACGCCAGAAATTTCTGAAAGTCATTAGACAAGAACAGATTTTACTGGCTTCTCAAATACTGATTCCTTATCTTCATAAATTAGAATCAGGGAAAAAAAAAAAAAAACAACAACAACAATAACAACAACGATAAGCCAGATATACTGTTTAGATTTTTACATCAATTTCTTTCCTTATCATACTGAAATATTGCCATGAATATGCTTCCTGTCAGATTTAGTCATGAAAACAGCTATTTCTAGACAATATCATAGACTTCTTTGAATTAAAATTATAATTTGCCATCACTAGTATTTGCTATGTAACTCAGTTTCTTCTACAAATATAAGGAATAAAATAGTTGCTCACATCTCAGGTGAACCAGCTGGGGTTCTAAACACAACACATATGAACCAACTGATGGTGGATGAGCTTCAGAACCAGAATTACTCAGAGAAATGAGCCATGAAGGAATAAAAAAAACCTATCAACTTCAGAAACTTTTAAACATAAAGAGTGGTAGATTCTCTATCATAGAGAATATCATAGAGATATATGCCTACTATATTCATTTTAACTCACCATGCAGAGAAGAAAGACTTTCCAGAAGATCAGTTGAAGCTTGAGGTCTTTAATTGACTCAAAGGATTCTTTCAGAGAGATGAGTAAGGGCCAGAAGGATACTAGATGGAAGCAATTAGACAATTAGTATATGATAAACAGATAAAACATAAAATAACACTCAAACAGCTGCTGCATTTATTGGAAAGAAAAGCAACAAATGGAAGGAAAAAATGGCAAAACCTGATGCAGGGCATTAACCTGATTACTGCAAATAGTAAGGAAAACAAATACATAATAAGCATGAGTGGACATTGCACTGAATGGGATGGGCTGTTCAGAAAAGATAGAGATGGCACTAAAGTAAGAGAAAGCAATATTGATAAACAAATTCAGTTATGTCAAATAAGTTGCAGAAACAAGCAAGTCAGGAAGAAGAAACATGACATTATTTGAAAAAGGGGAGAAGTATAGTGACAGCTGCAAGGCCGGATCTCAATAAGGAAAAGTACAAAGGAATAAGCTCTGGTAAACATACTTTCATAGCCTGCTCTATGCTTTATTTATTATGTCAAGTGGTTTTCTAGGAAAATTACAGAAGATCAAATCCACTGGATTTAGGGAAAGTACTCAGTATGGTTGGAGATGGAAAATTGTTATCTAGCATGAAGAAAGTACAGTGTACTTCTGAACAGAAAGATGAGGAAAATCAAGCTATCATGACAAGAGAATTAATGATTATGTTTCCGTGGGTGTCTTATGAAAAAGTGTAATTAACAGACACAAGGATAAAAAACTAATCATATTTTCTGGTCACAAAAATATGGAGAAGAATTATCAACATAAATTAAAAGTTTTTGTTTGGGGGAGGTTTTTGGAGGGGAAAGATTGTTTTGTTTGGGGGTTTTGTTTGTTTGCTTGCTGTTACAAGACTCTGCTGATGTTAACTTTCAAAAGCACTGAAAAAATGATGTTTCATTAATAAAAAGCTGTGCTTCTAGGCTTGTAAGCAGAACTGGAATTCTGTGATTAAATGGGACAATTATAATTTAAAAACAACTAAGCAAAGGAAAAAAAGAAAAACAGTGTGGGAGTATCAGCTTACTACTTATAAAGAAGATTGACACTGAGCATGACAAACTCAATTCCAGGATATGGACACAGTGCATTATTTCCAGCAAAACAGAGTAGTATTGTAATCCCATTGTACAAGGCAATAGCACAATGATGTGATTCAGTTCTATTCATACCTATTCAAGGAAAAAAAAATTAAAATAAAACAGAAACATAGCATTCCTGCAGGGAAAGGAGAAGTTTGAGCATCTGTAAGGGTAAGGTGAAGGAAAATTAATCATTTAGGCTAAAAAAAGCCCTAAAAGACTATCTGTTCAAACCAGCAGAAAATACAGACGGTGCAGAAATGAAAACAAAAAAAGAAATACTAATCCTTAAAGTAGTGAGGTTCTAAAACAATCAGAAATTGGTAGGAGTGGCAAAAAAAAAAAAAAAAAAAATTGTGTGGATTTAACAAAGAGCTAACATATAACAAACATTTTCTGAGAGGACTTCAAAGACTCAAGTACGTGGTCTTCCCATGGCTTGGGTGTGCCACATTTCTGTTTCATTACTCCACGCTAACTTCTCCACCGTTTACCAATTTACATACCACAGCCTGTGTAGGTGCTCTCATATCTAGACTGTGCCCAATACAGTTAGTGCTAATCTTGGTTCTGTCATTAGATTTTATGATCAGGTGAATAACTTAAGTTATGCATTGAAAAGTAATTTAAAAATATATAAATACATAGATGTAACGGGTTAATAAATAGATGTATCAAAATCATTTGATAAAGAAAAATGTATGTATACATATTTTAAAGACTTTGTTTCTCTTATTAAAAGATACTTGAGTGTAAGTAGGAGAAGGCTTAACTGGAATCCATGCTACATTTTCTGTGTTCTTCATTAGAGTCAGTAGAACCCAAGGTAGGACAAACGCCTCCATCAGCCACCAAAGAAACATGAAACTTGAATGCTACGCAGAACAAATTCATCTGCTCTGGAAGAACAGGCTCACATTTATAAGCAAAAGGTATTTCTACACCTGGAGGTCTACGACAAGGAGCTGAGCACCTTGGGTCCCTCTCACAAAAGAAAGGACAACACTATAACACTAGTAGTACAATGAAATTGAGACTGATGGCCACCTAACTACAATGATTTGGTGACTGCACTCCTGAAATCCTTATTTTTGTTTTCTGGCACGTTAACTGGATGTCCATAATGACCAGAGAAGTCTATGTGATCATCACCATAAACAGCTGCACTGAATTCTTGCTCAGTATTTCTTGTGAAAGACAACCACTACTTCTAGATTACTATAAACCCTCTTCTGTCAAAGCAACTCTGCATGACTCGTCTGACAGTGGAAATGCTGTAGCTCCCTGAGAAGTTCTTTTTTAAAAAATCTCCTTGGAGAAAAATCTCCTTAGCATTGAGAAAATTGTGGCAAAAAGAGCTCTGTCCCACATCCCAGGCAAGCAATAGGTATCTTCAGGCGACGGTGTGGGAGCTCTTTTGTTTGTTTGTTTTTTAAACCTTGTGGCAGTGAGCACATAGGTCTCAGCATTGAGGTTTGCAGCAACTCTCAGTGTTCAGGAGGTGATGTAATCTGCAGAGAAGAAACATAGATTGCAACACTCAAAGAAAAACAAATCAATTAAATGCAGACAGCATGAAAGCCCAGACAGTATCACAAGAGCCTCCAAGAGTTTCCTTAGTCAGGATTAATTTCTTTCTGCAGCTGTCACTTGTAAATCTAAATATGGCACTGACATGTGTAAGCTGCTTTACCACTGTATTGTGCACCAATGTTACACTCAGATGTAAGAAGTCACTGTATTTTCTAGACGCTGCATCCCAATTTTTGATTCCTGATGCCCCGACCAAGAGTTTCAACTCTTCATTTCCTCCCTGTTCAATGCATTAATTTCATTTACAATATGAGATCAACTTCAGAGAATGCATGCACCAAGTTACTGGGTATCATTCAGAAATGATCAAATAGCATTGTGTATCAACATATTTCTCTGATGAGGATATAGCACTAGAAAAGATTCTCAGTTCTAGTTTAGAGTCAAAAGTTTGACAAAGTAGAAAAAGAAAAAAAAAAAAACATTTTCATAATCTATAGTCTATATACACATTTTGTCTTTACTTGTTTTTCCATAAAATTCCCTGCAATGATTTCTAGAAATTGCTAGAAATCAAGATTTAGAAAGGTACATTGTTACTGAGTTCAAAAGAGGGAGTATTGCATCAAAGTATTTTTAAAATTATCCATGTCCTGACAAGACTGACTGGTAAAACAGTTGGAAGAACTCCATACTCCATACTTTGCTTAACAAAAAGGCCAGAGGTTCAATAGATACATTCTGTGAAATTCATTCTTAATAGATGTACCACCCACAGCTTCCTTGTGCAGAGGGCACTTTGAAATGTGTGTCGATGGCATAACGTCCAGGTCCAAAAAAAAAAATAAGGTCTTGAAGTCCTTGCAAATACTTTAAAAAACTGTTTCCCATTATCATCTCAACTAAGAAATTTCATCCAGCATCAGCTGCAGTTGTGACTTCCTTAAGACTGCTTGTGTGTTTTTGTATTGCATTTGTATTAAGTGTAGCAGAAACACCACTTAACATCACTAAATGTAGTAAAATTCTTGCTTAGGTGAACAATTACTTCAAATAGATTGATAGTTAATACAAAATCTCTTTGCTGGGAAGTAAGCTGTGCTGTTATGCGGTGGTTCTTCATGCCACAATTCCCATCACACAAAAATTTTTCTTGATCAAATTCTTTCCAACATAATTGGAAGGTGAAGAAATATGTGAAAACTATATTAATTGAATGGCATTTTCAAAGGCAGTTAATGCTAATGAGTCCAAGTAGAAAAACTACAGCCAGTTCTGGATGTAAAACAGCATGACACTTAACCCTTTGCTAAGTATGGTAATTTGCAGGAAGGTCACACTTAGTATTATTGAGGTGGTATTTTTATTTCACTGAGTTGAACAAGGCTAGGCAAGGCCAGGCAAAGGAGAAATAGCTCTCACGCACCACGGTTAGTTGTTAAGCACTATCCACATCAACATGAAGAGACAGATGAAAAATAGTTCACTCAAGAAACATTAAAGACAACACCATTACCTATGGAAACTTGCAACACAGGGATACCCTTGGGAGCTTTAAAGATGCGACTGATTCAATCGGCTAAATTCTGAGCTCATTACATAAAGTCACTTGCACACTCTTAATTCCTAGCCTAAAACCTATTGCCTTCCAGAAGCATGTAAATGGGTACTTGACAGGTAAAATAACACAGTTCTTTCCTTTACCCAATGCAATCAGCAGACCAAAAACTTGCCACAGCACTTGAGCAATTCTTGGTAGAGAATCACAGATTACCACCACTGGCCTTAATGACATCTGTTCAGCATCTTCATGCAGGCAGTGACTTTATACTCAGAAGAATAGTACTTTCTAAACTATCTGCTCAATCTCCTGACTCTTTGGCAGACTCAAAAAATCCTTTGGAGAGAAAAGAAACATTATTATAGTGAACCCTATAGAACAAGTCCTTTACAGAATCACAGAATATCAGGGATTAGAAGGGACCTTGAAAGATCATCTAGTCCAATACCACTGCTGGAGCAGCAACACCTAGATCAGGTCACACAAGAATGCATCCAGGTGGGTTTTGAATGTCTCCAGAGAAGGAGACCCCACAACCCCTCTGGGCAGCCTGTTCCAGTGTTCTGTCACTCTCACCATAAGAAGTTTTTTCTCATATTTATGTGGAACCTCCTGTGTTCCAGCTTGCAGTCATTGCTCCTTGTCCTATCTTTAGATGTCAGTGAGAAAAGCCTGGCTCCATCCTCATGACACTCACCCTTTACATATTTATTATATATTAAAAAGGTCACCCCTCTTCTCCAAACTAAAAGGTCTCCTCTTCTCCAAACTAAAGACACCCCGCTCCCTCAGCCTTACCTCATAAGGGAGATGCTGCACTCCCGTAATCATTTTTGTGGCTCTGTGCTGGACTCTCTCAAGCAGTTCCTTGTCCTTCTTGAACTGAGGGGCCAAGAACTGGACACAATACTCCAGATGCAGTCTCACCAGGGCAGAGTAGAGGGGAAGAGAACCTCTCTCGACCTACTAACCACACCCCTTCTAATACACCCCAGGATGCCATTGGCCTTCTTGGTCACAAGGGCACAATGCTGCTGTCTACCAGGAGACCCCCTGGTCCCTTTCCCCTAAGCTGCTCTCCAACATGTCAGTTCCCAACCTATACTGGTACCTGGGGTTGTTCTTGCCCAGATGCAAGACTCTACACTTGCCCTTGTTATATTTCATTAAATTTTTCCCCGCCCAACTCTCCAGCCTGTCTAGGTCTCACTGGGTCTCACTTCCCATTGCTGCTACTCACTTCCCTAACTGGGCGGGAATAGATTCAAAATTTCTGGAGTGCTGAGCAATAGGTTATATTCACATTTCTCAGCATCTCCACAAAAGCAACTACATGACTTCAGCTAGCTTTCAGTTTAATTTTTCAGATCCTATGTCACATTCATAGTCGCTCTTCTCATTGCATCAGGAAATGTTGGGCTTGACTTTTCCTAGTAGGAATATTTCTGGCTGAGTGATGGTTAGCACAATGGAAAGCACGGACTTCATTTTTCTCTCCTCACCTTCTACAAGAACTTCCCTCTATTTTTGCGTATGGGCTCCTACAGAGCAAGTAATGCAAGATACTTCTTACAATCAGGATTGAAAATCTTCTGCATTCTTTTAGTCCAAAAATCTGTACATGTCAATGCATGGATCAATTACTGAAATCACTATAAATATTAAGAAATGGGTTATGTCCAGTAGTTAACAGACAAGACTCTCTATTAATGCAGATTAATGGTCTAATATACAATTTGTTGACAGAAATAATTGACCAATTGTGAGAAAATATGCTGTATGCAATGAATAATGTCAGGAAGGCAGTATGCCCAGAAATCCGATAGCATTGCTATTCATATTTCTGCAATATTTCTGCAATCCGTGGTAGTAGATAAGTGGTTGCTTCTAAAGGTGAATCGCTGTTAGTCTTTTACCCTGTGTCACAACAGAGAAGGACACTATGACAAGCTAAATAAAAACAGCACCTCAAAGTAAAACAGATGTTCTTTCTATAACAACCTAACCCCTTATTCCCCAGGGGTTAAAGTTTAATATCTTGATCTCCACTCCCTAGGCGATTTGCTACCTTGATTGAAGAGCTAGTATTTTCACACAGATGAGCAACTCCTACATACTAATGTAGTACAGAAACAAGGCCTTTGGAGTTCAGTTCGGTTTCACTGAATGTCCACAAAGGTTGAAACATAATGTGAACTCCTAAATTGTAGGGGAGGCAGGTGGGGCATGACCCACAAGTATTTGTGTGAAGAATTCCCCAGTCATTCTCATATGCTTAAAAGATAAAATTCCCTGCTCAGCTTGCCACCAAAATGTAACAAAATGTGCTGTGCTCCAACAGAATTTCATGGTGTTGAGCTTCCATCCCTTTCCCATATTTTTGTTGTACTCCTATTTGAAATTGAATTCAACTGATGAAATAATGTTCAAATATTCTTTTGTTGCTTTCCTATTACTTCTCTATACTCCTTTATGACAATGCAGCTTTCAGAGGTTGAAGTCTTGAAATGACGCTGAGAAGGAAAAAAGAAGGAATAAATTGAAAGGAAACCATTCTGTTGTTTGCTTTCATTAGCAAGAAGTAGAAGATGGTGACAATAAGGAAGAAGATAAAATTGTTGAATGTCACTAATACAACATATCTAGTTTTAAAAACTAAATGAAACGCAAGGATGGGAGAAGGAAGATAAATGATAAAGGTAAAATCAGGTAACACTGACAATAGCAAATGTAGGCAAAGGTCTTCACAATTTAAAAAATATTTACCTAAGAGCATAACCATCCTTTTTGATATTAAGAAAACAAGTTTAGTACGATTCCTATTGTTAAATAAGGAATTAATTTCTCTGTGGTACAGAATGAATTATCATTCCATATTTTTAATGAAATTTGATTATAAAAATCAATTTGAGCTAATTTTTACCTTCTTGTTTGCAAACAGTCTGGAAACATAATTTGTCTTTCATAGGCAATCATTTGATTCCAGGAAAGAATATGATATTTCTTTTAGAGTATGCTTATCAATAAGTGTATAATGGTATGGTAATAGACATCTGTTTCTGAGTGAGACAGTCAAATTCACGTACAAAACTCAGCATAATTAAACTCTAAAAATAAACAAAGCAAAGACTCCAATTTGAATTCTGAAAAGTATCAGTTTTAAACAAATTAATTTTGGAGACATTGCTAATAAATCTTTATATTTCTCAAGAAAGAACAAATGTTTTGTAATTTAGTTTTTATTAAGCTGTTACCAGGTTCTGTGCTAATTAAATCTGGGCATCAATAGCAATTCCTCCAAAGATCTGAAAACATAAATAATGCAATAAAATAAGTAACTTTGTGTTACCACAAAACAAGACGAGCCAGAAGCAAGGACAGAGAACTGAGGAATTAAGAAATACAAGAAATTCTCTACGCCTGTCTCTCATGCAGATTTGTTTAATATTTTACAATGCCTGCTGCATTTTGCATGTATTTCACACAAACAAATCTCTCATTGGTGAGGAACGTTAGGGGCTGGCAGCTGAGTTGCCTTCTCTCAAGCCTGGCTTGAGAGTCTCCTCCTGGGGCTGAAAAATGAGACAAAAGACAAGGAGATATGAGAGAGGATCACCAGAGAGAGTAGCTGATCCCAAGAGCACATGGGAACAGACTCCTTCCTTACACAGGACGGAGCTTGGTTCCACAGCTCCTCACCATGCCCTAGCTCCTGCAGTGCCAGGAGTCAGTGCAATATTGAAAGTAGCAGAATTCAAAGAGCAAAGTTTTAGGTCAGTTTGTCAGATTTTTGGTGTATGCTTGGGAAACTTCAATAGACTGGTAATGTTATAAACAAATGTGAAGAGAAGTAGTCCTTAGAATCTTCCTCTGCTTTCCCTGCAATATATTAACGTCTTCCTACATCCACTGTAATAAGTATTTATATAGTAAGAGAATCCTAGAAGATCTCATAGTTTAATAATGCAAGGTAGGTCAAAAGTAAAGAAAAATTGTTTATCATATTTTGGAGCTCAGTTAATGCTACAAGATTCCCAACATTACCATCGATATTTGCTCAACAACCTTCTAGCAGACAGAGTTAGCCATGCTAACCTCACAAACAGAAAGTGAGGCGTGAAAAGGCAGGACAAATCATTCCAGTTCACAAGAGAAGTGGCAGAGGTAGCAGTAAATAAATCCTGTTGTAACAAGAGCACTTCTTAAAGGCATCCAAGAAATATCTCCTTCTTGGGAGTAGTGCAGCTTCCATATTTATTACGGTGTACCAGCAAGATTTTATAAGGACCAAAATACTCATATACACTGTGATTAGGCATCCCCATAAGAGATACTGTATATTCAAATAATTGAAGATGCTAAAACAGATTATGCTTGAAACAAAGACTTCAAAAATAAATATTTAAAAAATATGTTGCTTTTCTTTTTCTTTGTAGCAGAACCACCTCAGAAAGTCTGTGTATATCTCTAGCTTAATATCTCATCATAACTCAATACAGCAGCAGCAAATGTAGGCCAAGGACATCAAGAGCATTGCTAAAGACCAGACTCATATCAGAATGAGAAGAGAAACATCTCCCAGTGAGACACAGAAAAGTACAGGACAGAAAACAGGCCAAAAGAATACGTTCTACTTATATATATAGAAATGACCGCAAATAACAAGTCTCAGAAAAGGAGTGTTATTTCTTAACACGATAAAGGTTAAGACTTGGGACCAACAGTTGCATACAGGCTGCCGTATCCTTGTTTCATATTGAAAATATGAATTCTTGTGATGTGGACATAGAAGGTGATCACAAGACCCTTGTTTCTGTGCTCCAAAGCAGCATGATGCATTATGCCTGTTCAGCCTCTGTAGCTAACCAGATATCCAAGAAGAGTAGAGAGAGAATCCTGAAGACCAATCAGCCTAGAGTTCTGTACTGCCTCATCACAAATTCCAACCATCTCATGTACTTCTGTCATTTAATTCTAGGCTTTAAGTTCTTCTCATGTTATTACTCACGTTAAAATTCTGGTGCTAGATAGACCTCTTCTAATCAGTCAGTGGAAGTGCACAGGCCTCTGCATATTATGGAATGGATTGTAGTGGAAAACTATATATTTAAAGAAATTAATGCAATTGCACACTCAGAAGAGGTAAAAGACTTTAGTGGGAAATATTGCCACCCATATGTTACAAGCTCTAACCATTTCAAGAAAATTCAGATTCTCATATTAACAAAACTCAGTGTTTAACTTTAGCATAGGAATGGAGTCCTGCTTTTCAGAAGCATCTGTTGGTTTTAGTTTGCTTTCTAACTTTTAACTAGAGATTTCCTTGGCTTTCCATTTTTAAAGTAAATTCCAAGAGCTTCAGCAATATTCTGTGCTTGAATTGTATTTTGCTTTGTTCTGAATGCCAATGCATTTCTAGGCATTAATCCTGCCACTTTATTCTGTGCACGTTTGTTCATTCAGTTGGCCTGGTGTATAATGAGGCTGTTGGAGTTGAGGTTTTTGGATGTGTTTTTTTAGCATTATTAGGTTTTATGACTTCTAAAAGTTCCACGTAGCAAAACATTCAGTTTGATACTAAAATGCACAGAACAATATCTACCAATTAATTCTGGCTCCAGAAGTGACCATGCAGATAATATGGAGAAAGTTCAATGAAGGAAATGTATTTTCCCAGTGCTGACCTTTCTATCGTATTTGTCTTCCCCCCCAGAAAAAGTTTCTGCCCCTCTGCCCCCTTCCAATGCCATGTCCCCTGGTTAAGCACAGCAAGAATACATGAACATGCCACATTCATGTGCTCGCAAGCTCACTGAAAAACAGTCAACTTTAAAAAATCAGCTTTGTCTCCAAACACCAGGTACTCCCATCAAGAAAGAAGAATCAACCCAAGATTACAGTAACAGAAAAAGTAGTTGTTAGAGTAAAAAAGCAGTCCTGTGACACAGTTTTTTCTGCCAGTGTAGCGAAGACAAACCTTTGCAGGTATAAGAGAAACCTCCCTCAACAGCTGGAGGGTAATGATCCAATATCATAGTCACCTCAAATCAGCTGCTACATGGGGCTCTGCAGATTTGCTCTGCTCCTGGCATGTAAAACTTCCCCCAAGCACCTGGAATACTTCTGTGATCTGTGTATGGAGTCAGACAAGGGTGGAGAGGACAGAGCCTTAAACAATAGCACAGAGTGCACTCTAGCAATTGCAAGGATGGAATTCTCACCCACAGCTGATGGAATGAAATATCACAGCTCTCTACCTCCACAGGTGTTAATGTATCCAGCCAGCACAGTACAGAGCTAATTATCTGTTATATGGCATCAAAGACAAGGAACAAGAGAGGCCATAGGAGCTGTGCAGCAGGTACTTGAGATTTGGAACACTCAGAACAAACAAAACGTAAAGCTCACACTGTGCATCCCACTTGCTGATCTAGATCTAAGAAGTATGAAAAAGGTCAGCTCACAAAGAAGCAAGAAGGGTGTAGGGAGAGTGTTGCAGACAACTCACCCCAAGAACATTGACATGGGAGCAAAGAGACCTCATTAAATATATTTTTAAAGGATGTTAATGAATTCTTCGAAAGAAATGTGTACATTTTTAATAGGTCTTATTAAAAAAAAACCTACTGTGGTCAGCTTTCTTTTAAATTATGAGGAAGAAACCAATCATGGGTGGCACTGCTCATATTTCTCTAAAAATGCAGAATACTCAGATACAGAGAGCCCAGCAGTGTTAAGGCTTCTGGTCCCCTCTGGATCTAGAGTTTATGTAGGTTGCTGTGAATTTTACTGGCTTCAGGCAGGTTTTCTCCCTTGACCCTTATGGACTAAAAGTCTATAAGAGTTGTGGAGGACTATATTCACTAATCCTGGTGGCACATTCCTACACTGTCTCCAAGCACAGTTTCTGAAGTACAAATCGAACATTTACAATGCCTGCATAGATAAGAGCTTTGAAAAAAACAGAAAAGTTAGGTAAAAGTTGCACATCAGACTAAACACACTTATGCTAATTTATCTATATATCACCAGTATAGCTTCTTTTGTATTTCTGACTATTCTGAGTTTCAGAATCAAGGTCAGGGTTAATGCAAGGAAGACAGATTTAATATAAATCTTGAGATTCCTTTGGGTGTTTCTATGTGGGATTTTTAATGTCAGGATGCTCGATTTATCATATCCCAAAATCTCACAAAATAATTGTATACACTGTACTGTACACCCCTAAAGGGAAATTCAGCTGTTATAAAAAAAATTACTAAAAAGTCCATAGCAACTCACGTTCAGAAAACCAACCAACCTGTATACACACTTTCTCTCCATAAAAATCTCTCTGGTACTTTCTAATTTGTTTTAATTACACAGTTCTTTCTATTTAGGGGGGGAAAATAAATAAATAAATAAATTTCTACATTATGCAATGCAAATAAAAATATCCACACAAATCTCTTTTCCCCCTAGACCGAGTTTTTCAAATATTTGCCTGCAGGTTAAAAATGCTTCTTATAAAACCAACTAAAAGTAATGCCACAAATAGTTATGAGTTCAGTTTTTGCATCATAAGCATTTTTGCTTGGACAAATTTGCTTTAAAATGTTCTTTTGCATTCTCCTGTTTTGCATTCTCACTTCTGCAATATTCTATTCTTAATACTCTTAATGCGTTGTGCCAATGTGTTAAGCTCTTCCAAAAAAAAAAAAAAAAAAGACATCTTTCCATGGAGGGTCAATCCATCAGGTTAGTATTCCCTTCTCTTCAGTGATTCTTCTCATCTTCGGCCTTTGAAATGGCTCAGCCATTGCAGTTAGAAAATTACCCAAGTCCAAAGTCCCTGAAAAGTGCTTCTACTAAACCTCAACAGCAAAACATTAGAGGCCTAGTCTCCTCTCTGGTAACTGCCAGGGCAGCCCTGAACCACATTTCTCTCCACTGCACCTTTGTTAGCTCAGCACTAACACAGCTCAGCACAGGTGCTTCTACCAGACAGAGACACAGAACTATGTCACATGGAAAACCTCAGTAACTATTTATTTTAAAAGGAAAAACATGATAATTAACTTTAATATTCAAATGGATAGTCTTCCTTCAGGTATAATTCAGCAGTATAAACAAGCAAAAATTAATCTTAAAAAGACGACCCATTAATGCCACTATCTCATCCTGTCTAGTGTGTCCTTCGCAATTTTCCCTCCACCGATCAGCAGAAGTTCTATTAATAAACTGTATTTAACTTTCATGTACTACTATTATGAAGCAAGCGCATACCATTATGTCAAGTTGCTAAACACAATTACAGCCATTTTGTAGCTGGATAAACTGAAGCACTGACAAGCAATTGAACTTGTCACAATGCAGGATCTTACTGGAATGACTAGAATCCAGCTTATTTTTTCACTTTATCCTTTCACTTTATCAAAAAGAACTACCACCAGAGTAAGAACAAGAATGTAGCCTTGCTTCAGCCATGTCTTAAGAACTGTAGAAATGAAAAAGCACTGCATTAGGAAGAGTAGAAAACTGTGACAAAATGGATGTCAGGTACACTGCAAATCAAAATGCTCTCAGATATCCAGTTCTTCTATTAAAACTCACTGATTTATTGTTATAAAGTATATATATTTAATTAACCTTCTAATTGTGCAGCCAACTCCAAGAATTCTACATCAGGATTCAAAATTGGAGGAAAACGAAGCTCACATCAGCTATTTTTCCATATTGTGGAGACACAACACAAGATTAGTGAGAGAGATTCACAGCTTCAAAAGCCAACCTTCCATGCATACAGGAAAAAAAAAAAAAAAAAAGGAAGATTCTTTGATCACCCATGTTGGGCGATCATTTTCCACAGAATATAGGCAGTAAAATTCTTGAGCTAATTATCACCCTGTGAGATCACAGGAGCCCTTTTCCTTTTAAAAACTATTTAGTAAATGTTCCTTCTCCTAATAGTATTCTTCTACCCTCCCGCTTTCTCATCAGTGTGAACCGCAAAGAGTTAAAAGCTTTTACTTTAGTATGAGTGAGAAACCCATACTTCACATGAATTTAGTATTTATTACTTCCTTTCTGTGAAATCAGTTTGTAATTTAGAGGCTGTGAAGTCTGGCTTACCAAGTGCTGGTAAACCCAGGGAACATCTTGCAGAACTGACATGTAGCCTGTTCTTCACACTAATAACAGTAACATAAACCTGTCCCATATACCCATAACATCAGCTCTGTAATGGGACAGGAGTGCTAACCATGTATCATCTTGAGCTCTCTTTTAGTTCTACTGTGTTGTGATTTCCATGATTTAACTAAAATTCATTTTTACACCAGCCCGATGAAACAACCTGTATGTGTAATAGTTTGCAGTCAGGCAAATGCTACTTCCCCACATAAAACTTAGGAGGCAGTCTATTGGCTTCAGTGCTGAGCGTGGTATAAATGCCAAAATGAAGCATGAGTAGATGGATAGCCCCTTTATACTGTGGGCAGTAATATTAATTTATCCAGTCTTTATAGACTTTACCCTGAAAGCACCTACATTCAAGCTAATTGTTTCAACTCCCACTATAATCAGTAGAGATAATATGACCTGTAATTCATCCAACACATTTCAGACGTGTTTAAATAATACTACCCCACTGAAAACCTTCAGGGGCTCTGGCGCATGGAACAGAGAGAGGAATTGAATGATACTGGGAGACAGACAAATTTACTGGAGGAGATGGAGAGCTAGTGCACTAAAGCCCTCCACAATCACACAGTACAGATGCATCTGCCCACTCCTCTAAGACAGTTAAATTAGAGCCATATATATCCAGGAGAACCATAGAATGTACTATCAAAGTGACTGTGGACAGTGTTACATCCCGTAAAGAAGCCACTTTAGTGTGGACTGCTACTTCTGACAGGCATCACTATCACCACCACCAC
Source organism: Alectoris magna (assembly GCA_030625065.1). Classification (NCBI taxonomy): domain Eukaryota; kingdom Metazoa; phylum Chordata; class Aves; order Galliformes; family Phasianidae; genus Alectoris; species Alectoris magna. The sequence continues at coordinate 19,128,769 of CM060565.1, forward strand.
CACCACATTTGTCCCTAAGAACAGAGCAGAGACCATGTCATTAAAATCAACAGAATATTACTGAAATCACCAAGCCTCACACTAGTTTATTTGTGGTAAGAGCAGACTTAAACATGACATTTGGAAGAAGATGTTTTAAGATCACTCATTATAAAAAATGTACCACCTCAGGAATACATGTGAATACATTCCCCAGCTAACCCACAGCCAATAGTTCCCATTCTGTTAAAGAATAAAGCCCTTCTAAGCCCATTAGTAAACAACCAACTTTTTTGATCTGTTATTTTGATTCTAGAACAAAGAGTTTCTGAGCAGAATAGCAAATTCATTTACTCTTATTAGACATACTGCTGCCTTGAATACTTTTCATCTCCCAAATCTGATACCCAGCATCATTTACATACTTCTTAAGCAATCGTATAAAGACCAGGACTGTGCAGAGAGGCCAGGAACTAACACTGAGAAACTTGGAATTAATGCAGTAAGGCTCATAATCTTCGGTCGTATCACTTTAAGCATATTTTCTATTTCATTTATCCTTAGTCTTAGCTAAGTGCATATTCCTCAGTTTTGGGTTTGTTTTTTTTAAAGATTTCTTTGATTGCCTCATGTTTTCTCAGAAAATGTTCCTGTAGGTAAAATGCCTTAATCTATACACTAGAAACCAACAGACAACAAAAACTATTGAGCTCATAATGCATACAGCTCAGGAGTACTAGCATTAGTACAAGCACAGACAGCAGGAGCAATGAGTGACTGGATTCTAGCGGCAATCATTTCTAACAGCAGAAACATACTTAGCACTATAGCTCCCTACTTTAATCCTTTGCACTAAGTATTATATCTACTACAGATAAAGGATGGCATCCTTCATTAACAGCCCCAAGACAGAATGCCCTTTAAAAAAAGCCATTACCCTGAACAGCTGTATCATTAAATTTAAGAGTCACTAAGAAAGCATTCAGTACCTTTTTGTTGTAGTAATTCTGCTTATGGCAAGGAGGACACATTAGGCACTTGCACTCTTAAAAACTGTCATTGCAGGAGAGTCATTGATTTACTGGGGAATGTTTTGCTTCCCCCCAATTCCCCAATCCTTTATCACGTTTGTATACCTTAAGTCGATTAACAGGATCTGTAAAGCCTTCAGATGAAGTTTTGTTTTCAGAATAAAAGGTATCTTTCTATCCCAAACTGACATTTTCCAAGAAATTTGAAAAAAGAAATTTGCATTTAGGGAAATGAAAAAAGATCAAACTTTACGAAGTTTACGATTCCTATTGCTACTGGAAATCTGTTCCAAATCTGAAGATTTTGAGAGAAGGTAAACACTAAAAGCAAAATGAAAACAAAAACTGAACAAACTTGGACTTTAATACATTTTACTGCATTCCTTGGCAAGAAAAAAAAAAAAAAAAAAAGGAAGAGAAGCATGAAAATTACCTCCCCCAACTCTGCAGAAAATTATGCTTTAGAATGTGTGTACAACATTTTATTTTCTAGTCTTGTTCTATTTTCTGACAACGTCCTGAAGGGTTGATTCCTGTCCCCCTGTCCCCTCTACTTGCATTGTGAAGCATTTTACTTCCTGATTACTTCTAATCAATGTCAGAGAAATTATTTGCAACATGATTATTAGCTTGATTGCAGGTGACAAAGCCTGCCTCTGACAAACCAAGGTCATTACATATAAAAGGTGATCTGGGCAAATTATCTTTTTCTTTCTTTAAAAAATAACAACAACACACCTGAGAAGTACAGAAATAAATAGGGAAAGAAAAGAAATATCTACTGTGTAAGCGAGAGCAATCTACATTGTCCTGTGTCCTGACTGCAACTGTCTGTCACTCACTATGACTAACCCAGACACTCCAATGAGCATCCCCTCTACCCCTCATGATGTGGCTATGGGATGGTTTAAATGTTTAGGCCATCCTGATCACAGTTTCTTACTTGGACTGTCACGGTTGTGAATGACCTGTTAGGAAAGAGCGGCTGTACTGTGCTGAGTCTAACTGTGCATCCCTCGCCTCAAACATTCTTCCTCCACCCTTTGCTGCCTTAATACCCGAGATTTGCCAAGAGGCCATTTTCACACACTATATGAACAATGCTGAAGAGCATAACACAGCTTCAGTAAAACACAGAATTGAATTCTGAGGCCCTAATAAAAGTTTATTTCATTATCAGTAGCAGCAATTACCATAGTTTCAGCTGCCCAGTAAGGTCCAGACTTCCATAGTCATTAAATCATAAAATAGACCAAGTCCTTTGAGCTCAGTCAGAGTAAAGCCATAAACTGTAGAGTTCCTCGTTGCTGTCATGTTATACAACTGAATTCTACTCTCCTCACTCAAAGTAGCTTCCTTATTATTTGCTTCTAATCTGTTTTAGCCTCAGTTTTTACATGCTTCATTCCTTTCTCATCAGCATTCCTTTTTCTAAACCATCTCTTTTTTATAGCACATCATATTCACTGCTTTGGTATGCTTGGATGACAGGGGATGAAAATGTGATGTGCACTGGAAACATCAACAATGTTTTGCATATGCTGAAGTTTTCTTTTCCCACCTAAGTATGATCTGAAATGAGAAAAAAAGGGCTTCTAATATTTTAGCCCCCATCCGAGTTCACATTAGATAAAGTCCTGAAGTACTGTACATCAATGCAGGGGAGGAGAAAGATGAAGAGGAACACTGACTTGGGTCTGAAAGAAGAGCAAGTCAAACCTGAAAAATATCAGAAGGAATTTAACATCACACTTTACAAACAGCAAAACTTGTCTAGCTGAGAAAGGAAAATTTTCCTTATTATTATATCTATTTAGATAGTTGTAAAAGTATTTATGAAAAGAGAGGTAGCAAGCATGCAGGGGGAAATAACATGCGGCCAACAAACAGTAGAATTGAATTCTCTGATGTAATAGCTCCTCTCACCAGCCTGTTGAAGGGATATCAAAGTTCCCAGTCTATTTTTCTCCATTGCTATCTATCTACTTTTATGATCTTGTCAAAGTCCAAGAATCACTCAATTTCTAAAAAATTACAGCTATTGATTTCTCTCCTTTTCCTGTTCTTCTTGGAGAAATATGACTTAGGAAGTGTTTCTTTGGTTGATTTGGGCTTTGTTATTTCTCAGACTTCTTTCCCATTCATTCCTCAGTATTCCAGAGAGACCTGCACTGAAACCAGAAAAAGAAATACCAACATTCCTGGTTTAAAAGTTCAACCACTGTAGTAAAGAACATCTACTGTACCTAGTGGAGAAAGGGCACACACAAAGTTCATATGCTCTTTGCAGGAACAGCATACATGTCCACCTCAGACAAAATTTATTTGGACAGTAGGAGCCACATTATCCAGCTTAAGGGAACAAGGATCATTTGGGAATCAAATAAACCGAAATGTCTCCCTCACAACACAACAAATGAGATCACCACGTACAACCAACTTCATTACCTAACTACAGCTTCCACTACAGTTCCCAGCCTTCTCATGGCTCATGTAAAGGACATACAATTTACAAATGTTAACTCACCTCTCTGCTTGGTGGAAACATCATTCATATACTATAAACTCAAAGACTGGCTGCTGTCCATGATCAGAAATTATCTTAGAAGGGTTTCTATTTTCCGTCTTCTCAGTTAACTAATATTTCCTGATTTCAAACTTTTTTTCCACCACATCAATTTTAAGGCACAGGGCAAACACTTTTTCAAGAATACCATTCACCTGAATTGCCTGTCGTTACATTGTTTCCCAGTGCGACACAATAGACTCTACTAGTGAACTAAAATCTACAGTGAAATTCATTTAGACTGTCTTACTGGGGCCTACTATAGAAGAAGTGTAATGTATCTTGAAGATCACCCAAGCCTTTAGGCTTTAGGTTTTCATAGAATTGTCCACAGTACTAGAAGTTGCTAGAATCAGAACTCCTGTTGAAATTAATAAAAGCTGGAAGTACTCCAATAGAATCAGCAAAATCATTTTGCATTTACAATTGTATGATTGAGACCAAAGCCAAAGCTATGGTTTTGTGTTGGGATTTTTTTTTTTTTTAAATGCAATAAATGGGGGAATCTGGAAATGCCAAGATGGTCAAGCCACTGTTTCAAGTCTTTGTTGAATTGTTCTGATCATTAAATAGCAAGAATGTCTTATTTTTCAAACTCAAACTCTCTTGTCAGTATAAAACTGCCAACAGCAGCCCAGATTTCTTTCTTGCTTGCCTGATGATTACTGATCTTGACACATGCTGGTACTCTGGGTTGTGAATAATTCAGGGATGCTGAGTTGTTCAGTGACAGACTCAGAGGGTAAAATGAAATCTGACATCGCAGCCTAACTGTTTGTGCTTCAAAGCAGAATTAACAACTAGAATCTCTCTGTTAAGCCTCAGGAATAGTGAGAAAAGGCCAGAATCAAAATGTCCTCACAAACAGTGCAGTCTGTACCCCACTTGAAATGAAAGGAACATGGCAAAGTAAGTTTCCCCAGCACTGTTCAATAACTTAGATTTATATTTACCTGATTACTCTAAATTAATAATTGAATCGAATTCTAGAATAATGCTGTTTGAGTCCAAGTGACCCAGTTCTGAAAAACAGATTTATTCTCTGAAAAATGAGGAATTAAAGGTTATAACAGCTTTCTGCTGAATCCAGCTACACCACAGTAGAAAAGGATGGTTATTGCGTTCTGCTCTATCATTTGCTGAAGGCGAAAACATCTACAGATCTGCCAGCTGAGTCCCCCAACGCTTCCTAATTTGTTCAGACAAAATCCTTTATGTTACTACGATCCACAATTTGAGTTAATCCAGATGATTTTACCCAAATTAGCAAATCAGAGAGTACTTTCAGAAACTCTTCCAGGAGGCTGATAGAGCAAGATTATGATGCAAAATGGATATAGTCTCTTCAGTCTGACAGCATTTGGAGAGGAGTTCCCATGTGAGGTTGTGCTTCTCTGTGCTGTTTGCTGTTTCCATCTTTTGTTGCACTCCTTCCACAAAGGCTAGGGAAATCCTACAGTGTTTTCTTTACAGTGTTTCTAGACCTTAGAAATACCAGCAGAAGTTCAAGGAGCATAGCTAAGGTCAGTAACTTCCTCCATGAACATAGGTGAATTCCAGAAATAATGTCTATGAAGTGTGCAGAGCCAAGGGCCTGTAGATCAGTCAAGAGAATTCTGTTCCGCTGCAGGCAGTTTTCCCATGGCGCAGCTACAACAGGCCCAGGACCATAACAGAAAGGGCTTTGCAAAGATCAGGTTGACATGAACCAACAGATTCATAGTTCAAGCAATTCTCTACAACTATAGACTGGTAACAGCAGTCACACCAGTGCAGAAGTCTGGCCTTCTGAGTCTCCAGCCCTGAGTTTTCCCTTGGCTCAGTAATATTTATGTTGACTTCCTTTTTTTTTTTTTTTTTTTTTTTTTTTTTTAAGAGAGAGAGAGAGAGGGATTTGAGGACTGGATTCATCAAAATGTACCTAAATGAAAACAATGCAAGTCCCTCTAGCTTGCTAGGCTTTGGCTATACAAAACAATTATTTCCCCATCATTTACATAACAAAGACAACCAAGTCCCTCTTCTCTCAAAGCCTATAGGGAAAGTTTCTGATGCTCTGGAGGCACAGCAAATCCATCCAGCTAGTTTAAGAGACAGAAGGAAGAAGGCATTTACATTCCAGTTCTCTCTACAGCACTACAGAGTAGGCAGTGTAGCAGCAAGCACTCACTGTCTTTGAAGGAAAATAGAAAGGGACGCTTCTAAAAAGCTTAAGCTTCACAAAATCAAAATGGAGTTCTGTAAACCTTGAAGTGCATCTGTGATTAGCAAGTAATAGAAATGGCTCACTGTTAAGAATCACCAAAGCCTTCCCTGAAGGGTATCAACTTATCTGTATAGAAACATTTTTCCATGGCAGTAGAAATCTGGTATTATGTACAAGACAAATCTTAAGCAAATCAAATACCAGTCACTACGTTGACAACTCTGATTTTACTTCCTTAGAGGCAAATAGAGTTACACAGAAACACACACAAAAAAAGCATAAATAATGAAAAATAAGATGCATAACTTGCACCCAGTTTTACTGATCTGCCTTTCCATGGTTGTCAAGTTGCAGCCTATTGTACCCAGGAATATCAGTGTGTCTCAAAATGGGACAGACCAACTGAACTTAACAATTGTTGAGCTAACCTAGTCACTTAATAAGAAAGGCATTTCTAGTAGTCTAAATTCATTTTCTTTAAAAATACAGTGAAAAAAGTTATTTTTAATCTTCACTGCATATAGTTGCTGAATTTTCATTTTTTTTCTTTTTACTACTTTTATTTTTATGCTATCTGAAACAGAGATGCTGTTATCATTAGTTGTTTCAAGACTTGTACTGTTAGTGGGGATGACGCTGACTCCCCACACACTGAGAATGCCAGCTTTGCACTGCTTACTCTCACTTACTGGATGCTACACACTGTCTTACTTACATCTAGTTATACAGGAGTCCTTAACAACAACAACAACAACAACAAGCCTAATAATAATAATAATTTATGGTTATAGAAGAGCTTCTAAGTGCAAGATGACTTGCTATTTTTCAATTTTATTTCTTTATAAACACTAAGTAGGACAGAAATCATTTTTCTTGGAGTTGATAAAGAGTGTAGAGCAGACTAAACTGGCTTAGCAAGCACATTAAGCTGTGAGTTAGCTTATTTATGAGCAAGTTTGCAAGGAGGGTAAAAAATAAAAATAAAAAAAATTTGGAAACTTCTGGCAAAAAGCAAGCACAACCTAATCCTAATTTTCTCACACATACACGCATTGTTCCCCATTCATTTCTTACTGTCTATCCCAAAGCTGTAAAAACTCCAGGAAATGTCCTATGTAGTGATGTTGGTACTTAAAGCTGAAAACTTGAAGCTTTAGTCACCGATCAGGACAGCTGAGCCAGGCAATGTAACCAAAACTTTGTAGACCTGCTTGTTCCTGGCAAAGACACCAGCTACAATTCATTTCTCTTCTAAATTTCCTATGAATAGTTCAACTAGATAAGAAAAAAATAGCAACATATTAGTTAAAAGTTACCTTATCTGACCCCCTTTAAACTCTTCTGGTGATATGGCATTAATTTTTCATGCCCAACAGGGAAGCAGCACATTCTGTAACACGTTTGGAGTGTTTTTTCAGGTTAAAAAAAAAAAAAAAAAAAAGGAATTTAGGTCTTTCTGAGAAGTAAATATTTCATGACATATAAACAACACATGCAGAAAAGCCTCATACCATAGATTCAGCCAAGTGAATTTTAATTTTTCATGTTAAAATGGAAAACAGTGTTTCCAGTTCTATTTTCAGTTCTCACACAGTAAAACTGGTGACCCAAAAGTCACCTTGGCCATTCTTTTTTTTCCCCTGCTTTAGTCCTGTATTCCTGATACATCCACAAATGTCACTGGAACCACAAGCTCACAAAACGTGAGAAAATCAGAGGTGCAACCAAACTACGTTCATGTGGCTGCAGAACTGCTGTGTTGACAGAAGTCACTTCCAGAGTAAGCCTCTCGTGATTGACTCTGCCCAGCCTCTCTCAGCTTCTGACATGACTGCTATGGCTAAAAGACCCACACAGGGTTACTTTGGACAGCAGAACACCAAGCAGAATTTACAACTAAATATGATGTATTCATCTTTCCAAAACAATTGCTAATTGTTTTTTCTTGCCATGATTTCACATCATAAACAAATCACACTACTCAGAGACAGTCTGTTGGGAAGAGAAGCAACCAAAAGAAACGCACAAGGCATTGACTTCAGGTTGAGGGGGACAGAAGATACCTGGGAAGCAGTAGCAGTTGCCATGTTATTACTTTACCTGAATTCCCTCGGGGAAGGAAAGGCCCATGCAGCCTCATGTAGGAAAGGCACAAAGGCAGAGGCCGGCAGGATCTGCATGGAAGGGTAGGTGACAGTAAAGCCAATGGCAACTGAACTTCTGTATCTCTCTCCACTTAATTTCTTTGCTTTCATATACTAATTTTGTTTATCAAAACATGTATGTATATTTCTCAATTGAATCAATATAGTAGTAGCATCCTTTCACTGCAAGTTCTGTTTATGTTAATATGGAAAATAAAATCTTAAGAGTATACAAGAGACCTTGAAAAGTAAAAAAACAAACAATGAAGAAAAATATAAACACACAGAAGCCACCGCCTATATATTTCTGATATACAACCCACTCCGACATCTTTCAGATGTCTGTATCTTTTGTAAGGTTTTATTGTCCCACTTCTCAGTCTGAAGTGAATACTCACCAAGATATTCAGTACTTGTCTACGCAGCATTACACGCATACTGATGTAACAATAAGTAGTACCTAAGATGATCTGCATAAAGAACAGGACAGTCCTCACAGTCCTAATCAATCTTATTTTAAATAGAAGGACACGACACATAAAGAGGAAGAACATACACTATATTTTTGGGTCTGTTCTGTCTGCTGTATTGTGTTGCTTTTACCCTACATGCCATCTCACAATTTTCAACAGAAATTTGAAGAAGAGAGATTTCTTCTAATGTAAAATTTTACAGGAAACATAGTTGAACCAAGAAAGCAAATGGCTTGAACTTTGGACTTTTATCCTAATAGGAACCCCCTAGGATGTTTGGTATCTTTTCACTCAAGGTACTGCTTTAAAATAGGATTTTTCTGATAATCAGTTTGCCTTCAGTTCTAGAGAACGGTAAAGTTTATTTTCTTCTAAGTATTCTTTTATAGATGGCTTCTAATTATGTATAGATGGCTTCCATGTGTATAGAACATAGAGAAAATGTTTGTGAATCTCAAGTATTCTTACATATGTGAATTGTAAAGAGGCATGGCAAGAAAATAAAAGGTTGAGTGTAGAGAGTGCAAGTAATCCCAGTATCCCGTATTGGCCTGAAGATGATGCTTCTCAGATTTCTTTACTTACTCTAACACAGTCAGGTCAACAAGTACACTGTAAAGCTTTCGCTTAGTCAGGTTCCCTATCTCACATAAGAGATTCACAAGCCAATGTTTTCTGAGCAGCTCATCATGCTGGATTTTGCAGAATGATGTAGGAACTAGTTCCTGTCAAAATATCCCATGAAAGAGCTGTGCGATGTAACACCTCCCCTTCACACTACGGAGTGTGGGAGATGAAGGTACAACTTAGGACAATTATAAAAGATAATTTAACAATAGGCTATACTAGGTAATTTAACAGAATAAACTAAGTTTAACAAATAAACTACTATCTTCTGTCTCCATGTTTTTAATTCCCTTCAATGCTGATTATTAGTTGTTGTCTGATTATCAGTGGTTGCACTTAAAGCGTGGTAGATCAGAAAGCCAGTAGAGTCCAAAGCCTGTAAATGTTTACGTGGATATCAGGTTTAACTGCTCTTACATTATTTATTTCACTTTCACATGGTAATGTTCTTAACAGCATTATACAAACGGATCAATGAACAAAAAAAATGGTTGTCTTTAGCCAGCAGCTGCTGTGGTATATATTAGCACATAGCAACTGAGTGCAGTACCTTGAGAGAAGTGAATTATAGCCTATTCAAATAACAGCACTTCACCGAACTAGGGCAGTAACAGTCAGCCTAATATCAAAGCATTCTGCAGCTTCTCACGTGGCCTTGCCTGGGGCTATTCACAGGGTTACGAGTCAGGCTAAGGTATTATCACCAGATCTCACCAGCACTGCCAGGGTTCTGGTCCTTTACCCTCTCAAAACAGAAGTACTCAGTAAGATTCCCTGAAAGCGCACCTTGGCAGCAACCCTTTCAAGAGCAGACAGAGCGTAAGCCTTCTTGACAGAAAAAACTGATAGCTTTGGCTATTATTCCATCTCTTAACTTCTCACTTTATGGCATACCCTAACCATGAGGAGCAACCACAGTCATAGAAGTGGGTTCAGTAAGTAAAAAAGTAATAATTGCTCAGCCTAGTACAGTTGATTACACATGCAACCAAGACAAAATAGATCACCAGCTATGCCCTACAGGCCTGTGTCCTTTGGTTAACATCTGCTTTGCCTTGTACATTCAACGGGCTCTGAGAAAAGTTTTATGTTCCCAGAATAAATACTTGACATGGAGTATATTCAAGTTCACTGAAGTGCTGATACTAGAAACTCAGCTATACTATATACATAGCTTGGACTTGCTGTCAGCCAAGCATGCAGTTGACCTTTCTACTGATTATTGTCTTCAAATAAAATTAATATCTCAGTCAGCTATAAATCGTCTTAGATTTTTTTTAAAAGTCATTTTCATGCTTGGTTGATAGTTCTAACTGGGGACTAAACACTTCTACCCATAGACTAAGTAAAGTATAGCCAGGCATAATGCAAAAGTGAAATTCTGTCTGTTCCAACAGATGGAACCAACCCTAAAAGTGACAGAGAAGTTCTAATTATACTATTTGGTTCTATTAGCACTATTTGGTTTCTTTCATCTTGTCCCTCAGGTGATCCATCAGGTGTCAGCCAGCACTGCTATGTACACCTGTTTTTCAATAACTCAAAAAGAACTGAACAACTAGTACTAGTAACCCAGACTGTATTTGAACAAGAGTCCTGTGCTGCAGTCTCAGCTGTGCACACCAACACCACAAACAATCTTTTCTATACAGAACCTTGAAAGTTTACCTGGGTTATACAGTATCCCAGTTTTTCCTCATATAAACACAGTAAAGACATAAACAGGAACTTTAAAAGATGCAGAAACACATCTTCAAAGCATACTGGATGGGTACTACAACATCAACAACCTGCAGCAGTTACCTCCTACTAACAAATACCTTGTTCCTTACAAAGAAAAAGGAAAACAAACAAGAACAGGCATACTACAGACAGACTTAATCACCTAGAACTCCTCTTGTCAAGCAGCTTTATGAAAGAAATTAATTTGGCTCCCCAGGTGCCTTCAAATTAGATGAGAGGGGATTTCAGCTCAGAAAGGTGCTAACCAGTCTCAGTGTCCTCAAAAAGTTATTTCATTTCTACATTCACCATCCTGTAGTTCACAGCCAATGACTGAAAACAGAATGACAAAGTCAAATAGTTAACTAAGGAATAGCTTTGATTTTGAAAGTCGATGGTATGACAACAAGTGTCCTGGTCCACGGTCAGGACAGGCTTAACATAAGATCTATCCAGAGTACAGAAAACATGGTATTTCAGTACTAGAAGATGCCAAAGATACATGCAGTTTTATCTTATGATTGCTTAAAATGCTGCTGAAATGAGATAGAACATTTAATAAAATATATGTTTTTATGGACAATTTGTTCTGAGGCTGGCTAAATAATAAGTGTGTGCTATTTTAACAGAGATAAATATGTTTCTTCAATAATAGTGCTCTGTTGCTACTAAAACTTTTTAATGATAAATTACTGGTGTGAACTTCAATGCAGAGAAGACTCTGTTTAACAGAGAATACACTGCAGAGCAGAACAGTGAATTTAGTAAGTGCTCTGAGTGCTAAAACAATACGTCCAGGACATTCTATTTGAACACCAAGTAGTCTGATGACTTTTCATTGCTAGCCAAAAGCTGCACAAACCCTTGGTTTTAGCTGCACTTGCTACTGTTGCAGGAACAGCAAGTTTAGATGCACTTGCAGTGCTGTGCAGTGTCCCAGTGCACCAGGTAACACTGCTGCTGAGCACAGCAGTCACTAATGAGGACAACTCCATTGTGCAGCAAGGCACTCCAGGTACAAGACTTTTCACCTGCATAAGCAATAATTAGTCAGTCACAACTGGATTACTTTCACTCAGGTTGAAACAACAACTAGAGGATATTTTAACATTAGAAGAAAAAGCCCTAGAAAAATCAACTATTATTTTTAAAAGAACATGTTGACAGAGAGACTCCTTTGGCACAATTCAGATAGAGTCTCTTAACACAAAAGGGCAGTAGCAGATGAGGATATGGCCCATCCAGTTTTAATACTTTAATACACACATTCTTTAAAAATAAATAATTGAACTGTCAGCTCTATCTAACTGCTTCATTACTGCTCATTCGTTTCTTGCCAGCATCACAAAAATAGTTCACAGAAGGGTTTTGCATAAGGAAAGAGCTCTGAAGGAAAAGGGGGAGGGTGTTACGTGTCAAAGCGAGAGCACAGTAGACAGCATAGAGATGGCTGCAGTGGGAATGGATCAGAGAGCCAGTCAGTGCCAAGTTATCAGACACCAGAGAGGTAAACTATACCTGTGGCGATGTGGTATGAGTGTAGGCAGCTGTTTAAGTAAATTAAAATTAAAGAGGAAAGAGGAAATTCCTCTTTTTACAGAAATTTCACATCCCATATCTCCTGATTGTGAAAAGACCCCTTACAAGCCAATTCTCAACTGATAGGCTATGCTAACGAATATCCTCCAAACCAATATTATTGCATCTAGGCATCTTCTCTGCCTGACCAACAGAAGAAAGCCTTACAGGCAATGTTTCTAATGGGAAATAACACTGAAAACTACCTGCTTGGCATCTAATGAATCAGCCCTTATTTTCTTGACTTTCTTTTGCTACAGGCTATGAGACTGATCATCCGAACATCAAAGCATCTACTTCAAGGAGAAAGCAGTTACAATGGTCTAAAGCCCCATCTCCTACTCATCTGCAGCTAGTAATGGCAGGTACTGTGCATCACAGTCCTATGACCCCTGGAAAGGATGCCAGTGCTGCACCACCACATTTTAGAGAAAGCAAACAGCTGTCACCAGAGTTACCCAGGGGTGTCAGGGCAAGAGCACATCAGAGCTCGCCACTTCTGCTTCTCCATCTGATGACAGGATGAAGGCTCCTGCCAAACCCCAGGCTGATGTCCATTGCTGCTGTGTGCCCAGAGGAAAGCTCAGGAGTGAGAACAGATAATTGGTAGACCAAAAGGGAACCTCCCAGAGTAACTAACCTGTTAGTTTTTTGGTTTTTTTTTTGTTTTTTAACCTATGTATTGCCAATTGTATCCCAGGTTGCATCAAGAGAAGCATGACCAGCAGGTCAAGGGAGGTGATTCAGCCCCTCTACTCTGCTCTTGTGAAACCCCATCTGAAGCACTGCATCCAGTTCTGAGGCCTACCACCACAAGGTCACTAAGCTTTTGGAGTGGGTCCATAGAAGGGTCATGAAGATGATCAGAGGGCTGAAGCACCTCCCCTACAAGGATGGGCTGAGAGAGCTGGGGCTCCCAGTACCTAAAGGGACCTAATGGAATGCTGGGGAGGGACTTTTTATAAGGGCATGTAGCAACAGGATGAAGAGAAATGGCTTTAAGCCAGAGGAAGGTAGATTTAGACTAAATATTAGGAAGAAATTCTTTACTTTGAGGGTGGTGAGACACTGGAATAGGTTGCCAAGAGAGTGTGGATGCACCCTCCCTTGAGGTGCTTAAGGTCAGGCTGGATAGGGCTTTGCACAACCTGGTCTATTGGGCAGTGTCCCAGCCTATAGCAAGGGGGTTGGAACAAGGACATCTTGAAGGTCCCTTCACTCTATGACTTCATGATTTTGCCTTCCAGCAAAGAGCATTTAACTCTCTTCTTTGCTCTACAACAAGTTCAGATTTTTCAATAATGAAAAATAAAGTTTATTTTGCAGCCCCTCTGATCACTATTATACAGTGAATTGTGATTCTTTCTGACATAAGGCACTGTTGCAACAGTTTTGCCTTGTACCCAACAACTTCGGTGAATTAAATTCTGCATATAACAAGAGCAATCGCAAACCTTCAGACTCCAAGAGCAAGCTTTGGTCATATTATGTGACTGTTTACCAGGTTTATAAATACATATACAAATGAAACTGTCATAAAAATAGATATCAAAATAAATGGCAAAAATAAAATGAACGATATGACTACAGTAAATCTTTGCTTCTCTCCTCATAAGTGTTGACTACAATAGTAACTTCACTAAATCTGAACTGTCACTGTATCAGGTCTTAGCTCAGTACTAGCAGCTCTCTGCATCATAACGAGTGTAAAAAGTGGGGTACTAATTAAATTGTGTCTGACTACGAGACCAATATAATTGCATCTAAGTAATAGGAATACTAGTAGGACTGTTCTTGGTCCAGAGAATTCAGCAACTAACAACTGGTAAATCCACATTTTGGCAGAAACATCATACAGAAGTTTTATGCAGTCTATTCTGCATAGCTTGAGAAACAAAAGCTGAAATCCAAATGTATCAAGCTGATAACAAATGCCCCAGTACCACAAGATAACACGTGGTTATTACATACAGCTATTGTACAGCCTTACATATACCTTCTTTCTGTCTATATGGGCAAAAAGTAAACTTTGATAAAAACTACCATATTGCTAGAATGAATCAAACTGGTTTTCTCGGGCCAGGTTTTTGAAAATGTCAACTGCAAAACAGAGTAATGCTTACTGTCATTCTGCTATTCTCAAATTGTCACCACATCCCTCCACAGGCAAGAATCTGCAGGGAGTTTCAGGGTGCAATGGTATGTCCAGATACACCAAAATCCAGGAAATATTCCTCCTCAGCATGACTTGCCCAGGGGATTTCTTGGGAAACATCTGCTCAAATAATCAGGAAAAAAATTAACAGAAGGTGATGGAAAGCTTCAAATCACTGTGTTTAACATATAAGCACTTCCATCTTGGAATTTCCGACCTTCATTATTCTTTACCTTAACTTCTCTTTTAAACTGCATTTTCAGCTTTCAACAGAGCTATATGAAGAAACATTGTTGTGTCTTATACGGTCCTTTCCCCTTCTCCACAAATTTTCATTTCCCTACAACAACATGAGGAGCTGGCTTTCTGTTAATTGCTCAGTAAAAGAGAGTGCCTCGGGGCTTTATTAAGAAAGATTTCTGAGAGACTGAACCATGTGTGACCTAAATTGGCTTTCTAAGTGGTTTCTGGAGGGCACTGAGAAGTGTTCACAAGCATAATCGCCTTTAACCTTGACATTAATTATATACTTTACCATTCAAAATAAGTCATGGTCACGAGCTGAAACATTTATAAAGTAAACATGTCAGAGAAGCAAGATACTGTAAAATGAACAAAAATAGTCCATTCAGCACTATTAAAAAATCCTTCTCTTTTTTCTCTTTACCCTCAATTTCTGTTGTGACCTGAGAAGAAAACAGCCATTGGGCTCTACGGGAAGGCAGCAGATCTTCATCTCTTTAAGTTACTTTGTTTAGAAATAAAATGAGTAAAAGAAGGAAAAAATGACCTACACAGTTCTTTCCTTCTGCATATGAAAATAAAAAAAGCCTACTAATTTGAAGAGCTAGTAGTGCCACAAGGTCTCATAAAAACAATTAACCTGCATTTCCTTCTCTTTCTAAATCAGGGATATTTGTACAGAAAGAGGATCTTTATTTCTGGAAAACAAAAAGAACCACTGCGTTTTTTGTTTGTTGGTTTGTTTTTGCTGTTTACAGGACTATGTTTAGCCAATGTGTCAAAACCCATAAACTTATTTGCCATAACTTGAGACAGCACTTCACTGCAGCCTGTGCCCTGCTTTTAGCCCACATAGGGTTAATAGTGCACTGATGTTCTGTTTGTGCTGAGGTGCCAGGCTGCACTGCTTGGTGGGGCAGAGCTGCTGCCATAATAGCGTGGGGCAGGGAGTGGGCTGCATTGTGAGCTGTGCTGGGGCTGCATGAGGCCCATGAATTATGGGTTGGACACGCTTGCCTTATACCTTTTTCTGGATATGTCCTGATGGACCCTGTTTAAAAAGGCTTGAGACAGATGATTCTTTGATTTGATGTAAGATGGCTGTTCTTACACACTGTCTGTATAATACATCCATTCTCTGTTAGCTCTTTTAAGTTTCTTCGCATAAGTGAAGGCTAAGCTTCTTGCAGAGCAATTTTGTTGATATCTGACATACTCAATAAACTAAGCAATATTTCATGAGCCTGGAACATCACTTCTTTGAATCACACTGATATTAGTTACAAGTATAATAGATTACATTAATACTAGGGGTAATATTCTAAAGCTGTTTCTTCAAGATTACAATAACAATGTTTAGATAAAGGGTTTATCAACTCCTTCAGAATACTACTGCAGACAGAAAAGAATGATGATGACATTGACAAAGCATATAGAATAATAAATAACAGTAAGGAAAATGATTAAGACTCAAGTAATTTTTTTTTTTAATAAAGTTTTCTGTTACAGACTATAGTTTAAATCTTCAGTCAGACCTCCAGAAAGGCCTGGATTCCAGAAGAATCCTCACTGTTCAAACTAGCCCTCCTCTAAAATACTCATGGAGAGCCTTGAAGATTCTGGTGCACTTTCAACACTTCAGCTTACTCACATGCTTGATATTATACTCATTCATTAACATCCACTAATGCTAAAAAATGCACATGGACTAAGGTGGTGCAAGAATCCCCATTACAGACTGCTAGAAAAATTGTTGCATTTCACTTATTTTCTTTCAAATTTAACTGATTCTTAGTTCCTTTCTAGGAAAAAGAATGAATCTAGTTTATCAATATTAGGCACTTTGGATATCTACCATATGCTTTGTTCTTAATCTTTTTTCTGAATTATATCCTTCTGCCTGCACTGTATTTCTCCATTTTCAAATTGTTAAATAACAGCTGATGAGTCTCATATGCAAAAGCTGATTCAAATGCATTATGTTCAGCTGGCACTACTGTATGTGAGGGTACCACTGATTGCTCTGGAAGCCAAACTTTTCCATATCTTGCAATAAAAATTACTATCTTCCAGCAAGCAGTAAACATTTCAGAAATGACTAAGCCACTGTCCCACTGTGATGTTTTAGTGATATAAATCAAACATCGTCACCAATAATAAAGATTCATGATATCAGGTTTCCACAACAGTGATACAATTATTAAATTGCTCACTGTAACATGCAAAATAAGCAAAGAAGAGTTGAGATAAATAAGCTTAAACATGTCATAATGAGGAGTGGTAGCTGGAAGAACTAGATTTATTCTGGTAATTAACTGAGACAAAGTGATCAGGCAGCATTAAAAGGCCACAGGGAGACAGAACTTCACATCACAGAGATGTATTGTCATTAACTACTGGGTATCATATACTGCAGTTATCTTAAGGTATCTTGCCTTCTGCTGAAACATTTTTGAAGTAACGTACTGTCCAAACTATAAAAGAAGGAACAGGGTAATTAATTACTTGGAAAATGATTACGTCAATCCCAAACAGGTACAAGGATACCCTTTAAATTTCTTTCCATTGTTCTACTTGAGATAAAGGCTCCCTGAACAATGCACAGGTCACAGTATTAATTAAATATCCTAGCAACATTTATTATTAACATACAGCAGTGTTTAGTTTCAGGGATTTACTGGTACATCTAATATTCTTCATAAATTATTATAAATCCTTTTCAATTTTGATCCTGTTAAATTCACTGGGAGCCTTTATACAGGCTGCCTTAGGCCTGAATGAGATGCACAGACTCCACAATAAAGGAATTCAAATCAAAGCAGCATAAGTAAAAGGCTTTGTGCTGCAAATATATGAAAGATATATAAAAACCAAGATAAGCTAATGTTAAGCATGGGTATAAGTTTTGTCCTGCAAGCTGGGGAAAATGAGTGGCATTTTGCAAAAATCAAGAGGCAGAACCCTTTCTGTTCTTCCCAGCTGAAAATCCAGCTCTCTGGAAAAGGTTTATTTTCCATGGGTCTTTTTGTCCCAGTTCCCCAGCTAAGAACATTAGTTGGTAAGCACATTAGAACAATGTTACCTACTGCAATGGTGCAGGTCCCACTGAGGCTACATCTGCAACTTCCTCAACTTGGGGAAATTACAAAGCCTACTGGGACAGTTATGTATTTGCTATTATCACTAGTTATACTAGTGCTTTTGATCTTTGTGAAACATAAAAGAAAAGCAACTATACTGCTTATACTGTATTTGCTGTTACAGATAGTGTTTCTGATGTGTTCATACGCTGTTAAAAATAATAATCCAATGGCTCCTTTCACATATACCAGTAAAAGCACATTCACTTGCAGATGTTATCTAACTGATCCAAATTCAGATCTGTTGCCATGTACTAAGAAACCATCACTTCCAACCATTGGTTAAAAAAAGATTACAAATTTTCGGATGAGCATTTCTGCCTTTCTCTATTAGCAAGAAAAATTACATATATCTACCAATCACATTGTAGCTCCACGTTTAGGAACGAAAATTCAGTAAACATACCAGAAATTATCTTACAAATTTTGAGGAACTCTCAGGAAAGGAAGATAATTAGAATAAACACTGCTGGAAAGAGAACTCTCTCCACCATCCTTTTGATGATTCCATCCCCATTAAACTTTCACTATGTGTTCAGTTTACTGTAACAGACAGAATAGTATTTCTTTGTACTTATTTATCAGGAGGTCAAATTAATCAAAATTTAAAGAGCCCCAACTCTGATGAAAACTTTTACACGTTCTACTTAAAACTTCTGCTAAATCATACCTGAAGCCATCTACAAAAAAAAGATGAGTTCATTTTACAAGGCAAAATTTAATTATCAAAGATCATTAATATCAGTATGCAATATTTCACTAAACTGAAGCCAAAATAACATTTCAACAGCACACTGGTAGCATACCTTAGAATGTGGAAGCCTGGTCTGCTGCTGAACCATTAGATCACAGCTGGACACACAGGAGTTGCACTACTTTGGTCGTGCTTATTTAGAGCCTCTTGTATCTTAGATATAATAAAAAGCACCATGATGAAAAGTAAAGCTCATTGACTTCTTGGAGGGCTTTTCCACCAGCACATGTACCAAATCACCTAAACAGAAGGTTTCAGAATCTTTCCTGGGGCCTTCCACAGCTTATCCTCCCCATCAGCGGTACCACATACTTCAAACACTAGCAACATAAGTGTCAGTACTTAAGTGGTAGCAAGCAGCTGGTTATAAGATATTATGGTGCAAAGTTTGAAGCACACTGGGTTATTTCATTTCAGTAGAGTACTTTCCCCTGACAAGACTGCCAGTGTTAAGCTTGCAATTATTTACTGATCATCTTTTAAGGTCTCTTAAGGTCCCGCTACTTATCACAGTAACAGCACAAGAATACAATCTAAAAGAATAAGGTGTGAGAGACTGAAAAAAATCTCAACTTATATTTTTGGATCAGACTGCAATTTGAAGTAGAGCTGATAATTGGTTGCAGCAGCAAGGTTGTCTAATCATTCCTGTATAATTCATATCTCAGTATAAAAACTGTCAAACTGAAAACTGTTTGGAATGAAGTTTTTCATAACAGGTATCCATTTTACAAACAGGTATCTGCCTCAGGCAGACTGCAGTTTCACCCATACTGGGGAATATACAATGGGGTTTTACCTGATCACAGAGTCCTTTGGCATTCACTGTTGATACTACTGGTAATCATTTTGTAAGTATGTAATAGAATGGGAAGGGGGGGGCAAAATGGGGGGGGGGGGGGGGGGGGGGACAAAGGAAAAAAAAAAACAGATCAAAGGAAAGAAAGCTCCATTTTTTCCCCTCAGATATTATTATTGGTAAGAGTCAAATCTCATTGTAGGAAATAAATATTTCTTTATTTCATTTGCACAGCAAAAATTTCTTATCTGACATACTGTAGCATATGTAAAATTTCTGTAATGCTGATGGACTAGCCTTCTCTCAATAGAGGTAGTGCATTTGTTTGAAATTTGGTGAGCTCAAAAGACTCCAAGGAATAAATGAGTTACAGAGAGTGAAGTTACTAGTTACTATTCAGTCTTCAGAGGACCCTGAAGGTGTGATGTAGATTGCAGTGCTGTATGCTGTACTGCTTTGCTGCACATAGGGAAAAAAGGCTGTCAGGCTGACGACTTTCACCAACACAAAATTCCCTTGCAGACTCTAGAGGAAAAAAAAAAAAAAGTATGAAGGATGGGGGAAGGGAGCAATCCAGAAGTGAAGATAATTGCTAGGAATAAAGAATAGAGCTGTTTAGCATTTCAAACAGGGCCTTTGTTCACTGCCTTTCAAATCTATCAACAAAACCAGAAATCCTCAAGCTACAGTAGCAGCTGTTTTTTTCCAAAGGAGATCACCCTGATGGATTGTAATATGTTGAGCTGATATGTCAGTGCGGGCTCACCCGAAGCCACGAGGGAGAACTGTCAAGTTTACCAAAGATAAATACAGCTTCTAACTCACAGTGCTTCATAATGCCAGGTGCTGTCCTTTGGTTTCCCCAGCATGATGGATTTTATGGTCAGGTGTGGTGACATCTCATGACCTAAATAGCTTTCAGAAAAAGGCTGGTCTGTTTTGAATGATGATTGATTATATTCCAGAACTCTCTGAAAAATGACATTTCAGACTTGCAGTATTGCATGGATACAGGTAAGACCTAGTCAGTTCTTGGATTTCTACTTAGTAAACTTCCTTACTGCTTTATTGACTGCTCCCAATTGTATTTTTTTACAACTTATAACTCACTCCCTCATTTCTCAACCACCATAACATAAACAGATAACCGCACCCTCATCTGTACTTCATGGCAGAGTAACACACAGAAAAATGAGAACACTGAAGTCAGAAATACTTCTAAACGAAGCTACCATGCAACACTAGATTTCAGCTATAGATCATGGATTTTGGTTAGCCAATTTGGCAGCAGTGACAAAGATACTAACAGTTGATAATCTGCTATACCGTGTTTTAATCTAACCCAAACTTTAATGAGGTGCTAACTCCTTGGCAGAAAGTAGCTAAATAAATATAAGATCTACAGACAGAGGGGGAAAAAACAAAAAAACAAACAAAAAAAAAAAACACAAAAAAAAAGAGTTGAGAAGATGGCTCCTTAACCCAAGATTAATCACTTGCTATATGAAGTTTAATCCCTTGAAAAAAAACTACAGTATTTCATTTGTCAAAAACATATTTCTGTAGGTCACTCTGAAAGTAATGCCTTCTATTTATTTCCATGGAAACTACAACAGCTACAAAGAGCACAAGAACAGTATTTGATAGAACAAATTCTCAGCTGCAAAACTGAGAACTTGGTTCTTCCCATCAGTTATGAATTTTTGCCAGAAATCAACAAAAGCCTGCATGCAATGCTTGTATAAATCTCCATCATTAGATTGTATCTCTAATTTCAATTTTATTTTTTTTTAATACAGTACTGCCTAAAGTTTCCCCTTGGTCCTCTGTAGCATTTGGAAAATACTGCAGATGAAGCAGCTACTGCTAGCTTCAAAATTTTAATCCTCACCTAAACACTGCCAATCTCCCCTTTACTTAGAAACTGATAAACAAGCACTGGAGCTTGTTCCCTTTTCTAAAAACTAACACAGGAGATGAAGGAGAAGTTATAGGTACTGTTCTAAAATCCACAATGGACACCTGAACTTCTCCAAGTCCTTTTGAAAGGAAAAGTATTTTTTCTTCAGGAGAAAGAAAATACATAACCCTCTACCAATCCTTCAGTTAAGTGCAGGCAGGTCTCTTAATGTCTCCTGTGTGCTTCTATTAACCCTATGTTAACACCTGCACCGAATGCTAAGTGCAGAACATAAATAGTAATAAAAGCAACTCCCACAAGATATGACTAACTACATTTATTCTAGGATTCAAAAACTACAAAGCAATTGCTCTTTCCCAGATATGTTGTAGGAGCCATAGTGAACAGCCAAAGGGACTATATGAAAATATTTATATTTCTGTCACATTCATAGGTCTATGCAATCTCCCAGCAATTGTAAATGCAACTCTATTTCACAGAATCACAGAATTTGAAAATTTCTTAGTGAATTCATAAAACAGTGGATTTTCCTTTCTCTTTTGTTGATGTTCAGTGTATTCCCACCCTATTGCAGACAAGCAATAACACCTAGATCTGTTTCCTAGATGTGCACACAAACCTGCATAGAGAAGTACCACCAGTGATGTTGGCCACATACTCCCATACCATCAGGAGAAAATGCCAAAAGCAGCAGAGCATCAAGCAAAGGACCACAAGGAAGGAAACATCCACTAGCACTGACTCACAGAGGAGATATCCACCACCAATCCCAGGAGAATAAATTCCAGAGTATGTCCTCCAACTGTTCTCCTATATTGTTGAAAAGTCATTATTCAGTTTAAAGGCAAAGCGAGCTTAAACATGCTTACATACTGAAGAAATGCACTTCCACTAAAGTAGCTATTGTACCACAAGCAGTGACCTCTTTCCTGTTTAAAATAATGCAGCTCTTTAGAAATGAAGTGACTACCTGTAGATTCAAGATTAATCCAGGCAAACATTATCCAAGTTTTCTCACACAGTTTTCCCAACATTTCCTGTGACCTGCTGCACTCAGGCTATGTTCCAGTTCTTCCTCAGCATGATCTCATGTTTGCACCAAGGCCTTGATGTTGCTGCAGTACTGGATATCTGTTCAATACAGCATGAATCATGCCACGTTCTTTGCCACTGACACACACTGGCACCCAAACTGTGATTTCGATAGAGAAAAGATCCATGCAAGCAGAGCCACATCAACGTCCTCAGTAAACTACTTCAAAGCACACTTGAAACCCAAACCTATCATTCTTATACAGCAAAAGTATAACAGAAGTCACTGAAAATACTGTCTAAGCAAGGATGTCCTGAAATATTCTACAAAGATTTTCAGCATTTCAAGCTAATGTACACACTGACTCCCAGCATCCACTATTTGGCTATTTTAAGTTTGAACGTTTTACAGGACTGAAGTAGTGGCTCAAAATCAGCTGTTTTTTTGTTGGATTAGTAACCCTGCAAACTAGAATCCTGTCACTTGAATTAACCACACTCCAATCCACCAGGCAACTCTTGCAATGCCAAAAGGACCAGAACAATCAGCACCAGCGGCATTTAAGATGACATACAGACAAATGTCCAAACCAAATCTTCATCTGAGAGGCAGTTCCTTGGAGATGGCTCACATCAGTAATTTACATGTAAAGCAATATCAGACAGTATCACTTCATTCTCATTTATTTAAACAAATGTACTGCTGCCAGCAGCTAAAAGGTTTCACTGAGAGCTGAAGATAATTATCTCTTGTTCTTCCCTCATCTTAACAGCCAAAAACTTCCTCGTATGCCTAATTCCCTGTACACTTCAGAACTCTGTTTAAAGGATTCCCAAATCAGACCATGGGAACATACAAATGCCGAAGCAATTTTTCACAAGAAACAAATGTAATAAGAGAAGCAAATTTACACCACAGACCTAAAGACATGCAGTTTTATGCTTCTGTCAGAACTCAACATATAAAAACATTTCCAGATACTTTTCAAGATTTGTTTCTTTAAGGGATGGAGAACATTGTACAGACAAATTCTTCTTTACTAGTTCATGAAAATTGCAAAGGAAAAAAAAGCAAAAAATATTTGCTTTTATTTGTTACAAGCAGAATTCTCACTGCAGGGCATTTAATATAAGAGACATATACTTTTCTTCTTTTAATATATGAGACATATCTTCTTCTGTAAATGAAGAGTAATGGAAACTTATTTGAAAGAGTTTGTTCCCATTTAATTAAAAAGGGAGGGAGGAAGGAATAAAAATACTGACAATACAAGTTTATTGCTACCTTCCTTTACACCTGATGACAGAAGGGGCAGAAGTCCTATTCTGCCTGCTTCATAAAGTATTGGCTTACAATCTGAGCCTAAGAGAACTTTCCTCATGCTATCGCCACTCGTGACATTTAGTAAGATGTTCTTGTTTTATTGACAATATTTGCCCCTGCCCAGAACCTAAGTACACAGCTAGATAAATCTGAAACACTTGGCACATGGTTATCACACCTTAAATATTTTCTTAAACATGTTGCTATCATCAGAGCTTTCTAACATTCAGTCTGTTATCAACCTGGCAACTTCTGACACTTCAACATGAGATCTCCGTATTGCTTCATAAATTCCATTGCATTAAAAAAAAAAAAAAAAGTAGCAGGCAGAAAGATTTAAAGATATTTGGAGAATCTTCTAGCTTGCTGCTGCTCCAATTCTCCCAGTACAGAAGTCATTCTGATTTCTGGACCACATGGAGATTTGGGAAAATGTAAGACAAGCTGAAAAAAGCAAAAAATCAGCATCAGAACTGCAAGCTAATGTCTAACGGGAAATGTGTCTTTTTGAAAGGGCAGAGGAAGTCCCTTGAATGTTAAAAGCAAACCTAAGCAAAGATCAGCTTCAAGGTTTAATTTATTTAGTACCACCTCTAATTCTGGCCCAAAAAGAAGGAAGAAGTACCTGTATCCATTTAATCTCAGCATAATTATGAGACACTGAGACACGATGACTGAAGATCCAAACACGATTCTGGGAGGTTTCAGGTAAATATTGACACAAACAGGTGAGTACAAACGTGACTATGATCTGCAGCGTGATGCAGTTACTGTGTACGCCCTCTGATATTCACACCCCAGACAACGGTATAACAGAAATAGAGGTTTATGGAAGCGTGATAAGAATGGTTAAGAGCTTTGAAATGTTCTTGTACAGAGACATGGAAATGTCTTCAATTGATGGCCTTAAAAAGGGGCTACCAAAGAATGAAATATGATAAAAGTACATCAAATAAGAAACAGTACAAGCAAAGGAAACAGGGAGCTTCTTTTCTTTGTTGCATAATCAACATAACAGGGAGATGTGCAGTGAAACTGTGAAAGATGGAAATTGAAAACTAGCGAACTGAAATCATTTCTCACACAATGTGCATAGAGATGGCAGAATTCACCTCCACAGGAGGCAGAGGATGCCAAGAACTTAAAACTTAGAAAATACATAACCCTATATTCTGAAACCACTGAGATGCATGCACTGCCTTGGAGCAGGATACATGGACAAGGGGAGGAAGACTGTTTGGAGAGCCAGACTGCCCCAGCTGTGTGTACTGCCTGCCTCAGATCTACCCCAGCTATGCTCCTCTAAGCTACACAAGCCTGCACAGAAAGGTTCCCTGGTGCCTATGCTGCACCTTGCAGCCTTGCCACCACCCAAATGGTGTAACCTACATTATGAGAGCAGACACTGGTATTCAGCAGTGCAAAATAATCTCTTGGCTGAACAATTTTCCTCTCACACAGCAAACCATTTTCAGCTTTCACAAACATAGACAATGCAGGCAACATCTTCCTCAAAAGTGGATAGTTAACTGATAGGGCAGATAGTCATGGGGAAAGAAAGACCACTACATGAAAGTCTGCTAGCATTCTCTTTCCAAGCATTTCTTGACCTCTCATCAATTACAGTTCAAATTTTGCTACCAAATTCCCTTCAGAAACCACCTTCCTCTATTTCCCTTCCCCCATCATCCTCCAAACCCTTAGTAAACTCCAGTATCACAGGCACAAAATACATCAGCAGAGAGCGTGACTCCATCAAAGCTTAATAACTTCACTCCCTGAACGAATAATGGAAGGGGGCTTTCTTTGGCTGTATTCATCAATTTTTGTTAAGCATTTCCTTCAAAGCTGTCAGGCCACTCATTCCCAAATCTAGCTAAAGAAAAGCCCTGATGTGGGACACTGCTGAAAAGCCCTAGGAGAATGAGGGCCAACAATGTGACCATAATCACCAAAACTCAATCTCAACGAGGCTATTAAAGGATACATTGCTGGTTGCTACTAGCCATTCAGAGAGATAACCGCTCTGCAGACTTCAAAACACCTGGAGAGAATTAGATTTCTCTAAGCTGCAGATTGCATTTTTTCTCCATTTTCTTGGGTTTTTTGCTTTTTTTATATTCTCCACACGTTACTCTGTACATCACTCAAGCAATTTTAGCTCTTGTATGGCAGGCAGATGACATTGTGCTAAGCATATCAGAGGCCCAGTACCCAAAGGACTTTGGTATTATTTCAACAGGATTCTGATTTACGCAGAGCAGGGATGGCTCAAGTATTCATTTGATAAGGATGACTACAAAGCTAGCAGCTAACAATCAGAGTCAGTCTGAAGGGAAGGGATGGAAAGAATGCATTACTTCTTGTTTATTTGAAATAGGTGAAGTCCTCTTAGCCATCTGGGGGCTTGGAGATAGGGAGAGATTAAACTGACCTACTCCTTGATCTGATCTGGTGATTCCCATGCCCTCAGGAGGTCCCAAAAGCAGAAATAAGCTAAGTGACACACTTTTATCAGTCAAGTAACATCTGCCAAAACCTTGCCTTACAAAAATGTAGAGCACTCACTGGAAGAGACTCAGACTGAGCCATTCTGAATGTTTGTGAGGCAATGGTAAAACACTTCAAAACCCTTCAACTTCCCACTGGTTGGCAGAGATACCTTGTAGTTATACAAAGTAGACTAGAAGTGAGAGCAGGGCTTCCTACCCACCTGCCAAGCGACATTCTATTTAACCTATTCTTCAGATTATCTGAGTTACTGAATGTCTATGCCAAAGACATTCAAGAGACAATTCAGGTCCAGCTGGACTCTGTTTCATATCATCTTGTCTCCAAGTGTGTCAGGACTAACAAAACCTTCTAGCCTGATCTGGCACCATATTAGCTCTAGGAAGAACAATACCCAGATGCCCCAATGCTTTCCTTCGTAGTCAGCTCACAGGCAACTGCATTTCCTTGCTTTCACCTGATACGATACCATAAAGATATTTCTTCCACTCTCAAGCTCTAGGAATTGTATATTTGTTCAGTCAAAGGACTGAGCCCAAGCTGTAACATATAAACAGGATTGTGCCAAAGCTGATAAGCCATCCTGGAATCCAGAGCACTGGGGAAAGCAACGATGAGACCCCTGCCTCTGAATCAAGTACACCTCAGCATAGTCAGCAGTGATTAAAGCAGGAGGTCGCAAGCCCTGTTTATGATGAGAAGGATAAAACCCTACACCAAATACTAAGAGACATTCTACCTGGACTTCTGTGTTCTCGGATATCCTGATCATGCAACGCTGAGTAGTGAAAAGCATTAAAAATATCCACAAGTATAACAAAAGCGACACCACATCTGTGTTGCCAGGGTCTTATCCCTAAAATGCAAATTATACAGTACACCTTAGAAAACTGCTACAGCAGTCAGTTGATTAATGGACTAACTTCATCACAGGCATAAGTGAGCTACACTCCCAAATGAGTTACAGTAGAGTCAAGGTAAGTCCAGTTTCAAAGCTCATAAAATCCATAATAAAACTTGCTTAATCTAATATTTTAACACATATGCTTACAGTATAGAGAGATGAGAAGAACTGTTTGTGATCTGTGTACTGAAATGTTA
This sequence comes from Alectoris magna, assembly GCA_030625065.1. NCBI lineage: Eukaryota > Metazoa > Chordata > Aves > Galliformes > Phasianidae > Alectoris > Alectoris magna. Next base: position 19,156,075 of record CM060565.1, read on the forward strand.
GGAAATCCTGCAGGGATAGCTATGTAAAATAAGCCTTTCCTCAGTAACATAAGAAATCTGGAAAATACTTCAAGACTGATTTGATTTGCATTCTTCTTTCCCCTCCAAATCCTCAACTATGTTACAAATTACGTCTTGGGAAGAATCACTTTAGTGCTTGTTGAAAAAAATTACAGCCAGCAGCAACATTTTAAAGAGCATACTCAATCACAACACAAGATTCTGGCACTACTACAAATTATTACACACAGGTCACACCAAAAGTAATGCCTCTTATTTATTTCCATGGAAACTATAACACTGAATTGCTTAGGACCGCACTAAGTTAGCGGGAGAACTAGAGACTGACTGGTGTGTACTCTGTACAAAGGGAATGAGCAAGCTCAGGTACATAAACAGAAATGCTAACCACCTGCTACCCACCTGCTTAGTAAATACATTCCAGAATTTATGTCACTGGAGTGCTGTGGTTTTGCTCTTGTGGCTTCCCCACTCTAAATTGCACTGTGACAATCACAGCAGACTTTTGTCTCTCTATATCCATACTGCTACTGCCCATTTAGACATAGCCAGCATGGTGCTGAACCAAGAATCTGGCCCAAACACTAACCACAAGGTAAAGCCAAAAGTCACCAATTACTGTTTCACAGCCCCACTAAATTTATCCTTTACTAACTGCGAGTTAGTTAAGTCTCAACTTTCCCACAGAAAGTCAAGTGAGAATGAATGGCTGCATGTCCAACATTCTTTGCCCAAGGGCAGATTTGCTTTGGTCACAGTTATTAGTGCCATGAGCTAGCAGATGAAAGAAGCTTTAATGAAAAGACATTGAACAGCATCTCAGACTCCCACAGCTGTTTTGTGATGCAGGCAAGGAAAAAAACTTGCTAAAAATATCTCATCAGAAATGTGATCCAACTAAAAATAACTCTGGGTTTTTTTTTAATGTGACTTTAGCAAAGCGTACATGGAGAAGAGACATCTTGGCACATGAGTTCAAGGGCTGTGCTATGATTTCCTCCCATTAAGTCTACTTGCAGCCATATGCTAAATAGAACAGCACTGAAAAAAAAGACTAAGAAATGCCATTTTTGTCCTGAATCTAAGCTGAAATAACTGCAGTTGCAGTAAATATTCATTTTTTTTTAAATTTCTCAAATACATTTTCATGAATGTTATTATATTCTTCCACAACAAGAATTTCCTTCACTACACACTTAGTTGTCACTCTACTTAAAAAACATATTAGCTGCTAAGCAGCATACAGCAACAGCATGTCGTTGAAGCAGGAGATGGAGGAGACTGATTCTTCTCTTTCAGTAGGATGTTTTTTTTATTTTAAGAGACAAGACTCAAAACAAGAACTGAAGAGTCCAACAACCTGAGGAACACCTTACTGCATGCTTGACTGTAAATGTAATTGCTTTCTTTATCTATTCACTCCATTTCAAAGAAACAAGAGTTAGCCATTTCCCCCTCTGATAAATAAGAAAGAAGAACCGATTACAGGAGACATTGAAAAGGTTAAGGTACTCAATGAGTTCTTTGCTTTAGTCTTCACTGGCAGCCAGGACTCTAGTGTCTCTCATTCCTGAAACTCCATGTGGGAACTGGGGAAGCAAAACCCCCGCAACGTAAGAACAGAGCAAGTCCAAGCCCACCTCATAAGACTGAATAAGTTTATTGGGTTAGATGACATGCATCCCAGGGTCCTGAGGGAGCTGGCTGATGTGGTTGCCAAGCCACTTCCATCATACTTGAAAAGTCATGGCTATCAGACAAAGTAACTGATGACTGGAAAAAGGGAAACATCATTCCCATTTGCAAGAAAGGGAGAAAGAAAGACCCAGGGAACTACAGGCCAGTGAGTCTCATCTCTATGCCTGGGAAGATCATGGAACAGATCAGATTCTCCTGGGAGAGATGTTAAAGTACAGGGAGGATGAACAGGTAATCTGAAACAGCCAGCACAGTTTCACCAAGGGCAGATCACGCCTGGTGGCCTTCTACAAAGGAGTGACAGCATCTGTGGACAAAGGGAAGGCTATTTAGACTTTTGCAAGGCTGTTAAATATGTGGTGTGGGGCCACATCATCTCTAAATTGGAAAGATAGGGGTTCAAAGGGTGGACTATTCAGCAGATAAGGAATTGGTTGGATGGTTGCAGCCAGAGGGTTGTGGTAAATAGCTCAATGTCCAGGTGGAGGCCAGTCAGGGGTGGTGTCCCACAGGAGGCCACCTGTGAGAACAGTCTTCTTAAACATCTTCATCAGTGACATAAATGATGGGATTGAGTGCACCCTCACCAGGTTTGAAGACACCACCAAGCTGAGTAGTACAGTAGAGATAACAGAAGGAAGGGATGTCACCCGAAGGGACCTTGACAAACTCAAAAGATGGGCCCATGTAAACCTAAGAAGGTTCAACAAATCCAAGTTCAAAGTGATGCACTTGGGTTGGGGCAAAACCAGATATGTAGACAGACTGGGAGAAGAACTCCTCAAGAGTTGCCTTTCTGAGAAGGACTTAGGGGTCCTGGTAGATGAAAAAACTTAACGTGAGCCAGCAGTGTGCACTTGCAGCACAGGAGGCCAATAGTATTCTGGGCTGCATTAAAAGAGGGGTGGCCAGCAGATCCTCTCTAAACTGCCCTCATAAGGCCCCACCTGGAACACTGCAACCAGATCTGGGGCCCCCAATGCAAAAAAGAAGTGGAGCTTTTGGATACGGTCCAGAGGAGGGCCACAAAGATGATCAAAGGGCAGAGGCACCTCTCTTATGAAAGCAGGCTGAGGGAGCTTGGCTTGCTCAGTCTAGAAGAAAGGCAGCTATCAGGAGGCCTGATAGCAACTATCCAGTAATTAAAGGAAGACTGTAAACAGTGGGGAAATCAACTTTTTACACATGTAGTGATAGAACAAGGGGACATGGTTTCCAACTAAAGGAGGGGAGATTTAGATGAGATGTCAGGGGGAAATTTTTCACAGAGAAGGTGGAAAGGTGCTAGAACAGACTGCCCAGAGAGTCTGTGGATGCCCCATCCCTGCAGGTATTCAGTAGGGCCCTAGGCAACCTAATCTTCTGCTTGATCTAACAGTTGGCAACCCCGCAGGGAGGGTTGGAACTAGATGATCTTTTAGGTCCCTTCCAACCCAAGTCATTCTATGATTCATTACAATGTCTCTCCTACGAAGAAATGTATTTTTGCATGATCTCTAATGTATTGATAGTTTTCTAAGCTAATGACATTAGTTGTAGATAGAAACAAAGTATGTAGCACATCTCTAAGCTGCAAGGAGCAGCCAGGGCTGCATCACATATACAGAGATTCCATAATGAATTTGATAGTGGCAGCTCAAGCACAGAAATTCCAGAGATATTTCAATCCTATTGTTCCCATAGGAGTAACTTCATTTGCTTCAATCCTTCCTTATGCTTTTGTAATGGCATATGTAAAGCAAGAATCCCCTCAAGGCAAAGCAGAGAAGTCAAGGCCCCCAGCACAACACCAGAATATCTAGTTGTGCTTCTGGCAAGCGAGAAGCACTAATCTAAGTACAAAAGATGACTTTCTGGTCTCCATGGGATACTAATACTGACAGTGAAGAAAGTAAAATTCCCAGCAACTATTAATTTTACTCATCCCTTTCAAATTGTACTAATACAGAACACCATGCAAACACACTAAGAAATTTATTAGAGAGGAAAAACAGCCTGCTGTGGGTGGACTTCATCCCCGAAAAGTACAAGCATCAGACAGTAATTAATACTTTTCACAGCTTGTTGAGACCCACACACACACCTTGTGATGAACATCTCAGAATCATAAGCAAGATTGTCCGCAGTCCTTAGGAGAGAGACACAAGGAGCAGGGAAATGGACTGTAGCTCTTTCTAGGTGTTTGGGGATTGGGTGGGGTTTTTTTTAAGTTTTTTTTTTTATTTTGTAGCTTTTTTTTTTTTTTTTTTTTTTTTTTTGAGACAAGACAAATCTACATGTTAGGCATAGAAAGACTTTACTTGCAGGTTACTAGGACTTCAAAAAACTAGTAACAAATCTCACTTAACATCTACAAATAGACTTAATTGGTGACAAAAAAATCCCCATAAAATTCAGGCAAAGCCATCCACGTCTATACTGATCAGTTCCTTAGAAAGACCTAGAAATCAAAGGAAAAAAGTATTCCAACTCAGAAAAGTACGTTTCTTCGTTTTAAACAGCAGCTGCTAGACTAAAGGTTAAATTAAAATATTTTATATTTCTTTGTCAAGACCTTATTAAAGAAAAATGGACTATTCAAATATGTATTTTCATTCTGTAGATATTAAGCAGTAAAAACACATTAATCAATTCACTTCTGACCACTTTCACAGGCAGTAAACTAAGTCACATCCTAACACTGAAAATTCTCCAAGATGTTTATTTAATGCAGAACTCAACTGTAGCTTTTCCTAAAAGCTTTCTTCTTTTTCATTTCCCAAGACATTCATAAGCCTATGATGTACACACCAGCATTGCAAACATGAATCCCTAGATTCACAATAATCATTCAGGACTGAAGGGGCATTACTCTGAAAGCTCAGACAATTCCACATAAAAAGAAAAGCTTTATTCCTACTCAGATTACAGAAAGAATTCCAGAATTGCTGTTATGACAAAAAGTTACAAAGTACATGTTCTTCCTGCAATCTATCTCTTTTATGACAAAATTCCTTTAACCCTTTTTCATTTGCTTTCCATTAGACATGTGCAGTACTGCATATACCATGTGAACATGCTCAGGTTAAAATGCATCGGTTTTACTTTCATTCCTTCCTTTACTGCAGATTTGAGAAAAATTAACTCATTCATATGACCTGAGTTGGAGTCAGGTTCAAAGAAGGAAAGACAAATTAGAATTAGAATTATTGATGAAATGCAAAGTAAAAGAAAAAAAAATGACAGTGGAAATGCAGCTTCGATAGTAATAAAAGGTGCAACAATATATTGGCATCACTGGCCCCACTGACAACAGCTCCAGCACCATTTCCACAACATGGGCTCCCAGGTATCAGGTGTATCAGTGATACCTACTCAGGTGCTGAATGGAATCCAGACAGCAAGCTGTTTAAATTACATGCAAAGTCGAGAAATTGGCTTGAGTTTTTCTGCATAATAAATATACTACTGGACTTGTTTATTGCTCTTGCAGTTAAAAAACACTTTCGGTAATAACAATTTCCCAGAAAGAGTTGAAACTGACCTCCAGAAATCATCTAGACTCATCTCCAGCTAAAACAAACCAACAAAAAAAACAACAAAACAACCTTCTGTTTAACCACTGCCCAAATCACAAATTTCTTCCACTGTATCTAGAAGTTAATGCTATTTTAGTACACGCTGGAGGAAAATAGGTAAGTTTAGAAATAAGATCTTAAAAAGCGAGATTTGGACACTGTCTCCTAGTTACACAGCAGAGAATGTATGAATAGCCACTCCACTAGCTGAGATAGCCTAGAGATTGACAGGCTGATGGTTTGATCAAGGATGGAATCCTTGAATCCTTTACAGGAATCTCAGAAGTTCAGCAAGGGGAAGCACAAAGTCCTGCAACTGCCAACAATTAAAGACTGGAGGGACACACAGCTGGGAAGCAGCTCTGAAGAAAAGGACCTTGGAATCCCAGCAGAAGCCAAATTGAACACAAGCCAGAAACATGCCATTGCAGCAAGGAAGGTTAAAGGTATCCTGGGCTGCAACAGGAGGAGAGTAGGTCAAGGGAGGGATTCTTCCCTTTCATTCAGCACTGGTGAGTCCACATCTGGAGCAATGTGTCCACTCCACTTCTGTGCTGTGCAGGTGCCCAAAGGAGCACTGCCTAAAGAGGCTGTGAAGTCTCCTCCTTGGAGATCTTCAAAAGCTGCCTGGACAGCCTGCTCTGGATGTCCTTGCTAGAGCAAGGGTTGGACCAGATGGACCCAGTGGTCCCTGCCAGCCTCAACCATTCTATGAGGTCACTTTCGCTTGCCAGAAATTGAGCATGATGGATGAGCCAAGTAAGATCTCAGCGAAGCACAAACATTTTGGTCAGATTTCCTCCTTGTCAGGTAGCAATACATCCCTTAGCCTCCTTATTAAAGAGTGTATTTAACAAGTATTATTGCCTTTTCAATTAAACAAAAACGTTGATTAAACATTCTCTTTCTTTTCTGAAAACATGATGAACATCAAAAGCAGGCAAATGAGCACACTTTTTTCTATCTCCTTGTGAGAGTTTCTCTCTTTAGAACCGAAAATAAGGATTTTCCTACTGAAGGTAAATTAAGGTTTCCAAAGGATGCATAATTCAGATGCTTTTATTTTGTTTATTTTAAATTGTGAAATAGCTTCCATCTCCCTTCCAACCTGTTCTATAAGTAGTAACAGAAGGAGAATACAATTTCTTATTGCTCTTCAACAAGTGGGATGATTTCCTTTCGATATGTTTTCTAATTTTTGGCACAAGCCGCCAGCACACATTTGAGCATACTCACCTTCTTTCTGGCACAAAAGCTTAGAGCTTGTTGGAAGCGTCCTCCTCATTCTTCAGATTCATTCTCCTCCTCCTGTCCACCCTCAATCAAATCGCAGTAGCTTTCACAAAATCTGGCTGCAGTAACAATAACTCTTCTGGATGCACAATGAATTCTTCATTTCATTTTTCCTCAAGAACATACAGATCCTCTTTGGCACTGCTTACAACCAGATGTTAAGTTACACGGGGTTACACAGGGAGAGCTCCATAGCCAACAATTTAAATCAGGTGCCATGGGAGCAAAGTTGACTTTTGAAGCGGTTTGCTAGCTACCAATTTTCACCTAGTATCATCTGGAGCAAGAAACAAGTTGCTGTATTACAGGCTATTTTCTGCCTAAACAGCTTTGTGTGAGGAAGAAGAAAGCAAAGGAATCATCAATGAACACTACTCTTAACTGGAAGATTCCCATTCTTGAGTTCTAGAGCACATACACAGACACACAATTCCCTCTCTCCTCTATGGAGTAAATAATGAGCCATTATTAATTCATTTAGGAAATCTATCTTCAGTGAAACCTCCCTTCATTAATTCATTTCCTCAACTCTCAGCTGCCAGCACCTAGAATGTTCAATGCCAACATGCAGTGAAGATACTTCAGGGCTTCTAAATACTCACTAAGTCCAATTTAAAAGTGGTTATATTAGCAGTCACATGACAACTTCTGCTATCTCAGCTCTGATCATACAAGCTGTTCTTATCTCTTCTCATGAGTAGCAATGGTTTTTCCAGTTAAACAGTCAGCTAAACTCAGCTTATCCTATACATGACAACAACAGTTGACTGTCCTGAGGCTATTTTAGGTCCACAGGACTAACAGAGCATTCACCAAACTATTATTTCATTGTCTCATTGCAAGAAAGAGATTATGTCCTAATATTTTTAGATAGGTGCTGTTGAGATCTACTTGATTTCTACTTTGTTTTAAACCTCGGGTCAAGATTTAAATTGGGAAAAATAAAGGTCAAAAGCTATAAAAGGCATTATGTTTAGATGGTATGCTACAATAATTCTCAACGTATGTAAGTGGTGGTACAAAACCAGACACCAGAGTATAATTAATCTCAGTGCTTGTTGAATAAAACCTTCTAACTTTTATGACACCTTTTCAACAGTAGCCGGAGCTCAAGATTGGAAGTCATCTATCAGAGTTTTGATTATTTTTGGCAACCTGTATTTGACATGGTGTTTCCATGCAGGTTGTTTTCAGGTGGTTATTAGCTAATACTGATGACCAATTTTCAATTCTCAAATTTTGCTTCTCCAACCCTTAGGCTACACTATACCAGTGACAAAAAGCTTAACTGAAAGGATGTTGAAAGAGAATGCAGAGTTCAAGTCAAATTGCCAGTGAAAATGCATCACTCCATTGGCATTGCTATGGACTGGATGATACCAAACTCCCACCCTCAACAAGGCTAGTGAAGGGCTTGGAAAATCAGCCCTATCAGGAGAGGCTGAGGGAGCTGCAGCTGTTTAGCCTGGGGAAGAGGTGGCTGAGGGGAGACCTTATTACTCTCTTCCAGTACCTGAAAGGTGCTTACAGAGAGAGCAGGGTTGGTCTCTTCTCAGTGGTGACAGGTGACAAGACGAGGGGAAATGGCCTCAAGTTGTGCCAAGGTAGGTTTAGGTTGGACATTAGGAAACAATTCTTTACAGAAAGGGTGGTTAAACATTGGAATAGGCTCCCCAGGGAGGTGGTTCAATCACAGTCCCTGGATGTGTTTAAGAGTCGTTTGGATGTGGTGCTTAGAGATGTGATTTAGCAGAGGGTTGTTAGAGTTAGGGTACTATGGTTAGGCTGCAGTTGGACTTGATGATCTTTGAGGTCCCTTCCAACCTGAGTGATTCTATGATTCTATGATAGGGTGGGGCTGCAGTAGGTATCAGTACAATCCATAGTCTACAGACTGCCTGCAAGCACATTGCTCAAGCAAGACTGATGCACGTACACTGCTATAGCCACATGTAAATGATATGCTCTATATGTCACCTCTGAATTTCACTCATACTGCTTTTTTTTCCCCGTTTAACACAAATTGGCTTCTACGTACGGCAATTAAAACTAACCTAGCGAGTGGGAAAACACCTGTATAAACCTCTCATTATACCAACAGCTTACACTACTCAAGTCACATTTTAAGAATTCAGCATGTTTTCTGAAGTAGATGCTTTTTGTGATGTTCCACAGCCAAAGGACTTTCACTGAATCACCTGCCTCTTTCCTTAATCACAAGTTTTAACATTACCAAATTCTGATTAGCTTTGTGAAACAACCAGTTTCAAGAGTTTCAAGACATAACAACCAAGATGTATTTTACCTAAAGCTCTTATCATAGCTGACTGGGAAATACCATATATCGCCACTATAGCCACCAGCAGATCTACATCAGAGAGCTTCTTGGAAGCAGTTATTTATTATTCTTGCTGAACGGTGTATATAGTATGCTCCAAAACCCTAAATTGTACAGAATTTACTAATTCCACAAGCCTGTTATTCAAACTAATGACTCTGATCACATTCAATAAGAGGACCACAGGCCTGGTATTTTTAGAATTTTAATCCTGAAACTAACAACATTCGCAGGAACTAACAGAGATTACTTGAGATTTGAGGAGGAACTGAACTTCTCAAATTCTACCAAAGCAAATTCCTTAAAACAAAAGCAGCTATGAGCAATGAGAAATAGTGTTCCTATACAACCTCTATTCTATTCTGTTAGAGGTCAATAATATTTTGAGCAGGCAGAAGACTGCATATATACAGAAAAGAACACACATTAAGCCCGGGGCTGAAACCACAAGATCCAGTTTTTATTCTCAGGGTTGTCAATAATTCATTAGTGACCTTTGAAAGGTACTGAAGTACTCTCCAAATAGAACTAATAAAATACTCATTTGTTAACAAGCTTGCTGAACTATCATTAAAATTAGTAAACTGCTTCAAAGTTCAGAAATTTTTAAGTTTGCTTCCAGCAATAACCTTAACAGTTAAGCTTAATTAATCCAAAAATCTGCTCCTTATTAGTAATGGAGATAACCACAGCTGAATAAACACATGACTTAGGAGCAGAATAAATGTACCTATTTTGTTAGGTACATTTTGGCGGGGGGGGGAGAGGGGAAGAAAGACACAAAAATAAAGATTTTTAAAATGGGAAAAAGAACAAGATGCCTCAAAGAGCGTGTTTCAAACCTTCCAGGTTTTATCTGTAAATGAGAGACACTTTAATGATCATACATACTTATATTACATTTTTAAAAGCATCAGAATTCTGAAGTTTGTACTATCTCCTATGTGATCTTAAGATACCTAGAGTTTCCTAATACATCAAGAAATTAACACATTTAAAATACTCCCTGTTAGAGAACAAAGGAGCAAAAGGAAAGCAGAATTGCAGTGCATGGTGTTGCATTTCTTTGTAGCCAAAAATGATGCATGAGCCATAAGCAAGTATATTATTAATCTCAACACAGCGAGAAGAAAAATAATCATAAATAGCAAATTCATTCATTATTTCTGCTTTGACAGCTTCTTCATTCTGCTGAGATTAAACATCACATAAAACAGCACTAGAAATTCAATCACTGATATATCTACTCTGGGTCAGTCTGCACAACAGAAAACAGCACAGGTCCCCCAGAATAAATCTCCCAGTGTTTATGTTCCTGTTAACCTTGAAACATTCAGCCTGCAGCTGGGCAGAGGCCAACCATTCCAGTGTGTACAAGCCTATGAAGACATTACGATCTTCCTATCAACTTCAGCATTTACAGTTCTTTACTGAAACATTACAAGATACCACACCTAATTTTAAATACCTACTTTCCTTCATCAACTTCCAGCCTATTTTATTTTTTAAAACTGCAATCCATGTGGAAAGACATATCTCAAATTCCATATTTCTAAAGGTAGATTTCTAGTACTGGTAGTAAGTAAGAAAATTTCATAGAAATCACCTTAGAAGTTTGGAAACATGAAGACAAATCAAAAACTGCAATTTGTCATTTTTTTTTTGTCTTCTTATTGATTTACTGATTTTAAATTTCTGAAGCTGCTAGTAACAGCTTTGTGTTTGACTTGGTCCAAAAACAAAGTAAATTCTATCAAGTTTAACATGATAATGGAAACTATAAACAAACCTTTGTAACTTACTTCAACTTGCATGTTTTAATCCAAATTCAGCTCTGTGAAAGTGGAAAAAGCTTCAGCTGTGACATTTGGATTTAAAACCCCTTTCTCCCCTCAAACACAGGTGTTTGTGTTTTTTTTTAATGCTCAAAGCCAGGTTTTCCAGTGCAGCCTGCTACAGAAATAAGAGCTAGCTAATAAACAGCTCTCAATCTTAACATTTTTTAAGCAATGAGGTTTACAAAATCCACGTTTATGAATATATCCTCAGGAGCCATTCCATTAGCGAGGGTCATCACACTTCCTCCATACAGTTGAATCTTCTCCTTTGTACCACCCTGTCCACAAGCTGCACATACAAGCAAAGCAAGAAAAAAGACCTCAGCATACATAATAGTTTCTTAAAAACAAACAAACAAAAAAAAAAAACAAAAAAAAAACGCATTACCCTTAATCCTCCTTTTCCTGAGCTTTTATTACTGAGTACAGCTTCATATGGTATGGAACATCCCTTTGGTCATTTTGGGTCAGCTGTTATAGTTTTGCCCCCTCCTAACCTCTTCCCCAGCCCCAGCCCACTCATGTGGCAAGACTGGAAGAGGGAAGCCTTGAAACTGTGCAAGCACTGCTCAGCAGCAGTCAAAGCACTCTTATCAACAGTCTTGACTCCAAACATGAAGGAGAGCGCCATATTATATTTCTGCTGCAAAGAAAATTAACTTTGCAACTTCATCCCAGGTAAACAAAGTACAAATATACATAAGGGAAATTTTAAACCCAGTCTGGGGTACTTCCCCTTTGAAGGAGTTACTTTTCTTTGTTTTTAAAATGGAAGCGCAGGAATCCAGCTGTACTCTTCCAGTGTCTGTACTCTTCTAAGGAGAAATGCTCAGAGACAAACCTTTACTTTCAAAAACTTATCTGCAGAGTAAGTACAGCAGAGCATGGATAGGATGGTTTCACAAAATGAAAGTGAAGGTGGGAAAACCTTCCATTCTTGCAGATTTGTCTTAGACCAATGTTTCCATTCCTTCGGAATCCTCACCCTAATTTTACTTCTCACTCGATCTACCTCCTTACCATAACAAGAGCCCAATAAAGTTGTTTCTTGTATGCTCTGCACTTCTTTTTCTTTTACATTTTCAGCCTCAGCTGCAAATGCCCTCCATCAGCGGTTCAATGCCACTTTTAAGCCCAATTGCTTTAAAAGAGCAAAAGGAATGATTTAAGAGTTTCATCATCAGGCTTAACATAATTAGACTCCTATATTCATTGTCAAGGACTGAAACCACCTTTCATTCTTCTAATGCAGCTGTAGGACATACTAATGAACATGCTCTACAGGCAGAATCATTTCTGAAAAAAGTTTCAGAAGAAAAGTATCATCTTCTTTCTTAAAAGATGAAACATCTCCTAGCACTTTTCATAGAGCCCAGATTTTTTTTTTATATAATTTCAGTCAATGTAGTCCTAATACCCATGCCAGAATAGCTTCATTTTTATTAACACCACGTGTATGAAGTTGAAAATTACCTAGTGATCCACCAGAACAGAGAGCACTATGTAAATAGCTTTGTTATTCACACCATACATAGAGCTAGTTTTTAACTGAGACAATTAAATGGGATGACAAAGTCACTGCCCTCACAAATACGCACTCCAGCATTTGTCAGCATCAATTAAGCACACTAGATCAAAGCAGCTGAAGAAACAGAACAAGACTGTTTTTAAAGCGCATCAGATATCCCTACAGATATCCCAGTTGAGTTGACAACTTGGTACGTGCCATTGAGCTTTGCCAAACAAAACCAAAATTGATCCACTGTGGTCACTGATATGGCTTTAGTGTGCATTTTCTCTGACTTAGACCTTGAGATGAGTTTTCTAGCTTTTTCTGAAATTCAAGTGCTGTTTTAAATGCATTGCTTCCACAAATTAGTTGACACTGGAACATCTTATTTATTAAACAGTCTAGCTTGCTGTACGGCAGCAGTATTTCTACAAACATAAACAAGCAGCTAAAAAAATCTTCCAGAAAGTAACAAGTTAATTAGCACAAGTATATTACTGAATTCTCACAGCAGGGGCCTTGTAGGTAGAACTTACATGGATGTAGCCAGCTCAAACACTCTACATAGTTTAAGTATGCAGTTGCCATAAAGTATTTTTTCACTACTGCTGAGGTGTAAACCTTAAAAACCGAACTTTTCAGTACTCTGTATTTCCATATGTGTTGTTGCACTGCCATCAAGTGGGGAACACGCAAAAGAAGAAGGATAAAAACGGTAATGAAGATGTTCAAACAGAGACTAAAAGAAGGAAAAGTAAGAGGATAAAATAAGCAGGAGTTCTGAATATCCAATTACAAGTCACATCTCAGGAGCCAATTCCAAAGTAATATGCAGAAATCTGTGTAATTGGAATATCATTTCTACCCATAAACAAACACCAGACTGAGTACCAGTGAGCAATATGTGACAGGCACGAAAGGTTTGTGACCAGATTGCAAATTAAGCCATGCAAATAGATACAGACATATTAATCTGAGTTATCTGAAGGCCTATATTCATAGAATTTTTTCTCCAGAGGAAGAATGAGGTTAACTTCAGCAAGTAAATTACCAACTGTGAAAGATTCTGAAAAAGTGCTCCACAGTACACAGTGCTCAAACAGCACACGTAGCTGCAAATGTATCCTTCTTGCCTTTTTTTGAGATAGTTTAGTTCTAGCCATGTGCACTTAGCTGAAGGACAAGAATTTGGCCACTGAGCAAATTAAAATTAGCGACTCATTTATGTCAGTAATTTTAATTAGCCTGAGAATGCAGTGCCCAGTCCAACTTAGAATCTGTAAAAAAGGTTTTTTACTCCATCTTCCCAGTGTGAAGCCCGAAGTTTTTCTAAGAGAACTGCAGGTACCACAAGAGGAACGTTGCTGAATTCTTGGCCAGCTGCAGCCCTGGGCAATGTTCTACCTTAAGACAGTGCAAATACTGCACAGCTGGCACTGAACAGGCAGCAGAAGGGAAATTCCTGGGTAGACAAAGTCCTCAGCATTCACACTGTCAAGTCCTTCAGGGATGATAGGAAAGTTATGAGGTATTGAGAGATTAATAACATTTATTCCCCCAGTTGCGTTTAGTCAATGAATTTCAGGCATGGGCTTTAGATAAATGGCACAGAAATGAGACTGGTCTATCCTTTTAAAAAGCACATCACCATCAAATGGTGTTATCCATGTCTTATGAGTCCAAATGTGCATCGTATGTTACTAAGCATGCTTCCTGTCAATTCAGGTTCAAAGGAAGACTGTCATATTTTGGCAGCTGGTTGCAGATTGTGTGAAGCCACACAATAGGAGAAATGCTGTTGTGTATTGCATTCTCTGCAATGGTTGCTAATTGGCTGACTAGCAAACTCTGTCTCTTATGATCTGTTTTAGAAGAACAAAATTCACCCCTTCTAAACACATCCTAGAAAGACAATAGGTCAATGTTTTCAAAACATCGGTGATGATCTATTGATCTATGTCTAGTGATTTACAATGATACAGAGAAAACTTTTCAGAAAACCAAAGATAACCATACCACAGATTTTGAGTGACATCCTTCCTTTGATGGACTAACAAGAAACTCAAACACTAGGGCTCACTCAACTTAGCTAATACAATATTAAACTGGACAGAGATATGCATAGTTGAGACTTGTCACAATCTTTACTTGTCCCACATATTATATAAGTTTATAATCCACTTCTGAGTTTGGCCCTAGGTACTTCAGAGACTTTATTTCATTATAAGTGGTTTTGCAATAGCCAAAAACTTGCCCGGAGTAGTACCACTTCACTTAATAGGAGAGGTGGCTGATCAGCAGAAATCAATGCTACAGTGAATCTGCATCTAACAGCAAACGCTTGGGAAATTTGAGAAGGGGAGATGTCAACACTCAGTAGTAGGATCAGTGACAATGCTACAGCCACCATCTGTCCTCTAAAAGCAGTAGTAGCTGTTTATTGCCTGGAACCTTGACAGCCTAGGAAACAAACTGGCCTGAGATCAGGCAATAGATCAGTTTGCTTCTGAATTTAACTTCAAGTAACCTTAGACCTTGTAGTCATGAAGTAGACAATGAAAAAACAAATCTGTATTTAATGCATGGACAAATACTCCTGGAAACTTCAGCTTTTCTTCTAAGAATTTCCAGCTGAGCAGAATTCACTTACCAGTGGATGTCTGCAGTGAAAGCTCCTCCTGTCCATGCAGCCCAATCAACAGAAGGATGGATTAACCTTAAGTTTCTCTAGTATTAAGTACCCTCCACCCCTAAGCTATCTGAAGTATCTGGCATCTGTCACTCTGAGCAGGGCATCCCACTCCAGCCCTTTAGACAGATCTCACTCCAATCCTTCAACTAGAGATCAAAGGTAATGCAAGATGCAAGTTCCCCGATGCTCACTTTTAATACAAGAATGTACACTAGTAATAAAAAGCACTGACAAACCATCCATAATTCCACTGTGAAATTAAGGTGCTTACAATCAGACTGAAGTGATTTCAAGCTATTTTATGCTATTCATTTAACTCAAAATATTTCAACAAGAAGATTTGTTATGAAGTACTAAAGGCACAGAGTCAATAAGTTTCTTCCAGTTCTCCACCCACTAAATGGTTATTATTCTTAATAATGCATTCACAGACAGAAAGCACTTTTCTTCCTATTACTTGATACAGCATGCAGCCTTTTGGTCCTCCCATTATAACCTATTCCCAGCCATAAATCTAGCATATTTCTACACACCAAGTTCCTCCTCCATTTACCTGAGCAACAACAATGCTTCTAAAATGGAACAAAATTAATTTCCAGGGAGGCTGCTGTAGCTGGATTTTTATTCTTGTGCTGTCTCACAAATCCAGAACTGTTTTAAGAGTGTTAAATATTTCTCTACAGAAATTACAGGTCTTCAAATGAAAAGACAACATAAATGGTGGGTACAGTTTTCCATTCTTACTTCTTGTTGCATATAAACTTTATTTGCAATTATGGCATAGTTGCACAAAGCACACAAGATGATTAAATACAGCTTCAACAATATGGTGGAACAGGATGAGCAACCTCACAATATAGAAAGCCTCATCAGTTGGCACCATATTTCCTCATTACTAATTGCTGAAAAGCTCAGTTCTTAAGAGATTAAAGAGAGCATCTAATAGCAATGCTCATCATGTCACAGGATGCCAACTAGCAACTGTGTCAGATGACCGCAACCAATGATGACATGATACACCACTGTGACATCCTGCAGAGACACTGCTCAATTATTGTGGCTTGGTAGTAGCACATTTGTGCCATAACAGCATATCATCACCAGGCTGCAGCACATGGGAGCACAAATATCCACAACATGTTCAGATACTGAAGGGTACAAGAGAGAGAGATGCCAAAACCAGGTTTCCTGCACAGTGTGTTCCACTTCAGATATTAGCCACAGAAGTGACAGACATACATTACGATCCAGGTTTCATATCATCTGATATTAAATACCTAAATTAAAAGGTTAGTCCCTTCACTGTGCAGAGATATGAACACAAGCATTGGTGAGACAATTTTCAGCTGTAAATTAAATGGCATTGCTCTTGCTCCCCCTTGAAAGAGCCCAGGTTCTAAGAAATCTGGGGAAACTAGTCTAAGATAAACATTCACATTTAGAGTCCAGTATTTGACATATGCCACAATGATTTAAATAAACACCTGCAAGACAGTAATGTATAGGGCACACGAGGACACACTGAAAGCATGCAAGTCTTTGGCAGATGTAAGTTAACTCAAATCCACTGACATCAGGGGAGCTTTGCTGGTTTCAACCTGTCAAAGAACTACAGCAAAGCTAGTTTGATGCCTCTTTCACCTCCTGCAACAGGCAGTCTCCAAGTAAGGGTATATTCAAACAGTAATTAAAAATTAACATTCAAATACAACAAAACAACTAAAGATAAGTTGGTGCTACAGTTGCTGGTATAGCACTTCATTTTGACACCCTCTCTTCACAACCAAATGTGAACAGTGAGGGAATTTTCATAAAATGCATTATTGACTGTGTGCAGACACATATCTCACCAGCCTTACTGAAAGACTAAATTCATTATCTTTCTATTCTCCTAAAAGGAACTACACCATGTTTACATGTTCTAAAAGTACATCAAACAAATTTGTTGGTGTTCTTTTTTTTCTTTTCAATAAAAAAAATTTGGGGGGGCAGTATTTTTAAAATACAGTGTTCCTCTTTCCTTTAAGCTGCAGTTGAGAATTATCAACATCTCCCATAAGACCACATGAAAATGATGAACAGAAATAAAACCAAGCCAAGTCTTCCACCTCTGCCAAGAATTAAACACAGAGCTCTATCAGCAGGAGAGCTTGCCTTAGTAACAAAATCTGTCTCAGTGCATACCTAAAAGGTTTTCTAAGGCCCCAGATTAAACTTTAAAGGCCACTGGAAAAACCTCAAGACAGGGACAGCTCCCACAGGAAAAAAATGCCATAAGAATTCCCAGAAAGAAAGAGGTAATCATTACTTTTAGTAACAGCTATAATAGCAATAGTACCTATTTTTAATGATTCTCCCTCCCTAGAGATCTCAGCATGCTCTGTAAATTATATAAGCACTAATTTAAGGTTCACTTAATGCTGAAACTCAGCCATCTCTGAGACACTGTCTTTCGCAGTTGTGCTATACTAAACTGCATTATAATATGACAAAAATATTAATTTAAAATCACAAGGGAAGTTTGGCTAAACATTTGGAGAGAACACGTGGGCTTAAAACACTCTCCATTGAGAAATGCCATGGAATATTTAACAACCTGGAACGATCAGGATTTCTTGTAAAATAGAAGAAGGCACTTACAGCCACCTCCATTTATCAGATGCATTAAAACAAACTAAGGAGGCAGTTGATCAGTGACTAAGAGGAAAATGCTCATGTACTTTACGGGAATAGCAGCCACCTAAAAGGTATGCAAAAGGTACAGGCACAACTTTCACTGGAAGAAGTTTTATCAGGAGGTGGATGGCTCAGCCCTTTAGCGTTGTTCAGCACCACATTTATGCAAAGTATCATCTGATTTTAAAAAAACAAAGTAGAGAACACATACTTACACTCAGGAATTACCAAGTAAAAATTGAAACTAGAAGTAAACAGAAGAAAAAAAGAATTTTAAAAATCCCGTGTTGCATTTTAAACAGCCTTATGTTCTTCCCAGATCAGAAATTTGAGCCTAACATCTATGTTTAGAAATACTGAATGTTGTCTCTTTGCAACTCCCATCACCCTCTCCCATTCCGCCTCAGCCCCATCCCCAATAAAAAAAGCACCCACACACCTACACCCACCCTTTGGGAAGAATATTTGTTTGGATTCAATTTACACTGTGGCCAGAAGCAAATGACATTTATGCCAGAGCTGACAAGCTAGTATCCCCCCCAAACATGATTAAAAAGATGCTTCATTTATTTTAATAAAAAATAGCTAAAGCAAGCAAGACAGAACTGTATTTTCTTTTTAACCTTCTCTCATAGCTCAGACAGCCTCTGATCACATGAGGTTTGCAAGCCATCTGAACACATTAGCATGCAACTATTTAATAACACTACAGTGATCAAGTGTCTGAAGTTATCTTATAGCCAGTTTAGTGAATGTCTAACACAAAATGAGCTAAATTAACAGTGGAGACACAATGGCTCTATTAGGGAAATAATATTACAGCCATTTCTCTTAATAGTAATCTCCTGTCAAAAAGATGCCTATAGATATTATATAATTGCTTAACACTGAAAATTGGCCACACTGTTGTCATTCCCAGAAGACTTGACTGCAAAATGAATGGACCATGGAGAACTAACAACCCGTTAAAGCTCATAAATAGTCATCTGGAGAAGGAACTGCCTGGAGAAGCAGGGAAAGGAGATTTTTGATCCCCTGCTGCAGGTAAGACAGAAAGTAACACAAGTTCATAAACTTAAGAAAAACAGACGTAACTTGTAGCTTGAGAAGTTCAGTGAGCATTATGAACAGCTTCTTCACCAGAAGAGTGTAGAATGAGAGAGGCAATCCATAAAAATGGTGGACTCTGAGCTGCACCTAGGCCAAACCACAGACGACCTGGTCTAACACTGAAAGCAATCCTAATCCCAGTGGGAGGCTGGATATGATTACCATAAAACATCAACTTCCACTCAACTTTCCCAGGATTTTTGACTTGCTATGTGGACACAACCCAAGCCAAGATCTAAGTGCAATTGGAAATTGTTACAACTGTTCTTATATCACAATAAAGCCTTAGGCATCTCTTAGAAAGATCCAGTAAGACCATAGGCAGATACTTTCATCAACAGCTGCTCTTTTTCCAGAAGATGATTATAATTTTGTCCTTCAAAAATCAGAATTTTAGGTGAAGAATTTTTTTTAGGTGAAGAATTGAGATTCTACCTATCACACACCTTTACTAATATATGAGGGTATTTCAAACATTCAGATTAGAGGGAAAGTCTAGCACAACTCAATTTCTTCCAGAACAGCTAGCACCAGCTTGTAGTTGGTTACAAATACGCAATGAACCTTAGTAGACGAGGAGAGGTCGGTAGAAGAAAACTGCTTTCTTCTTTCTCTATTAGAACCTTTATAGTTTAACTTTGGGGGAAAAAAAAATCTGCTTCAAAAGCCGTTCATGCTTATGAAAGCAATTTTTTGTTCCTTTCTTCTAAATACAATTTTCTGACAAGCTTTTGTAGGTGGAAGAAATATCTATTCAAGGATAAATGACACATACAAACCAACAAAGCCTTCTTGAAGGACTATGCAGCTGAAACCTGTCCACCCACCCCACCACTGATACAGAACATACCACATCTTTTAAAAATGTTTATGCATATGCCAGGTATGCTACGTAAACACACTTTTATCAAATCTCTTGTAGTCACTGTGTAATTTGCTCTGCTGACTAAGCACAGTTTTAATTAGCTAGTGAGAGTCCTAAGAAATGAAGGAAGTGGGTGGTTCTCTTCCAGTTTGCTTGTTTGACTTCTGTTTTTAAACTATGGCCAACCAGAGACATGGTATAAAAAGAATCTTGAAAAAAGGAGCTATGTGTACTATCCAGGGATTGCTCTGGACTCCAAAACTTCCATTCAGCTTTCTACATATATTACATTATTCTTATTTCAATAGTAGGAAAAAAAAAAAAAAACTAAGACGGTATGCTTCCCCAGGTCTTCATGGGTTTTTCAGCTTGCAGGGTTCATTCATCTTGGTTTCTTTCAGATATCATAGAAAGGCCTGCATTGAAAAGGACCACAATGACCATCTAGCTTCAACCCCCCTGCTATGTACAGGGTCACCAACCAATAGACCAGGCTGCCCAGATATAGATCCAGCCTGGACTTGAATGCCTCCAGGGATGGGGCATCCACAACCTCCCTGGGCAACACAGCTTTATAACACAGCTTTCTAGGAATTGTACTTAAGCATGCCCTTCATCAAGATAAAGTTACAATATTAAAAAATATTAAGTGATGACAACACCACCACATTTGCTAATCAACTATCTGAAAGTATCTTCTCACTCAAATATTACTTTTTTTTTTATTAAACTTGCTTATTTCATTAATTTCTTCGAGGAAAGACTGAAAAAAATCCCATACTAGGATTTTTTTTTTTTTTCAAATTGAGTTACCTGCATATCTCAAATCAACTTCCAGATTTCCCTTCAGAAAAGGTGAAATACATCAAAGCATTTGAGCCTTTTTCCAGCTAATGATTAGCCTGTTTATAGAAGAAAGACTATTTCTGTATGCCTACCTGTTATTTGCAAACATCCAGTGTTTTTTCCTATTAGACACTTTTTGCACATCACTTTATTAAAGTTTGACATTGAGATGGCTAATTGACTTTAAATTCTTTGTTACTTTATTCCTTTTCACAAGTTTCTTGGAAAGTTTGATTAGGTATAGCCACCATGTTCCACTCCTATATGTACTGTGCTGTATTTACCTTGATAAAGTTTTCAACTGTGATATTCAGTTGATTCAAATTATCCTGTAATAATGCAGTAAAATTCTAGCTGCCTCATTATTAATGAGACTAATCATATTGCTTGCTATTAAATAATTTTAACTTCAGAATGCTGTTAAAATGCTGAATATAGAAGCAAAAAGATTCCTGAGATCTTTTCAGAAAGACTCTCTGCTTTCTTCCAAAGAACCTTTTTAGAGCTGCCAAGACAACAGATTTTAAACCATCTAGTACATAACCTCTTAGTTCCAAGTTTTGTTTTTTTTTTCCCCTAGTCAATATGTTAGTGTGCTAAGACAAATGCCTTTGAAAAATTCAAGTACACTATAATTATTCTGTCATCTTTATTAGCCCAAGATGTTATCTTGTCAAGAGATGACAGTTTTGTTTGACAGGCCACATTTCCATAAAACCATCTTGACTGACAATAATATGCTCTTTGTCTCTAACCTTTCCTTGATGACATCCAAACTGTTCTGTTCTGCTGCCAAGACTCATGTGACAGTAGCTGTTCTCTTGTGTTTGGGATAGTCTCTTACCATACTTTTAAACAGTGGGATTATGACAGCTATTCTGTACTGTTATAGCGCTTTTCCATTCTGCAAAGCTCTTTAAAATTGAGTTAGAGGCTCAAAGAACTTGCATGTTATTTAATAAATTTATTCTATCCATAATACCACAGGAGGGTTAAAAACCAGAGCAGAAGCAGCTGCTAAACACACCTATCCCTTCTGTATCACTATTTATAATTTCAGTATGAGTTCAGCAATAGATAAAATCATCTCAGGGTGAGGAGGTATTGTTCCTAACCTCAAAATACCACCTTACTATTAAATTCTACTAGCTTTTGCCATTCACCTTCTTTCTTGTATCTTGCTTTAATGCAGGGACAAAGTCTAACTTAAATTAGACACAGAAATTTACTCATGTGAGCTTTATCTTGAAAACACAAAAAAGATACAGTAAATTGTACAACAAAAACAACTACATGCATGGAAGAAATTGAGCTTTCTTGAAAATGAATCAAATGAATATGCAAACAAACTTAGGGAACAGTTTCTTCAATGTTTTTCACTTGACTCACCCTTCAAATGCTGCAGTTTCTTCTTATGTATATAAGATACAGGCCTAGACCTAGACGCTGATCATTTCTTTTAAAATGTAAAAATAGAACTGATGCCTATGAGAAATAGCCAAAGACACATTTAAGAGAAGCAAAAAATAGTTCATCTTAGATAACAACCTCCTTGATGTACTCCCCATTTCCTAGTTCTAAAAGACACACGGCATATGGAGAGTTAAAATACCCTTTCCAACACTAAATAAAATGAAAGGCATACTCTGAGCTGTAGCTCATTAAAAAGAACATCAATGTTAGACAGAGATGGACAAACATAGAGCTGTCCTGATTCTCACTTGATTAGATTCTTGCCTTAGGGTTGGTGACTTTCTACTGCCTAAAGCAAGAGTAGCTTTCTCCATGTTGTTCCCTTGAGGAGTGGGAGGAGATGGTGGAAAAGCATCCACACCTCTCCCAGTATGCTCAGTGCTGTTTGTGTTTAGCTGTGCATATGCCAGGGACATGAAGCATATGGCCTGGGGGCTGGCAGTGTCCCGCTTAGCAGATGTCTTCAATACATTCTGTCATAAAAAGTCTTTTCTGGAGGCTAGTTAGTTGTGTTTTACTAGACAATTCTCCGTGTCTGGTTGATAAAGACTGCCTGATAAAGTTACTTACCTTAACTGAAATACCACCATGTAACGCAATGGTGCAGCTTTTCACATCCAGGAAGAGGAAAACAAAAGACTTTACTACTCTTTGGAATTAAGTCTCCATCTCACAGATAGACTGCATGGAGGCAGACTACTAGCTGTCACATGATGTGATAACTCTTCCAAAAGCAGCTATGCCGCTTTGGTTTTTTGAATTAAGGAATCAGAAAAGAAATACAGTCAGACTTAAAAGACAAAAACTCTACCCTGTACATCATTACTCCAAGCACCTTAAGGTGAATACCTCAGGATGAACGCATTCATGCAAGCATGGCTTGTCAGCATACACATCCTAATGGTGCATCTTGTGAGCTATCCAAAAATCCACTGCAAAATAATCTTGCATCTTTGTCCAGCGAGGGCATCTTGGATTACACCAAGAAAAACAATATCTTTTCAACCAAAGTAAACTAGGATTTCCCTCCTGTTCCTCTGGAGCAATCGGTGCCAGGTTCAGAATCACTTCTTTGTGTCTGCATTATAGAAGAATCTACATTTTAAAAACCTTTATTTTTCAGCAGTTCCACAATACAGTTTTAAGTATCCCAGTGGACAAATCTTCCTATCTCCTTGGGAAGCTACTCAATAGTCTAACAAATTCCACCATCCATTTACGATTCAGCACTCTGCAGATCAAATTTTAATCAGATTAAAAACAAGCGTATAATTCTCCAGACACTTCACAGTAACCTTAATAATTTTTTTTTATCCCCTTCTGAGAAATTAATCACTTGATTTCTCAGACTTTCTCTACTGTGTTACCATTTAAATATAACTTACATGAGTGTAATAAGCACATATGAAAAGAGCCAAATTACCAAAGCTATTTTTTCTTCAGTTGCTGCTTAGTCTTTAGCAACAATTTTATCAGGCCTGATTCAGCAAAAGCACACTGGTGCTGGTGTGTAGGTAGCTTTACTGAA
Organism: Alectoris magna; assembly: GCA_030625065.1. Lineage (NCBI taxonomy): Eukaryota > Metazoa > Chordata > Aves > Galliformes > Phasianidae > Alectoris > Alectoris magna. The sequence goes on from CM060565.1 coordinate 19,179,520, forward strand.
ACTCAGAGAAGGAAAAAGAATGTAATAATAAAGTAATGCCCATCCTTACACTTTCCAAAAAGGGAAAGATGCATGCTTGTGTTAACCTTGATAACACAAGAACAGAAGTGAGGCAGTAGTATAGGATTAGACCATTTTATTTGACAAGGCACCGAACACTGACATCCGAGATCACTTACTAGAGGAGATAGTTACTGTGAATTGTTCTCCTAATTCAGTCCCCAGATGTAGCTTTTTCAATAATCAAACTGCCCACAAAGATCATGCCAGTTTTACAGATGTTTGTAATCTGCAGTTATCCAGGCAAGTATTTCTTAACCCAAACCAGTTCAAGTGCTGGCTTAAGCACTCAAAATACACCGTGATAACCCTAACTAATGGCAAGACAAGTCAGCTGTTGGTCCTGCTACTGCTTGGCCACAGAAGTTAGCCTTTCTGCAGGACTACAAACTTCTGCAAGTACTGTCTTAGGACATAGAGGTCTGAGGTTATTTCCATCTAAACCTTTGCACAAAAAGAGCTGTTCTTTCTGTGTACTTTACGAGTAATATGAACTTGTCACAACAAGATTCTACCGTAAGGCTTTAGCTACCTTTTTTGGGGGTGGGAGGAGAGTGTGGAGAGAGGGGAGTTGTATGGGGTTTTCTTGTCTGTTTGCATGTCTATTACTTATGTATCCAGCTTTCCTTTAAAATACAGGAGAAAAATAGGCGGTGTTAGAAGAATTTAGGGGACAGAGATAAAATGTATAGAAATAGTCCTTTTCATCCTATCTGCTTCATCTCTCTCTTCTACTCTTCAAAATTCAATTATTCTTTTGCTGAAATAGCATCTAAAAAGCTAAACCTAGGCATGATGCAGGTAATTTGATATATATTCACTATAGCTCACATGAATACACCATTCTACTCATATAAAGCTGCAGCTTAGAAGGATTTAAGTTATGCTTCAAAAAAGAAATGTTACTGAGGTCATGTTTCAGAATTTTACAAAAATGTTAAAATATTGAGAAATACTGAAACTGTTTGGTTGGTTTTTTTTTTTTTCCTTTTCTCTACAGTCAGGTTCACCGATCCTCACTGGAAACGATGAATAATGAAAGAGCTTGGCACTTTCTCCTAGAACCTCAAAAAGTTATGCCAAATCAACACAATTGCTTTTTCCAGAAGCAGATCACAAAATTCATGAAAGCAAATTGTTTGTTGCTAAAGACAACTTGTTTGTTGTCAGTGGCACACTTACTAAGTAGGGAAGAAGAATCACTCGAAGCTACTGAAAACAAACTGAAAATAAGTTTCTCAAGATACATGTTTCAAACACGGCACTTTTTTGCTATGGCAGTTACTCACTTTCAAATTTCTGAACAAAATAACTCCACTTGGCTTCAATATTGATGATCTGGTAAACTACCAAATGCACTTAGAGGTGAGTAAGGGCTAGCTTAGTCTGTCAGGAAATAGCAAACATAGCTACTTCATGCTGCTGCACTAGCATAATGACCCGACCAGAGTCAGCTAGTTGGGAGCTCTGCTAGACATACCTTGGACTTTAAGCACTCAAAAGAAGTCATACCATCACTGCTAAAGTTCAAGGTGCTTCTCTGTCAGGCTAACAGGTAAATAAAGAAGCAGTGCATAGGCAACACAAAGTGTTTTGGACATTCTTCTTAAGACGATAAATGTTGAAATTCTGTAGATAAAAAAAAGACAATTTGCTCTCACATTTCTGTGTTTTTTACTTCCCCAGCTAACAACTGAAAAAAGATACCTTTTTGCATCTTATTCCATCAGGAAGTGGGAACAATTGCCTATTTTAGCAGGGAGGAGGGGACCATTGTCTTAGATTTATTCTTTCTACAATTTTTCCACACCTACAACATATTTGTACAATTTCATTTTCTAATCCTGTCACAAAGCACTCATTCTTGTCAACACGGTGACAGTTAATGTGCCCTCCCCAACTTTCAGTTCACATTAACTAAAAGGATCTAGTATAAGATATAAGTAATATGCAATATATATAATACACATACACACACCATTTGGTATGATCTAATGGAAAATAACTGCCAGCAGGGAATGAATAAAACTAATGCACAAAAGTAACCTGAAAATATTGATGGAAATTCTCTAAATGTTCTAAATATCCAGTACAGCAGTATTTTTGGATCAGAGCTATCTTAGTCTATAAATTAAGTAAAGCCAGTAAGCAACCTTAAATTCAGACTCAGAACAGGGAGCAGCTGGAATACAGTAATGCTGATGTGAGATTTGTTTCACATAGGCCTCTTAAACCAAATGATGTTAAATGATTAAATTGTCCTGAGCTAGACTCATATCAGTGATCTCTAATTAAGAAGCGCTATATCCCATGACTAAAACTCCAAGGCAACTGCTTTCATTCTCACTACTCTAATCATCACCATGCTTGGTGCTTCCCATTCTGGAAAATCTCTCTCGCTATTTTCACCGTAAACTTCTAAGATTTTTAGCAGCTCTAACAGTAATGAACAAGGCTACTGATCATTCACAAACATTCTATTTGGCAAACATTTTTGTTGTTTTTCTTCTTGGCCAAAACGCATCAACATGAGTGCATCCATGTGTGCAACTCTCCACATGTACCTGAATTATACATATTACATATAAGGAAATTTCTGTAAAATTGTTTTATTGTTATTCTCTCCTTTTCTGTTTGTTCAAGTAAGAAGCTCACATTTTTGTATGTGGGAATAGGAAATAATCCCATAATTTCACATACTAATCAATTTTGGTTTTCATTATTCATCCACATGCTTAATGTTGCAAGAAACTGGGAAAGACGCTTCTCCTTCTCCATGAAAGGGGAAAACGACCATCTACATTACATGGCTTCACCTTCCCCACACCCCCCAGTACATCTCTCTGAAACATCTATTACAGCAAAGTCTCAGTAATTCAAAATTCCACCCCAAACATGGCATGAATTGAAAGCAGACTGCTGCAACAGGTGGCATTAACTGCAGAATCGGTTCTTCGCAGCATCTAACTGTGCACAGAGTATAGCTGGAAAAAAATATCCAAAAATGCTTACACGATTCACTTAGTATGGAGCTCCATACTGTTCTGCAAAAAAAGCAAAACATACAAACTTCTCAGTGTACACAGCTTTTTAATGAAAAAATATATAAGCTTTCCCCAGCAAGTGCAATGTAGGTTAGGTGCTGATCCATTTGTGCTCTCACAATATGCTCACTTGAGCTGTCAATAAACTACTAACTTCACATAACTTCACATAAAGAACTCTATTTATTACAAAATTGGTAGGTTTAACTACTAACATCAAGCTTGAGCCGCATCTCCATTAATCCTGAAAGACCAGTTTTAAGTTAGACAGTAAGCCTTAGCAACAGCTAGTCTGGAATGCATTGCATTTTTCAGGAAGTTCCTATAGAAGGTAAGTCTAACTGGATTTTTACAAAGTCAAGGCAAAGAAAAAGCACAGAATGACAAAAGAACAAACTCTATTGTCTGTCTGCCACAAATACTACCATGTTCCAGAAGTAAAACAGAGGCACTTGAATCATGCTTAGAGATTGGGATGTCTAAGACCGCATCATGCTTGCCTTTGTTACAAGAAAACAGTTATTACTTCACAACTTTTTGTGGCAGACTATGCACAATGCTACATTTTCTATTGTATTGAAGCAGTTAATTTTGCATTGTATCTACTTCCATTGTGGTGTTTACCTAAAGGGCCTTATTATTAAAGTATCTGAATATTGCTCCACTACCAAATTTTTGGTCACAGTTGGACAGCTGAAGCTTTGACAGATTAAGACAGATTTCTCAAAAAGTGGACACTGAATCAGAAAAGCTTTGTCTTTTCTTAAATTAATTACTTCGCATAAGTGGAAGTGCTCCTTGCTGAAATTTAAGCAACAGTCTTTAAGACATCCTGAACACTACTGGAGACAGACTGGCACTAAAAGAGATCCACAAGATCATGAAAACTGACAATGAAAACTCACACTGCCCCCTCAACCCCCCCAAAACCACCAGATGTTCAGAAACTATGGTGAACCGGTGAACTGCAGAACACTTGCTCTCCCTCTCCCCAGTAGATTTCTGATTCTACTATCTGAATGCTCTTAAAACCATTACCAAAACAATCTCACCTCAGACTTTACCTGCTCTCCAGACTCAGCTAGGCGGCTCAAAGTTAACGCCGCAGCACCATCTAGTGAGTGACAACTGCTTTTAACTACTCTAAGGGGAAAAACGACAACTCAGCAAGCAGGCATGCCATGTCGCAGCTCCAGTGGGTGGCAAAGAATATATGCTAGAGATAAAAATAATGGAAAATGCCTTCAAGTTGCATTTGTGGTGGCTCGTTTCCATAGCTTTTAGAAGTTCTTTGTTATCTGAAATTGGGTATTTTATGTTTAGAAAAAGTCAAGAACTTAGAGCTAACACTCAGTAATTCAGTGCAAATCTAATTTACAGCCCAATAAAGTTTATTTAAATTGCCAAGATTCTACTTCAATGTTTAGAACATGCACTGCTGAGAAAAGATCAATTACTAATCTTGTGGTGACATATGGCAGAAGCAACAGCAAAGGCAGCTTTCTGCTCAAGTGAAGATTTATCTTAAACCTTGAACCTCCTCCTGTAGGACAAATGTATGCAGTTTATAGCTGAGCATATTCATGTTTGTAACATGAACACTGAGTTCCATCAGAATGGTTTTATGCATTCTGGATTATTGAGCTTCACAAACAAAAACCAAAGTCATGATCAAAGTAAACTGATCCCCAATGCAACTATTCTGAGAGAATACTATCTAGCAAAAAAAAAAAAGCCTAATATACCACATAAGAATGACCTCACTACAGGTCATGTTTACATGGTAGAACACAGTGTTACAATAGTACAGTTAGGTATCTTCCAGACCTCAGCTGGCTGTAATTTGTTTTAGGAGAGACTACACATTATTAGGCGATAACTGAGCTCCTCAGAACACACAAGACAGAATATACAAGATGAGATGGATTCTCTGGCATAATTCTGTCCTGGTCAGACATAACATGACCATTACAGAAATTATGTCCTATTAAAAAGGACAGGCAACATGCATACACTAATATTTTCCAATAAATTTCTTGGTAGGGGGACAGAATTGTGAATCTCAGTAAGCAACAGAATCTGTGTATTGTTTTTATCTTATTCCAACACAAATGAAAGTCTATTCAATGAACAAAATCTTTCTGTACTTCATCCTAGAGATACTGTATTTCTTTCCCTGCGATATGAAAACAATTTGTGGGGTGGCAGACAGGACACTTAACTTTAGTTAACACTTTCTAGAATGATCTCTTTAACCTACCAAGACTGCATTGATATCAAGATGTAGGAGAAACAGTAGATATCTTAGAATAAGATAAAAATACCCTGCAGAATGCTGTGGAAATCATGACGAAAGTTCCTTCAAGGCTTAAACAGGCAATTAACAGTTGCAAGAACTGTTACTGATGAAAAGGAAGATTAATTCCACTTCTTCCAATTATCCTTTCCAGTTAGGATCACAATACATCTCCTGTATGCACAGGAAGGACACCATTGTTACCCCGTACTAACCTGGCACCTTTTATCGAGAAAAAAAAGAACCAGAGAATTTGGCTCAAAATTTCCTGTCCCTTTTTCACCAAAAGTTAAGATTCCAGTTCATTCTTAAGTATGAGAATCTGAAGACATTAATGGCATATCATAAATCTGCAGCTGCTGGAGGCCTTTGAGGGAAACAGCATCCCCACTTTTTTTTTCTGAAGTTCCTAACCACAGCAGCTGTATAGCCCGTTTTGAAAGCATTATGAATCATTCCACAGAACCAAAAAACAAGTAGTAAGGATACCACAATTATGTTTTTAGAGAATCATTATTTTAAGCTGTGGTTGTGCATTTATTGCAGCTTGTCTCACCGAAAGCCAATTTGAGCATTTCATACAGGATCTGCAAAAAATCGTACATATCTGTATTCCAATGAATGGAAAAACTAAAGCATACATACCCAGCTTTGGCTGTGTTGAGTTTGTTAAAAAAAAAAAGTCATCTACTGCAATCTGAAGTTGAGGTTTTGCACCTGTTTCACTGCCCACAGCTTGGATTACCACTCCAATTTCTTCCAAAAATTAAAAGTAAAGTTGAGTTATTCCTTCAGCTTTTCTGTCCAGGAGGCAGTTGCAACACTGATTTCAGCTTTCATCTGCACAAATACTGAAGCTTTGCCCATGCAATTGTCTAACTCAAGAATGTTACCAATTCAAAGTCATCACTGTGAAGGCAAATACTGAGAAACACAGCTGCTTTAGCACACAATATAAACAAACACTGCTGAAGGTCTTCATCTTCACACTCACAGTAATCAAGTTCTTTCGGATAGTTTATACCTCATGTGTGAGCACTTTCAGCCCCTTGCCTCTAACCTCACCTGATGTTTTAAGTTATTTTACTGGTTTTATCTGTTGCTTCTAAGAACAGCACAGAATTAGTGGTATATAAAATAGTAATCTCAAAATGTTGATGCACTTCAATATTGAAGTCACGTAGCCAACGGCAAACTTTCTTTTTTAGTTAAATCACACTAAACACACAGGTTTCAAGGAAAACAGATGAGAGGAATAAATTCAACACGCCTGTTTTTCTGCTTCTACTGCTTGCGAGTTGAAGATGTTCTACTCAGCTATAGATAGCTCACCTCATAACTGACTGCTGAGTGAAATAATCATGGAAAGCTTCCATTTTCTTGTCTCTTTAATGAGAACTTTAAAAAAAAACAAACGTTGCACATGCCTACTGCATGCCTTCAGTTGAACTAGCTAACCTGTTTTCAGACTGATTTACCACTAATTCTTAGATCCTGTGAGAAACTAAGGGCAAGTAAAGAACTTAAAGTATAGAACTGAGCAGGCTTAACTTCCTGATTTGACATACATATCTTGAATTCCATATATTCCTACTTAATTGGATTTATTTGTCCAGCTTTATAGCACTGCAATCTTTATTTAGCAAGGAAAATATAAGTTAGAGTGACCAGCACACTGAGAATATAAGAACATGCTAAGAACTTGTGCAAGTTCAAGGAGGTCAACATCCTGTCCTCAGCAATGGCTTGCAGAAAAAAGGTTTAAAGAATAGAATACTAGAAGTAAAGTTTCTTTTGGCTCTTGTCAGCTTTCTAGAAACAGTTAAATTGATGGCATTGACCAGATGCATGTTATCAAGTTAAATAGTCAACCACAGACATGTTCTTCATAAGCTTTTTCATACTTTGTCATAAAAACACACAGAATAATTTTCTACTAAACTTCATTTCACTGTGTGAAAAAGATATCCCCTTCTCTCCTTTTAAATCATCATTTCTTTGTGTGCCTGCTGAGTTGCTGTGTTAGAAATGGTAAGTAATCATTCTCTATACATCTTCTTACCACTCATAATTTTATAAATCTCTGCAAGATTTTTTTCAATAGTCCCTTTCTTGAGACAAAAAGTTCCAGTCCTCTGAAGTTGTTGCATCTTTCTGAACATCCTCAAATCCCATGTATCTTACATAAATGCTATTACCTTTTTCAAGATATGGCAAATAGAGCTCTGCAAAGAGTCATTTAGCCTTCTCTTTCTCTCCCATTAGATTTTTTTTGTTAAAAAAGATAAAAGTATGCAAAACTGTCTCTCTAGCCTGAGCAGTATACAGTGAGAATGAAGTCACTTAAGTTTGTATCAGATTATACCAATTCATGAATGTAAAATCAGTATAAATTTAACCACAGTACACACACACTGTAGGGTGAAATGCTTTAAACTATTTGCGCAAACCTCTCATTTTATAGGTTACACTTGCAATTACAGATAAACTATAAACAAGGGCCTCTAAACCATTAGAGAAAACACTCAACAAAATCAAATATTTAAAATAAAATGGGTTTTATACTCTTCCATTATCATTATGTTGGATACCTGATCACTAAATCATTCCTCCCAGACAGCAGCCCCACTTTTTGTCAAGTCTCAGATGTTTGATCACAGAAATGCCTGTTAAATGGCTTTTAGCAAATGGAACATTGATTTTCACAGCCCCAAGTGGAGACTAAAAAAAGCATAATGTTCTGTCAGCACTGTTTTTATTCCTGTGCCCTCTACCATGCACTTCTTTCGCAAGAATCATGTCAGAATACTGTAGGCAGGCCAGCTTGTTAGTCCACTGGGGTCTGACACAAGAGAACGACAACTAACCTCATAAGAGGATAATCTCAGCGTGAATCAACATACCAATATCATTTCCTAGTGAGTAAATGTGACTAGTAAGAGCAGTACACTTTGCTGGAAGCAGTGAAATAGGGCTGCACATCTAGCCAGCAAAACAAACAAAACCCCACAATTTTAATTTTTCCTTCTTCAAAGGTCTGTGGCCCATTCCTCCCAAGAAGCATAAATCTAGTTACAGCACTTCACTTCTGACAGCTACTAAAGCATGATTCTGCAATGGGGATGTTTCTCTTCAAAACTCTTCCCAACAACCCTTAGCAAAATATGTGCTGCCACTCCATTCCAAGAAATGTAGCCCAACTCATGTACCTCAGTCCTAACCTCCTACAAGCTTCACTTTTACAGCTTAACTTAGTTCTCTGCTGATGCACTTTATATAATCTTGGATGGGTTGACATTTATTCTGAATATTGATTTCTTACTCTCTCAAGTCTTAGACTGTTTTAGATGCAAACAAGTTACTTCTACCTGTGTTTCTAAATATCGACAGTTGATCAGTTTTCATCCCCAAACTACCTCAGAAAAAAAACAGTGCATCCTCCAACTATGTTCCTTACTTGCAGCATTTTTCTGAATTAATTACACCCTGCATAAGGGCTAGGATTGTTGATTTACAATTGATAGTTTAAACCTTGTGATTCTTTTATCTTCTTCCAGCTGAATGACTCAATTTTTCTAAGTAAAGAATTATGAACAATAAATAACCATATTTACAAACTAACAATGAAAATGCCCTAGAAATGAGAGCATTGCTGGAATACTTCTGTAAACACAAACTAGACACTCAAGAATTCACAGAATCCTAAGGATAGCCAATATAACCAAACAACATTCTCAAATATCCACTTTTCTTCATCTGGTTTTATGTTTTACCTATATCTGGAGATATTTCCACAGATAATAGCCAACACTATTCCCATAAAGAACATCCAGAGTACATCTTTGTACATCTTGTTCACTGTCTGACCAGAGTTCTTCCTTTAGTCCCGAGCCTGTAATCAGCACAGTAAGTTTCAAGAATGGGATTCTCAGGCTGGAAAGGAAAACAGCAAGTTCAGGTTCCTGTTGTCCCTAGGACCCATCCCCATGCTGCACTGGTGATCTCCTATGTCGTCTTGAAGGACTTCAGTTCCTCTGAGCTCTTCTTAAAGTAATTCAGGTTACTCTAGACATTGCCATTAATACAACAGATTCTGTTGTATTAATGTGCAGGAAAGTAGAATGTATACAATACTTTTATGTTGCAAGCAGTTTTAATAGGATGTTGGATATGTCACTGCAGTAAATTAATTAATTTGAAATTGCTCCTTTCTTCAAGCATCTGCACCACAACTTATGAGTCACCTCACAAAGTCATTTCAAGGATACTTGAATATATTTAAATCCACACATCTGTGCAGAAGTACAGAAACAACTCCTGTTATTTTCAGTTACAGATTCTAAACCATTAGATTGCTTGTCTTCAAAACTAAGTTGTTCTCCTTGCTTTGTTTAGTAGAATAGAAATCTATTGCCACATTTCCTCAATAATTAAAACATTTTAAAAAGTACGAACACTATGCTTTCACCAAACCTGTACAAAGATTGGCCTGATGTCACAATACTTCTAGTCTCTCTAGAGTAAGCAGGTGTTCATTATACTGTGTTTGTTATGCACTGTCATCTAAAGACAAGACCATGAGCCAATTGGTTAACACTGTTTTTAGTGGAAGCACACCATCTGTACTTCCTGGAAGGTTGCCATACTAGGTGTAGAGCTGAAGCTCCTGGCACAATTCAGAGACATAAGAAATCTATACAAATAACTCATGCCCCTGGGCCTGTAACATTACAGCTCTGGTAAGAATATAATATTCAGGTTTCATTACAACCTATAGGAAATTCCACTGAAAATAACCAGAGTTCTTCCCCTGTGAAATAAGCAGGAGGAAAAAAAGCAACTGATAACAGTAATTCAATAGCAGAGTTAAAACTAGAACCAACACCAAAAGGATTATAACTCCAGAATCTTAAACATACAGCAGTATCTTTCTCATTGTAAGAGTATAAGGAGTGTAAGAGCATCTGGTTAATGAAAGTACCTGATTAAGTACTAATTAGTGTAATAGAAATGGCAAGCAACAAGAAAAACAAGAAAGCAAATAAATGCAAAAATATTAGTGAGTAGGTATGAAATGAGACAATAACAAATAAAAATAACAGAGATGAGAAGCAAGCAGTCATTGACTGACAGGTTGTTAAAAGATAGCCCTGAGGAGGGGGAATACAAAATTAAAAATCATTGTATTATGGAAGCAGGATTGTGATAGCGTATAAAAATATGGAATAATAGAAGGAACTTGAAAGGTTATACAAATATAGAATGCTTTGGGGAGGAGACAAAGGCAGGGTAGGGATAGGGGTGGACAGCTAGGAAATAAACACAGGACACTTGTCCAACTAAGCCCTGTACCTGACCAGTCTAACAATAATAATTCTTATTAAACCTTTTTTGTAACCTCAGCACATTCACAGACAATACCAAGTTAAGTGGGAAAGTTGACCTACTCAAGTGTAGGGATGCCCTGAGGGGATCTGGACAGCCTCCAGGCTGTCTAGATGAGCTACACCCAACTGAATAGCATTCAATGAAGTGCCAAGTGCCACACTTAGGTCAAAACAACCACATGCAGGGTGTCTGGAAAGTTGCCTGGCAAAAAAAAAAAAAAAAAAAGGACAAAGGACTTACAGATGCTACTTAATAGCTAGCTGAATGTGATGCAGCAACATGCCCAGGTCAAGAAGGCCAATTACATCCCAGCTTGCTTCAGAAATACCGTGGCCAGCTGAAACAGGGAAGAGATCACCTCCCTGTATTCATGTCCTGGTTGATGGCACCTTGAATCTGGCATTTTAGGCCCTCACAAGCCTAATAATGGGACTTGATAGGTCAGGCTGATGATTGGATTTGACAATAGGGAAGGGTTTTTCCAACCTAAACAATTCTTAATCTTACGTGCATGCCACAGAGGCCAATTGCCAGCAGCAAGGGACCACAGATTAACAGGTCTGTATACATCCAGGCGGCTGCACCAGAGAGCCCAGAGCACAACAGATCTAAGGGCCAGCAACGCAGAAAGAAACACAAGCCTCAGGGCTCATAGGACTGGTAGCCAGAACCAAGAGTGACAGAGCGCGCACTGCAAGGAGCTAAACAGAAACAAGTGAAGAGAGTAGTTCAGGCAGAGAATTCTGTATACATGTATGTGCCCACATGCATGACTAGCAAGGAACTAAAAGACGTGTATCTGAAAAGGCTCCTGGATCCAAGTAGGTTACCAGGTAAGATACACAGGGTCCATATGCAGGCATTGTGTCACCAACTGGTACCAGTACTTGAGGGGTGCTTTATTTACAACGTGATTAAGGAGCTCAGAAAAAGAAAAATAGGAAAAAAAAAAAACAACCAAAAAAAACCACCACCAACAACAAACTTTCCTCCCTCAATATATTTCCTCTCACCTTCCTTCATTGCAAATTACCCTGCACACACGTTGCGAAGCGTGGAAAAACTCAGAAGGCGCAGACACAGCACTCCACCTGCACCATAAGTCTACCCAGACGCACACACTCGTCACCATAACCGCCACGCCGCAGCACAAACACCCGAACAAACTATGAACCAGCACGCGCTCTCCCTTACAGGAACTGAGAGACACCTCCCTGCAGCACGTGCCTTTATCCCCACCCTCTCCCTCCTCGTCAGCCCCGCCTTGCGCGCATGCGCACCCTCGCTGCCGCACGCCTCTGCCAGCGGGGGCGGAGCGCTCTTGGGCGGGGAGGCCCTGCGCTGCAGACACAAGCAATTACTCTTGACGGAGCGCGTATGCGCAGTGGCCTTTGTAGGGTGATCTGTGAACGTAACGGAACTGAGGTCGGGTGTCTAAACACACGGAGCGTTCTGGTGAAACCTCGTGTAATAAAATAGCAGTGATCCGGGGTTGCGACACGGCTTGGTTTTGCACACAGTGATGGATGTTGAGCCCCAGGGCCTGCTGATGGGTAGCACGCGCCCGGCCTGCTCACGTCACTCCCCCAACATAAACAGCTTTGCCGCTCCCGCCCCCTTCCTCAGGCTGGGCTCCCCCTGCAGCTCCTTGCGCAGTTCTATACGGTGGACTGTGGGTAATGTAGTCCTGCCCCTACGTGACGCCTCGCTCGCCGTAGTGACGGAGGCGGAATGACCTCTGCGAGGCATTGTGGGCCTTGTAGGAACGGGCGCGTGACGAATCGGAGGCGTCGTTTGGGCAGGGCGCTCTCGCGCGGCCGGGAATGGTTCAACCATTATTTCCTACTACGATTCTATTGGTCAGCGGGAGGGTGTGACAGCCTGTCAGCGCCTGCTCTGACCAATCGGTGTGGGCCATGTAGAGAGGAAAGTCGTTTCCTGGCAGCTTGCGTGTGTCGCGTCCAGCGGTCGGCTTTCGCTCGTTAGTGCTGAGAGCTCATTGGTGGTGCCGGAGCGGTGGGTGGGGCGAAAGAGCCGGGCTCGGGGTCCGGCGACGGCGGCGGCGCAGCGGAGGCCGGCGGGATGGGGCGGCGGGTGCGTCTCGCGTTGCTGCTGTGCGTCGCGGTTCTTCGGGCTGCTGGGTTGGCAGCGGCTGGTGAGTGTGGGGCTGCTGTTTCTCTGCGACAGGCTGGGCTGGGCTCCGTACGGCCTCGTTCCAGGGCCCTGCTGCTGGGAGGCGCGTTGGGGCTGTCGGGTGGTCTTTGAGGTGTGGCGGAGCCGGGAGTCCTTGGAGGTTATTGTGGTGGCTGTTTCGGCCTCAGCAGGCGGTGTGGGAGCTAGGCTCCTAGCAGCTGTTTGGCCGCGGGGTGTGGGAGCGTAGTTGGGCCGGACCGGGCCGGGGTAGGCCTTTAGCGGCGTGACTGGTCCTCTGGGGTCACTCAGGAGCTGCTGGGTTAGTGCTTCGCTCGGTCTGGTTCGTTCCAGTAGCACGTTGGGAGTCTGTTCAGTGCAACTGGGTGTATTTCGGTTTAACACAGAATGCTTTTTTCTTCCTAATATGGATCTCTTAGCCAGTGTGCTGATAGTGGTAATGTTGGTGTTACCTGATGAACTTTCTCCCGCAGATAAATACACAGTGCTCCAGGAGCCTACACTGTAATACCTTTTGCTGCTTCTGTTTTGATGCTGCTTGGGTTCATGTGTTTTGTGTTTGTTGCCATTTTACTTCCCTTCATGGGTTTCTGTCTCTACTTCCTTCTTGGCACCAAAGGAGTGAAGGAGAAGAAACATGCAATGCCTTTATGTATGTAGAGTAAGTCTGTGAGAACTCCTTGAAAATGTACAGCTTTATCTAGTACTACTGAGGGTGTGCTTTCAGACTGATGCCTCAAGAAAGGTAACTTAATCTTTTCTCTAGAGGTAAGTTCATCAGTTTGGGATTTATTTTCATATGTGTGGTAGGAATTTAAACTTAAGTTCCACTGTTGGAGCTCAGACTGAATATCAACTGTAGTTATAGAGCTCAGTGCATAATGTTATAAGCTAGCTCAACACTTCCTATGGCATGGAAAAGACACGCACAAGGACTATGAAGCTAGAGAGGAGGTGATGTATCAAGACACTCTGAATGCTGTGTTCTCACTGATATAAAAAATAAAGCTGAGTTAAGATAATTCATGCTAAATGAACTGTCTGTTGTGTATGTGAAAGTTCTGTCAAAATTAGGGGCTGTTTAATGGCACCTCTGTGGCTATGGTAGCATGCAGAATGTGGGTCTTCTGACTGGACTGCTTTTCCACCATCCTATAGCTCAGTTTGTGAATATGAGGTTCTCATAGCTTATATCAACCTCAAAAAAAACTATATTTAGAATCAGTTGGACTAATATAATCAATAAGCCCAAGACAAAACATGGTGCAGTGCCTGACAGTTTGTGTGCTGTTGCCTAACTTAAATTACTCTTGTGACATAAAATTTTTCATTAATATTTTATTTAGGAAAGGATATTAGATTATAACGGGGGGGGGGGAGGGGGGGAACAACAACAACAACCACCTGCCTTGCTCCTACTTACTTTTTTTTCTGAAGGAAAAAAAACTCATAATTACTTCATAGATGTTTTTTCTTTCCTGCAGTAAGTCTGTGTCTAGCAGAATCCATTACATGCCTACCTACTGTGTTAAATGCTTCTTTAAATACTTGATCATTCCCTGATGTCAGGAAACTGTTACCTGGAACCAGAGTGTATTAAAGGGAGGGATTTTAAGACGGTTAAGTAAAAATGGTTCAACTGTTATTTCTGAACTCTGGAAGACACTTTTAATAAGGACTTTTCTTAGTCAGCCAATTAGCTGTATATTTAAATCCTAACTATGCTCATAGTCTGCTCAAAGCAATTTCCTGAAGATTTCTTGCAAGAAAACTCATCTAGAGAAAGGGGTGCTACTGAATTAAAGACATAATGTTAGTACAGATTTTGAAGAAGTTTGAGGTTGTGTCTAGGGAAGAATACTAAGGCATCTATGGGGCATGGGCAGGTGAAAATGGTAGCTGCTTCTGTTCCGGTGAAAGATGGTGGTCAACTGCTCCTTGTAACTGCAGTGGCCTTCTGCTGCTTCTGCTTCATTAAGAGTGTTGGGGATAAATAATCTTATTTGTTTTTGATTGCAGATATTGTTTGATTCTAGATATTTTTCCGTGCTCACAGGATTAAAGAGATAGAAGTTCCTTTGCTCTGCCTGAAGAGAGGAAGCAATTCTTGCTCTGGCTATCCTGTACCTTCTTTGGCTAGCATTAGTGATAGGCAGAGCTTTTTGTGTACAGATATTGTTTTATTAACTGGTAGGACAGATGAGTACAGGTATGTGTTTGTATTTGTTCTCATAAAAGTCAGAGCTTAATGGCTTTCCTTGACCCTCTTGTGGTGTTTGTGTGTGTGTGTGTGGTTGTTTTTTTTTTTTCCTAACTGGAATACATTCCTAAGATTGTTGCCTTATTGAGAGTCTCAATTTCTACAGAGGGGCTGTAAACAGCTAGCAGCAATTACAGGGAGGCTAGAAAAAAGATTTGTATTCAGTGTGAGAGTTGACCTTTATTTTTATCTTGTAGTTACCCTGAAATGAGGGCAATACAAAGATCGTAACTGGGAACAATTTACTTAGGTAATTTGAAGGGATAATTTGAAATTGGTCTTGCTGAAGAGATGCTGCTTAAGGATTTTGCTTAACTCATTGCAAGTTTTTGATGTTCATGTAATAGGAATAGCATCTGTGCTAAACTGGCTCTGGTGGCCATTTCTTTTCTGAATTCAGCAGTTGAAAGTTTCTTATAGAATTACAGTTTGGTTTTTTTTTTTTTTGAGTTGGAAGGGAACTTCAAAGGTCATCTAGTCTAGCTTCCCCAGGGATATCTCCTCGGGGCACCTACAGCTAGATCAGGTGGCTCAGAGTCCCCCATCCAGTCTGACCTTGAATATCTCCAAGGACTGCTTATCCACCACCTCTCTGGGCATCCTGTTCACATGCTTTACTACCCTTTTTGTAAAAAGCCTTTTTCTTATACCCAGTCTAAATCTCCCCTTTTCTCATTTGAAACCATTTCCCCTTGCTCTATCAGAACAGACCTTGCTGGAGAGTCCGTCTTCTTCATTTTATAGCCTTCCTTTAATTACTGAAAGGCCACTACCAGATCTACCGGGAACCTTTTCTTCTCCAGGCTGAGCAGCCCCAGCTCGTTCAGCTTGTCCTCCTAGGGGAGGCGTTCCATCCCTTGGATCGTTTTTGTTGCCCTTCTCTGGATATGCTCCAACAGGTGCAAATTTGATAAGGAGCAGTCATGGGTAATTTTATTTTAAGGTTTCCTTTGTTCCTACAAAATTGGGATAAACAGGGCTTGGGTTCTGTTTCATCATCTGACTAGTCACCAGCACAAAAAGAATGTTAAAAGAAGTAAAAATACCACACATGATCTCTAGGACAGTGGTCAAACTTCTGTTGATTGTGCATGTTAAAAAGGATATCCACACTCAATGTTTAACTTGAAGATGAATATACCTGTATGTCCTACTCTGTTAATACATTATGTACACAAAATAGAAATGAAAAAAAAAAAAGGATGGCAAAGATTAAGTAAATGCTATCTTATTTTTTGCTTTATTAATGGTCCGAGAAATACTTTCTTCTTGCACCACAGAGACATGTCTTGCACCCCCACTGTGTACAAAGTTTAGAGCATACTAAATCTCAATTGTGGCTTTGTTGTGATAGTGTTTGAAACTTGAAAAGTGTAGCAAAAACTGTAAGGGAACCAACTGTTAGTGATCAGTTCGAATGTTTGTCAGAGCTCTGGGAGATTGCCTACAGCTTCCAGTTCCTGAATTTTGCTTTATTTCCCGGAGGTGTATAAGCATTCTAATATTAAAACAAATAATGTTAGTTGTCTGGTAGCAGCAGCTCTTTAGCTTTATAGTTGATTTGTTTTTTAATACAGCAAAACATTGGACCTGCTGGGCTTCTTCAACTAAATGTTGTTCTTATCTGAACTGCACCACCTGATTCCTACTATTCCTACCCCTCCCTTCATACTACTCTCCTGTAAATGGTAATTCTCACAAAACTCATCTAACGCTACAGCTGGGATACTTCTGTGTTTAAATAAGCTAACTGAACGCAGGTTTTTCTACTTGAAGAATAATAAATACATTTATTAAAAACTGATCGTAACTATATATGAAGTAGTAGATAATTAAAGCAGGTGCTTAGCTGTCCTAGAATCCTGGCTGGGCATGAGAACACCCAGCTGTGTCTGTAGTACTGCAGGGTTTGTAAGAAGCTTGTGAATTTCACCAGCTGCCTGTTTTAGGCACAGATCCTTTTGCCTACTCTTTCCTTTCAGTACTTCTTAGTATCTTTCTAATTATTTTAAAAAATAGTAGGATTCATTTTCTTTTTTTTTTTTTTTCCAGAAGCTGTTTATAGAGTTAGGCACCCTTGATAACAGACTCAACTTAAAAAAAAAAAAAAAGCCAACAACAAAGGCTATTACCTTTTCTTTAGGATTTGCATGTGGAAAAACAAATGAAACTATCAGCTTTAATCTCTGAAGCAGGTGCACAAATGTATTGTTTGTGACTTTATTCGGGAGTTGGACCTTGACTAATAAGCTGTTCTTAGGTCAAGCTGTGACCTGCCACTAATACCATCAGAAGTTTTCTCAACTGCTTCTTGGAAGTAGACACTTCTGTGAATAGAGGGTACATATTAGTCGTCAGTTCTCTGGAATTAACATTAATCTATGTTATCTTTAGTTGTGTAATCGGTAATCTCTGCAACCTCATCTGCTTTACCAGGAGCCACAAACAGTTAAACTAGATTTGTTGCTTTAAACCAATCTTGGAACTAATTATTCAGGTACAGGTTTTCAGTAATGAAGCTGGCTCCTTCGGAGAGAATGTTTGTGATGCAACAGAAATGAAAGAGGGTGATTTACTTTCCACGGTGAAGAGGAAACACTTTATGAGCTCTAGCTTGTGTTGGTTGTGCTTGGATAGCATTGCAAACCCCAGAATCTTGGAGTGGGGTGGAATTCTTAGTATGTAGTAGGAGTTAGTGGCATGTTTGCTTAGGTTTTAAGCTTTTTATTTTGATTTAAATTCTGTACTGGAGGGAGGGAAGCCTATAGTATTTTCTTTCATTTACCCTAAATGAGGTGGTGTCAGATGCTGATAACATTGTCAGATCTGATAAGAGTCACATTTCAGCTGTGATAATTTGAGGCTTTTGATTGAGATGAATGGTAATGCAAGTAAAGTTGTCTGAAGTACAATGAGTAGCCCTTTGAATCAGTTACACAGCTCTGCAAAACAGTGATGAAACTGTCATAAAAGTTTTTTAATGATCTGCTCCCTTGTTTTCACCTCCATTCCTTTTGCTTTTTAGTGGATCTCTGCCTAATGACCTTTCTGTCTTCTGCTTCTCTTTCCCATCTTTCTAATCAGTTAACCTATAATAGCCCATTCTGGTGAGAAAGATGGCAGTTAAACAAAGGCTACAGCTCTTAAATAATATCTTAAAGCTCAAGTCATTTCTCACAGTTCTGTAGAGAAACTTGTGCCTGAAGTTTGAATATGCTGGTCATGCTCAAGGATTTATCATTCTTCTATGCAGATTAACATTTAATTATCAGTGGGATGGTGCTAATATCACTTTCTAGTTAATCTTGAAGCTGTTTATACTAAAGCTGATATGGTGACTAAAACCCTTTAACTACTTATTTTCACTTTCTGTGTACTTTTTCAAGCAGTTTAGCTGAACTGGAAGAATTCGGACTATATGTTAATGTAGAGGATTAATGTGAGTTACAGTAATAATAAATGCTGTAGCTTTTCTAATATTGGATACAGTTGTATAGGCATAATTTAAAGATCAGATGTGAGATTTTTTTTTATTCCTCCTGACAGCGCTTGTTGACAAGGTCTATTTTGAAGTGTACTGCTCGCATTACTCAACTTTATACACTCAAGTATTTCAGAACAGTGGTAAAATACGACAAAATCAAAACGAAACTTTAGCTGTTCTTCAAAAATAAAGCATCATGGAGAACATTTGTAATGACTTGTAACCTCTTTTATAGATGAAGAAGGAAATCAAGATGAATCACTGGAGTCAGAGGTGAGAAAAGTTTCTAGTTACTCTGTTTTTTTTTTTTCTTGTGGAGTAAGAACAAGGGTCTGAAATTCAGAACTTTGATACAGTTACTGTTTTTGAGAATTCTGTAGCTCCCGCTGTTTCATTGACTGTTTCTGTATGATGAAAGAATTAATGTTCTGTATCTTGAAGTGTATTCTTTTCATGGAACTAGGAGGGAGTCAGTGAGAGCTAATAGTTAGCTCGATTTGTTTTCTGCTACTCCTCTTTAAGTGTACTATACTAATTGGAACCCAGATAAAAACCATGACAACATATCTTCTAAAATTAATTTTTTTTTCTTTTTTTTTCCAACTTATATTCTTTGGTTTCTAATCTCCTGAATTATGTGGCTGCTTTCTTTCAGGCTTTACCTGCAGAGGACCAGGTAAAGGACCGTTCTACAGGAACTCGAGTGGTAGCAGGTCAGATCTTCCTTGAGTCGGGGAAGTCAGACTCTCAGCCTGAGGACGAAGAGAACTTTCACAGTCAAGAGGAAGAAAAAGAGAATTCTCTGGAGGAGTTGAACTCTCTAGACATGTCTGACTTATTAAATAAGGATTTGGAAGATGCAGAAATACAGAGTCCAGGTAACTCTTACAAGGTTATAAACAAGTGGCAAGGGAAAACACTCTGCATAACTTTGGGATGTAGATGAACACAAATAGTCGTTCTTAACTTATCAGCTAACAAGCATCCTTACTTTTCCAGAATGTAATGGTAATTGGTGTCCTTTTATTTACAAGAAGCTTTTAGTGTGTATTTTTAGATTCATTTAAGTTTTCTTTAAGTCTTATTACTTTATCTTTTTGAAAAGCTTGTACTATGAAATCAACAAAGCACTGAATTTTTCATATAGGGCACAAGTATGTGTGCGTTATTGTATGTGTATACTAACCATAGAAATTGCATCAGTGTTACAGTCTGCTGACTGTGTCTGGAGAGTAGGCTGACAAAGAAGGAACGAACTTTGGTATAAAAAACAAGCTTCCTACAAGTGCCAAAGGGCAACGCCTGAGTTGCTTGTAAACTTCAGTAAATTTTCAAATACAAGTAAAACTTTGTGTCTAATATGCCGAAATTCTTATATTCTGGGTTTTTTGTTTGTTTTTGCTAACAATGAGTTTAATATTATAATTTTTGACTTGCAGTTTGTCGTGAAAGATACTGACGTGGCGCAGTTGAGTACTCTAGACTTTGTATAGCAAAGAATTTTCCGTTTCACTTTGTCCATAGAAATTAAATCTTCAGTTTTGCTAAAAAGAGTAGCTACATGATAATATTGTGTCTATTTTCTCAGCTCCTGGTTTGAATATCAAAAGAAATCAGGAATAATAATGAATAGGGTCTCTATTAATATATTAACTTTTAAGTGTTTTCTGAAATACCTTCTTAATGCAGAACTAGTGTATAATCTGAAAAAAAAAAAAAAATTGAAAAAATCACTAATAATGAATACTGCTATTGAGAGATGAAGTGTTGTAAGGAGAAGTATATTAAAATTTAGTCAGTAGTTTTGTGGCACAAAACAACTAGCTAAACACTTCATTTACTCAGTCTGTTTCAAAATAAGATACTTCCTACATCAGAATTATGTGACTAGACGGCTTGTTCCTGAGTACTGCTTGCATCTAAGATTTTTAAGTATCTGTGTTTAAGTACTGAACATGATTTAAAAACTGTAAGCTTACACATCCTGTGCAGTTCTTTTGAACTTGTTATGAAATAAGTTAGTGATATGGATAGAAGGATTACTATTTGTGTCCATAATGCAATTCTGAAGGGAAAGTGCTTGTTTGCTAGGGGGAAAAAACTGTTAAGGGAAAACTTCACTGGGGAGATCTTTAACTGAGTGGGACAGGAATCTGCCTCAGACATGTCCCATCTCTTGAACGAGGTGTCAGAGACAGGACTGCATTAAGAGAGATTAAAGCTTTTCTAAATATAGTTTCACTCATAGGCATGGTGATGAGATTGCATGAAAAATATTTTTCAGCTTTCCACGTATATTTTGCAGGTCATTGAGCAGAGAAAAATTTCATCTTTGGAATCTAAGGATTAGTGTTATTAATGCTTTTCTTTTGAGAAAGAAGTTGGACTGTTCTTCCAACTTGTGAAGAGAATAAAAGAAAGTAGTATCTTTTGGTTATTTATCATCCTTTTTTGTGTGGCTTTGTTAGTACAGACCTTCATGGGCAGTTTTCCCACCAACTGTAACAATCATTTTATACAGAGCTGTCAATTCCTGCCACATTTCCTTTCCAATTTGTAGGAATCTTACAGTAACTCAATTTATTTGAAATACCTTATAATACTTTTTATAAATCTGTGTTTGGATTTCATGTGGTATAAAGTTTGTTCATAGTTAAGTCTTGTCATGAGCTCTTAGCATGAGGTTGTGCGTTATGCAGTAGCTAACTTGCATCTAAAATGGTTCAAATGCAATTACATCAAGACACATTAAATGCATGTTTGATATCACTTTTCCTTGTGTGTTATTTAACTTGGCTAGCGGCACGTGCCAAGGAATCAAATTAGGAAGAGCAATTTGAGCAAGCAATCTATTTCTGGGGATTTTTCCTATAAATAAAAATAAAGTAGTATGATCGCTTGGCCTTGCAAGTGTAGCCTCTAGAGAGGAGGAAAAAAAACACAAAAACTTTCTCTACAGCCACAAGAAATTGAAACTTTACCTTTAAAAAAAACAGAGTATAGTTGGCATTTTCAATTGCAGGTCTTTGCAAATGTCTTCAAATGAAGCTGAAGACAACTGCTGAATTCAGCATACTGAAACAGAACTTTATAAAAGGTGGACTGAAATAATTTCTTGTTTGAAAAATGAAGATAGTTCATAGAAGATTGACATTACTTAAAAATAGTGCAGTAGTGGAATTGCTAACCTTTGACAGCATTGTGAGTGCATGAAAAATAGCACTCCCAAAAGTAATTTTGAGTGCAGCTTAAGCTGGTGAAGTGAAAATGGTTTTCAGTGTAAGTATTTACTAAAAAAAAAAAAAAGTGCACTCTGTTTTCATAAGTCTTTCCTTAAAGTTGTGTATTCTAAATGCATTTGCTGTAAAAATTAAAAATAGGATACCTGCCATTTCATTTCAAAACTGAAAATAAGATTAATATTTTAGTGTTATTTGGGAAAGTAATTGTTTTTACAGGCTTTTGTAAGTTTGTATCTTTGATTGAAAGTTTGATTAAATGCGATTTTAATTTCACAGAAGTTAATACATAGGAATGCTCTCCTGTGTTGATGTCATAGACAGCTGCTTCTCTTTATTCTATAAATTGAAGTTATTTCTGGGTGTGTATTTTCAGTTTTGACAGCTATTGGAGGCACTGCAGATGGTGAACCTTGCCACTTCCCCTTTTTGTTTATGGAGAAGGAGTATGCAGAGTGTACTGCAGATGGGAGGGAAGATGGCAGGCTTTGGTGCGCAACAACCTATGATTACAAGAAAGATCAAAAGTGGGGCTTCTGTGAAAGTAAGCAAGCTGGTGTCTTTATTTTTGTTCAAAGAATGTTTTCTTAATTCAGTGTTTTCATATCTCTTTATGCTCCTTACTACAAGGTCTAGAAGTCCTGATTGTGTATTAATGTCTATCTCATGTAAGAAGTGAGAAAGGCAAAGTTTTTATGATGGGAAATACTGGGAGGGGTGGGGAGGAATTATAGCGTGAATGCAGTTTTTAAAGCTTTTGGGAAATCTTGCATTGGGGGAACCTATAAAACTCACTGAGAGTTTTATATCACTGAGAGTTTGAAAATCAGCTTGCTGATTTTCTTGTATGCAGGCAAGCTTTTTCTAGAAAACATTGTTCTGAAGGTGGAACCTCTTTTCCATGCACAGCTTGCTTTGAAGCAATGAAAGGAGTTCTTTAACAGTAAGCTCATGAGAGAAATGCTCAACACCTCCTTTACCCAGTAATCACTCAGGGTTGTTTATTGGTCTTCACAAACACTTTCAGCTGTATTTACTCTTAAAACAAGTAGAAATTTTGAGAGAACAATCTTAAGATGTGTAATTGGAGATCTTAATGTTTTGGGTTGTTTTGCTTTTAAAAGCTGAAGAGCAGTCCAATAAGAGGAGGCAGATGCAAGAAGCTGAGGAAATTTATCAGACTGGAATGAAAATCCTTAATGAAAGCACTAAAAAGGCTCAGAAGAAAGAGTAAGTCTACACCCTCCATCCCCACAAGATAATGACTGTGTAGCTGGTCAGTATGGCTTAACAATGAAATAACATAAATTAGATGTCTTGGTGCTTTCGTGCTTAATGGGACTTAGCAACAAGTTAGGCAGTGATGGTACTGAAAATAAATAATTTCTGCGGAGTCAGTGTCTTTGAAGTGCTGACTTAATGCAATGTGGTGCTGCAGTTTTCTAGCTGCGGTCTGAATGTGAGTCCTGCCTGAAAGGAGTTCAGAGTATGATACAAGTAGTTGGTATGTCACTGTTACTAGGTACTTTTCCAGGTGTTTCTTATGGTATGATTTTCATTCAATTTCAAATATTAGATTGGTAAAAGATAATTTCTTGTCCTGCTCTGTTCAGTCTGCAGGGAAATATTAATCTTATTCACAAATTATTAAAGCTCTAATAATCAGCTTTTTGTGAGATAAGGTAATGTTTGTAGAAGAAACAAAAAAAAAAAATAGAAAGAAATGTATTCTTTCTACTGTTTTTACTTTCTACCCTAAAATATAACCAGTTGTTGGTGAAGTAGTTTTCAGTTTACTGTAATAATAGCTAAGTTAATTTAGAACTGCCCGATACTCGTTTTGACAACTTCATCAGGAAGTGGTGACTTTAGGGTACCAACATTATGTGAACATGATTACCATGTTAAATTTCTTGATGGAGTTAAGGCAGCATATTGCTACCTCAGGAAGATGAACCACAGCTAAAGGTTGTTCCATCACACCTTGGCAAAGATAAGGAGAGCTAGTATCTGTTAGCATTTGATTAAATAGTATCAGATTTAAAAACAGTCTCAGCTCTCTTGAACATCTTATGCTTTCTTAGAAGATAAAATATGTTAGGAACCAGGTGTGCCTCAGCTATTTCTTAAAGAAAGGAAATAAAAGCAAGTCTCAGAATAGGAAACAGGAGAAGAAAAATCTTGGCATGTTATCAGAAGTCTGTGACAAATTGAGCTGAGGCGTATTATATATTGGGTTATGCTGTTTGAAGTTACTGTTCTTGAAATTGCTGTGAAATTTCTTTGGAGGATTTCTGTAAGTTCTGAGGCTGGAATAGAAACAGGAGTTTCCAGAGAACCTTGTCACAGTTAGCATGACTGTTTTGTCACATAACTAGTGATGCGTGCAGTTGTCTTGGACCAAATAATTGATGTTTTCATTGAATAATTTTGTACTCGTCAAATCAAAGACTCCAAAGTAGTTTTCAGGCTTCTTTTACTCTGTTATATTCTCTGAGGTTGTTAGAGAAATGGTCCTTGTAGATATCCAGTACATTACTTAAAATTGTTCATATAAAAATGTGAATTTTATAGGTTTAGGAATGGAATCTGTTTTGCTTTGAGGTGACTAAAATTGTTTCCTTTTAAGAGCATATCAATATCTTCTGAAGGCAGCTGACATGAATCATACCAAGGCAATGGAGAAAGTGTCTTATGCGTTGTTGTTTGGGGATTACTTGAAGCAGAACATACAGTCATCTAAAGAGCTATTTGAAAAACTAACAGAAGAAGGTTCTCCTAAAGGACAAATGGTATGTATACTCTTAAATTCTGCGAAAGTTTCTATAGGTTTATTAATTGTTTAGATTCATAGATTGTACTTGTTTTAAATGGGTTTTATAGATTCTTTCATCTAGAATCAGATGAAAACAATGAATGTCATCTGTTACGCAGTTTAAAGAAAGATAGTAGACACGGTGCTGCTTTTATGTTGTTTGAAAACATGATGTAAAACATCTTGTTCAGGTTGTTACCAGGAGCCGCCTGTTCTAGCTGTAGGAATCCCTGCTGATTGCAAGAGAGTTGGTCTAGATGACTTGAAGGGCTCATTTCAACTGAAATGATTCTGTGGTAATTGTTCATTACATTGTAAAATGTGGCTGTTGTCAATTTGAGTGCATCAGCATTTGCGTATACTTATTTTGTTCTCTGTTTCAGAAGCATCAGCTTCTTTTGGAGTAGATCAGTTTCTCTTGATTCTTGGATTTTAAAATCCATGTTCCCTATTTAGTGTTAAAGCTCTGATTTACCTTAGTAAGTGGGAGTATTTTTTTTCTAGAGACATTATCTCAATAATGATCAGAACTTTCATTAGTCTAGAATTCAATACCATCTGCATTGTTTCTCCATGCTTTGAGAATTGTCTAGAATAGTTTATGTACACTATCTTCTATGCTACTAGTTTCTCCACTGAGTCCTACAGCTGTAACAGGTGTTAGAGTAGATACAGTAGCACTTACCTAAACTTAAAAAATAAAAGTAACTTGGAAAAAATGTAGATAAACAGTTCTTTTTACTCTAACTGGTATTGTATCTATGTGCCATATGTGGGTGGAGCAATTTCGACCTTTTGTTTGTTATGTTAGGCTGAATTCTGGTGAGATGTGTTTATGGTGGCTTCTTAAACATCTGAACGACTTAGGAACTTGATATTGTAAAATAAGAAAGGAAGGGCCTGGATAGAGGAAGTACCAATTGAAGGTAGAGAATAGCATATTCTTTTCAGCTTTGAGTTGTTGTATGATTCCTTTATAATTATGTATTCCAGGAATACGTAATCCTGGAATTTCCAAAGGATTTGCTGACTAACTTCATTTTATTTCTAGGCCCTTGGATTTCTCTATGCATCTGGTCTAGGAGTCAATTCTAGTCAAGCTAAGGTAATGTAAAAAAAAATCTGTGTTCTCTTTTTATCTTTGAGGGAGATAAAATATAACCAGTGATATTTTGGTTTTTTTATTAAGGCCCTGGTCTACTACACTTTTGGAGCTTTAGGAGGAAATCTTATAGCTCATATGATCTTGGTAAGTAAAATTTCCCAGTTAAGTTTCTGTATGCGTGCAAGTGGAAAGATGTTTAGATTCTCACCTGTAAGCTTGTCCTTGAGTAATACCTAATATTTATTGAATACACTTAGCCTTTTGAATGGTATCAGTCAGTTGCTTTTCATGTTTTTGGAATGGTCTCATGACCTCCTTTTAGCTTGTTGTCTTGTCAAAACTTGCTCAAGTTATGTGAAAAATGTTTGTAGCCTGGCAGGTAGTAAGTTGTCAAATAATTGCCATCTTTTTGTTTTCTTTTTAGGGTTACCGTTACTGGGCTGGGATAGGAGTCCTACAGAGCTGTGAATCTGCTCTCACTCACTATCGACTTGTAGCGAATCATGGTAAAAGTGCTTGTTACTACAGTAATATTTTTGAACAATATAGAAATACCTAGGAAGTCTCCTCTTGTCAGTGTTAGAAGTGTAAAAATATAATTCCTTGTTCTAAGTTATCAGTTTGGTTCTGAATCATAAGATTTTTTTACCTCTATTTTATAGAAATGTATTTAATTCTTAAACAGTGTGTCAGCAATTTATTCTCTCTGTAAAAAACTGGATCTCTGATGGTTACTTGAAGTTGCAGTATAGTATTTGGATTGAGAAAAGCTGCCTGAAAGTTTTACAAATCTGTTTTCTAGTTGCTAGCGATATTTCATTGACTGGTGGAACAGTGGTTCAGCGGATTCGCTTAGCAGATGAAGTAGAAAATCCAGGAATGGCAAGTGGAATGCTGGAAGAAGACTTGATTCAGTATTACCAGTTTGTAGCGGAGAAAGGAGATGTACAAGCACAGGTGAAAACTTCAGTTCATTTGATGGTTTGCAGGGGTTTTGAGGAATTATATGAAGAATTTTAGAAAGCTAAAGCTCTAATATCTCTGTATTTCTCAGCAATTAGGTTGATTGACATTTCCTGACTATCTTTTATGAGGAGGAGCTTATATTTTAGCATGCTTAAGATAGGACTTAGAGAAAAGCAAATTTCTGTGGGGAAAAATAAATCCAAAATATTATCACTACCATATCTTAGAAAAGATGATATTGGAGTTCACTGGTAACCAATTAGACTAGTTTAAGAGTAGTTTTAGATATTGTAGGGGAAGTCTTGATTAAAAGAACTGGCCTTGTGAGAGAACCTCCATTTCTTACTGCTTTTCTTTTGCATGATTTCTGCATGCTGCCAGCTGGACCTCTTCTATGCGTAACACAGATTAAGGATAGGACACTGCAGGCCAACTGTCACAATTTAACTGTCAGCCATGAGTTAGGAATTGGGTAGAACTGAAATGAACAGTCTGTGTTTTTGTTTTTTTTTTATCTAGGACAGTCACTTCCTATTAGTCTAGGATAGTTTTCCACTTCATCTTAGCATAATATGGAGGAAATAGGATTGTACTGTAGTTATTGAAGCAGATCAGACTTAAGCGTCTTTGTATTCTGTCCTTGTCTATGTAATCTGTGTTTCTAAGAAAGTAAATTTTGTAAGGAAAAGTGATTTATTTGGATTGTACGCTTTATTTTTAGGTTGGTCTTGGACAATTGCACTTGCACGGAGGAAGAGGAGTAGAGCAAAATCATCAGGTAGCCTTTCTGTGTATCTCCAATGTGTATTACAGTTGTAGAGGTGGGGTGAAAATGGTGTAGCTAAGACCACAATAAAGCATAGCTCTTAAGTACCATAAGGCATTTAATGTCTTCAGTAATACTTAATTTTGTGATTAATGCAATTAGCTTTGTACTAATCTTAGAAACGAGAAAGTAAAAATACGAAGATGAATTTTTCCGCTAAGCGTTATCTGAAACTGGCTGAGTTTCTGCATATGTAGTAGGATCTTAATGGTGGACTATGTACACATTAGTAATGATATTCTAGCTCACATGAATTTCAAGGGTAGTGCACTTTAGTAGCCAAAACAATGTGACTAAAGTACTGCAGTTAATAAATCTGTTTAGAAAGTGAAACTTCTGCTGATGTAAACTAGCCTGGCTATTGCTCATAGAGATTAAAATAACTAAACTCTGAAAATATATACTGAAAAACTAGAGAGCTGGGTGTGCTGTTCTCAGGATTACTTCAGACCCTGCTACTGACCACAAATGATATAACAGCAACCACCTTAAAAGTACCTTAAAAATGACTCATCTATAAGGGTTTAAAGAATATATTCAATGGTCAGAATGAGTATATCCAAGCTCTATATAAAACTGAAGTAGAAACTTCCAGAACTTCCTATCTTCCAAGCAGGATTTGGAGATACAGTAGTGAAGCAAGATTGACCTGTATAGCTCGTGTTTAGTAGCGGTTTTTGTTTCTCTGCCTTTTGGAATACACTGAGTGGGGTTGCTGCTCAGTATTGAGATTTTTATATAGAGAGCTCCTTTAAATAAGATGGGATTGATAAGCTTTATGCCCAGAAGAACCTGCAAGCTTGACAATTGCACTTGTGCTATGTTTTGTAAGAGAAGGTACTCAGATCATATGTCAAGGTAATGAAAACACTTGTTTTCCTCTCTACAGCGTGCATTTGAGTACTTCAATCAAGCAGCGAATGCTGGCAACTCACATGCCATGGCCTTCCTAGGAAAGGTAAATGCGAACATTCAAAAATAAGACAATTGACTACTTCAGTAGAATAGTATTTCCTACCTCCTGATTTCAAGTAGTCTCAAACTGGAATGCTGGAAGCTTCAACTTTGCTAGTGTTTTAAGCTGAGAGTAGCAGTCTACTATGTCTTCTGTCTTCTGTTTCCTCTTTCACTTTTGGAAGGTTTGTTTTTAGTGATTATTGCTTGAACTAGACCTTTAACATTAGAAAACGGGCATCTAGATAGTCAGCTATGGTGTGACAAATGTTTGTTGCAGGAAGGAAAAAAAAAGTTCTTAATCTGTATAGGAATCTGCAGCGTCTGAATGAGTTGTCAGGAGGTCTGCATCTACTCTGTATCAAAGCCTGAATCTGTCTGCAGAATGAACCTATATATCAGTTTTCTGAGACTTATTTTCTTCTTAAATTTAAATTGGGCTGACAAGCTGCTATTCATGGTGTAAATGCCTGTCTCCTTAGAAAGGTATTTAGGTCACTTGCCTGAGGTCTAGATTGCTAGCTACCTTTACCCTGTGTGAGGAGCTAAATCCTTATTACTGTAAGGTTAGGCAGCCGTGCCCAGTAGCTCTGGCTTACCTTCTTGAGGTTCTTACTGCAGTGAAGATTACAGAATTCATGAAAAAACAGCATAGTGTTCTAATCAAGGCACCTGACGTAAGAGATTTCAGTTTTCTGCTTTCTGGGCTGTTTGAACACATCTAATAAATGCTTGAATTGAATTAGGCTAGGAACAGGGCCTAGCAACCAATTATTGCTTTCAAGCAGTATTTTACATGCTAGTATAGCTTTATTTCCACTGAGCTCAAAGGACTTTTTTTGGCTGTGTTACTTCACATTGTTTCAGAAGTGAAGGATATTATTTCTCAAGCCTTTTAACTTTATGGATAGTTAATTCTGCATTGGAATCTAAACCCTCTGAATCTGAAGTTATAGCATAGATGCCTGTATTCTGCTTTGGTCGAAGTTCTTTACTTCATAATAAAATAAATAGAATTGTCTAATGCTGCAGTGCTTCACGATCTCCACAGATAATTGACATGAGTAGTTATCAGTAATTATTTTTTTTTCTTTCAGATGTACTCAGAAGGAAGTGATGTTGTACCTCAGAATAATGAAACAGCTCTTCAGTATTTCAAGAAAGCTGCTGACATGGTATGATTATCTGCTTGCTAGAAATGCAGCATCTTCACTATAAAAGTTGAATACCTCAGAAATACTACAAATACCTGCTTGCACACTTAAGTATGTGTACTGCTACTTCTGTCCTAGGCTACCGTTTGAGTAAATCCTGAATGTCAAGGATACTGGAGACTGTTCTGATCCTGGTCCTCTTGACTTGATAATTTACTAAATTAACTAAAGGTTTCTGACATGCCCTATTACCTGCCCTAATACTGAAGGAATACAATTCTACACGCTTCTGTAGCGATGCTGGTGAATAATGCAGGACAACCAGCAGTCTGCCTCAATTTAAGACAGATTCTTAGAGCTTTCCTATCTGTTTTGGGTGTTCCTATAGCATTCAAAATGCTTCAAACTTGTAAAATCTAAAGATGAATAGGTTATTAATGCTCTAGCTTCCTGTCGGTGAGTGTTCTACAACTTGTGCAACATTTTGAGAGTGCACTGTAGACTCTCATAACTAGCATTAAAAGTTTTTTTTTTTCCTGTGGTAATCACCTATGTTGCTATTGAATAAAATTTCCCAGATATGCATTTTCTTAAATAACTATTGCTTAATAGTTTTGTTTTGCATGTTTTCACTTATTTCAGCACTACTTGTTTTTGTGTTGCTAAAGAGGTGCAGAATTGTAAAGATTTAGCTGTAGGCTTGATTTGCTTTACAGGATTTTTATGTATTTGCTTCAGGGTAATCCAGTTGGACAGAGCGGATTAGGAATGGCTTACCTCTATGGAAGAGGTGTTCCAGTGGTAAGTTTTTGATGGCCATCTTTCTGGTTGTAGTGGAAATACTAAGTCATAGCCTGAATTATCAGTGATTGAGCACCTGGTGGGAGTGCAGGACCAACCCAGGGGAGCTCAGATGCAAGCAGTACACCTCAGTGACTGGAAAGGGTGGAGCCAGGACCCACCCCTTCCCAGACCTCATTTAAGGGTTGGCAGCAGAGGTGAAGGTATCTCTTGCTGGAGATCCCTGCCTACGTGAGGCCTTCCAAAGGAAAGCAGCTCTTTTCCTTCATTTCTGTATCTGTGGCTGCTGCATTTGGGTTCGTTCCCATTTCCTGTAGCCAAAGACTTTGCCACCCTATTATCATCCCATTATAGCATCACATAGCTGGTTGTGCTGATTTTGTAACTTCTTGTTTTCTACAAGCTCTTTCTCTGGATGGAAGTACTGTAGAACCCTAACTTGTGAAGAATTATTTTGCTCTGAAAGTTTCATGGAGAAACTTGTAATGTAAGAGTAATAGTAATTCACTGAGGGGATAACAACTATTAAACATGTTAAAAGAAACTCAGAACAAGTTTGAAAATATTGCTAAAACTGTTAGAAAAGTGGGGCAAAGTGAAATCTTAGCTGGAGTTTTAAACTTAGCTTTAATTTTCTTGTGAAGCAAAGCAAGCCTTAACTGCCCCCAATTTTGTTTCTTGTGGGAGTGGAGGAACACTTTGAGACTTACAATTAGTTTGTTGGCCTCATTGCATTTCTGATGCAGAGGTCTCTTTTCTGTCAAATGTTTTATTTTTAGTTATATAAACAGATATTAAAAAAGTTGAGGTTTTCCACGTTGAGGAAACAAGTTGCTTGCTTTTGAAACAGCACCAAGCATCTGATGTGCTATAACTATTTGTGGCAGTGTTATGTGTGGATGCTGGCTTTCATTTGACCTCTAGAGGTTCCTTCCAACTTGAGCCATTCTATGTGATTCTGTAAGCTATATGGTCCAACCCATGTGCTGCAGTAGGGCTTTATAGAGCAAGTTTCTGGGGATCATCTACAGCCAGCCATCTTTCAGATATCTCCGATGAAGGAGACACCACAGTCTCTCTTGGCAGCCTGTTCAATTGTCAGTCAGAATATATCTTCTATGGCTTATTTTTACATCTTAAGCCTGTAGCTGTTTCAGTTTACACACATTCTCTATTTAAATTGTGCTATATTGCAAGGCTGTAATGACTGGACCCAATCTTCTTGCAGAACTATGAGCTAGCTCTGAAGTATTTCCAGAAGGCTGCAGAACAGGGATGGGTTGATGGACAACTTCAGCTGGGTTCCATGTATTACAGTAAGTGGCATCAAAATGGTTTGCAAGGTATAAACAACTGTTTTTTCAGTATCTGCTCACTAGGTGGCATTAAAGGTGTGGATATACTGCATGCATACTACAGTGTTACTGGACTGCATTTATATTTTGTCTTTTTCCCCTCACGTTTTTGTAAAACCTTTCTATAATGTTTTTTAGAGATTATGTACTGTATTTCATACAACTTTGCCTGTTATGAGGAATGAATAGCATTGACTTAATATTTCTTTTAGATGGTATTGGAGTCAAGAGAGACTATAAACAAGCTTTGAAATATTTTAATTTGGCCTCCCAGGGTGGCCATATTCTGGCTTTTTATAATCTGGCTCAGATGCATGCTACTGGCACTGGAGTGATGCGTTCTTGCCATACTGCTGTTGAGGTAAGGTTATCCATTTATAATGCAAGTCAAATAATGTTAACTTGCAGATGATTGGATATAACCATGTCAGCTTACATAAGATATGTCATAGTTAAAAATCCATTGGTGACTGCAGAGCCAAGACTATCGTAAGGAAGTACCCCCTACCCTCCCAATTATTGAGCTGTTTTGTATCTCATGAGAAGAACCTTTAATTTTTATGTTGTTCTGGTGTGACAGTTTTCTTAGCTTTGAAGAAAATCAGATGAACATAACACAAAGCAAACATGAGTATTTAAGTACTGTTTTTTTTTTTCATTTAGACATAGTTTCAAGTGTATAATTTAAGCTGAGAAATAGAAAATTTTTTGAAAGCTGTTGTTCAGTATATTTCTGAGTAAGCATCTGAATCCTGGTGTGTATTTACTTAGGAGTCTATATAATCTATATCTTAAAGTAAGGCTGTCTTAAGCAGTGAATTTATCGACTGAGCTTTTCCTGTGGAAATGCAAATGCTTTTAAAAAAGTGTTTGAATGTACAAGATTTACCTCCTGCAAAGTGCAAATTTCTGAAGTTCCTCACAGTCTTCTCCCTCTTCTGTATTCCTCTGCAGTTGTTTAAGAATGTTTGTGAACGAGGACGCTGGTCTGAAAGACTTATGACTGCATACAACAGCTATAAAGATGGCGATTCAAATTCTGCTGTTGTTCAGTATCTTCTTTTGGCAGAACAAGGTTATGAAGTTGCACAAAGCAATGCTGCTTTCATACTTGATCAAAGTAAGGACTCCAGCTTGTACTCAGGGTTTTTTGAGCTGACATGTAATAGTCCTGTTAGTAGAACTTCAGAATGCTTGAAGATCTATCTTGTTCAGTTAGCACTTCAGAGGAACTTTTGTTACCTTCTCTTCACACTGGAAAACTGTCAGTCTTTTCACCTCTATAACTTTCTCACCTTCAAGTTATAAAACACTTAAAATTGGACTTCTGGGATTTAAGAAGAGGATAGTGAGTGATGTTTTCCAATGGGGCTTTAGTTACTTATCTTTACAGAAGCTAAAGCTGATGTAGCAGTGGTGTCAGTTGTGGCTGGGACCTAGCATCTTTCCCTGGGTTTAAAATTCCAACTGTTACATCTAAATCTACGTATCTTAGTGTAAGACTGTTATATACACTTCATACTGAAAATCTTAAACTGTTAGGCTGTAGGGTAGTGTGTCTGAAACTGTATTCATGCTATAAGTTAAAAAAAAAAATTGAGACTTTTGAGGTAAAACCATACAGTTTGTTCATAACTTATGTGGGTGGAAATGTAGAAAGGAGTATAAAAATGTATTTCTTACTGATTTCAGATCTGCTGAGTCATGTTTGGGCAATACCACACTTAAATTTTAAATCCTTTTTTGTATACCGCATATAAGCCTTTGCGGGCAGCTATCTTATTTGTGTGTATACCAGGTTCCCACTTAACTGAATTAATTTCTTCTCTAGAAGAAGCTAGCATAGTAGGAGAAAATGAAACATATCCTCGAGCATTGCTTCACTGGAATAGAGCAGCTTCTCAAGGTATGTTTGTACTCTACGATTCTAGTTACATATTTTTTTTTAGATAAGCCACTGATGTCTGATTCCCTTCTGTTTTTTCTTTATGAAACAAATAAAGGGAGAAGAGCTTATGTTTTGATCAATGTTAGTTGTATTCCACATGAGCTTGTGGTTGTTCTTTATTCCACTGGTAGCCTAAAGTTATTGCAATATGCCTGCAGTCATGAAGCATTCTCAAGTCCTGGAAAGTAAAATAAATAAATAAAATAATAAAATAAATGTAGAGTGCATTTCTCTTGCCATTCCACGTGAAATTATAAGGCAGTATTAAACATTATAAGAAATACATATTTACTTGAATATTTTAATTGATCCACTTTTTAATGTAGATACAAAATATGCTTGAGGATTTTGGTACTTGTCATCATTTATAAGAAATGTAGTTTCTTACTGAAAGCAAGAAAAACCCAGTGATCAAGAATGAAGCCTTATTGTTCTACCAAAGTGGATTTTAAACTCTAATACCTGTGGTCCTATAGTAAAATACACAAATCTAAATGTAGTAATCATATATATCAGTGTGAGTTCTCTAGCCTTCACACAGGTTCATCTACATAAATGACAGTCTATCAGCTTTTTACTTTAGTAAGGTATCATTTAAATGAAGCCTAAGATTTTGTCTGAAAATATTTAGACTGTGTTCTCTTGTACTAGAAATATTCAGTTACTAAGTGATGACCAGAGACTTCAGTTTAAGTTTTCATTGTCTCTGTTTTAAAAACAATTCTGTAGTCCTTAATGACCATATAACAAACGAAAAGCTTTTTTCCTTAAGTGACTATGGCGATTACATCGCTTTTTGATTTATACCCATAACAGGAATGTTGGTAGGATTACTGGGAGAAGTACTTCCTGAAAATAGAAGTCTGTTTGGCTTGGGTTTAGACAATCCAAGTATTCCTTTTAAAAAATAAATCTGTTGTGAGAGAGGCAGGAAAGAGAAACCATTATTACTTCATACAGTTTGTATAAAGCCCATAGTAAAGCTTCATATGAAATTGAAAGTCTTACTTTGACTAGATGTTTTCTCTTTTATTATGTTCTTTTTGTTTCTTTGTAGGATATACAGTTGCAAGAATTAAACTTGGAGATTACCATTTCTATGGATTTGGTACTGATGTTGATTATGAAACAGCATTTATTCACTATCGACTGGCATCAGAGCAACAGCACAGTGCCCAAGCAATGTTTAATCTTGGCTACATGCATGAGAAGGGATTGGGCATCAAGCAGGTGAGTGAGATGTAAGCTGATAGGCAGATTCATTACAGTACATTTACAAATATTAAAATCCCTAATCATACTGGATGTTGTCTACTACATAGCCAGTTAGCTGGAATTTGCATGCCTCAATACCGTCTCCCTTAACAATTACAGAAGTATATCCACTTCATGATTCTCTATATGAAGAAATGAGCTATAGGCAGGGAAAAAAATTGCCCATAATTGTGAAGTTTGGTGAAAGGGTAACTCATATTAGTGTCCACTTTTGTAAAGCATTCAAGACCTCAAAATACAGTGAAACAAATCCAAATCAATTCCAGATTCAGACTATTCCTGCATAAGATTGTTTCTGCTTATAGTTTGGTGCTTGAAAGTATATAGAGCTCTTCTTTTCAAAATGGTGTGATATTGAAAAGAAATGAACTGATGTTTCAGAGGATGTGAACAATGTGGTTGTTAGATTTGGCTTTTCAAATTAGGCTAGACTGCAGTTTGTGTTAATAAATACTGAAAGAAGACGCGTTTGGTTCCTGTAGGAAATGTATAAAATCTTAGAATATTTTGAATTGGAAGGGACCATTAAAAAAATCATCTAGACCAACTTCTCTGCAGTGAGCGCATCAGGCTATGTCTAGGGGCAGGGCTTACACTGCATCTCTGTGCAACCTGTTCCAGTGTATTTTAAAAACAAACAAACAAAAAAAACCCTTCATCCTTACATCCAGTCTGAATCTCCTCTCTTTTAGTTTGAAACCTTTTATCCTTACCCTATAACAAGAGACCCTGCTAAGGAGTTTGTCCCCTTCTTTCTTCTAGCCCTCTGTTAGATAATGAAAGGCCACTATCACGTCACCCTGAAGCCTTCTCTTCTCCAGGCTGAACAGCCCCCAAATCAGCTAAAATGTACAGAATCCTTTACATACTCTAATGTGTGTCAGAATAATGAAATTTGTATTTGCATGCTAATTTTGAGCAACCTACCTTACCTTAATTGAGACAGCTAATACAAATATGGAAAATGAGCACTGAGAATGTCTAGATAAGGAAATATAGTGTATAAAATCAGTCTTGGGGATTCTGGATATTTAGACTCTCTTTGCTTGCTATGTCCTAAAAGTTTAGACCCGTAAGGTGAGAGAGAATGGAGGTTAGGGTTGACAAAAAAGACTGGAACGGGATTGGATAGTCTAAGAAAAGACTGAATTTTGAGTGGGGAAATATTTTGCTTTCCTTTCTTAGAGGGGAAACTACTGAATTTTGAATGTGTCTTCAAATAACTGTCAACTGAAGTCATGATGTTAGCATATGTTGTCTGCCATTGAAGTCTGTTCTTTCACTGGAGGCCTGTAGATGGGTCCTATATTGACTTTTAGCATTGCAATATCTAACAAATTGGGAATTTTCGCTATTGAATGAAGTGTTGTATACTTCTATTCTCTCTCTACCTATATTCATTCCACTAAGATTGCAATCTATTTAGAGCTGGGGAAAATGATCTAATAGGACATCCTGCACAACTTCTGGTCGTTGTTGATTCAAGATAGTCCTGAATAAATATGATATCTCTTCCAAACAGCTTATGCATTATTCACCATTTACTTACTGATTAAATAGTATTTCTTGCAAATAGGATTCTGTATCGTACTTGCTATGTATAGATAGTTTTCAGATTCATTCTAGTTCAAAGCCAATTATTAAGCCCCTTCAGAAATTTCATACATGTATCAGTGAAAAAATGAATAGCAGTATATTGTCCAATTTGAGTCTGCATGCCAGAATGAAAACTATATTCTTACTTTTAACAGCATCAATTTCTCTCAAATTAACTTCTTCATGGTGCTTTCTAGGATTTGGCATGATTTTAGTGCTTTACTTGTATTAAGACTCTTGAGCATTTGCAGTTCTTTCTCATTGATCCAGTGAGAGTGAAGAATGTATAAATACAACAAATTACTTTATAATTAGAAATAAAAATAATACACGATTAGGATCCTTTGTATGCTTATTTCCTTTGTACTGTACTAGTATAAGGAAACAAGGAAATTCACACAAAGACTTCCCAGGCTAAGAGTACTCAAGATGTTTTGGAGTTCACGGGTACATTGAAAAATCAATTTATTTCCATTTGTATCATAAAACTAAGTTTTTCTGTGTTAACGAGTAGAAAGCAGTTGAGGGAGAGCTAAGGTATTTAGCTACGTGTCTCCTCTGTTCATTCTACAATCACCTTGTTCCAGCTCTCTCAGTAGAGAAAGCTAATTTAAGCTTCTCTAAAATTGACTGGCTGTTGGTCTTCATGCTTTTGCCACGCTGCTTTCACTAATGCATGTCGGTTTATGATAAAAAATAGAATCTAATTTGGGAGTGTGTTCAGAAATGGTTAGAAGTTGCAGGCATTCTGCAGGAGGCATGCTGTACTATAGGTGGGAGGAATTGTTGCTATGTACTCCTACATGGCTTCTGTTTTCTTATTTCAATTCCAGCATCAATTATACTAGCTCTGTCCTTGGATGTAACCTTTTGGTTGCTTGTGTTTTCAAAGATGACCATCCCTCAGAAAAAAAGGAGAGGGTTTTACTTCAATGGTTTTTGTTTAACTCAACCAAGAAGAAAACATTTTCAAATGTCAGCATATATTTTCTTATAGAAAAAGCTCTAGATCTTTCTGGTAACTTTTTGAGGAGTTCTTCAGAAGTGAGTTTTGTATCTTTTTAATTGTAGGATATTCATCTTGCAAAACGATTCTATGATATGGCTGCTGAAGCAAGCC
Source organism: Alectoris magna (assembly GCA_030625065.1). Taxonomy (NCBI): domain Eukaryota; kingdom Metazoa; phylum Chordata; class Aves; order Galliformes; family Phasianidae; genus Alectoris; species Alectoris magna. Next base: position 19,217,357 of record CM060565.1, read on the forward strand.
CGGATGCCCAGGTTCCAGTTTTCCTAGCTCTTTGCAAGCTTGGAGTGATATACTCTGTGCAGTATATACGAGAAATCAATGTAAGTAGAATTAAAAAGGAAATGTTTACAACTTTATCTTGTTTTAAAATAACAGATATCTTATTTGAGCAGAAATCTCATGTGAGCCTTAAAGTAAATGTTTCTTTTTCGGTGTTGTCTTTTAAAGTTGTAGTAGCTGTGATTCTTACTTATCTGTGCAATTGCTGGAAACTGAGATGAGCCTAGATAGTGCTCTTCAGTGCTCTTCTTCCCTTGAAGAGAATATCCCAAACCTATTTGACTGCTCCTAGCCAGGCATCTGATGTTAAAACTGACAAACTGTTACAATGACTGCTTAGGAGAAAAGAAATGAAGAAGTGTTTTTTTTGTAGCCCTAATTCTTATGCTGTTTTATATTCAGTTGTAACAATCCCACTTTCATCATGTTTGCTTATATTTGGCAGTTTAGTTATCTATCATACAGTGTTTCTGCTTTATGATGAAAGTGAAAAAAATACTTGGAATTTAAGTGATTTTTCTCCATATAGTATCTGAAATATTCTTCAGTATTCTGACATCTTACTGTCATTTGGATTAGTTGATAAATTCAAATGGTAGGAGAGCTATTTCCTCTTAAAGCAAACTTGATTTCAGGCAGTTCAGGTAAGACTGATGGAAATTAATAGTCTGAAATTTTCAAGAGCGCACCATTGAAACTTTTAAAATCAATTGAGCAAATAATCAGTGCTCACAGAAGCTACTATGCACAACAGTGGTATTCAGAGTTTTAGGTCTACTGTCAGTAGGTTTATTAACAATGACTGTAGTACAAGCAGCGTCACTGTAGGAAAACATGGTTGTGTTGGCTACAGCTTATGCAAATTGTAGTCTGATAAAAAGACAGTTCACAAAACTAGAGGCTAAGTATTTTGGCTGATTGCTTCCCTGTAAGTTATCTACATCAGTCTCGGTATCATATCACGTAATTATCCTTGAACTTAGTGTTCCATTGTTCATGCTAGTCTGTGGATGCTTCCCTGTTTAGCTGGGCCGATGAGTTCATTTCCTCTTTGTGTGTAGTATTTGCCCCCCCTTTCTTCAAGATAACTAATGTAAGAACAGGGTACGTAACAAATCATTTGTACTTGTTGTGTGTGTGAAAACCACAAAGTTCTGTATCAGGAACAGTGTCTTTAGAATAGCTCCTTCTGCAGAACATTGCTTTTATTGGCATTTAACTCCTGGAAATTGAGGATGTTATTGTAACTATTATTTTTCACCCTCAGAAATAATAGAGGGGAAGAGTAGCAGTCCTGAAACTTCAGTAACTTGTACATTGAAAATATTAGAAGTCAAATATAAAATTAAAGTACCTTCCTGTTCTTGTTCTCTGACATGATAATATGGACTTCTTCCTTAGTTAAGGGAAGTGTTCTCACATATTGATATGGACCAGCTGCTGGGGCCTGAGTGGGACCTTTACCTTATGACCATCATCACCTTGCTTCTGGGAACAATTATAGCTTATAGACAAAGGCAACATCAGGCAATTCCTAGACCAGCAGGACTACGACCAGCTGTGCCTCAACAAGAACCACCACCTCCAGAGCATCAACCACCGCAATAGCAACAAGAGCCTCAGTAAAAGAACTGGATTTTTCCAAAAAGAACAACTTCCTTTGTGATTTAGGACTTCAGATTAATGGTCCCTTCCATGAAAGAGGCACAAAGAAGCTTATAAGGAATAAAGTATGAAAGCTGCTTAGAATGATGCCTTTTTTCAGGGATAAGAAAATTCTTCTGAAACTGATTTGAATGTTATTTCAGTGCCAATGGAATAACACTATGGCTTTTTTTCATGGAAACACAAAAGTGTGCTACTACAAAAAATGTTGCCTGCTGTATCTAGTTCCTCTTTATTCAGAGTCCTTTTCATCTTAGAGAGAGAGAGAAGGCTAGCATTAGAAGGTTTTTTTGCCTGCCTGGTAGCAGCTGCCATATAAAAATGAGTTTATGGCCAATTTCAGTCCAAAAAGTTGAACTGTATTTGAAGTCCAAAACAGCTGGAGCTCCATGAATTCGTATTCTGATCTCCACCCCAAGTATTTCTACAATCCTTATTTGATTTATTTCTTACACTTTGGTCTTTTATGCTGTCTTGAATGGTTTAATCTGGATTATTTATAAATTCTGTAAAACTAAGCCAGCAAACATGTCGCTGCATTTGTACTTTGTTTTGAGTATTTTTTTTCTCGTTACCCTTAAAGTAGACAGTTGTCAACAGTTAGTATGTACCCCAGGAGGGAGAGTTGGAGTGGATAGCGTTTGTAAAGCTAATTAGTTGAAAACTATGCAGGCAATGCCCAGATCTCACATCCTTCTTCAAAGTTTTTTGGAACATCTTAACTCGCAATCCTTAGCGATGTAAGGAGAAGTTGGTAGTGTCTCTAAATAATGTAACCTTGCTGTTGCAGAGTGACTGAGTCTATTTACTTTGCAGAAAGCACCAGTATTAGTGTGGACACTGAAGAAAGAACAGAGTTGAAATGTTCTTTGAGTTAGCCTACAACTTTTTGGTTTTAAGTAGAGGAAGCCTGGTGTTTAATTTTTAACAATACTGCATGTTATCTGCACTGCAGGAAGATTTCTCACAGGCAAAATGTAGTATCTTATGTGCATCTGTTTAATGCATCTGCAACAAAAGATGGAAGGGCCCCAAAGACATGTACTTTCTACAGAAAGGTGTAGACTGAAGCTGGTGATGCTACAAGTTTAGTTAACTGATTAAAAAATCCTGTGTTAAATCACAGCTGTGGCCTACCCTTTTTGTACCTGACATACACGAGAAGGTCAGAATAATGTTTCTGCGTAGCTATACTACTTGAGGATCCCCTGTAACAAAAATCTGAAGACAGCTGATGCTATTGGCTCTTGATACTACCAAGTTAGTGTGAAGGCCCTTTTCTGAGTGTAGAGAGTATGTATGACCTGTGGGCATATGTTTTTAGACTGCAAGAAGTTAGTGACAGTTTGTCATTGAACTGCAATTTCAGGGTATGAGCTGGGAAACAATATCTTAGATGTAACAAATACAGATGTTTGTGCTCTTGGCAAGTGCTGGCTAAAACCTGAAGATGCTGTCTTAAAGCAGAATGAAATATAAATGACAAGGCTTTAGCTTCTCTCTGACAAAATCTGCTTCATTCAAAGGGGTGAGAGCTTCTTTTCATACACTTCAGTGCATTGGCAGCAGCCTATCAATAGACTTTGATCTGTTTTTATACTTAAATGCAATTGTTGCGTAATATATCTAGTTTGGGAGAGAGGGAAATAAATATGCTGTGAACTGAAATGTCATGGATGACTTAGTTTTAAAATATGGGTAGAGCTTCTCAGTACTTCAGAATGCTTTTTCTGGTTATGTGGAGACAAATCCATCATTATAGTTTGGTGGAAGGTTGCAGCATGTGATAGAGGAATGTTTTTGTTTCAGTCTTTATCATCATTATCAGTTGGAACAGTATTGAACAGAAATGTAGAGTCTGGAATGTACAACACTCCCCAGTTGCATTTCTAAGGTACCTGTGACTTCTGAGCACTTCCTCTGAAGTATTTTTTGCCTCTGTCACCTGGTAGTTCTTTTCTAGCGCAGCATGAATAAATTAAAGATTACATGGAAAATGTTTTCCAGTTAACTATCACTGATTCATTGGTCTCTTAGGATGTTTAATAATTTTGTTACTGCTTTATTGAAGTGTTCTTGTTGTTTTTATCTGCTAGAACTAAATTCTGAAAGCTCTGTTTGCATGAGACTCTCATCATTGTTGCTATGTGACAGTCTTACAGCTAGCTTTTCACTGAACTGATGCATTTTTACAAATTAAGAAATCAGCAGAAGAAAATGGCTGAAGATCAGCGAATTATTCCATTTTAAAGAACTGCTTTTTGAAGAAGCAATAAGGAAGTCTTTCTGCTTTTTTTCCCCACTTTCTACCAAATTGCTACCACTAACTTTTTTCAGATGACATTCATTTGAGTGAAGTGGTAGTAGTAAAAAAGGTACTTACCATGAGTAATAGCAAGTTAACTCAGGGATTAAAGAAATGAACACATTTTCTAAACCATTTGTCATACAACATCACTTCAGCTTCTGTGACAATCCCTTGCTACTCTACTCTGAAACTTGCATTTTGAGAGAAATATGTTTAACTCTTACTAGCAATACATTTCTTGTGTGCTTGGTTTATCAAACTGCTTTTATTCCTAAAGGAATTGGGTTGCTCAGTTGTTTGCAGTGAAGTGCTCTTCCCTATTCATAGTAGATTGTCCCATAGCTTGTATGCAGAATTATTTTAGAAGGGATACTTAGTTTTAAGAGAAGTGGTTTTACTTATCTGAAGTGTTCTTTGAATGGAAACACTGTATTCTTTGTAGCTACTTAGGCCAGAGCATGCCTATTTGACCTTCCCAGACACCTGCTCTTTTCTCCTTGCAGGGGAAATAACTATAGAGAGGAGCAACTGTTGTCAGTGGGAGTTCTGTATGCAAGAAAACAGTGGAAAGATGTGGTAGAAAATACTTTTCTACACCTGCATCATTAATTAAACACATCAGCTGTTCTTGCAGTCTGAAAATAACATGAAACTGTTGAGGAAACTGAAGTTCTAGTTCTTTCCTTTGAGATTTGCCCCAGAGCTTAATCTATCAAAATGTTTTTCCTTGCTTTGTATGTCTGTTGTAGGAGAATCTAAGTGCAGGTAAGGCCTTTGATGTAAATATCCCAGTGAGACTCCTGAAGCAAACTTTATTTACTTTTTAGTCATCTTCCATGAAACATCAGCTGCTCTTATTAAACTTAAAAGTAAAAAAATAAATGAAGAACTATCAACTATTCTTCTTGGAGAAGAGCATTAAATTGTGGGTTGTGAAAGGACTTTTAAGACTATGCATTATCTAGTTTCCACCTACTTTATGTTAGTTTTGGCCTATAAGGATTATATTACAGGGGGTCGCAGTCACCTTTGCAAGTTGCTTTATTTTTAGATAGGCAACAATAAACTGAAATTTTATTTTTGTTTCAGAGAATATTAAACTAAAAAAAAAAACAAACAACTTAGTTTGGTTTGAGAACTACTGCAAATGCTTATGGGAAATAAAATTCCCCCCTCCAATAGTCCTTTGTTTTTATCGGCTGCAGTTCTTTAAAGAGTCTTGTAGGACTTTTGTAAATTTATTTTGTATTTAAAATCAGTATAAAGGCTGGTCAAATGTAATATAATTGTGTAAACAAATTCTGTTAATAGAAAGATGTACAGATTCATTTTGTACTGTATCTTTAATCTTGTGAAATAAAGATACCACTTGTGTGGTTACCTTCAGTGTTTACAGTGCTTATGGTAACAGAGGATGTCAACTGTAAATCATTTATGCTGTTATTTGCCACTACTGAATGCATACCTTCTTGTAAGGGTGCTCATGTTTCTTTCACTTTTATTTCTCTTCAAAAACAAAACAAGAAATTTAGGAGGGTGTAGAAAAGAGAGTTGAGAATTATGCATTGTGTTTTCAGCTGTGCTGGAGACTGGTCTTCTCTGTTTCTGATATTTTTTTTTCCTAATATATACAGCATCTGGACTGTGTGTGGCAAGCGGATGTGTGAATGTGTCTGGGGGGTGTGAAAAAGAGGAGTTCTAAGTAGCTAAAGCTGCTGCCAGTAATGCTGCAAGTAGCTAAAAAAAAAAACAACAACAAAAAAAAACGAAACTGCTGGTACTAAAACCAACTTGAGCCTGATATATAAAACAAAGCTTACTAAGCTTGAGCTGCAAGTTGACAAGCCTGTAGGCGAGAGGTCACTGTTTTCTGTGGTGGGAGAACTTTTAAAATTGTTTCTAATTAATTGCTGCAGAATTTTTTCTACCTGGGATGTTTGCTTGCAACCACTAGGGGGCATCAGATATCAAGTGGTGACCCAGATGAATAAAAAATATTTCACAAGTCAAAAATAAGTAACTCCTGCACCTTCATGCACTGTGAAATCATGGATATATTGAGAGAGAGAGAGGAGTTAAGTACTTGATGGCAGGTACTTCAGAACTTGTTTTACAAATAATCTAGTATACTGAACTACTGAGTTGTGTAAGTCAGAATTTAAAAATCACCCTCTTCTATATCTGCTGCATCATTCTCCTGCAGGACTAAGTCAGAACAATGTGTTCTTATGTTGTGCTTGAAGTGGAGAGGAAAAATAGCTATATTTTTATACTTAAAGAAAAAAAAAAAAAGCCTGGACTGCAACAGGGTGCCCGGAGAGGTTGCATCATCTCCTTCTATTGAGATATTCAAGACCTGACTGGATGCCTACCTGTGAGACCCTACTATAGGGTATCTGCTTTGGCAGGGGGGTTGAACTCTACTATTTCTTGAAGTCCCTTTCAACCCCTGCAATTCTGTGATTCTTTGAGATTAATTTATATGCTTGGTGAATTTTCAGGTAGTTAAATATCTTCACTGTTGTTGCTGTGAAATGGGGAGGACTTGGGCTAAATTTTCATGTAGTAGTTAATTTTCTCTGGTTCTCATCAACTTGATTGTTGGACTGGACAGTCCATCAGGAATAGTAGCTATGCAAAAATATGTATAAATTCTACTGTCAGTTCCACAGTTGATAATTTGTTTATTGCCAGATTTTTCTATGCAATTGGACTGATCTTCACAAATAGTTTTTTAGTTTGCTTTGATTGTTTTTCTCTGAGAAACATTGCACAGAAGGGAGGTGCCTATAGTAAGAGAATTCAAACCCAGTGAGATAAATGTAGTGATCTCACTATGCACAGCTGTGTTGGCTTTTTCTGCCACTTTGCTAAACAAATAGCTTTCCTGAATGTCTTACTAGGAATATGGTCTTCAGTGGAACATTAAGGGTATAACCAGGCAGGAATTTCTCAGAACAAGAAGGAAGAGGCTCTTAGTTAATACATGTCTTTGAATTAACTATTTTAGTGAATATGACAGTATATTAACCGTTTTCCTACTCCGGTATCTTGCATATTCAATGAAGAGCTCTGTTGAGATGCAAGAAAAAAGTTGCATATGTGAAGTTTCTAATACTCTTTTGATAGAGGCTAAGTGTCACCTTGACTTTAAAAGCCCCTGAAACTTTGATCTTCACTACATTTGTCATTCTTAGTTCATAAATTCACATGAGATATTTTGAAATGTTTCTGGTGTATGTTCAGCCTCATAAAACGTAGCTCTTATCTATTTATGTTTTGGCTCAAAACTGAAAACCTCTATGGTAAATACTGAAAATGAATAGTTGGAGGAAAATAAATCAATTTACTAACTAAAAATCAATTCCTTTTTTAAACTTTTCTAATGTAGCGTCTCATTAGTCCTTGGAGAGCTCTCTGGTACTGTGAGATTTTCCTACTGCTACAGGAAGGAACTTTTCAAATCATATGAATGAATTTCTTTGCAGTTTTCAACTATCCTTGCACTTCTCACTTTTATTATAAAACATGTAATGCTTCCTAATTCTTACACTGACCATAGCACTTGTAGCACTACTATTCCATAAACTTCTCATTTGCTCACATCGCAGCTATTTCCGTGGCTACTGATTACAGTGGTTTACTCCTATGTGACAAAACAAAGATGCCTGGACACCTGAGCAACATCTTTCCTTCTGAAAATGCCCAGTCTGGTCTTAGGAAATGAAGGTGGTAGCTTGCCTTAATGGAAACAGCACCTTTTTGCATAGTTATTGGATTTAAAATAATCTCAGAAGAGGCACTGCACATATCCAGGTCATGTTATTCTCTCTTGAAGTGTATGATTGTTCACGTTTGCCTGTGTTGGCTGAAGCAAAGGCCTGTCATGCACATTGATTTGTGTACAAGGCAAGGAAGTTAAGCAAGCAATCTTGCGTATTTTATCTTACTGCTCTGTGTGCTCTCTTAAGCTCTGGGCTGAGGCACATGCATGAATGTGTGGCTGTATTCCTTGGGATGCAGTGTAAACAGCTGTGTGAAGTGCAGATCTATTTATTTAGTGGCAGGTGCACATCAGTGTTTAAAACATAAGTAACTCTGACTCTGCTCCCATATGGTTCTGAGGTTGGCCTCTGCTGGGGTACCACAAAGGGTTAAATTGCTCACCGGAGGTTACAATGGCATTTCCTTGCTTAATGAAATGAAATGTGTTTGACCCTGTGAACTGATGTAACTCATAAATCTGCAGAGAAACTTGCTTGAGAATCATTGTTTTGGATGGGAATAAAGGAGCTTAGTTAAGAATTTTTTTTTTTTTTTTTTTTTTAATGCAATGCAGTATCTTATTTAAAATGAAATATCCACAGAATGGCCTGGGTTGTAAGGGACCTCAAGGATCATGAATCTCCAACCCCCTGCCACAGGCAGGGCCACCAGCCTCAATATTTAATATCAGACCAGGCCCCTCAGGGCCCCCCATCCAACCTGGCCTTGAACACCTCCAGGGATGGGGCATCCACAACCTCTCTGGGCAGTCTGTGCCAGCACCTCACCAGTTTCTCGGTAAAGAACTTCCCCCTGATATTCAACCTAAATTTTCCCTCCTTCAACTTAAAACCATTTCCCCATTGAAAATACTCATATATTAAAAAACAAAACAAAACAAAAACAAAACCAAAAAACACAAAACCTCATTGCTGAGTAAAACATTTAAAAAATGAAAAAATAGGAGTGTGTGTATTTAAATAGGATTCAGAATGATTCTTGCCTTTAGCTGGTCAGTACCTCCGTTTATTGTTATGATCTCAAATGCTCTAACCCTGTTGTCTCATCTGCTGAATTTGCCTGCAACATAGATCAGAATACCAGGAGGAGAATACTGTATTTCTATGGCTAATATGCACCATTATCCCATATACCAGAAAACTGAAGGACGCAACCTTTGTTCTTCAAATCCTAGCTATCTGATGCAAGCAAACAAGGCTCTTCACAGTGTTTGAATTAAAAATAAAAATAAATTTTAAAATCCTTGAAGAGAGAGACGAAAAAAAAAAAGTATATTCTAATTTCCCTTTTTCTAAAGTGTAAATAGTAGTTTTCAACCAGAAACTTAATGTATAGTTACTTATATGAAATGATTTGGTTTGAGGTTCAATGCTTTTAATCCTGGTTTATGCTTAGAAGCCGTAGGAGGTATTTTACCTGCTGGTCCTTGCGTTCAGGATCCCACAAGTAGAAGCATTTGGGGAACAAAAAGGTAAAGATTAGTGAATCATCTTACAAGTCTGAATAGAATAATGGTGTTTAACAGTTGTCTGATGCTGTGGTAATGGGGTGATAATTAGAATAAATAATTGAAGATAATCAAATACTCTAAACTATGTGCCTCCCCCTATTTTAAACTGCTGAATCCGGCAACATTGGTTTACTGTAAAAGCGATCAGTGCTTCCGAGAACTTCGCCTGTTGTTCAATCTACAGAAAACTTAAGCAAGTACTTAAAAAAAAAAAGTGGCGTGTCACATGCAAGCCTTTTGATTTTTTTAAACTTAGGAATATGCTTTTTGTCAACCTTTAAACCATCTAAAATCGGATAGTAAACGGTATTGAGAGAGAGAAGGGCAGTGAAGATTAAAAATGTCTTCTGATGCTGAGCCTTCATTACAACCCGGCTGATGAGCGCAGCTTGGTGCTGCTTGCTTTGTAGCGTGAGATAGGGTGATCACTGTCACTAGGACCGCTCCTGCTGGCGTGCTTACAGCCTCAGCGCTGCTGAGAAAAGTTAATCTGTAGTGACTAATTCTGATTCTGTCTGGAAGACAAAAAGAAGTAAAAAAAAAAACAAGAAATGAGGCTCAAGGCTTGACCAAAACCGGGAAGGGGCTGGCAGCCTTTGTAGTCCCTTGGAGGCATGGATCTCTGCCTGTCGTGAACTGTAGCCCCTTTAGGAACTCCTGCAGGACAAGTTCTGGACGAGGTGAACCAGCTGTGCCCTCTGCCACTCGCAGTACTTCACAGGGTGGCCCTGTGGCGCTGCTCCTTTGAGAATTCCTGGTTCTGCAACAGCACTTCTCAGGTGAGCTGGTTTTAAAGTTACATAACTTCTTGGGTTGTTGTTTTTTTTTTCCTTCAGTGACTCTGGTACTAATTAAGGTTGTTAACGTTTGCATGATTATAGTGTTTACGGTTATTAACATTTTTCAGCTTGCAAGCTCCAATTTGCGAGGAAGCTCTTCGGTAAGTGGTGCTTTCTCAGTTCGCGGGAGCAGTTCTTCAAATCTGCTCAAGGGCGCGGTGCGTGCACGAGCACCTGTGCGTGTGTTTGTGCGCGGTGCCCGTGTGCATGTCCGCGAGTTGCCTTTCGTTAAAAGCCTTGGCACTGAGATAGGGTTAAAAATTACAGCCTGCATACACTCATTTGCGACCCCCCCCGGGGTTCCCCTCCCCGCAGGTCGGCACCAGCGCTGAGGCGTGGCCGGGGAGAGGCGGAGCTGCAGCGCCCGTGGCCAATGCGGAGGCGCTGCCGCCGCCCCCCGCGCCGCCGGGGAGCGCCCAATGGCGGCGGCCCCGCGCTGCCGGTGTCCCGGTGGGGCGGGCCGGGGGCCGGGCCGAGTGCACCGCCTCCTTCTCCTTCTCCCCCTTCTCCTCCGGCTGTGCCGTGCTCGCGGCGGGCGGCGGTCTCGAGGAGCAGCTGCTGCACTCCCGCAGGTAGGTGGCCGGCTGCACGTCGCGGCAGGTTGAGGGAAGGTGGGAGCTGGACTCAGTTCAGATGGCCGGGAGCTGGGGTGCCTGCCTCCCCCGGGTGTGTTCTCTGCTGGCTGTGCTTCCCTCGAGCGCCGCTCTGCTCTCGTAGTGCTGAGACTCGCCTCCTGTTGCGGTGCGTTTTCCCGCTGGGTTCGTGGTGCTACTCCTCAGTATGGCCGTTTGGGCCGTGTTCCAGCCAGCCCTCCTCGTTTTCCGCACCCGTCTGCATCGCTGCTGGCGGGGAGGAGTGTTGGCAGCGCTGCCTGGTGCCCCGCGTAGGAGCGCTCCCTTGTCCGTACCGCCCCGCGCTGTGTGCAGGAAGGTTAACGAGTGCTGGGAGCAACGCAGGGAAGCTGTCCGCATCCACCTGCCCCTCCGCTGCTCCGGGCAATTACTCATGGGTTGGGTTTTTCCTTTCTTCATTCTACGGAACTGTGATGCGTTGTCAGTTGCTTTCTGAGGTTAAGATAGTAAGAAGGAAACAGAACTTGCCAATCATTTTTCCGTAGTCTATTTCAAATACCATTGGTAAATTATAGGCTATAAAGGCACAAAGTACGTATTTCCATGCCAAGTGAGTTTTTATGCCAATATACGAACAGAAATGGCTCTCTGTAGCTCGCTTGCTTGATCTGTGAGCTACATCCCTGTCTCTGCTGGAGCTCCACTTCTCTCCATTGATCCTCATTTGTTCTGTTGATTCACGTTCTGTAACTGGGCACAACTTCTCACCATCAGGCCCATGATATCTTCTTTTCTTTAGTCCATAGTTTTTCTGTGAAAAGCAGATTTAAAAAACAAAACAAAAAAAAAAAACAACAACAAAAACTGGACTCCTTCAGTGGGGCAGATGTTGCTTTACAGCTCCATTCTGCAGTAGTACCTTCTGGGCCATTCGATGAGAACTGTCTTACAGTCAGTGTACAAGATTGGTTGGAGGGAAGGGCTGGACTCTGAGCTACCTGACCTAGCTATAGGTTTCCCTGTTTATTGCAAGGGAGTTGGACTAGATAGCCTTGAAGGGTCCTTTCAAATGGTTCTGTGTGTCTATATGATTTCTAGTCTTGTCAAGGCAAAAATCTGGCAAACATGAGCATTTCATTGCTTGTGAATCATCTGATTAATTCTTGCCTTCTGTGAAATTGCATCTTGTACACTTACCAGTTTGGGCATGCAAGCTTCAAAATGCTGGCTGCTCGTGTTCCCCAGTGTGTTTGTCTTCAGTTTCTTTTTTGCTTTCTCTGCTCATCTTGCATAATACACACGTGGGCTATGGAGGTTGCCTTAATATTTGGCAGTTAAATGAGTTTGTTATTAGATCAAGTTTATGTTATAAAAAAAAAAAAGCATGATGCCGTGATCTTTGCCTTTAGTGGGTTCTATGACATGGTGTTGTGCAACGCATGTTGTCTTCCTAAATACGTTGTCAAATAGCTAGATTGTCTCATCACCAAAAATTAGTTGGGAAAAACTTCTACTTGCAAAGTGTAGTAATGCACTGGAACAGCCTGCCCACAGGGTTGGTGGAATCACCATCCCTGGAGGTGTTCAAGAACCATGTAGATGTGACACTGAGGGACATGGCTAGTGGGTATGGTGGTGATGGATTGATGGTTGGACTGGATGATCTTCGGGGTCTTTTCCAACCTTAATGTTTCTAGGGTTCTAACTGGTTATAACATTAAGTGATATTTGTTATGAATTAGATTGGATCTGTGGTATCGTGCTTTGGTCAGGTGATAATCTTTGCTTTTTTCTGTATAGCATTACAATTATTTAATGATACTCCTATGGTACTCTTAAGCACAAAGCAAGTCACAGTGGTTCCCCGGGACGTAATACCTCATTTTGCATGCACCTAGCAGCACAGCTGGCCACTTCAGTGATGAGTGATCTTTTATAGTCCTGGTTTTTAAATTATCGTTAAAATGTGAAAACCATAAGGAACTGACCATTAAATATCTGAGAAGAGAAATGGGCTGACTTTTTTTTTTTTTCTTCTCACATGTTGCACTGCATCTTGGTTCTGAGCAGCTGTAGCCACTTACGATTCACATTCTCAGTTCTAATTAACAGCTTCCTAGAACACCTTGTTAACTGCAGGTCTCCTTCCTATGAGTTCTTGGGATCTGCAGTTATGTCAGTGGCGTAATTCATACTCTGTTGTGTGTTTGGTTTGGATAAACATTCGAGGGTTGCAATGTAAGGAAGTGGCAGCTGCATCTTCCTAAGGCCGGTTTTGACTCCTGAGCACCCACTGGTGCTCCTTATGGGTTTCAGGAAGGCAGTTCAGCTACTGGTGCTGTTCACTGCTGAGAAATCCAGACTGTGTGTAGGTTAAACCATATTGTACGTGGGCTAAATACATAATGTTTAGAGCTCTTCATTTTCAGCTATCTCAAGTCTGGCATCCGCAAATGAGAGGTTTGTAACAGATTTCAATGCTATTTCTCATCCTCAAGATGTTCTGCTCTGTGAGGCTTCTGTCACCTGTTGTAGTAGTGGCTTTTCCCATCAGCACAGTGCTTACCAAGGCAGAACCAACCACTAAATAATCGTGGTGCTTACCAAGGCAGAACCAACCACTAAATAATCGTGGTGCTTCAATCCTCTTGCCTCAATGCTGCTCCTTGCAACACCGTGGCCTCAGGAAGCTTTTGGCCCCTATGTTGCACCAAGTCTTTCTGCAAAGCACTGGTGGGTCTACACCTCAAGTACTGTGTTCAGGTTTGAGCCCCTCACTACAAAAGAAGACATTGAAGCCTTTGAGCATATCCAGAGAAGGGCAATGAAGAAGGGTCTGGAGCACAAGTCTTATGAGGAGTGGCTGAGGGAACTGGGATCGTTCAGTCTGGAAAAGAGGAGGCTCAGGGGAGACCTGATTGCTGCGTACAACTCCCTGAAAGCAGGCTGTGGTGAGGTGGAGGCTGGTCTCTTCCCCAAGGTAATAGTGATAGGACAAGAGGTGATGGCCTCAAGTTGCATTAGGCTTTGCAGCAGTGACAACCTTGTCTTTGAAAATGGAAAACTTAAATAGCAATTAAAAAAAAAAAACAAACCAACAACAAACAACAACAAAAAGAACCACAATCAGGAGAGAAGTTATACACCTGTGAGGTTTCATGTGGGGACAACAATCTTGTAGTGTAACCTTGCTATGTAGAAGTTGGATGTATGTGAGCTAATCCCCTATGAGTGCTCTGCTGTCAGCCTGGAAAGTAGAGCCCTTGGGAGGAAATTCTCCAGCATTTTTTTCTGAATTGCTTGTGTTATTTAAAAAAAGAAAAATTCGTAAGATACCCAATGACAAAATCAGATGGTTTTTGTTCTCTGATTTCTTAGCATGTTTTCTTTGCAGTTTAACCATGCTGCGTAGTACTGTAAAGGACAGCAAGTTCTGCTAATGGATATATTAACTTTACAACCACTAACCTCAAGGGAGGAGTGCCTATGTGTGCATTAGGATGAGTGTATTTGTCTTCAGTGCTGTGCCTGTGAGCAGGTGCGTTTGGATCCTGGGCAGCACAACTGGAAGCCTATAGCTCATACATCTGGGAACTTGCCTGGATCAGTGTGTAAATCTTTGAAAGTTTTATCAGAATCTCAAAGTGTGCTGCAATTCCATCCAAGCATGTCTATACAGATACAATTGCTGCCCACATAGGGTTTATGAATTCCCTATGTGCTACTGCTATCAATTTTTTTTTCACTGTTCATCTTTTAAATGTGCAGATAAGATGAACTGTGCGTATGATCCCATCACTTTCAAAATGTCAGGGTATAAAAATTCTGATAGGAAACTGGGGAAAAAAAAACAACTGAGGAAGTGCAATGCTGTGGGGGTAAGTGCCAGGGTTGCAGGCTTCCCTCCTTTTCTGAGGAACCATGGATGTGTGTGTTAGAACAGGAATTCACTTCTGCAGTGAACGTCCGGTAATCCACTCTGGTTGCACTTTTCATATCAGAATGCATCAACAGGTTTCATTTCAGATGAAACCAAGCCAGAGGACAAATCACTCCAGGCATTCACATAATGTTCTCCAAGTGCTAATTCCCTCCACAGGATCTGATTGGAGATAGTTTGAAGTAGAATCCTCTAAAAAGTAATGTGAAAGCTCTCTTTCTTAATGCCAAGTATTTCACCCTACAGCTCTACTCTTGCTGATAGGGTACCACAAACTTATATATTATATACATGTATATAATCTTGTTCTTTTTTTTTTTTTTTAATTTAACATAATCCTTGATGTATATTTAAACAAAATTATGAGGGAGAACAAACACCAAAAAATAAAGTTTAAAAAGAAAAGGTTAAGGTAAGAGATAACATTAATGCATATGCTCCTTGGATAGCAACAGAGACAAATGGTGCTTTATGAATAGAAAATACTTTTATAGCAAGGAGGTTACTGAAATATGGGTGTTTCTTAAACATGCGCTCTATATGGCTGGTGGAAGTGAGCCATGGATTAAAGAGTTTTTGCTGTCAGCCATGCCCAAAATCCTCCAGTGCATGCTTTGCTTGACGCAAAGTATTTCCTAAAATGCTGAAAAAAAGTGGAAATTGTGAATTGGTACAATGTTATTTGTGACTGAGATTCAGATGCCCTGGTTTAGGTGTGCAAAAGACTTGCAAGCCTGAGTGAGATGCCATGGGTCATCACATGGGGAGGATTCACCTTGTTCTAAAATAGACCATACGAAGGGTTCTCTGGGGGTGTCATCTTCCATCCACTGTCTATAAACAGAGCATCAGATGACTATCTTAGATGTTGAACTCTGGTGTCCGGAGTTGAGTGAAATGTGATTCGTCTCCATTTATTAAGGTAACTGAACTCAGTGTCTCAGCACAATTCCGTTGACTTGAAGCTGAGGACAGAATTGGCCAATAGGCTTCAAGATTTGGTGAAGGTGCTGTAGCCATCCACAGCTCTCTCATCCCCAAAGAGCAGCTGAGCAGCCGGTGTGCTCTGGAGCCGAGGTCCCCATTAGGCCTATCTGGTGAGCTGGAGAACACAGATCTGGTTTTGTAGGGTTATTTCTTGTTTTGTTATGCTCTTTTGGGCCAAGATCTAGCTGGTATTAATAGATGTGAATATTTATAGAAGCTAATTCTCTCTGTAGGATCTTGAGGTTGCCAGCTGTGAGATGAAATGAAAGCCTTACCTCTAATTTACTCTTGAAAATTGGGAGGGTATATGATATAGCAATTTTTCTTCTCCCACTGTCTAGAGCGGTGGCCTCTTGTGAACAGAAAGTACCATTTTGCAGAACTGCGCAGTGGTTTTGTGGTCATGTGGGTGACTGAAATGCATGGAAAAAACAGTGCTAAATGTTTTCAAAGAGAATCAGTATTACTAGCTGTATAACTGAAACCTGAGCTGGTCAAGCTCCACTGCACAAGGCTGGTTTGTTTTCTATTAAAATGGTTTGAGTGGAGCAGCTATGGGGAGGAATTTAGACTATGAAGTTTAATGATTAGTTGCTTTTTAATTACCCAGCTGCTCCTTAGGACGGGAACTTGGAACCAGAAATGTTCCTTCTTCTCTGGTCCTAGCCATATTGTTTCCAGGTCACTGAAGTTCATGTACTTACCTGGCTAAAAATTATATCCCCTGTGCAAAAATTATATATGGTGAAAGCATCAGATCTATACTCTTAAGTGTCAATCCAACTTATAAGGTATGTGGGTTCAGTGTGAGGGGTAAGGGCTCAGAGAGTATCTGGGTGCATGTTTTATTGTGTATTCACTGCCAGAATCTCAAATGCCATTGAAGGAAAAAGACGGGGCAGATCTGGGCGTTTCCCTCCTCACAAGTAACTCATATTTGTGACTTTTGTAAACTGAACTTAACTGACTCAATGGGATTGAGCTGAATTGATTTACCACACTTTATGTGCAGTCAGACTCTGACACTGGTGTATTAGTATTCACTTCTTTTTTCCCAAAAAAAAGATTACAAATATTCCTGATGCTCAATCCAAGCTATTGATACAAAGGTGCTTGCGACTAAGACTGATAGACAATGACCACGGACCTCTGGTAACTACAGCTTGAAACAGAGGGACAAAGCTTTTCTGTGACACTGAAATGAGTGCTGACAAAAGTTTTAACCACCCGCCCCCCCCCCCCCCCCCCCCCCCTTTTTTTTTTCCAGGAACTTTGTCTTAAAAATATGTCTTTTAATTCTGCTAACTTCCAGTTGTTCACAAGGGTTTTGGTTTTTGTTTTTTTTCCTGGGAAAATTTAGATGAACTTGGATTTACAACTCTGCTGAAGTGTATCACTGCCCATTCAGGTAATAGAAACTGAGGGTCTCGGTCCCTTTGGATCTGTGCCTCTGTGAAAGAGGGACATAGGTATCTCAGGTATTTTACAAACTGCTTGTCTGCATCCAATTTTCAAAACTGGTACATTGGGTAGACATTCTTTGCCAAAAGTTACTGGAGTTCAGTCCCAAGAGCTGGAAAGAGAGCTTTAATGATGCATTAATGTTATTGTGAACTGTTAACGCTGTGCAACTGAGGCACGCTGTGGGCTGAGGAGCAGAATAACTGTGTTGGCTCATGGCTGCATTAGGTTGTAGGTGGACCATAAGATTCCACCTATTTTGTACTGTACATGAATTTGACTGGTCAAGATCTTTGTTTATACTCTGTGTGTGTGTATATTTGGTACTGGCATATAAAGTACTGAGTCCCTTTACCCAAGCATGTTTTCCCTTCCAAGGTGCTTTCCATTCCCCTGAAGGTAGGGGCAGTCATGTTAAGCAATCGGCACCATTGAGCGTAATGGACCTATATTTAGAGCATCTAAAATAAAGAGAGACAACAAACATGGTATCTGTGGGTTGCCCTGGAGGGCTGCGGTGTCCTGGCTTGATACTAAGTTGCATAACTGCAATTGGCTCTCCAGAGGCTGGAAATGAGGAAAGACCAGTTGGATCATCCCAGGAATTTTCTGTCAGGGCAAGCTTGTTCCCCTGATACCTCTTCCAGAGTGCTGTATTTTGTCTGGCTTTAAATAATTAAGCAGCACTTCCTCAGGCTAGAAGACAGACTCACGTTTTAAGACTGCCTGTATGCGTAGCCCTCAGATAGCATCTCCCTTACAGTGCAATCCCTTTTTAATTTTAATCTTTTGAAAAGTACTGCAGATTCAGCTTTGAAGTTATCAAAGATGTCCTATAAAAGTATAGGTACAGAGAAGTTATTTATATGTGTAGTTGTTAGTGATTTGGAAATCATGAAAAATGAGAAAACATGAACTGCACAGGACTTTCTGCCTCAGTGTTCCCAGTCTCCTTTTCCAGCCAACATTCAGCACAGGCAAACTGCTTTCTTTCAAGGCTGCATCGCTTCCTCAGTGCTCCTTGTTTTTTCTCTGCTTTCACAGTTGGATTCTGTGTTTTCCAGTCACTCAGAATCTGTTCTCCTATCCTGCTCATGCTGCTCAGCCAGATGAATGCCCATCCGCTCTGTAGGCATTCAGCCTCCAGTGAAGCATCTGTGTGTGAATGATCCAGTTCTTGCCTTGCCTTGAATGTGACTAGTGTTTGAGGGAGGGCCTGACTTCTTTTTTTGTGTTCTCTCAGTCCAAAATGAGTTTAACTAAAGCTCACTGATGGCAACTGAATATACCCACCATTTTCAGCAAAGGGTTTTCACTGAATTTCTAGCATAAACCGTAGCATGAACTTGGCTGTAAATTGGAAGACAAAGTCATGATGTCATTTCTGCAACAAAAATCAGTCCTGAGGTAGTGGAGGAGTTATGCTGGCTCTCCTTTCACTGTCGGAGGCAATATTGGCTTTAGAGTTGCACTGGATTCCAGTAAAGCTGTAACCTGTGTCAAGGTATACAGACACTGCTGGAATTTTAGCATTTGCCAGAATAGGATGACATTTCATGCAAGCCAGGGTGTGTATTTACTACAACAGTGTGTATCATCCAGCACTGTATTTAAGTAAATGTACCATCACTTTCTTTTGTTGTTAGCTTCAGTTTAGAACATCAAGTACTGTGTTCAGTTTTGGGCCCCTCACTGCAAGAAAGACACTGAGGCCCTGGAACGTGTTCAGAGGAGTGCTACAAAGCTGGTGAGGGGTCTGGAGCACAGGCCTTATGAGGAGCGGCTGAGGGAGCTGGGATTGTTCAGCCTGGAGAAGAGGAGGCTCAGGGGAGACCTTATAGCTCTCTATAACTTCCTGAAGGGAGGTTGTGGTGAACTGGGGGTCGGCCTCTTCTCTCGTGTAATCAGTGATAGAACTAGAGGGAATGGTTTCAAGCTGCATCAGGGGATGTTCAGGACAGACATTAGGAAGTATTACTTCTCGGAAAGGGTAGTCAGGCATTGGAATGCTCTGCCCAGGAAGGTGGTGGAGTTACCGACCATGGGAGTGTTCAAGAAACATTTGGATGTTGCGTTGAGGGGTATGATTTAGCTGGGAAGTATTGGTGATGGTTGTACTAGATGATCTTCTAGGTCTTTTCCAACCTTGATAATTCTGTGATTCTGTGATGCATGCAGTAGAGCTTTGTGATCTGTGCTCACCCATAGACAGCTGTTCTGGGTGATGGCACTCTGCAGTGATGTAGTTCTTTTGGGGTGGTTAATTGTACAACACCATGCTTTTTATTTCACTGAGCTTGAAAAATTAGGAAGAAAACCACACCTTGATGACCATCACAACAGCAAATAAGGTACAATGGTTTTTAGAGGATTTAGTGAATGGAGTATATCTGCATAGCTTGACTGCATGATTTAGACTGGAACAACCTATGAAAATAACCTGTGCAAAGCAGGGTGCTCAAGGGAAGCTCTCCTTTGATAAACATATTCCTTAGATGATTCACTTTTGGGCTTTGACAGAATAAAACAGTTTTTAAGCCTGGTTCCCTCCCCATATTATCGATTGGGATGTCAGTTATTGTAGTGGAATAAATCAACCTTTTGTGAGTTTACGTGAACGTGGGTCAGAGAGAGTTTGTGCTGTGCGTAGTAATAATGTATAGAAGTCTGGGATCAGTGCTTAGCTTTGGAAGTCTAGCTCTTGGGAGATCAAACTTTTATCCCAGTGAATCCACAGATTTTAAGTATGCTAGCTAAATTAGCATCTTGCCCATTTCTTGTATTTTTGTTTTTGTGTTTTCTTTTCCCCCAGTCCGGTTTTAAAGTATTGCTGCTCTATATGGTAAGAGAAACATTTGACAAAGGCTAGTCTTTGCTTCAGATTTTGGTTTGAGCTGGAAGGCTGCAGTTTGGGAAATTATCTTTATGGTTCTAATGCAGTTACATGGCCAGAGACTTCAGTCATGCTTTGTATGCATAGTGAACCCACGGTGAGCCGTATTTAAAGAGTCCTGAAATGTAGAGCTGCTGACATGACTGAGAATGTGAATTATCGTTGCCAAACATTTTTGCCTAGTATTTTCCCTTAGTTTCTGCCTGTTAGACCTTACTCATAATCGTTGAGGAAAAAATAAATAAATTCAATTCTTTCTGTATTCTTCCCTTCTACACTACCTTTCTATGTTACTCAAGTCCTTGGGAGTGCAAAGAATAGAGGAGGAGGTTGATGTTTTTCTTCCATTATCAGGTTTTGAATCCATTAAATAGTATCATGTCTAATTGTGTCTGGTTATATTTCTAAAGAAAAAAAAAAAAAGCAAAAAGAGAAAGACCATTGCCTTCTGAATTGCCTGAATATCCCGGTGTTGTCTGCAGGAGAGAATCTAAGATGCTCTCTCTGAAAAATAGAGGAGCTTCTGTGGCAGAGAAATTGTGAAGTACAGAAAATGACAGCTATTGATGTTTCAGATATTAGACTTGATGCAAATATTCTTGAAGGAGATACTTAAGACTTCCTTACCCACACATCACCCACAGACTCTCTTTTCTTACTGTCAGTGGATGTGAGCTTCCAGTAAAACTGAGCTGTGTCTTTGTGGGACATGGTTTTATGTGTCATTGGATTTTTGTGGATTATCATTGTGTATTTTCTAGAGAAAATAATGGCATTTCAGGTCACCTCAGCTTTAAGACTGGTTCTGTCACTGATTGCATTGCGAATTTAGACAGAGCACTTAGTCTGTTAAAGTAATTGGTTATAGTTGTTAATTAGAGTGGTTCTGTGCTCAGGGGGACCCACACCAATTCTTTGTCTCCCAATGTGCCGGATGGCTCTAGTTATCATCAGTAGCACACTCTTCCTCACTCCGTCTCTGTCTAAAATAGCCATCTGTGTCATCAATCCATGGGACAGTGGAAATGACCTATCTGGTAGTGGCACACAGTAAACCTGGCCATGCTCTGAACAGAGCTCTAGTTGTTGTTGTTCCCTTAGGAGTAATCTTCAGCAGGCAAGGGAGTTCCTGCTTCCAGAGGGTCTGGAACTCCACAGGTGAGTCATTTTGACTCCCTTAGAGGCCAAGTTCCTCCTTATCTATTGAGAGCTCTCATACTACTGTTATATGCATAGACAGTGGCTGAACTTCTTCAGCTGAATCTGAAATCATGGAACTCATGCAATAGCACATGTAAATTGGAGTAACTGGGGAACTGGGAGGAGTTCAAAAACTGACAGAAATTTATAGAGCAAATTATATTCTAGGGGGCTGAATACATTAAGAAAATGTGATTGTCAATATCGGGAAATATGTACAATAATCAAATATGACTTGCTCCTGTCATCACCTATGCTGTTCTTAAGATAATTGCCTAAGTACTTCACATAAGATTATTTTTCTGTAATAATGAAAGTTGAATTCCTTTATTTCTTTGATTTATTTCAAACATCTTTTTTTTTCTTGTGTCATTTGTCACTAGGTTTTGTTTTTGCTGTGGCTTGCTAACATACCTAGGACTTTCTTTGATGCTTGAGAACAGATTTCCAGTTTGGAGTTTGCTTATTATTCAGGCCATGATGTGCTGATGGTCACTGCCTATGGCGCACCAACTTGAGAGGAAAGAAATTCGTGAGCTCTCGCTCACTTGGATATTTGCCCAAGGAAGCAATCGCTCTACAGTTTAACTTATTAGAATTGTTTTGTCTGTAGAGGTTTGCCAAACAGACGTGGTCAAGATAAAATTACGTATTTTTCCTTGAGACGTTCCTGGAATCTGTGGAACTTCATTGTTACATAAGCCGTGGTCAGTCATAGCTTCTTTGCTGCTCTTTTGACTTAGTTTCCTTTTCTGCTATGCTTAACGGAACTTGTTTAGTTTATTCCTCTTTCTTTTCTTCTTTGTCTCCTGCAGTAACCAAATGAGACCTAGAGTAACCAGTTACATTTAGGTCCTTGGGGTTATGTGGGAACGTATAAGCAAGAAAACAGTATTCCAGGTATGGACCACAGGAATTCTTCATGCTGTGTAAGATTATATACTTAGTCTATAGCAAATTTTTTCTAAATTTATATGGATATTACATTTGAAAACAAAACTTGAATTTGATCATCTCTGTTTTAATTCTTTTTTTTTTTTCCCGTTTTCTCTTGTAACTGTAATCTAGACACTCTGGGTAGTGATGATAAAGCCTCCTGCAGTGTGCATCTTTCGTGTGTAACTTGAAGCAGCTGAAGAAATGATCCATAGTTTTTACAATGATGAGCTGTACTAAGTTGTTTCTGTTGAATGTAGTTGAAGTGTACTGAGGATCAGTGTCAGAATTTGCTGTCTCACTGTGTGAGTAGTTAAATAGTTTGAACAGTACTTTTGTAAATGTACCATATTTCAGTGGTACCATGGGCTGTTACTACTCTTGGTGTTTGTGTTCACGTGGTGCCTAATGGTTCTGCCTGAAATGAAGGCTCAGCATATATTGTGCTGGGTGTGAGACCCCTGGCAAGAAGTCATTATGTGACTTGCTCAGATATGTTATTGGCTTAGCAGTAGCAAGGGAGGAGGATATTTCCTCTGTTGCTAGAGCAGAGGTACACAAAAGGAGAGATGAGTAACTGTGTCATGAGAGGAAATGGCTAGAAACTGTGAATTTACATAGATTTGGAATGAGAGAAGGTTTCTAGTTAATGAAGTAGTCTATCATTTTAAAGTGAACGTTCATCAATTTTAAAAAGGAATTAAGTAATGTAATCTCATCAGTAAAAACATCAGGAGGACTAAATAGCCAAGGAATTTTGTTACAGCTCTGCAATCTTTTATGAACTGGAAATAATTGTCACCCATTTGTCATGTCAGTTCACATTCTTCACTGTGAAGCTGTAATGTAAAAAAGGGAAACGTGAAGCAGAAATTTAAGCCTCTTAGAACTTTGTGATCTTGTGGTCAAAGCACTGTGCTGGAGTTCATGGTAAGGATTATTAGGATCAACATGTATAACATTTAGCTTTGTATCATAGTTAGTGTAGCAGTAGTCACACACATTCACAAACTTTTGAATCACAATTTTTTTATAAAAATCAAATAAATGAGTCCCCTTTTTTCTTCTTTGCCAATTCTGTACCAAAACCTTAATCCACATAACGAAAATCCAGAAATAACGAAATCTAAGCTGACATGAATTCCATTTCTGTATGGAGGTGTAATGCTGGCCTGGGAACACTTTGATCCATGAAGTGTCTTTTCACCTCCTTTTGCTTGCAGTGTATAGCACAAACTTTTTCTTTAACTGTAGCTCACTTGGAGTAAAGAAGGATCCATCTGTTCCTTAAGCCCTGGCTCCAAAATGTATTGCTCTAGGAATAACTGTGGATGTTTGGAAGGTCTTAAAGGATGGGGAGAAAAACTCCAAAATTTACTTGCGGAGTATTCTCTACGTTGTTAAAATAATTAGTGTCGTCTTTCCTTAGCAAAAAAAAAAAAAAAAAGAAAAAAAAGAAAAAAAGATTCAGGTTTATCAAATGGATCCCCAAGAGACAATCACCTCTGCAGATCGCAGCATCGCTTTATTAATAGAATGTGCAGTCACATTGGTGTCATGCTGGCTAAGGCTCCTTGTTTCATAGTGTCTTGGCTTGGGATTTTTTTTTTCCTTTGGATGATTTTGGAAAGCCGAAAGAAGTAAAAATGATTGGAGGTGAAGTTATATTTTTTTTCCACATAGTCTATGCAGAAGTTTGCTGTGCGTTACTCATAATTCTGTTACAGGCATTTTGGTCAGGTGATGGGATTTGAGGTTTCTTGTGGAAGTTGACAGAATACAAAATTCTCTATTTTAATTTTTTTTTTTTATCATCCTAACATTCATCCTCAAAATGCCTGTTCTCTGGAAATCTTTGACACTGCAGTCTACTCAGACTACTCAGCAGTTTCAGGCTGCTTATCCAAAAGCTGTGATAACTTTGGTACGCCAGCACAACTGCCTTCAGATACCAGACTGGGAAGCCTGTAGAAAATTCCAGCAGCGGGGAAGCTGTATAGTTGCAATATGCATGTGGGAATGGGCTTCATAATAGTCTGTTGGGTGTGAAGACCTAAAGCCATGTCCATCAGCTTGACCTGGATCTCAGGCTGAGGGACCTCATTTCTTCTGCTGTAATTGGAGGGTTCTGTGGTGCTGGCATAACAGGGCACCTTGATAAAACCCAGCAATAAAACTAGAACAGACCAAACAGAGCAAATCTAACTTCTAGTTGATATTATAGACTGTGAAGTCCCTTTGAGTGGATTTAGACGGAATGCTTGTCCCAGGGCTGTAGGATAAAAGAGCAAATTTGTGGTAAAATAATGATTTAATTCTCTCACATATCTACATAGCTGAACAAGTTTGTTTTCTTCTTTCATGGCTATTTTCTTTTGACGTTTAAAAAAAAAAAAAGTTCTATTGGCGTCTCTGTGTATTAAGTACAAAATAAACTGTTTTCCTTTTTCATTTCCTGTCATTTTGTGCTTCTGCCCAGGCTTTTCCAGGGGAAAGGAGAAGTCAGTATTCAGTTGTTTAGGAAAAGATGTCTTGTTACAGAGAATTAAACAAGCTAAAACTAAACCAAACAAAAAAAAAAATCCCAGCCTAAATAGTCACTTGAGGAAAAACAAGTTAGGAAGGTCATCCACTCCTTCCCTCATATGGAATCCCTGGGACTCAAAATATCAGATTCTTTTTTTCTCTTTGTTTACCTCTATGTTTAGCTTTGCAATTTTTATTAATAGCACCCAAAGTCAATTCTGTGCAAGGCAGGCAAAGGCATCTGCCCACACCAGGTGAATGACCCTCAGGCCCCATGACATCCTGGGGCCACACAACTAGGAAGCAACTCTGCAGTAAAGGGTCTGGGAGTCCTGGTGGACACCGCACTGAACATGAGCCAGCAATGTGTCTATGCTGCTTGGAAGGCTGATGGTGTTTTTGGCTGCATTAGGCAAAGTATTGCAAGATGGTCAAGAATGTTGAGGAGGTGATCATTCTGCTTTGTTCAGCACTGTTGAGGCTGCATCAGAAGTACCGTGTCCAGTTCTGGGCCCCTGTACAAAAAGATACAGATGTACTGTATAGAACTTTTCTGTGAGGAGAGGCTGAAAGAACTGGGACAGCTCAGTCTAGAGACAGGGCAGGAGTGGGACTGGATGAACCCACTGCCAACCACAACCATTTTGTGAATCTGTGAATGCAGAGCTCCTACCATGGGAGTGGATGAGAACTAGGCTGGGGCTCATCCTTGGGAAAAATACAGCCTTTTTCCCAACATTAGGGAATGATGGGGGGGTGACCATAAGGTCTGGAAAACTTGTAATAAAAGGAGACCTACCTTCTATCAAATTGCCTTTAACCATCAGCATTCCATCTTGTGGAACCCTTGTGTTTGTAGGAAACTGTCTTTTATGTTCAATTTCTGCTCTAGAAGGTCAAGTTTTCAGTTTCAGGTGTTGAACAATAACCCATGAATTCTTGCTGTCAGGTGTCAGGCTGTTTTGTGACTTTCAGACTTCAGAATTCTTCAGCTATTTGATGCAACTTTTATGTGCTGGTGGGTCTTCAGTAGTTTGACAACTTTGAGGCCCTAAATAGAATAATCATCCTGGAGATATGGAATGGCCTACTTCCTGTCGAAAATGCTGTGAGAGTCAATGTATTTAACTACTGTTCTGTTCTTTGGACCTAGACACTGCTAAGAGCAAGGAAAAATCTCAGTGTCTGTTCTTGTACAACAATGTGAAGTTTCACCAAAGTAAGTTAGGTGAGAGACAGCAGGCCAAGAGATGCCTCTTAAAGCTCTTTAAAATAGCCAAGTCTGAGTTTTAGTATTCTGAAGCACTTGCATACCATAGCAACAAGAGCTTCGATACTTGAGATGATTAAGGGTAGAACTCGCAGTCTTTCCTAGATAGAGTCAATAGCCTTCTGAGAGTTTTGAAGTGGCCTGCATATCTGAAGCAGTCATGGGTGCTTGTAAAAGGAGAATTTCACTCCCTAGCTCTGATTTTCCCACCTGTCAGCCAGAAGTCAGACTGCCCTAGGCAGTGTCCTATCCACTCTGGATTCCCAGATCTGCATGGTGTACATCCCAATGGAGTACATCCTAATTAATGTTGCCACTTCTACAGAGGTGTTTGCTGGGTTGCAGCAAAATCATGCTTAACTCCAGGCATGATTTAAGACATTGTGTTTTAAACTTAATATAATGTTTCAGTCAAGCAGCAGAATTAGAAGTGCAGCTAAAGGGGTGGGTGTCCTTTCATGCCCTGACTGCAAAGACAGTCATGAGCAACCCATCCCAGTTTCAGAACTGGCTACATGAATGCTATCAATAATGAGACTTGCAGATTATCACTAGCACTTGAGAAGGATCAGATTTTGAATGGCAACGAGATGAACACGAATGTGACGATATGCTGGAACTGGAATTAAGTTGCATCATAATGAAAATCTGCCAGACTAGGGAGGATTCCCTCATAACATCTCTTACTGGGTTTGTAAGAAGCAGTTCCCTGAGTTTTCGTGACTGGTTGTTTTAACATGAGGGTGTTTGAAGATGCTCAGATGCCTTAATCAGGGGGTTGCTCAAGTATAGCCCTCATCTTGACAGAAGTGACATTCCTCTCTCAAGGGTTGCAGCGTTTTGGCAGTACTGTGCATGTGATAAATAACGTGTCTTAATAGTCTGTATTATTAAAATAGTAGCAGTTTTTTCTTGTTTAATTGTCTAAAAGTTATGATTTAATCTTTTCTTAACAGCATTTGAAAAGAAAACACAAAGAAAGTGTTTCCCCCTACTGGTTCATTTCACTGTGCCTCTCTCCCATTCTGCTTCCTTCTTAAAACAACCAAGTGAAGATGAGTAGCCTGCTGCTAATATGACGTCTCTGACAAGTGTCATTGCCTCCCACCAGTCTGAGTGGGTGTCCTTTACTGATGAACTGCTCCTCCCTGTTAACCCACAAGGTAAGAGAACTCTGATTTCCTCTGAACCTTTTAAGTTTTTTTGTTTTGAATTATACTGTCATATATGCAGCACCATGTAGCATACCACTGTACTGTATGGGGCCATAGATCTTGCCTTCTAAGTGGAAGAGGTATGTGCAAAGATTGAATTATGCCATATTATCTCAGTATAATAGAATGTGGGCCAAAAATGTTAGGTGTTTTCCAGCTCTCAGCACAGATCCATTACAAGGTTTGAATCCATCCTTGGATGTGCAAGACAATATTCAACTGGCCACAGAAGTAGTCTTACCTATTACACTTAACTACAAAACGAAGCCCCGTGTTAGGCTAAAAATTTTGTTAGGTTAAGAATTTTATTAAGTGAAAGAAAAAAAATCTGTGTATGTCTAATGGCAAATTTTAGAGATTTCAATAAAAATAGCAAAGTAATTGTAGTTCTTACCAATCTTTCTCCTTTATCTCTATTTTAGGTAGCACTGAGGAACCTCTGGAAAAATGTTTTTCTTCCTCAGATACTTCCTCGGAAGAGAGCCACAATGTGGACGGAGAATTTCAGGACCTCTTGCACACAGAGCCAGACAATTCATGTGACAAGCCAAAGGAAGATTCTACAGTGCTTGAGAACCATGTGTGTCCCAAAGCTGACCTATTGTCATCTATCAGAGCTTGGGTTCAGTTTGAGGATGCGCCATGGGCCAGTGCTCCACCAACCCATCCACAGGCAGGTGAGGCAAATGCATGAAAAAATCCGTTCTAGTAACTTAACGAAATACAGTGAGAGCTGCCAAATATTTTCCTTGCTCTTTGATTTCTCAAAGGCTTAATTTTTATTAGTTTGTACTGTATTTTAACTCAATTCATGTCATCAGGGTTAGCAAAAGGGCTTACAATATTGTTCTGGGTTGACCTAGCAGCATAATCTTAATGTCTCTTCGTCATGGAAAGAAAACAAGAAACTTCTGTGATTCATTCAATCTTGGACAATACTAACAAATATTCATGGACAAACAATGTAGTGGGGTTTATAGTAGTCATGTTTTTTATGTGCAGGTAGGAACAGCCATCTGAAAGGAAACTGAGCTGTGTTTGCCCCCGTAAACTGGAACTGGAAGAGTGGTGATTGCTTGTTGTCTTTATCTGCTCATAATCTCCACATGGCTTTTGCCAGGAGCTTGTAACTACCAAGTGCTAGCACACGGTTCTTTTTGCTGCCTTTTGATGTTTGAGCAGCTTGAAATTTACACAGACAACAGAAGCTGATTCTCACTCCAGGACTGCATGTGATTTTGCTCCAATTCAAAAGTTCTTTCTGACATACTTCAAACATGCATGAAAAGCCTCTGGCTTACCTACTCAGCTTGTGCTAGCTGATACAGCTGTATGAGATTCTAGCTTCTCTGTATAAACACACTTCTGTCCTTTCTTAGAGGAGACTGTTGAATAATTGCCCAAGGAAAACTGTTGACTACCTGTTTAGGGTGAGATATTCTCTTAACTGCACTTGGGTACTTCTAGTTACAAAAGTATCTTAAAAGTTATGATTTTCTGTTCGCTGAGTCCACTAAATGCTCTCTGCAATATAAATAGCGCTTCTGTCAGAATTCTTGGACTGGCAACTTTGTGTTGGGATTTGAGTTTTTTGTTTTCCATCTGCTCTTTGTGTGGGTCTGGTAGGCTAGTCCATTTGAGAGATGTGGGGGAATATTCAGGCAATGATTTTTCTCATAAGGTTGGTATCAGACCTTCTTATCTTTATGTTTATTTCTCAATTGCTCTTAATTGTAAATATTTACAGATCTATGTGACAAAGACAGAAACAATAACACCCGTAACTGTAAATCCATAAAACTGAGGTGCTTTACCTCTTTGTTAGCTAACTTCATGATGAGGTAAAATAGTTTATTGTGGAAAAAAAATGCAAACTCTCCTACTTTCTCTTATTCTTACTCATACAGGTACATACAGATCCATACTTTTTGGAATGGATCTGTTGGTTGCTATTAAACCACATTTCCTTCCTTCTGTTGTGGCATCCTTATTGACTGGAAAACCTGAAGTTCACCTTCTTATTAAACAACAAAAAAAGCCTTTGCTCAGTCTAAATAAAGCTTGCCATAACAACAACAACAAAAAACTTCTATAAAACTAATTTAATGATGTATTACTTGTTTTCCTGTACTGACAGGAATGTGGCCCGGTTTCAAGGTCTGTGCTTAGCAAGAGCAGTGCCTCATGGTTCGTACTGAAGTCACAGTACACAGATCATAGGCAAAGCCCTTGGAAATCTGAAAGAGGTGGTCAGGGAAGACTGTCAAAAAACACTGCTGTTTTTGAAGAACGTACACACACATTCTTGCCCTTCAAGGGCTTGGCCTAAATGGAGGAATATTAATGTACTCCAACACTGAGCATCAAACTGAGATTAATGGGGGAGGATGGTTCCCCTGACAGGCATAGCAGGAGCCTTGCTTTGTTACTCCCTGTAGTCACTGTGTGGGAGGCAGCGTTTCATTAACTGCATGGGAAGCCTAGGGAGACTTCCTCTAAGAAGAGGTGATGTGCATAACCTTATTTTAAAATCCATATTTATCAGCTAATTCTGCTCCTGCTCTAGACTTCATCTTTTAAGAGGCCCAACCAGCACAGCTGACAGCCAGTGGAGGAAGGTCACACCGCGGAGGAGATGACAGCTCTTTGTGTCTGGCTGTCTGCACTGAAGGGTCTTTGACAGCAAGATGTAGGATAAGTTTCAGCTTTGTTTGCTATTAATTTGCAGGTCACATCTTTTTTTTCAGTGGGTAGCAGCAAGGCCGGAATCTTTCTGTTACAAACACAGCACACTGACATGCTCTTTGGAAAGCCAGCAGTGACAGCAATTGTTCATTTCCAGCAGCAAACAGCCCACACGAGTACAATAGCGAATAGCCAGTCGAGGAGGGGGGTGGGGATAGACGCCAACTATCAGCAGACAGATTGGTGTGAGGAGGATGGAGGTGTTTGAAACCTGTTTCCTGTGTAGGCAGCTGTGAAGTGCTTTGACCTGAAGCCTTAGCATCCCCAGCTCTGTTCCTGTCAGGGCTCCAGCACTGAGGAAACTATCTATCTGTGTCTCTGCACTGAAGCATCTGCTCAGCTGATTGGACGGTTACCTAGAGCAACAGCCAGACTGCATGGAAACACATTTTGAAAATGGCTTATAAAATGAGTGCCCCGAGAGCAGAGGACAGGTCCTGGGGGAGGAATGTGCTACTTCCTGACCTCAATGCCATGGTATTGCTGCATGGGTTCCTCAGAAAGTGAACCTTTGTCCCAGGGTGCTCACCATCTGAAAAGCCACTACTTTAAAAGACAGCTGCTACACGGTGGTTGTTCTGTAGGTAGTATGCTTAAAAGAAATGTAAGCTGTAATGCTGGACCCTTGTTGTTCTGGCAAAAGTGACAAAGTTATCAAGGGAGCATAAACTAGAAGCACTGATAGCAAGGAACAGTGCTGAGAGCATAGATGAAGAATATAGAAAGTAGAAGAAAGGTTAAAATGTGAGGTACAGAAGTGAAAAGCACATAATTTCCACTTTAAGGCTCAGACTATCTTCATTTATGACATTTCTGTAAACCTTCCTACCATGTTCAGGCAGAGTAAACTATTAGCAAAACCCTTCTTTCAGCATATTTCTGCCTTTCAGGTTCATGCATAAACACATGGCAGCTGCAAAATCACGTGGCTTTCTCCCTGGGAAACAGTCGCTCTTGAGTGAGGCCATAGAAATATTTAGTCAAAGAAATGATGCATTGTGCTCTTCTTTTCTTTCTTCCATATCTCCCTTTTGCTGGAAAAAAATAATAATCTGATTTTTCTCATAATTATCATCTAGCTAGTCAGCCTCATCAAATTCATACAGCAAAAATGAAAACTGGGATTCTAGAATTGCCAAATGTTCCTATCATAAACATTGCATAATCAACAAATGATCACAGACAGCTGGTGACAAACATTTGCATTTGTTCTACAGTGGGCCTTCAGCTGGCAATCTCATATTCTATCGGTGTTAGCTGCAGTCTTGAATTCAATTAGGTATTTGGCAAAGCACCAAAATTAGAGCAAGGCAAGATCTGTCAGTCATCTCCTCCATCCCCCCTACTCCTCCTTCCCAAGAGCTTTGTCTCCATGGTTTTAAATTGCTCAAGCTGGATGTGCAGAATGTCCTTTGAGAGACTGTCCCACTGTAAGGCACATCTCAATTTAATCATGTTGTGCTGTTCTGTCTGAAAATGGAAAGTACACGCAACACAAGATCAGCAACTGAAAACTAGACAAACTTGCTGTCCTAAAATCAAGAAAATCTGAGATTCCATGTAGACTGGATAGGAAGGGAAACAGCATTGATGCTAACAATTTTTACTGGAGAATAGTGCAAGGTTCTCAATGCATCAAAAAGGAACAAATACTTAAAAGTAAATCTTCTGATTAGTAGATTAGTACTGAAAGCCAAGCCAGTGTATTAGGAACAAATGGATCAAGAAAAGTAAAATGCAAACAGAAGGAAACATTTATCAGTTTAGGAAACAATGATGTGATTTTTCGTATGCTGTGGCATTTGTAATTTAGTGACAGTTCTGGCACTGGTCTTTCAACAATAACAGATTTTTGAGAATTGCTGCAACTGGATGGTGTTACCTCTGCATCAACTAACTTCGACTGAATTCCAAATTAATAGGAAAAACACATACACCATTTAGGAGTTGTTTCAGCACTTCAAGAGGCTGGAAAGCAGCTGGAGCATTGAAGAGAGGCCTAAACATGTGGATATTTAATTCAGCTTATCTCGCGTTGAGATTGATAGTTGTTTGATTCAGTATGGGGGAAAATTTTTCCAGTTCCAAGGTTAGGAACCCAGGACAATGGTAGGTAGAAGTTGGCTGTAGGAAGGTTCCAAAGAATGCCTATTACAGTAAAAGCTCTCTGTGGTTGCTATTTCCCAAAATAAAATTCACTTTCTTGGGGGGAAAAAAGAAAGTTGTCTTCCAAAGTGGTACAACTCACCTGGAGTGAAATTAATATATCTGCAATGATGTTCAAGCTAGTCTCCTTCATTAGGCAACACTTGTTTTTAGAAAACAAATTAACAAAAAGATTGTTATAAGTATATGGATTATCGAATCTTATATTCATCTCATATGTTTAAAAAAAAAAAAAAAAGAAGTAAAAGTTAAATACTGTTGTAAATTTACATCTAAGATCCTTTTTTATAAAACTCATTTTAAAAAATAAGATGACTCTTGCTACTGGTTTGCATATTCAGATCAGAATTTAATCTTGTCTTCTGTGTCCACATGAAGCATTCTGTCTGTCAAAGCCACTTCAGGTGAAGTTTTGGGGCTGACTCTTCAGATATCTCAAAGGATGTTTAACAGAAGGGCTGAGGCACTGGCAGACTGTAGTCATGTACTTGGCACTGCTTCTTCGCGTACATCAGCACAGCGCAGAGCTGCTGGTTGGAGCAGTGGGGATTTTTTGGTTATGTTGCTGCAATGTAACTGTCAATATGTGTGATAAGGAGATAGATCTCCTCTCTCAGCTCCTCTTCTACTACTCAGAACAAACCAGCTGTACAAATACAAGTAGATTACTGATTGCTTACCTGAGGGTAATAGCACAGCTACATAAAATAAATGCGCAATTCTGAGCTGGCAAGCCTACAAGCACTGTTTGGATAGTCTCTCCGTGCAGACAGCAAATGTACGTTTCCATAAGAAGATGGTGTCTCATCACACCATTTTTATAGAGTAGAGAGAGAGAAATCCTCTGGAACATCATTTTCTTCCTAAGTGTTTCTCAGCCTCATAGAGGTTGGTTATGTATTACATGTTGAGATGTGAATGTATGTATCACTTAGTTCTGTAAATGCTGTTTTGGAATGTGCTTTCATCTTGTTAATTTAAAAGATAAACATAAATTTACTAACTTAAAGAACAGTTACTACGCTGAGATTAAAACAGAATTTGTCTCTATCAATGCACTTTTCCGAAATACAAGAAGAATTTTTAATGCATCTTTTTTTTTTTTCCTCCTCACTGAAGTCATCCATTTTTCCTAACATCTGTGTGATATGATGGGCAGATAGTTCACAAAATGCATTCAGAGCATTGGACATACATGTTTGTTTAATCAACATGAGATGATGGTTAAGCATAGCTTACTGTTTGAAGTGTAATTTCTGGCAAGTGAGTAGGATGAGATTTTGGCCTAAACTGAACAGAAATTTTACGAAGTTATTTCAGATCAGGGCACTTCATTCTGCATATTCAGGAAAAAAAAGCCATTTCAAATTCACATCAAAAAGTTTTTCTAGTTTGATATGCTCGTCCCACGTGGGACTTTCCTAAGTAATCTTTCTTAAGATGACTGCTACATTTGAGCATGTGTCACTGATGCGGATGTTTAACTAAATATAATAAAACCACTTCTTGATACTCTAAGAACTCCACTGTATTACACAACATAGGTACTCAGATCTTTTCAGCAGTGACAGAAACATGAAATCTAACTGCTCGGTAACATTGCTGCTTCTACAATGCTTGAACAACAGGAAAGCCAGCAGTTGCCAGCAGTATGGAGTGCAAGGCATACAGTGGAAGGTAACAGTGCCAGGCACTAGTTAAGGTGCTGTGTGTGGTTAAAAAATAACCATGTTGCTGCAGTTGTTGGAATTTATATTTACAGTGTCTCAATAGGGTCCTGTACCTC
The DNA here is from genome assembly GCA_030625065.1 of Alectoris magna. Classification (NCBI taxonomy): domain Eukaryota; kingdom Metazoa; phylum Chordata; class Aves; order Galliformes; family Phasianidae; genus Alectoris; species Alectoris magna. Next base: position 19,251,200 of record CM060565.1, read on the forward strand.
TGGGATAGCTGTAATCATCTGTTTCTGTGTGACTGCCCTGCAAATCTCACTGGTTGACTGTTTCCTGTGCCCAGTGTCTCCACCAAAGGCACCCAGCTGGACTTCCCCCTCCTCCAGCTCTTTGGAGAGGCGAGCCCATGCATCAGAGAGCAGCTGGACAACCAACTCAGAAGACGCCAGCAGCCCCAGCATTGCTCCCTCCTACACAGATCTGCAGTCAATTAATACAGAGGACCTGACGAGTGGTGGAACATCTGCAGCAGATTCAGCTGGTAAGAGGAAAGCCCTCAAGTTTTTCTATCTCAGTATTTTTGATGTTACTTAAGCAGAAGAAGCTCAAGGATTAGGCATACTAATATCTTTTTCTGGTCCAGTTCCCAAGTAAGCACACCTGGAATGACACACCCATGCTTTGCAGACTCCCAAGGCAATTCCTGGAGCTCCTGCAAGCACCTGCAGTACCTTGGAAGGTATCCAGCCCACTCTGAGGAAAGTAGTGGATTCCCAGTCTGATGAAAACCCATTTGCTTCTGCCATAATAGCTCAGACATGTCAGGTATTTAATAAAGTGTATTTCTCTCAGGTGGTAAATGTAACAATGCATTGAGAGAATGGATTTCCTAAACCTCTCTGAGGCTGTATGTCCCCTTTGTAAGATGCGCAAGATTACCTGAATATGATATTATTTGATGGTTCAGTGAAACAGGACTGGACATTGAGGCAGGTGTATTTAATAACAGCCCCATAGGCTTTATCTGGAGTGTGTCTTTATGTAAGATGTTAACTCAGAGACCTGAGCAATCCCAAACTGAGAGTTTAACCTCACTGGAGGGGCCAAGGGAGGTGCTGCAGAAAGCCTCCCAACAGATGGAGTGAGGGTAAGATTAGTGATTTCCTGTAAAGACAATGGATTTTACAGCAGCAAAGGTAAATACTGCATGAGCAGAGCTGGAAGCAAGGATTTGCTATTCAGTCACAGTGCATCTGGAGGATGATGTACTTTACTGTGTGTTCTAGTTTGATCTTAGGCACTGAGGAGCCTTTTACAGTGTCTTTGTCGGTTTGAAGGGCCGTTCCAGCCTGCAGCAGCTAGCCAATAAATTTGGATCAAGTGATAGCAGACTGTCCGTATAACATGGGCATGTTTATATGGTTATAACAACAAGTACTTTACAACCCCATGCAGCTGAGGTTTCACAGTGCTTGGGAGCTGTATTTGGTGCTGGTAAAGGGGCCTGTCACTTCAGAGCTTCCTACCATGCACTGCTATGTTGCTCAGCTTGGATCAAAAAGCATTGAAAGGAGCAGGAACTTGTGGCATTTGTGCTGTGGTCTGTGAGATAAGTAACACAGGACATCTCTGTTGCTGATACAATTGAAGTATTTATTCATTCTGAAATGGATGCCTGCTTCCATTTTCAAAAAAGGCCAAATGTCTACATGTAAGCAGAGCAAAGGGGAGGCTGTCTTGTAGCTGTGATTTGAAATCTGAAAGCCTTGAGATCTGTTCTGAGGTTGTGCATGAATACCTCACCAATAAATGTTTTGCATTTAAAAAGTGTCTCCTTTACTCAGCTTGCCTTGGATTTCTGCATGTCACTGTACTTCTCTGAAATAATTTTAATTATATATCATAAATGTTGACTTAATAAAAAAATGAATCTAATCTATTATATTATTATATCATATTATATATATATCTATTATATATGTATATGTTTTATTTATAAGCTCAATTATATATTATTTTATATTTAATAGAGCAATAGTCTGTATACTATATAACTAAACTAAAAAGTTTATATATAGTTACATAATCATAACAGTGCATGATATATATGTATTCAATGTCTGTCTACATGTCTATAGTTCTATAAATACACATACATAGAATTATCACAGAAATATAGATATAGGATATCTGTCTATATCATATACATATATATAAATGTCACGTATCTATCTATCTACCTGTAGGTGAATAGATGTAGTTGTCTACATGCATAGCCTTGTTGACATGCGATATATATTTTAGGTGCTTTGTTGTCAGATCTGTTACACTTTCTGTTCTGATTTGTATCTAAGGAGAGCTGCGAACGCCAGGTTTGCTATTGACAGTTGTTTGCTGACCAGTTGCACTGTTTGGCATTCTCCTAAAACTCAAGGGCTATTGGGACTATGAGGGAATCACTGTGTTGTTGTTTTCTAAAAACATCTGCATGTTTGGAGATAGAAGATTGCACGTGTGACCCATAGCTGCTCAAAAATCAGGAAGTTAATAAATAGCACAAGGAATTAACTTTTAGAGTTTTGTTATTTCCAAAATAAACTGTATGTTTTGAGGGGATTCTGCTGCTTTGTTTTTAAAACTTGGAGAAGATGACTCTGGAAAGCTCAGCTTTGGCTATTTCTTGGAAGTAGTTGAGAGTAAGAACTAACTGCAGCACTGACTTTTCAAACCCTGCTCTTTGTCTTTTCTGCGTTAGTTCTCATACAAATATCATTTCTGTGAGTTTGGCCAGCTACATACAGAGTCCTGATATGATAACTACAAGGAATGGTGTTCTGTAAGTTTCAATCCAGCAAATTTCAACAGATTATACAGATGTGCAGTGTGTTTGCATTGGATGCCAGAAAAAGGCTACAAGCATTGTTACAAGCTCTGAAGATAATGAACATTAATAACCAGAGCAAAGAGGAAAATAGAATATGTTGACAGTTACTGACTTCTGCCCAGAAATGTACTTCAGCAATGCTGTGTAACTATTAACCAGCATGTTCTGGTGTCCAAATTGCAAACACAGAACAAATTTTGTATGGGAAAGCCTGCCAGGGCTTGCTGCAGGGACTGCATGGAGGAGTATCAAACTCTGCCTTCAGGGAGGAGGGGACTCAAAGAGCAGATGGAACCCAAAACGTTCTTGTCCTTGTACAGTGACAGAAGCAGGGCTTTTTTCTTCCAGCCATCAGCCACCAGCTAGTAATTTAGAACTTCTGTAATACAGTTTTAGTCCAGTACTTCTTTCAAGACATTTCTAACTTATTTAATGTATGTATGAGGTGGAACTAGAAAACTATATAATTCAAGGGGGAGAGAAGCTGTGATCCCAAATCAGACCTGTGTACTGGAAATCAGTTCTTCTTTAACCTTTAATGACTTCTTTAAAGAACCCAAATATCTCTGTGTCATCTACAAAGGTGTCGAATCCATCCTTGTTTTGCATTGGAGGAACCAGGGGCTCGGTTGTGCAAGCTGGCCCATTGTGAAGTCTTTGTCTTACAGTCACATGGTAGTCTTGTCTGTGAAGCAGGCTGAAGATTGCAAGTGTAAGACCCGCAAGAGAAATAGGATCACTGCCTTAGTCCCTACTTATGGCAAGAAGGAAAGGCACAGGAAGTCCGTCAGCAGAAGGTAGAAATTTTAGAATGAAAAAAGAACAGGTACCACAATAAGCCAAGGCATATTTGTATCTATTCAGTAGAGAGAATTATAAAACTGGCTTGGTCTGCAGCCATCTGGTTTTAAGGTTAGAAGAGAGGACTATGATATCATTATCTTCATCTAATCCGACCTCCTGCATATTTCAGGCCAGGGAACCTCACCCACTCTTTTCTTCACCCAACTCATAACCACAGCAAGTGTCTCTGTAGTATTTTTCTGATTAACATCAACTACAGCAAAACTTGGAGCTGTTCAGCTGTCCTTCATGTTTTTAACATGCAATTCTTTAAGTTTCAAAAAAAAGTTTGTCCTACTGATAAAACTTAAAACAGAATTGGGATGACAGTGAGCTCAGTTCTGCCAACTCTTGTGACCTCAGCTGAGGCTAAATGCAGTCCCCTAACCTAAAAGGTTCAGTATCTGCCTCTTCTCTGCCCTGTAAAATAACCCTGATTAGTTATCTTCTCTATTTCCCTGCCTTTCGAAGAAGAATGGTTTCAGCTGCTGTAGGACTATCAACTTCTTGCTTTTTCTTCATGAATGATAAAGACTTTCAGGATGGAGGAGGAGAGGATAAAGCAATGCTCTCATAGGAAGAAAAGAGAAGAAAGCTCAAAAGGATCTACTTACTCCTAGTAGGCTATGTTTTATCCTGTCTGATCCTGTGAATTAGTCTGGCCTCTTTTGCATCCCCAAAAACATCAGGTCTCAGGCAAGAAAGAGGCAAAATGCAAAAGGAGAAAGTGATGGTTGTAAAGGACTGGGTCTGATTTTTCATTACTGTGTAGGAACGTTTCAATTAAAAATTTTTTTCTAAAAATAAATATATGTATGAACATAAACATATTTAGAGAGAGTTATGAGTGTTTTCTTGCCTATTCACCAGTGTAGTTTCAGTTCTGATCTGTGGTGTTGGCCCTGTGCTGCAAACAGCAAATGGAGTATCTCCTAGAGGAGGTACTGGACATCAGAGTTTTTCCTCATGGCTATTCTGAAGTGCAGCCCACAGTGAATGTGGATTTGTGGCAGGGTTACATTTCATTATAAAAGAGCTTAGTGCTGACCCTACATGGTGCTCTCTATGAATGTTGCAACTTCCGTGCCTAGTCACTTGTGTTTTTACACAGTTGGAGCAAGTGAAAGGAAAGCAGACAGAATTCCAGCCCCAGTCATGTGTCTGAGTCTCCCTTTTTTATGTAAGCAATATCCCAGGAGAGTAGATGTGAGTAAATTACTCTGTAGTTAATCTCATGCCAGTGAGGCAAGCTGGGTGGCAAAGCCGTGTGTTTGTGTTTGCAATGCTGTGATTCCTCAGCCACTGTATTTGTGTTGTCTCCAATTGTTCTCTGAAGTGCAGAAAGCCACATGCTGGTGTGATAAGCCAGAGGAGTTCAGACAGAGCTTTTGCAGCTGGGCAGAATATTTCAGTTTGAAGCATAATTAGAGATGGAATACTTGCATTCAGTGGCCATCTATGATTGAGTGTTGGGAGATGAAAAACCAGGTTTGTTTGGTGCAAGTCTAAATAGCTTCTGAACTTACAGCCATTCAGAGTGAAGAGCACTGAGGAATCTCCCAGCATCAGCCTCTTCGGTACAGTACAAATGTGGAAAACATCAGTGTCAGTCTTCAAAAGCATTGTCTCAGGAATAATTTAAGCGAAACATCAACCTTCTATATTAACAACTTGGACACTTGGAAACTTATCTTGGTTATTTTTTATGTTTTATTTTATCAGACCTCCTGCCTCCCTTATTCTTTTATTTGACTCCCATCTTAGGGAAAAGATGTGACGCTGATTTTTCAGTGGACAACATTACCACAGTTATACAGGAGCATTGTAGGATGACTGTTGATGCGTACCTCTGCTTGAACACTTCCACTTCTAAGCTGGTCTAGGCTCAATCAAACCAATTACTCTTGGAGCACAGATGTGACATGAATCTTGCAGAATGACCTTGTTCATTTGTTGTTAGAAGCAATTTGGGATTAATTGTCCTTATTTTTGGCAGATGAGACCAAAATCCTCTTACCTAATCTTAAATAAAAAATAATAATAAAAATAAAAATAATAAATTTGCTTTTTCTAATGCAGATGGGTCTATCTTTGGTCTAGAAAATCAGTTGTCAGAGAAGTCTCTTAGGTTTATCTGCAACAAACTAACTCTTTTATAACTAGATGCCATCCCTTTTTCATCTTTTCACTTTTTCATTACAAAGCCTTGCACAGTATTACAGTCCGATTTTCAGCCTGTATGGGAACTTTTGAGTCACAGCCTGAACCACTGATTGATCACCTGAGGCAAGGACTGAGCCATGGGAGCACAGGTGAAGGCAATTCACCTCTGTGACCAAAAGGAGTGGAGCCTGGCTGCACCTCTCCTGGACCCCGTTTAAGGGCTGACTGTCACTGGGGAAGGATCTCTTTCCGATCCCTCCTTTTGGAGTTTTCTACTGTGAGCCTAGGACACTGGTGAGCATTTCGTTTTTGATTGTCTCTTTCCACAGTAATCTTTCTTACTATAGAACTGTAAAATACCATCCTAACCACACCACTCTTCTAGCTGTATGTTTGCTAATTGTACACAACATTGTTATTTTCCAGTGTCGTTTTTACCCCTTACAAATATAGTCATTGTGTATGCTGTTCTCCAGTTCTGTGGTACCATTCCCATCTGAACTGATTCTTTTAAAATCCTTGGTATCAAAGCTGTAATTGCATTTGTCAGTTTTGTCAGAGTTTAGGGATGGGGCATGTCATACTTCCTGATCTGAGTAATCTCTTAAAAATATTTTCTTACCTCATTAACATTAATTTTCACTTCCACTCTCTCCTTCTAATTGTCTATCCTGCCTCTTGTGCTCTTATCACTACATTCTGCATCATCGTTTGCATTAAATAGTGGCCAAGCATTCATTAGTTTTGGTGTAACGTCTTTTAGCTGGTTTTGTATATGCACACACAAGGAAGCGTGCTGGTACCTGAAAGAGTAACCTGTTGCACTCACTGTGAAACCCTGTGGGTGCAGCCACCTGTAGTAATCTTCTTGCTGGTGGAAATCTTTGTGTAGGTAGGATTTGAGAAGGTAAGTGGTTTTAATAGACACCTTTTGGCTCTAGCATGAGGTTTTGTTGATCATTTTCAAAAATGCAGTAATGGAATGGCAATTACAAAGTGCACTGCTTCCTGACACACCCTAAGGCAGGTTTTGGGGCTGTGGAATAATTTAGTGTATAAGCATTGTAAACTCGGATAAGTTAACACTTAGGTGTCTTCAGTGCTCTGTACTGAAGTAAGAAGTTAAGTGTGGGATAAAGAGGCTGGTGGCTCCTAACAAAGGGTCTCATCATGTAAAATGGACATGCTAAAACAGATGGCTCTTTTGATTGTTATCTGAGATGAAGATAAGGTATAAGCTGAGACTTGCCACTTTCCTGGGTTTCACATTATGTTAAAGTGGGCCTTAAAAAGTTCTGATTTTCTGGCTCACTCTGCAAAGATGACGGCTCTACACAGCAATGCTGATATGGGCAGAGGGAGCACAGTAGCTCTGAGTGTGTGTTCAGGCTGATCTGATAGATCTGAGTCTTTTGAAAAAATGGAGTACATGTTGTATAGTCATTAATTGCAGAGGCCTGTTAGTGTTTACATAATCTCTATCCATACAACTCTGTCTGTAAAGAATAGGTACATAGCAAATGCAGCTGCCCAGCTTTAGTCCATTTCACATACACTCTTTTTCAGTATGTCCCCAGATCTGAATCTTCTTTTTTAGATTTTTTTATACAGTTGTGTAAAGGTGAGTGTGGTGCTGAGATAATTCCTGTCAAGAACATGCGCAAGTGGTAAGACTGTCAGTTTTGAATGAAGGGAAATAAATTCATGTTCTTGCATAAGCACCAACAACATTCTTGATTCTCTTCAGCAAAACCTGCAGCCAGACCCTTCTCCAGGAAAAAAAAAAACAAACAGCAGAAACGTGCAAAGAGTACAAAGCTTTCCATATGGTTGTGCCCATTATATTCTGCATCCACTTAAGCATGTATTTGTATGCTTTATGGTAGGTATGAGTCTCTGGGAGGGATCTGAAAAGAACAGAGCATGGCATGCAGGGCCCAGAGAGTGCTCTGGGTGCGGGGTCTTGCCAGTGGAACAGACAGTTGGAGGGCATTTGATGATTTGAGGCAGCAGCTGGCATGCCAGCTTCATTGCCTCGCTACCCTTCTGGGCCACGGGCCTTTGCCTGCAGCACAGTGAGCTGGCTCCGAAAGTGGGACATGAGCTCCACCCAGGGTGCTGTGCTGTGCCTCCCTGATGGCAGGCCCTTTGCTAGTCAAGCAGAATTAGGATTTGGGTGGGAAAGTTTACATAAAAGAAATAGGGGTTTTACTGGAGACTTTGCTTTCATGAACCCATCAGTCCTCCTCCCCCAGATTGATTTGTTTGTTCAGGCTTGGTTGCCTCCAGCAACACATTATTAGTGTGAACTATGGGGTATCCTGGGAGACCTGCAAGATTCTCTGCAAACCTTTTGAATTCCTAGTCTCCAAGGAGGGGGAAACAAAAAGGGCATTTCACTCCGTTGACGCAGTTGTGCGTACATTGTTTCCCTTTTTTGAATGCTGGAGTGTCTCTCCAGCAAATGCTGTAACTGGACTCTACAATCTTCATTGTGCTTCTTCAACTCAGTTAGTGCAATATCTGTTTCTTGGTAAAGCCACCAACATGCGCTTCATTAAAGACTGTATTTGTGACAAGGCAATCTGCTATGATTAGGTGGGAAGACTTAAGCAGGGCTGTGCAGTTGTTATCCCTGTTCACACAGGGTCAGTCATTGCTGATGGTAAACTTCAGGCTTTGTGGGTACGTCTGACCTTAAAGCAAATACAGATTGCGTCATTTGTGAACAGCTTTCTGTTTGATTTAGCATGGCTACAAAAGCAGTGAAGGCATGGGGACAGGGGTTTGCAGCACAGGTATGTACTCAGAGCACTGTTAAGGTTACACATCTGCTTAAACCTCTGCTTACTGTAAATTCTTCGGATATAAACAAGTGCTATGAGAGCCTCCCCATTATGTCGTCAAATCCCATAGGTATGCTTTCCATCTTTACTCAGTTTGAAATTACAGGATCCAATGACTTTTCTCGGAAATCTGCTTGAGTTTCTTTGGCTGCCTTGTGTCCTGGACTTGCACAGACCAGCCTGTCTGTCATAAGATAGTTCAGACATCATGAAAAGTATTTGATTTCCTAATTTGTCACGTATGTGTTGAGAGACAAACACTGTCAAGTGAACTGAGCTGCCGTAAAGGTCAAGGTGGGTTAGCTAAGGGGGGTTTGTGCTCCATTGGTTAAGGCATTGGCACCGGATCTCAGTAACAGTGCAGAGTCAGATGCAAGGCACCTAACAGTGATGTGGTGGTGATGGGTAAGGCAAGAGTGTTGTGCAAATGCAAGAGAAAGTATCTTCAGTGTCATCTACTTTCACCATGCAGTTCACTTAGCAAGAGACCTAGGTGCTGAAGAGCTGTGCAGTTTCTTCTTTGTTCTCACATGAAGGTTTTGTGCATTTTGCAAGAGCCACAGTAAGGGACACTGTGCACAGCAGGTTTCCAGAGGCTGTTCTGAAGAGCTGTGTCCACAGAACGAAACCAGTTTGTTTCATTCCTCTGAGCAGCCCAATGGCTGAAAAAGTGGACCAAACAGGTGTGAAGAGCGACTGAGTTTTGCCTGAACCAGCAGCTCCATGTCTGCTAGATGAAAAGAAAATCAGGTCAGTAGGAGGAACTCATCCCATCTAATGAGCTGCTTTTCAGTGAAGGAAGACTCTTGACATTTAACTCATTACTTGCTGGGTCTTGCTGCTAAGGAGATCTGAAGTCAAACAGCATGTGATCGGGCTCTTCCAGGCTTCTTCTTTAGTGCCTAGAAACTCAGCTCCAGCTGTTCTTTATTTTTCCAGGGAATAAATGAGAAGCAGGGACATATGAGGACAGAGCTGTATAGGCCATAGCTTTTTGTCTTCATTTGAGTTGTTTTTTACTGTGTTAAGAATGAAACGACCTTAATCCACATCAACCCATCCACTGCCTGATGAAGAAGTTTCAGAATAACTCTCAAGCCTCGTGGCTCTTTTCTGAAGAGAAAAGGGCGCCAGCAAAGGCTTCCTGATGAAAGATAGTTCTGTTTCAGGTGCTATCATTGTAAATGATACTGCCTCCTTACATGTTCTTGGAGTTTTAAGGAGAAAAGGCTATTATCACCTGCTGGTCTTTGTACACCTTTAGAAAGGATAGGAGGTTCATTCTTCAATTAGTAAAGTCAGTTTTTGTTGGAAACTGCAGTATTTCTGTAGATAAGATCATAGGTGAGGTCATTCTTTTCCTCCAGAATTGCCAGCATTACGCACTTCCTAGGTTTTAGTAAATCACTCAAAGACATTTTCTGCACATATCAACAGACTGTCTATTGTACAAACTGCGCTGAAACACCCGCATACAAAAATCAGACAAAACTTCTACCTGTGTAGCCTTTGACTGAATTCCTAGTGTTGTTCAAGATTTCTTTTGTGTGTGTGTTGTGTTAGTTTTATACGTCTATGGAACAGATATATTTTGGGTAGATATAAAACTTCAGGTGCTGAAATGTCTTAAGTCCATCATCTAGCTCTAAGAATTGTTCTTTTACCCACGGAGTCCATTTTCCCTTCCTTTTCCTCAAGATGTCCTCTCCTTCTGTCTGCTTTTTCACTTCTGGGTGTTGCATTAGTACTTTTCCATTTAGAAATGCTGTAATGCAGGTTACTTCAGCCTCTTCCTAGCAGGTGAACCTGCTGCATTTTGCTGACTATCAGTGAAAGAAAAATGAACAAATGTACTGTCATCCCCATTTCTTAGCTGAGGATCTATCTTCACAAAGAAAAGAATTTCTTCAAAATCAGCTTAAGATTTTAAACTCTTGTTCATTGATTGGATAATCACAGTAGCACTATTGCAAAGTAATGAATTAATGGTAGCCCCTGAAAAAATAAACACCAACTACAGTAGTAGTTGAAGTGCACTACTGTGGAATTTAAATTTCTTTAGTGATAATAAATTTTGCATCTAGCAGAAATCTGAAGCTGCAGTGTTTGTCTGTGTCTCTATTTCTGCTTAAGAAAATATGTGTTAACTTTAAAATTCAAATTTCTGGATGAAAATTTTCAGGATATTTTCATTCTTTTGAAACTCATTCAAATCATTCCACCCTCAAAAACAAACAAAAATACTCACTCTATATTCCTTATACTCTAACACTTTGACTCCAATCCCATTTAATTCACATAATTTGGGAAAGTACCACTCAAGTCAGTGAATATCTTTTTAAGACAAATGATCATCATGTTTTATAGGGCAGTCACCTACAGTGTTCTATGCAACCTGCAGGAAAAGTACTCAATAGAGGAAAATTTGATAAAGTTGCACCAAACTGCTATAGCCAAATCTAAGTTGTAAAACAAGTTATCATGCTATTTTAAAAGTAATAGCATTGTAACTATTGGAGGCAAATATTCTTCACTATTTTTTCCTCCAAAAATTAAAAACCTAGTGCTCACTTTGTATTCCTTGAGTGTTGTGTTCTGTTTGTTTGTTTTAAAAGCTTTCAACTCAGAAGACCACAGCCGTATTTGGAATGTGCAACATTCTGTATTTGTTCTTATTAATGGAATTGGATTTGTTATATTCTTAACAAAGTCGATTTCTACTTCACTATGTGCAACCAAATGAGAATATATTTAAGAAGAGGAAAATATGTTCACCACCATATAGAAATGTTTAAGATTACCAAGCTGTCTATCAAATCTGCAGTTTATTTTAAAATAAATTTCGAGTTGACACCTGTAGAAAATGGTGGCTATACCAGTTCTGGTGAAGATAAAAACAAAACAAAACAAAAACGTTAAGACAATTAAGTGGGACTTGAACAGCCACAGCATGTTCTTTACTGTCTCATTGTCCTCTGTGGTGAATGGCAGGACAGAGGATAATTCACTTTATTACTAGCATAATTAGGGATAAAGTCGCTTTTAATTCCTGTGAAGAGGAAAGATGGGTGAAGGTACTCCAACATAATGTTCTGCTCTATGGTTTGTCACATTTGAATGCAAAGGCTGCCTTCGTCAGCTGCATGTTGATTTTCTCAGCTTGTCATACTTTATAATTTGTCTGTGAATATTAAAGAGCATCAAATGGAGCAGATATTAAAAATTAGCACCCTTTGTGTCCTATTGAAAGCAGAACAGCTCTTCTGTCTTAGGCGTTGCAGTTTTTTGCTAATAAGGCTGACTGAACAAGTCTTCATTAAACTTCATGTTACTGGGCTGGGGAATTTATTTGGCCTCATCATCTGTTCAGACTGTGACCTGGACAAATCAACCGTAATGCCTCAGATTTGAAAAGCCTTTGTTTGGCTTCTCACATTCTTAGCACAATTAGTGGCTCTGCAGCCTGTCTGCTTGGGCAAGGTGGGGTCACGCGGTCTCAGTGTAACTACCATTCTTTGTAACTTGCCAGGATCATCCCTCACGTGAGTCACTTGCACGTGATTTTAGCCGTGCTGCACTTCGTCCCATGGCATACAAGGGTAAGGCCAACAGCACCCAGCTGCCGCAGTGTGTGTGCCTGCTACCTGACCAAAAATGTCATAGCCAAAATTTCCTCTAAATTAAAGAAACTTAGTTATGCAATATGTCTGTCCTTAGGGTGGCTGAGGTTTCTCTCTTCCAGGCACTGTGGGGCAGATATTTACCACCTCTTTTTTTTTTTTTTTTTTTTTCATTCAGAAGTAAGTTACAACAGATATAACTTCTGTGTAATGTGACAGACACTCCACAAGTCTTTGATGAAAAAGTGTCTTCCACTTGAAGCTAAAGCTGTTACGGACAACACCAAATAAAACAGCTTTTTGTAATAATTATTAAAGCCTTAGGAGTTGTTTCACAGATATGTAATTCCCTGAGCATGTCGGAGTTTGCTTTTCTCCAGAAGAATGAAAGGATGGGGATTTAAGTCATATTTATTCATCATAAATCCTGGGGATGATGCATTTACTTTGGCACTGGTTTTGCTGCTTCTTCAAATTAGATCTCTGTTCCCTTCAGCGTTACTGCACTGGAGGGAGTGGTAGGATTGCCATTTATTATGGTTAGGAGTTAAGATTTCAGGTTTCTTCCTCCAGGCAGTGGCTTATGCAGCAGTGAGGCTTTTGCCTTTATGTGCCTTAAAGTCACAATACAGAGCTAGCACACAGCAGGAAAAACAGGGTGCTTCCTCTTTGTGCAAGCACATACGTATGTATATGCGTATAACTATACAGTATATACATGTAGCAGTACGTACAATGATATCCATTTCTCCATATGTGCCTGTATACGTGTGTGTATGTGCATTTATACAAATAATATGTGTGCATGATACAAGTAACATCTTTGGTTTCTGGCTCACCTTCCTACAACTCACACACTCAAATCCAGTTCTCTTTGGTGTGAATCACAGGCTGCTTTGCAGCACCTGGTAAGCCATTTTATATTTAGGTGTCATCCAAAGAGTTTGTGAGGAAAAGAGCATTTTCAGACTCTTCTGAGCCAAGCTCGTCTTTGAGGGGGGTTAGAGCTCCTGCCTGCAATTCAGACTTGGAGAATAGGGTCCTGGGATGGTTCCTGTTGGTTGCAAGAGGTTATAAACCCAAGCCAAATACAGCTGACATGGAATTGTGCTCAGCTGAGTTGTGCAGACTGGATTTGATTTTTTCTCTTGCCCAGCTGCTGCAGGATGAACACAGGCCAGCAGAGACAAGATACTGTTTAAGGGTAAATCGTTGACTGTTATCTATACTTCAAATGTGTCAGGAAAGTGAGCTGAAACAGACTTTGATCCAGGTATCATCTTCTGTAAGGATGAATATGAATAAAACATGATGAGCTGTGATGAGAAATAGGCCTGGTGATCATGCGTAGTAAGGAGAGCTTGTGGAGTACAGAGATTTGCGCATGCAATTAGCCAAACAGGTCCCATCACTGTTTAGTTATATACGATAACTTCTGATAAATTGAAAAACATCGAAAGGGAAATCATGTATTGTCACAGAAGGGGTGGACTTGGGTCAACATCCAATATTGATCAGCTGTTTTTAATTTTTCTGCAAGGACAGTTGGAAAAATTTTGTGGCTGTACTGGCTGTGCCAGAACTTCCATCGTGGTTCACTGGGAATTTTTGAAAGGCTGAACTTGAGCTGGCATGGTGGGTAGAGTCCTTCTCTGGAATGAAGGATGTGAAGCTCAAGTTTCTGTCTTGGGTGAGCAAGAATAGAGTTGGACTGGGTTTCCTACAGCCGAACAGAATCCCCTAGCCACCAGCCCAACAGATAGTCTAGACTGAATTCTGATTTTTTACGAAGGCTGTCTTCAAGGTGTTCAGCTCAGAGGTAACAACAGCTTTTTAAGCCATGGGGGCTTTTTGGAAAGGAGAAATTTCTTTCCACAAATCTGATTCTACTCTTACTTTGAGGTTTCTGCACATTTAGAAGATTTTTATCAGACAACAGGTCAAGGGACTGAGAGCATGTGAGGGAAAAACCTCTGCTTCCTGAGGATCAAATTTACTTCAGTATGTCCATGACATACCAGCACCTCATGCAGTGCTCAGTCCTAGTTGCCAGATTAATTATGGATTTAATTGGGAACAAGAAACAAAGGAAAGTGTCTAGGAGAAGATGACTTCATCTCCCTGCTCATCTTTTTCACACAGAAAGATGGAGACAAAATTATCTACAGAAAGGTTTCACTTGGCTGAAAGGAGGAAGGATAACATGAGGAAAGGATCATTGTTCACTTGGAAAGTCATGAGATCAGGTTCATGTTTTCACTCTTTCCAGACGTGGTGTTTGTTTAAGCTCTGCACCTTTTTAAGTTTTTATTTAAGCAGTTTGTCCTTGGGCTAATTTCTCCATCTCATTCCGCCTTGGCCTCAACTTGCTACAGGCCAGGGAGTTTTTAGTCTCTGAAATAAAAGATGCCTTTTTTGAACTGATAGAGAAAGCCCTATCTGCTGTATAAAGCAATTACAAGGTGTAGGAGAAAAGTGAACAGCAATGCTGTTGTGTAAGGAGTGGCTTCGTGGTTGGCAGACTTAGGGTTATTAGAAAACAAATGATCCAACTCTGCCATTAATTACCTAATTTCAGGCTCAAATTTGCTAAGGCCTAGATTGCCTAGGCTGGCAAAAGAAGGCATATTTTGTGGCCATTCTTCATTTGTATTTTTTCCCAGAGAGGGGCATCTAACCACTGACTTCCCCCTTGCAGACCAGCACCAGTGCATCCTGTCATTAATGTGGTCATGTCTTTTCTGCAGGTTGGCAGCTAACAGCTTTGCTGCATGCTCTTCTGTGCCTCTCCCAGCTGGAAGACAACACACTTGTCCCTACAGTACCAGTTCATATAGTCATTCCAGAATCTAGTCCCCCTTTCATCGTATAATTAGGCTCATTGTTAGACCAAAACCTCTAAATCGTAGCGTGTTTATTCCACATGCTGTTGTGCTCTACCACTCAAACCATAAAGCCATTTACCTTCTTCAGTGAATTCAGTGTACTTAAAATGATTTCTATACTGATTTATTTAAGTGTTTGAATGTCAAAAATCAGTGATTTATTGGTAAGCCAGATTTCTGCCATGATTTCCAAATTATCCAGATAACCTTGCCTTCAAATAATCTGTTTGTTTTTCTCAGCATGTCAAAATCCCACATAAATTTTGTTTCTCCACCATAACCATTAAGGGGAAATGAGAGAAACCTGAGTAATCCTAAAATGTCACAATGGAGCGGAAGGATGCTGGCTGTTCCCCAAGGGCACTGACAGCTCGTCTCTGTTGTTTTCAGTTGTATGTTCAAACTGCTTGGGGCAGAGAGAAGAGCAATGACAGGGGGGATAGAGACTGTATTGTGAGGCTTGGTAAGATCTAGTGGGGTATTTGGCAGATGGGGCATTCTGTTTTGATGAACCAGGCTGTTTGGCTTATAGGTTATATTTTCATCTTTATTTTGGCTTTTATGGCAAGAACCGAAACAAACTTCCTGGATCAAGAAGACTAATCCTGTGCTATCACAAACGGACGCATCCTGTTATCTCTGTCCTAAATCTATTCTTGGCCTTAAAAAAAAAAAGGTATTTTCATGCCCTTCACATTCCTTCTGTAAGACTGTATATATTACTTTTCATGATCAGAAACATCTTCCTAATTTCTGTCCTTTAGTTTGAAAGAAGCATAGGAGGTACAAAAGTACGAATTGAAATAGATTGTCTTTAAAATTTGTGAAGTGCTTCCCATTTAAATGTTGATACTGTATTTTACCCAATCAGGAATAAATCCAAAACAGTTCACCTGAGGGCAAAAAAGAAAAATCTAGCCCTAAAAGCACCTGGAATCTGAAGGGTTTACTGGAGAAAGTGATTCAGCTGCTGACACAGGGAGCAGGCTACCAGGTTTCTTGCAGGTGATGAGCTGAAACGTTTGGAGGTTTGGTTTTGTAAATAATAATAATAATAACAAAGTTAGCTTTTCTATGAAAGGAAGTGGGGGGAAGAAAGCTTAGTTTCTTTGGCAGGACTTCACATGAAGTTTCTTACCCATTCAGCCTGTTGCTCTCTCCACCTCCTGCTTTTCTGGGTGCGGCAGATCTGGAAGTAACCTGCACATTTTTCATCTCTGCCCTGCCCACACAGGCAGGCCGGGCTGATTGGCAGGCGGGGAGCCGCGGGTCCTGCCGCAGCACGCCGAGCGCATACCTCCCCGCTCGGCTCCCACAGCGGGCAGCCGGCTGGGTGACGCGCCAGGGCTGGCACTGCAGGGCTGAAGTTATCTGATCCCTGGGTAAACGCAGCTAGGGGAGAATCCATTCATCGGAGCAATCTGGATTTATCTTTTTTTTTTTTTTTTTTCTTTTTTTTTCCATCAGCGAGAGATGAGTGTATCAATTTAAGAAGAAAGGTACGGTAAGAGAAGAGGCAGTTCGTGACTGGATGGTGGGTGGGTTGGCGGAAGGACGGTGACGGAACTACGGATGGGGAAGACTGGAAGAAAGAAATCTCAGCCTACTGAGTCTTACGGAACCTGTAACGGTGTCGCTGACTTGGGAAAGTTTTGTTTCCCTCGGGACTTTGGTGCTGTGAAACTGGTAGGATAAGGCAGGGGACTGATTTTCAGTCCTCCAGGAACAAGTGGTTAAAAAGGGGCTGTAAGTTCTATGCATGCAGTTCAATCAGCATGCAGCGTGCTGTGCTCACAGTGCTGACTACATGGGAGGATATGGAGGAAGGTTGTTTGGTTCAGGAACTTTTGTGAGAGGTTATTTCTTTTCTGATCAGCTGGAGGAAAAGCAGGCTGTTTCCTTGTTGATAAAAGCGTCTCCATGCTATTAGAAGATAATCTGAAACATAGAAAAGGGGCTATATTAATTTTCTCCAAATGTTGTTGAAGGGTTAATAGAAAATCTGTATCTACTGAGATGTTAAAAAATGGAAGGTTTGAAAGGTTTGGAAGCAGGTTTTGCTGCAAGATTAACAGCTTTGAGCTGCTCTGTATAGAATTTCAGTGGGTGAGTGAGCAATTCAGATTAGTCAAGTGGTGCATTGTTAGGGGACTTCAGTGTTCCAGTGTTTGTTGAAAACACAAGAAATGTATTACCCTCGTGTGTGCAGGAAAAAGCAGCTGGAATGACAAACAAGCTTACATTTGGAAATGAGTTCAGAAATGCAGAAAGGAAAGTTCAGCTAAATATTCTGTGATCTATATGAAAAAATAATTTGATGCAGCTCTTTTTTTCTTATGTTATTTTTGAACAGTACTTATACTGCAGTATTATTATGTATAAGAGCTTGGATGTCTGAGCATTCTGAGATCAGGTTGTGTGAGGACATCCTCACAGATACTGTTATCTTGGGCCTCCTGAATAGTGTCCTGGTTTTCTTTGAAACTTTTTCTTTCCATTCCTTACAGCCAATTCCAAAAAAAAATCAACTCTCCATACTTAACCTAGTTACATCAATATTTTTCTGTGGAGGAGCAGCACTAATATTCATTCAGCTATTTCTAAATTCCTAAGCACAAGGGGAGTGAGATGGAACTGCTCTTACCTAAACAACTGTTGCCATAATTTTTCCCATGCACGGTCACAAGAACAGCTGCTTAGAAATTAACTAGCCATTTCACAGATTAAAAGGTCAAAAATCATTAAAGTGATCGTGTTGCAGAAGCTGCTGCATATCACAAACTGTAGCACGTCTCTGATTGAGTTCCCATGAGAACTAGAATAATTATTTAGAACAACTCCTAACCTGCCTAAAGCACTCTGGTGATATAGAAACTTCACAGAGTTTTTGGTAAATCCATTTAATGGTTAGTTGTTTTTGCTGTTAAAAATCTGCATATGATTTTTAATCTCAGTTTCTCCACATTGCCTTCCAACTATCCATATCACTTATCAGATCAAAGTGAGTTTCTTTCATAATTTCCCATGTAGGTGCTTACAGACTTACTGTTCCCAAATCTCCTACAGAGCAGATTAAATACATTGAGCTTTTATCTTTTCCTGTGTAATAGGATTTTTAGTCCTTTATATTTCTTGTGGATCTTTTCTGAGCCCTCCTCAGTTTTTCTGCATCCCTGTATTCTGTATGAAAGACTGGCTTATAGTGTCCCTTCAGGAACTACATGGATAAAGTGAATTATTTTCCCTCCTGCTTCATGTTTCTGTTTCTAAATCCTCATATTGCATCAGTTCTTTTTGACTTAGGGTTGCACCAGAGGTGATAATGATCCAAATCTTTTTCCAGAATCACTGCTTCCAGATGTGCCCTCCATCCCATAAAGTTGCTCTACTTACCTCTGACCATCCTTACATGAGTGAAACCCGTGTGCAATTATCCCTAAGTGTTGAATACACCACTGAGTGAAACACATTTGCAGACAAGAGTAAATGAGATTTACAAAGAGTCTGGACCACAAATCTCATGAGGAGTGTCTGAGGGAACTGGGATTGTTTAGTATGGAGAGGAAGAGGCTCAGGGGAGACATTATTGCTCTCTACAAGTACCTGAAAGGAGATTGTGGTGAAGTGGGGTTCAACCTCCCAGGTAACAGCAATAGGATGAGAGTTAATAGCCTCAAGTTGAACCAGGAGAGGCTCAGGTTGGGTATTAAGAAAAAATTCTTCTTGAAAAGAGTGGTGAGTTATTGGAATAGGCTGCCCAGGGAAGTAGTGGAGTCACTGTCCTTAGGCGTGTTCAAGAAGCATGTAGATGTGGCACTGAGGAACATGGTTCAGTGGGCATAGTGGTGATGGGTTGGCGGTTGGACTAGATAATCTTAGTGGTCTTTTCCAACTTGAATCATTCTATGATTTCCACCAATAAGTGGCTCCTACTGGTTCAGCATAGCAAGCAAGGCTCCTTTTTGTCTTTTTATGGAACGTGCTGCTCACAGTATACAAGCATTCTGGTTTGCATCTCACCTTCTGCAGTGTGCAAGGCCCACAGAGCCTGACCAACTGTGGAATCTTTTACCAAACAGTGAGATGTTCTTGGCATGGCCATCCATGGCAGCCCACCTTCCAGGCTGTCCCTTGCAAGGAAATGAATAGTACAGACAGAATCAACCTACAATCAACCCTTTCTTCTTCCCAAATTTAAACTGAATTCCAAAGTTTTTCAGAAGCTGGAAACTGTTCAGTTGTACTGAGCTTGTTGTCTGCTTTACAGCTTCCTCTGCACGTATAGGTTCCATCTGGGACCGAAGCAGAATTACTGAAACGCTGTCAGGAATGCCAATCCAGGAGACTCTCTGTCCTGACCTGAAGTTCAGAAGCTCTCAGGAGAGCTTCTGTTCTCAGGAGACTTTCCTTCTGCTTTGCAGGCCAGAGAATGATGAGGGAACATCCAGTCTTCAGTGTACTTGTATGAACTTAGTTTGCAAACTGTCAAAGGAGGCAGCTGCTGCAGCTGGAGATCTTGTTCCTCCCACTGCGTTAAAAGTCAGGGTGCTCCTGGCTGGGAAGGGAATTGCTTTGTCTCTGCTGGAGGGTCTTCTCCCTGTTTCTGTATCTGGGGATTATGATATCTAATAAAGGAAATAATAATTGATTATTTTCTTTGTTTTATCAAGTATTATCTAAAAATGACTTAACTATTACAAAAGCAACCAGAAGTTTTCAGTTTGTACAAAGAGTCTTTAGTGTGGAGTCTGTAAATCTGCATGCTGTAAAGCTGCCTATACATACAGGCAAATACTGGGAGGCAAAAGTTAGTCAAAGCCTACACAACTGCCCTCCTCTAACCTAAATTTACAGAGCATAATACGTTATTTATGTTTGTTCTTTGCCACTTGCATTAATGACTTGTTAATTTCTGGTACTGTAGTACTCTGTGCAGGAGGAAGAGAGAAAATGTGCAGGTTTGGTTGTTGCTGTGTGTTAAAGCTGCAAAACCACATCTAGCATTCCTGATCCATGAGCTTCCTGAAAAATGACTGCAACCCAGGACATTGCTATGCATTTCTGGATGCAGGAGGGGGCATGTTCCATGTGTGCTGTATTCATGATCTGTTTTGCGCTCATTAGTTTGATCAAACTATTTCATATTCTGTACTGGGTGCCAAGGCTTGTCTGTACAAGCAACTAGTCCTGAATGTTTCACAAATAGTTTTGCGACAGCTAACTTGTTCCAGCTCCGTGCTTGAAATCTGCATCTGCCACCTCCCCCATCCAGAGGAGACCCCACTTACCAAGAACTGCCTTCTCCACTTAGTGGGTGAAGGACAGGCAGGGGTTAACATCTCTTCCCCTCATTAACCTCAGTGCATTACTTGTGGGCTGCTGGGGCAGTGGTGGCCCTGCCACAAGCCTGGGTGCACTGCCTCCACTCTCACCCCGCTGCTATAGCAACAGGTCGAAATTCTTCTGTCTGCCCATCGCTATGCCATTCACCAATGTCTGCTCTGCAGACAGCAGCATTGTCTGCCCGATGTTGTCTTCCCACAGCTCCCAGGCAGGCTGCCCCTTCCCCAGGACAAAAGGCCCAGCACAAAGAGAGGACTGAACAGGGCTAAAAGTTGAAAGGAAAAAAAAAAATCCCATAATTTGTGTTTTAACTGTAGGGGAAGGAGGAGAATAATAATTCTGACTTCTCCTAAATGATAGTTCATGATGGAGGAGAGGGGGCATAATTAGGTTTTGCTGGGATTCGGTAATTGCTTCCTGATCCCTCAGAAAGATTTACAGGGAGCCTGGCTCACCCACAGGGCCGTGTAGCCCAGCGTGGCCCCATAAGGTCAGGCTGCTGCCTTCTGACAGCTGCAGATTCTATGGTAAAAGAGCTGGCGTTTGCTCTGTTTCAAGGGAATCCAATTCCTATAACCAAAGTCATTGGTGGCTTTGATGCTAAGGCACAGTTCAGTTTGTATCCAGCTCAGAGGGTTTAGCCACGTGCCAAGCAGATATCTTCTTTTCCAAGCTGCTGCTTATGTTGTGGTGCAGAGATGATGGGGAAATTTAGTAGAGAGGACACTGCTGAGTCAGTAAGTACAGGATTTGATCTTCCAAGCTGTCAGCGTTTCTAAGCACTAAAATTCTGGTTCAAGTAAACATGCTCCCTTATAGTACAATCTCTTTCCCTGTCCCATGCATGAACATACTTTCATTAAGCCACAGCATGAGCAGAGTACTCCTTCATGATTTCCAGTCAGGTCAGACTCATGTTCACTAACAAATCCTTTAAGAAATATCATCTCACATGAGAGGTTAAATTCAGAGCCTTTCACAAGGTGTACCTCCTTGTCCTCAGGATGTGCCTATTTTGTTTCCTCTGTTTGATCTTGGCATGGCCTCAATGCATGGCATCAACCTGTGACCTACAGTCCCTGAGGAAATACAGCACTGAGCAGATTGCATCATTTTCCTGAGCCCAGAACATGTCTTTTTCAAACTTCGTAACCTAGGGGAAGTCAGCTGAGGGTACGCTTCCATCTGACCTCTATCTTAACGCTTTAATCCCACCATATCTATGTAAGCCAGTGGGATAAAGAAAGTCCCCGTCCCTCATTTCCTTGTACTAAAACAATTCTGCAGTACTATCTTCATAAAGAAAAATCCCATTTTCCCAGGCAGTGCTCAGTTTGTTTCTTGGAACATTAGAACATAACACTCAGTAGTGAACTGCGGCAGTTGTTCTTATCCATAGCAGTGTTGCTCTTTTCAGGTAACCCCTCTCCTGCACGTGTCAGTGCCAAAGCTCAGTAAAACACTTCTTTACAGTGCTTTGATTATCTATTAAATGTTTGCTTCCCATTGCCAATGTTGCCATTCTAATGTCTATTTGATCTTTTTATAGGAATAAATTACTAATTATTTTTCATTTTACAGTGTACCTTTCTTTTCACTCTCAGTAGTCAAAGTTCTCTTATCATTTTGCTATCCCACGCTCCTCATTTCTCTGATCACTGCTCACTTCTGGCAGATCTCAGTCCTTCCAGGGCTCTTCTGCAAAGTCTCACATGGACTCAGAAAGCTGTGCTTTGTTTACAGGGCACTGCAGCTATGGGGCCCCTTTTGTTTTCCTTTCCATCGGTCACATTCTGCGCTCAGACCCTGCTGTCTCTCAGCAGCCACCAAAGCTACTCAAGCCTGGAGGGACTGCCTGATAAAGGCAATAAAGTTTCTCATCACCTTGTCCATTTCATAGTAATGTCCTTATCCTGAAGACCTGCTAGGTCTCTTCCATATTTTCTTTCCCTTTGTACCCCATCAAAAGAATGCAGAGCTTCATTTGGGTAAGAAAGAGGATGCACAGCTGAGGCTTGATGGTGGTAGGGGGAGCTGAGACTTAACAGCAGGAAAAGAAATCAGCGCAGCTGGTAAGTTCTGTAGGACCAAAATAAGGGAATTTGTGTCCTGTATAGTCTGTGTGATGCCAACTGAAAGAGCTATAGCCTGGAGGGAAGAAATGTAAAGTTAAAATTAATGCAAAGAAAAAGGAAGCATGGGTTTCTTTTTCACTTCTCACCACAGAGCACTGCAGTAACATTATGGGTCATTTCTTTCTCTTCTGCATGCATGTTTCTCTTTTGGTCAGACACTTTCATTTAGTGGATGGCCCGGGCCTTTCTCTTCTGGGACAGACTTGTTGCTTCACTGCTGTTCGGCTGCTTCTATGGAGTGACCCTAAGTAATCCTGTGTCCTGTGGTGGCTCCACACACACAGGCAAAAGGGAAAAACATGACTTCAGATGACATAAAAAAAGATAACAGCCCAGTATTTGGTTCTGTTCATTTCCTGTAATTGTGAATAGCTGCAACAGCTGGGCCTTTATGGTGGGAACCTGGCCTGAACGAAAAGGCCGTGCTAAAGGAGTCACAGACCTGGAATAGATGAGTGTGAAATGAGCGGAATGGCCTCACCAGTCAGAACAGTGCATCGTAAAAAAATCCATTCCCTCAGAATAGCCCCATAGTCATCAGCAGCTGCCTTGGGGTTGGAGCTGAGGGGCTGATGGTATTGTACAATAATAATAGGACTCAAAAACTGAGTCCTGCCTTATAGCAAGAGCAGTTAACTGGCATTCATTTAGATGAACATACTGACAAGTTTTCTGTGTCTTCTATCATCCTGGGGAATCCTTTTGTCATGCCTGTATGAGGCTGGATTTGCTCCATTTGTTTCAGCAGTTGGCTGCTGTTGTCTCAGTGTGGTTGTGGAGTTGGTCTGGCAGGGCTGCTGTGAGCTGTGGTTGCTGATACAGCCATGCAGTTGAAAGCAGTTTCCATGACAGCCCTTTTGACACCACTGTAGCTTTTCTGGATGGACAAAAAAAACCGAGAGGAGTCACTTTGTAAGAGGGTAATGTTAGATTACCACAAATGGGAATATTTCTTCTTTTATCCCGTCACCATTAAACATTCTTGCTCAGCAGAAATCCAAAACACATCTATAAAACCTCAAGAGGTGAAAATGAACGATGCAGAACCCTGCCAGCCCTGCAACTGCTTCAGCCAGGCAGGCTGAAATAAACTTTAAATATGAAATATTCTGAAATAAACTTGCACTGATCTAACCATAAAAAGCACATTCTAGTACCTGTTGCAGCAGGATCTCTGCTGTTTGGAAACCTAAGGGTTTCTCTCTATAGTTGCACTCAATGGAAACTTTTCTTCCTTGGGATCAAGTCCTGTTGGCCATATGTTTGTCTTTCCTCAGCAAATATTTAGGTCTTTCAGTAGCACAGTTTAGAAGAGCATGTAATGACAGTCTTTACACCCTTACAGCCACAGGGTGAGGAGCAGTCCTATGCTCACCTCACAGACCTAGAAAAGCGCCCAAATCTCTTCTTATCTAATTTCCTCCCACTATCTTACCACCTCATCTCAGTGTCTCAGGCCTTTCTTTGTCCCTGTCCTTGCTGTGTACTTTAAGCAAAATGAGACGTGAAATAGTTTGGTGGTTTTTTTCTAACATAATTATAGAATGTTTTAAGTATTATGTTTTTGTATAATAACATGTCTTCCAGATGATAATTTTTGGTGTTCCAACATTTTTCAAGGCAGATGCATTCAAAAATGACTATTTTTTAAATCCCTAATTCATATGATAATATCCAAACTGTCAGTATCAAAACCTGATAGAAGATATTCTTTCTAACTAGGATCAGTTTTTGCCCAGTTATTACTAGGTCAGTCTTGGCAGAGGGAACCATGGCATATGCTCTTTCACTTTCAAAATAATATTATTGCCGTGCTGAGATCTCAGGAGAGAGAGTATTGCTGATTGGTACTAGAGGCTGTTTTGGCTTACCTCCCGTATTTTTGGTGGAACGCTTCTTGCTTGTAAATACTGTGGATACTCTTCTTCTCAGCCTAGAGGAGGAAAAAAAAGTAGGAAGCAAATTCCTGGCATTTCTCTTTTCAATTCACAGACAGTCCTGTACATAGGCATCCAGTCTTTGATTTCAGAGCCATATATTTACTGCAGTTTCTTCACCTTTCTGTTTGCTCTCATACTTTTTTTGCAAGCACCCAGTGCACAAAGAAATGCCTTGGCATTCATGAGTTAAGTTTTACCCAGCCAAGGACCACACCTTCTACTGTTTCCAGTTATTTTATTCCCTGAAAGAGCTCTCTTGCGTATTTCATTTATCCTGCAAGATGCCTAGAAAGCTCACAAACTTGAACATGATTTATGATCTATTCATCAACACTTGACAATAGCCATTAACACTTTCCATTATACCAGTATTTTTACTTTTCTTCAGAGATAAAACTTGCAGAACAGAGAGCATAAATTGCTCAGTTGAATGTCATTTGTACAGTCATATCGTTCAGATTAACACATAGGCCTTTCGCAATCCATTAGTGTATCATATCCTTTGCATCATGCTGCTTCTCAAGCACCTGTAGTTATCATCACTTGTTGAGGGTAGAGGTGTGACTGGTAGATTCATCCTCAGTGACACCTACATGGATATTTCCAACTAGTCTCCTTTAGCCCTTTCTGTTCAGTGCCAAAAATCCCTCTAGGAATTGAATGCATATATATATTTACCTACATATGACTTTGCTATAGCACCTCTCACCTTAGCATTGAGCACCTCACTTGTTAATTCATAGAACTTCACTGCAGTCTGGAGTTCCTAGATGCTCTCAGTCAGGAAGGACTGGCAAAACTGGCTACCCTCAGTTACGTGTCTTTTTCTGCACTTTAAAACAAAACAAAACGAAAATGTTTACATAACAAGTTACAAGGGGAAGAAATGCTAGCATCAGCTTCAGGAAGAAGTGAAGCGCTGATAACTTCGGCTCTCTATCAGCTATGTTGTCTGTGGATATGGATGAGATCAGAGTGTGTTGCTTTGCAGCCAGCGGTCATGTTGCTTAATGGGACCACCGTTTATGGAACAAGTCTGTCTTCACAGTTAATCAGGTAACTAAACTATTAAAACATGCAGCTGAAGGTTAAGTTTACACACAGCTTTGGATTAATAATTAGGAAGAAAGTCTTTGTGTTTTTGTTCTTTTTTTCTTTTGTAAGAAGGAACAGCAATGGCATATCTTGTAAATCATTTTGATATTGCTCAGGGTAACAGTGGTGTATAAATACAGGTTTACCTCTTGCCCAAATAACCTGAGATATGCAGACAAATTTGGCAGACAGAATCTGAGCTGCTGACTTGATATGATATAAAACTTGATCCTGGGAAATGCCTTGGGGGCAGGAATCAGGAAGTTAGTGCTACTATTTTTAAGCTTTGAGGGGAGCCAGAAGTGTTGGGCAACACACTGTGAAGATGTAAAATACAAAAGTCTGTTTTTTCTCTTCTTTTTCCCTTTATTCTTTTCGCCTGCAGTAAAGAGATTTAATTCTTTGTATTTCACTCTGTTTTACTTTTATATCTTCTTATATCAGTCATTAGGGAACACACATCCCTTTTCTCCCTGATTTACCTCATCCTGTCTCCTCCAAAATTACATGCAGATAGAAATAAAACTGTTCATTTTTGTAATTAGTGAATTGAGCACCCATGTATTTGACATCCTGTGACTTTTTTGGTGCAGAATCAGTACAAGGTGTGGCAGATTGTTGGGGTGCTGTTGGCTTCAGTGATGCAGAAACTGCGCAGCTAGAAATCAGATCAGGCAGCTATTTCACACTGACAACTAAATTGTCCTCAATTGGTGTTACTATGTGTGGCTGCTACCTGTACAGTTTATAGACTGGTGAAACTGTTTCAGATATCCAATGCACATAGTAGTCTCTGGACTCCAGTTTTCCTATGTGTATGGAAACATTTCTTGTGTTTATTTAACAGAGCCAGCCACCTATGCTTTTACAATAGTACAGCTGCTTTTTGGATCTGTAACTCTGAATAAGAACACGATGTGTTGCTTTGCAGTCAGAGGTTATGTTGCTTAGTGGGACCCCAAACTCTGGGAGGATCCATTAGCTACCAAATTTCTGCTTGCAGCCTGCCACTGCAACTGCCAAGTTTATCCCACATGGTACTATCTCAAGCACTGAGAATGAAACCAAAGAAGGTTTGCAAACCTCTGTTGCTTGTTTCTAGTCCATCGCGTATTGTTTATAAAATTATGACAGACTGACATACCTTATTGTCTGTATATGAGAGACTTATGTTGCTGCTCTTTACAAAAGAGAGCATGCTGCTGTTGACTCCTCCAAAATGGAGTGGGACTGTCTTAGCATTTTTAGTGCTGACTTGAGATTTGTTCAGCTTACCAAATGTCACAAACTTCCTGAAGCATTATCCCAAGAACCAATGTATTTGGGCTACTGGTAGCATTTCCCTTTCTTCAGTTTCTCTCAGAGTATCTCCCTGTAAGCTCTACTGTCTCATCTCAGCAGCAGTTGTACTACTGACGTATATTCTCATGTGCTGCTGAGGTTAAACTCAGAGAGGGAAGTAGACCTCTGGATAGACGAAAAGTCCAAAGTACATTCAGAGGCAAACTGTTGTCACTTATCGTAGCTAACATACTTCAATATGAACTGCTTTTAAAAAATGTCATGAGTATCTTCCTCTGTTCTCATTTCTTTTTTTTCTCCTTTTGGATGAAAGAGGGATTCATTCTTCTCCAGGTAACCTGACATTCTCATATTGATCTGTCTGCCGGAACAGGTTTGGCCTTATATTTCCCAGCTCTGTTCTGTGCCTTCTCATACATACTAGCCAAATTGGGGGCTTTAAGTATTCCACTGGCAGTAATAGTGGCTAAGACTGGCATGTAGTCATAGTTTCAGTATCCTCTGAATAGGGCACACCTTGCTGAGAATGAAGTTAGATGACCTGGTGGTAAAAATATGTGTTGTATCTATGCTGTGTCTTCAAGGGTGGATATGAAGTTGCTTTGTGATAGTTTATGAATCATGCATGTATGCTTAGTTGCTAAGATGTTTGCTTTATGAGTGTATTGTGTTTGTTTAATAGAAATAACTTTTATGAAAAAAACAAGCTTTTTTTTTTTTTTTTCTTCTTTCCCAAAATGTTTTCTCCACCACTTACCTGAGATCTGATCACAACTTGGCTCACATGATGCCCAGTTATACACCAGTAATCTTATGCCACATGTATACTGTGAACTCTTCAAACAGGCATTGTGTCTTTTCCAAATCTTGCAAAAATCTTAAAGACTTCCTCAAGTTACATTAGTCTTAATGTACCACCTTCTGGCCAGCTACTGGAAGTACATGAACTGAGCTAAAGGAAACACGTGTTTTCTAGATCTGTGTCTCTCAGAAGGATTTAAATTTTAAAGCCTCTCTTTCTGTAAAAATTTTTGGGGTCATTCCCTACCACTGTTTCACTGTAAGAGAAGAACTCCACTTTCTGTCTATAAGGTAACCTTCTTAACTTTAAAAACAAACAAACAAACAAAACACAAAGGAAGCTGCTTTCAAGGGATAAATTATGACTTTTCCTGGAGGACATAATGTCTCCTATTATCTCTAGAAAAGTTTTCTTCTCTTAAAAGTTAAAATTTTAGAATACTTTATTTCTGCTATCTAGTTTGAGATAGCCAATAGTCACGTGTAATTTGATATAAAGATTTTAAATCTTTGGGAGAGCACCTCTTTAAATGCAGCTGTCTGTGTGATTTTGCTTAAGGAGACAGAGAACAATGGAAAGCAAGGAAACATGTTTGGGGAAGTTGGATGCTGGCTTGAAATAAATTCAGTTCATGCATCAAGGCAGAAAAATAGTGTATACTATTTATTCTATTTCTTGAAAGTGTTAGACCCTTCCACCACCTTTGTCTTCTACCTTCAGTTTTTTCCTCTAATGAATCCCAAAGGTTTAAGCTAATAGAAATCTACATTAGTAAATAGTTTTA
Organism: Alectoris magna; assembly: GCA_030625065.1. Lineage (NCBI taxonomy): Eukaryota > Metazoa > Chordata > Aves > Galliformes > Phasianidae > Alectoris > Alectoris magna. The sequence goes on from CM060565.1 coordinate 19,279,573, forward strand.
TTGTTAATGTAAATGCTTATAGTTAGCATTTTTAGCTACTTTTTTTGTTCTGCTGTAGGTAGAAATTGACTGGGTACCTTGTTTAAGGAAATACCAATATATCTTTAAGATCAGTGTTAATATTTAAGTGTTTCACAGTTTCTCAGAACCTTTTGCATGAACCCAAGTTTGAGAAACTAACCCCAAACTTTAAAATGTCATCATATGATTCCTACCTGACAGGAAGCTCTGTCAATTTCCTCAAAACACTGACTAACTCTTCTGTGACTTGCAGATTATCTTAAGGGAGCTCACACTGCATGTGCAGGACAACCAGGGGATCAGTCTTAGCCAGCCTGGTTTCATGAAGGGCAGGTCCTCCTTGACCAACCTGATCTCCTTCTGTGATTGAGTCACATGCCTGGTAGATGAGGAAAAGGCTGTTGACATAGTCTACCTAGACTTCAGCAAAAGCTTTGACACTGATCCTATGATCTATGTCTAATTTGGAATTTGCAGTTGAAGTGATAAATATATTAATTGGAGACTCCACCTGTCCTGCTTGCTGTGGCCCCAGGCATACAGGCACTTTTATTTCAAAATGATATGACTTATCTTTGCTACAGTCTTTGGGTGATTTGCAAATAGTGTGATTTCATTTTTCACTGTAATTCTTTCTAAGAGTGTACAGATTCTAAGTGTTTTCAGACTAAAACCTGAACAATATATTTGGAAAATACATTTTCTAACTATAGATACATCTGCTGCAGATACCTAATACACCAGTTTTGTGCACTAGGTATGTTACAGATTTGATTTTGTTTCAAGGCTAGACATGCCTGTTCTGGTTACCTACAGGCTGCCGGATTCGTATGAAACTTGTACAAAGCTACAGGGATAGCTGAGAACAGGTAACAGCAAAGACATCTGTACAAGAAAAAGGGGAGCTACCTGTGTGTAGGTTTTGAGTTGCTGAAATACTGTTCGAGTTATTTCATACCACATCTGAAATGTTTAACTACTCAGTAAATATAACACAAATTAAATAGTGAATATTGTTAGATTAAATCATGCAGGAATATTCTGTTATAAATTCATTTTTCTACCTTGATCATTTTCTTTACTCAAGACATAGTGACAGGACTCTGATTGAATTCCAGGCTCAATGAATTTCTGGTACCTGTATACCTCATAGTTAGGTCAGGCTCAATTGCTGGGAAGATGTTCTCTTCCCTCTCCAGTTGCAAGAGTCAGTGTCAGTGAAGGAGACACAGGGCAAATAACTGAAAGCAAGGAAGCACAGTAGGAACTGATGCCTGAAATATGGTAGTTTTACCTCCCACAAATCTGTAAGTTTCTATAGGTGCAGAATAATAAGAAAATGTCAGAACATCAACAAAGTTTGCAGAAACTATGCTGACCTCTAGAGTCCTTTAGGATGGGGTATGGAAGACAGTTCTTTTCAACAACTTGCTTGCACTATTAGGTCTGCTGCAATCTAGCTGTGAGAGGCTGAGACAGAATTTGCTTCTATTTCTTCTTCAGTATAGTGTCTGCATGATGGCTTACATTTAAAATGAAAAATAGCAATTCTCCTAAAGATTAGAGATTCATAGAGCTAAATTAATTGAGCGTAGATGAAATTAATTGTGTTTTAAATAGTACTGGAATCTCTATGGCATAACGTCTTTGAAACTTCAGATAATTAAACTTATTTTGGGACTTGTGATGAATTTGCAGTAGTTAGCCAAGCAACAGGAATCATATTTAAGTAGTCATTAGCCCACTGCTGGGAACAAGCTCTTCAGTATTTTGTATTAGAACTACTGCGGATTTCGGACGGAACTACACTAGGTTAAATCACCTATTTGCATAGCCTACATTTAGATACCCAAGTTCAAACAGATGTCTCAATAGGATGTGACAAAACATGGTGAAAATATGGTGATGAATCCATTCAACATAATCTGAGAAGCCTTTTAAGTGGAAGGAGGAGGAATAAGAAAGGGAACCACAGCAAGCAGGTCAGTGACTTTACCTTGTGTCTGCCAGTCATGTAGCTGGTGATTATTATTCTGAAACACCTCTTAGTTGTGCTGTAAATCATGAAGTTAAAAACATAACCTCTTTGACTGACAGTTCAGCAAGCTGGAGAACCAGATTGTTGGCCAGTATAATAAAATAAGAGGTGTCACTTTCGGAGCTGTCATACATTTCAGCCTGCTGGGTGTTGATACTCAAAGGGTTTGGGGCTTTCTGCTCCTCATTGCCCTAACCCGAGAAGAGGCAATTGCCTCTTTTCCTGTCTCCAAAATCTTATCTGAATCTCATGGAAAGAAAATGTCCTGCAGGTTGGTGGAGAGCATTTCCAAGTACCGCCTAAATGCTACCAACATTGATTGATAGCAGAGCTACACAGGAAGCATATGGAGGTAATAACTGTTATCCTCTCAGGGACATTCTCTGTGCAAATAAACAACATTAACTTCCAATTGACAAGACAGCTGTGGTTCTTCGAGTTGCAGATTTTTATAGATAAATTCCGTGGTATTTTTCTACCGTAGCCTTGTTCAGCAAAATTGTTAGAAAAATTTAGATTCATGTCTGCAGCATAACATGTGATTCTCTGCCATTAACAGAGCTGTGATAAACAGGAAAGCTTGCCGAAGCTAGCTTTCATAGCATGGAGCAAACTTGAAACTCTTCACAAGTGCAGTGAAAGAGCAGAAGTATTTAATGAACAAGTTTATAGGTTTCTGTCCAGCTTATGTGATTTTTGCAAACTTATACCGTGTTCTTTGTGAAATAAGCATAATCATTTCAGTTAAAGTTCGACATAAGTGACAGAATCTTTATTTAGATTATTTAGTTTTGCTCCAAGCAAGTTACTGTCAAGAAGCAAAATAGACAAGTACTCAGAGATTTAAAAATCTGGGCTTTTGCTCAGATATATTTTTTGACGTAGTTGTTTTATCCAGCTTTTCAGTAGATCTGTCATACCTTCAAATCTTCCTACTTGTGGGGCACAGTTTCTATCATAAACAGTTTGCAAGGTATCAGCATCCTTTATCAGCTGGATGTGTGCCTTTCCCCCGGGCATGAGATGATACCACATGGTGATTTGGGCCAAAAGAGTTTAAATGGAAAAATGATAAGACAAAACAATAAAGAGGACCAGAGCCTTCTTTCCTTTCAGCGGGCTACATAGTGAAATGTTCTATGTCCATTATATCATTGTACAGTTTTCCAGTTTATCATATAGAAATGATTAAGCATTTTGCTGCTGAACATTTGTAAAGCCAATAAAAAATTAGGAGGATTTTAAAAGTCAGATTGAATTCTTCTCAGTCAGGAACCACTTTCAGGGTGCAAGACTGTTCATCAAAGTCATCTTCTTGATTTTATTTTCTAGAAAGGAATTTTTAAAATGCTTATGGAAGCAAAGTAGTAAATGAGCTTTGCTGTACATCTAAGGAACTGTTTTCTTAGGTGACCTCTCCCAGAACTATTAGGGTGCTTCCAGGTGAGACACTTGCATTTTAAACACTATCATCTATGTTGAGTCAAAATGAGAAAAACTTCAAATTATTGTCTAAGCTATCCCCTAGCAAGATCAGGATTTTTCACCATGAGATATTTTTCTTTCCACAGAACTTAGAGTATTTCTCTTGAGATATACACGCTATTTCATCTAGTTCTCAGAATGTTTCTTTGAATACTTTGCTGCATTATCATACTGTTATTTTTATCCTCCCTGCTATTAGTCATACTCACAGACAAAGCTGAAAAACTGTCTTTCTAGAACTACATTTGTAATCTTCAAATATTTGTAAACTCACCATGTGGTTCTTTGGCAAGAGAAGAATGTACTTTTGAATGTACTATGAGAAAGAAAGATTATTTCTCTTTCCTAATTTTACACTTTCATGTATCAATTCAAATAATGGTTAAGTGACTTTTCTATAAAAAATAAAGTTACATGAATGCTTACATTTACAAAACCATCTTTATTTAATGCTTCAGTGGTATTTCCAAGTCCCTCAATTAAAACAAACACACATAAAGAAAGAAAATGTTTTATTTTGTAACGTCTTCAGTTTAGAAAGAAATTTTGTAGAGTGAATTCTGTCTGGTTTTTATACGAGCTCAAAAGTAGTTTGGCTTATCTGCCCCTCTAAAATTTGCTACAAGTGTTAATACTTCGTTTTTGGAGTAATGCTTGGTTTCTGCAATTCTAAAGCTAAAATACAGGAATAGAAAAAATTATAACTGCAAGCAGACAAGAGTCATGTTCTTGAGAAACTCTGATGTTCTTATCATGGGACTATTAGAAGTCCTAGAAGGAATGAATAATATTTTCCCAGAAATACCATAAAAACAGAGTTTCTTATTACATCCTTCCATTGCTTTTGCTTTCTTCTGGGAATTACATGCTTACTGACCAAAATATTGGGAAAACATGAGACAGCATAGAAGGTGTTGGCATGGACTTGAGGATCAGATTTGTCTGGGTGTTTTGTCTTCTTTTTTTTTAATTGCCTGTTAAGGATGATAATCTGTTTGGTTTTTCTAATTCACAGATCTATTTGTAATCTTGTGGCAAAACTATTGTATGAAGGACCCATTGCTATACCCAGTGGTGCAACCAGTAGCAGGGACTACAGGCAGACATTGTACGATGATGGAAGTGAAAGGACAGGATAGAGATGAAAATCAGAGAAATTGAGGTAGTGCCACTTCTTTTCCAAGAAGTGGAACACTTTCTAATGAATGAGTAGTCTGAAAAAGATGCCTTTTCTTGTTATTACTTTGTTATTGCAGTGGCTTGAAAAATACACTGGTTTCATTCCGCTTTATATAAAATTCTCAATTACAATAACCTGTAGAACTTACATAATGCATTTTATCCTTAGATCAAAGGGCTGGGTGAACTTGATACAGCTGGGATGAGAGGTGCAGAAAATCCAGTAATCCAAAGCATTATAACAAGCTAATGTTTGGCTAACATGAATATTCCTTATTTCATATTCTGAATTGAGCTGGAATGAAAATTCAGATTGTCTGTTGTAGTTGAATGAGAATCGAGCTCATCTATTTTGGTAACTGGTAGCAATTTGAATATGGACTTAAATATTTTGTTTTTGTTGCTACTGTAAAATAAGTTCACATCAGAGATGTACAGCCATACTGAAGTGCTACATTTTACAGTCACTTTTCTACTTTTGCTGAAGAACTGTGTGTTATATAAAACATGATGTGTATATCAGAAGTAAAAGGCACAAATGCTAGCCCTTCTGTATGATATGCAGGGCAAACTTGTGGTGCAACCACAGATTCTAATTTAATACATTCATTCATCAGCACAGTGGGAAGAAAATGGGAAGAAAACCCTGTAATCTCTGCATGCTGAAAAAATGATGCTCATTTTGGGAAACACCTTATTACTATCTCCTCCAGAAAGAGCTGGGATTGAAATAGCACAGTACAATGCTGGCTTCTGGGGAAATGTCTTGGCAGAGTCTGAGACAAAGAGGGTGGTCAAGGGAGCCTTGTTCTGGCAGAGGTTTGAGGACAGCTCCTATAATACAAGCCAAAAATATATTTTTCTTTATCCAAATGTACATTCCTAGACCACAGATTCTCCAAGAGATTTTTCAGAGACATCTCTGGACTGGCAGACAGTTTCCCACTATGCAAGCTACAAAGCACCTCTTCTGAGCATATCTAGGATAAAAAGGCCATCTAAGCACCTTTTGTGGTGCATTTTTTTTCCTAGGTCATTATGTTGGAATGAGAGCTAAGAGATACAATCATTGCTATCATTCCTTCTGTACTTCTTCCTGCTTTCCTTTTCTGTGTTCAACTGCCTATTTAAAAGTGTCTGAATCTATTTCTTTATTAATTCTTGCCATGTTCTTCAGAATGTTATCCAAATGTCTTCTTTCTCACACAGCGTGTGAATAGGCCTTTCCTGAGTATGCTACTGTGCAGGCAGTGCTTTTCTTTTAGTGCAGAGAACTAGATAATTTTGGAATAATTAGCTGAAATTTCCTCCCCTCCCCTCTTTTTTTTTTAAAGACAGTTCCTCATCTTTCCAAGAAGATGAAGAGGTAGATATGGAGGCTGTCAACTGGCAGCTGAACAACACCTCCATGAATGGACATTCTGCTGCCCCAACCACAGTTCGCTTTCCCAGCTGGGTGACTTTTGATGACAATGAAATCAGTTGTTCACCACAGAATCTTTCTCCTTTGAAAGTAAACACCTCACCTCCAGAAACACAGGCTCCAGATGTTAACTTTAACCTCACTGCATCATTTAAGAAAAGAGAACGCCCCAAAAGCACATTGGGTGACCTCTCCAAAATTCAAAAACTGGATCTATCCTCTTTAACCAAGTTGCCTTCTCTTGAAACACCACCATGGAGTGCTACTAATCCCTTTTTGGATGAGTCTCTTCGAGATGTCCAACCCTCTCCCATCAATCCATTCAGCTCATTCTTTGAGGAGCGAGACAGGCGTTCCAAAAACTCTTCTGTCTCCACTGTTCCAGGCAAAAGCCAAAGAGACTCCCTTATTATTCTCCATCATGAATCCGATACCATCAGTTTCCAAGAGACACACAAAACTGTAGTTCATGCAGATGCTGTGGAACAGCTGAAGCAACTCCAGATTGGAGACCCAGATTATGTGAGCAGCCCTACCTTGCCTGATGATGACCCCACAATGCTATATGATCCAGATGCCACTTTATTTAACCTGGCACCGTCTCAGCCAAAGGATGGATGGCCAATGATGCTCAGAATCCCAGAGAAGAAGAATATTATGTCATCCAGGCACTGGGGACCAATATACGTGAAGCTGACTGATAGTGGATACATTCAGCTTTTCTATGAGAAGGGACTGGAGAAACCTTTCCGTGAATTCAAACTTGAAATCAATCATGAGATTTCAGAGCGCAAACTCCAGAACTACGATGAGAATGGAAGGATACACAGTGTACGGTTGGATCGCACAACCTACAAGGAGAAAAAGAAGTATCAGCCAAAACCAGCCATTGCTCACACAGCAGAGAGAGAGCAAATCATCAAGCTTGGGACTACAGATTATCAGGACTTCCTAAGCTTCATCAGTGCTGTGCAAGACACGCTGATGAACTTGCCAACCTCATCAACAGATCTGAGCACAGTGGGACTAAACTATCAAGAAGAAGAAATCACTGTTGATGTCAGGGATGAGTTTCATGGCATTTTGGCCAAAGGAGACAGTGTGATTCTCCAGCACAGTGTGCTGACCCATATATATGTTCTCAGCTTCCTTTCAGGCCTGGCAGAATGTAGACTGGGCCTTAACGATATCCTAATCAAAGGGAATGAAATAGTTGCAAGGCAAGACATTATGCCCACTACTACCACGAAATGGATTAAATTATACAGCTGTCAGTTCCATTCATGTGTGGATGAGGACATGTTTAATAACTCTCGTATTATCCTGTTTAACCCCTTGGATGCTTGCCGATTTGAACTGATGCGATTCAGAACTGTTTTTGCTGAGAAAACTTTGCCTTTCACACTGAGGACAGCAGCCAGCATCAATGGTGCCGAAGTGGAGGTGCAGAGCTGGCTGATGATGTCCACTGCATTCTCTTCTAATCGTGACCCTTTAACTCAGGTCCCTTGTGAAAATGTTATGATCCGCTACCCAGTGCCAAATGAGTGGGTGAAGAACTTCCGCCGGGAAAGTGTCCTGGGGGAGAAATCTTTGAAAGCCAAGGTGAACAAGGGGGCTACTTTTGGATCAACCAGTCTGTCTGGTTCTGAGCCAGTCATGAGAGTTACTTTGGGAACTGCCAAATATGAGCATGCCTTTAATTCCATTGTATGGAGAATAAACCGACTGCCTGACAAAAACTCAGGTGAGTTGTGTGTACCATCTCTACAGGAGTAAACTTAAAGAGGTTGTGTATTTTGGAAGACAGGGAATACCACATTTACATGGCGAGATAAATAATTCTTTGCAGTGTACTTAAGGACATAGATGGTTACACACAGCGTTTATCTGACCCTTCATTGCAGTAGTTTCAATTATCCTGCCAGCACTGGTAATGATAAAAACTGATCGAGGTTTTACAGATGCAAAAATATGCCTTCTTTCTCAGTTTTATGAATACACTATGGAATTTCTGCATCAAACATCTCTGTGTGTTTAGCACTGTTATTGGAAGCAAGGCTGTCTCGGTTGACTTCCAAAGGCAAGATACTATGCTACGTGACTGAATAACAAGTCATGTGCTGTAATTCTAACCCATGTGGTTTGTATTTCATTCATTTCCATTCATCACCATTGCCATGCAAACATACTGGCCAGCGCTATGTATTTTGACACATACACTGCAACTAACCCTTAGTGTTTGGAGTGAGAGTTTGTATGAGAGCAGAAGGTGTAGTGTAACTATTACGAAGAACTTTTTGCAGTTAATAGTTGTGGCTGTGCTTCTGTGATCAGTGCAGACGGATAAATGCAGCTTAATCTCAATTAGAAAATACCAACATAAAATCCACAAGTCTTTGCATTTCTCCTAAATTGGTGATAATTAAATGTTCGAATAATATGTGCAAGCTACTGTTTGCTTTGGCCATCACTGGTATTTGTTCCACTTCCAATTCTTCATCCTGGGCAATAAAACCAAGATAAATCAGGTTTGTTTTTTATGTACAGTGAACTCTACTTCTTGATTTTTCTCATCTAGACTTTTCTAAATGTATGCATATTTTTTAGTGTTGCTGTAGTAATACAGCTGTGAGACTGAGTGGGTTTCTGTGTTTGGTGTTTCCTGAAAAAAGTTTAGTGTTGGACCAGATCTGGCACTTTCTAAGTACAGTTGTTTATCCCAAGTTTAGGCTGCAGTGTTAGCAAAACTTTGATCCAGGTCTTCTAAGCTGTTGGATCACATTTCAGCCCAGGGACACCAGGTTACACCATAGGTTACAAATTTGGAGGGATATCACAGGCAAAAGTGAGGACTCCATGTATTCCATAGTGCAGAACATAAGAAAAGAGAGAGCTTGGGAACTCATGAAATATTGCAGTGAAAAATTAACCTCGGGCTGTATGTGAGCAACAACCTGCTTGTGAGGAAAATCTCACTATGCCATCTGTATAAGCACTGGGAATGAGATGCTGTGAAACTGGCCCTTCTGTGGCATCTCCTCTCCAAAGATCTCATTACACCATACTGATGTTTCAGTGGGAAAACGTAAGCCCCCAGACTTTAACACAACCACAGAAGATGCCTATAGCAAACCAGGAGAAGAGGCAGAACTCCTGGCTCTCTTGTCTGCTGCAAGGCAATGCTTTCTTACCCACTGCAGCTGCAAGGGAGATGTTTATCTATGGCTCTTGCTTCCTTTATCTTGTCCCTCCCAGTGTGAGGCTTCATTACACATGCCCTGTGTCAGAGGGAAATGAATCACACTCGGCGCTGCTGCTGGCATCCTGCCACAGAGCACCTATCCATCAGTGTCACAGTGCAGTATGGAGGGCTGTAGTATTTGTTTACATCCTGAAAGGAAGAGAGCGTCCTCACCCCTCCGGTCAGGACAGATGTAATTTCAGGGAAAGGAAAGGCCTTGCCTTGGCAAGGACACATGGGGTATATGAGAGGGAGGGAATCCCAAAGTGATGACAGGATAGGTTAAGTAGCTTACTTCTAACCTTTGATCTCAAGGGCTATTTACGTTTCTTGACAGTACTCATTTCATGGCTTTTCTTACTGAGAGTATGCAGCAAACAAAGAGGGGTGTATATGGAACCACTCAAGAGTGGTTCCCTGCCCTGAGTGCCAGCTCTGCAGAGCTGAGGATGCAGAGTGGGGTCTGTCCTCTGCTCACTGCCTGTACACTGACTGCAGAATGGCTTGGTAAGGGTTATCTCAGTGGTTTCACTGTGTTACCTAAATGTTTTCTCTTTGTGCATCCTCATGGGATGGGGCCCTTTGCACTCTCACTGTAGGAACTTGTTATCAGCAGTGTCTGTATTATTCTGTAGACAAAGCGTCTGCTTCTGACTAGAAGTCGAAAAGTGTATGACAAATGAAGGACTGTGTGTACTCCGACTATAATTTGACCTAGAAAACTAATGCGGATTGCATTTTACTGAGCATATTGCTGAAATCATTTATAAAGTAACTTGGTAAGTGTTACTGCCTTTCTCTTATTCACAACTAACACAATCACAGCATTTGACAAGAAAGGTTTTGCAGAGTTTCACATGCAGCAGTCTAGGCTCCAAGTGTTTCTGTTTTTTATTAATCCACCAGCAGAATGTTAGGAAAACATCCACCAGCCACCAGTCGTGGGAAAACACTCCTGGAATGGGGCAGGGCTGCAGCCTCTGAGTGGGGATCTGGATGTTGAACTTGGGCCCAGTTTGGTTGAGGGTCCCCAGCATGCTGCCTGCTGCACTCTCTGCAGTGAATTAAATCCTGTAATGCAAACATGTTAGGACATCAGAGGGCTTTGGAACAGATTCCCTCCAATCACAGTAAGCCAAGTGTCTCCATGAATTACATTAGGAGGTCCACAATAGTCAGAATGGAATGCTAGTAGCACAAGAAAGGAGGCTCAGAAGAGAATCAGACTGGTGATTTCCTCCTGATTTTATTAGAAAAGTGCGTTTGTCTGTTGCAGGGGTAGCCCTGAATGAGCCTGCTGAACACACACAAGGTGCACAGAAGTTGTCCATTGTGTTCCTCAGGTTACTAATGAACATTGATGTACTCAGTGTTTCTTTTGGAGGAGGAGTTGCTCTCATAATCTGTTTTCTTGGTTGTCTACCATGCTGATCTGGTTTACATTAATAACTTCTATATTTGTTTGAGCATCGTGCATGGTCCTTTCTGGTAGTTGGTATTCCTACTGGAAGAAATTAAATTGAATAATTCCATTGTAAAGTGAATTTTAAAAAATTCATATATTTCTTACTATTTGAATTAATTCAGCAAAGCTAAATATTTCATGGAATCAGGTTGTTTCTAACTCCAAAGTAGAACTGTAGGCTTTTCTGTAGGTTCTCCGCCTTGAAAGCCTACAGCTTTCCTGTAATGGAAGTAGGACAGGTAGACAGCCCTCTTATTAGTGCCTGGACATTCTGCACTTTGGAGCCTTGTGTCCAGTTCCGCTACAGGTTAACAATGTAGGCTGAAATATTATATGCTAAGCTTGGGGAAAATTTTAAATTGAATTTCTGCTCAAATTGTTCAGTCATTCCAGAAAAGGAAGTTAGGAGAAAATGAAGTCTAGGCCATATCCAGCAGTTACCAGAACTAGGGCTGCTGCACTTTACGCTGGGAGGGGAATATTATTAATCTTTTTTATTGAGCTTGGGGTTGTTTTTCTTTGTTTGTTTTGTTTTGTTTTTACAAAACAAATTTATAATGAGATCCCTTCAGTCAGAAATCCCAAAGTAGCTGTGAAGGTTCTTATCCTCATTCTGCAGATAGAGAAACTGAGGCACAGAATGTAAATGGCTTGCTTAAGAGCTTAGGGGGTTGACAGCAGTCAGAAATATAACATACCTAGACTTAACTAGCAGTTCCTACTTCATTTTTTTTAAACATATCTGCTGTCCAGAAAAACAAAGGGAAGTACACAGTAGCAAAAGTTATCTGTTGCCAATGACAGAGCTAAACATGGTTGGTTTCTCGCCTTTCCATCTTTAATGACTGGCTATTTTGTGGAGGGTTAGAATGACAAATAAATTGTTACTTCCGAGGTGTACACAAATATGCTTTTTGAACCCAGGAAAGTTTAATGTTATCCAGTATGTTTGCTTTCACAATAAATGGGGATAACCATTTCAAAAATAACTATGAAATGTCTGCCAAATCTACCTTTACTTACTATCAGCAGTGCATGATATTTTAGAAGGATATCCTACAATGTTCTTAGCATGTTACATAGACTGAGGTAACAAGAAGAGGGAAAATATCTTTACCTATGGTGGTTGATTTACATCTTGAATTTTCACCCACTGAAAGCAAATTGGACTGATTGACAGTCATTTTTTTTGCAGTTCATTTAATTTATTTACTCTGACTAATTAAATTGAACTGAAACTCCAGTGTATGGAGTTTCAATGGCATTAAAACTGATAAGATCCTGACATTTGATGCAAACTAGTTCACCCAGACAGATTCTCAGTTTCTTGCTGTTTCATGATGTTGCTCTTACCTAGATGCAATCTTCTCTCAACAAAGCAAGACAACTTTCATGTCTGTTTGCTCTCTTTTTTCAGCTTCTGGCCATCCACACTGCTTCTTCTGTCACCTAGAGCTTGGCTCTGACCGGGAAGTGCCTTCCAGTTTTGTCCGCCATGTAGATGTGGAATTTGACATGCCCACTACTTCTGCATCCAAAGCCACTGTTCGGTCCATCTCTGTTGAGGACAAGACTGGTGTGAGAAAGTGGGTCAACTATTCAGCACACTACAGTTACAAGGTAAAAATGACCATTTGTCAGTCACCGTGGTTACTTCTCATACTTTATTGTCTTGAAAAATCTAGGCAAACAAATGGGAATTTGATACATGTCAGGCTCCATGCAGGGGCTCCCCATGTGCAGCCTGCAGATTCACGGCAGACAAGCTGTGGATTATGGCTCAGTGAAAATGTACTAACACTGCTTACAGTGGCTTTGCAGAAGCGCAAGCATACAACCAGTTCCTGGGGAGAAGCTGATAAACTAGGAGTGTGAACAGGGACTTTTTTTACAGTGGGAGTACTACAACAGTCAAAAGGATCACATTGCTTCTGCAATTATTGGTTTTTTTTCTGCCTGCCCTAAGGAAATGAACAGATGGGAAAATACACAATACGTATACCTGCCAAGAATCTCAGTATGACAGACTTGCATGGTAGATGATCTCTCAGCAGACAAATGGGCATTCTACCTGCCTTCTGTAAGAGCAATGATGAGACATACTGAAAAGGTTCTCGTGGCAACTATTTTTAATGTGAGATGTTCTTACATTTTTAGTAGTGTCTGAAATTCCCCAGAGATTATACTTGATCTTCCTAACTATGCCTTCTAAGAATTAAACATTCAATTGTCCCTGAATTTTTGGAAGTATCAAAATTTAGAAAAAAGATATGGGCGTGCCTTTTGCAAATGAATCTCTTTGCTTTCATCAGTTGCTTTGCAGAGTTTAAAACTGAGACTAGTCTTCTGCTGTTATGTAAAAAGCCACCCATACTCTGCAGGTTTGGCTCTGGATTTGGATACAAAGTACAGATGGGATTGGGGATGAAGGAAAAATGAGACCAATTCTCTTCCTGATGTTTTTTCTTCCAGAAATTGTTATGACAACGTTGAATCATAAAATTGTTTGGATTTGATTTAAAACCCTTACAGTAAATCAAATCCATCTTTCCCTCCCCCATCTATTACTCTTTACAGTCCTCTCATTTTGCTAAGACTTGCATCATCTGAGCAGTAACCGCTAAGAATTTCTCAATTTTTGTTTGTTTTTTTTCTCATTATCGATGTTCTTTTTCCTCTGCCAGGTAGAAATAGAGCAGAAAAAAAGCTTGAGTGAGGATCTGAAGGGAGAAGATACTGCAAATCTCAGTGAATGTGCCATACAGTGAAAGAATATCAGTGTTCAAGTCCCAAGAGGTGTGGTCAAAATAACAAACTTGGAAGAAACTTGCAGATTTTTGTATTTGTCTGTTAAAAGTATGGAGTATTACTTTTAAAATAATGCTTTGAAGAGTTTTATTTTTCCTGTAATTAACTGTGTCTTGAGAAGAACAGTAATTTGTTTGGAGTGGACCCATGGGCTGGAACAATTAAAGTACTTATCACCAGTATGTTTGGTGTATTGACAGAATGAGTTGTTTTACAGTCAAGCCTGCCTTTTGTGCTTCTTCACCATCTGGGTTCTGCACTGAACATGCCATCATCACAGCCAAATCTGAAAGCAGTCTTCATCTCACAATCTTGCCCTCCTGCAATAGGCATTTTTCCTGTATGTTGCTTGGTTTGGTCATCAGCAGATTCACTTCCTCCTGAGCTACCAAATAAAACCCAGGGAGCATCGAGTGAAACAGCGATATGAAGTTTCATTTCTGAAGTCATCAACAAATTGAAAACCCTGAGAATCACGGAGAATCAAAAAACTCTACATGTTAAATGTAGCAAACGCAAAGCAAATGAACTACTGGCAGTATAGCTAATCATGTAACCATTCTTCTTTCCTGCCTTATTCTCTGAGCTATGCTGTCATTGTGCACATTTTCGTGGGTTATGGACAGGACGCAAGAAACTTTCTGCAATTTCTTAGAACTTTCATGTGCTAGTCAGGGCTGTCCTGTTATTCTGACTGAACAGGGTTACAGCTGCTAGTAACAGGGAATGTGTTATAGTAGAGATTATACTGAAGGGAGTTTTCTAAAATTAGATCATTCCTAAACAGAAAGATATTTAAGGGAAATACATTCGGGTTTTTTGTTTTATTTATTTTATGTTTTCTTGAAAGGATAAGACAGATGGTTATAAAAAATGTGAGAACAGTATTACTTTAACAAGGTTTTTTGCCGTCCCCAAACTCCTTGGAAGTCTATCCTTGTTTACCACACAATATTGCTTTCATGTTCTACATTTAACCTACAACATAAGTAAGTAATTTTTCTGCAGCTATCTTTATAAAATCCCAGCTAAATGAGACCCAAAATCTTTTTCAAAAATTAAAAACAAGCTTTCATCATGGAGACCTCTAGATCTCCAGTTAACTGAAAGTACAAGCAAGTTTCAGACCTTTCTGAAAAAAAAAAAAAGTGCAGAAGGCAAAAATCACTCATTCACATATTTTTTTCAGAAAAGAAAACAGTGTTCAGAACACTTACTTTTTATATCTATCTGTTTCCATGGCTTCCATAATATTTTGTAATTTTTAATGTAAAAAAAAAAAAAAGTAATTTATTAAATAATTTATCTTTTGAAAAATTACTACTGACTTGACTTGACTTACTTACTTAAAAATCACAGATTTGGAAAGCCTTGGCAACGTATTTGAATGAATTAAAATGAAAGCTTGTTTATAATTTTGTAGGTTTATTTTATTTTACTTTTTATGTAACAGAAAATTAATATTCACTCCTTCTTTACAGCTTTCAGTGTGACTCCTATAAAAATCCCTGCAGTGTTAAGGTCCCAACTAAAGCATGAGATTAATTATACTGAGCCCGTAACTGGCAGTGGTAGAATTTAAAACAAACTGTAGGGAACTTCTAAATGCCTTTTTATGCCTTTTTTTTTTTCTTTCTTTCTTTTTTTTTCTTTTTTTTTTAAATGCCTAGTGATAAATATTTACACAGCCATGTTGCTACACAACCTCTGGCAAATGTACACTGCTGTAAATATATCAAATCTCAGTCCTACTAGGACTTCTTAGTAAGTAAGTAAGTGTGTAATCTTACTGAAGCCCAGAGAGCTTCTCTGAGCATGCCAGCTAATACTAAATTTTCAGTCATCTCTCTATAAAGGGAAGAATGGTATTAACTTTCACAAAACATGTTGATGGATGAAAATTACTGAAAAAGTGTCAAGAATTATTTATTAAATAACAGTGTATACAGGTTGTGAAATATCTGACAGCATGGAGCTGAATTCATGACTGATTCTCAGCTCTGTTACTACTTTATGTTTCAAACGCCTTTGAGGATACCTCTAGGTATTTTTCCTGGTTTTTTTTTACTGTAGATCCCAGTGTACAGTTTCTGAAAATGACCAGCAAGAAATCCAGCAGGTTGAAACTGAATGTGTTCTGAGATGTCACTGAGAAAGTGTGAGACGTTTTGTGGACAGACTGCATTCAGACACTCAGCGTCTGAATTTCTGCATTTTTTCCCCCATCCCTTGAAAATACAAACATGTAATAGCAAATAAGAAAAAAATATGTTGTACTCCTTAATGAAGGGGAAAAAAAAATCAAAGGAATTTCATTTTCCAAACTGTTCAGACTGTATCGTACTTTCACCATAAAATATTTCAGTTCCCCAAAACTGAAAAATTGACATACTGGAGTTTTCTGGATTTACTTCATTTCTCTACTTCTTCATCACTGATTATTTGTTTTATTAATTAAAAAGTTAATGAAAACAAGAGTATGGGCCTGAAGCTAATCTCTCTTACATAGTTAGTTGAATGACAGAAGAATCTCTTCCAAGACTGCAGGAGTTATGCAGCCAAAACTGCTGGAGTATTGAGATTTATAAAAAAGCTATTTTAACACATTTTGATCACTGGGGCACATCTTTGTGATGTTCTTGGCACTGAATTTTCAAGAGTATGAATTTTTGAGATATGAAATCCTCCCACAGAGTTTCAAAAGATTTTTTTTGTGATCACAGTTCCCACTGCAACACTAGTATTACTAGTTTGATCACTAACAACCAAAATCTTCAGAAAATATAATGTTGGTATCATCAAGTGGCACCACTCTAAGATCTTTCCAATCTGGACCCATTATAAGCACTGAGCATCTGAACATTGAGCTATTAAGTGCCATTGTTGAGGCTGTCACCTTTCTTGCTTAACTAAGCTGTGCCAATTCTTCAGCATATGAACTTCATGTATGTGAACTGCAGAGGTACAGCAGTAATTTAGGCAGACTGTTTTTGGAGGTGAGGGGAAAAGAACTGAGGGTTTTCTCCATTTTAGAGTAGCAGAAATTACTAAATATAAGATAGGCCTGTAGAGCAATTTTTGTTTGTTTTTTTTTTTCTCTCGAAACATGGGGAAGAATTTCTTTAAATAGTTTCAGTGTAACGGTCCTTTTGATAAAGATATAATCACTGTCTTTGGTCTATTTGAAAGCTTCGTAGTACTAAAATGTTCCATGCAGGAAATGTGTCTTCAAGGTAAGCATACATACTCCCTGAAAATATCCTACTTTCTATTTTTCATTATGACTTCGCTTCATTTTGTGCTGTGGTACTTGAGGTACTGCAGGGAATTTTGCCTAGAAAAATTAGCTGAATCAGCCTTTGATCACAGGGGGTAAAGATGAAGATCATCTCTGGGCAGCTGAGCTAATTTTAGTGAAATCCTCTTGAATTTATTAACTATATGCATACTCTGTTAGCAAAGGAAAATGGGTGAATTCAACTGAGAAATACTGTAACTAACCAATGATATTTTTGTCCTTTAATTTTATTCAGACTCAAATTTGGTCACCCTCTGAAGGAGACAGATTGTAGTTTCATCATTGCAACAGTATCATAAGAAACATCACAGAAACAATTTACCTTTCCTGGTGGGTTGCTGGCTGACATACTTACTTGGCAAGACACCCAAGTCCTATTGGTCTACCTGTCCATTATTCCTCTTTTTTCTCTTGGTCATTCACCCTCCAGAAATGAGAGCAATTTCTTGCAAAAGAGCAACAAGAAAAGGTGTACAAAGTTCAGCCTAAGGGAATTATTCTGTCTGTTGCTTGTATGAAACTCAGTAATTTCCTTCTGCCCTTGAATAATCAAGGCTCTGATATGTCACTATTGCTCAAGAGCTTGAAAAATTCCTCTCTGTAACTCTTGTCAACTTGTTTCTATAGCCATACTCATCTCCAGAACTGGTCAGTGCAGAGCACAATCACTTATTGATTAAGTACTTACCCTCTTCTGCCATTGAAATTACTTCTACATCATGAGTTGTCTGAGACAGGAAATTTTCTCTGATAATGGGCGTTACTGATCCTAGCCTTCTTGTTTTGTTCAGCCACCATCCATCCATCCATCCGTCCTTCTCCCCTCCCTATTTCCCTGTACTTGCAGTCCATTCTTTGCACTATTGACATTGATTGGTTTGATAATTATTTTGTAACATGTTTCCACCTTTTCGTTCTGTAAAATGAGAAAGTCTATACACTGGTTAATGTTATAGAAGTGGTGTTTTTGTTTTTCCTTTTGATTTTCTGGGTTGAAATGGGATGTAATGTTTTGTTTAAACTATGGGAAAACTTAAATAAATGTTACAATGAAACAGCACATCCACATTTTCACTATGCATTTGAAATTGTATGTAGCATGTGCTATGTCCTGATAACTCAATACCAATCTTCTTAAATTTGGAGGAAGAAAATGAAGTCTTTTGAATGGATTTGATCACCTAGACTGAAAGATAGACTGCAAACAAAATGAATCAGGTCTAGAGCTTGAACCTTTCAGCAGATCATAGGAGAGAATCCAACATTTTCCATGAAGATGTCCCAAAGCAAAGTAATTGGGAATTGAAACTACTTCTTAGCAGGTCTCTTAAACTTTTACGCTCAAACAAGCCATGAACGGGATCTTCCTGTGATCAGAATATATTTCTGCAAAACAAGAATAAGGATAATGTCAAAACAATTTCCAGAATCCTCTGATACAACTCTTTGTTTTCTTTCAAATTTAATCAAGCTCTATATCATTTAATATATCTTTCCGCTTCTCTCTTAGTCACTTTCTCAAAAACACTCCCTCATTCAGACTGAAAAGCTGTCTCAAAGAGTCTCATTGACTGAAGAAAATCAGACACCCACTGTAAGGGCTTCTTAGATGATTTTTGCTGAGCCCACAGTATGTCTCAGTACAACTCACAGTTAGTAGGTCAGTTGTTTTATAGTATAAGAAAATGGAGGCACACAGGGAATGATTCCTCACGTTCATTACTCAAGAGTAGATTAGGTCAGCCATAAGAAAGAAAGAAAGTTAAATAGGAAAGTTCTGGGATTGCTAGCAATTGCACTTTATTTACTGTTATGCAGATACTCATTGACATCAGGAAATGAAGAAATAATTGCATGCACCAGTATAGGCTGGGGGAAGACCTGATGGAGAGGAGCTCTGCAGAGAGGAACCTGGGCATCCTGGTGGATGACAGGTTGGCCATGAGCCAGCAGTGTGCCCTCGTGGCCAAAAGGGCCAATGGCATTCTGGGGTGTATATAAAATGGCGTTGCCAGCAGGTCAAGGGAAGTGATCCTCCCCCTCTACTCTGCCCTGGCAAGGCCTCAGCTGGAGTACTGAGTCCAGTTTTGGGCTCCCCGCTACAAAAAAGACAGGGATCTCTTGGAAAGAGTCCAGCAGAGGGCCACAAAGATGGTGAAGGTCCTGGAGTATCTCCCCTGTGAGGAACAACTGAGTGAACTGGGTCTGTTTAGCCTTGAAAAAAGAAGGCTGAGAGGGGATTTGATCCAGGTTTATAAATACCTGAGGTGTGGGGGCCATAGTGGTGAGGCCAGACTCTTTTCAGTAGTGCATGGGGACAGGACAAGGGGAAATGGGATGAAGCTAGGGCATAGGAAGTTCCGCACGAATGTGCGCAAGAACTTCATTACAGTGAGGGTGACGGAGCACTGGAACAGGCTGCCCAGGGGGGTTGTGGAGTCTTCTTCTCTGGAGATATTCAAGACCCGCCTGGACACCTACCTGTGCAACCTGGGAACCTGCTTTGGAAGGGGGCTTGGACTCGATGATCTGTAGAGGTCCCTTCCAACCCCTACCGTTCTGTGATGACAGTATTACATTGGGAGTGCAGGATTAGATTAACCATCATAGTTTCACAATCTGCCAAATGGACATGCAACTGTTCCTCAGCAATAATGCAGTCCTTCAAGACAAGCCAAAATATTGCCCTACAAGAGATGGAGATGTCAGAGTGCCAGCACGAAGCGTACCCAAACAAAAGACATCATTAGAGTGAGATAGCACAATTTGGAGGGAAATGACGTCACAGTTTTCTCACAGTGCTCACAGTTGCCATGGCTGCCCTCACCATCTAATTCAGATACGCTGACAACTTATGAGTAGTCAAAAAACTGCTGAAGGTTAGCTGAGGTGAAGCAGAAGATAGAGAAAGAGCCCATTGTTTCTCATCCAGAATCTTGCTGCAGCAGTTCTGTGCCACAGCAGATGTGTCTGAAACATGAGTCTCAGAAAAAAAAACAAAAACTTCTGTCCTTTTGGTCACGGGATTAGAAGCCTGATACAACCAACCATTAAAAAAAAAAAAAAAAAAAAAAAAAAAAAAAGTAGTTGGAATTGTGTTTCAAACACCAGCTATGAAAGGTTTCTTTTTCAATCCTGACTGACAGAACAGCACAACCTGATGGAGAGGAGCGGCTGCAGCAGTTCCAGTAGCTACACTTGGGAGCCACAATGCAACCCCAATGGCAGACACATGCTGCAGTGCAGGGGTCGGGGCAGGCTGGTCCTTCCATGGCGCAGAAGGCTGCTGCTGCCCCACAGGCTATAGATAAACCTGGAGCAAGGAATGTAGCCTAAAGAGCTTCTGAAAGCATAGGATGAATACATTGTGAATGCTGCTGAAAGTAATTTCCTAAGGGGGAGAGCCTCCTTTGTAAAGGTTTCTCTTATGCAGAACAGAAAAAAAAAGATCTACTTCTCAATGTGGAGGCTAAGAAACATATTAGGGTGCAGCCTGTTCAGAGCACTTATATTGAAAGGGAATATGTTGGGAAAGCTCCAAATCAGCTCACAGATGCAGGCAGAACTGTAGGGGAGTTCTGTCTTCTGGTCAAGAGAAACAAAACCAAAATTGCAGACAGTTTTCAACCAAGAGATTATCAGAGACAGCTTTTTCCATCCCCACATTTAGTTGAATCAAAATCTTGTTTGAACTGCATCAGTCGGCAGGATTGTTTAATTTTCTCCCCAAGCTGTTCTACCTATCCTTTGCACAGGAACAGTGATCGTCCCTGGCATTCAGGAAGCGACAGCTGGTATGAGAAGAATGACCAGGGGAGTGCGGGTGGCAAAACAGAATGTGCTGAAGTTACTGTTTCATCAGAGAAAAATATATTAATATCTTATGAAGTCCTGGGACAAGCCTGGATCTACCCAAGAACTGTGACTTGAAGAATCCCAGTCTGCAAATGCTGACCAAAGCAACAAAGGAAAAAAAATGGGCCACAATAATAACAGCAACATGAACTTTATGAAATACTAGATGGCTTGTGGATAACTATAATTTGATTTGGAACTGAACCACAAAAAACTGTGGTCTATGACTATTCTGCAAAGCATGGATAGTAGGACTCAGACCTACCCAAAGACTGAGTTTAATTTTGTGTTCATAAGGCACTTTGAATATCGCCAATATCCCTTGGTCTGTTCAGCCCAGAGTAGAGCAGGTTGAGGGGAGGCCTCACGGCCTCACAGGGAGTAGGGGGTAGCACTGAGCTCTGCTCTCAGGTAACAGCAATAGGATCCAAGGGAACGGCATGGAGCTGCATCAGGTGACGATCAGGCTGAGTGGTAGGGAAAGATTCTTCACTGGTGGGCAGTAGGCATAGAAGAGGGTCCTCCAGACAGTGGGCAGAGCCCCAAGCTGCCTGTACAGTTGTAATTATACAAAGGTGAAGTAGATAGATAGCCAGAGACTATATAGGAAAGACTCACTGTCAAGACAGATGCTCACCACTGTTGAGGCTTGCTGCAAAAGCTCCACACAAGACTAGTCTCCAAAAAGAGATGCTGCCTTAGTGGTGGTCAACCCTTAAATGGGATCTAGGAGAGGTGGAGTCAAGCTCCACCCCTTCGGGGAGCACAGCTGAATTACCTTCACCCGTGCTCCCGCAGCTGACCCATCACTTGCCTCAGATGGTTAATCAGAGGTTCAGGCTGTGATTAACAGTTTCCCATACACTGCCCAAGTTCAAAAAGCACTTGAACAATGCTCGCAGACAAAGGGTTTGAATTTGCATGTCTCAATGTACCTTACACAGCCAAATAGCCAAATACAACTTCAATCCAAGCATTCTTCTGCATTCTCTCTCCTGAGGAGTTTTATCTGCTGTTGTGTCCAGAATATGCAGTGTGCTTTATAAACTTGCACAATAGTCAGGACACTGTGCCGGTGGTAGGTGAAAGGCTTTTGGTTCTCTTTTCCTCCTTGTCTGAGACAAGCTGGTGGACAGGACTGACAGCCAGAGGTGAAAACGGGTCAAGACAGAATGAGAGTGAGCAAAGATTTCAAGCATTCAGGGTACTGGCTGGGTTTGTCAATCCTTCATTGTAATTTCTGAAGCTGTTAAGAAAATTTAGGGGAAGGGCCACAAAAACGATCCAAGGGATGGAACACCTCCCCTACCAGGACAGGCTGAGAGAGCTCTGGGGCTGTTCAGTCTGGAAAAGAGGAGGCTCAGGGGAGACCTGAAAGTGGCCATTTCAGTATCTAAATGGGAGATCTAAGAAGGAAGGGGGCAGATTCTTTAGCAAGGTCTGTTGTGATTGGACAAGGGGAAATGTCTTCAAACTAAAAGAGAGAAGTTTAGGTTGTATATAAGGAAAAAGTTTTTTTTTTTTATGATACGGGTGGTGAAGCACTGGCACAATTTGCCCAGAGAGGTGGTGGATGCCCTATCCCTGGAGACAGTCAAGGTCAGGCTGGGCCAGGCTCTAAACAATCTGATTTAGCTGTATGTGTCCCAGTTCATTTCAGGGGAGCTGAACCTTTAAGTGTCCCTTTCAACTCAAACAATTCTGTGATTCTATAATTCCATTAAAATGTGGAAATAAATAGTCACAGAGCAGGAACTAGAACCCAGATCTGCTCTCTGCCTCCAGGTATACCCTTCTCTGCTGAGCATGGTGAACCTAAAAGTCCTTCTCCACATTTGAAGTAGTTTATAGATAATAATAGTACCCAATTTCTTTGTTGAGGTGCTAAGGAAATACAAGTGTTTAAATGCAATCTTCTCCTGTACTTTTTTCAGAATTAATATAATAAAAAGTATTCTTTCTGAAATAAAAAGGTCCTTCTGTATTATAGCCCAGCAGTAACACAACTATGTGCATTTGAAACAAATCCCTTATAGCATGGAGACTGTTTTACTCTGCAGCATCCACTGGAAAATCAGTTTCAGTTTGTTGCTTACTAATTTCTTAGCTATTTTTCAGGTTTAATTAAAAGATGTATTATTTTCAGTATACATTGATCATTTAACATATTAAACATTATGAACTTACTTTTACAGAACTTATAGCTAACAGTCATTGCTCTCAGTAACAGTGCTACTGCATGATTTTAGCACAAAGAGGCAAATTCTGAAAACACCTTCCTCTGCTTTGTTTTCTGACAGTTACTATACTGTCATTCAAGTACTCCTGCCTCCCTCTTGTGGCTGCACTTTTACATTCAACTTGGAACAATTGCAGTGTAACCAGCTGAGTTCATAATAGCTACCTTCTTGATACAAGTTCCCTCCTTAATTTCGCTAGAAAAGCCCCATTATGTTCACAATATCCCATACAAAATTTTTCTGCCTAAGGCAGAGATTCTTTGTCACTTGCACATGGGAGCAATTGAACATGTGTGATAAAATCAGTGGTAATTCACGCTGGTTACGTATTGTAATTGAATCTGAATGTTCAAATTCAAGTTAGCCAAATGTATGAGCTACACTTCATAGCCATTCTGGTATATGTACGTAGGTGGTGTGATATTTTCACATTGAGCTGGAAAGTCTGGACAGTTAATTTTGAAGTCAACTGCTTTGTTGAAGTGAAGCTGCAAAATTTCATGGCCTATGCATTTTCAGATACCACTTTGCCCTTTCCTATCACCTGCCATATAAAAAATGGATAGCCTTTTCCAAACATTAAGAAATTCAGCCCCAAAAAACTAACAGAAATAAAAGACTGTACCTCTCAGACAATAAAACATAATATTAATAATAAAAGCTAAGATAGCATTAAATTGCTACCTTGGAATGATAGGGCCCCAGCTGAACACAGTTCAGTCCCTCCATTGTTTCCTTAATCCACAAGAACATCTTCTCCCTTCAAGGTCCTTAGCAGATTACACCGTATGTAGTGCTATTTACCTTGAATGTCTCTTCTCTGTGCCCTTGTATTCTTCACTCCTTAGCAATTTTCACTGATATCAATATAGCACATTGCCTACAGCAACATTTCAAGAATTGTTTATTGAAAGCCACAGTTGGAAACTAGGCAAGAGGGATCTAGAAATTTGTTGCAGAGAGTGGAAAGAAAATGAGCTGCACAACTGAAAGATGACAGCCATGCTTCTTGGTTTGTTAGAACTAAAAGAAAATGAGTCTGAAGTTCTGCACCACTGCTACTTAGTCACATCCTCCAGCTTCATCTCCAGTTTCAGCTGACTTTGGCAGGAGGGAAAGGGACTTGCTTTGACCACTCACACACTTATGCCAGTGATATGGATAGAGATATTATCACTCTGGCTTTGAACATACTCTCATCTGCTCCATGTTAGATGATACCCATCTGCACCTCCTTGGCTGCTGGCCAGTAAAAACATTCATGAGAGTTGAGCCCAGCACTGTGCAGACTCTGCCAGGAGCTGGCTGCAACAACAGCTACAACTTCTTGGGGAAAAATCATTCCTGGTGCATAGAGACCACATCCAACACAGGCAGTGTTGGGCTCTTCCCTCTACATCCACCAATGCTGACTGCATCTGCACCTGTCCTTGTTGCTTGGCATAACAAATTCAGTCAGACCTGGGCACAATTGCATCTCTGTTGGATCAGCCAGAGCATACTCTACAATGTATGGGGTGGTAAGCACCATGTCACCTGGTTTCCCACTCTACAATATGTCTGAGCATCTGCTCACCTGCTCTTTGAGAGCATGGGAGAGGATGAGTTGCAGGAAGACATTTTCAGGGGCAAGCCCCTTGGTCCAGGGATAAATCTGCTCCCAGAGAAATCCCCAGGTAATTCCCCAAGGATCTGCGAGGCCACAGCTACACCCTCCTCACAAGCTTACAAGTTGTTGTTCCTCAGGTACCACATCATCTATGCCTCATCCCTTCAAGAACCATACCAAGCCATACCGAGTAGTAGCATGGATAAGAGTATACTTACAGTCCTTAGGGAAAAAATGCATTTGCCTGAAAGCTCTCTATTGGAAGAAATGCTTTCTGTTCATCATGTGCTTTGCCCATACGAAAAAACAGCAACTAACTCTGCAGGTGTAGTGGATGTGATGGGATGCCTAGCTACATATGTTTGAGAAAAGGGAAATAGAGACACAGACTTGCTGACTGCAACTCTGGTTAGAGTCTGCCCCTGGGAAAAAAATGAGATGGCTGATGTCAGTAAGTCATATTGCAAACATAGGAAGATTTGTATTGGAAGGTGATGTTTAAGATGGAAAAACAATCTTTCATTTAGAGCAGCAAGGCAGGAGTAGGAAGAAGCAGCTGAGGAAAAATATGATCTCAGATCTGTAAGAGCAGCTTCATTTTTTTTTTTTTTTTTTAAATGTTTGCAGCTGTCAAAATCTTTGTATGCCCAAGACTCCCAGGTTACACACCATTTAGCATGAAGACTCAAGTGGAAAGGAGCTCTGGAAATAGGTCACAGGTTAGAAGTAGCAATAAATGCCTAGGGTTCTATAACTCCATTACAGGATGAGTTGGGCTGGCTTGCTCCTGCTGTTTTCCTTTCTCTCAAAGCCAGGGTCTCTGATTGCCCAGCAGTCACACTAGTACAGCTTTGCCAGTAAGATAATTAGCCCAGCATGAGAACTCCACACTAACTGCTCATGAGCCACAGGATGGCCACAACAGTTCATGCTCACTGTTCCTTGCTAGGAAGGCTGAACACAGCCAAAACTGAGCTGGATTTCTTTTCTACAAATTTCAATCCAGTCCTGTGAAAAACAATTCTACAGCTCATACAGGGAGGGAAAAAAAAAAAAAAATAGGCTGTGAAGTGTAGGGTACACCCCTATTTTTCCATGAAATGTGCAGGCTGCTTGCCCCTAAAGCAGCTCTGAATGATCCTCAGCAATTCAGGGGACTTACTAGGCCACTCATCTGAGTACAGAAGAACAGACTTCCTACCTGGGAGGCAGCGAGTATCCAAAGAAGAGCAAACCTGCCTTGCACAATTAATTTTTAGTTTACTGACACAAAAATTGTGTTAGCATGGGACAAACTAGTAGGGAAACACATGCAGTTTCTCACCTGCTAGCAATGTGACAAGCCCACACTGTACATAAACACTCCCAAATGAATCACAGGGTTATCATATATACAGACCAGCACCCTATCATAGTTACATGCTGTCTGTTTGTACTCTGGCATACTCCATGGCAATCACTTTATCATAAGATACCACATGAAGTAAGAGGTAAGCAAGGCTTCTGTAGTCACTGTGTAGAACACTGTGCAAATTTTTCACAGTTAATCATTCATTCTCCAATGCCTGCATAAATCAGGAATAACTGCTGAAGTGAATTCAATTTTGCTGTGGACCTTCACACATTGGAGCCAGAATACATGGCAGTAACTGGTGAAAACATTTATCAGTATGCCGATTAATGGTTTGCTTTAGAATCAGTAATGTAGGATGTTGTATGCAGGGAGAATCTAATTGGTATTTGAAACACAGATTTTCTGCTACCTGAGTTCTTTGTTGCTAGGCTCCCTGGCTCATAGCCAGCGCTACTTTGGTTGTTGTCAGAACCTCATCACAGTTGAGTAGCTGTGATTCACAACAGTTGCAGTCCAAGTGATTAATCTTACTCCTTAAAAAACACTTAGGCAAGGTAGCACTGACAGAATATGTAACTTGAATGAGCTCCTTTAGCTCACACCTCTGCAGAAGTACTCCAGCCTTCAGAATTTTAGGGGATTTTTAACAATTTAAATAACTCAGTGCTCTATATTCTCATTATGAATCATTTATTCTGTAGAAATCTGAACAGTAGGCTGAACCTGAACACACATGCAAAACAAAGAAGTGATCTCTACTCTAAAACCAGTAACCTTCCTATTACAAGCATTATTGCTTGCTTACAGCAAGTGGAGTGTGCGTTTCAGCAAAGACCAATTCTTCTTCAACATAGAAGAGTCCTGGAGGCTTTTCTACATGACAAAGTGTTTGGCAAACAGTGCTATTTTGAAGCATTTCCTCCACTGGTCACTTATTTCTACTCCTGTCAGCTCCTGTCGTTGTACTAACGTCTCTTGTGGGGTTGCCCTATGAACTAGATCAGGAAACTGATCCAGGTTAAAAATTAGCCTGCAGAGAACAAAAATAAATGGCACAGCAAGGAACTGGCACAGCTGCAAAAGCAGAGATCAGTGGCATGGGGATGAAATTAGCAAAGGATTGTACAGAAAGGAAGTATGGATGCCAAAAATCCACATTATCACTGAATGCACTGGCACTGGGGGAAAAGCAGGATCAGAGTTTCTATTGTTTTGTCTTTTCAAACTTAGAGTAGTTTTGTCAGCCAGAGGTGTGAAGGAAACTATGTATCTCTGATCTACAAGTATACCAACAGAAACTTCCCCTGTGGTGTAAATAAATGTACCATGAGGCAACAGCCTAGGAAAAGCCTGTTGCCTCCTACAGCTGTAACTGATTGTGCCACTAGAAACAGCTGCTATAAAGACCATGGGGTGAGACACTGAGTGTTTTTTTGAGGGTTACGCTGAGGGAGGCTAAGGAAAGTCTAAAGCTGAGGAGGTAAGAGAATTCCTAGAAAACTAAGAGTTTTGCAAAATTTGATGTGGAATTTATACTAAAATTGTGATAGGAATTGTGAGGTTGAGAAGGTTTAACTGTTAGTAGTAGCTTTACAAGAAAGACTTTGGGTTGGCCCCTGGATTTTATGATATTGATCCTAACCCTTTAAAGGCCCGAGACTGCTTCTGAAGGTATACAGGGACAGGAGTAAGTGTAACAGGGACAACAATTGGTGGTCATCTTCCAATATAGGCTTCAGCAAAGGTGAAAGTTGTGTATTTCATGTGACAAAGGAAGACAGCTTTTTAAAGTAGTGAGGTAGCTATGTGGCATTTCCTGCATGATTAAGTGCATAGTTTTATTATCCTGTTAAGACATGCTCTAATGAGCAAGATGTTTATTAGTTGTTTTCAAACAACTGTATGTACTCAAACAATAAACAGTCTCAAAGTGTATTAAAGCTAAATTCTCCATGCCTCCTACTTTGAGTAAACGCTCTGTAAAAACAAGACAAGCCTGAGGCTCTAACAGCCTGATCATGATAGAAAGACTTAATGTGCAGCAAGATCCTCACCTGGTCTAGCATATCATGTTGTGTACTCCAACCTTCCAAGAGGACAGTAGACACAAACTATGTTATTCCAGAGCAAGGTTAGGCTCTTTGTGGGCTTCGACAAGGACAACTGAATTGTGCGTATGTTGGACTCTTAAGCCTAATGTATAGTTGTAATTATACAAGGTTGTAATAGGTGGATATCCCAAGGTTATAGAGGAATAACTCACCAACACTGAGACTCACAGTTAAGATGGATGCTCCACGCAGGAGCAATCTCCAAAAGAGATGCTGCCTTAGTGGTGGTCAGTCCTTAAATGGGACCTAGGAGAGGTGGAGTCAAGCTCCACCCCTTCTGGGAGCACAGCTGAATTACCTTCACCTGTGCTCCCGCAGCTGACCCACCACTTGCCTCAGATGGTTAATCAGAGATTCAGGCTGTGATTAACAGTTTCCCATACACCTGGTGTTGGTGTGCTTTGGTAGAGTGCACTGTTAGGCTTCAAATTCTAGATAGGAGATCAAATCCATTGCAAACATTAAAGTGTCTTTGAATAAGACTCACAGAACATATTCAATCCTATTTCTGTCTTGCTTAAATATTTTTTGGGGGGGTAAAACTAGAGCCGGAGGCAAAAGGGATATGAGCTTACAGACTTTTGTTTCCAATGATTAGACTCTGTAGAGTAGGCTGTGAGAAGGAAAATTTCATTCAATACATTCTTATTACCTTCTAATTAGAGGACTTTTATGCAACACCTCAACACTGATAGAAGCTACTATTACATAAACTTCATTACATGCTTCTAACTCTTGAGGGCTAGTTGTATCCAGAAAAGCTTCTATATTGTGTACACTGCTATCGTCTGTCTGTGCCCAAAATTTTGAGTTGTGATTTGGACCACCTACTATTCTTTCAGTTCTGCAGGAACACACCAATAAAAACATCTCACCTTTTATTTAAAGTTGCATTGCTTTTGGTATATTGTGTGGAAGTAATGAGAGTGAGCTCAGTGTAGAGAACTGACAATGGTTTTCTGGGCCAGTTTGGCCCAGTTTCATGACTAAATGGGGTGGAGGGACCCGTGGACCCATGCCCTTGGAGAGGGGAAAGAGTGTTAGGGAAAATGTAAGGAGGTGGGCCTAAAAACAAAATGGCAGCAGTGAGCTAAGGGAAAACACTAATTTACTAAATACAACAATGGAATGCAAGATAACACAATATAATACAATATAATTGGAATTGAAGTTAATAAATCAAATAAAATGAGGGCGTGTCCAAAACTAAAGGCCTTACTCTAATGCTGAAGGTGAGATGGCTAGGGTTTACACACTGCAGAGACAACCAGCAAAAGAAGGAGCAAATCTCATGACTCGTGAGCAGTTTTATCTTTCCCTCTTAAAGGAAAATGGAACAGTGAACTCTTCTGGGAGATGTAGTTCTTCCTCTCTTCTGAGAACAAGGTACCCAGAAATATCAACAATCCATGGAACTGGAGCATTGACTCTTTAATTCCCAGCGTGCTGCATGATGCTATGATGTGGAATACCAGTAACAAAAATCATAAAACTGCAACAAGGATGTAAGTTCTAAACTCACAATGTACAAGCATAACTTCAAGCAGCTTTTTCTTCAGCTACCTTTTCTAGACTGCATTTGTTCTGTGCTCCTGTTTTATCACGTTAAGATGTGCCACTGCAATTTAAAACTATATGTTTAACTCATTCTTCTGCAAAGCTGTTATTTCAAAGACTGGTATAAAAAGTTTACTTCCTTGACTGATCACACCCTTTGAGAAATGTTCCTCTTTTGAGAAATGTTCATTGACTTACCTTGCTTTTAAGGAAACAGTGTAATACACTAGCTCTAAATTTTAAGTTGCCTTTGTACGTGTAGTGGGAGACTACAGGAAAGCTACAACACTAGATTAGTAGCATGGACAAGACCTAAAGATGTAAAAAAACAGAATGTATACTGCTAGTAAGTCTCAATTCATGACATTTATGTCACAGGTTTGTGCTCCTGTATCATGGTTGAAATGAATTTTTGTTTCCTTGCTTAGTACTCCCCCTGCCCAGGAGCTGACACAGCCATGAGCTGACACAGCTGCACTTAATGAGCTTTTGTGTGGTTTTGAGAGCTAAGAAGTTGTAAATCACTCTTAGAGTACCTAACATGAGGTGTTGTTATTCTTCACTATATGATAAGAAGTGTTTTCACAGAAAAAAAAAGAGGGCACTCCATTGACTGAATATTGGTTCCTCCAAGAGAATGAGATTAGGTTAATTCATTGTCTGCTCTTGGGAGACAGAACAGTAGCTTCTGTTCATTTTTATTATTATTTTCAGATGAACAACAAAGAAGACAAAAAATAAATGAAGATGATAACTTATATGTAATCTATTTTGATTTAACATCAACATTTTGTGGATTGCATTTACAGCTGAATTGCTATTCTGGTGGCTTTCAGTGGAAATCAAAAGTACTTAACAACTTCAGGTCTTTAGACTTCAGTGTGTCCCACAGTAGCTCCTCAGATTAGCAAACACTTGTACATCAGCCCTGCTTCTGCAAAATATGGGAGATATCTAAGAACAACCATACATTACTGCTGGCAAATAAATTTAGAGTAGATTTGCAATCAATATAATGCATATAAATGAAAAAAAACCATTTTATTTTCTTTCTCTTCCCTCATCTCCAGATTCCTTCTTGCAGCTTAAAGGAGAAAATCTCTTTTAAAAGACTTAGGTCCTCTAATACAGAAGATGCATTAAGAACACTGCCATAGTCTGTTCCCTTTGTGCTGTCTTGGCAAGCTAATGTCACAGTGGTAGGTCACTTTCTTTCACTGCCAAGTAGAAATGAGGGATGCTTCTTGTATCAACAGCTATTCCTGCATGTTTGGTATCAGCTATAAAAGACTGTTTGTGGATTTCAGTAGAAAGAGAGATGATTATGCCTAGGATTGAGTCTGAACTTTGTTTACTCCTCAGGAAAGGATCAGCTTTTGATTTTTGGACACAAGTTTTTCCTTCACATTATCCGCTCTTTGGAACTATTCGCTTGCAAGGAGGGAGTGTATCCAAATATCAACACCTCTGCTTTGGGCATGAAGCATAATAACACACATATCAACACCATATTCAACCTTAGTGCAGTGGCTGAAATGTATAACTGGCCATACCTGGTGAAGCTACCCTGAGTTGGCAATGGTGAGAAACCTTAGAGAGAAAGAAGACAGGATAACGAGCAAGCTTAACATGATCCATGACTGGCAAACAAAGAATAGTTAACTATAGTAGTAATGCTGCATGTAATTTATGCTAATGATCCTACCTTCTAAGTCATCAGTGTTGCTACTGAAGTATATATATGCATGCATGTTAATCCTGACAATGCTGAAGTGAATTCATTAACAGCAATACAGTAGGACAGCTGAGGTGCTGGGGTAGCATGAAGTGAACAGATTTTAGAAACTGCCTAATTCACTTGTTTTCCCTCTGCTGAATTGCTGTTGAATTAGGTGGACCATTGACTTGACTTAATAGGGGGAATTTCTCACCAGGGGCTTGATTTGATTCACTACAATGCTCGTTAAAGGAACTTGGGGGTTACAGTGCCACATAGTAACTTGATTCTGGTATATGTTGAAACCGTGACAGGCTCTGCCCACCCTTCTGACCTTCTGGGGTATCAGAAAGGAATGTGATACCCCACTGAGCTACTACTGCTATAGTGTCCACGTTGGTTTCTGAATTACTGTGAGTCACTCTGGAAAACAGTGGGGTTTCTGGTCTATCTGGGGAAAGCAATTGTAGCTACCCAGTGCTTAATGTTGAAAAGAGGAAGGGTATCAATTGCAATGTGATTAATCCATGGTGGAGTGGCAGTCACTTCAGTGGCTAAAACTATTTGTGAACTCTGACTGTGAATGCCCTCACTGATATCTCTTTTTTTAAGTTTTACATGATCATTTGTACAATTATTTAAAGTGTAGAAAATGGAAGGCCAGGAGTGTTGGACGATTTACAGATTCACTTCACAAACTCTCTGCAAGAGATTACTGCCTCTTTATTGGAGACATCAGGGTGAAGTAATACTAGCACCTCAATTCCTGCTGCTCATTCAATACAGCTAAGGTTAGATCATGAGTTACAGCTGCTGAGGTGGCAGACTCTCATCACTCCTGTTAGTTGTGCTGTGGGAGTAGAAAATTCCAAGAAAAAAAAGTAGAATTGATGGCAGAGGATGGTAAAACTGTCCCACGTAATTCTTCTTGGAGCTCCAGCAGTATATGCCATGAACAGTGGAGTGTGTTCATAAGCTGGCCCACTGTAAATCAGTCACATGCCTATACAAGGCCTGCCCTTCAGAAGGTAAAGGAGGTACTCAATAACACAGAACTAAAGCATTTAGAAGTATGGAATGTGAAGGTCTCCGGTATCCACTAACAAATTAATTCTGGTCAGAGGCTACCAGACAGGAGTCTGTAAACATGTCGCTTGGGCTAGCTAGTAGGTGGGACTTCAGACTGAAGGTAACGTGCCAGGTTGTTCTTTTGATGGTTTTTGTTTTTGTTTTTTTTTAAGCTCTAAGCTGTATTCAGAAGTTGTCCTAAGGACTAGGTGAAGGTGGCAGCAGGGAAGTTAGCTGATGGAAAGATACTCGTGGTTGAGAACACTTTCCTGTATTACATGCATCTTGTAGGTTGCAATGGAAAAAGGGATGGCAAAAGCATTGATAAGCAAAGGGAATGGAAAAGGAAGAAAAGGCAATAAAGAGGGCAAAAATGGAAGCCAAGCCAAATGGCAGAGCCCTGACAGCAAAGCCAGTAATTCTCAGCGCCACAGATTCTGTGAGGAACTGCTAAAGAGACAATTCTGAGTGAGGACCCATGGGCCACAGCACACCTGGATGGTGATTTGACTTTTGCTGTGTCTGTCTCTTCCTGCTGATTCTACACTGTTTCCTGTCACCAGCCTAGGTAAGGAGACCCTGAGCACTCCGGGGCCTAGCTCTTGTAGCAGGGCCAGTTCAAGGCTTGCGACCAGAGGTACCAGCGCCTGCTGGACCAGGCAGGGCTCCTGCATACCTGGAACTGCACAGTGAGGGGCTGATACCGAGCAGCAAACCGAGTGGAGGCGATGTGCATTCCCATGGCCACCGGCTTGCTTCGGACCGTTATCAGCTGCCGCCTCGCGGTGGACAGCATCCTGCCGGAATCCATTCCTTTGGGCTCATCGCAGGCGGCCGGGCCGCAGAGCAGAGGCGGGCTGCTCGCAGCAGCCCCGTGACAGCAGGCGTCGCGCGCGGGGAGGGACTGAAGCGCGGAGCCCGCCGGGGCAGCGCGTGAAGACTTCCGCCTCGATACGCCGGGCGGCGAGGCAAGCTGACGAGCGACCTCGCTTGGGGACTTCCGCCTCAGTAGGTGTCATGGCGGCGGGGCGGGCTCTTCACGTGACGGCGCCCCGCGCGGCGCGCTCTCGCGTACTGCTCTCGCGGTATCTGGCCGCCCCCCCGCGCGCGTCCCCCGCTCGCTCTGGCCGCTCGCGCAGCTGCTCGGCTCTCGCTATATAAAGGGGCGAAGCGGGCAGAGCGGGCGGCTGGCGGCGGCGGCTGCAGCCCCAGGGCCGGCGAACGAGGCCGGGCCAGGCCGCGGGGCTGCCCGTGAGCCGGGGCGGGACGTGCGGGCTTAGGGGGGACGCAGCCGGGCAGGTTTATTGTTTTAGGGGCGACTCCCCCCCGCGGTTGGGGGCGTCCCGGGGGGCTCGGGACATGGCGAGCTCGACTAACACAAACCCCGTGGTAAGGACC
Organism: Alectoris magna; assembly: GCA_030625065.1. Lineage (NCBI taxonomy): Eukaryota > Metazoa > Chordata > Aves > Galliformes > Phasianidae > Alectoris > Alectoris magna. The sequence goes on from CM060565.1 coordinate 19,313,443, forward strand.
GGGCCGGGGGGCGAGGGGGGCCCCGCGGGCGGCGCGGGCGGAGGGGGCCGGCGGGGCTCGCCGCCCCCTCCCCCGCACCCCCGTCCCTCGGGCCGCCCCGGCCCCCTCCCCCCCGGCCCGCGGCGGGAAGGGGCGGCGGGGTCCGGGCCGCTCCCCGCGCGGCGGCGGCAGACAACTTGTGGCGCCCGACGCCGGGGCGGGGAGAGCGCAGCCGGGGGCGGTGGGAGCGGGGCGGCGGGAGCGGAGCGGGGGGCGCGGGGCGGCGGCCCGGGGGCGGGCGGCGGACGGAGCCCCGCGGGGGAAAGGCCGGGGCCGCCCGCCGCGGGCCGGGGTCCGGCGGGAAGGGGCGGGCGGGCGGGCAGGTTGGGAGGGGGGGGGAGCCGCCCGGGGAAGGAGCGAGCGCCGCCGGCCCCGCGCCCGTCCGGGAGCGAGCCGGGTGTCGGGGTGGCGGTGGCCGCGGTGGTGGCGGCAGTCCGGGCTCCGCTGGAGCCATTTTATGTTGCTTGATCGGAAGGAGACGATGGTTGAAAAGCACTTGTCCCAGCCCCGCGGCAGCGGTCCGCCAGGCCCGGCCCGGAACTTTTCTGCAGCGAGTGAGGCAGTATTTATTTTACAAAGAAAACTCTCGCCCCCCTGTGTCCCTTCTCGTGCTTTCTGCACCTTGGCGGGCGGCTCGCTGCGGGACGGCTCGCTCCGGTTTGCAATAAGCAGTCACACGCACGGCCGATCCGATCGCCCCTCGGTCGCCGCTCCGTCCCCGGCGCGCCCCCGGCCCCGACCCCCGCCCCGAGCGCCGGCGGCACAAACCCGGCGTCCGGCGGCAGGCGCGGCCCTGCTTGTGGCGCTCGGATCCATCATGGCTTCCCCTGCCTTTCTGCCTGCCCGCTCCTTGTGTTCCTCCTCCCTGCGGCCGCCCTGTTTATATAGAGCCATTGCCGCTCTCTAATATAGACTCTGCTAGGATGGGAAGGTGCTTTCCAGCCCCACGTCACCGCCTCTCCATTTAAACACCACATCAGCCTTTAAATAGGGAGAGAGCCGCCGAGAGCGGGCTGGGAGGTGCGTGCATCGCGGCTGCCGGCCGCGCTTTTTGTCGCTCGGAGCCCGCTCGGGGTTTCACCGGGTTTGTGCTCCTGCCTCGCTCCGCTCTCGGGGAGCGGCGGCGCTGCCCACGGCTCTCGGTGCTTGGTGGCTGTGCCTTGCACGAAGAGGGCACCATCATCCTCCCAGCCTTCTGAAAACACTTACCTTTTTTCTCTCCCCTCCCCTTTCATCTTATTTTATTTTATTTTTATTTTTTTGAATTATTAGTGTGTGTGTCATTTTGTCCATAGTGTGCAGCCCTGTGTACTCTTATGGTCTTCCAAGGAGTTTTGCTGCTGGATGGGGAAAGGAGAACTTAGATGTTCTTACCCAGCGTGGCAAGGAGAGATGCAGGACTTGTTTCATGGCATTTTGCCAGTGTCTGGTACAGATCTTGTACCGAAAGTAGCATTATTATTGAAGTTCCATTTATTGGTCCTGGGCACAAATTGCGTGAATGATTGTTGTGTGTTTCTGGTAACTGAAGGTGATGGGACGTACTGATATTTTGGAAGGTTTTGGAATTTTTGCTATTGTTTGAATTAATTAGAATATTTTGAGTACTACAGAGAAGTATACAAAAGGAAACGATACAGAGTTTCCTTGCTAAATCCAAAATCTTACCTGTAACCTAGCGTCATGTGATTGCAAGGAAGTAGCATTGCTTTGCTATTTTATCAACTGTTCTGAAACAAAATGTGGGACAGCAGTGAGCCATTGCATGCAGGTCAGCTGCTGGTAGGGTACTTAATGTGTGTGATCCAAATCCGCTAGCTGTTCTGCACACAAACTGCTGGTTTTCTTCCTCTAACTGATAGGAAGGGCTCTTTGTCTCTACAATAAGTTAGCAGTTTTGCATCTCTTTTTCTACCAAGTTATTACCTAATAGGTAAATACATCTTTGTATTGAATAATCTTCACAGCACTTACAAATATCTTTGTTTTAACAACTTGCTGAGGCTTATCAGTGCTGCATCTCTGTGCTAACACAGCATAACTAATGCTGAAAGGTGCCTCTGATCACAGTGTTAAGAATAGTAGGAACTTAAAATGAGCCTCTCTCCCGTTCAGGTTGAATCGCAAGGAAACAGTACAATTTTGGAGCACTCTGTAAAAATCAATTCTATTCTGTAGTAATGATAACCATGTGTACCTCAGAGTTGCAGTTGATGAGCAAGAATGTGTAGAAGTACTGCAGCCAGCTCATAACTTCAGCAGGGCAGATTTTGGGGCTGGTGTGTCATAGTATCACATCAGCATCTGATCAAATCTGTCCTTACCAGGAAGGGATGCATATAACATGGTAACAGTTTTATGTGGTATAAGGTTTTGTAGGTGACAAAGGTAATTACCATGTAAAGGTGTGACAGGTGTCACATTTCATTGCTTACAGTGCAGCCTGTATGTGCTACTTCTTTTTCACTCTTTGGTGTAATTGTGACTAAAAGTAGTTACCTCTGCAGTGTGGTGTTCTCATGTCACACAGTTCCTAGCTGTATTCCCACAGACAGGAGAAACAGATGGGTAACATTTCAGGGATGACTGCAGAAGTAACTAGGAGAAAACCGCTGTCAGATGCGCAAGGTGTGCAGTGTGTATTCCTTTGTAATGTGTTGGTTATTGGAAACCCAAACTGCCCAAATCCTGACAGTTGTAACTATAATTAAAAAGAGGTGCATGTTTTGTACCCTTGGAACTGATGGAATGTAGGAAATGCAGCCCCCAAAGGCATGTGGCATTGCTTAAAATAGCTCCCTGTGTGCTCTTCTGATTTGGAGTGCATGTGTGTGTAGCAGTCTCACCATGCTCAGAGTTTTCTTTTCTTCACAAGATGTACAGAGAAAGTGAAATATAATGATTTCCGTATGTTCCCGGAGGGGCACGTATGAGATTTCAAATCTTTTGTATGTGTTTGTGGTTGCATCTAATAAATCAGGAATTTTAATTGTTGTCTTTAATCTATAGTAAGTGTTTGGAGTAGTGTTTATTGAACAGTGATTTGAGTGTGTTTGCTCTTAAAAGGGCCTGAAGTTTACAGTAATGTGCTCTTTATGAGAGAAGCGCTTTAATACAAACCAGATGAAAGCATGATTATTTTAATAGCAATCTTTTAAGTTTCTGTTATGTTCTCATTGCTTTCTTTGACTGAATGTGAAAATTTATGACAAAATGCAAGTCACCAGCTGTCCCACAGGGGGCTCGTTTAGTAATTGTGTGCCTGTGTTCAGCTTTTGAGTAAGCAGTGCATGAAATAAATGATGATCTTTCAGCTCCAGGGATGTAGGTAGTTTGTATAAACAACTCGAGCATCTCATAAATAATACTTAGAGCCAACAATTACTGCCTATCTAAAAGAAATACAGTGCACTTCCTTTTTAAAGGTTGGGGTTTAAGTTCTTCTGTAATTTTATGTCTAGTTTCACATCTGTAGAAGTAGCATTTTATGCTGTTTTTCACCATTTTGTGATAGATGGCTCTTGAGAAAGGCACTGGTGCTCTGTTCATGGGTGTTCAGTACAGCTGGGCACAGCCAGGGTTTATCTGAGTGTGATGGAAATGCGTGCAATCAGGAAGCACAGGGGCTCAGCCACTATTTCATTATGAAGTGTAGATATTTTCTTTGCTCCTTCTCCTACTAATCATATAGCAGTGAGTGTATTGTATCTTGTGATACTGTGTGACCAGAACAGTGCAGACTGCTGAGCTGTGGGGTCAGTTTGCTGCGCCTGAATGTCAGTGTTTTTTCTCAGGGCTTTATAATCTGAGGGATACTTGTAAATACACCTCATGGAAACACCTGGCAGGAGGTGGTGACTGCTGGTGGAAAAAAGGGTCTGTTTGTGCTGAGTCTGCTTTATTAATAAAACAGTAGATCTCTGAAGGAGAAAATGCTGCCTCCATTCTCCAGGAATTTCATTTGTAATTTCAGTTGAAAGGATGCTCCATTGACTTAAGTGAAGCAACTCATGTACCTCAGGATAAGTGTACTTGTTTGCAGAATGGTTTGGGCTTTTTGAAACAGATGCCTTTAATACAATAAGAAACAATATGAACAATAGGTCAAGTAGCATTTCTGTTCTAGTTGAATTGTGTAAGCTATATGCAATTTGTTTAATTACAGGAATAATAGGACTTAATTCCATTAAGTAGAATGTCTTTTTGCATCTGCAATGAATTAAGTCTAAGTGGAAAAATAATCCTGTTAATGATGCTTAGTATTTCTCACAGCACAGAGCTAAAGTACTAGTGCTCAGGAGAAGCCAGAGTTTGAAACGCTGCTTCAGATGTCTCTATAAGAACCAATAATGCTGTACCTAGCAGCTTAGATATAAGTATGCCATACAGTTTTGAAAGAAAAAGAATTTGTAGATTATTGGGTTTTATTTCTTTTGGAGAAGTTGAGTTTTGGACTTGGGTGCTGTAAAGGTAATTTTTAAGTATGGCAAACATCCATTGTTACTTGAGGCCAGAAAGTTTCTGCAGAGATGAGTAAAAGAATGAGTAAAAGAAAGGATGAATTCTGACGTTTCAGCTCCTTGATTTTCCTTGGCATATTTTAAAGAGGAAAAGTGGCAAACTGATAAAATCTAAAATTAAGAAAAAAAGGAGTGCTGATAGCCTGCCGTTTGCCAAAATGCTGAATTGTGGGTTTTCTGACCAGAGTGATGTGGTATCTTTTTGGTGTCTTTCCCCCCCCCCCCCCCCCCCCCTTTTTTTTTTCTTTAACAAAAACTACTGAAGCATGCCCCCACAGACATTGCTTAAAACACTGTGGGTGTAATGCACTAAGCAGCTTTCAGGAAGCAGTATCCTGGTTCCATGCTTCCGAGTAGGCCTGTGCACTTTAAGTTTCTACTTATTGGCTGCTCAGCTTTGTTCTGGGCTGGTAAGCCATGTGCATAACAGAGACGTAACCGTTTTGTTTCGTAACATGTGTGCAATGTAATCTTCAGAATATCTGTAACGAATTCAGCACTTTGGGGATGCATTAAGCAACTGTGTATGCATAAAGTAAATGCTATAAGTGCAAGCAGTAAATCTGTGCAGTCCCAGCTGTGCATGTCTCGCTGTGTGTGCTTGGTGCAGGCTTTCTGCTGGTGCGCATTAAGGACAGCCCTCCCAGAGTGCTGAACTCGCTGTGCCAGGACAAGGTGATTGCTTTGCATGCGTACAAGTTATCTGATGCAAGCACCATCATTTCCGATGGGAGTGGTGTAGGGGAAGATGTCATCTAAAATAATAGTGCAGTTAGTTGCATTTTTAGTTTAGGAACAATAAGCACAGCCTGAGAAACAGCCTCTGTCAGTGAAGTACGTATGGTTCACAGGTGGCATGTTGGTCCTAACTCAGAGCTCACAATTCTACCTTGCAATTAGATAGCGCACATATTAAACTCAACCAAAATACTGTTGAGGCTTACACATGTAGAGAGGTTCAAGCAGTAGTGTTTGGTTGTAAAGTACAACACCTGAATAATACAATTATCCTGTGGCTTTTGAGTTAAACATCACAAATGAACTGATAAAGTTAAACATATCTACTCTTTTTAAAATCGTGGTTGTGTTTTAAAATTCACAGAGTGATTGAAGTTGGCAGGAACATCTGGGCCAACCCAGAGCAGGGTGCCTAGGTCCCTCCTAGGGCATCTCCAAAGGTGGAGAGTTCACCACCTCTCTGGGTAGCCTGAAGTGAACTGACAGTTAGCTTTGCCAATGGCAGTCTAGACATGAGATCAGTGTAATAGTATGTGTGTAGCTTTGCCCCCTGAAAAATGTGTAATATAGAAACGTAAGTACTGACTGCAAACAAAAGTCTCTCTCTCTTGATATCATGTCTTCAACAGATTCTGCAATAAGGTGTGCTAAGCAAGGACATTTGTATATGGATACTTACAGTTCCGAGGCTTCAATGTTTTTCAACTCATTAACATCCTGAACTGTATTTGATTCCGTTCTAATAGCAAATGCTATAGAGATTCCTTTTTTAATTTTTTTAAAACTTCTAGTGTTCTTTAACATAAATATTTTGCACTCATGCAAATATTTTTACATATTCAGCATGTATGCTAGCAAATGGGAAACAAATTTTCTGAATGGTAAACAATCTCATTTTCCTTGTTTTGAGCTACACTCCTTTATGGCTTGAAGTTTCTTTTGACACAAAAGATAGCAAATGGTTCCTTCCCTTTCCATCTTGTTAGAGCTGTTTGTGCTTATTTGTACTTTCTGGGATGTTTTAAGTCACTCGGAAACATGCAGTATTTAGTGACTGTAAGAGGTTACTTTTTTGAAGGGTGGGAGGAAGGGAGGATCTGATGTTATAGTGCTAAGTTTCTTAAAAAATTAAAAATAATGCTAACTTCATATGTATTTTTTTAAAGCCTAAATTGTACAGGTCTGTAATTGAAGATGTCATTAATGATGTCAGAGAAGTTTTTCTGGATGAAGGAGTGGATGAACAAGTTCTTATGGAACTCAAAACAGTAAGCTGAATTTTTTTTACTAGACCAATACATCAAATGTGCCTTAGTCCTGCCTACTGTTGTACACAGTAAAAATGCTGATTTTTAATTAGTGAAGCACAATATTCATCTACGTGTTTGTAGTCCCATATCATTTGGATTATACTGCTCTACAGAATATCTGTCCACTTTGTTTACTTCTCCTAATTTGGCATGGCAAAACTTGACATGAACTAACAAGGGACATCTAAGTCAACAGTGTAACCATTTCAGTACATGAAAAATTGTATCTTAAAAAGGAAAAAGAAGAAGCTGTGTTTAGAGGTAAACAATTCCAAAGTTTTCTGTGCTGGAAAGGTAAGTGTGTCCACTTCTCTTGATGGTTTTGTCTTAGTGAAGGAGTGTGTCACAGATGTGTTCTGCAGGTCACAACAGAAAAAATTAAATGAAGAAAGAGGCGAAGAGGGAAAATAAAGGAAAGCTTAGGGAGTTCTTAGCAGGGCCCAGCAGTCCTGGGTGCCCTTATTTATTGAATACTTATGCCTCTCTGTTTTTGCATTTTTTTTTTTATTGTGGCTTTTCTTGGGAGAGTTCAGCTGACATCAAGAGCTACGGGGCTGGAGAGGCTGAGTTTGATATCATGGCAAAAACTGTCAGTACAGTGCAGCTTGATATTATCTTTGGTATACTAGTAGTTTTTATTGGTATGTTTTCAAGCAGCTTTTATTGAGGAGTTTTGGGAAAGGCTCTAATAAATAATAGATTTTTCTGATTCATGTTTCTGTAAGAGTTATCATGGTTCTTCCACAAATAGAAGAAAAAATGAATGTTAAAGCTTATTTTAGCTGACTGTTTAATTCTTATTAAAACGTTACCTATGTGGAGTTTTCTCCTCAATCTGTATTTGCCCAGAGGCTTTTTGGCGAAGTAGACTGCATAAGATAAACAGTGAAAACAAATTTAATTTTTTAGTACTGGCTGTATTTTTACAGATCCTGTACAGTAAAAATCTTCAGAGATTTCTCTTTCCTTTCTCAAACTAGCTGTGGGAGAACAAGCTGATGCAGTCCAAGGCTGTAGATGGCTTCCATTCAGAAGAGCAGCAACTTTTGTTGCAGGTGCAACAGCAGCAGCAGCAACAGCAGCAACAACAGCATCATCACCACCACCATCACACACAACCTCAGCCACAGCAGACTGTGCAGCAGCAGACTCAGCCACAACAGGTTCTTATTCCAGCATCTCAGCAAGGTCAGGCTTACACTCTAACCTCTCTGGTGAAAGATTCTAATTAGACCAACTCTTTACTTACTCTAAATTTATGGGAAGAATGTTGATTTTGCAGGTAACGGTAGGTCTTTATGTGAAACTTTGCCCCTATTTGACTATGTAATGGATCAAGTGAGCTGTTTTCATGAAAAAGTATCTTGACATTTCTTTTAATCTTGAACATGCTTAAGATTTTGAAAAAGTTGAATTCTTTCTATGTAATTTAGTTTTTCATAATACATGACTTTCAGATTGTGACAAAAGTCCATGAGCAGGTTTTTAATTTCAAGACAATATACAGAAGCAGTTGACAGTTTGTTCAGAAGATAGCAATGCCACTAGGAGCAAATACATTTTAAAAACAAGAGTTTGTTAAGTGGATGCTAGGATGTGAAAAAACATCCTCTAAGTACATATAGGATATGTTTTTCATATTAGAACATGTTTTCAGTGTAAAGCGTAATGGCTGCTTTTTTTGCAGCTCTAGCAGATTGCTCAGTGGGGGTTCAAGGTACACTTTGGTTAGCTGTAAGAGTAGTGTTTCTTGAGAACATGTGAAACAATTACTACAATTAAAAAGGTATGGAAGACATTTTCAAATTTCAATTACAGAGTTGTAAATACTACTGGATTTTACTGCTTGCATACTGCATAAAAAAAATCTCATGAAATGCTGAAGTTGAGTTATTGTATACTATTACAGTGATTGCATGAAAATATTTATCTGTGATAGTCAATCAGGGACTTCGGTCCTTATCAGATTTCATAGATCAGTGCCTATGTTGACATAAGAGGGAACTATGAGCTGATTTTCTTCTGCCTCCCAGAAAAAGTTTATATTTAAAAAAAAGGGGAACTAGTGTGAAAGGAGCCAGCTATCAGTCTTTGATTTTTTTCTTATTTTATTTATTTATTTTTTTTCTGGGAGTAAACCAGTTGGGACTACTGGAATAAAATTTGTTTTGATATTTAAGACCCTCGAAAACAAGCATCTTGAAATGAGCTAGTTTACATCTGCAGACTCTGCAGATGTTTTTACCTGGACCTCTAGTGGTTGCTTAGATGAATAGCTGTGACTGCTGACTGCGTTGCCCACTATGAATATGGAAATCCCTGTCCCCTGGTTCTGTCTTAGGGAAGGATATGATCCTAAATACAGTAGTATATTTAAAACTTATTTATTGTTGCCCTACACTGTGGCTTAAGACCAAATGACAGTGTCTAAGATAAATGAATTTGGTTATCAAAGCATTTCGGTCACAGATACTTCCAGTTTTACTAATTACATGACTTTCCTTTTCCATGGGGGGAGTGTGAGAATTGGTTGAGTTAGTGTAGTATTTCCTTTCACGGGTTGGTGCAGCCAAAGAGTGAAACAAGGACAACAGTAAGTGGTTCCTGCTGTGCTGTGTGTGATTCTGGCATGTGGTCGTGATTTCATGAAATTTGGAGAGGTGACTGTGGATCTTGGTACAGGACTGTGGGGCATCTCCAGAATCTTTCCAGAAGCATTGTTGTTTCAGTGTCCTTTGTTACAAAACTGGATTGAGAATACTGTATCGATGATTAGTTCGTATTGCTTTGTGATATTCTAATTTGCTGTCACTGACAATTGGAGGCTTTTGGACACTTTTTTGTGATCAACAGATTGCTCGCATAGCTTAGCTGTCTATTTCCTTTATCACACCAAAACAATTCTGAGCCAGGTGGTTGATAATATTTAATCTGCTACGCTGAAAAGTCAGTGAAGATAGCAAGTTTAACTGCTATGCTAACAAGGTCTAACTGAGGCTAACTGCTGTGTCCTGTTAACTTGCTCTTTCTCTTGCAACAGTCCCTGCAATATTTTGTGTGTGTATGTGTTTTGTTTTGTTTTATTTGGTTGTTTTTTTGACAGTTGATCACTAGTAGTTGATGTTTTTGGAGAACTCTGGTGCTGAATATCCGCAAGTTTATTAAAAAAAAATACTGTAATAGTTTGTTGTGGTTTTGTGATTTTTATGTTGTCGGTATTCCACATCAGAACATCATGCAGAACAGTTGCAGTTAAAGAGTTAATGTTCTGGTTTCGTTTTACAGCCTTTTTGGGCATTTTGGGTTCTCGGAGGGGAGGGGAGGGGCGGCATCCCCGGAGGACTTGGGGCCAAGAGGAAGCGAGGTGGGATTCCGAACCGGACCCCAGCCGCTCTCTGCCTCTGGCCGTCTCAGCCCCCCGCTGAGAAAAGCGCGTGCTTCCCTCGCACTGTCGTGGTTTGACTCGTGCTTTGGGTACTCTCGTCTCTCTCATTTTGCTGGATTTGGTTACATTTACTAAATTACCGTTCCTCCTCAGACCGTTGCCATTGTGTTTTCTCTTTGTTAAAACTATCTGCTCGCTGTCTGCCCTTCCCCCTCTCACGGAGCGCGTGGCCCGGGGCCGGCCGGGTCGCGCAGCAAAGCCCTTCCTTTTTTTCCTTCTCTTCTTTGTCTCTCCGTTTTTTTTTGTTTGTTTTTTTTTTTTCCTTTTTTTTTTTTCTTTTCCCGGGGCCTGTGCCCCCCTGTTTACGGACTTATATCTAGGAATAACCCCGTGACAAAGCTTTCAGAAATACGTTTTAAATTTTACTTTATATAGGGTCAGAGTAGGTAATTGAAGGCATTGAAGTAAAATCTGTAAAAGGCAAAATAGCCATACTGCATCTCAAAGCTGCTGTTGTATATTGTCTTGACCGTAAAACTTGTAAGATCGATGATTGCTCAGTAGCTGTTTTTGCTGTGAAACTCAGCTGGTATTTGTGTGATGTCTTTTCAAAGTTATTTTGGTTTGGATGTTATTTTTGGCAGACTGTGCAGTATTCGTGATGTGCTGTATTTTTCCTGTTTATAGCACCTCAGCAGCAGGTTATTGTGCCAGATTCCAAGCTGATACCGCACATGAATGCATCAGGCATGGTAAGAAAAGCTGAGGCTTGTACACCTATATGCTGTCATTATATAAGTTGTTTTGACTGAATAGTGAACACAAATCTGGTATTAGTCATCAGATGCTTAAAAGCAGGACACTTTGATAAAACTGTCCTTCTGCTTTCTGAGTTCTGCTGCTGAAATGACAATCTAGAAGTAACCAAGGACTTAGTAACAAAGCTTAGGGCTTACCTGGATCCCTCTGCTTTAATTGGATGGTTGGACTGGATGATCTTGGAGGTTTTTTCCAGCCTTGATGATTATATGATCCTATGATTCCAAGTGTGGTTTAAATTAGAAATTGGAGTACTCTTGGTGTAAATCTGCATTATGTGCTTGTTGCATACTAATGTAACACTATTAAATGATACAAACATTGTATTTGTTAGATACAGGAAACAGCATCAACTGTTCCGAAGTCTCAGCTTATAGCAAATGCGAGTTTATTTATCTTATTATTACCTTTTCTGGTCGTGTTATTTAGATCCATTAATTTATAGGAGAATAGAAAGCAATCTGGTCATTTATCCATTTCTCTCAGTTTTTATCTTAAGAGGTTAATTGTTATTTTTATTTTTAAATGCCCTGGCTTAATAAAAAATATATATATACACACTTGGTTTTTGAAAACAACAGCTAATAATAATTAAGCATATTAAAACCAGAATTTATTATGTTTTTACAGCTTCTCTGGTAAAAACATATGAAGCAATGTTTCATGATTATTCAAGGCATTGGTAACTTTCATAACCTTCAGTTCTGCATTACCTGCTGACCTTGTTATAGAAAAGAAGCTGAACTTCATTATTCAGATAGAAAGATGTACTCAGAAGCTGAGAGCATGCTAATGTCTAGCTTTTCCTAAAGCATTTTACAACTGTTTCAGTGTAATTTGTAACTTCCACAGAACAACAATTAAACTTTTTTTTTTTTTTTCTCTCATTTAACAAAATCTTGTTGATGGATATTGCAAAAATGAGGTTGTGGGGATTTTAAAACTGAGATGCTGTCAAAATATGAAAGAACTGTAAACTGCAGAAGACTACTATTCAATCAATACTCTTTTATGGAACTAAGTTGGAATATTTATGTGTTTCTAATAAGCTTTTAGGTTGGTATTAAATAATGTATCTGACCTCAAATGTCTTGCAAAACAGCAGCTAATGAGAATTTATGTATCTGCCTTTGGGATATGTGAATGCAGAAAACCACTTTTAAGTTCTGCTTGTTTTTCTGTTATTTTGGAAGTGGTATTGCTGCTATATGGGTCAGTCAGTAAGGGGAGTCATATTTCTTATAATCATGATGTTATGTACTCTACCCAGTAATGAAGTTTAAATCCTTTCAGCAGCAGAGGGTAATTTCTCATGGCTCCTCAGTAGTGAGGAAAGGGAGGATTTTCAAAAGATAACTGCCGTTAGACACTTGAAGTAGAAAAACCTCAGGAGAAATCTGTCTCCCTATATGAGTCAAGGACTTCATGCAGATTTTTGTGTTTGCAACTATGTGAATTGCATTAAAATTTAATTTCTGTAAGATAAAATCATTACCCATTGAGAGTCCTTGCAACTCTCTTCTAACCAGCTGTCTTGAGAGGAAAAAAATAAGTCATTCTATGAGCAGTCAGTATGCTGTGTGCGTATATTCACTTGAAATAATTGTGTTATTTGGAACTTGAAGTGTAGATTCATTGTAGAATGAAGAAAAGTGAAAACCTGATTGCTGCTCCTTGTGGAAACAAGACAAGTGAATATAGTCACTGCTGAAGTACCTTATTTTCAGATTTGTAGGCTCATGTCTTTAGCTGCTTTGAAAATGTAGAACTGCCACCTAAGCCATGCAGTATTTTATTAGTAGGTCAGGAGAGGTACAAGTTTTCAGTAACATGAAACACTGGCAATAATACTTCCTAAAAAGCTTTTCTTGTAATTTCAGAGTGCTGCTGCCACTGCAGCTACATTGGCTCTCCCTACTGGTGTTACTCCTGTTCAGCAGATACTTACAAATTCAGGTAACTGTCTTAACACTGAGGTCATGTGGTGGTTTTGTGGGTGCTTGGGAGGGAGAAATAGTGGATTTTACTTGCTGTCATATATTGTTCGTATATCAAAAGCAGGGAATCTGCACTAGACTCTTGGACTGTTGCTCACCAGTCTTACAAACCTAACAGATTCTGTGCAAGTCTTCCCTTCTTTTTAGACATGTGCATGAAGACAGACATTGCTGTCACTTCCCTTTGCTTATTTCTGAGTATTGTGAGGCATGATGTGAACCGTATTGCTACAGGTGACAAAAGTGCAGGATAGCTTCATCTGTAACTTCAGATAAGATGTGCCTTAATGATTATGGTTCCTGCTGTGCTCATACAATGGAATTCCTAATTTTGTTGGCAATGCCAATTTTATTTTAGATTTATCATGTATATACACTGTTATGCTTTACGCTTGGAATATAATATAAATGTGACCTTCATGAACAGCTTCATTAACAGATGGTTTACTAGTGGCCATTCACTTTAGTCCTGTCACTAGTTATGCAAGAGAGGAGGCTGATCCTACCTCACTTAAAACCTTTCAGGTAGCTGTAGAGAGCAATAATGTCTCCCCGAGCCTTCTCTTCTCCAAACCAAACATTCCCAGTTTCCTCAGCCTCTCCTCATAAGGCCTGTGCTTCAGACCCCTCACCAGCTTCACTGCACTTCTCTGAACGCGCTCCAGGGCCTCAATGCCTTTCTTGCAGTGGGAGGCCCAAAACTGAACACAGTACTCAAGGTGCAGCCTTACCAGTGCTGAGTACAGAGGGGCAATTGCTTCCCTGCTCCTCTTGGTAACACTATTTCTGATACAAGCCAGAATGCCATTGGCATTCTTGGCCACCTGGACACACTGCTGGCTCATGTTAAGCCAAGTGCGACAAACACCCTCAGATCTGTTTCTTCATGCAGTCTTCCAGCCACTCTGCCTCAAACCTGTAGAGTTGCCTAGGGTAGTAAAGGAAGATCTGAGAAAGTTTGTTTCCTAGAATCAGTTGCTTTTCTTGCCAGAGCAGTTCACTTAGTCTGCTCAGAATCATCTGGGACTTAACCTCCCTGCTTTATGCATTTGACTGCTTAGTGGATACATGGTTGAAATAAAATTGAAATGTGTATCTGTTCTAGAAATTTAAGATCTTCTGATTTCTAAGGAAGAACATCTGTGCTTTGAGAAGAGTATTATATTGTTACTTCTGTTATGCTTATTTTCTTTTTCAGTTGCAAATATTTGTAGTATGTTTTGTTTAAGGAGGGGGTATGATAGCCTGCAGGACTGTATTTTGTTCCTTCTTTCAGATTTACTTACTTGTTAGAGTGAAGAGAGCTTTGTAGTTTGCACTGAAAGGAGAACAGAAAATAAAATCAATCTTTGGGGAGATGTGTAAAGTTGGGGGTTGTCTAATTTCCTTTCTTCTCCTTTATCTGAATAGAAATGTAAAGAGTGTGTTGGAATATGCCTTAGCTCCCCCTTTTCAGAGTTGGAGACCAGCTGTAAAGGCATGTGAGCCTTCAACATATTTTGTGACGAATTGGTGTAAAATAATAAAGCTATAGGAGAATTAAAGAAATAGGCATTGTGGAAAAAGGAAGGAGAAACGGATAATGAATATAAGGACAGACTGGACAGACTTTTCAGAAAGACAGCTAGATATTAAATTTGTATAGACAGTTACATACAGAAGGATTTCCCACAATGTGATATCAAAGGGATGGAAGTCCCAGAAGGAGGGTGCTATCTGGCTAGACCTTGGAAATACCACAGCATTGGATAAAACTTCAGTGATGTGGCTACCTGTGCTTCTTGTATTGGTATATATTCCTGTGGACCTTGACTTCAACAAGGCTTTTAATGCTCACTCTTGTAACATCCTCGTAGGTAAGCTTTGGAAGTGGGGGATAGACAGGTGCCCAGTGAGGTGGATTGAGAACTGGCTGACTGGCAGAGCTCAGAAGATTGTAGCCAGTGACGTAGGTTCTATTTGGAACCTTGTAGCTTGCAGTGTTTCCCAGAGGTCAGTACTGGGCCTAGTATAGCACCATCTTCAGTGACCTGGATTAAGGGATAGAGTGCACCCTCAGCAAGTTTGCTGATAATACAAAGCTGGGAGTAGGTAGTGGCTGACACACCAGAAGGCTGTGCTGCCATTCACTGAAACCTGGACAGGCTGAGGAATTGGGTGGGAGGGAATATTAGGAGGTTCAGCGAGGGCAAGTGAGAGTCCTACACCTGAGGAGGAATAACAGCACACACCAGTAAAGAGTAAGAGGCTGGATATCTGGAAATGATCTCTGCTGAGAGGGACCTGGGTGTCCTGGTGGACAACAGGTTGACCATGAGCCAGCAGGTATTGATGGTATCTTGGGGTGATGGTATCTTGCAGTGAAAAGAGTGTGGCCAGCTGCTCATGGGGGGGGGAGTGTTCCTCCCCCTCTACGCAATCATGGTGAAGCCACACCTGGAGTATTGTGTCCAGTTCTTAGGCTTTTCAGTTCAAGAAAGACAGGGAACTTGTGTAGAGAGTCCAGCAGAGTGCCATGAAGATGATGAGGGGCCTTGAGCATCTCCCGTATGAGGAAAGGCTGAGTAACCTGGAGCTCTTCAGCCTGGAGAAGAGAAGACTGAGAGGGGAATCTTATAAATTCTTATAGGTATCTAATGGGTAGGAGTGAAGTGGATGATGCCAGACTCTTTTCAGCGGTGCTCAGCAACAGGAAAAGGGTTGATGAACACCAACGGGAATACAGTTCCATCTGAATATGAGAAAATCTTTGTTTTATGTGAGGGTGGCAGAGCACTGGAACAAGCTGCCCAGAGAGGTTGTGGAGTCTCCTCCTTTGCAGATATTCAAAACCTGCCTGAACACTTTCCTATGCAACCTACTTTAGCAGGGAGGATTGGACTAGGTGATCTTCAGAGGTGTTTTCCAACCTATATGATTCTGCGATTCATTTGTACTCTGCCTGTGTAATTTATCTTAGAAAACATGAGGTATGTTCATAAGTAGGAAGTAATGTTTGAAATACTGTCCTGCTTTAAAGGTTTAATCTTGGGTTGCATACTTCACAATGATAAATACCGAACAGCCATATTAATGCTTCCTTTATGGCACAGCTGCTATAGTGTAGTGTCTTTTCATGGATGAAAACAGAACACAATGCTCTTTAATTGTTGTCATTGTTCTTTCAGGAAACAGCTTTCTAAACTAAGGTAATTTTAAATGGAGATCTGTTCTTTAATTAATTTGGTGTTTATCTTACTACAGGCCAGATCCTCCAAGTAGTTAGAACTGCAAATGGAGCTCAATATATCATTCAGCCGCAACAGCCAGTTGTTCTACAGCAGCAGGTCATACCACAAATGCAGCCTGGTGGTGTACAAGCTCCTGTTATACAGCAGGTAAAGAAAAGAAATTAATAGGTACACTTGAAAGTAAAAACCTGAGAGTACTTACTAAATGGGCTTGCATTTTTTGTTGTGAAATTTAAACAGTATACAAAGACAGAAGTAGTATATTTCAAAAAGGATTGTGCTAAGGATGTTTTCAAGGATGAAATGTTTTGGAATATTGTTTCAAATGTCATTTTTATTCTTGCAAGATTCAGGCTAGCATTGGTTTAAAATTGCTGTTGTGTGGGTCCAATGACAATTACATTACGTGCACAATTTTAGTCAGTATCCTTTCACAAATGTATTGATCGGTTAAATGATTTTGTGTTGCAGAGTATGTAGAGGAAAATGCCTTAAAAGAAAACAAAAACATCCAAGCAAATAAACAAAAACCCAAAGCTTAAAAACAACCCCACACCAAACCTGGACATTTCGTTACTGAATACAGTATATTTTTTTGCCAGTATTTTTGTTCAGTTACAAGCTCAACTGTGCATCCAGATTGTGTAGGTATTGAATTTATTATTGTGTCACAGTTCTGCAGCTTAGACATGAATAACAATCTGTAGCGAATTTCAGGTTAAGTATTCTGTAAAGAAATTTTAAAAATAATCTCCTATTTGAATTTAAACGTTATTCCACTGTGCTTGAAATTTGAGAAACACCAAGTAATTAGAGAAGCTATGTTACTGAAGATTTAATTACCTGTCTGATACAGATGGAGTATTAGTAACTTGTTTCTCTAATTAGTCCAAGTCAGATTAATATGCTTAATTGTCTTCTGTAAGTGCTATGGTAGTCTGGTGTGTTACCAAGCACTATGCTATTCCATCAGGTTTTGGCTCCAATTCCTGGAGGGATTCCCCAGCAGACAGGAGTGATTATTCAGCCTCAGCAGATCCTGTTTACGGGAAATAAAACTCAAGTTATACCTACAACAGTGGCTGCCCCTACACCAGCTCAAGCACAGATTCCTGCAGCTGGTCAGCAGCAGCCACAGCAACAACAGGCACAGCCACAAGCACCACTTGTTCTCCAAGTTGATGGAGCAGGAGACACATCATCTGAAGAAGAAGAAGATGAGGAAGAAGACTATGATGATGATGAAGAGGAGGACAAAGAGAAAGATGGAGGTGAAGATGGCCAGGTTGAAGAGGTAAAATTAACATCATTTCAGAAGATTGCAGAATGCCTGTATTTCATTTTTAATTTTTTACCCGCAGTACTTAATGGAAAACTGTAATCCTCAAAGAATGTTACCTTTCCATAATCTTGAAAATCATCAGTGCTATCTGTGTACTGTAGATTCTTTGTATCCCATACTGATGTGGTGGAAACTGTGTATTATCAAAGCACCTTGAAATGCAGCTGTTGTGGCAGGGGATAACAGAGAAAACTTAATTATGATGAGTGCCTTTTTAAAGACTTCAACAGTATTATTTCTGATGGTATGGAAAGGTCAGCCTTGATATCATGAATCCTTCATAAGCAAATGGAAATAATCAACTCCATTTGGGACAGAGTGCATTCCAAAGCCAGGTGGTAGGAGGAATGACAAAAGGTGAGTGTATTTCTTATACACTGAGAGAACAAATAGATGTGGTGGTTCAGCCTGTGTCTTACACACTGTTAGGTTGCCTTATGTTACACTAGAAGGGGCCTTAGAATGAAATTTGATTACAAAGCATTTTTAAAAACACATCTAACCTTAATTTAACTAAGTCTGGAGTTAGGATTAGGAGCAAATGTTGTTAGTGATTTGTTTAATAATACTGTTGTTTAGTTTAGATTTTCCATTTATTTGGTTTCAGACTTTAGGCAGTGGTTCTTGCCGAGTTTTGTTCTGTTGCACCTAAAAACACTACAGAAAAAGCTAATAAGCTAAGAGTACTTTTACTTCAGATTCTGGCAGGAAACTTTTTAGTCCCTAAATCTATCTGTAAGACGCATTTTGAACTGTCAGATCACTTACATAGTTCTCTGCAGATTTTCTAGTTATCTTAAGATTTCATTTAAAATCCCAGTATGAGGAGCATTTGAAGCATTTCACCAAATGCATTTCATCCATGCATTATATGCTGGTAAAACTTAAAATTTTTATCAAGAAGTTAAACTGGATTGTCTGTGATACATCTACAGTTGTGTCGAAATATATTTTTCTATTAGAAGTTTTATCCACATCACCCTTTCTATTATATTGATTGGTACTGATGTCAGTCTTGGATGTCATAATAGTTGCCTTGGTAAGTACGGGTCATCATGTTTCAATATCATATTCTTTAATGTAAATTTTTTTTTAATATGGCAAGGCTTTGTCATCAGTATGCCAGAGACCCCCCCCATTACTATTGCTTCCAGCATTCATCAGCAGGTAGTTAATGAGTTAAGTAATTCTTTAAAAATTTGTTATAACAATACTTAGATATCAGGAACTCTGGTATGCCACCTTCTTCTCTCACTTTTATTTTCACAGTATAGCTTATATATTTTGGGGCACATGGCAGGTGGGAAGATAATGATTAAGTGGAAGACCTAAGAAAAGCCATTTTGCATTTATTAGTGGTTGTTTTAAGCATTTGAAGCATTTGCTGTTTAGATGAGGTAGAGAAAGAAGAAGAAAAAAAGACAAATTTTTGCAGAAGCAATCTCACTATCCTGCATGGAATGTAGTGTGTCGGACTTCTATTTTGACAAACACTGATGGTCAGGTGCCTGAGGAAAGGAGTGGGAATGATCTAGAAGCGGTATCCGGTTTAGATATGAGATTTAAGACAATCCTCTTAAGTACGGGTGGGAAGGTCATGCAGGGAAGGAGAAATGAGACTTGCAGTTCAATAGTGATACTTGTGAATACCCTTGTGGTGTCATTTTGTAGTCTTGCGAGACATGCACAGGTCTAAAGAAATAGTAAAGGGTAGAGGAAATGACACAACGTGGAAGACTTCTGAGGAGGAAGGACCACTTGTAGAAAGACAAAAAGTTGAAAAGAATTTTTAAGGAAAGTGGAAATAGTTCTATCTGGAGAAGTTATTTTTATCTATCTATGCATCATCTTAAAATATCTTTTTTCCTCCTCTACAAACTTCCTCCTTATGTTGAGATCTGTTTCTGTTTGTGCTACGTAAGACAAAGATAAGTAAGTCCTGGAGTTTCTACTTCTAAAGGAACATAGAGAGAGATGTGAATAGTGTTTTATTTGCACTGCTTAGATGCTTTAGAAAAAAAAAAAGAAAATATGCATAAGGATACATTTTTGTGAAGAGAAATTGCAAGCACTAGAACTTCTAGAATAAAGGAATGAAAGTCATTCTGGTATGTCATGATTTCATGTGACATGATGATGAAAGACTGCTGTGCCCATAATCTGTCCTGAACATTGAAATTGAGCACTGAAATTGGTAAGGGCATCTCCTTAGGAACTATCATGAAGGGCAGAAAAGAAATATACATGAGCCCTCTGCTGGAAAGCTGAATACTTCACACCTCAAATGCTTATGTAGGTCCATACCAACAGACTGTAGCCTTGTCTGGCATGAGTAATCTAAGTAACAGCTATAACTTTACTAAACATTGCAACTTTTCCCATGTGTTTCTTTCAGGAGCCTCTTAACAGTGAAGATGATGTGAGTGATGAGGAAGGACAAGAACTGTTTGATACGGAAAATGTTGTTGTGTGTCAGTATGATAAGGTAAAATATAAGACAGAATGCAAGAAATCTAAATTCTCTTATTCCTTCAAGTCAGAATTTTTAAGTCATGAAATATCCTTGTGTGACTGTCAGGTACAGGTAGATCTGTAAAGGTTATAATGTGAATGTTAATTTAAGAAATACCAGTCATTTATATGAAAAGGTGTTTTTTTGTTTTTTGTTGTTGTTGGTTTGTTCAGTGCTTTTTAGCTAGACTTGGTGGTATTGTATAAAGCCTAGAAAAATTTGGTTGAGTTTTTTTCTTAATCATACCTATCTGTGACCTTTAGCAAGAGGTCAGTTATCTGTGCTCTCAAGAATTGAACTATCGTAAGTAAGCTTTATAGTTTACTGTATTCATAAATTAAAGTAGTAGTCATCAAGGTTTAGACTTAGTAGAAAATTGCTTATTGATCACTAAAAATTTCTCTTTTTGGTGACTGAATTGTTTTCAGAGGAGAGTGTTCTTTCTGTGCTATTTATTTATTTTTATTTTCAGGAAAGGTAATGTGGAATGTTTTTGCTTTCTTTGCTTTAAGTTCTACTGAACTCTCTGGTCTTCTCTAGAATTACTACTTTATTTTTGTATGTTTGCCCTAAAATACTTGAGTGTATGTACATTCATCTTGGAATTATTTTATATTTGTGCAAAGGCTCTTGGACACTTTTTTTTTTACTGAGGCAGTAGATTTTCTTTCTTTTCCTGTGAGGGGACTTGCAGTATGAAGAGTAGGGATACTTTCTAAAGCAGAAGAAACATTGTTGAACTAAAAAGCTCTACAGTGCAAAGAATGACTTGAATAAAAAAATCTTCAGTTGTTTCTGCATTCTGCTTGGACTTTCATATTTCAAAAAGAATTTGAGATTGAGGAAGGTAGTATCAGTATCTACAGGCTAGCCTTCCTTCTCTTCCAGATAATAATCAGAAACTGTTAGTTTGGAAACAGTTCGTTAGAGTTATGAGAGATCTCAGAACAACAGTAAGGAAGGCTAGTTGGGAGCTACTAAAGCTGACTGAGAGCAACTACTCTGAAATCCTCACCCTCTGAAAGGAACTTGAACTTAGTAGGGAAGACTGCCCGTCTTATAACTCTAGGGCCATATGTTTACTTATCAACCAACCACTGTTCAGTCTGTTTTCGTAAAATGCCAAAACAATAGCTCAGCTGTTCTGAACAGAGTTCTCTCTTGCACAGTATGTTGTGTGCTGCATCAGCAGGTGTCTCTGGCACAATGAGGTGAGGGCCAATAGGTAGCAATGCTCACAAAGAGGATTCCACCACCCTTCTGTGATCTGTCTCTTGAGAGAGGTAATGGTGGCTTTATATGGTGAAGGGATGATTGTTTTTTGAATCCTAGTAAAACAGTCTTACAGAGAGAAATTTCAAAGCTGAATTATGTGATGTGTGCAGAATTACACAGTTTTGAGCATGTTAGTTTTGTGATATCTACTCGTTCTTTGTTTAAAAGGCTGTTTCCTGTTTGCTTTCTTGGTACTTGACATATTTGAGATCATCATGTACCTCTCTCTTCAAAATCAGAGCTATAGTTTGCTTTGTTGTTACTTGTACAGCTGTGCAAACATTTGGTTATTCTTTCTTTCATTCTCCAGATGTATTTTATTTTTCTATATCCTTCTATACCTTATTTGGTATAGATAGATAATGTTGACGGAGGATCAGAGGTATTCAAAACCTTCAATTTATCAAGTGCTGCAACAGTTTCCTGTAGTGATTCATGTGTGCTTTTGGCCACACTGAACATAGAGCTGATGACATCAATCTTCTAGAACACTTAGAGTTTTGAATTCCTGAGTAGTAATTGTCAACTCCAACCTATACTTTTTTTCTATGTGTGCAAGTTTTAATTGTTTTTCTCTATCATTACAACTATCATAGACATTGAATGTCACCACTACTTTGTTACGCAATGAGCTAGGACAGTGACATTATTCTGCAGCTGTTCAGTGACTTTTCTTTGTATGTTTAGTCATGTTTTGTCATTTACCAGATGATTAGTGAATTAAACCATGCTCACTTCAACCAGCATAAATATCTTTTGAAACGATATCATTCTGCTGTAGTAGCAGAGTTCTTACTCTTGGTTTATCATCAATTATTTATCAGAGGATCTTCCTTCTTGCCTTGTGGCAGCTCACATGGAGAGATTTCTGTTAAATGCCATTTGGAAATCAGAGTATAAAAGTCAGACCTTTTCTTGTTTGCTTAGTTGCCAATGCCACTAAGTTATTTTAGCTTAAAGTAACCACAGAGCAAATAATAGTACAAATTGTTAGAGTACTGTGGTTTTACAGCACTATGAGAATGAGAATTTCTATCCTTGATGAAACTTGAAGTGTTTCAGTTGGGTTTTCTTGATTGTTATGTGCCTGTTGAAATTTTTTTAAAACTTTTTTTTTTTATATTGCTTACTGACACTTTTGCATTCAATCTGTTAGAATTTACAGTGATCTTTCTTTCTTTTGGACACTATTTGACCTCTCTGAAAGATCCTCTCTTTCTTTAAATATTTTGTTGTCCCATTGCTTAATTGTTCTAATGATTCTGTGATTCTTTCTGATGGGCCTTTTGATAGGTGGCATGTATTTATTTGTTCTGTGCTTACAGTATGTTTTATTTGAAAACAAAATAGATGAGAGAACCCTAAAATATTCTTCTGTCTTTATACTGAATTTAAAACTGTTGTTTATTCTTTATCTTGTGCCAGTGGGAAGATGTATTGTAAAGAGAGTATCCGTTATCATTGCAGAATTGTGGGGGTTGGGAAGGACCTCTGGAGATCATCTAGTTGAACCCCAAGTTATATCACTGATCATTATGATGGGGACTCACTGAGAAGCAAGAATGAATGTCTTTCTTTTTCTTCTTTTTTGTTCTGTTCTAGTACTTCTTGGGTTGTTGTTGATACTTCGGCTGATCGCTCAGCTTAATCTTACAAATTTTTGTTTACATTTTGTTTAAATTTTTGTTATACAAAACAAGCATTAAATACTCAGTGTTTTGATTGAGGAGGCTGTATAGTTTGAAGTAGAAGATGGAGTGTGTTGAGCACTCAGCTTCGTTCCTTCGTCCCCATCTTGAGATCTTACTTTTCTCACCTGACACTTTAAGATAGAACTGGAATGTAAATCATATAAAATGACTTACCATTAAGGACAAACTATAGAATATAAAATTAACAGATATATGCATTACTAGCTATACCATCTTATGCATTTTTTTTTTCTTTTACCATAGAGATTTTCAGACTGAAGCCTTTTAAGTAAATCATTTGCCTTTTAACCAGTTCTTAACATTCCGAATCCTTGTGTCAAACTCCAATAATGTAGGTAGAAAGTTAGGAAGCTGTCTACTGTCTGTCTGTATATGAAGTAGTCAAACTAGTTGGCAGGCAGAATGGAATTTAGACAGCAGAGGCAGAGAATAAACTTAGTGTTGGACTCTTTCAGGGCTAAGTTATTCAGGGCTAACATCAGTCTTCGTTTCAGTGTTTGAAATAGAAATATCTGTCTTTCAGGTAGAGTTTCATGGTTTGTTGTAATCAAAGATAATTTAATATTAAAGCAGTAGAAGTTGATATATCATTTCTCATGTTTCCTTTGCAATCATCTCCAAAAACTTTTAAGTGCTTTGGATTTTACAATATCTTTGTTTGCATGGTTTCTTGACAGTTGCTGGGAGAATTTTTAACCTGGTTTGAAAAATGCAGCTGAAACTGCTTTATGTATCATTGGGATTTGTTTTCCACAGCTAAATGCAGAATTGATTTTCAAAATGTTTGTAGTAATTTAGTAATGTGTGTTTAATTGTTATTTTCATTTTTTCTTGCTGATATAATTTACTATATAGTTTACTTTATGCGTTACTGCCTATTTCTGATACAGAGTAAGACTTCAACTTTTTTCCCTATTTTTAGATCCATAGAAGTAAAAACAAATGGAAGTTTCATCTCAAGGATGGCATCATGAATCTTAATGGAAGAGATTACGTATTTTCCAAAGCCATTGGGGATGCAGAATGGTGAAGTTTTTAAGACAAACAAAACAAAAACTCCCTGTAAAAGGAAAAAAATGTTCAAAAGCAGGAAAGGTTGAGACTTGGACATATTCTCCAACCAAAATGTGTTTCTGCACATGAAGCGTAAACAAAAGTATTGGAACAAAAGTAAAATGTGGCAACAAAGACACTACTTCAAATGAGCAAGCCATGGACTGTAGCAGCTATAGCATTGTCTGGGAGCTGGTTTTGTGTGTTAGGAATACCTTAATTATCAATTCTACATACAGGTACCTACAGCTGGTATTTAGCATGTAAGGCTTTGTCCCCCCCCCCCCTTTTTCCCATGGTTTAAGATTTTAAAATACTTCCAATGATTGAAGGAACTCTTCCCTGTGATAGATTATTAATCTGAAAATGCTTATTGTGTGTACAAATCTTTGCTTTGAACACTTCCTTTTGGTAGTGAGGATGGTCAGAATGTTACTTTGACTGCGTGCAAGCTTTGTACAGAAGGGTAAGAATTAAGGTGTTAAATTTTAAATAACTTGTATAGGGAAAATATTTTTAATTCTGATATGCTCATTAATTATAATATCTATTTGTGGTTTTCAGTTCAGTTCCCCGTAAGCAAGTTGTTGTTCCTAGCAGTTATAAAATGTTAAAATGATCATTTATATTTCAAAGTTATTTTAATTTTGTATAAGTGATACTTTTCATTTAGGACTGTATCTTATTTTATTTTTTTTTTAATTTTAAATACTAAGCACCTGTAGCTCTGGGCTCCCCCTGCCCCAAAGTCAGACTGCTTGTCTTTTTAATTATATTCTTGCTGTTTGGTGGTGGTTTCAGCATTGTTGAACTGAAACAAATAATATAGTTTCCATTGACTTCCTCAAAGGCTTTTTGGAGGGCTTCTGGATCAAATGTGTAGGTAATCACACAACGGATGCATTCCTTTGCCTACTTACTACATCCGTAGTACATCCACTAAATTTTTTGTATAGAAAGTAATGTTAAAACTATTAAAATCATGGCTGCAGCTCTCTTAGTCGAAGATCTGCTTTACTAAAAATATAGCCATAAGTTACTTGCAGTAGTTAATCTCTCTAAAGTTTGCAGGTGGCATGTAATTTCACGAGGAGAGCTGCACAGCTTTGAGAACACAAATTTTATTAAAGTGTCTGTAGGCTGACTTGGTAACAGAAAATCATAGTTAGGCTCTAGATCTTGTGTAGCCACTTTCTCATATGCCTTTTCCAGAGGTGTGGTTTTGTGATAGTTTTCCTCTTAAGCAACAAGGTTTTTTCCCCTCTGCTTCACCTTCTCTACTGAGAACTGAATATTTTTCTTCACACATTGGATATTCTTGCAAATTCTGCTTTCAGAAATGCAGTTACTTTTGAATGAGGAAAGGAAATGAGCATTATACCTGAGAAACTATTGAGGAAAGAATGTCCATGTGGCTCACCATTTCAAACAGTTTTCTTTCCCTGAGTCCTTGGAAAGGCAGTGAAAAGAGCGCAGCAGACATTATTTTAGTTACATTGAGAAAGACTTGCAGAAGCAGACAGTTGACCCTTAAGTTCTGCCCTTTTTCTGTCACTCTGGAGAATGAAACTTACTAAGCATTATTTAATGAAGTCACAGGTATATAAGCACTGCCCTAATTTTCATTCTCTCTGATTTACTTGCCTTCAAGTGTATTCATAGTCTCAGTAGTATTTTAACAAATGAAGTCCTCCAAAATACTCCTCCAAAGAGGGTTTCTTTACTGTGATTTTGTATATCTGTGCTCTCATTGATAAAGAATAAAACTGCCTCTAGGCCATGCCTCGAGCCATATGGTTGTTGTAAGCTATTTACATACATAAGCTTTATGAAAAGTTAATTGATATTTTTTTCTAATCCATTCTTTTGTAATGTCATTATTTAGAGTACATTTTTGGCTCGGGGCTTCAAGGTCTCTCAGACTGATTGGTGTTTGTTTTCTTCTGAACAAAGCAGATGTTATAGTTATTATTATTTGTACCACTGTTGACACTTCTGTGTACAACTGAGATTAAGTCAATTTTGTACCCACTAATTCCTTCCTTCTCCATATCTACTACCAGTGAGTCTTGAGTAGTGGACTTAAGAAAAACTCCCATAACAGCACAACTAAACCAACAAAAGGAAAAAATCCCTTCAGCTATAGGTTCCTGATGAGACTATTGGAACCCAGATAACTTGGACAACACTTGGTTTCATACGTCTTAGAAATTATTTTTACCCACGTACTAGAATCTACACAGCCTTTTTATTTATTTTTAAGGGATATCAGAATTTTAAAGGTAACTCAAGTTTAGGCTGTTCTGAAGGATGTCTGAAGCTATCTGAACTTGCAGTCTTTTGCAAGTTAATTGTATGATATGCTTTTCAAATAAGTTTTGTCTTCAAATACAAGTACCTGTGAAGTTTTCTGTAAGCCAGTCAAACACAAATATACCAAACTGTGCTCTTATTTCTACATCAAGTGTTCCTTTTTTAAATCAAAAAGCATGTTTTAATTTTGTTTTATTGTAGCAGCTTGCTGTAAGAATGTAGTTTGCTTAATTTTTCTATTGTACTTGAATTTTAATCATGGTTTTAACAATGTAACTGAACAGACCATTTCACTAGGTTCCGCAGAAACCATTCCTTCAAAGGGCAAGGGATTCCCATGTTCATAGTTCATAAATGATTTTTTTTTTTTCCCTTGGAAATAGTTTTTGATGCTGTTTTTTGGGTTTTTTTGTTGTTTTTTTTTTAAATAGTTCAGTATTACAGAAACAAATAATGATTTCAAGAGGACTTATTTAAAATTTGCACAGATAATGGAGCACCTTTTAATGACAGAAAAAATGGGGAAAGGTAACTTCGTAGTTGTAACCGTGGTGACTGATGGAAATTTGCAGAGCAACAGGGCAAAATTGGTACTCTTGTGCTTTTTTGGTTTGCAGAATGCCTGTTCTGCCAATATGGCAGGGTTTTTTTTTTCTGTTGGTTTCCTGAAAGAGTAAATTTCCTGTAGTGCTTCAATCATAAAAGCAACTTTTTTTGCTCTAATCCTGTTGGGTTCTAGTGTGTGCAATCATTTAAAAACATCTAAGTTGAAAACATGTTCAAATATGTTTTCTTTTAAAGAGATAATAGAAAATTTAGTCACGTAAGGAACTTTATATTGGACTATTTAAATAAAATATGGTTTTATCCCCCCTGAGTTGCTGGTTAGTGACAAGATTTCTTTGAGGCTTTGTACTCCTTGTTCCTACATTGTACTCACAAGTTGCATTTGAACTTCATTCAGCTTCCTTAATGCAATTTAAAGTGGTGATTGTGGTCTGAGTTATTTCCAAGGTGATGATACCTGATTCTGTAGCACAGTTTCTAGAAAAGAGCAAAGAACATGTTGTGTCATGTAATAGAATTTTTTACAAATGGTATTCTATTTCTGCTGCAAAATAGAAGTGCTAACGTAAATTTCACTGAGTCTGTGAAAATAATTCCACCATTTGACAGTTAGTGGTAATTATGTCACCATAAAGCATTACCAGAGAAAAAGTCCTCAATTCCAGTGAAGCAGTTGGAGACCTTGTTAAGTAAAGTGCATTTTGATTCAGTCTCCTCAGTTTGTTTAAAACAAAAACAAGCAAACAAAAAAATCCTTCTAAAACAAAACGGCCAGAAATTCTTCCCAAAGCAAAAGCTTCCTGTCAACTGCAATAAGATGTTCAGGAGGTGAAGAGTAGTCTTAGGATAATGCACACTGATATTGGGCTGCTTTACACAGCACCGTGGGGTTTGTTGTGTGCCACCCCCTTCCCTGCTCCCCACACACAACTGAAATCAGAGTTGTTTTCAGACTTTGAGAGTAATGACTATAAAAGACGAAGAAACTTGCACATCGTTTTGTATTGGTGTCTGGCATTTAAAGTCTTGTTTTCCCATTGCTGTGATTGGTTGGGAAATGTGTAAAAAAAAAAACAGTCCATTCGTTTCCCTGTTGTCTACTTTTTTTTTAGGGAGTTCATGCAATGTGTCTTTTAATTATTATTTGGCGGATTTGACATTGTGGAACAAAAGGAGCTTTTTTAACAGGATGAACTACCTTGAGTTAGCTATATGTACAGTCATTCAATGAGACATGTTCCAGAGTGCATAGGGTACCAATAGAATATGGAGTGGGGGAATATCCTTTTTTGCTGTTCTGAGCTACTATTGTCAACTGCTGTTGTACATATACTGTTATGTGTAAGGGGGTAAATATATTTATTATGTTTGTAAAATTCATTCTGTACAATTGCAGATCAAGGTTGCTCCTCTGTGATATACAGGATATTATGTTTCAAAGGCCATGCTTGGAATACAATTAGAGAACTTAGTATTTTGATGTACTAAGACCTATTTTAAGTTTAATATTTTGCCTTTGCAAAAACTTTAATTAAAGATGTTATTTAAAAATGTTTGCCACTTCATTTACTATTTGTTTAATATCTGATGTTTAATGCTTTTTTCTGAAGGGTCTGAATTAATTTTTATAACACGAGTAACCTCTCTGTCACCTACGTGTTGAGTTTGCTTTGTAGGCTTTCCACTTAACATACTCAGAATGACGTGAAAACTCACATTTTAATCTTGATTCCAGACATCTGTAATTATTTAAGAATTATTGCCCTGTGGTAACTTGAGACTTAGGTATTGAGACAAGATTGTTTGAATAACTTGGTGTGCAGTCTGGAGTACCAGTTCTGTAAATGCAAATGCAGGAAAATACTGGGAATGAAATACACAGTTGTTGGAGAACAGGCTGATAGAAAGGTTTTCAACAGTGAGACTGATTTGACAGAATTGCTTTCTAGTGCAAGCAACTGACATCTCTTCAGTTCTGGCTAACAATAATCTATTAAGACATTAGTCGTGCTTTATTTTTAAACCTGGCTTTTGAACTTGAAATCATTTTCAAAAGGATTCAGAGATGATTCTGAATAAACGCCAGGAATTATGGTGTTCTACCACTGCTGTCTAAGTTGTGCAAGAAAAAAAAACACCTGAAAAAGACCTGTTGGTTTGGCAAAAAAAAAAAAAAAAAAAAGAGAGAGAAGGAAAAGCAGAACAGTGACAAATCAGTAACAAATTGTGTGGATTTTTTAATCTTGTTTGTTTGTTTTACTTTGTTATTCATTAACTGTGATTTTGCAGCTGGCAGGAGCAAAGCATTTCAAGGTGATGTTTTGGCAAAATCAAGTTGCACTGATTGGAAAAATGGTATTTTGATTTCTTTATGGCTTTATTCTTTAACTGCAGAAGTATGAGAGGATAAAAATCTTAGGATGTTAGCATAGCCTTTAATATATCTCCATTTAACTTCAGCTAGACATCATTTCTTGCAACTTGCCTTAAATCTCTTAAACTCAGAGTCGGTGTTTTGTGTAGGTTTTGTTTTGTTTTCTTTTACTAGGACTTCTGTCTGTTAGAAGTCTGGTCAAAGACTGTAGGTGTTGTCGCAGGTTGTGTCAGTTTTCCCTCAAAGTACTTTTATTTTCTCACTGTTGAGATTATGCCAAAACCACTCTAATCCTTTCAGGTGTGATGACATCTCTGGTTATCTGCCGTTTATTTGATTTATTTATTTTTAATCTTTATTGTGGCTATATAACAATCAGAAAAGTAGTTTCATGACAAACTTGTCCATTTATTTTTGTGTGACATGCCTGTGCAATTAAATCTTTTTACATGGTATAAAATAAAAGAGGACCTTGCTTGACTTGAAAGAGGATAATCTGGAGGTAATACAGGGAGAACAAATACTGAAAAATACACTTTGCTTTCCAGAGGATATTGAGTTGCCTGTTAGTTTCTGGAGTTCAAAATCCCCTCTCTAGAGACAGATACAGGTGAGCTGCTGTTTTAAAATGCATTTTTAGCGATAATTATTTTTAAAAAATGCAGCTGGGTGCGTTTGGTTTACATTTTCATTCTTAGTTCAGTTTCGTACAAAAGGTTACTGAAATTGAACACAGCAGATATCTTGTTCAATAAAGTGTATTTCAGTAACAAATGCAAAACAAAGCCTGTTGTTACATTGTAAACAAAACCTTTAACCACAAAATTTCTTCACTGTGGACGCATGATTCTGTCTAGTTAGAAATGCTTTTCCTTTGCTAGAGGTGCCATACAAAGCAACTGCACTGCAGACAAGTCCTCTAGACAACTGGAAGAGGACACATGTTTGGACTCCCAAACATGTGAGAGAGCTGGGGTTCTACTTCTCAAGGTGCAAGAGTCCATGCAGTACTAGGCAGGATTTAAAGCCAAGGTGACAAAAATATATCCTACCTAGCAGACATAAGTTGATGATGGAGGAAATGGTTTGGACTAAAAGAATAAGGAAGGCGATCTTTTCTGCTAAATCACCTTGCTTCCTCAATTTTCCAAAGGCGTGTTCCCATTTCTCCTAGGAATCTTGCTGCGAGGTCCCTGCAGATAGGGCTTTGTGTCCTGCCTGAGCAGCACCTGAAGAACTCGCACAGTTTTCCCCTCAGAGGAGCTGCCTGAATCCTGGTGGTCTGCTCAGATTCTACGGGTAATGTTTTCTGAGAAGCAGTGTTCTAGGGAGCAGAGAAGTTTTCATCTCGTGGAGCTTCTTGTAGATTTTGTCTTGGGTTTCCCATTTCTTAGAAAAGTCAAATTTTGGAGGTTCTTCCTTCTTGGGCTTGCCTTGTTGGAGCTTTTAGCAAGATTAAAAAAAAATAAATGAGTTGGTGCCGGGAATAATATTTCTGATAAACTGTTCTCCATGAACATTAAAGCAGCATCTAGGAAAATTTTCCTGTGTGTACCTAGAGTTAACAAATTGCTTAACGAGTGTGATGATGCAATACTAATGCTGAAAGCTGTTTGGTTGAAAAATGTATTTCTGTTACAGCCAGTTCTGCATACATCATGAGTTGCTTTTGGAGGGGTGCAGAGAGGAAGCAGGGCACTTGTTAATTTCAGACTGAGTTGCTCTAATGTCATACCTTTAAACAGGTCTCTAAAGTCTCCCTGAGGTGTCTATGAGTGTGTTGCCTTGCAGCTTAGATTAACTAGGCAATAAGTATGTGTAAAATGTAAAGTGGTTCTTCATACAGAGCACAGGATTTCTTCTATGGTTGGGGAAGGAGACCTAAAGAGCTTCTGGAAAAAGGAAATAGAGAATAAAGTAGCCAGACCTCTTTAAAAATTGAGATAGAATGCAAATATGCTTAGCTGTACAAAGAGAAGTGTATATATAAGGAACAAAAAACTTTATCCAGTGCCTTTCATGGGAAAATGCATCAGCCAGTGTTAGCTGCCCCTTCTAATTCTTTGATCAAAATATACATAATTGCTGGATTTCACTGGAAGTCAATAGCTAACTAAAAAGAATTATCTGTCATTTCCACAGTTCCCTCTAGGCAGCAGCAGTAGTCCGTGTATAATTTAGGGAATTCTTTGACTGCAGTCAAACTACAAACAGCATTGTACATGCAGCACAAACACAACCATCAATCGGCTTGGTATTTCAGTGCTACCCTATATGTGCTAGCCATCAACAGGCCGTGGAGAGGGCAGACAGTTAGACAGCACCTCAGAATTTTGAGTGATAGGTTTTTTGTTTACATGCCTGCGTTACTACTTGGGTTTTCAGCTTTGTTTCCACATCAGACAGGGAGTGTTGTTTTTTCTTCACTACTAGCTTTCCGAGGAAAAGCTGCTGTATTTTCAGCTTTCAGAGAACCAGCATGAGTTTTGCAGTCCAGCCACTTATCAGCCCCAGAGTTTGGAACAGGGCGGCTCTTAGCGGTAAAGGTGTTCTTTCTTTACAGAAAGCATCACTGTCTCTGTCCCTGTGTATAAACGTATACACAAGTAACTGCCCCCTTGTAGCAACTGGTTACTGAGCTCTTTGGTGTGTATTACAAATGAAGTTGATGCTCACAGCACATCTCATTCCTTAGAAAAGGAGGAAAAACAGAGAACCCAAAGGTTCTCCATTTGTCCTCATCAAAGCTGCATAATGAGCATCTGAAAACCGGAATGAGTGTTCTCTTTATCTAACAAATTAAGAAGCTGGATGAGCTTCAGCTGAACCACACAAGTGTGCAGCGTTAAAAATGGGGGTTCAGGTGATACAAGCAGAGTAAGTTTCAAGTTGACTTAATCCTGTAGAAGATGGGCTCTTGGAAGGAGCAAGTTTAGGATGGCTCAAGTGAGTTCCAGATTCTATGCTGTATTTGATGAGACTTTTATTGTTTTAATGTGTAAATAGATATTGTTCTCAGGGTGGAAAATAAGACTGAAAGTTAAGAAAACTAAAGCTTTCCACAGGATTAATATCCTATTGAATCTGAGGGCCTGAGATAATTTGAACTAATGTAGTAATTCCTGTGAATGTGTGTGCAGAATGGGAAAAGGAAGTTAAAATTGATGGGTTCTGCTGAAAAAGAAAATGCTCTGTTTATTGACTTCATAGAGCCTCTGTTTGTTGACTTGCACATCACTATAGTCATACAAAAGTAAGTTGGGCCGGATAGAAGTAAGTAAACAGGCAAAATGTATTTCAGTTTTGATATAGATGTATTATTAAACCAGTATGAATTTGAAGTCTACAATGATGTCAGAATATCTTGGTGTGCGTCACTGAGAGTTCTTAACTGCCTTCTGTTCCAGGGCACGATAATGGCCCTTCACAGCTTGTGCCTTAGCCCACAAACCCTACATCAAAGTGCAGTACAGCATATGTTTACAAAATCCCTACTAAGAAAGAAGGGAGTGTGCAACAGAAAGGCGTGGTTAGATGTCCAGCTAATCTGGGGCCTTACCCCAGCTTTAACTGTGAGCCAGAAGCCATATGATTACTGGGTGATTTTAAACCAAAGGTGCCAGGCATCTGCTAGAGGGAAAGAAAAAAAAAAATAGACAACCCAAGAGATTATACAGCTACTACCAAGCAACCTGGAAGGAAGGTTTGGTTAATTTTAACTTGTGAGTATAGGTCTGATCAAATCAAGCTCCGCTTTTCAAGATTTTCCAAAGACTGTGCTGTGAGCGTTAAGTGTATCAATTATCTGGCAAGAAAGGAAATAAAAGTGCATTCCATTTATGTTAATAAGCCAAAATACAGTGGTAGTGCATTGAAATTTGCTTTTTATTATTACTTGTACTGCTTTCAGATTCCAAGATTCTGCAACAGATTGTGCTTTTTTTTGACTGTACCTGACACATAGTGGGTGACGTCTTGTTTGCTCATTGAGGAAAATGCGTCTGCCTTCAGATGGAGAGAAAGAAGAGCAGAACAGGTCAGCTATAGACAGTTTAAATTGCTCAGAGAAAGATCAACATTCTCACAACTAAGTCTGCAGCTCAGCTTTGCAGCTTTTTTCTTCACTCTGTTAATGAAGAAATCTTTCATAGTGCCTGCAAATAGAATTGCAGAAGTTTATACAGAGAAAATAGAAGCATTCTCTGCTTCTACGCCACTCACAAACTGGATTTTTACATTCTGTTCTTCCATCTGAAGTCCTAGACAAGCCCAGAAGACTGTGACTCTTGCTATTACTGTGCAGGGCTTTGATAGAGGAAGCCAGGCTCTTATAGCAGATGCTCTTACACCTGAGCTGTGAGGTCAGATCCATTGAGGTGGTGTTGTGAACTCGGATGGTGCTGCTCTCCACTCAGCTGGATTTTAAATTCCAAGGGCACTATGATCAGGGCTGATGAAGAAAGGTACAGTCAAAAATGCCTTTGCAGTCTTAATTGGGTATCTGCTTGAACATAAGAGCAGGTGGCTGTAATAGAACAGTCTAAAAGTCCATCTGTGCAAAAATCCTGATTGTGATCTGCTAACAATTTGTAATAAGAGAAGCAGAAGATCATGCAGGCATGTGTGCTTGCCCCAAGTACACCCACCCATCATGCAATTGCCAAGCAGGACAATGAATCTAACTTCAGGAGAAATATCTCTACTTCTTTTGTAGGAAAAATTGCTTAAAAATTTCAGAAAAGCTCTCTGGGCCTTTTACAATTTCAAACAAAACATTTTATTCCAATACTCTTATTTATTCCTGAAGTATTCTAGAGGGGGAAAAAAAAAAAGTACTTCATACCAGAAATAGTACATCTGGCTGAGACATTTAAAATAGCAAGTATTGTGTCAGGATGTAAGCAGAAGCAGAATGGCTGAAGGAGCTGACCAGAGCAGAAATGTGAGAAAATGCTTATAGGATACAACTTTTTACAAGTAAAAATCTGGCAAATAAATAATTTAAAGTCTACTGCCTGGATGTTTGCCATAACTTTTAAAATATTTTTTCATCAGCTTACACACAATAAAGATTATACTAGACAAAAAAATTAATTTTGTTCATAAAGGCAACATCACAGAATCCTTTCAATTGACAAAAAATAGATATGCTGGGATGGGAGGTTAAAAAAAAGTTCAATAATGTATAAATACACATCTTCCAAAAGTAACCACAAGTGACTGCATTAATTCAAAAGCATTCTGCAATCAGTCCAACACACCACGTCTATCGAATGTCCTAGTGATTTCCATGAAATAAACCTCCTAGTTTAGTTTAAGGTTAAAAAAAATGGTCACAGAGTTCCATATAAACATGAGAAAAAATTTCATTACTTTGAGGGTGACAGAACGCTGGAACAGGTTACTAAGATCGTGGAGGCTCCTTCTTTGGGGATTTCAAAACCCCCCTGAATGATTTCCTTTGCAATCTACTGTAGGGAACCTGCTTTAGCAGGTGGTTGGACTAGATGATCTCCAGAGGTCCTTTCCAACCCCTACAATTCTGTGAGGATAAATATGGGCAGATTCATAGAATCGCAAAATGGTTGAGGCTGGACGGGACCTCTGGGTCCATCTGTTCCAACCTCTGCTCAAGAGGGGTCAATCAGAGCAGGCTGCCCAGCACCGTGTCCAGGAGACCTTTGGAGATCTTCAAGGAGACTTCACACCTCTGTGGGCAGCCTGTGCTCAGCCACACACACAGCAGAGAAGTGCTTCCTGATATTCAGACTAAACAGGACTGGGGTTAGGTAAAGAATGAGGTGGTGTTAAAATTTAGTACAATCTTAGGTTTTAGACAGCAAAAAATATGAAGATCATTAACTTGATTGGGTAGGCTGATCTTCAGAAGAAATTCAGACTTAACCATCTCCTATTTAGATTCGTGAAAAAGGGAGAGAAACTGATAGCAAGAGTTTTTTTGTAACACACATGGATAAATGCCCATGTTCGTCATCAGTTATGGATTGCAGTAAAGTCAATGACATTTGCCTTTTATCACTATGAATGTGATATGAAGAGGCCTCTCCTTGCAATTGACCCAAGTAAACCAAAAATTGATAAATTGCATGTCAGGGTGGTAGAAGCAGAAGTAATTTGTTCCATTTTAGCTTTGGTTGAGATTTTAGAAGTCTGCTCTTAGAAGAAAAAAACTGAATAATTTGACACATAGCCAATTGGCGTTTGCTGTCAACTAATATATTAAAATATCACTATATCTATAAAACTACATTCCTTTTCAGTCATAAAAGTTCCCTGACATTTTATGCTTGGTCTCCTTCCTTATTTTCTTTAGATGAGGGTACATTTCATAGTTGCTGTCTTTTTCTATATGTTAATTTTCCTGTATGTATATATAACTTTCCCATCCATTTCCAGCAATATAATTGCAACAGTATCTTGTGACCTGCACTGGTGTGAATGTGAGACAAGAAGTTTCAAGTGAAAGAGTTGTCTTTCTGAAGGTACATCAGCCATCACAAGGGTGTAGGGAAGGGGGAAATTGGAAGAAAATGTGCACTTCTCATTCAGTCTGCTGTATACACAACAACATGTTGACCAAATTGTGATTGTGAGGCTTTGAGACATCATAGCTCAGTTTGCTTGCATTCTTCCACAAGAATTTGGTTTTGCATTGTCATAGCAGGAAGGTAATCATTGACTGGGTCTTGGATACTTGTGAGAATCTGACCTATCCCTCGGCTGATTCTCTGCCCATAAGAGCCGCTGCTGTTTTTGACTGAGATTGTCTGACCTCTGTAGACTTGAGCCTGATGCTCACATATACCAAACTTGCTTAGCAGGATAAACACATCTCTTCGGAAAGCTTTGGTGAAAATAGCATATAGAAATGGATTGGCACAAGAATTCAGTGGGTAGAAAAGTACCAGCAAAATCTTGGAATTAGTGACTGTTATCAGTGGTTTGTTCATGATAGCAGATAGAGCATGGAAAGAGATAGGAGCCATGCACAGAAAGTCAGTGAAAATCAACACAGCCATCCTCTTGGCAATTTTGGTGTCTTTGTCTCCTGACTTGTACTGAGGGTTTCGCACAGTGATGTAGATTTTTATGTAGCAGGCACAAATGATAACAAAAGCAATAATGTTACATATTAAAACAAAGACAACATAGGCTTCAGCCACTGGCGTTTCAGTGTCCATAGGTAAGCAGATGCTGACTTTGCTGTAGCTGCTGACTCCAATCAGTGGCAAAAGGGCAAGAAGAAAGCATGAAAGCCAACCTCCCAGCATGATAACCAAAGCATGCCGGAGACGAATCTTTCGATTGGGACGCATAGCAAAGGTGATGGCATACCAGCGCTCCAGGGTGATCACAGTGAGTGTGTAAACAGAAAGCTCACTAGCAAAGACTGTGAAGAAACCTGCTGTGTTGCAACCAGGCCCTGTCTGCCACTCTATAGCATGATTATAGTACTCTGACCTGGTGTAGAGGTCCACTGAAGCAATCAGGAGAAGGTATAACCCCATACAAAAATCAGCGAAGGCCAGGTTGCACATAAGAAAGCGTGGTACAGTCAATTTGTAATGGCTGGTTAGAAGGATAAAAAGGACAAAAACGTTACCTACGATGGCCAGCAAGTTCACAAACCATACCACAATCCTCAGAAACTGGTATCCCATTATGTCCTCACAGGGATTAAACTCATCAGGCTCTGGAGTGCATATTACATCCTCACTGCCTCCACAGACAAGATAGTCATAATGACTGTCAAAGGCCTGCATGTCTTCAGTTTGAGGGTTTTTGAGCTCTTGGCCAAACCCAACATTTTCTTCCCCGTGCTCTTCCAAAAATATATAATATTGGGAATTTTCATGGAAATTCCTGAACTTGGTGTTTTTGTCATAAACAGTATCAGTGCGGTCTGTGTATTCTTCTGAATAATCTTTGTAAAATGGTCCTCTGATAGCTCTGAATGATCTTCTATTTCGAAAACTGTGACTGCCAGTCTGGTTACACATCAAGTACTCCAGAAGTCTGAAAGAGGACAGAAGGAAATCACCACTGGCATTTACAGTTTGAGGTGAACAAAGGGAGCACTTCAAAAACAAATTACCAAAGGAAACTGTAGCTATAATAATGTAATCAGTTACGTATTTGTTAGCAGAACATAAAGTAAATGAAAAGCCTGAGAATTTCTGAGATCAAATAGACAATTCATTATCAGAATAGCTGATGTTTTTTAACCTGCATCTTTCTTTTCTTGGTGGCTATCAGATATCCCCAGAAGAAAGTTGGTCTGTCAACTTCTATAATCCCTCTTACTTCTTGGAATCCACATTCTTAGTGGTTCACAAGCCTATTTATAACTTTCTAGACAACACACAGTCTTGTATTCCTTTTTATTTTTACTCACAACTCAGTTTTTCACAGAACTTTAATAATTATCATTTCTGTTCTGTGCATTTTCTCTACCTTGCTTACAGCTAAGTACCAACATAGTAGGGAGAATACTGTATGTCATGGTATCATGCACCTGCATTTGTTATAAAAAAAAAATGTATGTTTTACTAGAAAAAAAAGTTGCAATTAGGCATCTTTTTTTTTTTCTTACCTTTGCTATCCATCGTCAAATAAGCTTTAGCATTTTTCATTTCCAGTTGTTTAGAATTTGAAGTTGCTTACAATTTAAGATTGCCTACAATTAAATCTGAGGAATGTTCATGTCTGCTAACAGACAAGCACATCTCTGTTTCATTTTACAATTAGATTATGCTGGGCTCTTTCTGCACAATCTCTAGGTTTTGAATCTCTCTCCTCCTCTGTTTTGTTTGATTGCTCTCGTTTTCCCACTCATTTTAACTGAGAATAGTATTGGTATATGAGTTTATTCTTGTGTAATTCATAAGTTTATCATAGCATATTTTAGTATACTATAAATTAAAACTACAAATACTGTATTACTGAAGATTGAGGCTCTCTTCTTAAATCAGGGGCTGGCCAGAATAAAAATTTGTAGCTCTTAAACTTATTCAGCTTTAGAGAAAATTAAAATGGATCTGAATTCTGCATTCTAGAATTGAGCTGCTAGCCAAGCAAATTGTTCCTCCCCGGGTGAGTTCCCCCAGCAGATGAGCTGCTGTTTTCCACTAGGACATCTATAAATGCATTTTTTTTCTCTCTGAAAGATCTCATCACCTGTTCTGATGAAAGGCTAGAAATCCTTACAAAATAGTTATTTCAGAATTATATATTCTCAGATTTTCAGTTAAAAAACATCTGAAACATGAGGTCGCAAACCCTCCAAAATTTATTTTTGCAGCCCTTGATATAGCACTTTGTTGTTTTTTTTCCTTCTGGGCTTAGCAAAAGGAAGAGCTAGTCCTACTAATCCTGTGATGTATCAAAAATTATTTCCTTTCTTAGGTTGAAGTTGTATCCCTCTGTTTCAAAGAATGTACTCAAGAACTAGACAAAATGTTCATGGAAGTGCTGATTACGTACTTCTGTATTAATATTTAAAAATTGTCTTTACTTCTATCCTTTAAAAACTCACCCACTGTTTTTTTTCCAGTTCTTGAAAGCGCAGCAGTGACTTGGATAGGACAGATCAGCTCGAATTAGCTGAAGAAATATCTTTACAGCTGGTAATTTCTTTAAAGTCCATGTGTTTTGGGCCATTAGTTCTTTAAGGCTTTCCAATCCTTTGACAGGAAGATTAACAATGACTGTTCTGGAGACATCCCTTTGTAAAGGAAGAAACAGACAAAATTGAGAATTGTGAGCAATTGGATCTGAAATCTCACAGTAGTTTACGAGTTTCATAGAATTCTCTAGCAGAAATAAAATCCAGGGTAGGTGGGGATTTAGGAAGCTACATAAGGATATTCCACTTCCAAAACGCAAAAGAGATATAGCATATTCTTATGAACTAAATAAACCTTAACTTTATTCTGTAGAGTAATTAGATCACTTGATCTTCAGATTCTGATACTATTAACAATATACAATTTTATATATAATTCTATGTACGCTAACATAGCCTTCATTAGGAATACTGTGTACAATTTGTAGGTATGTACGTGTTTTAAAGTTCATCTTCAATGTCTCATAGATGAGAGCGGAGGTGATAAATACCAGGACTTTAAATTTACAACTTCAGAGACAATGTACAAAAATAAAGTTCTCAAAATTCTTTAACAAAACTGCATCTTCCATTGGAAGAACTATTTTCCTTTAGGCTTCTTTAGACTCATTTTAACA
This sequence comes from Alectoris magna, assembly GCA_030625065.1. Taxonomy (NCBI): domain Eukaryota; kingdom Metazoa; phylum Chordata; class Aves; order Galliformes; family Phasianidae; genus Alectoris; species Alectoris magna. The sequence goes on from CM060565.1 coordinate 19,352,892, forward strand.
TGTTCAGGCAGCTTGTAATCGCTAAAACAATGTCCTCTATAATCTGAAATTAAAATGCTCTATCTCAGTCTATCCTGAAAGGCTCAGAAAAAAATAATATTTGCTGCCTTCTGTTTTCTGGAATTAAGTCTGACTCGGCAGATACGTTCCACTGTTTGTGGATTTCCTTAAGCCACTTGAATATCATCAGATCCTGCTAGTCTTTGGTGCTCATTTATTTGCTTTGTATCAAACTTCTTCTAATGATGCTTGAGGTCAAGGTCATTTCTCAGAGTTAGCTCTGTAAAGAAGTAAACCAATAAAAGTTTCCATTGTGGGACCGTTAAGCACTTTCATCATGAAACATGCTAATAAATAGTTCTTCTTTTGTCTATGCATTGTTTTGCAAGAGTGCTGTTGTTATCCCTCTAAGTCTCACCCACTCTGACTGGTTTCCTGCATCTAAAAGAAAATAATTACTAATTCTATTATTTGAAAAAATTGCTTCTAAACCTCTTGTTATTACTTTGCCTTATTTTTCCTTTTGATTTGCTAGTGTTAGTTTTTAGGTTAGAAATTGCTTCCACTGTCTGAAGGCGGGCTTTTTACATCTAATAGCTTCTTTGCTATTGTACGTATTTGAATATGTCACAACTAGTTGATTTCAGTGACATAAGCTTCCTTTTTGTTCTTCTAGGTCTTTTTCAGTAGGCTAAGCCCCTGAAATGGGTCTACAACTGTCTGAATGCTCCCTCCTGTCACTTTGTCTTTTACAGAGTCTCAGAATAAGCTGAATCCAGAAGTCATCCAGTTTGATGGATGACCTTCTCAAAGCAGTCACCTGGAACTGGTTTCTCAAAGCTTTGTCGAATTCTCAGTACCTCAAGAAATGGATACTCTACAACCTGTATAGTCAGCTTGTTCAGCATTTGACTACCCACACAGTAAAGATTTATCTTACAGTAAACCAAACTTTTCGGTATTTCAGTTTGTGCTTGCCTCTTGTTCTGTTGCTGGCTACCACTGAGAGTCTGGCTGCATTTTGCCAGCTCCAGCCCCATCCAACTTGAAGTATTTATAAGCATTGGTAAGTGTCTCTTGACCCTTCCCTTCTCCAGGCTAAATGTTCCCAAATCTCAGCCTTTACTTATATGATGGTTGTTCTAATCCCTCAGTTAACATAGTTGCCTCTACCTGGGACTTTTTATTTTTCACTATTGTCTCAATTTTATATGGACCTCTTTCTAAGCAAAACATCTTGGTAAAGTAGATCTTGGAGCAGATCTTACCAAGATAAAGCTGGCCTTTTGGCAACCCCCATGGGTCTTCATCAAGTCCTCATGGTGGTGGCAGCTACCTGCAGGAAGGGAACATGGTTAAATGCTGCGTGATGGGAGATGCTAAGGCTTTTTGGAAGGGAAAAGTGGCACATCACAAATTCTTGGGCATTCTTTGAAGATGTTCTCATATAAGCATGTGGAAAAAGATGATGCAGTTTGTACAGTGAAGTTTTTATTTTTGAAAAGCCTTGACAAAGTCAGGTATCAAGGGCAGTTGTGGTAACTAAGATGTTATATAACAAGAAGAATGACTCTCATGGATTAATACAAAAAATAGTGGGGGAAAAGCCTGGGAATTTAGCAGTTGTTGTCATACTAGAGAAAGAATGGAAAATGGTATCAGAATATTCTCATCATAGCAGCGGAAGTTCACAGAGCCGAGGCTAATGCTGGTGCTACTGAAATATTCATAAGTAATCTAAAAAGCCTATGAGACTAGAAGAAATGAAGTTTCTTTCTGACACAAAATAATACGGGGTATTGAATGCTAAAGATGCCTGAGAAAAGAAGCTGAAGAATCCTGCAATACTAAGTGACTGAGTGGTAGATGTGATTCAACATTGATGCAAAATGCATTTAGGAAGAGCTATCTTAACAGTAGATAGATGACAATGATGTTTAATTTACCTAGCACTCTGAGAAGACCTTGATGTCCTCCCTGCAAATGTCAGCACATTGTTATTCAATAATGTTGAAGGAAATAGAATGCTTGATGATATAGTATTTTTAGGACAGAAGTAGAAAATCTTCACTCTATAAATTTAAGATGACTACATCTTAAATACTATATGCAGTTCTGTTAATACTAGATGCAGTTTACAATGGGTAAATAAAGTAGAAATTTATAGAAAGCTACATTAAGGATGATCATAGAATTATCAAATATTTCCTATAGAATGTAATAAGGACTTCTTGGTTTGTCAGACTATTGTATCTTAGCCTGCATTAACATACATATAGAACACAAATTTTCCTGAATGACATTTTTATCTTGTTTCACTGTATGGTCAGTTCTGATTCTGGACTACTAAGAAAAATACAGTTATGTCAGCCTTACTAATATCTAATTATATATCTAAGACATTATTAAAACACAGACATATTTATAGTGCACAGAGTATCCTGCTACTACTGCAAAGCTATAGCTGGCTCACTTTTAAAAACAAGAAGTCTGATAGACTTGACTATAAAAGAAACGGGAAACTGATAAAATGAATGATGAGTAACCAGGACTGGATGGTTTTCACTAAAAAAGTTCTGAAGGAGCTTAAAGAGGAAAGAGCTGAATTAGTAGAGGAGCTGTGCATCCTCCAACATAGCCCCATTTAGTCCCAGAACACGAAGGCAGCAAATGAGTCAACACTTTTTGGAACATTGGGAAGATCAGTGGAAGCACATGCCCATCGGGCTCTGATGTCTGCAGTAGGCTTTTTTTAAGAAATTCTAACAAGAAGAACAATCAGTGAAGGTATGGATTAAGATGATGTGCCTGATGGAATCAGCACGTAAAAGTCTTTGGTAAAGTCTTGCTTTAGAAACAAATCTCTCTGAGCACTGTGATAAAAACCTGTTCTTGTAGTCTCCTAGGACTTCCAAAAGGCCTTTTGCAAACCTCCACCAAAGGCTGATATGGAAACCAGGCAGCCACACTCCTTGTGGAAGACACCAAACATTCAGGGTTATAGTAAAATGCTGGAAAAGTTCAGTTCTAGCCCAGATCCAGCATTTATGTTGCTGAGGTATAGAGCTCCTTCAGCTCTTGGAAGTAATTGATTTGCAGTAGCAGATATACATGCTGTGGAGTGTGCAGTTAGCTAACACATGCCCTTGCCCGTGTTTAAAATTGTGGGTTGGTAGCTGTTTTGTTTTTCCTTATAGTTTCTTATAAGTCCTATGACATTTCTCATCTGTTGCTTACCTTACAGAAAGTTTGAATTTATTGGAAACTGAATGGTGCATAAGCATAGATTAGCTTCAGATGAATACATAAATAAAACTTAGCTTATGATTTAATAAGCTGAGTGATCTGTGTAGATGATGCAAGTGTTAAATATTTAACTGATCAGATTTGATATATTTTTTTCTGGATTATTATTTTTGGTCTTTATATTTTAAAATGAAATTCAAAACTAGAGGTAACTCGTAGGTTTTATCAAACATTTTTCACAGTCAGAGACATGCAGCAGTAACATGAAATCAAATGATAATTAAAATTTAAAAGACAGATTAATTGAGAAAATGAGAGTGAATGTATAGTAGCACAATTAGGAATTTTTAGCTGATCATACGCAGTCATCTTAGTATTGTAGTACTATAGCAGTTATAAAAGCTATTCTAAGCTGGACTTACACTGCAAATTATTTTCATTTAAGCGGAGAGTACATCTACAAATTCTTATTGTTTGCTTAACAGAATGCAGTCTGTTCCCATTGCTCAAAGACCTGTTTTTGCCCCATGGCACAAACAGAGTGGATCTTCCTAAGGTAGGACAGATTCCCAATAGGGGAAGCAATACTTTAAAAAATGCCTCTGCTTTCTACAGATGATCAATTGCTCACAAGTATCTTATGCAAGAATTAATAATGTTTTGAGTTCAGACTGTATATTTTGCAAAATCTAACTATACTGTAAGCCTGATTATATTTTTATTGTTATTATTATTATACTGCTGAACTTGTATTCTAGGTGGCAGCTCTTGTACATATATTTTAGTAAACCAAGTCCTCTGAATCCTAGCCAAGAATTCATTTTCAGGATAAGAGCAGTGCACTGTCATTATGCTGCTAAAATAGTTTTCCAAAGGGAGCAGTCCACATCTGAATATACAGCAATAACAGAAGAATCAGAATTATTGACATTTTTTCTCCTCTCTTCAGTAAGCCAACTCCCCTCTTTCTTTGCTATTGCAAACTGCAAGTTTATAAACAGAAATATACCTAGATTTTTAATGTCTTTCTAAACATACCACCTAACCTAAGTACACCACCTAGAGCACGTCCAAAGTCATGTAATATAACTAGGATAACTCTTTTTAAGTTAGTTTTTCTGATGGCTTTCTTTAAAGTTTAAATGGAAGAAAACTACCCACTTGAGATGGACCCAAGGTAATTATTTTAGTTTTTAGGTTGCTGTTGCTGCTGAAGTCTGATCAGAAAAAAAAAAGAGTAGTAAACTACATATCTGTGGGAGAGAAGTTCCATCAACCATGACTTCAAGAGTGTATAAAAGAATCTCAAGATGATGAGTGCTGCCAGCTTGATAGGGTGGCAAGGCAGAAAGAGTCTCATTATTTGAGATTATTTTGACTATTGTAGGCAATGATCTTCATTGCCTCAGGGAATGGAATATTTATCTTTTGGTGATCTTTTTCCACAGAATTATTTTGCAAGAGGAAAGAGTATTTTAAATGGAACTTTCTTCTTGAGGAAGATCCAATGTCCACAGATTCCTATGCCAGCTAATGAAGCTAACAACAGCTAGATGCCTGAACCAAAAGTGACATAATTATATATTAAAATCCTTCAGATGACTATGAGGCTGGAAGCCAGGTTACATGAGAAAGAAGACAAGGCAGCACCACAAGTAAATTTATTCTGACTGAAATTCACTTTTCATCTCTGTTTCTATTTCCTTTACAGGAACTATAGAGCAGTCCTTAGTTTTACAATTGTACTCCCATTTCACGGTCATGAGACAGACTGTAGTATAGAAGCTTTCAGAAGGAAAAACTGGAGAAAAACTAATTCTAAGAGTAAACTGGTTTCCTGTAGAAAAGCTTTTGTTGCTGATCATCTTTTTGTTAGCTTGCCATTCCCACCCCTCTGTTCTACTATTGATGACAGTTGAAAAGAAAGTGTAACCAAAATTATAAGGCTTTATTATAAGGCTTTCTTTACATCACTTTCTCCTACTCACAGTAGAGTTGGTCCACTATGCACTCCCAGAAATGCATCTTCATTGATAACTTTCAGGTATTTGTTCTTGTGCAGATAGCTGCAGAAGAAGACAAAACACAGACATTTGGAAACAGTCATCCATAGTGGAAAGGTCTTCAGTTTACTTGTCAAAATTCATTGACAGAAATAACACGTGAAGGACCACCCTATCCCAGAGTGAAGTTGAAGGCGCATGGTTAAAGGCAGGCAATGTGATGCTACTGAACGCTGAAAAAAATTAATGCAATCCAACTGAAATGCTCAATTTTAAGTTCAGTTTTGTGTTTCTAGATTACATTAATAGTGACTAATCTAGAAGGAATCCTGATCATTTCTAAGATGGATTCCTGCTTACCGTGGTCTGAAATGATAATATAAGAAATGTAAAAATACATAGGTTGCTCCAAAAGTAATGCCTCTTATTTATTTCCATGGATACCACAACAGATGGAAAGAGCACAATAAAACTGTTTGATAGAGCAAATTTTTAGCTGCAGAACACTACTTTTCAACGTAGTCACCACCACTGGCTATTCATTTTCACCAGCAATGAACAAGGGCCTTCACGCCATGCTCATAAGGAACTGTACCAGCAGAGGTGACTCTCTGTTTCACAGCTGTTTGGATGACTCTTGCAGTCCATCCTTAATTGGCCTGAACAGTTGGAAGTCAGAAGACGCCAAATCTGGACTATACAGTGGCTGTGATAGGACAGTACAGCCAAGATCAGCAGTGTGAAACATGATCTTCAAACTGGTATGGGGCCTGGTGTTAATGTGTTGCAAGAGGAAGGTTGTACTCTCTGGACTGGCTCTGGAAATTTGAGCCTTCAGCTTGGTGTACTGATGCAGTGGTCAGAGTAGTTGTTTTGTCTGGGTTCCAGGAAATCCTGAGGGATCACCTCATTCTTAATCCAAACAACAGTGCACATCACTTTAGCCCCTGAATGCTGTGTATTGAACATTTTATTTGATGGGAAATTCACGTTGCCACGCTGCAGGCTGCCTTTTTCACTCCAGCTCGTAGTGGTGACACCATGTCTCATTACCAGTAGCGATGCAATCCAGGAAACTGTCACTTTCAACCTCATATTGGTTCAATAGATCCTGACAAACTTGCATACAGTGTTCTTTCTGTTACTGTGTTACTCGTGGGACCTACTTGGAACAAAACTTTGCTGCATTTGAACATTGCCACCATAGTTTCCAGTGGATTGAAGCCAGCATTCATCTCCCTACACCCTGTAGAGAGATGTTCATAATCTGCTGATTTGCATGGACGAGCTGATCAAGACACCCTTCACTGTGTAGCGTGGCAATGGTGCATATGGAATATGACTTGTCCTTCAACTCACTGCTACCACTACTGAAACATACCACACGCTGCCTCATTGTGTTCACATCCACTCTTTGGTCTCCATAAATGTACAGCAAGTGCCAGTGATGGTCAGTGGGTGCCATTTTTCTGAATGGAGGAACTAAATGACACACATTTTCTTCATCTGGATTTCCATGTCAGATACCATTTTGCCAGACTGCCCCTCTGCTGCCATCAGAATAAGGGAGGGAAGGTTTGACCTCTACTGCCATACTACCCACATCCACCTCCAACGCTGTGGCACAATATAATAAAATAGGGCATTACTTTTGAAGCAGCCCTTGTATATGAATTGCAGGTAATTTAGTCAAGTTGCGAACTGCATTAGAGAAGCTACACAGTTCTTTCTAAGGCTTTTGTTCTCCGTGGCCCAAGACTGTTTATGGAGTTTCTGTGGAAAAACCTGGGAGAAATAATTGTTTTTGGTAATTCCACAGTCGCAGGTCTACAAAGAGAAAACATAAATTCAGTAAACAGTAGAAGAACAGGCATCCTGCTTTTGTGCTGGAGGCAGAGTGGATGTAGAGCACTGAACACTTCTATGAAGTTCTGCAAAGAGCAACTATACGCAGAACATGATGAAAAAGAAAACAAGCATTATTTTTACATTCATCACATATTTTATGACGACAGCTTCTGTGTGAGTTGGGTACATTTGACATAAGGTTAGAATAAAAATGTGGTTATGGAGTAAATGTTCAGCTAAAATGTACTCCACAAAATGTCAAAGCTTGTTAATTTCCATGATGAGGCTGTACTTCATGCCAACCCTGCTATCCCCTTGGTTAGCCAGGAGGAAGGACTACAAACTGCCAGATCTTTTAAACATAGACAGGATGTGCTGAATTTGCTGAGCAACGAAAAGAGACTGAAGATTAGGTTGTGATATATATGTATATATATACATTTAGATATGTATGTATTTATATGTACATACACACTACACACACAGGGATGTGGATAGGACTTCGCTGTGGTGACTCCTTCCCTTAGCAAGCAATTAAAACCTGTGTTATTTTTACTTAGTTCAGTCAAATTCTATCTCAGTGTTTACAAGTGAAGTAGATTGCAGACATCAAATTTAGTCATGCTTGTCAACTTAGTTTTGTTGGAAACTGGAGTCCTGTGGTGGCAGTGAGAGCCATTTACCAGATATGGTAGTCCCCGGGGAGGAAGGAACAAGTATCCTGCTCTCTTGGCTGAGGGGCACTACATAAGCAACGATACCCAACACTCCAAGCATCTTGTTTCTGTGCTGTGATAAGGCAAGACCTCTGAGAGAAACTTGAACTAAGACAGCAGTGTAGATGGTACAGTGCTGCAGGACTGAGCTTCAGGGCAGAAATGCAATATGACTCATTAAGGAGAAGAACATACATAGAGAACTGCCAATGAAAGTTGTCAGAGGAGAATGTATGATCTGTATGATGAAAGAAGACAAAATGATCAACGCTGTAAAGGCCCTGAAGGAACATGGTGCCTAAGGCAACAGTGACTATCCCCTTTATATTCAAAATAGGTTTCTTTTTTATCGATTTTCTGTCTAGTGGGAAAAGTAAAGGCATGAGTAGCAAACCACAGGTTAAAACGTGGATGGCAGTCTAGGAGCAACAAAAACAATCCCGAACCACATTATTACAGATAGCTTGGGTTAGCAACAACAGTGGGTCACTCAGGAGGAACAAGTAAAAGCATCAGGATCCCTTGACATATTGCCAACAAAGGCTTACAGAGATCTTGGAGTGCAAGAATGATGAATAATAATATGACATGATATGATGACTGTAAAACATTGCTCCTCTTAAAGCCAACTGAAGGACAGAAACCTTGCAAGGACAGCAAACAATCTGCCTTGTGGAGGTCATGTTTAAAAGGATAGATAAAAGCAGAAAAAATTGCCAATGATGCAGTTCATGTCAGGATGTTGGGTACTGTAACTACTATAAAATTTTAAAAGTTAGCTTGTGTTGTAGCTAGGAAAGCAAAAAAAAAAAATAAGAAAAGTTGTAACCCCTGCTCTCAGAGGATGTCAATGAAAATGCTGTGCCCACTGTGCCAGTTAGCAGAGGGGGTACGTGACCTGTCAAACCTTTCTTAACTTTAGCCTCTGTAATAAAAACACCATTTGAAATCAGTTAGGCCAACTGAGAGAAGTGCAGAAGGATCACCATTTTACCTCTGTGCTGGAAGAATCTTCCAAATTGAGATAGGTGAACTGGGGGTTAAGCTGTAAAATTAATAAAGTCAGTGCACTTGTGTTTTGGTTTGGAGAAAAACAACAACAACAAAAAAAAACTAGTAAAAATTTTAATCCCATCCTAGTTGAAGTCATTGGCAATTTTTCCATAACATTTGTTGTGCTCACATTGATCACCATAGTGAGGAATGAGTAGAAGTAAATGCTCTTCAGCTGGGTTATTCAAAATAGAGTCTTAGGGAGTCATGCCAGAATAAATTTCTGGCATGTTATTCACTGGACATTGCCAATGACTAAAGCCTTGCTTCTTACAGAGAAAAACAGCTTATTCTTTCTTCTCATCTACTGCTGTTTGAAATAAACTTTGTTTCTTTAAAAATGTGAAGTATTATAGTATCACATCTGTAGCTCTTGAGAAGAATTCAAAGCTCTGTAGATGACAGTCTTTGAATGAAGATGAAGCTGTTGCTTCATTTTGCAAATTTCCTCAAGACTTTTTCACCAAGTTAATACAATAATCAAAAACAGCAAGAGCTAAGAATAATCCAATGGTTCTGAAGGACAGAAAATCCTGCCCGATCTAATTAAACCTGTCTGATTTCATAACTAGATATTATTATACAGACAGATAAATTACTTGTCCAGTTGTGAAATATTTTCCCCTGACACTTGAATAACACAGTGATAAACCTGAAATATTATGGTTCACATATGTGATAAAAATCTTTGAATTGACAAATAGAAATGGTCCAGTGGAGACTTATGGGAAGTTCATAACCATGCGTTAACAGGGAGAGCTGTAGTGTTAGCTGCCAATTTCCACATAGATGTCTCAGGCTCATCAGAACATATAATTTCCTGATGATAATTTCAGTTGTTTAATCTTTTACTCTGATAGGTAGTTCTTATAAATAGAAAAAAATAAGACTGTGGTAAACAGTCATTTGACAAAGGAAGTTTATGTATAGCTAACATAATTCCTTGCAAGAGCACCTTTAATCTCACTTTTATGCATGTTTTAATGGTATAGAATGTCATTTAAGTGTAGGGCAGAAAAGGAAACCATGATAGTGGTACATGTCAAATAGTGATGTGTCAAAACAAAGGTTGAAAGACTGAGAATATCTGTCCACGGTGGAGACACTAGAATAATAATAAATTTGGAAAGTTAGTGGAAGGCAATCAGAAAACCATTACATCACAGTGCAAAGCATGCAGGAAATATAGAGTAGGATATAGTGATGGTTTAATTGTACTGTAAATGAAATGACAATTATATGAATATTCAGACATTATCAACACATACTTAATAAAGCAACAAGTTAGATAGTCCACCTGAGAAAAAGCAACTCTTGATTTTAGCTTTAGAAGCTGGCGGAATCATATAACTATAGAATCACTTGAGTTGAAAGGGAGAACTGAAGGTCATCTAGAGTCCAACTCCCTGCAGAGAACAGGGACACCTACAGCTCAATCATGTTGCTCAGAGCTCTGTCCAGTCCAGCCTGACCTTGAATATCTCCAGAGACAGGGCATCCACCATCTCTCTCGGCAACCTGTTCCAGTGTTTTGCCAGCCATTCCTATTGTAAAAATGATTTCTTATATCCACCATTAAACAGGCTTTGGACATGTAATGCATTAGTCTAATTAAATGTCCTGTTTGTTTATTAACTGGAAGATAAAGAAATGGAGAGTCTGCAAAAGATGTGAACAATGTTAAGGATTCATCATATGCTTCTACTACAGTGCTGTTTATCTTGGCTCTGAGGTGGACCAAGCATTACAAATGATCACTGGGAGCATATATCAAAATAAATATATTTTTCTGGAATTATTTTTGTAATTTGATTTTGAAATTGCACACTCACCATTTCAGTAATTTAGCTCTGTAAAAGCTCATCTCATACATTTTGCCATTCACTGGAACTATATTCTCAAGAAACTTCTGTTCTCATCAATTCCTTGCAGAAATAAACATAGTTGCAGGAGAACCACTTTGCAGAATTCTGCAGAAGTGGCAGGTTTTAATGGTGTTTTAGATGGAGAGATTCAACTTTCAGATGGACACTGTTCAGTAAAAGTACAGTGCTATTTTTATCCTTTTTTGCTTGTTTTATTCTTTGAATTAATCATTTGAAACCCATGAAAATCTTTTCCTCACTGTTTTTCTCCTCTTTTCTTTTTTGCTCCTAGTTTCATATAGTCCAAAGGGCCCTGGATCAGACCCAGAAAAAAACAAATACTTTCTTTGCTGTGCATTGCCAGATAAATGAGAGTTCAAATTAAAAGCTTCAGAATAAAGATAAAGAAATATTTACCTTTTGCATTAACTTAATGCTGCTGCTAGAAACAACAAATCTCCACCCTTGCACTTAACAGAATTATACTTTATCTTAGCACATGGTAATCAAACTACTTAAAAAAATTAGTTTAGAAATTTCAATGTAGTTTATCAAACAGATAAAGACTTCACCAACCGATGTTCTGCTTTGTAGTTTGCCTTGTAAATCTGGAGCTGCGCTTTGCTCCAGGTAAATCTTACATGATTTAATTAGGAGAAAACTGTTTGTTGTTGTGAACAAATTTTATTTCTGGTAGGCAAAGCCTAGAAGGCAAGCCTGCTTTTATTTTCTATTAATTTATTTAAACAATTTTTACTAGTACATCATCAACAGCCTCTTTAAAAAATCTCTTAAACAGTACTGGTTATAAACTTTTTCTGAAGGAAAGTAAGCAGTATGCGCAGAAACTTTTATGTTTTCTCCTTCTCCTACCCAGTCCAATAAAGCAGAATGCTTCAGTCTCTGAGTCATGTAAAACTACATTTCCACTTAATTCTTAAATAATAAGGAAAATTCCAGTGAGGCCAGAAGCAATAGCACTTGCACAATATCAGAGAAGCAAAAAAAAACCCACAACAACAAAAAAACCCAACCCAAACTCCTATGGAGTCATATTTAAAATGTGTTTCATCAGTATGTGAGAAGCTGAAGACAGTTTGTCTATTGGCTAACAGTTAGAAAAGTATAAAGCATTGCATACAAAACTTGGATTTAGTCAAGATGTCAGATTCATTCAGACATATTTTACTTCCTGTGATTTCTGTGGACATTAGTACCAAGTTGAATGAAGTTTCTTCATCAAGAAAAAAGCTTCCTTTTTCATGCAGAAGTTGAATGACTGAATTCATTTGAAGAGAATAAAATCTACTCCAATTCTTCACGTTTCAAGAAGTCCGGATAAGTGTTAAGGGAGAAAGAGGAAGTTTGAAAAGATTCAGCCCAAGTGAAAGATGGTCTTTCAGAATATTTATACAACTCAAGACCTATTTAAAATAAAGAAGTAGGAAAACTGTCTGTATCCTCATGCCTCTATGGTTAACGTAAGAGTTCACAATGAAGACGTTTCTTTAACTTGTGAAATACTTTGATAACCAGACTCCAGCTGAGTAAGCTCTGCCAAAGCAAATGGAGCTTCCAAAATCTTTCTAGATTTGTTCCATGCGAACAGATCATTTTGAGAATGATGTGAAAAGTACATTCAGTCGATAAGTAGTAGTTTTCTGGAAACTACAGTAAGAAGGTGACGAGACAGCTGAAATAACTGCTTCTTGCTTTGGACAGGCGCATCTCTCATTTTTAGGTCAAGTGCCTGGTTCCACTTGCCCCTTTTTTTTTTTTTTCCAGGTAGAGATTTCTGTGAAATGTTGCTGCTATCGTTGCTAGTATTACACTTACTTAAATAAACTGCCTTATAAGAAAAATGATCAAATTGTCTTTGAAATCTTCTTAACCAGAAGATATTTCATTATAGCTTCAGGTCAGAAAGTTAAACAAAATTCACACTAGAATCACCTGCTATGACTTTATTTCTGAATTATATGTATAAAAAAATCAAAGCACTCTGCAAAAGACATTAAAATGCCCATATTTTTATTGCTGGCTGAAATTAATATCCTCTCTTTGCTCCCTAAAAACAATTAGAACAAAATATTTATTTAAGAACCGCCAGTAGGCAGGGAGTATTAATTATAGGTTGTTGTATTTTATTTTTCCTCATATGTGTTGTTGTTTTTGTAGGTTTTTGATGGGTTTATTTGTTGTTGCTGCTTATGTTTTTTAAGAGGAGAGATTATCCAGTACTTACATAGCATCCAGATTTGTTCCATTGAAAGCATGGCCTTGGATGCTGGTAAAACCATTATTGTAGAGTTTGCTGCAAACAAAAATAAATAAATTAGTGTATTTTGGGATGCTTCAGTAATGAAATACCTATACCCTTATTTATCACTTTTATTGGCAACTGCATGTTTATGAACGAGTTAATTTCAGCATGTATAGCTGTAATTATACAAGGTGTACAGTTGTAATTGTACAAAGGTAAAGTAGATGGATAGCCAGAGGTTATGTAGGAAAGACTTGCCAATGCCAAGGCTCATGGTCAAGATAGATGCTTGCCAATGTTGAGGCTCACTGCAAAAACTCCACACAGGAGCAATCTCCAGAAAGAGATCCTGCCTTAGTGGTGGTCAGTCCTTAAATGGGATTTAGGAGAGGTGGAGTCAAGCTCCACCCCTTCCGGGAGCACAGCTGAATTACCTTCACCTGTGCTCCCGCAGCTGACCCACCACTTGCCTCAGATGGTTAATCAGAGGTTCAGGCTGTGATTAACAATTTCCCACACACTGCATCTTGAAGAAGTAGCAACTGTAGTGCAAGGTCGAGCAGACGCCACCAGAGTTCTTAAATGTAGCCAAATCAACAATACCATGTGGCAGGTGTGCTATCTTTTACTTCTTTTTGCAGTAAATATAGAAGTAGACTAAAACATTTTGCCATAACTTAGCACTAAAAACAAGGAAATTTTTTTTTTTTTAAAGCTAAAAACAAGGAAATAAAATTCTACAAGGACAAATTAAGGGAATAATAAATTTCAGTATGGGTACCATTTTACAGTAACACCTGTCTGAACTTCTAGAAGTATGGATACTACATATAATGCCTATGATGTTTCTCCATTATAAACTACTAGAGAGTAGAACTGAGTTGTTTTTTGTTTTTTTTTGAAGTAATACCATATGCTTGAGACATTAAGGCCAAGTGATTGCCTTTTTGGCTTAAACTGGAAGAACTTACAGAGTTAGAGATTCATTACAGAGCCCATGGAAAGCATTTGCAGGCACTGAAGTCATGAAAGGATTATCTGCAATCTCACTGAAAAAAGAGACAAAATATTACAGTCAAATACCTGCCTAACAGAGCTTCTCCAGAAGTTTTATTATTCATTGTTCTCTGCCTTGATAATAAACAAAAGTGTGGTATAATTGTTTAGTTACACCTACAGCTGCAAGAGGCAAGCTAGGATGATTAAAAATCAAGGATGTTTCAGCATCCAGGAAGTGAGCTTGCAAAGTCAATGGGTTTTATAGTCCTGGTGAGATGTGCCAGCCTGCATGATTCCTGTCGTGAACAGCAAAGACAGATTCATTCTCCCGAAACCCAGAGAATTCGCAAAATTGAATCATGCTGCAGTGTCACTGGAGTTAGTTCAAATGACTTTAGAGATGAAATCTTGCTGTTTAGCTATGCTTAGATAAAATATCAAAGAATACATAACAGACAGAAGCATTTCCCCTTATAGAAGTGCTTCTAAAGAAAGTAAAAAAAAAATTTACCATCTGATCTAACTTAATGAATTTTCTCAACTGTTGTCCAAATGAGTGTTTCAATATCTCTTATTTCTTAAACACTTAATTCCCACTCTGCAGCCTTAAGAAATACACACAGCACCACATAACCATTTGCTTACTCACCTACCGTGGGATGGGGAACAGAATAAAAAACAGAATAGTGAGAGAACTCATTGTTTGGGATTAGGGCAGTTAATAAGGGCAAGGAAAAAAAAAAAAAAAGTAAAGTGAACACACAAAACCCAAGAAAACAGTAAAATACTTTAAGTGATGCACAACACAGCTGCTCACCACCAGCTGGCTGCTGCCCAGCCGGTCACAGAGAAATATCAGCCCCCCCCACGCACACAGTTTTATAGTTCAGCATATCACTATAATGGTATGGGATATTCCTTTGTCCAGTTTGTGTCAGCTGTCCTGGTTCTGTCCCCTCCTAGCTTCTTGTACAGCCTCAGTCTTTCACTAGCAGTGTGAGAGGCTGAAATTTTCTTGGCTCTGTGCAAGCACTGCTCAGCAGTAAACTAGAACTTTGGTGTGCTATCAACATAATTCTCATTCTGAGCCTACAACACAGCACCACACCAGCTAATAACAAGAAAGTAATTAACTATGTTAGCTGAAACCAGGACAATTGCAAAGGTGAATAGTAATACAATAGTTATAATACTGGTGCTAGTGCTCAGCCACCCACAAAATGAAGTGGTTTCTGATTTTCAGTTAGAACATACTGTGTTCCAGTTTGTGTCTATGGCCTGTTATCCTGGCACTGAGCACCACTGAAAGGAGGCTAGCTCCATCTTCTTTGCAGCCCCACTTCAGGCACTTATACACATTGATAAGATCCCCCCAGCCTCCTCTTCTCCAGGCTAAACAGTTCCAGCTGTCAGCCTCTCCTTATAGGAAAGGTGTTCTAGTCCTCTAATCATCTTAGCAGCCCTGTGTTTCACGCTTTCCAGCTTGATTAGGAACACCATTTATCAGTACCAAATCAACATCTAGGTCAGACCATTAATCAAGCCTTTTTAAGTTACTTTCCAGAATAATACATCAGGGTTTTAATAGCTTTTTACTTAGTCTATCCAAAAGTCAAGTCTATTCCAGCTGAATGCTGCTGTGATAATGCAGACTGCTACCACTAAATAGCGACTGAGATACTTTGCGTCAGCCTACAAGTCTTTGCCTTAGCTACTCTTCCTTCTTAGCTTGATTGTAACCCTGATTTTGAACTTTAATTACAAGTTAGGATATAGAAAAGGATGCAGGCTTTGCTTTTTCAAATGCTAAGAAACACCTGTTGTTTTCACATCAGTAGTGTTTGTTTCCAAAATAGCTTTTAGAATAAAGGTGCGAGACACAAAACCTCCACCAAATTTGTGTTCCTTTTCTCTATCTCTAAGCTGTACTATAGTTTGTTCCAAGAGAAAAGGAAAGAAAAAAAATAGAAACGAATGGATCTGTTAAATCAGCTAAAGTAGAACTTTTTTTAAGCTGTAAGAAAAGGAGAAGGCTTTACCGTGACATAGAAGTGCATCACGTGAGCAAACTCAACTAAATAAGCAAAGCAGCTAATAGGACAATTCTTTTCAGCTGAGGACTGTAATTAATGAAGGCTCCACCCAGGAAGTCTCACTTAAGTATAGGTAATTCCTACTACTTGGTTTCTTCAATGGGATGGTAGAGTTATGCATAAAATAGGACTACTTAAGTAAGTTTAGGTATAGTATGTGTTCATATGGAGTTGTGCAGCAATTCTGAAAGATAACATGCATCTCATCCAGCTGCTGTGAAATAAGGTGAGTGACAGAAGGGAAGTAAGCAGTCCTCTCTCTTGAGTGCTTTCTCACAGTGTAGCCAAGTAGTAGCTTTCAGGAAAGATATGGCTCTTTGTTTATGGATTTTTAGGTGTAAGGCCTTTCTATGTTAGCTTGGTATTGGCAAGCTGTTTTAATTACAGACAGAAGACTTGTTTTCCTCCATAGTGAGAAGTATGCAAAAGTGACGTAAGTACTTAATAACTGGAGGGAAAGTGTCTGGACAGAGAAAAGAAGGGAGTTCAGAGTACTTATGCTAGTTAGAAGCATGGATGCTACTGGCATTATGCCAGTCACCATGGGCATGAAAGACCATCTTGGAGACTCCTGTAGCTGCTTGTGCTGGACATCTGCCTGCAATTCTCTCAGTGTGTTATGGCCATATATGTTTAGGGGAAAGGTGATGGACCCTGAAGTAACACTGTAATGTTAGGAAGGGGAGAAGTGTGCTTGCTATGGTTCTGAAACAAGGCTATAATGTTCAGGACTAATAGAGGCCGTAAGCTGAGGATGGGAGTTTAAACATGAGATTTCTGACATTCTGGTGCTACTACCACCACCTTCCAAAGATATGCAGTGCTTTTACACCCTGTCACTAGCAGCTCGTTAATAACCAATCACCACCTGATGCCTGGTTATAAAATAAGAGTACAGCAGCACTAAGATGCAACAATCTAAATTACAGCAGTGCAGACAGGCTCACAGGATGAAGAGTGAATGTGCTTGCCTGTAAAAATTCTGTATTTCGGGATTTAGCTAATTTAAGAGAAATGCAATTATGTGTATGTCTCATCCAGTTCAAACACACAGTGCAGGATGACCTGACATTTTCCAAATTTGATACTAACAATTATTGAGCTACTGTTTGAGGAACAGTATTTTGACAGACTTATTTTTTATTTTTCTCTAAAATATAACTCTTCACTGCAGGCTTTTTTTGGGATCTGCGGATGGCAGTATTCTATCTAGCTGTGAGAATAGGTACTTACAGTAAAAAGTTCACATCAGATGAATAGATTTTAGTGAGGTCAGGAAATACTTTGAGTCCAGTATTAAAAATACCACTAAAACAGAGAAGATGGAGAGAGAATTACATGTAGTGGATCATAACAAACATTTATGTATTACAGTCATTTAATGGATCAGAAGAATAGCAAAGTTACCAATGAATTTCTAAAAGATTTCCTTGCAAATGTAGTCAAAGTTCCAGCCTCTATTTTAGCTGGTTTTTGTCCTTAAAATAAAGCAGCAGGGAAAAGCTTTACAACCAGTTCCAAAATGAAATGTAAAGAATCAAGAGGGATGTCTGTGAGGCCAACTACTTGCAGGTGTCAAATACTTACAGGTATTTCAACAGTGGGAGATTCTTAAAGGCATCTGGATCTATGTAATCCAAGTTTCTAAGATTTCGAATTTCACTGCAAGAAAAAAAAAAAAGGGATGGGGGGAATGTTGCCACAACAATCATTAATATTGATGTATTTATTATAACAGAAACCAGGAATGTTAAAATTAAATTTCAGGGAAATAATTCCAGAAAAAGTTGATGTTTGCTTATAGATCTTCAGACATCACCCTGTGGTTATGGCTCTCAGAGAACATAGGAACAGTACAGAAAAGGGTTTACATTCTACTTGCATGTTAAACTGACGTAGTTAATAGCTATGCTACTGCTATTATAGTGCTGAGTATTCTTCATGTCTGTTAGCTTCTTTAACAGTATTGTTTTTGTTATTATAAGGAATCTATGTCAGTCTCTTGCTTCTCTCAAATAAATGTAATAGTTATGTAGCAATCATACTCCCAACAGTAGAATTTTCTCCGTAAATTTGATGTGTTTTTTTCCCATCACTGCTACACTTAAAAAACTGAAGTTAGGAGCTTCTTGGCTACATACTCCTTTGTTGTGGATCAAACGTATTGCAGGGAGAGATCAACATTTAGTCTGGAAATAGTTAATACATTGGAGTTCCACAGAGTCATCAGGTTTTGCTATTCATAGTACTCTGCATAAATGGTTTGGATGAGGGTAT
This sequence comes from Alectoris magna, assembly GCA_030625065.1. Lineage (NCBI taxonomy): Eukaryota > Metazoa > Chordata > Aves > Galliformes > Phasianidae > Alectoris > Alectoris magna. The sequence continues at coordinate 19,371,255 of CM060565.1, forward strand.
TGAAAGTAAAAAAATTTGAAATCTGCAGATGGTACTAAAATCAGGAGCACAAAATAATTAAGTGAGATTCAATCAGATTTTATTAATGAGGCCAAGAGAGAGCAAGTGCTGGTTGACAAAGGGAAATGAAAAATGAGAATAAAGGATTCAGAATTGCCAGATGAGACAGTTGGCCTCATAAACAGAGAAAAGCTTGAAGAACTCAAGTAAATCATTACATACGATAAAGAATGGGAAAAGGTTTATGCCCTTGCTGTTTGAGTTTCTTGAATTGGTGATGCTGGGATTAGGGAAGAAATGTGCTTTAAAATATAATGTATTTATACTTGCATTTCATTCTATACTTTGTATTCAGGAGGTTTCTTATGGTCCAAAAGGGAGGGAGGAAAAGGCCCATTGTGGCAGGTGCTACGTAAATCAAGAGCAAGCAACCAGTTGCTTAGAAGTCTCTTTTCAAAATTGATGAGAAACTGGATGAGAGAGGTCCGAAAAAAAAAAAAGGTGATCTGACAAAGTGAATATTAATGTTAAGAAAAAGCTAGGAGAGAAATCCACTTTTCTCTATTCCTAGTCCAGGCAAATGTGACTGGCTAAACATATGGCCTCTCATTTCATATACATAGAATCACAAGGTTGCAAAGACCTACAAGATCATCTAATCCAACCATCCTCCCATCACCATTACTAAACCGTATCTTGTAGCTCCTCATCCAGATGCCTCTTGAACATTGCTGGGGATAAAATGAAAAAGATACCAGGGATGAAATAAAAAAAGATGCCAAGGATACATGAAAAAGAGACAAATTTTAAGTCAGATCCATCCATGAAACTGTCATCATGTATCTCAGTACTGGAAAGAATCCTCCCTAAAATCTCAGATTTAAAGGATATCTGTAGCTCCATCAGTATTGGAACCTATGAAGTGAGCTCAAAAGGAGGAAAGGTATTTTAATCGTTCTAATCATATCAGTTAACAGCACAACAACACACAAGAGGGATTTTGAAATTTATTTTACATGAATCAGTCATGAGTAATATGTTCAGAGTGCCAAACTATTATAAGACAGCAGTATTCAAATTGTAATGTAGTTTGCAACCCTGTTCGTGACATGGGGTCTGCAACTAGATGATCTTTGAGGACCCTTTCAATTCGAGCAATTCTATGATTCAGTAGATTCATTAGATTGAGTTTGTAGATTTATTAGTAAATCGTGCTGAATCAGTGAATTGAAAAGTCTGAATCTCACAAATTTAGAAGCTTTAGGTTACTTTTGAAATAGAGATTTGGCATGCTATACAAATATAACTTAATCTTAGCATGTTTGGCTTAAATTCTATAACTGGCAGAAATGAAAAAATTGACTACTTCTGAGAATAAAATGTTTAAAGGTATAGAAAACTAAGATGTTTTATAGGCAACTTGCTGAATATTTATACAGAAAGGTGAAAGGTGCCTTGAAAAATCATTTCACTACACAATCCAAACTAAAATTACTTAGAGATGCTAAGAAGAAAGAATTCTGTTGCTACCTGCTGCTTCCTACCCTGAAGATATCAAAATAATAGGTGGAACGCTTATAGAAGTACTCAAAGTTACTTTACAAAATATTCATCTTCTGCTTTTTTTAAGTATAGAAAACCTTTTAAAATTGGCTTATGTATGATTTAAATACAACTGGTTTTTAGAGTCAAATTTCTATCACTCAGACTAGTAATTAAATATGTGCTAGGTTCACAATCAAAACAAAACTCTTACTGGCCATGAATTGGACCTGAGTTTTGCTTTTATAAGAAATTACTTTAAAAACCTTAAAGTGGTAGAAACAGATGTACAGAGAAAATTACTTAGCCATACACTTAAAAACCTTTGTAAATATTTATAGATAACTATAAATAATACTTTTGTGTTTAGGGACATACAGAAGTATTTGGTTCCAAATCAGAATGGATCTTGAAATGAAACTAATAATCAGTCAAATGTTACTGTGATGAATTAACATAATGAGCCATACGTTTGCAAGGCAAACTCTCGAAAGGTCAGTCAGCTACTTCATATATGGTATACGTTTAGTAATATTTAAAAAGCAAATATATTAATGTAAGCAACTTCTAAGATTTGTTTACCAGATGTGTCTTTCATTTGTGCCTTGAAGTATTGACACATCTCTGAGTTTTGTTCAAGACCAGAACCCAGATACTCTAAATCTGACGAGTCTCAGTGTAATCCCACTATGTTTGACATGTATGAATAGTAAGGATATCCAGCTCAGCAATTCTAAAGCATTTTAAATCAGCTGCTTTCTTCTTCCTGTAATAACTTGCCAGTCCTCTCTGCTTCCTTAGGTTTACTTTGCTTATGACTTCCCTGGCCTCCCTCACCTGTCTATGTTTTCCCCTCCCCTGCAGTCAAGATGCAATCCCACCAAGAGCAGCTCTCCACAGCTTTCCACCTGTCAAGTTTTGGCACTGCTAGCATTAGAGAATTGGTTCAGGCTATCCCCTACCTGCAGACATCAGCTTTTAAGATTTTTCTACACAGCACTTTTTCCAGTGTCCTAAAATTCACTGCAGGTATATAATGCTCCGTTTCATTCAGGTTCCTAATAGGGCCAGCTCTTCCCTCTTCACTCTTCCTCTCCAGTTACCCCTCAGACATTGCCATAAAACCACCTCTCCTTTCTGCAGCCCCATATCCCAAGAACTGGCACCATGGCTGTCTGTGTGCAGAAGTACCCCAGCACCCACTCTGCACAGAGATGTGGAGTAGTCCCTCCAGCTCTTGAAGTAATGTTGCATATACAAAGGTAAGCCACTTGATCCACGATCTTTGGCTGTATTCCCACACCCACAAAGGGCTTCTCACATGGTTGTTCAAGAGGAGAGAGTGTGTGGAGTACGGAGAAGTGGGGAGAAATGAGCGAGAGAGGAGCGTGAGCAGAGATACAGAGGGGTTGAAAAGAAAGAGTGAATATTCCTTACCTAGGAGTGTTTTCCTGGGAAATAAAGACCTAGTTACAAAAGCTCCTTAGTCTAACGCCATCAAGTTGCAGCTTGCTAGTAAGGTTACACAGAGACATAGACTCTTTTGAATTTGCGTCTACAAAGCACAGTTTTGTTAATGTATGTGGAAGACAGCTCACAAACATAATTCGAAACAGTAATGACAAAAACAAGGAGCTAGAATACATTGTGAGATCAACTTAATGTAACTGGGGAAAACATCAACGCAAAGTCTTAGCCCTGATTTTAATCTTAGTATAGCGTGAATTTTACCATGACTTACAACAGAAATGAGATCCAGCTCATTAAACTGCAGGAGCTGATCTGCACGTTTAGTTTGCAAAATCTGCTCAGCACTCAAGAGGTTTAGGCTTGTATAAACACAAAATATGCTCAGAGATCCCTCTTAGGGTAACAGGGGACCTACAATCTGCATGTATGCAGAAAGTCAGGATGGAGGCACATAGGGAGAACTGAATATGGACCAGAAAAAATGGAGTGCTGAAGCTCAAAATTGAGGCACACCAGCAGGCTTGGCAGACAGAATGGTGATGAACACAGGATGACTATTCATATGACATTTGACTCAAGCCAAAGTGATTAGTGCTTTCCTTCCATAAACACTAAATTTCTTATAAGACATTCTGAAGAAAAACAAATGTTTTTAAAATTAAACTGTATGTATAAGCTTAAATCGGGGTAAAAAAGATTATTTACCTAAAACTGTTCTCTATGAAAACTCCATGAAAAATTGATCCTGTGAAAGTTAAGCTCTGTGAAATGACTTATTTTCAAAACTGTTAGTTACTTGAAATTTCTTTATAACAACCTATGATAATTTTTATCCAGCAATACTACTTTCAAAATAACTATGTAAGTGGAGAACATTAAACAAATGTACAGCACAACATAACATTTATCCCCAGATAATCTTGTTGTTTGGAAAGTAAATTAACCCCATCAACAAAAATTGGTAACAGATCAGACTAGTAATGGAAACAATTCAGAAAAACAGTGAAATCTATAAATAGCTTTCTCTTCCAGCTTATATGCAACTGCCTAGTTTGCCGGATGTCTGGGTATTCTCTGATTAAATAATGTGCGTGTCTTACATCCAAACAGATTTCTAAAAGTGTGTGCTTTTGGGTAGTAGTGGTAGTCCTTCATGGACTAGCGAATATTTGGGCTTTGCTTATAGCTTTTGTGAGTAAAGAGTTCTAGTGTTTTTTCTTGAGAAGTTGTTCTGATTCTTTCGTAGGAAAAAACAAAAACTATATCTTGCTTGTCTATTTGTGTTTTCTGTGTTGTATTTCCTTGTGAGAAATGTAAGTTCTCCATTAAACCTAAGTAACCAAAGCAAAAACCTCTCCCCACCAGCCCTCCTGAAGAGTCTGAGCCTTATGTGCAGTGGGTGTAGATGCTACTGAGCTTCACTGACTCCTACACAGGCTGTGGAATGGCATGTGCAGGCCATGGGTTTGACCTGGGTGTGTTAATGTGGTGGTATCAAGTCTTGTTGGTGTGCTCTGGCCTGATTTTTGGAAGAGAGGGAGGAGCTGTGACACAGAAGCATGCGGATTGCATGACACACCATGACATACCAAAACAACATAATATGTCTCTCAAGTGTATGAACATGATTAGATGTGTCTAGGAAGGACTGTACAGCAGGTGTGGATATAATGCCTTACAGCCAGCCAGTTGGGTGCTCCACTCTGAAGCATTCTGAAGAATAGCAGGTGGTTTCTAGAGGAGCCTTCACTTGCTAGAGGAGGCACTGACAACACAACAGCTCCATCCACCAGTCCTTTAAAATAGTTGCACACTTCAAAATACACAAATTATGGAAACATATTCAAAAGCTTTCACTACATTTCCCTTTGAAGGAGAGCATCTCTGTGTTATTAATTAATATCCTGATGGAGATTTTTCTAGTCCATTCTTTTCTTTGATTCTAACATAGAAGCAATAGAAAGTTCTGCAATGAAATTTGATGACCCAAGAGCATTATCTGATCTTCAGTTTCTAAAAAGAAACATGAGACAACTCCACATGACAACTACCACATGAGTAATGTGTGGTGTGTAGTGCCAAATACTCAATTCACTGTTTATAAAATGTGATGCCAGAAAATGTTTCATTGAAGGTTCATTTTTGTTAAACAAGAAATCCTAAAGACACAACAACTGTGAAAGAAGGGAAAATATGAGGTAGACAGCCCTGGAAAAAGTACCTACAGAAGGGACTGCATTCAAAGCAAAAATAAATACTATTATTAGACCAAAGCCTTCCAGTGAAGGTATTTCAGCAATAATATAGAAGCATGTTATTGGAATAAAGTAAGTTTCAGGATCGTGGACTTTGCTCCTGGTTTTATTTATCAGGTATTCTTAGGGGAAGCACTTCAATTTCCTGGTACTAGTTGCTCCCTATATACAACAGTAATGACACTATCCCCTTTATTTTTATTAACCTTTCTGTTTCACAGTGTATAAAGTAAAAGGGGGAAAAAAAATACAGAAAATAGAGCAGTGTTAAGAGATCATTTAGTTCAATTTCTTTCTTTGAGTAAACACTAAATAGACCTATATATTTTCTGATTACACAGCCTTAAAGGAGAAAACTTCTTTCCTATGAAGGAAAATACAGTGTTTACTTATGCCAACCATAAGAAAGTTTTCTTAAACTTTTCCCTAATCTGATTTTATTATAAGTATTGCTTTGTCAAACAACAGTGAAAATGCATTGTAGTTTCATCCCTCAAAACACACTTACGTTAAGGTATAACTCCCCGTCATGTTTTCTTCCTGAACACAAAAGTCTTTCAGGAATTTTCTGTACTCATGGTCTCCCATGGAATCTCTACAAACAAAAGGCTTCTCTGAAATATGCCAAACTATAACTCATCTGAACTTATTGATACTGGCATGCTTTCCATGCCCTGATTTGAATCAGTAATGGAAACATGAAAGAGTGCCAGATGCAAGATGGATCCTGTGAAACCCTATTCCATGAATTACCTTCTTCTTATACAGGGTAATTCTGAATGATAACTCTCCAAATGCAGCTATTCTACAAATTTGTTTACCTGCCCTAGTGTCATTCTAGCTAGGTGTTGTTCTGCAAGCCTCCTTATAGTTACTATTACAAGATACAGTGCCAAAAGCCTTAGTACTGTAATTTTGACACTTTCCTGTTGCAGAAGAAATTAGATGGCCTGACCTAATTTGTTCTTAAATCCATATAGTTGTAATATTTTGTTTCATAATATTCTAGGTGCTTACATACAATTGGTTTGATTACTATTTCCAGATTTTTTCCAGAAATTGAAGATAAGCTACCTTCTTTGCAGTTTCTTTTAAAAGACAGACCTAATTTTTGCCATTTTCTGCTTTTTTGTTACCTCATTCATCCTCTGCAAGCTCTCAAGGGTAGCTGAGTGTTTCAAACACATCTTTAAACATCCTAATGTTAGTGTTATTTGACGCAATCTGAAAATAATAAGTAAGAATGAATAAAGAAGAGGTTGATAGTTGGTGATAGAACAATACTAAGTTGGTGCCTCTTCCCTTTGTCCTTGATTTTATTTGATCTTTTGGTTGGTCTTTTATTTGATTTTTGGTGAGGACTGTTATGAACAACAACAAAAAATAAACATAAACAGACTTCCCAGAAGCTTTTGTCCATAATATTCCCATTCCTTTTGGTAACTAAATACTTCATTTTACTATTAGTACACTTTCAGAACAATTACTTTTTACTCTTCATGTCCCTAACTAGGGCCATCTTTCTCTGTGCTTTTGCTCTTCTGATTTCAGTTCTTATGATTATGTTACTATTTTACATTTTTAGTAAGTTAACAGAATTCTGAGCTACCAGTTTATTTAAACTTGACATTGAGCGAGAGCTTGCATGTTACAGAGAAGGGAAATAATATTTAGCTACAAAGGAGAAAGGAATGACAATTCATACATAACATACGTGTTACTCCACACATCCTCAAATTTTATCACTGCATTCATTCACTTACGTTTAATTACACTACTTACATGTGAGTGACTTTACTTAAGCTGTAGAAGGAGTGGGCCTCCAGACTCTGAAGTGTTTCATCTATGGAGATATAACTAAAAACCAGCAAACAGAAAAAGAAACAAGTCACAGACCTTGGCAAACCATGGCCAGTGCCCAGCAAGCCACTATTTCTCTTTCTCCTCATCCTGTGCCATTGATGGTGTTAGGCAGACGAGTTTTTAACAGACTTAAATTTGCTGTACTATCACTAAATCACAGTTATGCAATATTGCAATTAAGCAGCAAATACAAAGATTCCACACTTCCGAATTCTTTTTCTTTCCTTTTCCCAATTAAGGTACTTCGGTGTTCTCCAAGAGGATGTAACTGTCAAGTAAATTGGCAGATTTATGTACATCCAAGAAAAAAAACAAGGAAGGAAAGACAGAAATTTGGACCTTGGGTCATCACTGCAACAATTGTCAGAAATTTTCTGTCATCAGAGCAAATAATACATTGCTGTTGTTGAGGGTAAAAAGTTATGCTGTGACATGAATTTGGAAAGAATCTTCAGTCATAAAGAGAATGTCATGAAGAGAATAAAGAGTAATGTGGCACCAAAGCAAAACAAACAAACAAGCTTAAGAAATACTTATTTACATACGGTTAAACTGAATAGAACTTACACTGATTGTGATCTGCTGAATATGAGAAACTATCCCTACAGAGTCTCCACATCCCCACCAGGAAGATGACACTGAAATTAGTCTGTTAAAGATTTTGAAGTGTGGATAAAGTTGCAATACAACTAGCAAACTCAAATTTTCAGAGTCACATTGACGTTAACTGTTGGGTTATGCCACCTAATTATGTCATTCAAAATATCTCTTAGTTTGAAAATTGATCAGTACTGGAATAACATTTAAATGCTGTATTCCTGTGCTTGATTTATTTTTTTTTCTAATTATATTAAATATCATATTTCTCATCAATAGATCTTTTAAAATAATAATTAAAATATTGACAGTATTATCAGTAGTAATAGTAAATAGGAAATATAAATACAATCTTCTATATCAGAGGATTTTGTCATACAAGAAATTACAGATTTTTTTTTGTTGCTTTTGAAGCTATATAGAAGTTCAATTTCAACTTCTTTCAATGGATATTTTAAAAACAACTAAAATGTTTTTAAAAATTGCAAACAATAATTTGTGATCAGCTTGTGCTCTGACAATCAGGAGATGACTAATACCATTAATTTTTTCAGTGGGATTGAAGTCCTGTCTATACTGGAGAAAGGCAGAACTAATTTCAGCTTTTCTAACAGATCTGCTTCTTATTGGTAATTGAAGATGTATTCAGCAGTGTTTGAAAAGATCTCAAGAAAGTAACTAGTAAAGATTCTACAACAAGCAGATTCTCTTTTCTCAGTAATATTATTTCCAAAAAGCTATTTGGCTCTTCCAAAATGAAGGAAGAAAATAAAAGAATATAATAAAGAAAGTATTTCCAGCCTGTAGCTCTGTGATTGAATATTGCAGAATTAGATGTTTATTTGAGATGCTTTAATTTTATCCTCCTATAAGCCCTAAATACCTACCACTCAAGAAATTATAGTTCCACTCTTCGCAGAAAACCAAATTATTTAAGTTTTACCAGAGCCTGCATTTTAACCAAAAGATAGATAGTGTGTAGCAAGCAGCTACGTATAAATCAGCTTGACAGAAAATAAAATGAAAACCAGAGAAGAAGCAAACATAGCATCCTCATGCCAAGCAGCTGGTTCTAGGAATCAGAGAGCACTTGTTGTGCGCCCCATAGTATTGATGGCAGTACCAGTCAGGCAAAGGGCTATCTATCATGTATGAGAGGAGACAGAAGAGAAGCAGGGGCTGTTCTTTCTCTCTTCCTTCACCCCTTCAGCAACCATTCCCACCTGTCCACATGTACCATTTGCACTGCACTGCCTGGCTTGGAGCTGTCTGAATTATAGTTTTACACCTCAAACCTGCAGGGTGACAGTGGGAAGGAAATGGCATATTTTCTTGGCTTGTTGACCTCTGCTTTCTGCTTTGCAATTCTTTACATTATTTAGATGATTACTGATTATATCACTGATTATATGAGTAGTTTTCTTTGCTTTACTGTCACCTGGATCAAGGCTCAACAAACATGCTCAAACATATTCAATCTCTTCTGAGAAAGAGGCATTAATGGTGCTTAAATATTTACTCACAACTGTTCAGAGTGCTTCTGCACTAGCCAGTGCCTTGGTTGATGAACACATCATAAAACACATTTGAATATAAGAAATAAAAATCGCAGCAATCATAATCGGAAGGTGTTACACTGGGAAGAGACAGAAAGTGTGTTTAAATTCCCAGTTTGAAGGGAATTCAGCAGTGCCTCCCTATGCCAGCTGTGTTTTACTTGCAGGTTTCCAGAATGCCTCTGATATTCAGCATTAATGTAGTGCCAACCTAAACACCAGATTCACATCTTCTCTTTTGGAGAAGGTCTGTTTACAGATAGATAAATGACTTTTTATCACGATTGCTGAATTCTCAGGTTTTTGGAACAGGCACTTCAAACAGACAGCGTGTGGCAGTAACCACAAGGAACAAAGAACTCACTATTCTTCATTCTCCCTTTCTCCACTTTCCTTTGGTTTTTCTAGCTTTAACACCCTCTCTCCTGTGCTGCACAGAATCAGTGTGCACAGGATGTGAAACCACACCGTGTTGCATAGAGAGATACAGAGCACAAGGGAAATGTTATGCTCTGCATAGGGCTGCTATCTTGTATGGAGAAGCTGTGGAGAAAACTGGGAAGCTACATATCAGGTGTCCATGAGGTACTCACAGATGTGACACAAAGCATCACTGATGTCCTCTTTGGCTCCTCGGAGCCCAGGAAAAAGTTATCTATCTTTGACCTTAATAGTACTATAGGTTCAACCTGTTCGAAGTCAGAAGGGACAAAGTACTTCTACAAAGATTTTTCAACTTTAATAAATTTCTATTACATATGAATACACCTTACAAAACATTTTTTAAAATGTTGTTATTGCCAGAATGAAGCATATGCACCTGAGTGCACTGATGCATTTCTGATAGGAATTAGCTTTGCACTTGAGCATTTCACTGAAATGCTTTTTGTTTCATTCCTGTGGCAAAGCAGCAAAGGGAAACAAATCTCTACTTCTAACTATCAAGAGTACACAGATACACGTGGACTTAAGGACATACTAGCTCTAAAATTCTTGCTTAAACAAGGTTCATAAAGAGGCCAACTTCATTTCTACTCAGCATAGAAGGGGAAAAAAGGGGTTTATTTCTGCAAACTGTATAGTGGAAATTATATAGCTAAAGAAAGAAATACATTTGGAGTAGTAAATACTCTCTCTATTATTTTATTGAAACTTCAGTACAGTACACCAGGCTGGATAAAGCCCTGAGCAACTTGACTTCATATTTGGCAGAACTTTGAGCAGGTGGTTGGACTAGAGGCTTCCTGAGGTCTCTTCCAAATTACTAAATGTGTTTCTAGGGAGTGAAATGGGAGACGTCAGAGAAGTTCCCTGCGTCAATTAGCCATGTGCAGGATTAAAGGCAAGACATGAAGAAGAACTAAAAAGCTTTGTACACCTTTCTCTCAGAACTGCTGTTGTCAACAACCAGGGCAGACCGAGAACAGGCTGCCACCCGCAACAAAAGTCAATGTGAAGCAAGTACATAGATGCTGCTTCCTCCACATTTATGGATTGTATCCATGTATGTGTTTTATATACAAAAGACACAAAACAATGGAAGTCCTTCTTGCATCACATAAGTACTAGTGTTTTTGTGGAAAACCATTCCTATTCTAGAAAAGCTACAGGGTCTCCAGTGAAGCAAGTTACAAATCATACAAGAAAAAACAAAAAAGAAAAAAAAAATTAGTCTGAACCAGTAATATAATTTCTTGTTTGAACTAAAAAAAAAAAAAAAAGCCTAGTATGCCTTCTGACACACTGTTTAGTTTATAAAGAATTGGATGATTACTCACAGATCTAAATTTTTGATAAAGAGGTAAAAGAATATCAGAAATAGAACTTACATTCTAGAGATGTTGGGGAGACTGGAAAATGCTTCACTTGGAATTGTTCTTAGGTGAGTCTCCATAAACCTCCTATAGAAATAAACGTTCTCCAGTTAATATTCTCTGTTAAGTACAATTTAATATTAAATAGTTGTATAGATCTCCAGCTCTGCTCCAGTAATTCTGTTCTTTTTTCCCAGCTTTTCCATCCTCACATTATTCCTACTCCTGTTTTATTATGCAACTTGGTTTGCTCAGTGTACTCACCAGCCAAAAAGCAAGTAAAGAGCAATTGCATGTTATCTCCATAAAATTGCCTATATGCTTTGTAGTAAATACACCATTTTTTCATAAATATCTGATGTGTGGATGGCAGGTACATTGTTATTTCTTAAGTCCAGGTAAGGCTACACTTCAGGAGAGAATAGAAATAGGTATCTCACCCTTCTTGCAGGAGGTTTCAGAAAAAGAGGCAATATTTAAGGGAGACATATATCAACAGCCAAGTTCTTAACAGAATGAATTCCCAGCAAACTCTCTGTTCCAATAAAGAGGAGGCAATGCTTTAGAAAATTATCCTGTAATATCTTTAGACTTACAGTTACAACCAATCATTGCTGAATGAGGTCATTTTTTGTTTTCCAGTACATCTGGGAACATACTTACATAATATATATCCAACTAAAAGCCTAAAGAGTATCCAAGAACAAATGATAGTCATTTCCCACAGCTTCTCCTAAGAACAATTTTGTATGAAATAAATGAACAAACATTAATAATATTTTCTGTTTTCTTCTCATATGTGTAATATATACATATACACACATTACATGCATCAGCAAAGAGAACCTAAATGTTATTTATCCAAAGTGGGTTGATGTTTCTCCTGAATTTAGTACCTCAGCTTCCACAAGCTCTTGACTAGGGAACAACTTTTTGTTCGGGGTATACCGCCCTATGCCCCTGTACCCATAGCACTTTGACATCCATACTAGTACTCCCCCTTCCTTTTCCCTTCTCCACTTTGTAAAACTGGTTCCTCTTAGGATCACAATCCTGGGCAAAATGTTTGCAGCAAATAACCAGCTACAGCCTGCTGACCTTGCTACTGTGTTTCAACATCTGTCTGTATTTACGGTCCTTTTAGGAAATTGAAAATGATGACTGAGAAATTTCTGTTTCAGATAGATTTTAAGAAGTATTGAAGTAGAACAGTGTGGACAGATCTCAGCAGGCTGGAGAAATGAGCTGACAGAAACCTCACAAATGTCAACAATGTGAAGCATAAAGTCTTGCCCTTGGAGGTGAAAAACCCAGGCAGTAGCATGTGCTGGGGCCGCCCGGCTCGAAAGTAGTGCTGGAGAAAAAGACCTAGGGGTCCTAGTAAACACTGAGCTGAGCATGAGCCAGCAGCATGTCCCATAAATAGGGCTAACAGTATCATGATCTGCATTGGGAAGCTGCCCAAAGGCTTCTCCTGGAGACTGTTAGAACCCAAAAGCCAAGAAAAACATAGGCTAAGCCACTTGCAACTATCAAGGCTTGCTTTTAACCTGTCTCACATCCCTCTGGTCCTCTTCATCTAAAAGATGTTGGCTCACAGCGTCATACTTACCTCTCACACCAATCATTACAGAGATTAGTACTTAACCTGCAATCCCATATCCCAGAAAAGAATTTAAACACTACTGTAAGTCTCCTCCCGATCTTCTACTTTTAAGTTAAACATTCAACCTCCATCTTTGCTACGAGCAAAGATAGCATGAGCTACACATGGGCTAAGTGAGTTCATATTTATCTTTTATTGACATGCCTGGAATTTGTACCCTGTCAGAAAAGAATGGAAATCCTGGATAATGTATATGAATCCACTGCTATTAATGTTGCTGTAGCATGAATTGGCTCTACACTTATGACTTCCTAGATAAGGCTTCTGTTATCTCAAAAATAGCACAATGAAGTAACTTAGCCATATATTTTAACTAAACGGCTTATAAATTTATTCATAGGTTGGAATTATCGTATTTCTTCATATCTACTTGCTAGAGTTTAAAAATATACCAACGTTCAGCAAATATGACAAGAAACCATAGGTGTCACAAGATGCGTGAAGTATAAGGACAACTAAGTATTAAGAGAAAGAAATCTTAGTCTGATGATCAAAAATAGCACACTTCATAATAATAACTTAGTTGTGAAGTGAAATAGTTTCAGAGAATGTCAACAAAACTAAGAGTCCTAGTTAGGAATACACCTACTACATAAATGATTTGCTAAATAATAGTACATAGTGATCAAGTAATTGGTGTTAGCTAGATGCAATTCTTCACCTACTTGCAGAGTTAGCAGATAGCTGACTGAGTTCAAGGTCAGTGCTTATGCAGATCATGAAATGGAATCAGTGCAATGGCCCTAGAGTTAGACCCAAATTTTTAAGCCAGCCTTTTTGTATAGCCATCTGTTAAGCCCCAGTTCTTGCTGAAGAACATGTGCACTGATACATAAAAGCAAATTGTAAACCACCTCCTAAAGCAGTTTAAAAATTTGCAGAAAAACATTTAGTCCATTTCCTAGCTGTGAATCTGTGGATTATTGCTGGAGGAGTAACACTAACTAGTGTTGTGTAGAAAGCTGTGAGATGGGTAGTGATTCCAAGACTGAAAAGAAGACAGGCTGAGAAAACACTCAACCAGAACAGTCTGTATTGGATCAAAAATGACAGCAATTTGGATAGAATAGCTTTAGTTTAGCCCAATCTAACTGCATAAAATGATGATCACAATCTTACCTAGCTGTGCTAATACAATCCTTAAGGTGGAGTTACCAGACAGTTCAGAATTTACAGCCCTGAGCCAGAAAAGGAGGGCAGGTCAGGGCTCCCAGGTCCCCGGTCTGCCAGCTTCTGACACCAGCTCCAGTCTTAACATACAGTGTAAGCAAATGATAAATAATTGAGAATTCATCATATTATTTGCCTATGATTCTTCCTGTCTTGCATGCATTAGAATTTTTTTTTTAAAGATGTATATTTTAATTTGCAGTTTAGCAAGTGAGTCCAGTATCCAGCAATCTACAGAATCTTCACTAAGAAAGTAAGCTCTTTTTCAGAATAAAGGAGAAAACTTTAGCAGGAAAATGCACATTACTTTTCCATGTGAAAAAAACAGTAACAATAAGAAGTTACATATTTAATAGCTCATTTAATATCCTTTTTATATTAAGGAAAAGATGACACACATGAGAATGAAAGATTGTTTTTATGCTAACCTGAGCACTTCCATTTATTTCTGCTTTTATTTTCTCATTCAGATGGAAAGCTTCAGTAAATAATAAATCTGGAAAATGGCATCAGTTTACATTTCATAAAATCTTTCAAAAAGGAGAACCAAACGTCTGAGGTTGTTTTCATTATAAATATGCTATCAAGACTTGAAAAATTGCAGAAGCAAGCAAATCACATTTTTACCAAATGAGTTGTTTTTAAAATAGCAATAAAATAGTTCAGTAAAACATTTTGAGTTTTATATGAGGGCATTTAGTTTGCATTTCTTCTTTTCACAGGTCTCTGATTTCTAACCTAGTTGAAGTTTTAAAATTTTCTTTCTCCTTTGATATTTGCAGCTAAGTTTATCCTGCATGTCCCTGAAAGTTTTCACATCGCATCTATTAAGAAAATGGAACCTGAACAAAACTCATAAGAAAGACATTAGGCTGCTTGCTCAGAACTTTGTGTTTTTGCCTCCCTCTGCACCAAACATCTGCCAGCCTAGAAAGCAGAGTTTCTTAGTCAAAAATCAAGTACTTCAAATATCCAACTAACGACTGAAGCACCTCCCTCTTTGATTCCTTTGAACTTCCAAATCAATCTTCAGTGAAGATTGTTTCCCACAGTTAGCCTAGTTAGTCTTCAATGAGAAAAAAACCTATTCCTTTTGGTGCTCTTTTTCTTTTTTTCTTTTTCTATGTTTATTTTCTTCTTGTTGTTTTGGTTTTTAAAATACATAGATTTTAAAATCTTTTATACCTGCACAGGAACAACCCTGCTTCTGACTAACAGGAATGCAAGTTCAAGGACTGTAAAGAATTCAGACATGCATATTTGCTTCATTTGAACGATTCATTTTTAATGATTCATATTTGCTTCATTGTTAATGATTTTAATTATTCATTTTAACGCTATTTCTTTTTATTGTTATGAAATAAATTCATAGAAGTCTTCCAGTGGAGCAAAAACGATGAAAAAGCAAGTCGCAATGTGAAATGCACTTAACTGACCAGAAGACGATTACCACCTAGCGTCTAACCCTAGTATTACGTACAACGTGGTAGAACTGTCAAAAAGACTCCAAGCAAAGTAATGCTAAAAGTAGGAAACCACTCAGGTATTTGGTAAGGTACTGCTTAGCTGTTTTCCCACAGTTAAGCAGAAGTCCATAGGAATGTCATAAACTGTATGTCAAAAGTGACACAACCCTAAAAAACTGAAGACATGCTAGAGCCATTCGGAACAGAAGTGCTCTGCTCAGAGTTTGGTTAGCATTCTGTGTGAAAAGTAAGTTCTTATAACTAACATATCCTCTTCCTATGCACTAAGGTGGATAGGGGTGCTGTCAGAGAGACAAGAATTGATTTCAGGTTCCTTACTTACTAATATTTAGCAAGCAGAATATACCAATTTATAATTACAGAATTTTTCTTGCTCAGTTTGTGATCAGATTGTTTTTTGCTGGATGTAAGTAAAAAATGAAGTGCTGACTCTGTTAAATGTTACTTGCCACTTGCCGGTGAACAAAATGAAGTTCAATATATTTCAGAATTGTCAGTGCTGAAAAAGTAATGTGATATATATGTCTACAAGACAGAGGTTAAGGTCCAGTTGAGATACTGAAACTACCTGAAAATGTAGTCAGGACGAATTCTGTGAGGAACTGCACTCACAGAGAAATCTACTGAAGGATATTAGCTGAGTAAAAAAGTTCTAAAATATGAAGAAAACAAACAAGCAGGAAACTATATAATTGCTCAATGTTGTTTTTTTTTTATATGCTTTTCAGTGCTACGTAAGGGTGGCTAGACAAGATGTAAATTAGAATTATTCCTTTGTAGTGAGATGAAGTGAAGATAATACTTCCATATACATATATATAAACCACTAAAAACCAATCAATGTTTGAAGAACTTGAAGGAAAATTTAAATGGGATATAAATGAGATTATAAATGGTGACTAATGGAGACTAGCTGCACTTTAATTTACGCCAAATCGAAACTGGTCATTACAAAAATAATGCACAATTGCCCTGCCCAGTTCTAAGGTCTTTGTAAGGCCTTTGTGTTTGACTTGATGTATAAATACTAGAACTATCAATCAACTGTACTCACTGGAGATGTTTTAAGTGTTTTCTCCTTATTCAAAGCAAAGTTGAACAGACATTAAGTTGGAAGTGCAATGAACCAGTACAGAAAATATTAAGATTAAAATACCTCCAAACTTCTAAATATAATCTAAGCACTTGTTTTGCAGAGGAAGTTTTTTCCAAGCCTACAGACATATTCATAAAATGAGTTCTGATCAAAACTGGGAGTCAACTTTGAAATTATCGGCTTATGATATCATACAATATTACCAAAAGAAAATTGTCAATGAACTTCATGGTACACCAGCTACTTATAAACCCAGTATATAACTGCTGTTTCTGTATCAAATAAAGAATGTAGAAGTCAATGATGGGATACCCCGTATAAATATAAAACACAACATAGACATGAAGTTTATTCATTGGCTGTATTTCTCACAAGACTTTTGCTTAACCTTTTGCAATATCCAGATATTCTGTATGTATTATTTTAAAACTCTACTCTTTTTGAAAACAGAATGTTTTAGTTGAAGTTGGTTTATTTTTCAAATAACACTGAGCTGTTTTCATGCGTAAAAGTATTTAACTATTTCTGAAGTCTAAGCCAGATGTGAGCTTTCTTAAAATAATTGATTGCTTTTCTACCAAATATCATTAAACTCACCAAATTCATTAAAATATCAGTTGTCTTCCAGGTTGTCATTTAAATAATTTTATGCACCTGGTACAACATAACATGCTTCCAAAATACTGCATTTTACATAAATCTGAGCTTCTAAAATTTTCTTTCAGACCTCATTCATGTTATTAAATTTGGCTACGAATTTTTTCTTTAAAAGGCATTGCATTCTGTAATCCCACTATCTTAATGGAAATAAGTAAATATAGTAACTTCGCACTTGACAAGAGTAAGTCATAAATAAAACATGGTTTCAGGGTTCTTGAAATTATTTTTAAACTATGCACTGCTTTGCAACACATACACATCTCAACTACCAAATGAAGAATAGGAATGAGTGAGAGTAGGTGACTAGAAAGACTAGAATAGTCTAGGCTTGAAATAAATAATTTTTCCCCCCATTTCTTATCATTCCTTGCATCATTCTTGCATCTTTGCAGCATTTAGACTTCCTTTGTAAGGGCATGGAACTGCAGCCAGTGCTAGGGACTGTTCAAGTGCAAAATGAAGAACCATTCCCATTCTGAGTAGAAATAATCATTATCTCAGTATGCTTTAATTACTTATCTAGTTTGCTTAAGACAAAAGCAGAGAGACTACAAATGATTATTTTGTAGATGTTCAGAAGAGGCTTATTTAAATGACAGTGCTGCATGTGATTACAAGAGACAAGGGTAATTTGGCAGTAGAAAATAATTTTTAACTTTTCGTTGTCTAAAGTGAAAATTAGTTGTGATAATCTCAATAGTTTTTTACACCTCAACTTGAAACCTGTAACTTCAGAAAATATTTCAGGAGATGTTTAACAGTTTGATTCTGTAAGTGGTACAGTTCACTGAATCTTGAATTGCTGCTGCAGTCAGTTTTCATTACACTGTTTTCTTTTAACATTACATTTCCAACACATTCTTTTTCAGAAGCACACAACAGCTTTCTCCTGGACTGAGGAATGGAGTGTATTGATATAAATCTAAAAGGAAAGAAAAAGCTTAAAGATTATAAAATGCTGTAACTATTTTGGAGATGTTTATGAAGAATTTTGCTAAAAGCTAAGAGTATGTTTTCTGTTGGTATTGGTTAAGAAAGCAACTTTTCACAAATCTGACTTATACGAATGTTTTACGTATTGCAACATCAATAAATGTTCGGTGTGTACCATTAACATGCATTTACAGAATCTGAACACAGTCTTTAAAAAAAAGGATTGTATTTTGTAAACAGGATAATTTCAGGAAGAGTTATAAAAAAATCTAAATGCCTATAATGGAATAATTTCACATGTACTGCAGACAGGCTATTGTCAAGTGCTAATTTACCAAAACAGGAATGAGAAGTACAGAGTACAATTTCAGTTCCTCAAAATCTTAACTTTAATAATATGTTTTTGTGTTCTCCTGGACTCAGCCCTCACACATCCTCAATATTTACAGGATTCATGTCAAAGTATAACAAAAAAAGCCCTAACAAATTAAGTTCAAGACTTCTAAGAGCACAGCAGCTTGTCAGCTACATTTATGTCTCTTAATTTGTACCCAACATTTTAAAGAGAACAAAATATATCTTATTTTACTCAAGAAATAAGAACATTCATATATGTAAAAAGCCCACTTTATGCCAGCAGATTTTATTCTACAAAAGATCCTGCAGTCCTTCCAGGGCCCTAGTACCTTAACGAAGACAATGAAAAGCAGTAATATTTGGGATTCTGGAAAATCCAATTCTCCTGACTGAAGTAAGCACAGTGATAGCACCTGGAGAGAATTTGTTGCAGTTTAAATTTCAACATGGATAATGATCTGCTGACATACGCTAAAATTATACTAGTTCTCTTTTGATCTCAAGGCAGTGTGTGATCTGCCTGGATCTAAAGAGAGTATCAATGATTGCTTTTATGAAATTATTTTGAGTGTGTTTTGAAATGAAAGCAAATGTAACAAAATGCACAACAGTTACCTTTAGTATACCCCCCATTTAATGAAAATTGATGTTTTGAATGGAAATCTATAAGAAAGGTTGTGTCACACAGCATAAGAAGTCTAAGCTATTTTCTCTGATGGATAAGCAAATACTTAAACATAAAGATTGATTAATGGTTTCCTAGAAGTCCTGACATACGCTTAGTAACATCTGTTCAGAAAGCTTTTTATTGGTCAGCTCACACCCAAATGCTTTGTAAAGACTAGGAAGATTTATTCTGGCCAGCTCTGGAGAGGCTCTACCTGGCACTATGTGCCCCCCTGCAGCCCACTGCTCCAAAGAGCCCCCTGCCTCACTTAGGCTGCACAGGACAGAGGACACACTCCAAATACATTTCTAAAGTAACAAGTTGAGAGTCTTAAAAAAGTTCAAATGGGAATGTAAAATTTCAGAAAACCTCAGAATGAGGCTTATCTCCTAGAAGAAAGAGAGCAAGAACAGACTGTAATTGCTGGCTGCCATTGTTTCTAATTACAGGACCACTAAGTGCCTATAATTGCTGCCAGCTGCTCAGCAGAGGTCAAAAAGGCAAAATGAATATTGGGAATTATTAAGATAGAAGTAAAGAACAAAACAGATATAGACGTTTTGCCACTGTATGGAACCTAACTGGAGACGTAGCACAAATATAACACCTGTAAAAGGATGTTCAAGTGTACATACATATGTACAAGCCACCAGTTTTGTTTCCCCAGATCCTCCCATTAGCATTAATGGAAATTATGCATGATGTTTGCCTTTTTCAGACATCATGAACTTCCCGTGCTCAACACGACCTTTGAAAGGTAATAAAAGAGTAGGCTCATGTCATTCCTATCTCCCTTGTAAAATAATTCTTAAATTGTTATGCTCTAGGACACTCTAAAGTGTCAGTACACTCAGGAGTTAATGAAGTAAACTACTTTCAACTCAGACCTGTTTATCAGAAAGGAAATGCTTACCAAAACAGTATCAAAAGACTCCACATATCAAAAGACTTCATGTTAAATATGTAGTTGTATCTTTATCCATATAATTAGGGAGTTTGCACAGGTGGTAACACAAACTATTCAAAATATAATGTTCCTGCAGAACCTCTGCAGTGGTGAAATTCATCTTCCTTCCTCCACCAGGAAAGATGCAATCTGGGAAAAGTGAAAGTATCTGTCACAGCAAGAGAGTGAACAAAGGCTAAAACAGGAAATAATTTTATTTCTTCTTTATGGGTAAAGGCAATTACAAAGAAAATATTATTCAAGGATATCTTCAGAGGCTATCTCCATTTCAATATTTTGTCATACCTGCACATGGCTCCATGGATGCAGTTGAGGCTGAGACAATCCTGACGACAGTTTTGAAACCTGTGTAGTTCAGAACAAGACTTTCGTTCCTGATATAATTTTGAACAAGTACCTCCATATTGACTGGAAAATCACAACTCTGAGCCACAGCATTACCTTTTCAGTACAGATTCACAAAAAGAGAAAATATTCATCTTCTCCACCAAAAATTATGTCTTCTTTTCTAGCTAGCCCTACTTCCTCACCATATGCATATGCTACAGCTTTTATTTTCAGCTTTTTTCTTGTTCATTTTCTTTTCAGACATATGAATTAAAAGATACAGTAAGCGGTATTTCCAGTAAAGACCAGTTTTAATGAAATATTTGTAGGTTTATTTGAGAATAAGGATTGGAATCTGACCAGCTGAGTGCAGGTTACATAACAGCATGCTTTAGTTAATAATTATATTTCAAACGTCATTTAAAAAATTTCCTGCAATTCTGTAGAAACTAAAAAGTGACGTCTGGCTTTGTGAGATGAAGAAAACCTTTGTGCTGAGATCATACATACAGAAATGAAACAGGCCTAAAAAAATCTTAGAGGCGTTTGTAAATGACCAGAAACACTTTATAAGTTAGAAAGGTATCTGAAACCCTTTTTTTTTTTTTTTTTAAACATACGACAAATATTATGAACACATAGGAAAATGTAAAAAAAAACAAAAAAAAAGTCAATTATAATACTATTAAGATTTACTAGAGGACACTTAGAAAAAAATTACACAGTTACTTCAGAACTGCTTGAATGTCTGCTGAAAACAAATACAAATAGTAATTTTTTTGTGATGAAGAATGTGAAAAGTCTAGTGGCATAAAGAAACACGGATTTCATCTTCTGAGACAAACAATTTATTCGAACTAGTTGCTCTAGGGTAGTTCTGGCACTGTTTTATGTGCAGTTCAGAGCATCAAAATTAGAAGCCTGTGTTTCTTGGAGTCAATACAGAGAGGTCAGCGCCTCAAGAGTGGCAATTGAAAGTGAAACATTCAAGACCTAAGTACAATTCTTTGTGCCACACAACAGTAGCCAAAACAGAAAAAATCACGGATTCTCAACCATTTGAACAGTTTGGCAAGAGTTGTATGTGACTATTTTAAATATTATTTTAAAACCAATAGATGATTTTTCTAAATAAAGAAGCAAACAAACAAAGGAGCAAGAGCCCTAATTATCTGTAGCTATTGGGATGTTTTATGATCTTTTTCATGCAGAATACCAGAACAGATGACCAAAAGTGTCCTCTTGGCTTTAAAATCTATGACTCTATAGCATAATAAATAGTAAATCAAACAAAATTCACTAGCAAGTACACAGCATTTTATTATAAAATATTTCAGATGAGACTGTTCTTACACAATTTCCCTTACACAATTGTTAGAAACACATTTTTGCTACAGTTGAATGGCAGTAGATCATAAGCTATTCATGACTCAGGGTTTTTCTTCAATATTAAGATCTTACAGAGATATTACAAAGACAGTTACTAAAAGATGAGGTCAGGAATCTGCATTGTGGATGTGGATTAATGCAGATTATCAATCTCTATGAAGCTAGAACAGTAAACTATAGGTTTCAGTCTCCCTATAACTGATCTGTGTAATTCCTACTTTAAGGGCAAAGAGGCTCTCTCAGGGGAAATAGTAAGATTTCCATCTTTTCAGCTACCTGTAATTGCTAGTGGTAGACTATCAGGGAAAAATAACATGATATAAACATGGCATGAATTCATGGCATCTTATTCATCAAGACTATGCGTACCATACTAGAACAACCAGAGAAGGAACTAGGAGCAACTGAACCAGGGAAGAGGTGATACCACCAATAAGTTCTCTGTCCTAGCACTGTTCTAGGGAAAGACAAAAGCACTGCCACCTGTAAGGTTGGGACGGGGATCCCATCATTACTATATATATATCCTGCAATAGCATAAAGGAGGAGCGGAGCCAAGAACGGACACAGGCAGAAGCAAATGTGAGCCAGAAAGGGATAATATGGGGCCAGACAAGGCCAGGCTGCCAGCTGTGCAGAGATGTGAAAATGTAGCTACCATGAAAGTACTGATACCTAATTTCATTTTATTTAGCAGAATATTTTAATACTGCTTAGACCTGCTTTCCTATCATAGCATGCTATGGATACATAATGCTCAACATCAACCAGTGATACAAAGTCTGTCTATACTACACACAGAGGAAAAAAAGGAAAAGAAAAGGGGAAAGAAGAAAAACCTGAAATCTTGAACAGAAATATAAAAGCAACCGCAGGAAAAATATCTGTGCACTCAGCCACTCTGGATAAGAACCCACATCAACTATATTTAGACAAATACATTCAAACCAGTTTAAAACCAACACTTTTTCCTGGCTGAAGTTCACAACAGTTTTTTTACTAGCTGAATTTGGAAATATACAATTTTTGTAATTTCTTATTAGCATGACTTGTTTAAAAACAAAACCAAAGAAAACAGCTCACACCACTCACCTAAAGTAGGACAGACAAATGAGAACAGCCCCAGCTGAATAATTGGAATGAAACTTTAATTGGAGTTTCAAGATCCCATGCACTGAAAAGAGCTATCGTCTCCAAAACTGGCAAAGCATTCCTAGATTCACTACAATCTCCCAGCTTTAAGAATTCTACAAAACTGAATAGCCACATAAGGAAATTTTAAAATAAGCAGTCATGAGATTTCACACACACAGAAGGAAAGTTACTTTAAGAAACAGCAGAATATACATTAGATTTCTGCCATTCTGATAATAGAGAGAAAACATACACACTTGATCCAGAGAGAAAACTACAAACCAAATTTTAAAGGCCACTTTTTCTTTGAAAAGAGCTGTGTTTTCCTTATTTTCTTGGAGAATTTTCTTATTTATTTTCAGATCAGGCCGTACATTCCATATTCTACATTTTCTACTACACATTGTTAAATTACAATTGTTGTTAACAATTGTTTTTCTTTTCTTGTACTGACTATGTAGGGGGTCCATTTCTTGAGAACTTTTCAAGGGTCATACCAACTAGTTCAGATGATTAAAACACACCCAAACAATAATTAAAAAAACAAAGAAGTTTTTTAAAATAATTTTTCATGGAAATAAGATTTTCACTGTGTGTTCTTGTTTTGTTTTATTTTGTTTTTAAACAGCAGCATATGATCTTAGTGTTCCTTAGTGTTTAAACTGATGATTACATCACTCAAACTGCAACAGCCCACTGAAGCTGTGTACAGAGAGGTACTTCTCAGTCCTCAAACCAGCATTTCCAGAGAAAGCATCCAATTCCATTATGCGATCTCATTGTTACTATCAACTATTTTAAAAGCCTATGCAAAAGCATATTTCTCCTGTAAACTGAAGCTGCTTTATTTTCTACCCTGTCATGGTAGATTTCAGGGAACATACTGTATGTTGCATGCAGTAACCTTGCTGCATGTTGAAGATAAATAGACCATATATACAAAAGTATAACGTCTGACATAAAACATATTTAAAATTTTATCAATTGCAATACTTGCATAATTGCATTGTACTATCCAGATAGAAAAAAAGACACCAAACAAAAGCAACACAACAACAGCAGGAACAAAAAACCAACCCAAAAAAATCATACAAAAGCATGGTAAACATCACAATTAAATTGTTCTCTTTCTTTTCAGATAAGGAATTAATTTGCTAAGCCTTTACTGCTAGGTGTTAAATAATCTTGAGAAGCCCATTCAAATATCTTCAAATACATTAGTGGCTCATATTTTAAAATAAAGTTTTGATAATGTCATTATCAAGACATAAAATGATCAACTTCTAATGGTTTTATCCTGCAGTTAAATGAGTTAGAGTTTATCTGTTTCTTTGGAAAGTAATTTGCTAACAAATGAACTTCCTCTTGGAGGCTAGAAACTTTTTGTGACTTATAAAGTAAAAGACAATCATTCAGCTGCTTTTCTAAAGATGACTACTCTCATTTCCATTTCCCCACAGTATCTGTCCCATACACAGATACAGAGCTGACAGATAGGGCACATGACATTCTTTGGACTGGACAGGAATCCAGACGTGATACCTTAAGGTAACAGTAATAGACCTAAACACTACTGCTGCATACCTGAATTGCTCTGAAATGTCTATCACTTTTGCAAGTCCCAAAATTGTTGCAGTATTACATGCTCCACACTTCTGTTATTCTGAAGTACTTTGTTTCCCAATCACTATATTGGGATTACTGGTTCCCATGGATTCTTTTTGTCAGGCTTTGACAAGGAAGCTGAAAGTGCTTGGAAGCTTACACAAAACAGTTTGCAGGGTGGTACATATAAGTCCTATACTTTTTGCATTGTAAAACTGATCTACCCTTCCACCCTCTCCATACACGGGGTACACAAAATCCAGTCTTCCCCTGTTTGCTCATGCACAGTCCGGGCATTAGTTTTGCCATCTCAAACCCCAAACTGTTGAAGTCCAGCAGTTAAGAATCTCTTCACAGCTCTGTCAGGCATGAGGGGTACTTTTCTTAGGTATGCCAGGCACACACAGATTCTGTTCACTGCTGTTTCCCACTGTGTTGGATTGTCCAGGTGAGTTACAGCACTTTCCCACTTGACACCTCTCACAGAGCATTTACTCAGAGCATCTCATGCTTGCAAAATAAGAATATTCACAACAAGCTTCTACCTCTCCTAACCCACCACTACTTACTCACAGGGTCTGAGTGTCCTCTGGAAGGCTGGGAATGAAGTGAATGTCCCTGCAAGTAATTTTGTAGTCATCCCAGTCGGAGCACTCGCAGAAGGCTGACGGGCACCTTTCCGTGCCCTGGCTACACAGCACAAGCACCAGCTGGAAGGCGACAGGCAGCCACAGCATCTTCCACTACCCTCTCCCGCTCTGCCCCTCGCTTCCCGAGGAGAAGAGAGAGTACAGACTCCGAGAGCAGCAGCTCAGGAGAGGCGGCACCTCTGCTGAACAACCCGCCCCTTCCCGCAACGGGACCGGCGGAAAGCTCGCAGAACCCTGTGTGCCAGCTGCTTCAAGAGGGCTACGTCTACCCCTCCCTGCTCCCGGTGTCCACCCCGTCCCGCCCCGCAGGGCACTTGTTGCCCGGCCCCCTCCCTCCGGTACAGCAGAGTCTCCCGCAGCCGCGGGGCTTCGGGGCCACCTGCCGAGGGCTGCCGCTGCTGCCTGGCACGGCAGTGCCCGGCAGTGCCCGGCACCCTCGCCGCTTTGCCTTCACGGCCGGCTGCAGGACGAGCTCTTCGAGCTGCCTTCTAACGCGGCGGAGTGACTTGTGGATACCGCACCTTTTTCCAGCATCTCTGCCGCAGAGAGGAGGGACGGGGCTGTTCAGAGCAATACTAAGTTACCTGGAACAGCAGATAGAGCTTGAACGGGAGGTTTTAGGGACGTGATTAGTGGGCAAAGTGGTGATGGGTTGACGGTTGGACTAGGTGATCTTAGAAGTCTACCTTAGTAATTAAATGATTGTATGATCTTTAAGGGCCCTTTCCAACCTTAACCATTCAATGCTTTTATAAATGCTTTTCAATACTTATTCAATGCTTTTTTAAATGCCTTAAAGATTCAATGCTTTTCACCAAATAAAAATTCACTATCTGTAAAGTAAACATGTAAATAAATATGGTAAAGTAGATAAAAACAGCATTAAAAAATTGAAGAAGTGATTTTGAAAGCTGCTTGATAAAAGAGAGCAAAATGGAAAGATTAGGGTTTTTTTTTTTTCAAATTATCAGAAAAGATAAATCCTTCCACATGGAGAAAGAAAATACCCAACCTTGAGATAAATAAGGTGGAACCACTGTCATTTCAAGTGGTGCCTGGTAGGGACACGGATTTACAAAGCACATACACATCTCACAGCAGTCAGATCTGCGTCTGACAGACATAATGAAAGCTGAGAAGATCTGATTAAGACTCATTTAATTCAAGCTTTCTTCATACACAAGCAATGCTTCCTAGAAACAAATATATATATACATATTTCAGAAATATATATAATTGTTATATTCAATAAGGAAGCGCAAAGAAAGTTCATTAAAACTTTGCCTCAATACTTTTTACTTTTTTTCTCATCTAAATGCCAGTCATTTCTCCTTCTTGAGCATATTGTTCACAAAACAAGAAAACTGTCAACTAAATATCAACAAAAGTGTTTGTAACTCTCTAGGAAGGAGGAAATTCTTCCTTAGGAGAAAGTTTTTCATGCAGGGAGTGGTGGCACACTAGAACAGGTTGCCCAGGGAGGTCACGGATGCCCCATCCCTGGAGGCACTCAAGGCCAGGCTGGATGTGGCTCTGGGCAGCCTCATCTGGTGGTGGGTTGCACATAGCAGGGGGGTTGAAGCTAGATGATCATCACGGTCCTTTTCAACCCAGGCCACTCTATGATTCTATGAAATCGAGAGAAGTAACCTGCTCAACAGTAAGGAATTAGACATGGTGGTAATTTTAAAAAATGTAATACAGATACAACAAAAACCAAACAAGAATAAAATTTTGATGAAGTAGAGCCAGGGTCAGCTTGGGTCCTTTACCCAAAGGCAGTAATCAACCACTTAGTCAACTTCATCTAACAATCCATGTGTTGTAATATTCAGCATGCTTCAGCTGTCTTCAGGATTCTTCTAGAATATCAAACTTCTCTGCTGACTTTCTTGTTATAACTGCTAAAATAGCCAGCTTGTCCCAGGGACACTGCATTCTGTATTAGCAACAGGACATGAAGATTTCAGTTCCTCAGTTTCTTTTGACTTGGACAAATAAATGATTGACACTGGCTGACGCAGAGGAAATCAAAATCATCTAGCAAAACAAATAAATCACTGGAGGAATCTCTGTCTTCTCTGGATCAATGCTTTTAGCTGCCATGAGTCTGTTCTACAATTGATTTCTAGGCAGTGAGTAAAAGCCATAGTTGAAAGCCATAGTTTTTTATACAGAAAACATTGCCTGACACTGTCCAGAAGCAGCTTGACAACTTTGAGCTGTAGCATTAAATTCCACTTTCAGCTTAATCTCTGTCCTCTCTTAACTTTCCCAATGATCCAATACAACTAAGAGCACTATAGAAGAGTCTGTTCGTCACAGCAAACGAGACCTGGTGAAAGACCGAGAGACTGGGGACCTGTACTCTTTCTTTAAAGGTAGCACTGATGGAGTGATATTTTGTAACCTCTTGTGAGTGCTCTCCTGCAAACTCTCTCTCCCTCGCTTTGATGTACTACTATTTGCGGACTAAGCAAAAGAATATTAGTTTTTTTGGCAGACAGATAAGTAGTCCCATGATATGAGTCATTTCACTAGCTTTGCGTAAACCCAATCATACTTATTCATTTTGTGTACAAAAGATATCCATATGTTACTTACTTTTATTAATAAGCTACTTCCTATTACCTATCCATAGTAATTCTGCTGCAAGCCCTTAAACTAGACGATGGCTACATTGTTTCATTCCTCTATCACTGAGGCAAAGTAATTAAAGTTACTTTCTATTTAGCGGGGAGAAAAGCAAGAGCACAAGAACAAGCGATAGAAGCTTTGGTATGTCAGCTGCTCCATGGCAACAACAGTAGTCCAGAAATAAAGTAGTCAAAATAGATTCACCAAGGGGAAATCATGCTTGACCAACCTGTTAGCCTTCTATGATGTCAACACTGTTTGGGTAGATACAGGGAGAACAGGGAATATTGTGTACCTTGATTTCAACAAGGTGTTTGATACTGTCTCCCACAACATCCTTGTTAAGAAACTTAGAATATGTGGGATAGATGAGTGGATGATGAGATGGGTTGAGAATTGGCTGACTGGAAGAGCTCAGAGGGTTGTCAGCAGCTGTGCAGAGTCTGGTTGGAGGCTTGTAACTAGTGGTACTCCCCAGGGGTTGGTTCTGGTTCCAACCTTTTCAGCATCATTATCAGTGACCCTGATGAAGGGACAGAGTCCACCCTCAGCAAGTTTGCTGATGATACAAAGCTGGGAGGAGTGGCTGACACATCTGAGGCCTGTGCTACCATTCAACAAGACTTGGACAGACTGGAGAGTTGTGCATGGAGGAACCTGGTGAGGTTTAACAAGAGCAAGTGTGGAGTCTTGCACATGAGGAGGAATAACCATATGTACAGTTTAGGGGATGACCAGTTGAAGATGAGCTCTGGGGAGAAGAACCTGGGGGTCCTGGTGGAAAACAGATTGGCCATCAGTCACTAGTGTACTCTTATGGCCAAGAAGGTCAATGGTATCTTGGGGTGCATTAAAAAGAGTGTGTCAAACTGGCCGAGGGTGGCGATCTTCCCCCTCTACTTTGCCCTGGTGAGGCCACGTTTAGACTACTGCATCCAATTCTGGGCTCCCCAGCTCAAAAAAGGCAAGGATCTCCTAGAAGGAGTCCAGCAGAGGGCCACAGAGATGATGAAGGGCCTGGAGCACCTCCAGTATGAGGAAAGGCTGAGTAACCTGGGTCTGTTCAGCCTGGGAAAAAGAAGACTGAGAGGGGATCTGATCAATGTTTATAAATATCTAAAGGGAGGTGGGAGGCAAATGGATGAGGCCAGGCTCTTGGTGGTGTGTAGTGATAGAACAAGGAGTTATGGCCTAAAACTTGAACATAGGAAGTTCTGTACTTACATGCAGAAGAACTTGACAGTAAGGGTGTGAGAGCACTAGAACAGGTTGTGGAGAGAGAGGCTGTGGAGTCCTTTTCTATGGAAGTACTCAAGACTCCTCTGGATGCCTACCTGTGCAAGTTGTTGTAGGATACTTGCTTTAGCAAAGGACTTGGACTTGATGATTTCTTCAGGTCCCTTTCAATGCCTGCAATCCTGTGATTCTGTGATTCTGTGAAGGCTGGTACTGAAGTTGTAGATGTTATGATTAGGTTTCTAAAGGAGTAAGAACTGTTTGATGTATTGTTTCTGGACTTAAACCTTCAATGTCAGAAGAATTTAATTCCTCTAATTCAAAGCCTAATAGCTTTGGAGAAAATAGGACAAAATATGTGACCTCAGTCTCAGTAGAGCTCCAAGTCTGGTGCATTTCTTCCAGGGCTTTGAGACTTGGGCTTGCATGTTCAGAACTCTAGGAGTTTTCAGAGAAAAAAAGGCTGTTGCTAACCACAGGGTGATTTCACAGGCACTAGGTTAGCCCTGAGAAAAGTTCTGGTCTGACGGAAATGACATTGTAGTCTCTCACATAAGTAGAAATGTAGAATCTTGTCAGCTAGAGGTCTGCAGTCAGAGTTTGTTTGTTTCATGCTGTCAAGACTCTGTCCTGGCCAATTTCTCTACCCCATCACTGTGCCCCCTCTGCATTGGCCCAAGGCTCCATGTCAGCAGAGGCCTGGGCATCTAAACTTGGGTCTCAGTGAACCAGACCAGCTATGCACTCTGATGTCCCAGCCTAGCCAGCCAGTTCCCATGCCCAGGCAGGTGCCTGATGCTTAGGGCTGTGCCCCCAGCTGCCCTGTGCTCCCTGTGCCCCCAGCTGCTCTGCTCCTGGCTGGAATGGTGAGATGGGCCCAGTTATTGTCCTGCTCTGCTGCCCTGATACCCAGCCCAGAGGATGCACCCTGCTAGCCACGCTCTTTCTTCCCCTAGACACCTTCTGGTCTCTCTGGCCAGTGTTTTCCTTAACAAGCTGGTGGATGGTGAAACCAAAAGTATGTTTGCAAAGTTACATATGGCCCCAGGATAGGGACGTCTGTAAACCCTAGATCATATTTTTAAAATGACTTTGATAGCTTAACAGGAAGAGGAAAATGTGAGTCACTACATGCAAGAAGACACCTTCTGGATGTCAGAAAAAAAGTAGAATATTATGCAGTTATTCCACTTTACTTTGCATTTATAGAGTTGTCTGCAGTACTTTATCTGGTTCTGGGCATTAAGTGCCAAGACAGAAGTAGAAAAGCTGAGGATTATTCAACGAATAGTGAAGAAAATAGAAGGTTTTAGAAGCATGACCATTAAAGGAATGGTGGAATGGTGGAAGAGTACTGTTAAGCTTAGGGAAGACTGCGAGTATTTTAGAATGTAAAAAGGAACAGTAATCAGTAGTTCTGACCACACCAGTTCTGAAATGTGATGGCATTTAGCACTTCAAATTGACTGGCAACTTGACATCCCATCTAAAATATAAACAAATGTTCCTTTCTTTTATACTAAAATAATGTATTATAAGTATCACCCACATTTTACATACATACATGTTCAATGATTTATATATATTATATGTATATACATTGATATTTATACAGTTATATAAAGAACTCCAGAGACAGACATTCAAAATCCTGTATGCCCTCACTCTAAAGAAATGAAGAGGTTTTCAACAAGGAATATTGTTCCAATGAATATTGTTCCGATCCTAATAAATAAATGAGACAGAAAGATCTCTTGTAAAACTACAGTATATTGCAAGTTCTTTTTTTCCTGGTGCTTTTTCAGCTCTCCCTTTCCCAGTTCCTACTATTTTAACCATGTCGAGTCGTGACAAAGTATATTTTTCCACTGCTGCAGATGCTCCCTCTAGTGACAGGAATGGTGGCTCAACCTGTGCACATCTCAATACTTCAAGGCTCACAATTTCATTGTTTTGGCAGTGAATTTATTTAAAAATAACATTACTCTTTGTTGCCAGATCTGATATGATATCTTGGGCATCGTTGCACTCATTATATGGCTTATATGCAAATCAGATAAACCACAACAGGTTATTCCAAAGAAGCAATTAGCTCTAATTACTGTTCTACATAAACTCCCACAGGTATTACAAGATATCAGCAGTTAAATCTTACATGTATGAGGAAGTGCTCAAAACAGGGAGATCATTAAGTAAAGAGTAAAATAAAGACTTAAATAAATTAATAAATTCTTATTAATCCACATGTTCTAGACACATGCAAGGTGTGCCAGCTACTACCTATTTCTAATTTCAGTAACTAAAATAATTCTTGTTCTGTCAGTAAAAAAGAAATAGTATTGGAGATGCTGCTTTGGCACAGCACCTGTCAAGTGTTAAATAGCTACATGAAAGAGTGTTCTGGGTTGTTGAAAATTCATGTCTGTATTATCAATTTATCTCCAACTTCAAGAACAGATAGTTACGGAACTTTATGGTTGTGGGATTTAAGAAACTCTTGTGCTTCTCCTGTTTCTTTATTTCATGGGAGAAAAAATACAAATAAATAAATAGATAAATAAAGCTCTCAGTTGGCTGGAGACCAACTAGGAGGTACTGCTGGGTAAAGCCTGAGGTCTGTCAATTTTAAGGATACTCAGGTAGAATACTGATATGGAACAGTCTCTCGCAGTTGAGCAATTAGTCGAGGCAAGAACTATGAAAGCTGCGTCTCTGCATTCAGAAAGGACTGCAGAATCACAGAACAACTGAGGTTTGATGGGATGTCTGGCGGCAACCTGCTCCTACCCACCTGCTCAAGCAGGGAACAAGAGCACTAAAAAACTAGCACTAACCTTAAGGAGAAAAAGACCACACTGGCCTCTCTAAAAGCAATCACTGTAAGGTGACTCTTGCAACACAGTACTTCAGATAACAGAAATACTGCGATACATATTTTTGATTTCATATAACAGCATAAAAATGTTTTGTGCTTGAAAAGTTAAATAGCCTCGTAAGCTTAGTATGCACATTTAAATCATTGATTTCTTACACATCATCCTCCCAAACTGAAAAGATATTTTGCAGCAACTGTACACCGTTGCATTTAAAATACATGTTATTTCTCTTTAAGGCTTTTCAGCACAGCAGTCTGTAACATTTTGCTCCTTTTTACTGCACACAGGTAGCAGATGCAGCATTTGTGAACAGCAAGGTGCCTGGCTCAAAAACACAGTTCTGAAAGTTGAGGGAGAAGGAAGGAAGTGCCTTCCCGGTCAGACACACAGCCTACTGGTAGCTCACACACTCATTTTTTTTTTCAGTGGATCAGCCAGGCTTCCAGCCTCCTCCTGTGTACAGTGTATGGAGCATGCATCTGCTTCAGCAGAGCCACAGCTTCTGTTTGTTCTCTTTCTGTTTATTTACATTATGTTTAGAAAATGTAAATGTTTGTAAACATTAACTTGTATTTTGTAAAGCTGTATCTTTTAAACACATTTATAAACACCTCTGCACATCACGGACTGCGCTCTACCGTAGCGGCTGCCCCAGGAAGCGGGAGCCACCCCAAGACCCGCCGCCCCCCAACTCCCCCACCACCGCGGCCTCAAAGGGCCAACGTCTCCCGGAGGGCGGAGCCTGGCCTCCGGTTATTCCTCCTGCGGGTGTCCGCCGCTTGCCTCGTCCGGTTGCCTCGCAAGGCTTCTTGGGAGTTGAAGTTCTCCGTTTAGCCTTCTCTAAGGCCGAATTGTAACTTAAGAACTACGTGACCCATAGTAGCCTAGCGGGCTGCCCAGGCTCCCGGAAGGCGGCTCTGCCCGCCGGTGTCAAGGCGGCTAGTTCAAGTTGCCATAGCGGCGAGGTGAGGAGGGTGGGAAGCTTCTGTGGGGAGGGGGCCGGCTGCGCTGCGGGGAGGTGGCGCTCGGGCGGCGGCGCGGTGAGGGCTGGGGGCTGCGCCTTGCGCTGCTAGTGGCGCGTGGGGAGGCGCTGTCTTGCGCGGCGACGGCGGCGGGCTGCTCCTGCGGGACCACTGCGGGGCCTCGGGAGCAGGCGGGCGGCCCGCGGGATTGTAGGGGCAGGAACGGCAGCGTGTCCGGCTCTGTCCTGCAGTGCGTGCACGGAGCGAGGAGTTAAGGCGGCCGGGGTCTCTCGGGGTGGGATCGGGTTTGGTGTGAACGGTATGAAAGAGTCGTTCGCTGTGCCGTGCTGTTGAAGAACTCAGGGAATATGGTGTCACGTGTTGATGATAAATGTAGTTCTGGAAGCACGGTGCTGGCGTGTCTGCTTGTGGCATCGAGTCCCTGAATGCTTTTGTTACAAACAGAAGCACTACAGGTAAAAGTGTTGCCAGGTATCGTGCTGTCCCTTTCTGGAACCGCTCTCAGTCCTTATCTGGTTCACCCTTAACTATAAGGCTTCACTCACGGCTTTACCACTCAGTTACCTAGTGATGGATTAGCGTATGTGGAGATAAACAAATAGAAGCGCTTGGGAAGCAGTCAGGCTGTGCGTGCCTAACTTATCTGCTCGCTTGTGGCTGCCGGCTGCGCGTCGTGCTGCTGTTGCACTGCGGGTCTCTGCAGGAACGTCCCCCGTGGGATCGGCGCACTGTGTGCTAACAGGGACGGCGCCTGGGAGAGTTGGCGTGTTTCGTACTGCAAGAAACGTTACGGTCTGTGTATGTAAACTAACTGTACATTAGAAGACCAAAATAAAAAACAAAACTGACCACAAATGTTTCTTGCTGTCATGTAGGTTATATGGTTGTGAGCTGCAATCAGTGTAGTTTTTTTTTTTTTTTTTTTGAAAAAGTGATGATTTTCTTTTCTGGTTTAAATTAATGCAGCAAACATCCACACAGAATATTTGTACAAATTTCTACTCTGTATGATTTTGGTTTTTTTTTTTTTTTGTTTTTTTTTTTTAACCTAAAATGAAACTTTTGTAATTCCTTTAAAATGAGGATGTTGCTTTATATGAAATGATCCTTCCTCCAACTTAAAAGTGCCTACAGTTCCTCTATGGTTGCTTATAATAACAAGGAGGAGTGCTACGTAACTATAAATGGGAACTTTTCTTCAAGTCTGTGTAGTGTTTCCTTTTAGGTTTCTGTCATTTACTACCCTTTCTTTAGTACCTTAGCCACTTAATATCCTGACAAGCTAATTTTGGTCAACTGAAAACAACACCATCAGTTGTATTACTGTAAATCTTCATTTCCCTTTTGATCTCTTCAGTGGTGTAGCTGTTCTGATTTTGGCTCTTATGACTGAGGCGTTTCTCAGAATTATATTTTCAACACATCAGTCAGTTACTACTTTTCAGTGTATTTTATCAATGCCTTTCTCTCTTCTGCCATGAGTTCATTCATCTAACTAGAGGTGCACATAGAACTGTGTGCAGAGACCCAGTTGCTTTGAATTTGTGAAAATGTAAAGAATTTTGTTCCTGTCAGCTGAGATTCAATAACTAATCTTTCGGATTCTGCTGGCTTATGCCATTTTGTCCTAAAGTGAGTTAGAACGCTGAACTGATGAAGAGCGTTTTGACATGTTTTCTCTCTATGCAGGTATCCTTAAGAAGCCCCATTTCACTAATGTGAAACTGTTAATGTTGTAAAAGATGTTGTTTTGGTGGTTTAGAAAGAAATGTGACCTCATGGAAGTCAGAATTAAGCCTTATCTTTCTCTTGGGGCTGTTGAGCTGTATGAATTGCACAAAGTAAGGTTAGTTTTCTTGGACTCAGAAGATACTTCTGTGCAATATTCTACATACAGAGTAAATGTAACATGCTTTTCTGCATATTTAGGGAGTAAAAGAATTTGTTTTCTGTGAACTGCAGTTCTGAAGAATCTAGTTTTGTTGAAACAATGTTTACTATGACTTTGTAGTTGAGATAAAATATGCCAGGTACAGATCCTCAGCCATTTGCTATGATTATTAAAAATGAGTGTGCTTCAAATGTAAGAATGATAAGTGGAAAATGTGGTGGTACAAAGGCCTGTGAACAGATAAAGAGTAGATTCCCTTGGATTAATGACTCAGGGCTGGGTTTCTGATCTCTCGTAGGGCTGATCTTGTGCTTTATTTTTAGTATGGCCATTAATAGCATCTCTCCATTGCTTGGTGCCTTAAAAACATTTTCACAAAGTGCATTGAAGCTGAAAATGTTTGTTAATTTGAGGAAAGTGGCTGTTGAATCCATTGTTTACTGGGTTTTGAGTGATTGTGCTGCCTCTTGTGTGTAGTGGGCAAGAACATTAAAAAAAACAAAACAAAAAAACAACTTAGCCCAGAGGCTGACAGTGCAATTATAGAGGAATTAAGAATTGTGCCAAAACAGGTGATAAGATGATTTTTTTTTTTTTTTGAGAGAGAGAAATTTCTTTTTATGCTCATCAGTGATACAGGTGGTTTGTGTGCTAAAATATGGGCTGTGCTGATGTCTGTATGAGTTTCCAGTAAAGATTGATGGGGAAAACACAGCTTAATATACTGATTAGCAAGATATTATGGTAAAAATTAAAATTATTCCACACTGTTATTACTACTTATGCTTTGTTTCTTTTCTTTTTCTCTCTTTGAAAGTATCCAGTATTCCTTTTTTTTCCAGTGCTCAATGTTCATGCTTGCTTAGCCACATTTAGACTTAATTTCATCTGACTGGAGTGAGATGTACTGTAACAGTGATTGCTGATGCTGGCAGTCAGAATGTGCTTTAGTGAGATAAGGGGAGCAAAGATGAGATAAATTCCTCACTTTAGAAAACAGCTGTGGGGAATATTGGTGTACTTAAGCAGAAACTGATTATATTGATTTACTTTCCTTTCATATTCAAAAAGTTTCTATCCAAGTCCAGCAGACACAAATTTATATCCTTTTAGTAAGACTCTGGAAAAACATCAAGTGGCGTGTATATAAAATACAGCATAAGAGTTAAATCTCATCCATGGTTTCTTTGGGGAACTTCTGTTTTAGTGGCTAGAAGAATAATATCTTTACTATGGCTTTTCTTGTATCTATTACAGGACCAAAAAGAATTCAAAGAATTTGGCTTTTTTTTTTTTTTTCCTTTTCTCCTGAAATACTTAGATTCAGACTGTCTCTCCAAACAGATATTGCTAGCATAGATCTCAATGATAGTAACTCCGTGGACTCTAGGCAGACTGCTGCATTTTGTAATAATTTAAGAAAAAAAAAAGTTCTATCTTAACCTAGTTTTACAGGGTTACAATTTTGATCTGTTACTAGTTGACTTTGCTATAGTAGTCATTACTGGTCCAAGCTTTTAACCATTTCTTCTTCCAATTTTCTCACCACTACCCTGCCATTCTTAATCCCCATTCTTTTCTCACAAACCGTATCTTTTATACCTCAAATTATTTTTGAGTTTGATTCAAGCAGGTTTCTTTAACCTCAACACAGCCATAGGGTTATGTTGAATGCAAGGTGGGTAAAAGCAGTAGTATTTCACTGTTTATGAAAGTAGCTTTTTTCCACCCATCTTTTAAGATGTTATATTTTTCTTTATAAAACATTACATTGTCAGTGCATATTGAACTTGGATTACTGTCTGCCAAGTTTTTTGTTTTTTGTTTTTAATTTTCCTCTGATTCTTCTGCCAGCATCTATAAACTTCTGCAAATGTAATAAACATATTCCATTCTATTATCAGGTCATCTAAAGAAAATACGTAGTAGATTTACTGTAGGTTCTCACTTGATTTTTCTCCATTTGACACAACTTCTCTATGAGTTCTGATATTTAACCACTTCACTTCCATTTTATTAAATCTTAATTTGGTTCATTTTTC
The DNA here is from genome assembly GCA_030625065.1 of Alectoris magna. Lineage (NCBI taxonomy): Eukaryota > Metazoa > Chordata > Aves > Galliformes > Phasianidae > Alectoris > Alectoris magna. Next base: position 19,408,125 of record CM060565.1, read on the forward strand.
TTTAGCTTAATTTTGTGTATGTCATGAGTGTTCAATGCTTTGCTTGTTTGTTCAAAAGTAACCTCTACTGCCTCTTTCTTGTTTAACAAACTCTAGTTACCTATTATTGGCACAATTGATTTGATATCAACTCATACATTGCTTTTCTTTTTTTTTTTTTGAGAAAAAGCTATTTTACTAGAAACTTAAAATAGCCTATTTTAGTTTTTTCCACATATTAAAATTAAGCTGATAAGTGTGTCATTTTTGGCCCCAATTTTCTTTCTTTTCTGTTAACGACTCGGCATTTGCCATCTATCATAATGTCTCAAATTTTTCTTGAGTCATTAAAGATACTGCTTCTAAATCTTATTTTGCATAACCAGTGGTATTAGTTGAGCACAATCAATCTGAACATAGCCTAGAAATGAGGGAGAATGATTCTGATAAGAGTAGGATAGGGTAGTTTGGTTGGTTGGAGCCTACAAAGATTGCAGTGCCCAACTGCCTGGTCACATGAGGGCTTCATCAATTGTTCTGCTCTCTTGATGTCTCTATTGTATATTTTACAAAGAGAATTTGTTTTCAGCCGTGATCTTTGCTTGTGTACTGTACAGCTAGTTGAGAATATGTCTGTTGGTTTAATACTGTCCAAAAGGAGTCTCCTTCTTGCATGTTGGCCTCTACTTCATGGTGTGAACAAGCATAATAACTGAGTAACAGTTGGTAGATGCACCTCTGAAGTACATCCTGCTGATGTAGTGGTTTGAGTAGTCTATGAAGTTGCTTTGGGAATGTTGTATGGCTTGGATTTGTTCAGTTACAGTCAGGATTTAATGTTCATTTTCTGCTCTTTCGACCTAGGTTGCAAGATACTGATGGCAGATTCATCCAGTGATTCAGACAACTTTTTTAGGGCTCGAATAGGAAGATGGCCTCCTTTGAGGGCATCCCACAGCAGAGCTCGGAACTATGGTGCTGAAGAAGTTACAGAGAAGATTCATACGTTAGCAAGCACTTTGCAGGTTGCTTACAAAATACTGTTTTAAAGTACATAAACAGTTTGTAAAGAAAAGTCCAATTTTCACTTCTGAAGTTGTGCAATGTATTGTAGTGATGGGAAACATTGCTTTCTGCGTAAGCCAGAAGATTTTATGTAACTGATCACTTTGCCTCAGAGGTGGAATTAGGTAGCTTGATGCATATGGAATAAAAACTGTATGAATGCATAGGAGAATATTGTTAGAAACAATGATGTGTTTAGCAAAACAATTAATAAAATTAATGAACTGAATAATGCAAAAAACCTTTTCATATCATTACAAGTGATGTTGAATTTCGTGGTGGAATCTTCCAGCCTCATCTTTTACAGTGTACAGTTTTCAAGTTCTAAATAAAGAAAATAGGTAGGCAGTCTAATCTATTCCTCATAACAAAGGAAGAGTAACTCCAATAATTCGGAGATGTGGAACAGCACAGTGAGAAGCAGTACTTATAAACTTAGAGTGGATCCATACCTGAGCAGGAAAAAGTGTTCATCTAATTCCTGCTTCTTCAGTGGAGGCAGGAGAGCAATCTATTATGCATGTAGGAGGAGGTGTTTAACTGTCTCGAAACCATTTATCGCTTGAAGTCATTCACATTCATCAGCATGGAAGAATTAACCTTGTGGTGAGAATCCCTGTTCTAGTTAACAGTTCTAAGAACTTGGAAGAAGCAGACTTATGCATTATTGCTTGTGCTTAATTATTGTTTCACCTAAAATAAATAAATGTATATACACACATACAGATATTTAGTATGTGAGGAGAGAAAAGATGTATTCAGTGCTGAAGTCAAACTTCAGAACTTGGCTGAAAAGTGGTCATCAAGCTAGAAGGTTGAGTTAATAAGAATGTAATATGACTATTTCTTAAAACTCTGTCCTTGGGATTTTTGTGTTCCAATCTAACCTCTTTCTGGCTGCTCGTCTGAGAATCTGATTTTAAGCTTATGGCTTCTCAGCAGACCTACCACTGTATCCTCCCATTTTGCACCTGGTTACAGGCTTCATTGTGTAGAAAAACTGTGCTGAGGAGTAGGGTAGGACTGCAGCCGTCTGATTGAAGACATCTTAAACTGCCATGAAACTGTTATATAAACTAAATGATGTTGTTTTGGTCAAATTGCCCCACAGTAAAATGCAATATGTATGTCTTGACTCAGTCATCTTTAACTTGGCATTCCTTCCCATTATTGTATAATTTTATGCAAGCTGTGATAAATGCTGTCCATGCTATTGATAAATGGAGTCTTGAGGGCTGTGTAATCTTGCAATGAACTTTAAGAAAGTATATTTATGTTGACCTTTTAAATAGGGTGCCGATTTCCTGCCATCAAGAAAATGTCATCTAAGAGCCTTAATAACCGTTTCTTTAATTTCTTCATGGAAGTTTTGAAGTGTGGCTTTAGAGTATCTGCTTTCCTTTGTCTGCTTGGTGATCTTCCTTACCTTAGATAAATATACTGACCTTCAGGAATTTATTTCTCTATTTTGCCAGTAAAATAGAAGTAAGTTACTTTAAGATCTCTGTATAAAAATATTTTTTTTTCTGGTGAATGGCTGAATATTTGCACTTCTTTTGTCTGAAGCTAAGTCCTTACTGGTGTGCTGTTTAAAAAAAACAAACAACAACAAAAAAACCCCACCACATTGTATTTTGTTCATTTAGCTTCTCTGTACTTCAGGTTCTGGCTTCTTGAATAGGATTTGGAATTTCTGAATGCTTAGGCCCTTTAAAAAAATAATAAGCTACTTTGTTTTATTAACTTATTCATAAATCAGGAATAGTGAAGACAACAGTGATGTTAGATTGTTGGAGATTTCTATTTGACTTTTCTTCCTCAAACATTTTTTTAAGGATACCAACAGAAACCTGAGGCACGTTGACCATTTGCTGGGGCAATACAGAGAATACAACAAGGAACAAACAGAAGCAATAGCAACTGTGAGCAACTTTCAGTTTATCTTTTCTTAATTTTTTTTTTTTCTAGTAGCATTCACAGTCGAAAACTTGGCAGCAATGGGTAGAATGTATCAAGAGTTAAGCAGATGTTAACATTTCACACTTACTTGAGCAGCCTACGCCAAACTTAATTGTATGTTATATAATGAAACTCCAACAGTTTTTGAAATTTTATTACTTTTCTGGTTTATAGACTCCAAGTAGATTATGTTGTAGTATGATAGTCTGGGAAGTACAATGTGCAAATAGGACGTACCTTTTGTGTCAGTAGTTTTTTTCTATGATTCTGCAATAGCTTCTGAATCTACCAAACAGTTTTTTCTAAATCTCAGACGAGTAGAAGTTCTTGTAAAAACCAGGGTTCTGCAAGTTTGAAAGCAGCCGTCTGAACAGAGATTATGAAATAAATTAATGTCTTTAGGACAAGAGGGGTTTATAAGTTTGTTTCAAACTAATTGCATCTGGTGCTTCCGTGAAGCTTAGTTACAAGGCGGTATTATTTTATACCTGGAAGTGGAGGGAAGAGGGGAAGAAATCCTAAATCTATAGAGACAAAGAAGCCCTTCCTCTCCCCACAACAGTTTCTTTCTTGGTCAGTAGGTACAAGGTTTTCATGGAAGCAATTGGGATTATTTAGATGTCTCTAATAATTTTTTTCTTATTTGAACTCTGCATCTAAATAAGCTTTTCTTAGTTATTGAATTTATAGAATTTCTGGTTTAACACTGTTTTTAATAAGTGCTGATTCTAAATGTAGTTCATTATTCTGGAAGGGTTTTCTATTAGCAAACTTCAAGGTGAGACATCACTCAAACATTTTTAGTTTTATAACTCATTCTTTTCAGTTATGTTAGGTGGCTTTTGATTACGACTCAAATTGAGGAGAAATCTAGGGACTAACAATCTACTTGTGTTTTAAGTACTAAAGAAAATACCATCTGATTAGAAAAAAAAAAAAATGTTTCTCTGAGTTGCTGCTCCCTTTTTGAAGCAGAATTTTCTAACTTGGTACATATGCGTGAATGTAGCTGGGATCGGGAAGTACTGCATCTCTTTCTTCTACTATAGATGTTTAAGAAAAAAACGTAAATAATTTCTCATTTAAATGGTGATATGATAGATAAGGGAGTATCAAGGAATGGAGTTCTGATTGGTGATTATAAAGGCTATTCTGTTCAAACTCATCCCTTTTAATATCTCTTTTCTACTAGCCTCTCTTCTTTCTGTTAGTAACTTTTTTTTAAAAGTAACACAAGCACCTTGAAATGAGTTGATGGCAATAAACACTTAGTTTTTTTAACCAAAGAGTGCTGACACTGTAAGGCATGCAAATTAAGCACTTGTAGCTTGATTTGGAGTTTATGTTCCTTCATTAGAGATCCAAGATTAGTCTGTTTCAGGGTTAAGTTAGATTTGAAGACTGAGGTATTGCTGTTCTTGCTTTGATCCTCTGGCATCTTCATCTGGCAGGTTTTTTGGTTTTGTTTTTAAATTATTGAGTGCAAAGGTGATCTTTTTTTATGTACTTGCTTTGCCTTAATTTTTCCTTCAAGTAGCTTGTTTTTTTAAGAAAGCTTTAGGAGATCCTATCTCTGGCTTCAGCTTTTCTTAGTGACTATGGAGTTTTGATAAAATAATGAAAATACTTTAGAAAGAACCCAAGCAAACTTGAAAAGATTCAGTGAAGATTTAAAATAGTGTTTTACGCTTTAGAAAAAAAAAAGCCACCCAGGAGATCCAACTCTCTTTATTTCCGCAAGAATAAAATAATAATTTAACTACTGTGTATTTATCTCTGTTAGGAGAGGAGGGATGATCCTCTACAAATTGAGATTTTGTGGGCTTTCAAATAAAGGTGTAATAAAAGTGAGAGGCTTAAAACCAGAGTTGGCTTATAGTACCTATACTTGTTTTTTTTTCTTTTGAATACTCCTGGTGCATTGCATCTATATTTTAAGAAACTTAATATTTGAAACTGCCAGTGTTGAAAACTTGTTTTACTACAGCTAGAATATTATGTATATGAGCTAACCAGGAAAAGCTGCTATTCGTTCATGATGAAACTTGGCTTAAACAGAGCTCTCATTATCTTAATGACTGAAGGTTATTTGTGTGCTACTGTATGTGTCTTTGTTTATATTTCAGTAAACTGATTTCTTTGCAGTTAAAAGAAACACTGGAACAGTCTATAGGTCAGTTAAAGAGTCAACGACTAACCCGAAACTCTGGAATGAGAAGTGCTTCTCTCTCAAGCTTATACCCTAGTGATTTGGATGGAGAAACAGTATCAGGTAAAATACTTAAAGTGCTTGAATATACTTAAATTATGTCATATTATTGTATCTAATGAGGAAATTAGAAATAAAATTGTATAAAGATATTGACATGAAGAGTTATCATTGATTTCTTCAAAGAAATTCAGTTTAGAAATTTAGAAGACCTGTATTAAGTTTATCAATTGTTTACCTGGTAAGTGCCTATAGCTTTCCAGTATGTATTTTCTTTTCTGGTATCTCAAGAAATCTGAATAAACCATCGATAATTTCCATGGAGAAAACTGCCTTGTCTGCTGCATGAGTTGTAGGTGCATGTAAGTTAAAGTTAGTCCAAAAGATTGTAGCTTCTGAAGCTTACTTCACAGCAAAAAGAAAATGTAAATTTTAAATACATAATCTTATGGACATGTACGTAAAATTATACTCAGTGGAAAAGGAGAGGGTAAAATAATCTACTTTTCTGTGGGTTGTACTATTTTTCTTGTACATCTCTTGGAAAATTTATTATTTTTAGGAAAATGTGTATTTGGGAGGAATATTCATTTCAGGAATAGCTTTAAATGCATTTTAGGAGAAAACATTAACATTTTCTGTTTTTTTCTAATGTAAACTCTAAAGGTTCAAGTTCTAGTTTGAAGCCTTAGTATATCCAGACAGAAGAGAAGCCACTGCTCAGACAAATAATATTTGAGGAAATAATCTACCTACACCACTTAACCTTCATCTGCATGAGTATACATGTATACAAGTGTATATGAATCTGTGTAACAAAAATATTTCAACCGTAGAAGAATCTTGGGGAGAGCTAAACAAGTATGCCTGTGAATTTTAGGTAACTTCAGTAATTTGCCTGTAATGTGATCCATATTTGCAAGATGAAGCACATGTTTTTCCCAAAGCAAAATTAATAATTTTCTGTAAAAAACAACACCAACAAACAAACAAACAAAAAGCAACAACAGAAAAACTTTTTTTCCTTGTCTTTTATCACATAAAGGGATCCACCACTTTGTGCCTACTTCTCCTCTCAGGGATCATGGAGACTCACAGGGCAATAGACATCGGAGGTCTAGATCTGCAAGTGTTCGATTTGTCAACGAGGCAGACAATTTGAATCAGGTACTAATAAGAGTTGCTAACGAGAGTTCTTTCCCCAAGTAGACAGTACATGGCTATCAGGCTCTTTGATTTTACATCCAATGAAATAATTTTGACGGTGAAGCTAAGGATGTTTCAGCAATGAAATGTTCTTTCAATATTCTGTGCAATTTTTTATTAGACAGTAATCTCTTAACCATCAGTGTCCTGAAGTTTCATACAATTCCTACTTCACTGATTTAGAATAAAGTGGATGGCGTGATATCAAAAGTGATGAAAATAATTTCTGTACATTCTAGTTTCTGAAAACATCACAGTATTTTGCTTGGTCACTTGCAATTTTATGTGCTATCTTTCTTTAGTAGTACATATAGCTGGGCAGAACTTTTTCTCATTTGTACTAGTGTTTATTAACAGGAAATGTTTATTCTGACTTCAACTGTTCAAATCTTTCTATTTGCCTTGCATTAAGTTAAAAAGGTGATGCAATGTCAGGTAATTAAAATGAAAGCATAGAAAAAACATGGTTGGGAAACTTAGTTTAGGAAATAATGGACTGAAAATCAAATGTGAATGAGCAAGTGTTGCGAAGGGTTGTTAGAAACAGAAGTACACTTGGTTCATCCAGGCTGATCTGCAATTCATGTGGGCTTGTTTCATACATTATTTTTATCTGCTGCTTTCTATTTAATATTTTCTTTTTAAAAGTGTGTATAGATGTACTTTTGAAATATCACAGATAAAAGCATTCTTGAGCCTTGGCTTAATTTATGTACTTTAACTTACAGCTGCATTCTTTCCACCAGTCTCTTCGCGATCTTAGTAGTGAACAAGTTCGCCTCGGAGATGACCTCAGTCGGGAGCTTTCAAGAAGAAATAGGTATATGCAGAATATAACTTGCATGTGAAGAACAATGGAGAAAATACTTCACATGCTTCTAAATAATAAATTATTCATCTGTACACTGTACCAGTACATCTGTACAGCTAGTGCTATGAATGGCTTGTTACTCCTCTCGTGCAGTATTTCTACGTGTAAATAGCAAGTACAAGTTCTGATTTGCATAGAATATGTGGCTTTCTTCCCTTTTTTATGCATAGACAAAAAGAGAAGGCGTTGGGAATTTCTGTTAGTAAAACTTTGCTTCTTTTATGTTCTTGATACTGGAGTTTCATGAGGACAAGCTCTCATTCAGGCCATAATGTTTTGGTTATTTCAGTACATGCTGTCTCAACATATGATGCTTTTTCTAATAACAATAACAGGAATTAGTACTCTTCTTCTCAGTAAGATCTAGTCCAGTTCAAAAGGATTGTGTTGACGTGTTCATAATTTTGTACTTGTTGACCTGATATCTAGCATTTCAAACTAGACTGAACCATTATTAGGTGCTCTATTATCTTCGCTAGAGAAATGGAAATTCTTTCTATTACAAATTTTCCACTTGAGGCTGGTCTCCAATTATGCTAGGAATATAGAAGCTGTAGAATGAATTCAAGTAGCCTAAAAATCCACAAGATCGTTGCTGCTTAAAATTAACCCAGTTGATCCTTAGTTTTTGCACTGCAGAGTATTAAGGCTTACCTGTGTTTTTCTGTGAAGGGCTGATGCAGAAATGAGAGAGACTCTAGCAGAATTGTCTGAAAAGCTCACTGAGTCCCAAAGACAAGAAACGGTGAGTGTGCCTAACAAGAAAAGATCATGTATATTTAATATTCTATGCAAGATGTGGGCTACTGTTTGTTTTGGTACTCAGCAACATGTATTAGTATGTATATCTGAACAGGATCCTTTTTAGGCCAGGCAAAATTGTAATATTATCCTTCCTTAATAAAATCAGCAGAACAAGTGCATTTATCCTTGGGTACTTGTGTAAAGTAAAAGTGAATGTTTTACAGGTGGGTGTGCAGTGAATTTGTCTAAAAATTCAGTTTTGGAGAAGGCTGCTGTTTGAACATTGTTTTGAACACTTCAATAAATGCAATAGATACCTTTTGAGAGATAGAAATTACATTTTTCCATGTTAAATAAGCTCCTATTACAACCGTGAAATCTGAGGGTTTTTTTTCCTCTTCCTTCCCCTCTCCCTATCCTTTTCAATCCTTATCATCTGTGCAGTCTTCTGAAATGAGTGAGTCTCTTGGGAGTATGCTCTTCTCTGAAGGCATTGTGGCAAATATAGTAAAGGAGACAGTGCAGCTGTGATTGTCTCGTCTTTTTTGCCTCTTGTATCTGGTGGAAGGAGACTAATTCTAGTATCTCGAGATGGGAGTCAAATCAGAGTATTGCTGCAGGCATGAGAGAAGATGGGAACTCCACCACTAGTTAGGAAAATCCTGTAGGTAGTTCCAGACTCAGACTTGAGTCTATGCTTTTTGTGCATGCTAATGTGATATCGGAAGTAATACTAACTTTGCAGAGCAAGTTGTGTTGTGTACTTATTTTCTCCAAGATGGCTGACCTTGCTCTAAAATTGCATGAGTTAGTACTAAGTGATCTGGCAAGATCTTTAGTTATGCATTTGTCATTGATATCAATATTGTAGGCAACAGCAACTTCTTGACATCAACAGGCTTAATTATTGTACTTGTGCTGATGATATAGAGCAGAGATTCAAGAAACTATAATTTGTCAATACCACTTAATGTGATAGAATTAATCAGTAGAGGAAGACTTGCCTCTTCAGCCTTCCTAGAAGAATTTAGCAGGGTGTCCTTGTTAGAACATTAGCTCTGTTTATCTGGTAGGGAATTCTTAGATGCTTGCAAGACTGTTCTTGCTGTGGCCTGCTTCTCAGTGTACTATTTTCCCCCTCTCTAATATCCCAGGAAATTAACAAGCTCTTATGTTTTAAGCAGGACAGTTCACAAGAAAATGGCTGCTGCAGCTGACCAGAGTACATCTGTTCTGTGCCTTTGAATCAGAGAAACTAACCTTCCTCTTCAATCTTCTGGAATTCTGCCAGCCACTGTCTTTTCATTTTTGAAAGAAATAAGTTTTTTGTTTGTGACCTACTATAGCAAGTTTTCAAGACTAGAAATCGGATGTCACAGATTTTATCTCAGTGAAGCAAGATGTGAGAGATGTACAGTGTAATGAGGAAACTCTCTTTACTTTTTTTAATGATAAGAGGAATAGAAACAGAATAGTAATTCTTTTCAAGGTTAATAGTTTCTCTCCCAAATAAAGCTTTGAAAGCTGAAACGTTTAATGATACACTTCTAATGAGACAAATAATGCTGCAGTTGGCTGCAGAGACACCAATTTCCGGGACAGGCATTGCCACCCTGGTTTTAAACGGGATGTTCTTAACTTTGTGCTTGATTGGTGATGGTAGAGGGGCCTTCTTAATAGTCAAATCCATTTTTAGAGATTTTGCTGCTAAATGGAAGCCTAACACAGAGACGGAGCTCTTAGCAACATGAGTGTGGGTCAGTTAGTCTATGGTGCTGAAAAGGCATCTTTAAATCATGTTCTTATATATGGTAAATATAATAATTTAGTTTAGCACTTCATGTCATTATGTAGAACCTCTGTGTTCCTTGTACTGTTCTTCAGTGAATCACTTGTCTATGCTAAGGCTTTTGATCTAGAAGGCAAGATACATACTGTTATGGTAGGAACGTTGTCCTGAATTAGGGTCATCTGGATAAAAGAAGATAATTGAGTTTTAGTCTCTTCTTTGTGTGCTGCTTACTGCTTGGTTACTTAATGGCTTTAATCTTTCTTCTGTCTTTAGTCCTATTATTGCATGTCACGCATTCTGTGATAAACCGAGGAAGATCAGAAAGGCTATAAAACCAGGAAACACAATTCTTATGTGTATACCAGTGTAGATTGGGTAACTGTCATATTGGAAGAACTACATTTTTATAAGGTGTATAGGTACTTTGTGTGGTGAGTAAACAAAAACTGTATGAGAGGAAAGGACGTTTGTTATAAATCAAGACCCATGCATGGCTTTTGATATATGAAGTACTCAAATGGGCAATGGATAGAGTAAAATACTTCCCGACAATGTGGGTTGATGATTAGACTGTACTAAAAAATGGTAGTTTGTAACTTAGAAAATTGCTTTATTAAATAGTGTTATTGTGGTGTTTCTATCTTTTGTCATTTCCATGGAAATAAATAAGAGTCATTACTTTTGGAGCAACCTACGTAGTTGGAATAGCTTGTGATATTGCAGATTTTATATTTATGAAATAGCATCTGCAGAAAAAGCTTCAGCATATGGAGGAAATGAGAGTTGGACAAATATCCAAAAACAGGGTATGCAAATAATCTTAAAAAAAAAAAGACGACAAAATCTAGGAAGTGCAGTAGTATACTTGCAACCAAGGTTTCCAACCTTGGTGATTCTGTGATACTTATATTTGACTAAACAAGAAGCTCTCAATTTACTTAAGGCGGAGAGTAAAAACTAAAATATTTTGAAACAACCTCATACAGATTAGCTGAGATACTTAACTGTCTGAAGTGATCTTAAAAGTTTCTTGTTGGCTCTTGGATATTTACTGGTCAATTTCTGGAGAAATAATCAGTCTATTTTCTCAATTTTCAATATTTTCTCTTTTGAATATTTCTAGAACAGTTTTGTTTTTTTTTTCAGCTCTCTCTTACAGTTGTGTATGAATACTCTAAATTTACCATTAATTGTGAACTGATTGCTCATCTTGCTGTGCAAACAAGGAACCATTTCTAACTGACACATTCCTTTTGTAAAGATATAAGGACTGTTATTTTTATAGTACTCATGAAGCTCAGAGCATAAGCATGTCATTAATTGTTACTTTTGCTACATATCTGTGTTCTTGTTAAAATTTTGTATCCATACACATGCATAATACAAGTAGAAGCATGCTTAATGAGAATTTGTTCGCCCCATATGTATATACAATAAACTTGTAGTTGAATGGTGTTTTAAATCCTTTTTTTTTTTTTTAATTTGAATACTGTTTGGTAATTGAACAGCTTTCTAGTGACTCTTAAAAACCATTAGTTTTGAAGTAAGGAGGAAACATTATATAATTATTTTCCTTACTTATCTTCATCTTAAATGATATAAATTTAATTTGCTGCCCACAAGAGGGTGCTGTCTGATAGCAGCTTGAAAAGCAAAAATATTGTGAGGATTGTAGCTTAAGGTTGGATTCTTGTGTTAATACAGATTGCTTTAACAAATGACAGGTTTTTATTTGTATTTGTTTGCATGTGAATTGATAAAATATTGGGAAAAATTCTTAAAGTTATGTAAATATTCTGTGCTATTGCACAATTATTCTTCTGTACTTATGTCTTGTTTACTGCTTGTCACTCATGGGTTTCTGAAAATGAAGCAATTTTTTTTGTTTTGTTTTACAGACAGGGGATGCAAAGGAAGTGACTCTCTAGAGATTAATTAGGCCTGTGGCAGCAGAGAAGCTAAGATTTATGTATTGTGGCCTCAACTTAGGCTATACCAAGCTTGGTATTGACATATTTAGCACTTCATTAGAGCTACCACTGTGCAGGAAAGTAACTTAAATGACCAAGGAGGGTATTTCTAGCAAGATAGCAATATTGAGTACTCAGTGTTATAACTCTTTTTTTTTTTTTTTTTTTTTTTTGCTATACTGTTCTAAATCTTGCTTCATAAAATAAGTTATTTCATTTTCCTTTCTTTCTGCCCCATACTTTCTTTACCATTTTCTCCATTGTTATTTCAGTATATGGTTAAAATAGACCCTAATTTCCTGCAGTTTTTTTTTTTTTTTTGTTTTTTTTTGTTTTGAAGGTATCTGCACGTGTAGAGAGAAGACTTCAGGAGATAGAACAAGAAATGCGTACTGAAAGACAGGTTGTAGAAAGGCGCCAGGACCAACTGGGACAGATGTCTGTTCAATTACAAGAGGTATGCAAATGAAAACTTCCTCCATACTCAAGATCAAATGGAAACTCCTGATACTCAGGATCAAATTCAGATCTTGCTGTCTTTGTGACCCTGTATCTGTTAAAGTGGTGAAAGTGCTCATATTTATGATGTATTCTCTTATCTGTATCAAGCCTACTTCCTCTTGATTTGCTGAACAGGTGTTAGTAAGTACAGTCTGTGTTACTCATGGTACTGCTTTGCCTAGATTTAGACCTTTTTTGATAGCTGGTGCAAACGTTCATTAAAAGAAAAGCAACCCTCTTCCCCACAATATTCTCCCTCAAACCCCCCCCCCCCGCCCAAAAGCAAACCGTTTGCTACTGTTTTCAGTTAAAAAGCTTTGTATTTTAAAATGCAAATATTGCTGGTAATGAGTAGTTTATTTTGTTTCAACAAGCAATCAAATACGCTGCACTGGCTGTTCAGTGCTTTTCAAACAGTTTAGGTCAAAGCAAAAATCTGATGAAGTTTAAAACGTTGTTTAGTAGACAAATAAAAATGTTAATAATTTTCTGTAATTTTAATTCGTAATATAATGTCATTTTGTGCTTACTTTAAGAAATGTATGAAAAGTACGTCTCTGTTTCGGCTTGTAGTGCTATTTGGAAAATGTGTGAATCTCAACGTATTGTACGTATTTAATGTTCATAGAATCATTGACTGGCTTAGGTTGAAAGAGACCTCTAAGATCATCTTGTTCCAACCCTTAAGATACGATTTACAATGTCATCTCTGACAATGTAATAGAAAAGTATAGGTAAGAAGAAATCCATAATTGTGATGTTTTTATTTTTAACGATGGTATATGTGCTTTTTTTGGAAGGTGGTTTTATGCTATGCCATGATATTGAGGGGCCTTAAGGTTGACTTGTGCTTTATATTTCATATGAGGCTAGAGACTCTTCAAAGAGGTCATATTTAAGAAGATATCATACTTTTTAAAACATGAATTAAAAATACTTCTGCTAATGTTTCAGAATCAATGCATCATTTTTCTCCCTATTGATATCTTCGTGGGTGAAATGAACTTTTATATGAACAAGAGTGCTTTATTACAGTTTTCAGAAGATGTGATATTTCATAGGGAATTTAATCTTCAATATGCCTATGTCTATTTCTTGATATTTTGATTGGGCTTTCAATCTGGTAGCAGCATGCATTATGAGAGGAGTTACTGTTACCTGATAGTGTTATCTATTAATTGGAAAAATCTTCCTTTGTGCTTTTAAAGCAGTAATGACTTTTATCTATAAAGATGTATTGATACCGTGATTATTTCCTTGCAAGGAAAACCTGTTTTCAAGTGAATGAATTCAGATGTATTTCAAAGAGTTTCATGTGATTGGCAATGTGAATCATAAGCCTTCAAGCCAGATACCTTTCAAATAGCTCATCTTTTGTGTTCTATGCAAAATGAATCTGAAATGTTAAGTGGTTGTCCTAACCTTCCATTCCCTTAAGCCTTCCAGCTGCATGTGAAAATGTTTTAATCTTTTCTGCAAATTCTATTTTGTTCTATGCGTATTTTTTTTTTATAAATTATTTTTCCCAAGGAGCTCCTTCCTGTTTAAACAAGATTTTCTGATAAAATTGCCCAAAAATTCTGTATTCAGACCCTAAGATTTGCAAAGCTAAAAGAAAAGTTCAGCATGTATTAGTTTGCTTGGTAAACATTCACTACTAAAGATTAACTCAACCCTAGATTCAGAGCCAGTCCTAACTGGAGCAGACTTATTCCACATCCAGTATTTCATAATTGCAACTTCTCTGAAGGGGAATCTCATTCTTGGAGAATGTCTTCACTCTCTCAGGAAGGGGCTTCTACCTCTGTATCTTCTTTCTTGGGAGGTGGTCTTTTTCCATCATGGCTTCTGGATTTCTTTGACTGGGCTCACCGTTTGAGAATCCTAATAAAAATTAGATTACTGATGTTGCTGGGAATGGAGGATTTTTTTTTTTTTCAGGCTCTTCTAACCTTTAGTATTAGAAATAAGATCTGGTGAGAAGTATGTATAGCTGTAACTATACAAGGCGTAGTAGATGGATAGCCAGAGGTTAAATAGGAATAACTCACCAATGCTGAGGCTCACAGTTAAGATGGATGCTCACCAACACTGAGGCTCACTACAAGGAACTCCACACAGGAGCAATCTCCAAAAAGAGATGCTGCCTTAGTGGTGGTCAGTCTTTAAATGGGATCTAGGAGAGGTGGAGTCAAGCTCCACCCCTTCTGGGAGCACAGCTGAATTACCTTCACCTGTGCTCCCACAGCTGACCCGTTGCTTGCCTCAGATGGTTAATCAGAGGTTCAGGCTGTGATTAACAGTTTCCCATACAGAAGTATGTAAGGGAGCCTCTTTAATCTTTGATGCATTGCAGAAGAAAATGGAGGTAGTTTAGACTTTGAAACAAAGACTTCTGCTGTACTCCCAGTAGTAACAGAACAATATGTCCTTTTCCTGCTACTTGTATCAAGGCTGTTATGTTCGACCTCTAAGTAGAAAATTACCTCAATTCTGGATAGTGTTTATATTTCTTAGGAACAGTTAAATGGTTGAGCTCTTCAGCTCACACATTGGCAAATTGGACCAGGTTGGGCCTTAGCTTTGGAATTGTTATTTTTTTTTAAGAACAAAATAATACAAACTCTGTACATATTGTAATACTCCATATAATACAATCCTCAGTGTAATACTAACCTGAGAAGCCGTTGTATGAGAATGCTTTCTGAGGAAAATTATTTTTGTTCTTATAGAATATACATTATGTAGGAAATAGGAATATAAAAATTTCTAAGGAGGTAAAAAGTCTAGAACTGATCTAGTCTTGAATTTGAAACAAGGAGAGGAAAAAATGCCAGCACCAAAACAATCTAACAATTTGAGTTCTTGAACTGGTATTTTTTCACTTTATTTTTCTCTTGTATGTGGTGATAGAGATAAATAGATTTTTATTGGGCAAACAAAATAAAATGAATAATGGAAACCTTTGACTGTGAAGCATTTAAAATTTATAAATAGTCTTATATGACTGTCATTTCAACAATGTATCTGTGAGCTGAGTACTAGTTGTCTTTTTGCTCATTTATTCATTACTTGCATTGATGTAATTGTATTTTGCTAAGGTATTAATTTTTCTACAGTATAGAAAAATTGTTTCTCATTCATTCAAGTCTTTGAGCAAAGTTCTTAGAATAACTTTTCAGTTTACACAGTTTCTCATGAATTCTTTTACATCCTATTTTTGAAGTAGGCAGTCTTTGCAAAACTTAGGTCTCGTGGTGACCACTGCATGGATGTAATGCTCTGTTGAAGTCTCTTTTTATACTTTTTTTCTTTCTCCAAAATGCTTTGCAAGTAACACTACTGGAAGGGAGATAAGGTTTGGACTTAGATATGAAATCAAATCATTCAATATGGTATGGATAATTTACAAATAAATACTATTTGAAGCATTTGTGGCAATTTAGTGTGACAGTTTTTTTTCATTATTTTGCCCTCTATGCATCTCAAACTAAATAAAATCAAATTTAACTTTTGAATTTGATCAGCAGCACTTTTAGTTAAAAATTCTGGTGGGGTTTGCTAGAAGTGATCTGCAAGGAAAAGTGCAATGCCTGTAACTGACCACTACTTGTCAGTATTTTACCATCTTAAGATGGACATCTTCCTAAATCTAAATTATTTAATTATATATTTTTAGAGTTCAACTGAGCATGATGATACTTTACTATTTCTTTTTCCACATTTGACTTCTCTTTGTCTGCCTTTTTCATTATGTGCAAACTTTATTTGTATTTCACTGTTACGACCATGAACTGATTATCAATGAAGAATGTATCTAATTATATGCTGACTATAAAGAAAACTTCAAATATAAAATTTTATATCTCTAAGTTTGCTTTTTTTTTTTTTTTTTCCCCACTCTGTGCTTGGTAATATTTCTTGAGTTTGTATGTATTCTAGCTCTGCTTAAGCACTGTTTATAAAGAAAACCTGAAATTAGTGTGAGTCATCCATCTTCACCTTCTTCTGTCTGTGATACCAACTTGTTTCTAATTAGAAAGGACATCAAGTATGTTGATTTTGTCAGTGCTACTGGCATGTATATATAGATTTTTTGATCAAATGAGAATCATTTTGATAAAATTCATAGAATCACAGAGTGGCTTAGGTTGGAAAAGACCTTAATGATCATCTGGTTCCAATCCCCCTGCCCTGGGCAGGGATGCTACCCACTAGATCAGGCTGACCATTCAACCTAGCCTTGACTTCCTTCAGGGATGGGGCATCCACAGCTTCTCCACAACCTATTCTGCCCTCTGAGAATTTTCTTCTAACATCTAACCTAAATCCTCCGCACTTGTAATTTAAAAATATTCCCCCTTGCCTGTGTAAAATGTCGGTCTCCCTCCTGCTTATAATCAAGTACTGGAAGTTAGCAATGAGGTCTCCCCAGAGCTTTCTCTTCTCCAAGCTGAACAAACCCAGCTTCCACATCCTGTTTTGCAGTAGAGATTCTCCAGCCCCCTGATCATCTTCATGGACCTCCTTTTGACCTGCTCCAACAGCTCCAGGTGGTCTGGTTGTAGAAGTACTTCAAATTTGGCCTGTTGAGGACAGACCAGAGGGGATGATAATCCCCTTCCTCTCCCTGCTGGTCACCAACCTTTTGATACAGCCCAGGATTCAGTTGGCCTTCTGGGCTGCAAGTGTGTGCTGCTGGTTTATGTCCAGCTTTTTGTCCACCAGGACCACCAAGTCTTTCTCTACAGGGCCGCTCTCAAAATAAATAAATAAATCTGTGATTGCTTCCACCCAAATGCAACACCTTGCACTTGGCCTTGTTGAACCTCATTAGGTTCTCATGGCTTCACTTTTCAAGTCTGTCCAGATCCTTCTGGATGGCATCCCTTCCTTCTATTGTGTCTCCCTTCCTACTATTGTGTCTCCCTATCTTGAGAACGGAAATGATGTTTCCCTTTTTACATTTACCAGGGATCTTTCCTGATGACCAAAACTTTTAAATGTGATGGAGGGTGGCTTGGCAACTGCATCAGCCAATTCCTTCAGCACCTAAGGAGCATGCATTTTTTGTTTTAGATGTACAGAATCATCTTAATAGAATGTTTTGAATGCACTGACTGTATTAAAGTACTGACTATGGGTACATCTTACTGCACATACTGTGAAGTGCAAGAGGCTGGTGGACGTTAAACAGAGGGTGGGGTAGAGTGATGGTCAAAAATGTTGAAAGTTCTGTTTTTGTATGTCCTCTATGATACTTTTAGACAAACATAATCTTGATCTGTATTCTGACACATCTGGATATTTTAATGTATCGCTGATATTTGCCCCTTGGCTCTGTGCTATGCCACCTGTGGCTGGAAATTTCTGCTGTGGTTACAGTTTGAGTCTGACTCGCTTCTCTGCCTTGGAACATGAGCAAGTCTCATACACATGTCACCAAAATAGCTAGGCAAGATGTTTAAAGATATAGTAAAATACTAGTAAAAAGGACCAGTGCTAGCTCCAAATGTGGCAGGTTAGAGAAAAAAAATCATTCAGATTAAGTACTTATTTTTTTTTAATATTTTAAAATAATCATGAAGCTGGTCTGCTTGCATATTTTTTTTTCTAGTATGACTTTATTTCACTGTTCAGTTTCACTTCGGAAGAGCCAATTTCAATTTGTGGTCTGTGCACTACTTTCAAATCTGTTTTTATTTGGAAAAAAAAGAAAAGAGAAGTTAGTAGGTTTGAATAAGTCATGCATCTCTACTCGAAGGTTTTCTTCTAGTTGGAAAAGATTGCTGAGACCTCTGTAACAACAGTTCTCATACTTTTCCCCACTTATAATTGTAGGAAGTAAATGGTTTTCTTATTAATATTGTGGATTTGAGTGCACTGTCTATGGATGAAGTACAGTGAGTGGAGCTATATAATGTATCTTATATCATGAGTACTATCTCTTGACAGTAAAGGCTATAAAGAAACCTGTAAGAATTCCTCCCTTGGGTCAATTCAAAAGTTCATCTAGCCTGTCAGAGATGATACGCTGTTTCTGACTGAGCAGACTGCAGAACATCTAGGTGGTCCATCCTGAAACCATGCTATAAGGATGTCTTTACACACAAATTCTCTGCTTCCTTGTGGCTGCCTCCAAGGCCTTACAAGTTTATCCAACCTCCTTGCTAGCTATCTACTGGCCAGCCTAGACATTAATCCCTTTAAGAAAAGGACAGCGTTGTGGGAATTCTCATGACTGCAAACTTACTTATTTTCCTTCCATTCCTTGGGACTTCAGTGCTGCTTAGCTAAGCTTCCTGGACCATGCTTTCCTGTTATTAGGAAGCTATCAGGAAGGAGTGTATTGGAACTTCTGTACTCAGTGTCCACTTCATACTTGTTATTTTTGACCCTTTTGTTCCCCCATTTCCTTCTTTGGAGACAACAAAGAAGGAGAAAAGGAGGTTCAGAGGAGACCTTATTGCTCTCTACAACTACCTGGAAGTAAGCTGTGGAGAGATGGGGGTAGGCCTCCTCTCTCAGGTAACTAATGATAGGACAAGAGGTAAGCTGTGCTAGAGAAGGTTCAGTTTGGATGTCATGAATCATTTATTGTCTGAGTGAGTTGTCAAGTATTAGAACAGGCTGCGCTGGGAGGTGGTAGGGTCCCTGTCCCTGGTGATGTTCAAGAAATGTGTAGATATGGCACTGAGGCACATGGCTTAGTGGGGGAGATGGGGATGGATTGATGGTTGGAATAGATGATCTCAGAGGTCTTTTCCAACCTTAATGATTTTGTGAAATTAAAAAAAAAAAAAAAAGTTGTTGGCTCTTTATATGGTGTTTTACATTTTTATGTAAGCCTTCGTTTCCCAAGTTAAACCTTTTGCAGAGAAATCTTCAATAGAGGAGAACAAGAGTGGCATAAGCCAGGAAGATATAATTAAGAAGCAGGGCAATAGGTAGCATAGAGCTATCTTTTACCTACATAGTTTCTGAGTCATTACTAAGAGCTACTGCTTGTCTGGTTGAGGATGACCAAATAGTTCTGTTTCTTAATGACATTCTAATTGCTTAACTCATGGCCTATCTGGTACCTAGTGGAGAAACCTGTGTTTCACAGTTGAAGCAGTGCATGTGCAGTATGTTTTATTTTATTGTACCATCACGTTCTTTTTACAGTATTTTAACTGTGATATATTTGAAGTGTTTTTTCTTAATAATAAAATGATTATGGGTGATTTTTTTTTTTTTTAAGACAATGTACAGAAAATAAAAGCAAACATATTTGTAGATTCAGTGATATGAGAGCCTGCCTTTTTGTTTGACATTATTGCTGATTAATAGCCTAAATATAATATAGGGATTCTGGTAAGTTGAAATGACATATTGATTTCTGTGGATCTTCTATGAATTTGGATGTACTAGTGATGCAGAAATGTATTTTTGCCTTCAACGGGGGCATCTTTGAAAGCTTTCCTAGTATTTTTTTGTATATTTCAGCCTTTACTGAGCTACAATTTAGTTTTCCTTAGGCTGCATTTTATTATCTTTATATGCTGACTTTCCCAGCAAAATCAGCCCATGAAGAAATGTATTTTTTTTTTTACAATTAATTACTAATTTTCTACCAAAAATACGATTGTCAAACAGTTGGCTGTATATAGCAGTGCTTCTAATTTTGCTAGAAAAATAAAACAAAATTACAGTTAGTATGTATCACTTAAAAATAAAACAACCTGCAGCTTATGTGCAGTAATAATATTAGCTGAAATGTTGATCTTAGGCTTGTTTTCGCCCTGTGCTGTAGCTTTTGGGGAGTTCTTCCTAGAGTCCTTTCAAGCAAAGTGGGAAAAGTGTCAGATTTGAATGCAACTTTGAGTTATATTGGTAACTCATAAGGACTGATTTCAATATGTGCTGAATAGTTAGTAAAATACCTTAGATACATTACAATCTTGCAGTATCTGATTATGGATCAGTAAAATGAAACCCTAATTCTTTATGTAGCATAATATTTACAGTGACATAATAAATAGCTTCCACAATCTCATTTTTTAGTATAAACTGTTCAAGCGAGAGAGAAAGCCAAAATATACTGAAACCCATATGTTTTATGAGATGAGGATATAAGGTCAGGAGAAATATAGACATCCATTTATTTCTCTACAAAGCTACGTATAAAAATAAAACTTATACAGCTGAATTTTTAATGAAGTGAAAACTTTCCCCAGTATACAGCAAGTAGAAAATGTTCAAAATTGCATGAAATTGCACTGACAGGAATCAGTTTTAGAGATATTTGTTTAAGGAGATATTCCTTTATGATGTAAAATAAATATTCAGAAAGAATAGACTGGAAAAAAAGCTTTCTGTTCTGGACAGGCTATAGGTGTATTTACATTTTGTAATATTGCATCAAAATAAAAGGTGTATGCTAAGATCTCTAATGAATTGATTTTGTGGCTAGCCTGGGAACTGCTTGGTCATGTTGTATAGCAAAGAAATGAGTTTTGACACAATTAGTCAAATTCACAGCAGATGAAGTGGATGAGTTTGTTATGGCTTTTAATACCCAGGCTTGGGTTATTTATGTTACAAATCTCATGTGATGTCTGCTTCATTTCTTTGCTAGTAATTAGCTATATATAGTAATTAGCTATATTTTGTAAATAGCATTGGTTTACAGAAGAGAAATATTTCAAAATTAGTAGTCAAAGCAGTTTTATTTTCATAAGATGCTTTGTAAAATGTACGTTGGTGGTTTTAGACCCTCGGTTTGGAGCGGGACAGGAAAAGTTTGTATGGTTTGTCTATTTATTTTTGAAGTAAAGCATAAAGAACTTCAGATCAGGAATGATTCAGTTCATCCTGCTTTAACACTACAACTCTAAACATCTGTCAAAATTCAAACACAACTTTGTAGAAGGGTTTTCCTCACTGCAGTGCATCATATGTCATGTAATCACATATTCTGTACTGGAGAATATATTCTCATCTGATATTTTTACAGCTTATCTGTAGGGGATCTCTTCAGCTTCTTAGTCCTTCATTTCATAGTGTTTGGGGTCAGTCTTGGGCATCTGCAGATCTATAGATCAGATGTTAGTGCTAGTTGTAACATTGTATGTGGCCCAGTTCTGTTTATGTATGTGTTTATGTATTCATGAGCTTTTTTTTTTTTTTTTTTTTTTAATTTTCATGACAATAGACATTGACTTCAACTGGAAATTTTAGACACAATCAGAAAGCACTCGTTTAGCTCTTCTTAAATGTATCGAAAGATTTCTTCATTTTTAATATACTTAAAAAAAAGACTTCTCTAACTTTTTAAATGAAGTTCACAATACATTTTTCACTTCTAAAGGCTTTAAAGAAACAAGATGCTAAAGCAACTGAAACAGAAGAACTTGTGAAAAATAAACTTGTGAAATATGAAAGTGAAAAGAAACAAGTAAGCTGTATTTTTATACTTCTTTGGGTGAGTGTATAATGTTATATGTTGTAGTATATTCCTTGTCCTTCAGAGAAACCAGCAGGATAAACCTTTCTTTACTCTTTAAGATAACATGGCAGGGGTTTTTTGTCTGCTTTTTTATATCAGACTCACAGAATGCAACTACAGTAAACTTACGTCTTTTTTACAAACCTCTTTAGTTACAGTCTGTTTCTTCTACAACCACTCCAACCTGCCAGACAGACAAGCTTGTAGATTATCCTTGATTTCTTTTTTTGATTTGTCTCTGAATATAAACCATTACACTGGACAATCAATGTAGCATTTTATATTCTGTTACTTTTTAAATTCCACTAATACTAGTCCTGTTTACTTTGCCCATTTGCCAGCCTCCTTAGCATTCACAAAAGGGATATTATTTCTGCAATAACAATTTCCGCTTTGAAAAACTATTTTTATTTCCATGTGCATCTTTTCAATCTCTGAGTTATTTTTGATGAGAGTTCAGAAAATATTTCATAGCTTTTGCTTTCTGGTTTTGGAATGGTAATCAGTTTGCTGTTTACCTCTGATTACACATTCTTACCTTCCCTTAACACAGTATTTTAGGGAAAATTCTAATTGTATGAAAGTCCGGGCTCTTCAGTTTTTCAGTCGTCTTGTTTCCAGGACAATTGAAATACATCTTCGAACACAGTGCAGAGAAGCACAGATTTTACCAATTGCCAGTTGTACAAATTGTCATCTTTAACATTTTTATGAATAAACTATGTAGCAAAGGTTCAAATGTTGTCATCTTGTTTTCCGAGTTTGAATGTATGCCACAAATCCTGGCATGCTTTTAAAACTTCTTTTAGTAGTAGGGGGTTTTTTTGTGTTTTTTTTTTTTTAATCTTTTGTTTTACTTATAGTAATATAAGTAATATATTATTATTATTATATATAATAATATAGTATACTCCTGTGAGGAGTAGTTTTTTTGCTTGTTTGTTTTCTTTCTTTTTGTTTGTTTGTTTTGGAGCATGTATGCCCTTTGGTATCTTCATGTTATGCAG
Source organism: Alectoris magna (assembly GCA_030625065.1). Classification (NCBI taxonomy): domain Eukaryota; kingdom Metazoa; phylum Chordata; class Aves; order Galliformes; family Phasianidae; genus Alectoris; species Alectoris magna. The sequence continues at coordinate 19,430,918 of CM060565.1, forward strand.
ATAACTATGCAAAAACTGGAGACTATAAGTTAAACTTTCTTTGTATGATTTAAATATATCTGGGATTTAGTACAATACAAATGAAAATTTCTGTTAAGGATTTGGATGAATAAAAATATGATATGTATTATGTTTTCTTTTAAATAATAGTTTGTACCAATTAATTTGTGCCAGAATTAACTAGTTATAAAGCACTTTTGTAGTATGAAGCAAACATAGATTTTCTGTCTTCATCGTTTTCTGTAAGCTTGAGCAAGAATTGGAGCAGTCCCGGAAAAAGCTGAATCAGTCAGAAAGCAATAGAGAAGCTCTTTTGCATCAGGTAACTGCTTTTGTGTGATGGAAATACTGAAGTTTTCATATTTGGCTATTTCAGAGTCTTTCTGATTAATCTTCCTATCTCATATTCTGATAATGTTCTTTTGGAAAGGAAAGAAGGAGATTCAGAAAGAAAGATTTGAATACAGGTATAGACATTTTTGTATGTATATTCATATATTAATAACAACAGTAATAACAGTCGTGGCACTTTTCAAGTACATAAACACAGTATTTGTAACCTCCCTTCATTGTATGCTCTGGAACAACTTCTATATTAGTGATAATTGTTATGCAAAGTGCATGACTTCATATACATCAGTGGCATAACAATATTTGCTGTATCATGCACTATCATATGAGGAAAAAAATTAAAAAAGAAAGCAAACCGTCTTCAAAATGTTCCAAAGTGTGTTCTGTATGATGCCTACTAATGCAGATAAGACAGAGTCTTGAGGATGCAGGAACCTGGATGATTATAGCATTAGAAAAAGGTCCTTTTACCTAAACATTTGTAACTCTATATAAAAGAAAGAAAGTAAAAATCGTAAAAGGCTAGTATGTTTCTTAAGAATTGGCATATTGTATATTTAATGAGTAGAATTTACATAAAATATATAACCTTATATAAATATTTTCAGTGTAAAAATACAATTAAAACATATAAAATGATATTATTTGGTTTTGTCAGGAGAAATTAATGCTCAGCCACAGTGACCATAACAGATTTAAATGATCCTTTTAATTTTGATTGAATAAACACTTTGTGGTTTGTAATTAGGAATTAAATTATATTTTTTTGTTTACCATCTGCAGAACTATTCAGATTTATTTATAAACATTGTGTATAGTTATTTGTTTGTTACAGTTTAATAAAAGCGTATTATTTACACTTTCGTTCTGTTTTCTGTCAAATGTCTGATGCTTCAATATGTGTTTTAGGTTGAAGATCTTCGTTCCCAACTTTTGAGAGCAGAAGAAGATCGTGCAGACATGCAGCATCAAATTTCACATTTGGTTATGCACCATCAGAGCTCTCAGGATGTGCGCGAAGACGAAAGGAGAATTAGAACAGGTACAACTCTCAAGTTTGGTGCTAGATGCCTGCAAACTAGTTAGTCAACCTGGATATTAATTTTGTCTCTGAGGTTTAAATCCCTTTGCTGTTTCAACTAAAAGAACTGATAAAATCCTCGCTTTCAATGTAATATGTACCGTAATAAATAAATATTAATTTAGAATATTATACCTTGATTTCCATGGTTAAAACAAATGAAGATTATTAGAGAAAATTAAAGAAAATTGGATAGTTTTTTTGCATCATTCCTAAATTTATTTTTTTATTTTTTGAAATTTCACGTTTCATTACCTTTGCAGTTTAAACCCTGTCAACTTGAAAATCATAGCAGATTGCCATTTTGTAGCTGGCTAATAAGGTTGCTGAGCTTTTAATAGAAGCTCTTAAGAAGTACCATCATATTCCAGAGTATTTAGGAACATTATCCGTATAATCCAGTATCATTCAGTCACGACTTCTAATTGCAGTTTTTTAGAATTTTAGGGATGGAACTGTAGGTAGAAGAAAAATATTGTAAACAATTTCAACATGAAATCGTGTATTAAATTATATCTTTAGTGAGGCCTTTGCTGTACTGTTGGATAACTATCTGTATTTAAACTTCTCAAATGTAATCAAATTGCATTAGAGAATGTCTTTATCTTTCTCTTCATTAACAATGATAAGTGGTATTCAATATTATAGAACAGCTACTCCAAGTCCAGTGTTTTGGAAATGTTAAATTAATTTGGTTAATGACTTTTTATGCTTTCATATCTCTGCTATTGAATCTTGGTCATGGACATGTAAATCAGGAAGTCAGATTCCTAAATCTCATACAGGGCACTACAAAATGATTAATTGTGTCAATGGTTTAGGTTTGGATGTAACACAGGATTATCATTTTAGTAATTTTTCTTCAGTTACTTCAGTGTTAGTGTGCAGGCTTAAAAGAGAACTTGTTGCTATGCTTTTCATGTACAAGAAAGCTTTTTTTTTCTCGCTTGTTTTATAATTGTAACAATTGCTGTGAAAATGTGGGGAAATGTAATGGATGTACTAAGATATATATATATATATATATATATATATATATATAGGATATTTATAAGAGAGGGAGAAGAAATGAAAATTTAAGCAATTATTTTTGTATCCTGAATTATTTCCTTTTCTTGGAAGATATATGCAAACTGAAATTTTCTTTCCATCTAAAGTCTTTTGAAATTCTGGCCTAGGATATTTACAGCTTATTTTCATCAAGAACTTCTATTGTAGTTGTAGTATTGAGGCATAATTCACAGAAAGCCATACCTGTCTTGGAACTTACACTCAGGTTGTCTAAAATCTTTGCCTTGACACTTGTGGGAAATTTTCTTATTTTACTTGTTTAATTTTCCCCTCCCCCAGGGATAGGGGGTGGGGGGACCCCCTAAAACGATTGGATAGCAGTAAGCCCTGAAATACTGGTCTTATTCGTTGGAAGGTTATCATATAATTATAGACATTTTTCACAGATACATCAATAGTCAATCAATTGTAATCAATTGTAATAGTCACATATAGAAAACTGCCAGAAGTAAAATGAGAAAAATAATTTTCCATGAGTCCATGTTTCTACTGGGCATATTGTTCTGTTCCCACTGTTTTATAGTAGCTGAAAGATATGAGAGAGAAAAGCAAGAGCTGGAGAAACACATTTTGGAGCTTAAAGCAAAACTTACTCATAACACAGCCATGTCAGAGGTAGAAGACCTAAAAAGGCGCATAGAGCATAAGGACAAGGAGAAAGCACAGCTTGTATTGCACATAGAGGTAAGTTTTCTTTGTAAATCATTTCCCGTACTCTTAAGGTATGTTATAAGCCAGATTAGAGTGTAATTGAGTGACTGTCATGCTATACTGAGTTTATTCTATGAGAAAGTTTGCAAGGTGATCTGATCTTGCAGAAGTTTTTCTCTCTTGTCTTTTTAATAAACCAAAGAATTTGCTGTTGCAAATGAATTCATGATTTGTATTACTTGCCCAAATAAAAGATGACCTGATTTTTATCTGATGTTACCATGAATAGCAGCAGTTCATGGAGTTACTTCTATAAGTTTAATTTCAATCAAACTGAAATACCTTGTTCTATGAGATAGCAAAGTATATTAACAAAAATAAATTTTAACTTCTCCTTTCTTCCCTAATAGATGCAGGGTAATAATGATGATAATTATTATTATTAGTATGCTTATTTGTGATAAACCCACATGATCTATGAGGATGGATAGATATTAGAACTGATTGCCCATAGATAACATGGATGCCCCATCCCTGGAAGTACATGAGGTCAGGTTGAATAGGAACCTAGCAGCCTGATCTAGTGGAAGATGATCCTGCTTTTGACAGGAGATTGGAACTAGGTGGTATTTAAAAGTCCCTTCCAACTCAAACCGTTATATGATTTGACAGTCCCATAAAACGTCCTTTCATCTAATTTAGAGGGACTTGGGTTTGAAAAATGGGCTACTTGGTGGATAAAGAATTGTCTGGTTGGACACATCCAAAGATTTGTGACCTATGATTCAGTGTTTGAGTGGAGACCACTGATCAGTGGTGTCCCTCAAGCATCTATGTTAGTGCTGAGACTATTTAATATCTTCGCTGACGACATGGATTAAATACAGCCTTCTTTCATATGTGTGCAGAAGGCACCAAGCTGAATGATACAGTTGGCAGTCCAGAGGGTCCTTGACAGACATTTCAGAAAGGTCCTGCTCTTTGGTTGGGGCAGTGTCAAACATGAATATAGTCTGAGTGATTTTTAGATAGAGAGCAGCCTGCAAAAAGAAACTGGAGGTATTCATAGATGGGAAAAAGGCAACATGAGCCAGCAACATGCACTTGCAGCCTGGAAATCCAGTTGAATCCTGGGCTGCATCAAATGAATTGTGGGCAATAAGCTGAGGGAGGTAACTCTTTCCCTCTAGCCTGTTCTCATGAAACCTCTCCTGAAGTACTGCATCTAGTTCTTGGGACCCCAGCACAAAAGAGTGATGGACCTGTTGGTATGAGTCCAGAGAATGATCAGAGGGCTAGCACAACTCTTCTGTGAAGCCAGACTGAGGGAGTTGGAGTTGTTTATCCTGGAGAGGTCTTTGAGGAGTCTTTTTTGTAGCCTTCCAATACTTAATGAACAATTACTCATGTAAGGTGTGGAGAGATTCTTTACTTTTGCTGTATTCTCACCATTCTATTGTCAGCTTCTCTGCTGGTTTGAATTAAACTTAATACCTGAAGTTGCACAGGGAAAAACTGGAGTCTCAAAATAAATTCCAAGGTGCTGTTTGAAAATTGTCTGTTGAGAAGGTATAAAAAAGCCCAGGCTGCTCCTGTAAAGGAGAAGGCAAGCAGAATGCATTTCCTACTGGCTATAGAATCATAGAATTTCTCAGGTTAGAAGAGACCTTTGAGATCATCAAGTCCAACCACAACCTAACCATACTATCCTAACTCTAACAACCCTCTACTAAATCATGTTCTTGAGCACCACATCCAAACAGGTTTTAAACACAATCAGGGATGGTGGCTCCACCACCCGCCTGGAGAATGGAGAACCCATTAGCATTAGTGTTCTGACTGGGCAACACATTATTTGAAACATACTGGTTGGTTTTTTTGTTTGTTTGTTTTTTGTTTTTTGTTTTTTTTTTTGTTTGTTTTGTTTGTTTTTTTGTAGTGCCTGAGAAATTCCAGTTACTTGGGTGGCAGGAGTTAATGGGGTACAAACATAGAAAAACATGTCTTAAAACTTCTTCTCATAGAACCTGCCATTTGAATGTCAGAATGATGTTCTAGTACGAATTTCCTGCTCTGTGAATATAGGGATGAATAGGAGTTATTGTCATTCCTGCAAGCTAGAAATCTGACTTCTCTGATTAGCTTAACAGAAAACACTTTGTACTTCTTATCTGCTTCCCACTGCCATTCACCTACAGAAGCAGCAACAGGAAAATAGAAGTTGTTGGTTTTTTTTTTTTTTTTTTTTGGTATTATTTAATGAGACATCAAGGAAACAAGGATGTGAATTTCTAAACTTATGTACTAACAAAGCATTTGTCAAGCCTGTTCCAACAGCTGCTCTTATCAGATAGTCTGATTCTCAGTTGGAAGTGAGCAGTCCTGTTTAAATTGGGTTAAACTTATCTTTGATTAGTGGAGAGGATGTAACTGTTTGCTTCTGGTGTACATGTGATATAAGAAGTTTCTTGTCATTTATTTAAATGTCATTGTTTTCAAGAATTTGAGTTGTGTTGTACATTTAGTTCCTGTTACCATAAACGCACAATGTGATGTAAAATGGAGAGGATGAGAAAGATTACGATCATGTTCTTAAACTCATGACTAGAAGTGAGTTCTATCTTTAATTTTTAAATTTCATAGAGAATTTTAATTTTAATTGCTCTGATTTACCTCATCTTGAAAATATATGTAATTATTTTAAATATGTTTTTCTTTATGACACTAAATAGAAATTGATTCAACCTTACTCTTATATTTAAGGAGTAAACAAAGTATAGAAATTGTAAAAGTGCAATAAGCTAGTTTCTCCATAAGCATATACAAACTCTTAAGCTTCTGAAATAATTTGATTTACTGACGATTTCTCTAATTCTACTTAGATTCTAATTAGGTCAGTGGGGTCTTATAATATTGTTAATTAGAGTGCAACAGCAGAGAGTTTGTTTAACATATTTCAAGTTTCCCGAGAGAGAGACATTGATTTGCTTATTTAAGATTAGAATTCCTTAGTAATAAAAATCATTCAGTCAGGAAGATTGAGCGACATTTTTAGTCTTGTTAAAGTCTATTTTATGGCTTTTCTTCCATTAAAGATGACAGTGTTAGCCAATTATTTTAATTATGCAGGACAGCTAAGATATCTGAAAATCAATCAATACAAATTTTATAAATTCATTCTTACAAAGTATGAGAAATCCATGCCTTTACCATAGTCCAACTTGCACTGTATTATATCAGTGATTTGTAAACACTGAAGTAATGCTCCAGAAACTTTATGACAGTGACTAACATATGCACATTTGAAATCTGAAATACAGAAATACATATCATATAAATGTATCTGAAATCACATATCAAACTTAAATTTTAAGGCGTTTCATCTGTGTCTTTACATTTACGTATGTTACTGCCTATCAGTGCCACTAGCGCTTCATGATTGGGGAAAATATGGAGAAGGCACCTCCTTAATTGATTTTGTGCAGTATACCTTTTAATGAATGAATGAATACGTTAACTGACAGATTGAGTGTAGGTTTCTTTAGTTTTTCAGTTAATAGAACTTGTGTTTGTATGAAAGATCGAAACCTTCTGAATCAGTGATTCTTCGTGGTTAGATAGAGCATGAGTCATAAGGGGTTCAGTTCAGATTGTGATGAAATATTTGCATCATGTATTCAGTAAAAATTACATAGGTCACTCTGAAAGCCATGCCTCCTATTTATTCCCACAAAAACTACATCAGGTACAAAGAGCACAGTAATACTCTTTCATAGAGCAAATTCTCAGCTACAAAATTTTTCCTACATAGTCACCACATTAGCTGTACATTTTTGCTGGCGATGAACAGGACCCTGTATGCTGCACTTATAAAATTTTGCAGAAGTGGAGATGACCTGCTGTCACCACTGCAGAAATGTACCACCCACTGCCTCACTTTGCTCACAATTTTTTCTGCATGGCGGAATTCAAAGGCACACTTTTGCTTCATACACACCTCCATTTCAGATGCCATTCTATCAGACTGCCCTTCTGCTGCTGTCTGTGGCACGGAAACAAAATGTAATGGAATATTGGTGGGAAGGTTCAACCTCTGCTGCCATACCACCAATATCCACCTCTGAAGTTGTGGGCTAACATCATAAAATAGAAGGCAGTAATTTCAAAACAGCTCTCGTACTTTAGCTCACTAACATAGTAGATGTGGAAGAAGTGAAATATGACTAATTTAGTTCTTATTATAGATTGTTTGCACGTAATTGATTTAAAGCATGTCACTTTATGAAATGAGTTATCTTTACTTTCATTTTAAATTGTTCATAAAAGTTTTAAGGATTGTTGCACTGAATATGCGATGTGGTTTATTTTCCGTTCCTAGAATGGAATTTGGTTTGCGGCTTGTGGTGATTAGTTTTAAATTAGGTAGAAAATACAGGTCAAATATACAATGCGTAGTCAAGCTAGGGGACTGTAAATCTGAACTAATCACATGTTTAAGGCCTATGATGATTAGTTTAAATTTCAGATAAATAATTACCTCTAAGTAGAAAAAGTTGATCTTTGCCTACCATTTCTTTTGAAAGTTGGATGATAAGTCTAATATTGGGATGCTGGATACGTAGTGAACTAGAACCATTAAATACACAACTGTTTTATGTGGGGTTAATGTTACATCAGTCTTTTAGTTTGTTAACCCCCTTTCCTTTGCATCATCTCTAGATGGAGTCTGTCCACTGAAATATTGCTGGTGTTCCAGTCTGAGGGCTGATACAAACTTTAATCAGATTTGAAAATAACACTTGTGTTCAAATCTCTTGAGCATTAAGTTGTTGTACTCCAGGGTCAACTAACTAAAGACAATGAATTTTTAAGAATTGCAAGAAAATTAATTTTCTTTTGAAAAAAATCCCTAGATATAATGCCAGGAGGTGCATTATTGTCAACTGCGCCGCTGGTGTAGTGGTATCATGCAAGATTCCCATTCTTGCGACCCGGGTTCGATTCCCGGGCGGCGCAGAAAGTTTTGATGATCAGAGGGCTGGAGCACTTCTCCGATGAAGAAAGACTGAAGCAGGTTCTAAGACACTAATAGTAAGATTATATAACTAGGACATTAGTGATATGTCTTTATGGCAAAGTACAGAACGGCATCTCCTTTGAAATCTAACCATTCAGGGCATTGATCCAAAGGGATTGATCTGGACCTGCTTTTTATACAAGCAAGTAGTTTCCAAGCAGACAGGGGAACATATAGATAAGTGATTCAGTCAAACTCTATTTTAGGACTTACAGCTTTTCTTTGCTGTAGACAAGTCAAGCACAATGTTGAAGTGTACAGACTGATAATAGAAAGTGGCAAATAGATTACTTAGCTGTAACTGTTACCTTAGAAGTGTTAACTAAATGGATTTACCACAAATCCTCGTCCAGTTTTCAATGAATGTCTAGAAATTGAGAATGTGTTAGAATTTTCTAAGGAACCAGAAGACAGGACCATAACCTGCACTTTTTATAGACACTTAAGTATGCACAGTGATGTGTGAGGTGTACTACTATAGATACACGTCTCCTACTAATACTTATATAATTCCTGTAACGTGAAGATATGCATATGCCACAATGGGAAAAGAGGTTTTGGAAAATTAATAGTAACCAATCTCTCTATGTATATAGATAATAAATATATTTTCATGAAAGATTTTTTTACTAAAAGGACTTTTACATATCTTATGGCAGTGCATATCTGAAAAGTTGCTTATTTAATGTTTTAAATACCAGTGGGGAAAACTTCTACGGATTGGATGGAATTTTGACAACTACAGGAATGTTAACATACAGATAAACATACAGGTCTCAAACATCACAATAGGAATTCAAAAGTACAGGTCAGTACATTTGGGAATCCTGTTATAGAAATGTGAAAATAAAGGCTGTGAAGAGAGCTACTCTTTTTTATTCACCTTGTTTTACATGGAGAGCTACATGAAAAGTTCATCTGCTGCAATTTTCCAGATTATATTGTCTTTGAAAAGATCTCTTGTTTCCTTAATAGTAAATTCACATTAATATTAGTACATCCTGGTCAAAGTTTATTCCCCCCCATGCAAATTAACTAGTGTTGATTAATTAGTTGTTTTAACATAAGCATAAAAAACAAATGTTTCTCTCTTTTTTTTTTTTTTTCCTATCATTTTACTATAAATCGGTACTTTGGAGACTAAGACTTCTGTTAAATGAATGTTTACTATTAACTTAGCATTGCTTTCTCTATTTAATCGTATTCCGTTAAAATGTCTGTGGGAACTGTAGTTGTATTAGTGAAATTTGTTCTCTGGGGAATTTTGGTTAAATATATATTTTTATAATGATGCAGATAATTGAATAGTACATTGTTTTAGGCTGATGTCTTCTGTACTGTCTCCAGAAAGACATGAAATGTGAAGCGATAACCTGTTTTTGTTTTTGTTTTTATCTTATGAGTCGGTAGTGAAACAAATAGCATGTGTCTTTTTCTGATGTATAGAACTGTAAATCTAGGAAATTTTCCTGTTTTCGTGTTGCCGCCTGCATAATATTTACTTACTTTATTGCCTAATTAATATGATGATAACATATTTATTTATTATTTATATCTCAGCTGTGTCTAGAGTGAGCATGTTCATCCTACAAGTGAACAACTGATAGGCTAGTGGATCATCCTACTCCAGTTTTACATCATGGGTACAAATAGCAAGCTGAACTGATTGTTCTTGCCTGTTGTGGCAACGCATTCCAGGCTGTGAAGTATTCTGGCAGTCCCACAGACTGTCACATGCTAGTCGTCTTGCCAGGACGGTAAATGCTATCCTGAAAAGACTGACACAATTTATTGTCTCTCTGCAGGCAATGGTCGACTGGAGGTGGGGGAAAAAAGAAAAAAACAGAAAAACTGTGTCATGACCTTTGATTAAACAGTCATTCTACGTGCATTTGTAAAGACAGTTATCAATTCCTAGGCAAAATAGTTTTCTTTTGTCCATTCTGAATTGCACTGTTGAGTTCAGAGGACAGTTCCAATTAGTTTCAGTTGTTCTGAAATCTAATCCTCTTCTCTAAAGTTTTTCCATCCTTTAAAGCTTGATGATATCTTTGAATGGAGTAGGCCTAATAAATCCATTTAAGTCATTAACAAAAATACTGAATAGCATAAAAGCAGTCTAAATAGGTCTGAGATATGGAATACTAATCTCATATTCTACTTGGCAATCTTAATAAAATTCAATTTGGGATTGTGAAACTTCAGTAACTGATTTCTGAATGTGCCCTTGCAGAATGCTTATGAAAAACATTTTTACTAACTTGCTTATGGGACTGTCTTGGGAAATATCACTAGATTCAAGATAAGCAGCAGTTATTATTTTTAAAATACATGTTTTTATTCTTTCCTTCTTCATTCCGTCTGTCAAATTTAATTCAGCATTGAAACCAACTGATGTCTCCAGAATGCTTGCTAATGTTATGCTGAAATGAAGTGCATACTAAAAATTGTTTAATTTATTCTAGAAACAGCCAGCAAGCTGCTGTATTTTCTTTGTATTTTTCCCTTCCTTGCATAAGGCCCTTACTCTGTCTGTTGCTCCAGTGAAATTGGGTAATATGTAGCTCGTATATAGATTAGTTCTGTTGTGATGACTGGTGTTCTTTCCTGGCTAGTTTTCTTTTCCCTCTCACTATATTTACATTCATTTCCTTATATCTTAGTTTTTGATTTATTCTGTTTGTCTAGTGCATATCATACTAGGATCTTGGTCACCAATTGTTTCAAACTTGAAATACAAAAAACAACATGAACAGCCATAAGAATAATAAATGCAAAAAGTAAAATATAGGATAAAATGGCCGTGTATTTTATATAGAGTGTTGAAATTATTTACCATTTCGGAGGGAGATTCTGTGAGCTAACAGGGCATTTATTGCCTAATCAGAGAAATCTTTTAAACAATTCTTATTTTAGATAGAAATGTGTTTTGAGTATTGCTGTTTTTTATTTTTGTTTTTGTTTTTATAAGGTTTCATACAGTATATCTTTAGTGTTGAAATTTTTGTATTTTGCTATGATGATTTTAGGCATTAACATCTGACCTGGAAAACAGGGAGAAGCAGCAGCAAAAAATGCTAGACCAGCTAAAAGAGATACAGTGTTGCTACAAGGCTAGTGAGAATGGACGTAGGCAGACAGAACGCCATTCTGCTGAGTTAGCTCATCGAGTTGAAGAGAGTACCAAGGAAGCAGAACGGTACCTCACTGAATTCAAGCATTCAGAGGCACTCAGGCTGGAAACTGAGAAAAGAAGAGAAGATTTGAAGGTGAGAGCACAAGAAACCATCCGACAGTGGAAACTGAAGTGTAAGAAACTGGATCGTGAGGTGGAAAAACAAAATGAAGCTATAGGTGAACTGATGGACAAAAATAATCAGGTAAGATAGAGTCTTTATTTGTAACCATCACATTTACTTTCAGAAATGAGTGTAAGTTTATTTATGCAAGTTGTAACTTAAACCATCCACCTTCTTATGTTCTGGACTAAATTTTCTAATGAACTACAAAACAGCAAAAAGATGGCAATACTTTTTTAAATATTACAGAGTTCCAGATTCTGTTCTTTAACCAGTATAGAGGTTTCTTCTCTTAATCAAAGCTTTCTTCTTGTAAAGAAGAAAGTTATGCTATGAATGTTGTTTTCTTTTTCTTTTCACTTTGCTGTAACCGTAGCTTGTTTTTGTAAGATTTTAATCATATAAAAATGATAAAGTTATACATTGTTTAATGTAGTATGCTCCAGTCACATCTTTGAATATAGCATTTATTTTTCCTGTATATGTCAAACTGCTAGTATATCATAATGTTGTATGGATTTTGACACTCTGGGCGTATTTTTAATTCTATTGTGTTTTTAAGCTTTTCTCAGTCTCTAGAGTTATAGTGATACCTTTTGTTTTCAATGAAGTCTACAGGTTCTGAAATTTTTGCAGAACAAAGCACTCTACTTAAGTGTTAGCTTCCAGTGATTTTCTTTAAGTACTTAGGTGGCACTGGATTTCTTATTTATATTTCCTAGGTCCTCAAGGAAAAAGATGACCTCAGAAATCAACTTATCTCTGCTATACACCAAATAGAAAACCTTCAGAAAGAGTTGGACGATGTGCTTGCAAAGAGAGCCCAGCAGGAAGAACAACTTCACTGCAAAGAGATAAAGCTAAATGAAATGAAGTCTCAACAGCTGTCTCTGGAAGATGAGATAAAAGAAGTTCAAGGTACTGTAAATAAATTAGAGAATGAGTTGAAAAAGCGAATCTTTCTACAAAATCAGATGCAAGCTGAAAAGGAACATTTGGAGCAAGAACTTGCAACTAGTAACTCAATTCATGAAAAAGACCGGGAAAGACTCTTAGAAATGCAAGCAGATGTAAAAAATCTGAGTGCTGTGCGTGTGGAGCTAATGAACAGAATAGCAGAAGAAGAAAAAATCAAAAAGGAATTACATAAGAGCCTCTCAGAACTCCAGAAACATCAGGAATCTAAGCATGAAGAGATGACTTCATTGAAGATGAAAAGAGAAGTTCACCAACAGGAGCTAGCAGATCTTCGGTTAGAGTTACATAATGCTAAAATCAAACATGAACGAAACATTCAAGAGCTTACAAAACTCCTTAAACAAGAAAAGGATGATGCAGATGCTCAGATTAGAATGCTAAAGGTATTCTGTATAATTCCAAAAGCAAACTGTTTTATTTCTTTTGAGGGATGAAAGTAGTAAAATATGTGCTGTAAAACATTTAACACATTGTTGCAAGTCAAGTCATCATAAAAACTGCACTCGTACAGTAGTTTTAGAGCAAAAGCTTTTATTAGTTTGAAAGTAATGGCCTAGCTATATCACTGATCAGAACAGGAGATATGTAAGGCTCTACTTTTTCCTTCTTCAACTACTATTTTAATAAGTTATCATCATGGCTCAATTAGATTACTTGCTTTATTTCAGGAATGATTCATTTTTCTGAAGATTACCTGCTGTAGGGAACCTGCTTTGGCAGGGGGGTTGGTCTCGATGATCTCTAGAGGTCCCTTCCAACCCCTACAATTCTGTGATTCTGTGATACAAGTTGCGCAATGTTGGAGTAATGTCACTGTATGTTGAAACATGTATGTAGAATGTAAATAGTGATCATATAATACTTAAGAGCAATTTTGATAGATGTTTTCTCATTCTGTTTTGATGAGTTCTTAGAATTTCTAATTTCTGTACAATTTCTCAAGGAAGTGACAGTACATGTGTAGTAATTTATGAAGTACAGTATTTTATTCAGTAAGAAACAAGTTAATGTCTTGAGGTCACATCCTTTGGTTCTGATTCAAGGCTCTTGAATTGGAAAGAAAGCAAGCATTTTAGTGGCTTCAGTGGTCTGTAGAGAATTGAACAAGTTGAAATGGATGCTCTAAACTGCAGTTAATTATTGACATTTGTATGAAATCTTCTGTATGAGCTAAACATTGCACTGTTATTTAAGCAATTTGATTACATGATTTAATATATGTGTAAGATAGTATTTTCTGTGTTCTATTTGTGTCTTCATGTTAGTGTAGGCAGTGGTTTTCAGATTAGGTTGTAAGTTATCAACATAATTTGAGTATGCTTCAGAAGCACTATAAATATACTTTTCTCCTCAGTTCCATCAGATATTTTTAATTAAAAATTTGCCATATAAAAATTATACTCATTTAACCACAGAAAGCTATAAAATCCTTAATCAAAACGGTAGTGATTGCTGATGCACTTCATCGTAGGTAATATAAAGAAATTAATTTCTTTTCTCACAGATATGCAGAGTAGGTTAAAATGCATGTTTTCCACATCTTGGCAGTTATGAATTGATGTTTCTTAGAAAAGCATGGTTAGTTATCATTCATAGCAGAACTGACAATATGTTAAGGACTGTATAACATAGCATTTAATGAAGATAGCAATAAAAAAAACCTGAACACTGGGTAGCTGTTAGTGGAAAGATCATTACAAACAGAAAATATTTTGACAGAAAATGCTTAGTGTTTTGGGAACCTAATTTATAATGTGTCTATAAGTGTCTATATGTGTTATATAAGTGATCTTTCCAAATAAGATTTTTTTGGCAAGAAATTGCAATTAATGTCAAGGGAAATGTATTCAGGATGGTGGTAATCAAAACCTGAGTTGATTGTGACTATTTTTTCCTTGAATGGAAAGGTCAGTGTTATAGTATGGGCATTGATATTGATCCTGACAGTTGTGTCTTAACAGAATATTAAGAGAATTCACTTTGTTTTTTTCATTTACAGAGCTATTACTTAATCCTAGACTTTCTAATCTACATGTAATTTTTTACAGCTTCAGCACAGATGAGCGGACAACTTGAGGGAAATGAATATTGTAAGATGCTTGGGTAGGCAACTATTTTTAGGAGCACACAATATTTTGCATATTATCATATGCAAAAATTTCAAGCATCGATTCAAACATTGTGAGAGCAACAAAATAGCTAATCATATTTGTGAGAAGATCTGACAAGGTTGTGGTGGTACAGGTGGTATAGTTTCTTTTTCTCTGAACTCACCATTAGATTGCATTTGGATTTCACTTTTATAGATAGACTTTTCTTCCAAGTTAAGTTAGCATGATTTTAAATTCTTTTTTTTTGTGTATTTTTGTTTGTTAGTTTTTTCCTCTCATTGCACTAAGATTTTATGCCTGATAATCAACAGTCTTTTCTTATCACCTAGATAGTCTTGACTTTATTTATAATCTTTGTTCAACCTTTGTTGTAATTACCTCCTATTTTAATATGTTGGTCCACAGTGTCAAAGGCAGATGCTGGTGGTGTGGTAGTAGAGGTTGAACCTTCCCAGCAATATTCTGTTATGTGTTGTTTCCATATGACACATGGCAGAGAGGGGCAGTCTGACAAAATGATGTCTGACATGGGAGTTTGCGTGAAACAAAGGTGTGTCATTGAATTTCGCCATGCAGGAAAAAATTGCAACACCCATTGATATTCACTGATACTTGCTAAACATTTGTGGAGACCAAACAGTGGATTTGAGCAAAGGGAAGCAGTGGATGGTACACTTCAGCAGTGGTGACAGTGCGTCACCTTTGCTGCTGCAGATTTTTATGAGCGCTTCATGAAGGCTCTTGTTCATCACTGGCGAAAATGCACAGCTGATGGTGGTGACTGTGTTGATAACTAGAGTTCTGTTACTGTGGTCTTCATATCTGATGTAGTTTTCATGAGAATAAATAGGAGGTATTATTTTCAGAGCAAGCAACGAATATTTACAGTCCTGATTCTCCTCAGGAAGGAATTTACTCTGCAGGTGTTTTTTGTGTACAACTGCATCTTGCAATTCATCTATTTTAAATCCGTTTTTGGATAATGATATGTTTGTGTAGTTTTCTTTGTTCTGGTTTTTTTTTTTTTGTTGTTTGTTTGTTTTTAAATTTACTGTTTTATAGATATTCTGGAGAATTTCTCAAATCAGTCAGCTGAATGGGAAGCAAATATCTAATTGAGGAAAGGCAGGTCTCATCTTTTCCACTGGAAACTGATAGATTTTATTCACTTGACTACTTCGGGCTCTTTGGTCCCTTAGATTTTTTTTTTCTAGTTTTCCTCTGTAACATCTTTATGAATAGTCTTAAGAACACACAGTTCTAGAAATGGAAAAGCAGCCGATCCTTTGAAGTTATTTCCCCGCAGATATAAATTTAGTATTCTTACAATGAAATGGGTTTTGGTATTTCTGATTCCAAATGATTGCAGTGATGGAAAATTTGCATAAGCTCTGAGCTTCTTTAGGTGATGTCAGCTGATGAGTGTAACAGACTTGAAATGCAGAGTCTGAGACTTCTACATACATAAAGAGACTGTATGGTGATACAGCGTCTTAGAGAAATTTACAGTGCACTTAGCTTACAAGAATGTCAATGCTAAGTGACCTGCTTTTGCAGTTATATTTGCATTATTGGTAAACTTCAAGACAACTCTAAATTGCAAAGGAAAAATCTGTATCATTTAACTTCTTTAGGCAGCACTTATAAATCATAATAATAACAATGAAGTCATATTAAGTCATCATTGTATATAATGATTTTACTTTGACTACAGGGGTTCCTTAATTGATCATTTGTGTGATATATTTGCCGTATTCAGATAAGTGATAGAATTTAATGTAACTTAAATATAAACCAAACCAAAACAAAACAACCTATAGTTAATTATCATTCTATGATTATGTTCCGTGGTCTTGAAACTCAACTGTCTGAGCATGATGGAAAGTAGTTCATATAGTGACTTTGTCGTCTATTTAACTTTTACCTCCAGATGGAACTTGTAGAAGAAAAGAGCATAGTCAAGACTCAGAGTCAACAACTGGAGAAGATAAAAATAGAATGTGATAAACTGACAGAAGAATTAACCCAATGTGAAGAAGAAAATACAAAACTCAGGCGAAAATTTGAGCTCGTAAAACAAGAACTGGAGAAAAAGGTAAACATAATTAGTCTCATCTTTTTTTAAACTTCAGATAAATGTCTAAATTAAAGGTGAATTATAGAATTACATATAGAATAGATATAGAGTTATAGAATTAGCAAAAAAACCCAAACAAAAATGTAGGCACATTCAGTAACAGATGCTGTAGTACATACTTTGTATATTAAGCAATGTCTGAACTATGAATTGTATTCCTCCATAGATATATTGCAACTGCTTGTTAGTGAAGTACAATTAAAAAATTTATCAGAGTAGGAATATAAGTTCCTTTTTTCTTCTAAGATGGGTAACTGAGTAACTAACAAATACCTAATTAAGCTCTTCCAATTCTCTTCATATTCTGCTTATGAAGTTATGAATAATTCAGAGCAAATTTGAAGTAGATAAGGAATGTAGTTGTGGGAAAAGAAATACTAAATAACTTGTTTAAAACATTCAAGTAGGAAATATTTTTAGCACAAGCTTTCAGAGAAATTTACATCCTTTTCTTATACTGGTATTGTATTTCTAGAGATGTGTGCTCTCTGCCAGCCATTCATATTACTGAATATTCTTCTTACTAATATTTTCTATTAAATATCAATTCATATTCTCACAGCCTACAATTTTAAAAAATCTAATGGTAAATCTGTAGGTGCCGAATAAAATTTTAGTTTGTATGTTAATTTTCTGTTTACTTGAGTTTTTGGTTTCCGTGATTGGTGCCACAACATTACTTTTTAATGTTTTCCATATCGCTATTGTATTTGTATGGTCCTTTTTTAATCTTAATTTCTTTTTGCAACATTGTGATTTCAGTTGAGTATTTCTGTACAAGAATGAAGTTTTACCTTCTCCAGTACAAATAGCCTTTGTGTCCATTTTTTATTGATTCATATTATATTGATTAAGAATATCAACCTCCCCGATGAAGACAGGCTGAGGCAGCTGGGCTTTTTCAGCCTAGAGAAAAGAAGGCTACAGGTTGACCTAATTGCAGCCTTTCAGGACCTAAAGGGAGCCTATGAACAGGAGGGGAGTCAACTCTTTGAAAGGGTACATAACAGCAGGACAAGGGGAAATGGTTTTAAGTTGAAGGAGGGAAGATTTAAGTTGGACGTCAGGGGAAGTTCTTTACTATGAGAGTAGTGAGGTGAAGGAACAGGCTGCCCAGAGAGGTTGTGGATGCCTCATCCCTGAAGGTGTTCAAGGCCAGGTGGGATGGGGCCCTGGGCAGCCTGGTCTGGTATTAAACATGGAAGTTGGCGTCCCGGCCTGCGGCGGGGGGATTGGAGATTCATGAACCTTGAGGTCCCTTCCAACCCGGGCCATTCTGTGATTCTGTAATAAACTGAAAATGATCGTTGACAAATATAAATTGAGTTTCTAAATTAAAATTCCAGAAAACATAAAAAGAAAACTGTTTTTCTTCCTACAGGAAGTTGCATATAATTTTTTCAGGATATCTTCACTTTTTAAAAAGTGGATATTTGTGCCGCTAGTTGCAAAATTCTTACTCTCCTATGTAAATTCAGTAATTTCTTATAATTGTGAACTTAAATTCTGTGTTATAAGTGTTATTCTTAGCATGATACAGGACGTTTATTCATTCATTGAGCATGAGACAATGAATTGTTGTTAGATGCTTTAGCTCAGTTTATTTCAATCTGTTAATAGATGCCAGTTGATGCTGTAGATTTGTGCTTTCAATTTTTTCAATTTAAATTTCAACCCATGTTTTGTTATGATAAATGAAATATGCAGTCACCGTGTAGATGTTCAGTTTAAAATCTAATGAGCTCATTTTGAATGTAAATAAGGTAAAGGGATGGTTTGGAAATGCCATTAGTTGCTTTTGTCATATTACTTCTGTCTTCAGTGTATGCTGACTCTTTGCTGTGAATACCAGGCTTAAGAGAAGAATATAGGCATTTTTTTTCTTTTCTGAGAGTATGCATTGAAAAAATCTTGACACAATTTTGTTTGCTCCATGCCTCTTTTTCCTCCTTATCTCCTAAAAGAATATGAGACTTTTAATATTTATCAGTAACCTGCCAAATTAAACACAGTTTGACTCTGTTGATGTATATGCTGAAGTAATGTTTAAAAGTTTTTAAAAGTAGAAAGGAAGACTGCTGGTTTCACTGCATCTACTCTTTGGTTGTGACTAGTATGTTTACAAAATTAATGTATTTTTTTTTAGGGGTACAATTGCACAGGGTACAATTTCTGTTGTATCTGATAGCAATTTCATAGTTTACTAGTGAAATATCTATGGATTAAAAAAAAAGGGGACAGAAATTTAATTGAATGCAGATGTTTAAAATTAGTGTTGAATAAAAATGGTTTTCAAATTTTCTTCTTTCTGTGAAAAAATTTATTAATATTAATTTTCATTATTACAATGATTACTTTCATTTCTAAGATAATCTTAGACTTACAGGCCATAAATTTGGAAAGTGAACTTTGTTTTAGCTAGCTCCTGTTGTTCTAAAAAGAAGTTCTTTAAATGCTTGATTCTGTCAGGCTGGTATGAAGTACTTCAAAGGAAAATTCAAATTTTTTTTTTCTTGGTTGAGATTTTAATAGTATAATGTCTGTTGTTCAGGAAGCGTGACCGTAGGAGGGTAGGTAATCTTCTCCAGCGAGTTGAAAGGTAGCTCCAACTTTATGTAGTATTAGGAAGGTACAGATTTTAGACAGAGATGGTCTTGTATCTTTAAAATGTTTTCCTCAGTTCCAGTCGCTAGGAGAGATTTTTGTAATACTTTTCATTTGAGGACATGCAGACTGCGAATTCAAGTTTCATTTGGGGTTCTGTGTTTGTGACAAGAGATTAGATGCCTGTTTGAGCTCCTGGACAAAAGATTAAAAGTTAATTTATAAGTAAATGAATTATTAGCTTTTTTTCTTTTAATTAAAAATAGATTCATGATAGAATGTATTGTTTTGTCTATGAAATCAAGCTCAATGATTGCTGGGCTTGGGTTCAGTGCAGTTTTTTCACGGCTGATTTCCAGGAGAATATGGAGAATCAAGGGAGGATTTTGAGTTAGATGAGAGGGTATAATATTCCATGGCAAGGAAATGTACTCAGTACAGGGGTGTAGAGTGATTATAATATTGGAAGATGGTTATATCTCTGTTTATGCACATTACATTATTAATGCAATAATTTGTTGTCGTTTTTAACTGCAGGATAAACAGATCAGTGATGAAGAAGATCATTTAAGAAGGATGGACAAGGCAAGACTACAGTTTAAGGCTCAGCTGCATCATTTAGAAATGGAAAAGGAATCCATTCTCACCATGATAGGAACTGAAATTGATGCTGCTTGTGAGATTTTTTCTCGGGATTCCATGGAGAAATTCAAAGTAATTCTAAGTTTTACAGTATTCTGCATTTCTCATTGTTTTCTTAATGAGTGATTGTAGCAGAATCTGTGTGTGTGCTGAGGCAACATACCACTCATTTGGTATAGATAATTTAGGGACAGCAGGACTAAGGATATTTATCTGATGTAGATACAGTTGCTGGATACTGGGTGTTAGAATGAGATATTATGAAGCTATCAGGAGGTAACTTTGAATTCATCAGAACTGGTTTTACTTTGTTGCCTGAAAGTAAACCTTTTACTGGCAAAAGGCTTTCAAAAATACCATCAAACTTTGCTTTTTCTTCCATCATAACAGCCTAGTGAATCTCTGTTGAAGGTGGCGTGATCAGCAAGTGACTGCTAGTGTCATGAAATTTAGGTGGTCGCATGGTCAAGTTCAGACTGCTCAGGTTAACCTCGTGGCTGTTCTGTGTGCATGCTATGAGGCGCAATCTAACATAGAAACCCTGTTTATCCAAGTATCCTTTACCTTCTGGATCAGCCAAATCCCATATTTTTCCAAGGATAATATTAGACTGGATTTCTTAAAAAACAACGCAGCTTTGCTTGCCCCAACTCTCCCCATGTACATTGGATCTACCTGTTTGTAATAAGTGTCGTACAGAATCCCAGCAGAAAATGGCTGGCTAAGTTGGGGTGAGCAGCACAATCTTCCTCCCACAGATTCCATAGAGGCAACAAGGCTGTTGAGTGGCTTGGAGAATATGCCATGTGAGGAGTGACTGAAGGAACTGGGACTGTTTAGTCTGGGGAAAAGGAGGCTGAGGGGAGACCTTACTGCTCTCTTCAAATACCTGAAAGTGATTGCGGAAAGCGGGGTTGGTCTCTTCTCGCTGGTGACAGGTGACAGGATGAGGAGAAATGGCCTAAAGTTGTGCTAGGGTAAGTTTAGGCTGGATATCAAGAAAAACTTTATGAAAATGGTGGTTAAGCACTGCAATAGGCTCCCCTGAGAGGTGGTTTAGTCACCATCCTTGAATGTGTGTTTAAAATCCATTTGGATGTGGTGCTCAGGGATGTGATTTTGTGGAGGGCTGATAGAGTTAGGGTAGTGTGGTTAGGTTGCTGTTGGACTTGATGATCTTGAAGGTCTTTTCCAACCTGAGCAATTCTATGGTTCTATGATTTAATGAGTTTGCGTAATTTACCTTTAAATCTAGCTTGCTTATAGATGTATATAGTTGTATCGAACCATTTACAGACATGATCTCCCAGTTAGACTTTATAGCAAGGATTATTTATTCGATGATTTTTCAGTAAGCTGGAAAGAATATTTTTGTTTTCTAATGCCCTTTTTAATGCATACTTCTTTCTCTCTCCCTACTCTCCAGGCAATATCACTTACACCGACTGTGCTGAATGATCCTCATCGCTGGTTAGCAGAGACAAAGGTAATAGTCAAGTTGTCTGAATTGTTGCTGAGCAATCTAATATCCAGCCTTCATAATCATTTAGTAGAAAGTCTGTTTGAAAAGACAGTTAAAAAGGGGAAAAAATGCAAAAGCTTTCCTTTGTGATGTTATTTGAAGTTATAATATTCCCAGACTGTTATTTCAGCTGATAAAATAATTTTACAGATTTTACTATCAACGAGAAACATGTATCTCTATAGCCAAGTCAATAACAATTTGGAAAAAAACAAACAAACAAAAAAAACCTACAGTGATCTGGGTTTCCCACTATATCAATTATTTTGAGATAGTCAGCAGATTATTCTACAGGATACTATTTAATGAGACAAGAAATAATTTGAAATAAGGCTCTTCTTTATTAAATCTAGAGGTTATTTGATTGGATTCCTGGAATTTCCCTTCCACCTTCCTTTAAAGCTTCTGAATTCTATAATATACTTGCATTCATGCTTCAAAACTGTTTTGAGGTGATGACTGGTAAATTAGAACCATTGCTTTCATTTGGCAGCTTCCCTCCTGTTTCCTCAAGATATGCTTCTTATCCAGTATCTTTTAAAAGGATTCTTCTTTTAATGATCAATGTAGTTCATAAGAAATTGTGGAATACATAAAAATTTCTACTTTGTGTAAGGTGAAAGGAAATAATGGATGATGTACATGTAAGATAATTTGAGGTTACTGCTGATACATACTGTATGTAATACTTGTAGACCAGGAGAGACTGTCACTATAAATAATAGAGATAAAATCAAAGAAGAAATGTTATGTCTTTTCATAATTTAAAAAGTGATATTGATGTATTGAATAGACTTTTCAAAGTGTACCTAATTATCCTTTGCATACATTTCTCTTGTAGAGAGATTTCTTATTTGTAGGTAAAATTGTTTAAAAGCATAGTTTTGAATGTATTAGGAACATTTATTTTAACTTTTTGTTAAAATATAATTTTTCACTGACTTTCATTTTTTATACATCCTTTAAGTGCTGCGTATGCTTCTACTTTTCCATACTTCCACTGGTGAAAATTTTATGGGAATGTATAGCACAGTACATTAATAATACTGTAGAAATCTCACAAGACCAGTTGGAAATGACAGAGGCAGATCTTGTGTGGAGGCAGAAAGGTGTCTATGTGAACCTCTACCTATTGTGGCCAACCTCCTGGAAGAAGGATGATTTAACAGAGGTGTTTGGAAGAGCATTTTCTACTGAGAAATGAAATGCACATTATTAACGCTAAGCTCAGGAGAGCTCTTGGTATCTATATAAAGCTCTAAATAAATATGAATTTCCTTTCTTATGTACAGCAGAAAAAAAATCTGTGTATTGCTTCTGTGCATACAATTATCAGCCTAAATATATCTCTGTTGAGATTCCTTGAGGGTCCTTTTAATATATCGGAGTGTTTCCTTCTATTATAGTTATGCAGCAATACATACAAATAAGTAAGCTGTGATTCCAAGGATAATTTGGTCAGTTAAACTTTGTCCAAGTATTTTTATTAGAATTCTGTTTTTGTCCCAATTTTTCAATGCAGACTAAGCTGCAGTGGCTATGCGAGGAGGTGAAGGAGAGAGAAAGTAAGGAAAAAAAGCTGCGACACTACTTGCTGCAGAGCCAACAGCATCTCAAGCACTTTACACAGCTGAAGGAGTCTGAACATCAGTCTCTCTTCAAACAGATAAAAAAGCAAGAACACCTTTTGGAAGAAGTTCACAGAGAGAAGAGAGGTATGCTGCTGGTTGTCTTTTTGTTAAAAGGAAGAAAGGTTTAAGAAAGGTACTGGTTGATAAAATACAAATCCTTCTGTATTGCCAAATGGAGTAAAACAAGCTTTGATTCTCATTGAAATGAATGACATTATATATAGAATACTACATATGCATAGTTTTCACCCTCTTTTGGCTTGTAATTTCTACTCTGGAGCATGACGGGATTGGTGGTAGCATCCACACCATCTGTGTTTGTTGTGAAAGGAAAACAATAATCTAATTTTACTGATCATTGCAAATTTCTGTTGAGGATGGACCTCACTATCTCAAGCCGAATGCCAGTTCTAAATCTCAATTCCATTACTTGTAACTTTTTATTTTACAGTTTTCCTGGAGATTGACTTTGAGCAGAACTCTTTTAGGAGTAGATAAACATACTTTCAGCATGAGTTCCTTTTTTGTGCTCAGTGCTTCATGAAAATAAGGAGATCTTAGTCTTTCTTCATCCTGCTTTTCATACACATGCAAGCTCACATACACTTACTTTTATGTTAATTAAGCATATTTATTCAATGAAGATTATCTTAGTAGTAAAACCAGAATATTATAGCAAATTCAGAACTTAAATTTTGTACAGTACACCTTTATTTACATCTTCAGAAACAGTTTATTTCACTGTCAGAATACTTTGTTAGTTACAAGGAATGTAAAAGTCGATCTTTGGTAGACCAAAATTTAGGTGAAATGTAAAATTCTGAAATGCAGTCTTGGTCAATAATAATCCATATATTGATGAATTGAGTCAGTAGGTATTACAGACACTTCTAATTTCTGAAGGTTTTTCTAAAGATATTTGCTATTTACTATCATGGCTGCTTTTGGAAGATAACTCCACATCTTCATTTTTATCAGGAACTTGAAAAATTAACTAGAAACCGCACCCTGTATACATATTCATACATCATGGATCTTGGCAACACCAGAATCAACCATTAAGAATGCATTCTCCCATAGGAAGTTCAGGAAAGACCTTATCACTCACTACAACCACATGAAAGTTATAGCAAGGTGTAATTCAGCCTCTTCTCCTAGGTAACTAGTGATAGAATGAGAGATAATGGCCTTAAGTTGTTCCAGGGGAGATTCAGGTTGGATATTAGGTTGTGGCATTTAGGGACTTGGTTTAGTGGTGATGAAATAACGGTTGGACTAGAAAATCTTAGTGGTCTTTTCCAACCTTAGTGATTCTATGATTCCAGTAATAACTGGTGATAATTTTCTGTCCCTAGGTACCGTTGTCTAAAGCATAAAGGTCAATTAAAAAGTGTAATGTAATTGATGCAAAGAATATGGTAACAAAGGAATTGGAGCAAGAAGTTTTGTATGGAAAGAAGGCAGAAAGTGCATCTCTTATGAATAAATTAATTCCAACCACTAAGGCTTGCTGTTGTCACAGAATTGCCAAGGTTGGCAAAGATCTCTGAGATCATCAAGTCCAACCATCCGCCTACTACCAATATTTCCCCACTTAAACCATGTCCCTCAGTGCAACATCTAAACATTTCTCAAACTCCTCCAGGAATAGTGACTCAACTAACTTCCTGGGCAGCCCATTCCAGTGCCTGACCACCATTTCAGAGAAGTTTTTCCTAAAATCCAACCTGAATTTCCCCTGGTGCAGCTTGAGGCCATTCCCTTTAGTTCTCTTCCTAGTTACACAAGACAAGAGGCCAAACCTCACCTTGCCACAACCTTCTTTCAGGTAGTTGTAGAGAATAGTAAGGTCTCCCCTGAGCCTCCTCTTCTCTAAACAATCCCAGTTCCCTCAGCTCCTCCTCATAAGGTTTGTGCAACAGAACCCTCACTGGCTTTGTTGCCTTTGTTATCTCAAGGCCTGCGCTGAACATTTTGAGAACAGTAATTATCTTGTGTGTGCGCGCATGTGTATAGTCGCTCTCTCTTTCTAAGGTACTATCCCAGCAGAGGAGCAAGTCTCATAGGGCATCAGAAAAATGTAGATAGTTTGGTATCTTACAAGTGGAGCTATGAGGAAAATGATTAAAGAAAAAAGAGGTGGTCTCTATAAAAGAAAAACGAATGCAAACAGAGAAGCCAATGCCTGAGAAAACATGCTAATTGACACAGGTTTCTGGGATCAAAATTTCCAGATTGGGAAAGATTCTTTTTTCATGTTTTCTTTTAAAACTTTGTTCTGGCCTTTATTCAGTACTGAAAGTGACAAGCCAATTATTTTGTCAAAATACTACATTTTGGTTTTTTTAGTCATTTTATATTTAGATTTGGTGTAGATTCACATCAGAGTGAGCTTTTAAGTAAGTTTATTTACAGCTTCTGGTGGCTGTCTTAAATATTATTGAAAACGTTTTATAAAATATTGAAACAAAAATAAAACAATAGCAAGACAACAGTAACAGTAACAAATAAAAGCAAAGCATTCTTGTAAATATTTTGTAGAACGATATAGATTATTTTCTCTACAGGAGCAGTAAGATCCTGCCAGCATTTTCCACCTCCGCTTGCAGAGAACATTGATAGAGAACATGCTTTGATCTTTCAGGCTTGAATGTTTCCATTGTTGTCTTTCATTTCATTAAATTGTTATTTCCATGACCCTGATATAATATTAATACTGTTTTAGTGTTCTTTGAATAATTATCTGCTAAGATGATCTCCCTCAGGCCTTATCATCACTTTTAATTTAAGTGCATAGTAAAATAAAACAAACCTTATTTAGTTTTTAATTCTGTTGTACATATTTTCTTCAGATTTTCTCAAAAATTGATATCCTGCATTTCAATTTTATGCTATAACCAAAGCTATAAGTAAACACTAAGCTGACAAGAATGGTCAAAATTAATGCTATTCAATAAGAAAAAAAGGTAGTATGTAATCTTATGCTTTTCATTTAGAGAGTGATTCATTTGTTCTTTACAAATATTCACAATCCAAACTCAGGAGAGATCAGGTGAGCTAACTTGCTTTGGCTGCTTTGATAGATTCTTACCAAAGTATTTCCCTTGCAATCTTCATTTAAAAGCATTCCTTTATCAATTCATTACACTTGTTTTCTTCATGTAATTTGATTCCAGATTGTCTAAGATGTTTTTGAAGTTCTGAAACTTTGGTTTTGTGGTTTATTGGTATTGTGGTTTGTTTGGATTTGTTTGGTAATGTAGTTTTTGGACAATGCCACAAAATCTTTGTTGGAGAATTGAAAAAGGGAAGCAGGAATTTCCATTTACAAAGCCAATTAATTAGGTTCACATTAAGTCTTCATGATTCACATAGTCTTCATGAGTGCAAATTTGATTTAATCATATTCTAATTTGATTGGGTCTAATAGGCAATGAGCTTCATAAATACAGATTAAGATACGATTTTGCCTTAGTAGCATTGTATTTATGTAGCTTTAGATGCTGTAGTGACACAGGCATTCCAGTAGTGGCTCCTCCACTTTTAATAGTATTCAGTGCTTTAGAACAAACATATAGAATGAATAATTAGAAACATGGAATTAAAATATAATAGAGATTTACCACAGCTAGTCAGGGACTAACCTGGTATTTCTTTAATTTCACGAGGCAGCTGGTGGTTACTAGCTAACCAATAATTTTAGCAGATGACAGCCTGTATTACACTCATCTATGCAGGAAATTATCAAATAAAAAAACTATAAATGAGATTAAGGAATGTTCTACTCTGAGGAACAGATGGGTAGTTGATGAAAAGGATGGTTAGTCAGTCCTCCTTCATAGGCGTTGGTCTGTGGACTCATTTTTTGTCATCAATGAGTTTACTATAAAGAGCTAATAATAGGATAATAAAATTTGGAGCCTTAGTACATTCATTGATATGTAGAGGAAGTGGATCATGGATCACTCCGTTTCTTTTACCTGGTGTCCAAGAAGGGACACTGCATTTATTGCTTTTTTGTACCATTATTTATATATATTTTGAATTTGAATCACTGTGCCATTAATTTTTAATAACAGTGCATGGTATGTATGTACAGTGTATGCAAGAATGATGGACTTACCATCTCCATGTGAATTTAATTTGCCTGCTTCAAAATCTTGTCTTTTTTTTTTTATTTTTTTTTTAAATTTGGATGACTGACTTTCATTCAACAAATCCATTACTTTAAGTTGGTAGAAGATAGAGAAATAACAGAATTCATGTCTGTTACTGCAAGATCCAAGGGCGTGATTTATGAAGTGATGCATTTAAATGTTTAGAAAGTGTTCTTTTTTTTCCTTTAACTATGTTCCAAGACAAAGTATGGCTATTTAAAATTCAAATGCTCGTGCAAAAAGCCCTGTTTTTAAACTGTGATGCAGCTAATAGAGTGTAAACCTGTAGATATAAGTGACTTGGAAAAGAAAACTGGAAAAGCTATTTTTTCAAAGGAAAAGGAGAACACTACTAATACCATAGAAAAGATGTTAAACTGTAAGGAGAAAGCAATTGTTAGAGAATCAAAGTGAAGAAGAGAAGATGTTGGTTGGCTTTTGTTACTGAAAATAATGGAAGAAGTCGCTCACAGAGAATACAAAGACAATCAGTATTTGTATTCTCATGTTATGGGTAAAGCCCAGATACAGGAGTGAAGCAAATGAATGAAGAATGCATCAACTCCAATTGTTAAGAAGGCTCTCTGTTCTTTTCTGTTAGAAAAATTTTGAATACACAGCCTCTTGTCTTTTCTTCACTAAAGCATTTGTGAAGTGAGGGGGAGCAGAGGGGCAGACTGATCACTCGTGACCAATGATAGAACTTGAGGGAATGGCATGAAACTGTGACAGGGGATGTTCAAATTGGATATCAGGAAAAGTTCTTCACCAAGAGAGTGGTCAGGCACTAAAACAGCCTCCCCAGCTTAAGTGATCATGGCACTGAGTTTGCCAAAGTTAAAGAAGCATCTGAACTAAGCTCTAAGACATATGGTGTGATGTTTTGGGTGGACCTGTGCAGAGCCAGGAGTTGGACTTGATCCTGCTGGGTCCCTTCCAATTTGGGATATTCTGTTATCCTAAAAATAACTAGGAGTTTTCTTGATTTTAGGCTTTTGGCTCCAGTTTATGAATTTGGGTAGAAGTGTCAAATTGGTGAAAATTAATATTTGAGCCTGGGAGCACTAATTGGTCTTACAGACTTAGATCTGCTTAAGTTACTAGTTGATTTAATCAAAAGTAAACATCAGCTCTGTCTGTACATCAAAAGCAGAATGGAAATATTTTGGAAAATGTACCCAAGCCTTTTAAATCTTTTGCCATATTCATTCATTCCTTCTAAAGTGTACCTAATGCATAAACAATAGTAATTTTTGTTTTGTGTGTTTTAAATTCTTAATTTCTGATTATGAATGTTTTAGCAATGTATCTTGCTAGCCTTAGCTCAGATGAATAGCTTCAGCTGTCTGGGAGCTATTATCTTAGAAAATATTCTGTTTCTTTTTAAAATTGTGTATGTGCATTTACTAGGTGAATACAACTGACTGTAGATTTCAAGCTCTGGTGCTGCTTATCTCTCTGTCCTCTTGTGATATTTCCATCTTTTTATGAGATTTCACTAGCTTTGGTCATATTTGTCAGAGTGATAGAGTACTTATAATCTTGAATTTATTTCTGAAGACAGCAAATCCTGTAGATGTCATGTTGTTAAAAGGTGATTAAAAGAAAAGGCATTCTTTTTCTGGAACGTAAGCCTTCCAAGAAAATCTTTCTTGGCATATATTGAAATGCATAGAAGTTGGAATTCCCAGGAAACTCTTTAATATATGATTCTTTTTTTAATTAAATACTGTGCTGTATTCTGGGAAATGAAACTGAACCAAGGGCTCAATGCCCACCTGTTGGAATTGTCAAAGTTCTTTTCATCTAAATGCCCTACATGTTGGACTTTGAACAGAAATCACAACCTTGACCTTCTGTGAGCTTCAATATAGCAAAGCTTTTGTTTTTTACAACATTTTAAACCTTGCATAAACAGTATGTTATATTAAATACATTTTCTTAAGCTAGAACTAATGCTATGTTTTTGCCTCAGATTTGTCAAGCTATGCTAGAATATGTATTTCAGCAACAGCAAAGGATTAAGATGTGTCTTTAGGCTTGGGCTATTTCTAACTTTTAAAAATTTGAAATATTTTTGTAAATACAAACTTATTATGTCCTTCCCTATATATGGATTTCATATTTCAGACAGGCTGGAGATGTGGGCCCATGTGAACCTAATGAGGTTCAACAAGGCCAAGTGCAAGGTGTTGCACTTAGGCCAAGGCAATTCCAGGTATTCATACAGATTGAGGTAAGATCTTGAGAACAGTCTTGCGGAGAAGGACTTGGGGGTTCTGGTGGATGAGAAGCTGGACATGAGCCAGCAGTGGGCGCTTGCAGCTCAGAAGGCCAACTAAATCCTGCGCTGCATTAGAAGAGGAGCGGCCAGCAGGGAGAAGGAGGTGATTGTTCCCCTCTACTCAGCTCTTGTGAGGCCCCATCTGGACTACTGCATCCAGGCCTGGGACCCTCGGTACAAAAAAGACACAGAGCTCTAGGAATGAGTCCAAAGGAGGCCCCCTAAGATGATCAGAGGGCTGGAGCACCTCTCCTATGAGCAAGGGTTGAGGGAGCTGGGCGTGTTTAGCTTGACGAAGAGAAGGCTCTGGGGACCTCATTGTGGCCTTCCTGAACTTGAAGGGAACATATAAATGGGAAGGGGTGGGGGGGTGGGGGGTGGGAATGGCTGTTTATGAGGGTGGATAGTGATAGGACAAGGGGGAATGGTTTTAAACTGAGACGGGGAGATTTATCTTAGATATTAGGAGGAATTTTTTTAACACTGAGGGTGGTGATGCATTGGAACAGGTTGCCCAAGGAGGTTGTGGTATGCCCCATTCCTGGAGACATTCAAGGCTGGGCTGGATGTGGCTCTGGGCAGCCTGGTCTAGTGGTTGGTGACCCTGCCTGTGGCAGGTGGGTTGAAACTTGATGATCTTTATGGTCCTTTTCAATCCAGGCCATTCTGTGGTTCTGTGATATTATGTGTATATAGCATAACATCTTCAGATTGACTTCTGACATAACGTAAGATGTAATAATGTAATGATTTAATTGTAAGGAGAATAAGTATACTTTAAAGTGTATTATGTTTATCCTACACTGCAACAGGAAGTCCTATTCTGATCTGTTCTTAAAACATTTTGGACCGTGATTACTGAAATACCTTGATTACCTAAAACTAATTTATATGCAGTCTTCCTGTAATCAACAGATTATGCTTGTTGCATAGAAGGAAGTTATGATTTTCAAAGAATCATTTATAATAAAGCCACTTATAATACTATATAACAATGAACATTTTTCATCCTGGTGACTGAGGATCAGTGGTGAATCTGTACGGCATTCACCATCATGATTGTACAATGTCCATGTTCTAAACTGATATAAGATTTGGAGCTAATGTGAAATATTTTTAGTTCACAAATTTAAGATTTCTTATTTCCACAAATGGTAAACTATGGAACTAAGATATGATTTGGTGCATGTTTCATTTGTTGCTAAACATCTAGTCTTTGAAAATAATTTCTTTTGTTTTCTTTTTATTGGTTTACCTAGGAATTAGTGCAAACTGATTATAATTTGATGGCTTCTAATTACCTAACTTACATGAGTTGCACTACTGAAGTGTTGGACAGATCCAAGAACCTCTCATGCTGCATCTGTCTGGTAATGAAAAAAAGATGAGCAATAATGATATCAGTTCACTGGTATAGGAACCAGCTGTAACTAGGGCACGCTTATAAGCTCTGAAGCTTTAGAATCACAGAATCACAGAATTGTAGGGGTTGGAAGGGACCTCCAGAGATCATCGAGTCCAACCCCCCTGCCAAAGCAGGTTCCCTCCAGCAGGTCACACAGGTAGGCGTCCAGGCGGGTCTTGAATATCTCCAGAGAAGGAGACTCCACAACCCCCCTGGGCAGCCTGTTCCAGTGCTCCGTCACCCTCACCGTAAAGAAGTTCTTGCACACATTCGTGCGGAACTTCCTATGCCCTAGCTTCATCCCATTTCCCCTTGTCCTGTCCCCACGCACTACTGAAAAGAGTCCAGCTTCACCACTATGGCCCCCACACCTCAGGTATTTATAAACCTGGATCAATTCCCCTCTCAGCCTTCTTTTCTCAAGGCTAAACAGACCCAGTTCACTTAGTTGTTCCTCATAGGGGAGATGCTCCAGGCCCTTCACCATCTTTGTGGCCCTCCGCTGGACTCTTTCCAAGAGATCCCTGTCTTTTTTATACTGGGGAGCCCAGAACTGGACACAGTACTCCAGATGAGGCCTTACCAGGGCAGAGTAGAGGGGGAGGATCACCTCCCTTGACCTGCTGGCAACACTCTTTTTTATATACCCCAGTA
Organism: Alectoris magna; assembly: GCA_030625065.1. Lineage (NCBI taxonomy): Eukaryota > Metazoa > Chordata > Aves > Galliformes > Phasianidae > Alectoris > Alectoris magna. The sequence goes on from CM060565.1 coordinate 19,462,573, forward strand.
TGCCATTGGCCCTTTTGGCCACGAGGGCACACTGCTGGCTCATGGCCAACCTGTCATCCACCAGGACGCCCAGGTCCCTCTCTGCAGAGCTCCTCTCCAGCAGGTTATCCCCCAGCCTGTACTGGTGCATGCAATTATTCCTCCCTAGGTGCAAGACTCTACACTTGCTTTTGTTAAACATCATCCTGTTCCTTACTGCCCAGCTCTCCAGCCTGTCCAGGTCTTGCTGAATGGCAGCACAGCCTTCAGGTGTGTCAGCCAGTCCACCCAACTTCGTATCATCAGCAAACTTGCTGAGGGTGGCCACTATCCCCTCATCAAGGTCATTGATGAAGATGTTGAACAAGACCGGACCCAGCACAGACCCCTGGGGGACGCCATTAGTTACAGGCCTCCATCCAGACACTGCACCGCCAACGACGACCCTCTGCACTCTGCCAGTCAGCCAGTTTTCAACCCACCTCACTGTCCACTCATCTATCCCGTACTTCCTCAGCTTTGTTATAAGGAGGTCATGGGGGACAGTATCAAAAGCCTTACTGAAACAGTTTCTAAAAAGCAAAAGCAAATTTACATTTTCCTTTCTTCATTGTTTTTTGAAAAATGTTTAGAACCATATTTTTTTCTCAATTTTCATGACTCATTAAAGTCTGAATTACAAGTTGCAAAGAAACTCCCTGGTTTTGTGAACAGAAGGCTCATCTGACACATCTATTGACTGCATTATGCTCTCACTTCTAAAATAATGTGTTAAAATTTCAGATACACTTTGCTATCAGCAGAATTCTATGTAGTGTTCAATACCCATAGTGATGTGATTTTAGATGTTCTTTTTCAGAGAGCTAGATAATTTGTTTATGAATTGCTAAAGACGGCGCAAATAAATACAAAGGGTTTTGGAGTCACGTGCATATTTCTGTAAAAGATAAGAGCATATCACCTTTCTGAACTGTCATTAGCCATGTCCTTTACATGTATGCTTCTTACCCATGTGTTCTGATCTCTTAGATTTGAAGTGAATGCAAATTTTACTTGCTCTATAAAATTATATACTGTATTAACCTTCATTGCTCACTTTATTAACTGCACAGTAAAGCTTCACTCAGATTCTGATTGAAAGCATATAATTTTAGCTTATTTCAACAACTGGGCTATTTACATAATAGAATCACAGCGTAAAATATTATTGGAGAGTTAGGGCTTAAACCTTTACTTTAGGCTCAGGAGAGTTAATGTGTTTTGTCGTACAAAAAACACAAAGGAAGAGAAGTTTAGCAGTTTATTAAGATTGCTACGGGGGTATGAACTCCTTACATAAATAGTATGAATTTTCAACACTTGAGTCCAGATATTCAGAAAGTAGTTACCTGTAGAGAGCTTGGAGGTGTCAAGAATGGATCAACATATATTTTAATCTACGTCATAAAAGTTACACGCTTTAAGGACATATGCAGTAGGCAACACTTAATATCTGCTTGATGTCTGTCTGTTACTCTTCAATCCTGATATTGTTTAGAATTCATTCTTGTCCTAGGAGAAAATGTGCCACCTATTTAAGTCACTTTATAGGTTTTTGTTGGTAAGTATGCAATATAAAGTGTGTCTTAAGAGGCATTCACTGTGAAATCATATCAAGCACTTTATAGGCTTTGCAGCCTTCTGTGCATTCCTACCATTTTGTTGAGACTAAAACAGACATAATGCAACTATGATATAAATAGATAGAAGAATTAGGTGTATGGTATATGCATTGTACTCTCTTCGCCTACTTACAGGGGCATTTTTGTAGGATTGTGACAGACTGTTTGCCTCTTCTTTACTAAATGTTAATTGAATGTCTCTACCTGTAGAAATTACAAAGCACTGGGAGAAGGACAGTGTCATAGAGCTACAACTTTTTGTGTGCGCTTTCTATCCTGACTATTTGTTAAATTGACCAGGCTGCTAAAATGCAAAAGATAGATAGGGAAATTTAATGTTAGGATCAATACCTTTGGGGTTTGTATCTTACCTGCTGTCCTTTGCTGAAAATGTTGTGAAGGACCTGTTTGATCATCAAACAGCTCACTGAAGAAATACCTTTCTAAACTCCAGTTATTTACTCATCTCAAGTAACAAGTGTCCTCAGCCAGAAAACCTTCTGTGTTGCAGCTGTTTCCCTTCCTCAGTTTGCCCAGTTCCTGCAATTCAAGTGAATTGTGCTAGCTGCTTCAGAAAACTTGTTACCTTTATTTGACTTGCCCTTAGCTGTTAGATCCAACATCAGTTCTCTGTATTTTTGGGTATTAAAATATGCAGCTGCCTTTCAAATATAGCCAAAGGGAAATTTGCGGCTATGCATAAATATGTTTGGGATAAGAAACATCAGAAAAAGGGAAACCTAGGATATTAAGTCAGATAACTCACTCAAGAAAGTAGCATTCAATTTCCTGTTTTGTCATTTATATATGCCATGCCATAATTTTTATGTAGCTGCTGTGCCTATAAGCACATCAGCATAATTTTCTAAAACAAGAAATGACAAATTATGTTTTCATGCTTGCACTTGGTGAATGAAAACAAATTAAGTTTCTGTTTCTTTCTATGTACTTCAGGGAGGTTTTATTCATCATCAGAAAGGAAATGTTTCTCCGTTCAGGAGAGAATTGTAAAAATTATGTATTGTATGCAATGACAGAAAAGAATGTTCAACTGTATTTTCTGTATAAAACAGCAACAATTCTGATGACATGACTTTGAGAATATTTCTTATCTTATTTTGTTTTATGTAATGCAGATTTGTTTTCTCTTTAATATGTTTTCTAATAAAAAAATATGCAGAAAAAAAGGCCATTGATCAGTCAGCCTGGATAGCTCTATGCTGTACCCGGAGGTGTGATTGCAGCTCACATACCGAAATCTAAAATAATCATGAGTTAGAATCATAGAATGGCTCAGTTTAAGAGAGCCCTTAAAAATCATCTAGTTCCAATCCTACTGCTGAGGGCAGGGGCATCCCTTACTAGATCAGGAGTTAGTGGATCAGATTACAGTTTCACATTCAGCTAGGCCATTTAATGTCTTGATGCAGACAAAAAAGCTAAATTCTTCCTTCCCTGCCACTCCAACTGATATTACCTCCTCCTTCCCTTGTTTTGTGTTTGCTTATCATTGAGCCCCTTTGCAGTCCTGTTTTGCTCATTATTAACCATGTGTTAACCCTTTTTTTCCTCCGTGTAGACTGTACCCGTTGTAATAAACTTGGCCAGGCCACCTATCAGCCATACTTATCACTTATCAGCCATACCAGCCAGGGCAAAGTGTGTAAAAGAAATGCAGGACCAGGGGCAGAGAGCAAAGAGGCCTTCATGCTTTTTAGCAAATGCAGTTTATGATGGGATCTGGCTTCATCTTGTGGAACTGGGGCACTTAGTATCAGCAGCACTTCAGCTGAGTTTACAGCTTCTATTCTACACAGTAGAATCAAGTCATTAATGGAACACTGGCATTAAGGCCTTAGAAGCATTGATAATATTCACAGAATACTTAGTAGCAGATACCATTTCCTTGCTGATTTACTACATTTACTTAAAATTGAATGATTCACAGGTCAGCAAGAGGTTGGTGAATTGAAAGGCAAAACCTAATACATTTATTCACATCCCTTTTGCTAGTACTTTTTGTGGTGTGTGGAAGATCACATTTACCGCATCACAGATGATACAATTGCATACAACCTATGTTTAAATGTGTTTTTAAAAGAGTGTCTATGCCTGCTCAAAAAGAAGCTTGACATCAGTGCAGTTGATGCTGTTCAAGATATCAAAACCAAATACAAAAGTATGGACTTTTCAAGGAGTGCTCGTGGTTACCTTGACTGATATATTTTTATTTCAGCTTCTAGTAGAAATTCTGCTTCTCACATGTTGTCAAGTTCACATTCCTCCAAACCCGTAGAAGAAAATACAGTTATTCCTCAGTCTTTTATAGAGTTGAATGTATCAGTGTGGTTTCTAACAACTATTTACTAACTTGATTTATGGCATCTTCACCTGATACATTTTAGAAGCAATGAAAATATCCTTTTTTAAACCTTTGCAGGGACAGAAAACTTGTGTGAGACAAGTCTTATGTGAAGGAGGTCTTGCCCAAATTAAAAATAAAATAATAATAATAAAAAAAGACCAGTAACTGCTTCTGTTCAAGTCACTATTATTCACTCCTTTACAGTAAACTTGGTAGACCATTATCAAAGGGATCTCTTTTACTTCACCTTTACTGTGATGTGTCCTATTTATTTGACATCTTTGATTACTTCAGCCAATACTTTGTGTATTTCAGCAGTTTAACTGCAAATAACTGAATAGATGGTTGGAAAAAATCAATTAAGCAGGATATTTCCCATTTACTTAGACATTTTTGGCGTGACTTATGTTGTCTTGAAGTTTTTTGAATGTCAAAGTAATTCTAAATTCAATTCACCTCGATGTCCTCCTCTGTCTTCCTCAATTATCTTTCTTTTTAGTGTTCTTCTTTTTTTTTTTTTTTTCCTCCAATGAGAAACTCTGCATAGTTTCAAGTGAAAAGACACTTTTGTGACTGTAGTCAGAAAATGTCAATGTAAGGAGAGTGTGAAGAAAGAGTTGGAGACTTGTCTTTATAATTTGACATGCGTTTCAGTAAAGATCCAAAATAAGAACGTTGCAACTTCAAATTGAGTGTTTCTTTTTAAATATATGTGTATGTATTAATGCGTGTTCTATTGTGGGCACGTATCCTTGGTAATAAGTAAGGTGAAGCTTGTAACTCCTTTCCCTGGTTGTGAAATTCAAATAATATATTTAATGATGCTAAGAATTCTTTCCCATGAAGAAAGTCCATCTTGCACTTAAAAAAAAATAAAAAATTGTTTGTGGTTTGAATTTTGTGTTGGCGAAGTGCTGAAATGTAACTGCACAGGACAATGTTCTAAGCTAAGGCTCTAATCAGAGGGGAGGGCAAAGGCAGCAGCAGTATTGATTTTTCCTGCTTTATTCTATCAATTTTGCATTCCTAACTTAAGCATTTCAAAACAACCATATTTGACATGTAAAGGTGTTAACAGCAATTCCACATAATGTTCTGTCTATTGAAAATGTATACATTGAAAATATATGTATGAAAAATCTAAACTCTAGCATTCAGATACCTCTACTCTGAACTTAACTGACAACACATGAAAGATCTTCACTACCTGTTTTGGAATGCATTGAAATTTCGTATGTATTCTTAAAGTATTAACTTCTGTTTAAGAATTGTAAGTCAAACACTAATAGTTCAGAAAATGGCAGGTGAAGAGAGGTTAGACATAATGAGAATATCTTCTAGGGGCAAATGAAGGGAATTCTTTGTGTAAATAGGGAAATACAGGGCAGGCCTGCGCTGGAGATGTGAACGTGGAAAAGTTGCATTAAAAAACAACCAACAACCAAACATCCCTACGCCTCAGGGAGTAGAAAGAGAGCACAGTACATTCAGTTTCCTGCATAGCAATAAGTCTCCGTTGTAGGGAATCTGAACTGGTCTCTCAGCTTCAGATGCCTTTTTTCCTTTCTCTGTTATGGTTGTGGGTATTGCTTCAGGTTCATGCAAACAAACACACCATTGTAGATTTAAGACACTATTTTCATGTTTCATAGCAAAAATAACGGTGTATACTGAAAAATGAATTTATTTAAAAACAAACAAAAAAAAAAGCCACCAAATTTTCTGTCATCTTTGTTCCTTTCCAAGTTCTTTATTGCTAAAGACTACAGCAGCTAATACTTTGCTAGAGTTTTTCAAGGCACAGAATTTAGCAAAAGAATTTTTTTTTTTTTTTAATATATTGGTATCCATGTTTATGAGGATGCTGTTGATGTAGATACAGATAACAGGTAATTTACCCCTGCTCATTATGAGCAGTGAGTCATTGCAGTGGTGGTATCTGAATTATAATATTTAAAGACTGTCTAATGTGATTAGTGTTAATATAACCATTTGCTTATGTGTTAGAAAACTGTAACAAGTATTAAAATTCACTTGAAACTTATTAGGTTTAGCAGAGCTGCAGATAAAAAGCCAATCAAATGCAGTGACTACTGAGTTTGGCCATGACTACTACTAACCTTCTGAATAGAATTCCAAAGAAAATAAAAGTTGAAGTTCTTCCTGCTTTATCTTCACAAGTTAAAAAATATATCACCATTATTTGTTTGTTCTTCAGTTCAATATTTTTAAAAATGTGCAGTAATTAAATGAAATAGGGAACTTTTGCATCAAAAAAACTCTGATCATAAACAGTGTGCAGTTGGAAGGTTTGTTAAAAAATCATTTAAATTTTAAGAAATATTTTTTTTTTCTGTATTTTTACTGTAAGATGTACTGCAGATGTGCTAAAATAATTTCTGATCTGAAGACCGCACAGCCTACACACTAAAAAAAAAGGAAAGTCTATGATGGATGAAATACTGTAGTTCGGAGATGTGGAGGATCTAGTAGGAGCATGATACCTTTTATTCATACTTATATTTGTTACTTAGATTTATATTAAACCTACGAGTATGACGGGGATGAACTAGCAGAATACTTTATATTTTAGAAGTACTCTCTTTTATATTCAAGTGATACAGTTTCCCATTTAAAAGAATATCTCACTTAGGATTATACAAGCACATTAGGGAATGCTTTTAATTTATGGACCTTGTTCTTTACTAGTAAAAATTAAGTTTCCAATAAACACATATTTCTGTATAGTTCTTTTAAGATAATATCTTTACAGAAAAATTCCCTTAGTGGCTTACACGTGCTGTTTCAATTAGTCATTTGAAGTGAGTCTCAATATTGTTTGATTTCTCAGTTGTATTTAGTGCCAGGATGATTTGTATTGTCCAGCTTGACTGCACAAATGTCCAGACTTGCTGAAACACCTTCTAGTATCCAGCATTTCTGGATCTGTGTCGGGATATTGTGAAGCCATTCACCAGAACTGTGCTAACACAGGTACAGGGCAAGACTGCAGATCTGTCTGGACAAGTGATAAACGTATGTTTTGTGAAAAGTTTTGCTTGAAATAATTCACTTAGAAACAGCTTAATTCACCCCCTCCAAAAATAGTGCCTTAATGTCTGAGTCATTATGTGAAGACCTTGTAAGTGGCATAAAATATGATTAAACTTTGCTGTGTAGGTATACTCAAGAAAAGTAATTCTTAGTTGAGGAAAAACTGGTTTATGTGGGTACTTGAAAATTCCCTCAAGCTTGATGGAAGTCTGTTTGGCTGCCTTGTGCACCTGCAGGAATGTTGCAGTATCTGTTCAGCAGCTCACTGGGCAATGTATCTGAATGATGATTGAAAACCGCAGGTTGTGTATTTGAAGTTAAAATGATTTGAAAGACTTGAAATAAATCTACTGCAAATTCTGATAAAAGCAATTTTAAAAGCTATCTAATTAAGTGATTTCTCAAGAGCTTGTCCATAAGTTAGTGAAATGCGAAGTACAAATTTTCAAGGTTGCAAACCTGGGGAGATCAAGAATAGCTTTACTAATGTATAATAAATTCCTGATTTGTTTTTTGGAAGAGCTCATTTTAGCTTGATGGAACAAAAATATGTCTTGACACTATTCTCCAAACTGCTGTTATTTTCTTGCAGTAACCTAGATTCCTTGTTCTAATGCCACATCATGGAAATATTGAGATTGCCCTTTGAGTACCATAACATGGTTGTGCAAAGCTTGTGTAATGGCCTTCCTCACTGACTGACCCAGCTAATGTTGAAGTCTGTTTCTTTAAAACATGCAGTTATGTTCTTCTAAATATGCAGCCTGTTAAAAATGCTTAGCATTATATTTGGAAAGTTTTTATTTTTCAAATAAAATCAGTTTCATTAGGTAGCTAATTACATACTTTCCATTTCACAGGTGGTAGAACTAATGCAGAGAATCAAATTCCCAATGTATAATATACACGTTCCTATTACTATTACATCAGAGATAAATTTTATTTAGGGAAATTAGTGGTGAGATTCATTTTGAAATTGCTATCTAAATGAGATGGCTGCATTTAAGCTACTTGGCTGAACTCCCATTACAGCCAGTCAAAATCTAGTGGGGCTTAGGAAGCTATTCTGCCAACCACAGTGGCTCACGGACAGATGTTTATAAGTGCTGTATGAATTTCCATACAGCTTCCTGTGTAATCTGTAGCTTTTTCAGAGGGCTGAGAGTATCTTACTTAGCTTACAGTATCTTAGCTATGTATGAGGAACTGAAATTGAAATGTCAACTTCAGAGTAAACAAGTCTTACACATTTGAGAGTCCTTTGTTTCTACAGCTATATGCTTGTGACTATGAGAAGAACTAATTTTGTGTATGTCTGCATTTGTGCCACCGCCTTTGATGAGAGAGTTTGTGAATTGGCAGACACCAAATTGTAATTCATTCAGTGTCTTTCCAAAATAAACCTCTGATTTTTAATTCAAATTGTCTGGATGTTGCTCCAGATTTTATCAATTCAGCATCTTGTTTCCCAGTTTATTGCTCTCAGTGTAGAGGTAAAGGAGTTGAGCTATTTTTTTTTATTTTTATTTTTTACATTTTAGTCTAAGTTCTGAATAACAGCAAATCCTAACTTATTATAGAATATATTTAATAGCATCTAGTTTAATATTTGCAAAATTTTGCAACATGTTATGTTTTTGTATCAGACAGACTGTGAAAGGTGGTCATTGGAATGTTTTAAATCATAACATTTGTATTTCCTGGAATTTTGATTGGATAAATCTAAACCTGTGGTATAATGTCAGGGAACTCAGCCTGTGTTCACTGATGCACCAGCTAAATGAGATATAAACCTTAGAAGATTTGTCATTTAACCACTGTTAATTTTGTAGAACTATACCAAAGTATGATCCTTAATTTTTCACACAATATTCTGACAAGCTCTTGATTTTGAGTATTAATAATACAACTGATATATGTTTGATTTTTGAATCATTTTAGCTTATAACTCATTATAGGATTATGGGCTTCTTATTAAGCTGGAAATACAAAATGGGAAATATGTTGATTAACCATCGATGCCTGAGGTAGCCTTTGTAATACTTTTCCCTTACTGCTGATCATTTCAGACAATCTATAAATTGATGTGTTCTGTGCTCCATGAAAATGAAGATATATTACTCGCAACCCTGTGGTTACCTTAGACCTGGAAAGATAGTTATAGCAGGATTGCTGAGAAATGTAGAAACTCATGGCACAGAGCAACTGCCTTTAAGAAAGAAAGGTGTCATTAGAGAAACTCAGAGAGTGTTCACTGGATGAATTTAATGAGCCTTCACTAGGGATAGTGATCATCTTCATTATGTTACAGGCACAATGCTTCTCTATCTTTTCACTGTAATGTTATTACTACTATTTTTTTTCCATAAGAATTTAAATATGGTAAATATTTTACAGTTTGTAAATCAACAGAACTTTTGAGGTCAAGTAGGCATATTTAAAAGAATGTTGAAATATGCTGCATTTTTAAGAGACAGTTTTGCAAAGCTGCTTAATGTATGTTGCTTAAATATCTATTTTTTGCTTCAGCTTTGTTTTCTTAGATGAGGTGTTAAATGGAATCATGAGTTTTGATACAAAACTTGTTTCTTAAATATGTGGTTATAAAGGGCAACTCTATAATGTAGGAATATATGATCAGTTAAATTACATCACTTTAACAGCCATCTGCCCTTCTGGTCCAGAGTTTTATGAAGTATTCTGCAGGGCAGACAGTTTAGGCAGTGGTACAGCATAGGGAAATAATTCTGAAGATAGATAATTTCAGATAGAGACCTTTCAAGTCTAGAGACCATTAACAGAAGTTAGTTCAGTAATGTTTTATAAAACTTACTTGAAAATAATCTTCTAATCACATCTTTTTTGCTTAGAACAATAATGTCATTGTGATGGAATGTCAAAGGGTGCATTGTAATTCAAATAAAGCCAAGTTGAGTGTATGAATCTTTTTTGATCAAGTGGAATACAGGGAGGAATCTTATTTCACGTACCTTTTACACAGATACACAGATGTATTCCTCCTTTTTTTTTTTTTTTTTTAAGCTTGTTTTACAACATTAATTTTTTACCAACTCAATCACAGTAGTGAAATACACTCAAGGAAATCATGCAAAACCACCATTTTCCAAACCCATATTCAGAATTTGGAATTCTGCAGAGTGAATTTCTTCACTTTTGAAATTCAAATCTATAAATACTGAAAGATTGATTTAACTTGATTTAACTATAGGGAAGTAAGTCCCGTAATTACTTAAACTATCATCTTTTGAGTGTTAGTGCTCCCAACAGCCCATGCTTGGAAAAAACTGTATCACTGATACACTTCATCAATTAGTATAATCAGGTGAAAAGAAATGTTGTACAAAACAAAACACCTCACTAACTGTTATACGTAGTACCTATTCTGTCAGGCTTTAAGACAAGTAGGGGAATTTATGGGTTTAATTTCTTATTTTACAGAGCTACTAGAGAAGTTGCTCAGAAGAGAGGAAGAAATGGGAGCTCTCCAGGTATGCCTTTTATATAATTAACGAGCTACATTTTTTATTACGTTTGAAATTAATAAGCTGTATCGTGTATCTTAAATTCAGCATGGGAAATGCATGTAACCAAACAAAGACCTGATAGCTAATAAGACTCACAGTTGACTTTCTCCCCACATCTAAGTTGCGCGTTAAAGAAGATTGAAGTACTTAGCACTCTCCGATTAATAAATCTAGTCTTTCTGTGAAAAGAATGGTTCTTTTATGTCACAGCATATACTGAAGTTGTTCTATTCTTGCTGTTGGCTTCACTGAAACTACATGGAAATAGTTGTGGTGCAACTCTGCATACAGAATTGCAGAAATGCTTTAAATTCTACTTCATTGGTTGAGTTAGATTCTCTAAATATGTTGCTTTCTTCTGTATCTCCAGAAAAAAATGGAAATAAAATATTTGAAGTAAGTGTTTCAAACTTCTCAAACAGTCAGTGTTCATCATTACCTTTGTGAGAAAGAAAAGATTAGTTGATATATGCTAGAGCTTGATACAACATATTCAATTCTCATTGTCTAGCATCCGTAACATTTACTTCACATTTGTGCTTGCACAGTGAGAGCCTCGCCTCAGCTTTGAAATAGTATTAAAGCATTACAGTCAAAGAAAACATATACCCCTTTGAAATGAAAATGTCTAGGAACGCGAAACCAAACTGGAATGTCTCAGTAGTGAGACTTGGGAAGTTATAAGGGTAATATGTGTTTTCTTCAGAATACAGAGGGAAGAAAAAAAAAATTAACAAAAAATTACAGCAAGCAATGCCCAGTGTGAGTATAAGAAAGCTTATATTCAACATGAAGAATGTATCAGTAGAGGAGGATCCTGTAAGGTTAGTGGGAACAGAATTTTTATGAGGAAACTGAATCACTGTTAAGGAAAATGAAATTATGTATTGAACTGAGTTTTGACCATAGGAGTCTGAAGGTATGCTGACTCTGCTCATATAATAAATATAATGCATTTTGAGGGCTAGAAATATCAAAAGCTTAGCATAGAAACAGCTTGATCCAATAAAAAGAGACAAGTTGCAAGACCCGAAAATTACACAACACACCAATCCAGCTGTTTCCTGCTCAAACAAAAAATTTGGCTTAGCTTTCTGGCAGCTCAAGTTCAACAGGGCTGAGAGCTTGTCTGCGCAAGCAGTTTACACAGGTGCATATCTAGTTACATCAATGTAAAAAGATCTCCTTTCATGTGAAGCAATTCTGTATCTGCTTTCCTGTGAAGCACTATAGTTGACAAATTGTTCTAATTATGTTCCTTCCGACTGAATAAGGAATGATGTTATACGAGAGAAATGTTGCATCAAATTAGTGTCTTGTGTGCATGTATGTGCACGTGTGTATTTCTGATGGTCTGTTAAATGCCTGACCAGATTGCTCTATGCCCTACACTAACTAGCCTTTTTGTTTAGGCATGTCACTTGTACTGCTCTGGCTGCTGTATTTGTACTTAAGTGCTTCATAGATATTTTCTTTATAATTTTTCAAATGCACATGCTTTCACAATCAAAGTACTTATCAAAGAGCATCAATTATTTTTCTAGATAGTAATTTGTCCAGAATTGTCAATATGTTTTCAAATGGTTCCAATCTGGAATGCTCCATTCTTTTATATTCAAATTTTGTAGTAATGAAATGTATACAACTTTGCTAGCAAACAGTTATAGAAAAAAAACCACAAAACAGATCGAGTCACAACTAAACATTCTGGGGCCCCAGCATAAGAAGGATGCAGAGCTGTTGGAGCAAGTTGAGAGGAGGGCCATGAAGATGATCAAAGGGCTGGAGCACCTCTCCTATAAAGAAAGGCTGAAAGAGTTTGGTTTGTTTAGCTTGGAGAAGAGAACGCTCTGGGGAGACCTCATTGTGGCCTTCCATTACTTACCAGCACCATTACAGGAGGTGCTGGAGCAGGCTGCCCAGAGAAGCAGTAAATGCCTTATGCCTGAAAGGTGTTCAAGGCCAGGCTGGATGGGGCTCTGAGCAGTCTGATGTAGTGCATGGCAACCTTGTTCATGGCAGGCATTTGGAACTAGGTGGTTTAAGATCCAGCCCGAAAAATTATATGATTCTATTTTATCATCCCTATTTTTTTCACCTCAGTATATGAAGCATAGGAAGTGGAGGTGAGAGTTTCTTTAACTGTAGCGTTTCCTAGGGCTGAAACTTGCACTCTTGTAGACCAGATGCCATGGCTCTTTTTTTCTTTTTTTTTTCCTTTCTTTTTTTCTTTCTCCTGAGTCCCAATTCAGCAAAGCATATGTTTAGTTGGTAATGTAAGAAAGCTTTAATTGAAGTAGACTGTTGAAGGTAATTATTTTACATATTAATGACTATTAGCATATAAATAATACTCTTGCCCCAGAGGCTTACAGCCTGCTTGAATAAGATTCCTAGGATATTATGGCCTGATCAGACAGTTCTTTGCTAGGAGATTGCTGATATCTTTTTGTGTAATTTCTAGGGTCCTGTTTTAATAAGCATCTTAAATATACAGAGAATTGTATGAAGTATATCAATTATTTATACATGTTCTTTGCAGTCTAAATAGACTATGTAAAAAGTATGTTCAAGAAACAGGTAGGCAGAAAGATTAGCATTTATACTATGGACAGACAATTGAAAGTAGTCAGGTTATCATGGCTGAGGGTGTTATTTCTTCATGCTTGAACCTTGAACACTGGCCTTGTAGAAAAGCCAGAAGTGTAAGGAAAACTATGAGAAATCAGTGCATTGCTGTGGATAAATTATGACCAAGGATACCTTGAGGTTCTTCACAATGTCTCTGCATCAATTACCAAGAATATTCCCCAGAGCTAGAGATGTGGTTTTCATTGTATTTTTAGTTTACTCAATTTTGAGGGGATGCAAGCATCAGCTTTTGTTAAAAATAATTTTAATGAAGCTTAACAGGTTCTAAGTAAATAGAATTCATTTTGCTCCCAGTGAAGATTTCCTTTTGAGGAATCAATATGTTTACAGTTACTGAAAGATCCAGAAAATAATCAATATTTCTCATTCAAATACAGAGAAGTAAAATTAGTCGTCTTCTGCAGTACCCTCAGCTGACAATGAGAAAGGAACATTTTTATGAAGACTCTTCCGAGGAGTCTGGAACATTTTCAATACTCTCACTTTCAAATATAACCTCACTTCTTTCATTATCTCATTGGAGGTTAAAGCCTCTGATTTTAAGGTTTTCACCTTCCTTTTTGTGTAAACTGTTCCATGGCACAAACTATGGCTTTCTTGAAAATAATGTACTATGCATGATTGCAGTATTCAACTGCATGTATGTTCTCTGTGAAAACAATCACAAGCCATTTTCGTTTACTTTGACATTAGTAACACATAAATATAAAAAATTTGAAGACAAAATAGAGAGCCCTAATTTAGACCTATAAATATCTCTATATAAATATAAATACGTATAAATATGTATGTTAAAATACACGAGTTCTATCTTCCGCATATTTTGTGCTAAAGCCAACACAAAATCATTTTACTTTTATTTTATTTTTGTCTAATATTAGGCTTTGTTTAATCAGTAACAAGATGTTGTTAGTAGTTCTTCAAAACAATTTCTGGTAACAGAATAATGCTATGGAATTTACATTTTACTTTTCTAAATAAATACCTCAAAGAAAACTAAAAGATAATAAAAATAGATGCTACTGTGACATAAACTCCAAAGCATTCTAGATTTACAGCCACAGACGATCAGAAAGGGAAGCCAAACTCTGGGATGTGTGAGTAAAATTAGCAATGTTGAAAATCTAGCTGTTTTTGAAAATCTGCTGTTTGAAAAAATATATATTGGTGTAAATAGATTTTGTTCAAATTCTTTCTTCTTTTCTGGGAAGTTTCTTTTTAATTTTCTTCAGTGCAGAACTTTAAGTGAGATAGTTTGATAAATGGGTCAGAGGTCCAGTTAGGTATAGCAGTTTCTCTATAAGTGACAATTCCATGAAAAATATAAGAAGCATTTAATTCTTGTTCAACTTATGTTCCATTTATATTCTTATCTTTCTATCTTCATGTTCTACTTTATTTGTAGGAACGAGTTATGTCCTTAGAAATGGTAAGTTTCTTAAATTTATTTTCTAACCAACCAGAGACAACTGATGATTTAAAATGTAATTTTTAAGTATTTTTTTAAAAAGGTTGCCATCTGGTTTTTTTATTGCCATTGAAGACACAGTATATTTTTACACTTCACCTTTGTATTTAGGTTTTTGTTACAGTATTTGAGCACCAGCTGTAAAAAATTTAATGTAGTATACTTTTCTGTATAGTTCATTTCACATTTGTTGGAAGTGAAATGTGGTAGATTTGAGCCATATTGAGGATGAACTGAGAGGTTCAACTGTTGGCCAAGTGGTTGGGGTATGTGTGATACATCTAGTGCCTTTTATGTGCTGTTGTAAGTTTACCCTAAAAGGTGCAGATAGGAGCACATCCACTTATACTGGAACTAAAATCAAGGAAAAATATAATTTTGGAATACTAAGCTGAAAGTACAAACACCTTAATACATGTACATGCCATGAATTTGCCAAATATAAACATTTAAAATCTGAGATGTTTTAAGTTCCTTCATAAATCACAATGCAGTATTGGAACATATCCCTCCACCTTGGTAGAGACTGAGAAATTGTATTTGAAATCAACCAGTTATTCCAGTGAATTTATGGGTCTTACGTATGCTTTGATAATAAGACAACTTTCTGTTTTCAGTAGAGAACCCAAAAGTGAGGGTATCACCTGCATAGATTATTTGGATCTGGATGTTATTCAGCTTTTTGTTATAATGTCACAAATTTAGAATAACTTCATTCATGTTGTCAGTATTCTGCAAGATTGTTTTTTTGACAGAAATTTCCTTTCCAGTATGAACATCTACATGTTTCAGTTTAACTCATATTTTATGTTAATGAAGTTAAGGCTTTGAATAACAGTAAAACAAATTTCTGTTTGCACACACTCAGCAATGTGAAAGCTCCTAGATTCCTCTACTGTGGTTGTGGACTCATGGTTGCATCATTTTTCTGATTTTTTCACTCATTTTGATGAAAAATTGAAATGGTGACAACACCCAGTGCAGAGAGACTACCTGACTGCCTGACACTGTCCACATTTGGGCTCTTTTTCTTTCTTTCTGTGTGGCTTCTATCAATAAGCAAACTCTGCAAGTCGCTCTTGTGATTATTTCATGGCTGTCCCACTTTGCATGCATGAATATTTAGTATTTTTTTTAATCTAAGGGTTAATACTTTCTTCTGTCCTTGGTTTGCTTCTTGTAGTGTCTTGCCAAGACTACCATTACATCAAAGGCCTTCTGATCCTCCCAGAACACAGCAGCTCTTTGATCTTATACAAACGCCTGGGAGAGGAGCAGCATCATCCTGCCCGCCTCTCCCTTTCCTTTCCTTTCATCAGCAAGCCAGTGTGTCACTTCCTTTCACTGGGGGTACAGAACTTTCCCAAGGGTCTCCAGTTCCTTCTGCTCACTCCCACCAAGTAAATTTTGCTGCCTGATAACACTCATAGCCAGGTGTATCTTTTCTCCTATTGCTCTCCTTACCTTCTTCCTTGCTGCTGTCTGCTCCTCTGATGCAGCTATTGCACTTAGCCATCCTCTGCTCCCTGCTGTTTGATGTTATACTTATTCCTTTTTTTTTTTTTCTGCTAATATCACCACCTTTAATTTTTCTTTACATACATTTTTTGTATTTTTTTTCTGTAAAAAATGATTTTTTTCAGTTTGCATTGCTCTCCATTTATACTTATTTCTCGCCTTTTGCTTAGTTTTTGAATTTAGAGTAGGAATCAAAAATATTGGAATTCACATCTTTCTAACTTACATATTCCATTAGGCTGCATGAATTCCACAAACTAAAGATGTATGTGTGTTTCTAACGTTACCTTCTTATCACTCTTCCCTCAGAAACTGTTAGAATTATTTTTAGAATAACTCATTACTAAAACTGTTTTTCACTATTTTGAAAAAAAATGAGTTATTAAATTAATTTAAGGCATTTTTTCTAACGTTGTTAGAAAAAATATGCTTGCATTGAGACTTTGAATACAAAAATTGCATATAAGCACAATCAAGAATATCTTGATGCATATTTTTAAACAAATGTTCAAAAAATTGATGTATGTATTTATTGCTAAAGTTCCTTAAGGAAAGAGACACTGAAAAATGTGGATAATTCTGTAAACTTTATTGAACTGCTCTGTTTTTGGAAGTCAGGATGAGTTGTTTCATATGTACTGACCCCCTCCTGTTTCATATTTACTTATTCATAGTTATTGTGCATGGCTTGCAACTTGATCTAATAACTTCATATTCTGCCATGGTGATCTTAATAATATCATACTTCACAGAATCATGACATAGTTGGGGTTGGAAGGGATCTCTGGAGGTCACCTTGCCCAACCATTGGTCAGGTGGCTTTTTAAAATCTCCCAGGAGGAAGCTCTACAACTCTTTTCTCTTGGCAGTCTATGCCAGTGCTCAGCCACCCATTACAGTACAGAATTGCTTCTTGATGGTCAGACAGAATTTCTGGTATTTCAGTTTGTACCCATTACCTTTTGTCTTGTATCTGGGCACTATTGAAAAGAGCCTCACTCCATCTTCTTTGCACCCTTCCAGTGGGTATTTGTGGACATTGATGATATCCCTCCTGAGCTTTCTCTTTCCTGGGCTGAAGAGTCCCAACTCTCTTGGCTTTTCTTCATAGGAGAGATGCTTCAGTCCCTTTAACAATGCTATTTGCTGTTTGCTGGACTCTCTACAGTATGTCCATGTCTCTTATGTAGAACTGGACACAGCAGTCTAGATATGTCTCATCAGTGCTGAGTGTAGGGGAAGGATCTCGTCGTTTATTTGAAAGATGCGTGGACATGACACTAAGGGACGATGTTTAGACATGGGACTCAGTAGGTCAGATTTACAGTGGACTTGATGAACTTGAAGGTCTTCTCCAACCTAAATTTTTCTACTTCTACTCTTATTCCTGTTTTTATTCCTCTTCATTTATTCCTACTCTTTTATTCCTAATCTGTTTAACCTGCTGGCAACTCTCCTCCTAAAATAGCCCTTAGATTCTCTGGATAGAAAGCTCCTTTTGATATTGTAAAGTTAGTGTAACATTTTCTATGTATTGAAAATATTGAATATTTTTGCCATATTTTAATAAAACAAAATAAACTTGATTTTCTATTAAAGAAAGTAAAAATCTTTATTGCAAGAGTCTAACTTTTTTAGATATTGGAAGTTATTCCTTCTAGTTTACTGAGGAATGTTGATATGCAGTGGTCATCACCAAAGATATTTTTAACATGGTATGAATATATATGCAACTAAGTATAATTTTAAGGAGAGATTTGTGTATTCTATTTTAAAATGTTGACTTTTCATGATGAATTCTTCTGCAGAATATATGATCCTTATTATGTGATGATAGAAATATATGTGGTATAGCATGCATTCTCTCATTTGATATATGACAAATTAAAATTATGATTGACTACAGACTGGTGACTATAATGTTTCTAATATTCTGCTAATTCCTTCACTTTAGATTTGAATTTTTTTATATTCTGTCAAATTGTAACCTTAGGAACACAGGCTTTAATTAGAACTGTCGGTGCTACCATAGTTGGTGATTTTATTTTATTTTTTTAATTCTTTCATTGTCATTCAACTTTTGATTAAAATAAGGAAATCTGTGAGCCAAATTCCTATTTTTTTTTCCTATTCTGACACTAATTTGGTTAAAACACTTGTTTGTATTCCAGTTTTTCTCAGCTGTAAGAGAGAACACTATTTCTTCTTTTCTGTGAGGGATGCGTGATTTAATTTTTTATAATGCATTCAGAAAGGCTTAATGAAATAATGTTAGTGACCAAAAAAAAAAAAAAAAAGTACGTGTAAATGTACATGTTTAGCCTGCAAAGCTTCAGAAAATTGAAGTTAGCATTATGAGTGACAAGGAAGCACTTTTAAGAAAGTTTTAAGAATGTGTACTTTCTAACATTATGTTACACACACTGCCTCTTGAGTTATATTTCTTTTAATTTCCTGTAATGATTCCTGGATATCTTTTGATAAAATCTTAGTAAATGATAAGGAATTGATTCTCAGAAACCTTTTCTGTTTACCCCTGGTAGTACTCAGAACGCTGGTTGATGATTCATGGAGATCTGGCTTGCCAAAAGGTTTCACTCACTACCTCCTCCACATTTCCAGCTGCTAGTATGCATCAAACAACTGAAAATTCATGAAATACTTTCCTAATACTTTTCCACGTAAACAATTCCTGTAGTTACCATAGGGATGATGAGTGATCATGAAAGTGAAAAGTGATGGTCCGTGTTCCCGTGAATGGGAAAGGAAGCATCCATGAAGCTCTCTTAACTAAAATGTTGCCCACCCTCTGCAAAAACATCTGGAGTCTGAATTGAAAGTTCAGTTAGTTTGACATTTGTAATGCTTTCTTAACAAAGATCTGCTGGTTTTGATTAGTATAAGTGCAGTTTTTTGCTTAAAAAAATCTTAGTACTTTGAACCTCAATGAAACAATATAGTTTAATGAAAACCAATTGAACTTGCATGTTGTATAAACAGGTTTTATATGTTTACCTTGGTGAAGGTAAATTTATTTCTCAATGTGCTGAAATCACCAAAACAATGGCATAATTAAGAAGTGATAAAATGATACAAAATATATATTTCCCTCTGTATGGAATATGTTCTAGGTCACAGAATGTCCCACTAGAGAGAAATTTTCCTGGCATATAGAGGTCAACAATGAATCTTGGAGCTCTTAAAGAAAACCGCACTCTGTGTTAAAAGATCGTAGGATGTATTATCGGTATACTGCTGGAGAGGGAAGCTGACAATACACAGTTTTGTAGATTAACAAGGAAGTCAAAAGATATCTTTAAACATGCTAGAAACATCCTACTCTTGCTATTTAAGTATTCAATTTGCAAAGTTGATTTAAGAATAAGACATCATAGGTCACCTTCAACATAACATCTTTTATTTGAATTGCATGTAATTCCCTGATGAAATACATTACAGTCAGTTAAAATTACAGTTGCAGTTAATCTTTTTATGGATATTCTTTGGGGACTGGCTAAATGTTACTGAAGTCAGATCTAATTTTCAAAAATATCTGTGTTACACAAATAGACATTTATTTTTACCTACCTCAGAAAAGAAACGGACACTGTAACATGAAAGTCAGTGAAGTTTGGTTTCTGGTTTGTGCTTGTGTTTTCAATATATTGACTATAAAGCTAAACTTTATGAGAACTATACACAAATCTGCTTTGATTTGAGTTTAGCATTGCAGTTTTGAGACTAAAAATAATACGTGTATCTGATCTTGATTTAGATCTGTCTCTTGAGACAATGTGCAACATTTGCATCAGTATAGGAGGATTAGCTGTTCACATGCAGTTTAAATATAAAAGTGTTTGTATGGTGTCATGGAAAATGAGTTATTTGTTTTATTCTTCTTCACGAATATAAAATTCCCCTTTTCAAAGCAAATAGCCTTTACTTTAAAAACACAAAGATTAATAGCACACACTCTGTGGAGGAGTCTGCTGTTAAATAAAATGTCATGAATACAGCTTCACTCAATACAATTGGTGTTCCTCTTATCAGTACAATCGGTACACTATATTAGTACCTTCTGTTCCCCTTTAAATAATGAGCAGACAGATGCATTTGCTTTCTTTAGGATTGTTTGTATGTATTAGGGTATATAGCTTTCCGGTTTCTTGGAAAAAAGTTAACAGTGCTTAATTGCCTTCTTTGTCAGGTGCATCCAATATCCCTTTTAACATTTTATCTTGCGTGGCTAAATCCATCTCTCTTAATAGAATAGAGTGTAGTCATTAATGATACAAGTGTGGCATTTAATCCACACTGAAGAGATAGCTGTGTGTTTCACTAAGTTGCTGGACAAATTTCTGTGGGCCAGCTAAAAGGTGTTTCATTACCTCTCCCTCTCATTTTTCAACATGTTATTTTGTTGCCTTCTTCTTCGTGCAAGTTCCCCTAAGAAATTTTGATTTTTCTTCTTCCATTTTTGTTCATCGCCACTGATTCATTAGTTTTATGAAAAAGGAACATGCTTCTGCCTCTGAATATGCTATTGTATGTTATTCTGATCATAGAATCAGATAATTGCTCAGGTTGGAAAAGACCCTCAAGAGCATCAAGTATTTTAAAACGTAAACACAGGCAAAATACAACAAGGACCAAAAGATAATGCTTAGGGAATTGAACAGCAGCGTATTTTATTTTCTGTTCAGTCAGACTGCAGCCATTCAAAGGTCAGGGAGGCTTCTTAGTCATGAACAGGGCCAAATTCTTTCAAAACTGATATAAATTTTTCTATCATTACATGATTTGTGATTTTAAGCAAATTGCTCATTTCTCCCTTCAGATACCTAATTTCTTTACTGAAGAATCCTGCTCTATTGAATGTTTCTATTAATTCACTCCTTGCATGGAAAAAGGATTCAATAATTCTGGTCATTCTTGTTGCTCTTCTCTAAGCTTTCTCCATTTCCGTTTTTCTTCTGACACAAATTCAAGCACACTGTGAAATAATAATTTGCAGTCATTATGTTCTCTGGCTTTTTTATTTCTTATTTGTTTCTTTTTAATTATGATCAGTGTTGATTTATCTTTTCTGATTGTTACTGAGCACTGAATTAGCAAATTATTGAAACTGTATCATTTTCCTCATGATCTGGATACTAATCAGTAGCTGTTAGCTCAAAGCCAATCAGTTTGTAGGAATTAAAAAAAAAAAAAAAAAGACCTAACAGAAATTCAAGCTGTGTTTATTGTACCTTACCCACTATTGATAAGACCCAGAAGCTAAGCACTGAGTATGCGCATAACACAAAGGTTGATCTGCTTTTGAGGTGAGAATTAATAAAGTAACAATACTTTCACATGCCTAATGGGAACAAGCTGAAGCACAACTAAATTTTTTCACAAGTAGTACATGAAATAGAGGGGATGTGTTTAGGAAGTACCTGGAATGAAGAAATGATGAGCATCTTCCTTCATTTAATGACAGTGTTAACATTAGGTCTTGCCACAGAAATTTTGAGAAAGAGCTGAGTATTGAATGGCTTAAGGCATGGACGTACACTTACGGCCTGAGTTCATTTCATGATATGAATAGATCACAGGTTAAAAAAAATAAATAAATTATTCCAGTTGGAAAAGGAATAGGAATATTCTATAAATTGAAAGTATTTCATTGGATCCTGAGGCACTACTACATTAAATGTGTCCTGTGTCCCCTACAATTTTTTTTCAACTCTGTATCACATCTCTAATGTTTGTTTTCCTACAGTTCACAAGTAAAATCTTTCGGCAAAATTATTTATGGTTTAATTTGGTGCTGGACCAAGAAAAGATATGGAGTTCTATTGCAGTTTTGTTGCTGTTTCCCTGTAAGGAAGAAGCTTGTTTCTGAAGGAGTAGGGGATTGCTGTTTGGAATCAAAACCTTCACAGGCTGTGTCAGGTCTGTGCAATACAAATAACTGCTAAATGCTGTGAATCAATATTTTAATTCAGTTTTTCCTGGGAGCAGATAGAGATTTTTATTTCTTAAAGTCTATTGTCTCCTGTATTTCCCAGCCTCAAAAGTGCACATGCAGACCAGTGCCACAGGCTGCTTGGGGAAGAAGCAGCAAAAATTACAATTCATCATAAGTTAATGGAGTTGAAAACCAATGCTTTGATGAACATAAGTAAATGAATCATGAAATATGAATTATTACTTCCTTTCTGTTGTACAAGTGATACTTACAAGAGGAAAACATCAGAGTGATAGATACTCCTAGGCAATTTTACTGTGAAGTAGAGAGGTATAGTAATATTGTGGGAAAACAAATAGGTATTTTACAGCTGTAAAGACGATTATATACTATAATCAGTGAAAACACTTCAACACTATACTTAGTCCTCCTGCCCGATTGAACTTTTTTAAACACTCATTGTTAATACGTATGTGAAAGTTCTATAGTTCCTTCCAGGTAAAGAACCACGTATGTTACAGGAAAAGCAATATTATTCTCCTTAGTAAGATCTCTGTAGATGAGTTTTGTAAGCTGGAAAAAAAAAAAAAAAAAAAAAAAAGTCTACCTGATTGCAAATTGTCACATATAAAAATACAGAATTTCTTATGAAGATTAAAAAAAAAAAAAAAAAAAAAAGGTAGTTTTGATCTAAGCACAGCTAGCCAAATGCAAAATCTACTAATCAACTAATGTAGCTGGTGAGAAAGAAGGGTGTGCTATTTTCTTGTTACAAGTAATAACCTTTATTAGTTCTGACTTGACAATTTTGTGAATTTGATTGGCCCTGCTTTCTTCACTATAGATTGGCACAAGTATGCACCTTCCTGTCCTGACAGGGTTTTTTCATCATTTGTCAAAATCAGATGTCAGCTTTGCAAATAAAGACTTACACTGGGTTTTCTGAGTGTTGCCCATATCAGGAAATGGTTTACTTGTCTTCGAGGCATGTCTTCATGTATTCATTCTTACATAATTCCTGTACAGTTTTTTTTAAACTAAGATGTTAAATTATTGCTTTAGTATAAAGGAAAAAGTCATTTTGTTTTAGGTACATACCTAGATAATTTCTACCTTACTTTCCCTATCTCATTTGTCTGACCAAATGTCTAAGGCTTCTTTTTTTTCTTACTCTGTTTCACTTCTGACTATTCTTCCTGTGGTTCTTGAAATCTTAAAAATCCTTTCTGGTCAATCCTTTTTCTCTATTTGGTAGACTCCTTTTTTACTCTTCATATTGTTTTTGAAGAAGCTATTTGTGTACCTCTCTCAAAACTTGTTCCTCTGCTGAGGTAACTGTTTTTTTTTTGTTTGTTTGTTTGTTTTTTTTGACTCTAATGTGTTCTTACTCTGTTGTATGTTGTGTGAAGAATAAAATCTATTCTGAAAGAAGAGACAGATTCTAGACTTCGCTTTCTTGTTAAGTGTGATAAGCCAGGTGTACATCTTTGTTTTTTCTCCTACTGAGTCTTCCATTCCTGGTTCAGAATTCAACAGTGGGATGGAAGCCCTTTTTTAGCAAAGCATGCAGCGTAAGGATAAAAAATATTTCCCTGAAGCTGAGAAGCCCCATTTGTCTCATAAAGAACCCAGATTTCTGTAAAACTGATTTAGCCAGGTGATTATTTAATAGAAATAAATCCTAATATCTTTTTCCAGTACCACTTTTGGTCTAATTAAATGAAATATTTAGTAAAACAGAGAAATCACTGTCTTATGTCAACTGTCTAATATAGTTTATATTAAAGCTCTGTATTAGTTTCAGGTTCAGTTTTGTGAGACATTACAGAGAGAAGATGAAAAGAGTTTGGTTATTCATTCTTATGTGTACAAGCAAGCATGTAATTAAGATAACAATTACTACACTTTTCATGTACTACATTATAGTAATTTGAAAAATTGCTTATAAATTATAGTAGCAATGGCATGTTTAGTTCCGTGTTGATTGTTTATTTATTTACTTATTTGTAATGTTTTCTCTTGTGTTCTCTTCTTTAGAGTACTCGAGTAGCTTTAGACCATCTGGAGTCTGTTCCTGAGAAACTGAGCCTCTTAGAAGATTTAAAAGATAATGGAGTGAGAAAGACTTCACTTGACTCTTTCAGTAGTTCTAAATTATTTCAGTTAACTAATGTTGACCTCATACGTATAGATAAATCAGTTAATAAGATATATAAAATTATATCTGACAAAAACATACAGTGAGCCATTTTTTGTTAATATAGCTTTACTGAGGCCATGAATTTAGTCCTAATTAGTAATACAGCTGAGGCATTCCATAATGCAAGCAAACATTTAGTATTGACTATACGTAGATTGCTCAGAAAGTAATGCTGCTTATTTCCATGGAAACTACAACAGAAACAAAGAGCACAATAACAATGTTTGATAGAGCAAATTCTCAGCTTCAAAACAGTATTTTTCAACGTAGTCACCACCATTAGATATGCATTCTTGCCAGCAATGAGCAAGAGCCTGCATGTCATGCTTGTAAAAGTCTGCACCGGGGGAAATGACCCAATATTTCACAGCTGCCATGATGGGCTGTTGTTGATAGGAAAATATTGACCATGCAACATTTCATGTTTCATCTACCCAAACATATGGAAGTCAGAATATGCCAAATCCAGAGTATACAGTGGGCATGGTAGGACTGTCCAGACAAGATTGGCAATTTGCTTTATGGTTTCCAAACTGATATAGGGCCTGTTTTTTCATGTTGCAAGAAAAAGGTTGTCATCTCTGGCCTGACTCCAGAACTTTGAGCCTTTGGCTTACTTAGCTTCGTGGTGCAGCAGATAGTTGATGGTTTGTCTGAATTCCAGGAAATCCAGAAGCATCACCCCTTCCCTATTGCAAAAGACAGTGCACATCACTTTACACCCTTACAGATGCATCTTGAATGTTTTCTTCCGTGGGAAATTCATGTGTTGTCCCTCCATGGACTGCTTTTTTGTCTCCAGCTAATAGTGATGGGACCACATCTCATCACTGATAATAGCATCATTCAGGAAACTGTCACCTTTAGCTTCATATCAATTCAATAGGTTGTAACAAATTTACATACAGTGTTCTTTCTGTTCCTCTGTGAGCATTCATGCAACCCACTTGGCACAAACTTTGTGATATTCCAACATTACTGCTATCATTTCCAAAACACTGAAGACAATATTCAGCTCCATACACAGTTCTCTGGTCAAATAAGCTAATTTGTGCTGAGAAGCTGATCTATGTGCTCTTTATTTCATGGTTTGGTAGCTGTGCATGGCTGTCTGGAACAAGGTTTGTCTTCCACTTCATTGTTGCCACTGCTTAAACACATCACTCACTGCCTCAGCTGTGGTCTCTATAAACTTTCAGGAAGCATCCACAAATGTGAGTAGATGCAGTTTTTTCTCCATGGAGGAATTCTATGACAGCCCTTTGCTTCATCCACGCTTCCATGTCAGATGCCATTCTATCGGACCGCCCCTCTGCTGCCACCTGTTGCACAGCAACAACATGTAATGGAATATTGGTGGGAAGGTTCAGCCTCTATTGCCATACCACCAACATCCGCCTCTGATGTTGTGGGCCAACATAATGAAATAAAAATCATTACTTTCAGAGCAAACCTTGTAATAGGTCAAAGCCTAACTAGCAACTCAGAATATGTGTATAGAGTGTTGCATTATGATATTCCTTAGAAGAGTTTTTTCTTAAAACATTTTTCTACAAAATTGTAATTAATTTTTCTACACTGCAAAATTCCTTTGTTGGAAGCTATGACATTTTGGAAAGAGTTACCAGCATCAATCACCAATTAAGGATTTACTTTTTAACCTGTGTTTATTTTAATATCACTCTTTTGTACATAACATCATACTTTCACATGGCCCTTGTATTTCACCTCTGAAAGTTAGTGATTTTCTCACCTGAGCTGCATGGAAAATCCTGGGTGATACTCATGTATACAGTAGCCAGCCAACTTTTACTAACTAATTTTCAAATTACAACATCATTTAGATGTTTCAATGCATTTCTAGGAGTCCCATTGCAGGAGGGAGATGATTGAGGAGAGGTATACAAAGTATAAAGAAATAGTGACTTCTCTGCAGCAGCAGCTGAAAGGCTCAAAACAAAGAGTCCAAAAATTCAAGGTAAGTGTGTGTACTACACTTTGTTTTTGTGGTTGCTTTCATTCAGCAACATACATAAGGTTATTTAATGTATATCAGCTCATGATGCAAACACAGACTAAAATCGTATGTGTGTATGTTGCTGTTTCTGTCCTGGACTGGCAAAGTTTTAACTGCTATAGTAGTTGTAAAATTTGGTGACACTTTGTTGTCTTGGTTATTAACTGAAATATTAAAAAAAATCTTAAAAATTCCATGGAAAAGCAAATCTGTATTTTACTGTTCTCAAGTCTTAGCTTGTGCTGCTGCTTTGTCAAATTGTGTCTGCAATTTTTTAATTGGTTTGTTTGCTTCTCCCTTGTCCTTTTAGGTTGAAGAGAGCTATTGAAACCTGTTCCCTTCTTTTAGTGAAGGGAAGAGGTTTAATTAATTTGTAGACTGCGTATACTGGTTGTTTGTTTGGTTTTTTTTTTGTTTTTTTTTTCAGTAGTTTGTCTCTTTATTCTTTACAATCATCCCTATTTCATACATAAACAAAATTGAGGCAAACAGAGAAGTGATTTGCTAAAGGTCACTAATAGCAGAGCTAAGCATAATTTCCTAATTCCTGTCATGAGTTCACCTTTCCATTGTTAACATTTCTTTCTATTTGTATAGTCCTGTTCCTTATCATATTATTTCTCACTGCATGTCCTTATGTTAGCAGCTTACCTCGGCACAACTACAACAGTTTTTATGGTGCAGAATCAAATAATGTTGAAATAAATGTTCAGAACTGAGAACTGAAAAGTTTCTGCTGTTGCAATCAGGATTCATTGGCAGTGTCAGGTGTGTCTCTCAGCAGTTGAGATCCCAGTGTAGGATCATGCCCCATGTTACAAAAAACTTCAAGCTGTTTGTGTCACAGCAGTCTTCTGTCTCTAAAACATCATTAACCTACCTAACAGTAGGTTTTCTAACAAGTGGAAAAGATAAAATAAAGATGGAGTATTTTAGCTGAGCAAGTCGCTGCTGTAAGACAACAGTGTGTAGCTACCTGTGCCATGTTCTTCTGTAAGAAAAGAATGGGGCAGATTCACTTTCAGACTACTGCTACTAGTAGTCTTCAATTTCTGGAATTTCTCTTGCCTTCACACAAGAGTTACGAATTAAGTGGCCACTGAAATTTGGAAAACATTAAAAATCTAAGTGGAATGCAATCAACTGAGAACATAATATAGTATTGCCCTAAGCTGACTGAGCTTACTGAGCTCATATGATGTGTTCAAAATCTGTGAAAAGCTGATTCCAAAATGATGTTTCCTCTTTCTTTAGGCAAGAAGGAGCATTTAATGGCTTCCTTTTAGTCAGTCCTAATTGTTTTTTTGCATGACATACATTCCTCTTTGCTGTCACAGCTGTTACAAATAGAACAGAATGTTCGAAAACAAGTAACAGACGGGTGCTAATCTGATCGTAGTGATCAGGAAGGCTTAGTCTAAAAAATCCGTTTTTAATGCTTGCCTTTCTTACCCTCCCTTGGAACTGACTCAAATGCATTGTTGTTTCATTTTTAAAAAACTATTTACTGTTAGTTAGTAGGGAGTCTCTAAAATCGGTTGATAGAAGAGCATTGTCTGGAAGACATCAAAGTTCATTGTTTGTGATGGTTTTGGTTCGTACTCTGTATACAGTATTGTGCTTCTGCTGCATAAGGTTGACAGACATTTGGTAGATAATGTTGCTTGAAGACACTAATCTGAGAGAGGTATTAGCTAATTCTGTATATAGCCTCTTTTCAATTTAAGGACCAAAAAGGAAAACCATGTGAAAGTTGCCCTAAAAGCAGTTATTCTTCCTTCCTTATGGTTACCTTTGTCCCCACTCTATCTTTCCACTTCTCAGTAGTCTTTGCAGGTGCCTGTGAAATACCTGTTGCTTAGAATGCCAGCAAAATCATAATTCTCATTCGTATAGGTTAAAGTGTAACATTTCAGCTAATTAAGGAAGTCAGATGTTGAGGGTGATTTTTCAACTAACGAGCTAATTGATAGTAGCTAAAGAGGAAATTGGGGAAATATACTGGTAATGAAATAAGTAGTAGAGGATGCCAACTAACGCAAGATCAAAAGAAAAAGCTAGAAGAAACCTAAAAATTGTTATTTTGAACAGATTAAAATATTTTAGGACTGTTTCACTGCTAGAAACAACTGAACACCTCATTAAACGCACATAAGTATAAAAGTATGTGAGAAAGATACATTAGTGACTGCACGTAATAGTGTACATGCCTTGTTTTTTTTTTAAAAACTTTGCTCTGACAAAGCATTTCTGGAAGCAGAATGGAAAAGACTAAATTTTTATTTTCTTTTATAGTTGTTGTGCTATGTACATTTTGTATATTAAGTCCCTCATCAGCACATAAGGGGATTAATATGTATAATTCCTATTAGTCTTAATAGGAGTAAATACCTCTTCACTCATGGGACAAAAGCTTATTGTATCTCTAAATTAATGTTAAAAGTTATTTTGTTTCCTGTTCAGTTTTCAAATCTTAGCATCGGTATTAACAGTAATTTGAAATCTGTTTTAACAAAATTCCCTCAGGGTGTTTATCATAAGAATTCAGAAGCAAAATTATGTGGTATATATACTAATGCATTTGTGCATTATTATCTTTTCTCATTTAAAAAAACTGAGTAATTAGGATGCCAAGGCAAGCTTTCAATCTTATATTGGAAGCTATTGATTACAACTGTGGACTACCTGCTGCATTGGTAATAAGGATTTACAGAGTTTTTTTGTTTAAATAGGCTTTTAAAAAATGCCTTCTTTTCATAGCTTGCAAACCAAATGACTTCTCTCACTAAAAAGCTATGCTGTACAGTTCTAGTCATAAATATTAACACTGGACTTCAAACTTTATTAAATGGTTAAAAGAAAAAAAAAGAAAAAACAGCTTCAGGTACTTTCATATGAAAAATCAGTGAAGTTGGAGTTCCCTCAGTGGCACGGAATATGGATTTAAATTTTATTATTACTAAATTGTTGAACATCAGTAAATTGATGTAGACCATTCACTGGTGGAAACTTCATTATTTGTTGATTCCTGTCTTGCCAATATGCTTTGCCTTGCATTGTGGATGTGATGTAGATGGAGAAAAAAACATTATTGCAACTGATTCTAGTAACAACAACAGTGCTCCCAGTGGTTTTCTCAGCTGAAGATTTTCAAAGATTTTGCAGTGATAAAGCAGGCACAGAATTCATAAGCAAATACCCATTGTAACACATAGTCTGAGAATTCAAATCAGTATTCTCCAGAATGTGTGAAATCAGAGCATATATATGTGTAGCTGCATGTATTTTGTAAAATTTTACAGCTTAATGATGTAAAATCTTAATTTGTTTAATTGTCTGCCATAGGATGGATGCAGCAGCCATGTGGAAATGGATGCTGAAATTTCTGGTATACAAGTGGCTGCTTCTTCTTCTAGTTGGCGAACTCAAAACAACCTTTTGTCCAGCTCGCTGCTCTCAGATTCTAGCTGTAAGTATTGTTTCACAGGAAAAAAAAAAAAAAAATCCACAACAGGTAATAAATATATTTTCCTCTTTTAAAGCTGTTTTACTTGAAAGAGTAAGGCTATTAACAAAAATTACTAGAATTCTGTGAAGAGTTCTGCTATATTTCAGCATTAGGTACCAGATGGATGTCTATGAATAACTTCGTAACATCATGATTATAACTTTATTTTTAACTGGAAAATAAAATATTTATGTTTGTCAGCCAAACCTCTGCCAAGGAATAGGACTGCATTTGGTTTCGCAGTCTCTATGTGAACAATCATACGTGTGTAAGGTGTGCATCTTCTCAGAGACTAAAGATATGTCCTCAAAGAGTTCTGTTCCACACCTTTCATTCGTACTGATAAGTCTCATGATTGTGCAGCAGCTTAACAATGAGAGTTGAATTCACTAATTCTGCCTCTACTTCAAAAGTTTGTAACAGTTCTTTCTAGTGCATGTGTACAACTTATGGTCATTAGAGGTTACCTGATCTCTGATACAGATGGGAACTAAACAATAAAAGATAGGATATATTAGATCTTTATCTGGTGCAAGAATATTTTTCCGTGAGCGTCAGAACTGATTTAGAAAAAAATGAGTATACATAGAGAAAGGAAAACACACACACACACACACACTATATATATATATATATGTTTATATGTGTATACATATTCTCGGCATGCCGGATATCAGCACAAGGATGTCAAAAACTTTTATTCAGAAGGATACTACCTTCCATTTCTTTTCAATATAACCAGTTTGTGTTTTGGCGACCTAGCGCATTCTGTGTATTGGAAAGTCCTATTTCAGGCTTCATTGCACTTCCAAATGTCTTTGTCATGGAATGAATACTGCAGTAAATCACTGCTCACTAACAGTAAGTCCTGAGTTCATCTGGTAAGGTTAAAGATAGTTGCTTTCTTTTCCTCTCAAATTCTGTAGCTTGTGATTAAATATCTTTTTGCAGAAGTTACTAAATAACAAGAATGGGAACAAAGCATATGGGAGAAAGCCTTGATCTCATCTGTACTTCAGGAACAATTTCCCCTGACTCAGAGTTGTTCTTCCATGTTTCTTTCACACCTGTCAGTGTCTTTTCAAGTTAAAATACATCTCATTTCTTAAGGATGTATTTTTAAAGAACGAACAACTCGTACCTTGCACGCATGTTGAACTTGTTCATCTCCAAAAGATCTACCTCAGCAGCTCCCCAATTCTGTAATTCCACCACAAAAACTTATTGAAATTTAGAGATGCAACATAAATGCTCATTAATATTAGAAATATATTTATATTGCTTAATATGAATGAAACTTGATAGGACGCCAGTACTTTTAAAATTATTTTGGGCTGCATCTCAGTTTTTGCTCTTCCACTTATGAGAGGAAGAAGAATGCAGTACATATAGAGAAACTCCACGTGTTGCAATTGGGGTGTGCGAAGTGAGAACATGGTGGGTGAAGGAGCATTGTTGTAAAAGTGCAATTTGTAAGAACAGAGGTGCTGGATGAGGTGAAGTAAGCTCCGTGCAATGTATTTCTAACATGGACAAATTAGTCAATTAAGGAATTGCGGTGTTGGAAGAGTAGACTTTATTATTTATATAGCTGATCAGTTAAAGGAATTAATTGAATAAGGAAAAATAATTTCCATTTCAGCTAAGGCTGTTTTGTTCTATTCTGTTCTAGTTTATTCTGTTTCAGTTTTCTGCTAGCAAAGAGCATTGTATTTGATAGAATTAATGCCAGTGACTTACAAATGCTAAAGGTGATCAGCCTCACAAAGGAGTAGCACAATGGTGGATTACAGTTTTGAAACTGAAACAGGATTGTGTTTGGATAAAACATGTATTATCTTTCTCTGCATTTTCTTAACACAGGAGATAGTGTTATTATTATCAAGAACAGGAATGCTGCTGTGGGTTGAACGCTGTATGCAGTCAATTAATTATTATTTTACTTAAATATTATTTTCTTTCAAATTTTAAAAGTAATCA
The DNA here is from genome assembly GCA_030625065.1 of Alectoris magna. Classification (NCBI taxonomy): domain Eukaryota; kingdom Metazoa; phylum Chordata; class Aves; order Galliformes; family Phasianidae; genus Alectoris; species Alectoris magna. The sequence continues at coordinate 19,494,473 of CM060565.1, forward strand.
CAATTACCCACATAGCTTTTATAGCTTTAGTAAGACTTAATGCTATAGTAGAGGCCTGGTAGTAGGATTAAAACTTTTTTCTCTCTTATTCTTTAGATAAAATGCTCCTACCAAACTCTTAAAGTTGCAGTACTTGCTGAGCATTCTTAGCTAAGACATAAATTGAAAAAGCCCTTGAAAGAGACATTGTCTAATATTTCTACACTGGGGAGGAAAGAGAACAGCACCAGGTCTGATGGAATATACGTGAAGAACCTAAATACCAATCTAGCAAACCAGTTTGGGATATTTTTTTCTCTCCTTCAATTGGAAGAGCTTTCTGGAGATGAAAAATAAATTATGAAAGAAAGGCAGTAATTGTTCACTGTTGATCATTATGAAATATTTGCAAATTCTTCAAAAGTTGTGGAAGGCCTCTTCTGAAACCATGTTTAGATGTGACTAAGGGACTGTTGTGTTTTTAATTCCGGAAGGTATTTTCTAAATCATAAATTAATCAGATCTTCATATTTCATAACTTCCAATTCTCAGAATGGTGCTGGAAAGGTTTTAGTGTTCTGGTTTTTGGTTGGGCTTTTTTTTTTTTTCTTATTAAAAGTTTATTTTGTATTAAAAGTTATTAAAAAAAAATTTCAAAAGGCAAAAATTAAGAGCAAATGTGTTTTACCTTTTTTCTATTAATTTTTTAAGGGAAAGAAACTGGTTACGAAAATCCTTGGAGTTTTATTTCCTTATTTGCATTCTATTATAAATCCATTTGTCAGATTTTCTGGGGCTAAAACCAGGCAGTAGTCTAAAAATATCTTTTTCTATCCCTGATTTTATTTGATTCTGATAAAATGAAGGTGTTTTTAATTTCTCACTTTGCTGATTCTTTTCACACAAGTGCCATTATATGTTCCTTATGCTTAATTACTAGGTAGGAGAGCAAGTCAGGTGCCTGTTGAAGATTTCTCATATCATTTTAGATGTCCTAGAGTGTGCTTCCACCAGTCATTGCAGGAAGGCAGAGGTTTCCCATAGGTTTCATCACATATTTTGCATCCCTTTGTGATGCCTCAGAGCACTAATGCATTTGAGTTACTCCCTGAACACTTTTTAGTGCCTGAATATTTTATGCTGAACCTGTTCTCCACCAGTCAAATTTTAAAGTGTATTTTAAAGTTGTTGCTGTAGTTTCAAGTGAGAATTCTGCAGTGGTTCTAACGTTTGGGAGCTTTTCTTGGAATTACTAGTAAGCATTAAATGATAAAATCAACTACTTCACTCATCTTGGTCACATAAACTACACAAACTTTTAATTTCAGTAATGATATTAATTAATTGATTAATTAGGCTTGAGGCTTTGACAGTGAAGTCTAGTTTGAGGTATTTTGCTCCCAAACCTCCTGTAGCTTTTAATAAATCTACCTGTGACATCACCTATTTGCTATGACTCATTCGTCTTATTTCAGAAATAGAAGACCTTTCTTTTTAATTCATTTTCCAGAGCAATTTGCAAGTCTTTGTCATATAGTGCGTATCCCTACTCCCTTAGACTCATGAAAACTTACAGATTATAGTCAACAGCTGGTATGAAAAAGTCCCTTCCTATCATGGGCCTTGTGTGACATTTAAAGAACGTCAGGGTAGAGAGCAGATGCATCTAATGTACTTTAGTTTATCTGTGGAGGAAAGCCTGGGATTTAGGTTCAAAATTAGTTGAAGAAAGTAGGAAAAAATATGAAAGAATAAATAAGGAAAAAACAACCTGCATCTCTCTCTATGTATGTAACACAATGTTGCCAATGCAGCATGCAGATGAAAGGAAAAGTAATTAGCATTCTGTTTTCTTTGGTCTACATTTTTCTACCTGAGGAATTTCTACAATTATAATGACTTTTCTTTAAAAAAGAAAAAAAGCTATTTTAAAGATGTTGTGGAAATTATCTTTTATTTCTATACTCGTGTTCTTAGAAAGGGAGATGTGTAACCTTCAACATAATTTATACAAGGAATTGTTCATTAGATACAGCTTGCAGTCTGCAATATTATCAGACCAAACAGTTGGTCTAAAAACTCAGTACTGGTTGTTATCTAAAGAGTAATCCTCAGAAACCAGTTTTCATGACCACTGTAATTTTCTATAATTTTATATTATGAAGGTCCCAGGAGTTGCAGATGCTTTACATTAGCTTTGAAAGTTGGTTCCTGCCTTTTTCTTTGTACAGTTCATCACTTCAAGGCTTTAGCCTGGATAGTTTCCCAGCAGCCACATGTCTTTCTGGCTGTATGTTGTTTTTGGGAATTCATGTTCCATAAGCTATGACTTTATAGAGAGTAAAATAGCCACCAGTATTCTCAGTCTGTAACTAGGATCACAGTCTTCTCTGACCCTTTGGATCTGGTGATAAGCAAGTTCTTGTTTTGATGTGGTCTATAGGAGGATTGATATCATGGTTGAATAAAAGCAATTTGTCCTAAATGTTGATTTTTATTGCCATGACAATTAACTCCTGCAATGTATGCTGATGCCTCTCTTTATCCCTCTATGTATACTTCTTTCATAGTCTTTTAAGACAATTTGAATTGAGATTTATAAATAAGCAGCTTAATTAAAATTAAAAAGGCATTATAGTGTCATAATGCAGTAAGACTCTGTTATAGAGCAAAACCTTGTGTTGCTCAATGGTATGGTTGGAAACTGTAAAATGAAAATTCATTTAGTACAGCAATTAGTTCTGTGTATGATTTTTCATTTTTTTTTCTTTAATTTGAAAGAGCATACAGTAGTGTAATTCTGGACTAATGCTGAAGGTTTTATGCTAAAAAATGGTTGCTCGCTGTTTTACTGATATCTCAAACACAGTGATTTTATTTTCCATCTGGACGTGATAACATCTCACTCCTCTTAATTAAAGTATGAGGACATGACCCCTACTAAATGGTTATATATGTCTACAATTTTACTGCACTCTTCAAAAGTTGTCCTCTTGGTATTTATGATAAACAATCAAGAAGTACCACTATTCTTACATTCATATGATAGAGGAGAGGCCATTAGAAGAAAGGTACATTGTATATAGTATCTACTTTGTTCCCCTTCATTTCTGCCTTTGTCAAATAATTACCAGATGTCTGGATATTTGGATTTTTTTTTTTTCCTCCAGTACTTTATTATAAGATGTTTTTTCAATTTATATTGTCTAGATTTTGATACAACATAATGTATTTAGTATTTCATATATGGCTAATTTTAAAAGAATATATATGGTATGTCATCCTATGAATGTCTGTTTAGTGTCACTTGTTGACTTTAGTCTATGCTATTGAATATGACATTTCCTCAATAATTTTGAGTGGTTTGTTTTGTCTTATATAAACAAAGGTGTTGTAAAATTAGATGGAAATGGGATGTCAGTGAATTTTCTGAATTTCAGAAAATGCAGAAGTTTATGTTTTCTCTGTATGAGAAATATACGTTGTCCACATCCATACTAAACAGCTTTGGATTGTATTCCTCTGAAAAAAAATGAGTCTGTTTTGTCAATTTGTAGTATTATCATATCATGAAACATATTCATGCTCAGCAAAATATGTCTTTTTCTGAAGGTATTTAATTGTTTTTTTGATTTTGTTTCTGTTTTTGTCTGACTTTTTAGCACATAAGCAGAGAATAGTCCCTTTTGATACAAGTGCCACCAAGGAAGATTCCGTTAATGCTGCCATCAATGAAATGAAGCTGCAAGCAGGAAAAGGGAAGCAGTAGGACATTTTACAAAAACTCAGAACATTTTTTTTGAACTGTGGTAATCCCATCTGCTGTCAGAGGAAACATCCTTAATGATTTAATGATTGCCAGACACTTAAATGAAGAGTCCCTGAAGAAACTTTGATCAGCTCCTGTAACTTGTACACCAAAGGTTTTCTGGGACTATGATATTCTTTTGCATTTTTTTCTGCAGTTCTAAATTAAATTTATTGTATCCCTGAAATATTTTGAATTCAAAGAACTGTGACATTAATCTTTGATATGAGCTTATTTACCTATGTACAGGACTTGTGCTGACATGTTATTTAAAAAGATTCAATAATATTATTAATAATCAAAAATATTCATAAAAAATGTTTGTCCTAATATTTATTAAGAGTCGTTATAGTGTTATACAAGTACATTTATGAATTTAAGTGCTTCACTTTGCAACAATCATTTAAGAAAGAAGCAATAAATATTAAAAGCTAATTTCCTCAAAATCATATCATGTCTCCAAGCTCAGCATATGTCACTTATAAGCTGTTTAGAATCATTCTTCTAATCAGAATAGTTTTGTCAGATGCTGTGACAAATTTGATCCTGTGGGACCTCTGGTAAAGCACTTCATAACACCTGAATCTCACTCATCTGTATGAAGTGTACAGAAGGGCATTGCTAAGTGGGTGCGAAAGTTTTACTAGCAGGGCTTAATGATTACTTATTTATTCTGTTTTCTTCTCAGTTAGAAAAGACATGTCATACTGAATATAAAATGCTATGGAAATACAATATTGCATGGCTGTATTTTTTTGGATGATTCTGTTTTAAACAGTAATGGTACAATTCTACATTACTGTGATCTCAAGCAGCACATCACAGAAGAATCTGCTGTCAAAAGAAATAGCAAGTCTTCTGATGGTCCTGATTTTATTTTCCTTTTTTTTTTTTTTAGTGCTTCTGATTGAATCACTACTGATGCGCCTTAAAAATTTGCCAAATCTATTAGAGTACTGTAGTAATATGAATACCATTGCAATAATTGTTTTGTATGCTTCTTTCATGCTTAGGAAGTGTTTCTCTAGAACACTGTTTTTTAGCACCATAGGCATCTCAGGTCATTACGTGCCACTTGAAAACAGGACTTTTTTTTTAAATTTTCTTTTTAAGTTTCTGAAGTTTTCTGACATCCCAGTGGGCTCTATAGCCTTAAGAGAGTCCATATGGATTCTGTCTGTTTCAAACAGAACATCTAGCTGAGAAGAACTAAACTGTAGAAGGAAATGAGAAAAAAAAAAAAAAAAAAAAAAAGAGTGTTGCTTTCATTTTCTGTGGACTTGATTATTTTTCTTATTTATTTTGTAAAGTTTTCTTTACCTTCTGTATGTGTATAATGCTATGCATTGTAGTGCTGTCATTGGCTTTTTATATGTCTGTTCATTCAAAACGTCCGGAAAGCAAATCAGTCACATCCATCTCTTCTCATCTCAACAGCAATGGAAAGACAGGACAAACACATAACCAAATAATCTCTTCTGGAGAGGGCAGGACAAATAGAATCCAATTTCTGTCATGATCTGCAAAGACTATGGATGTAATGTAGTAGTGTTTAACTCAGGCCACAGTTACCATAAACCAAACCAAGTGTATGATGTATCCAACATCTGTAATTTATTTTTTTTAATTAGATCAGAGCACAGCTAGAAATGGGGTGTTTAAAATGTTTAAAGTGGGTTGTTTTTTTTTCTGTTTAAACATCAGAAGACTGCAAGAAAGTCACCAGCTTGCAGATTGTATAGTACCTAAAAATTATATGACAAAAATATTTTTAAAAAAAAGTCATTTTAAAATATATTATAAAACAATAAATCATGTTCTCTAACTCTGAGGGATGGTTTGGAAGTAATGCCTCCTATTTTATTATGTTGGCCCATAATGTCAGAGGTGGATATTGGTGGTATGACGGTAGATGTTGAATCTTCACACCAATATTCCATTCCATGTTGTTGCTGAGGGGCAGTCTGACAGAATGGTGTCTGATGTGGAAGAGTGGATGAAGCAAAGGGGTGTCATGGAATTCCTCCATGGAGGAATCCATTCATATTCATGGACACTTCCTGAAAGTTTACAGAGACCAAACAGTGGATGTGAGCACAGGGAGGCAGTGGGTGGTGTGTTTCAGTAGTGGTGACAGCGACTCTGGGTCACCTCCACTGGTGCAGGCTTTTATGAGTGTGACATGCAGGCTCTTGTTCATCGCTGATGAATATGCATAACTAATAGTGGTGACTGTGTTTTGTAGCTGAGAATTTGCTCTATGAAATAGTGTCATTGTGCTCTTTGTTGTAATTTCCATGAAAATAAATAGGAGGCATTACTTTTGGAGCAACCTATGTATATCAGTTTGGAAAGAGTCTGGTGCTGATGGATAAATATGTGTGCTCTACTTGCTTTACTGAAGCTGAAATGTTTTTTGAAGTAAATTACTTGCTGGAAAATGAATGGAACTTAAATGTCTCATCTGAGAAGCAATATGTTGAGAAATAACATCCTCTCTTTTTCCTAAGGTATTTGTAAAAATCTGGATATTCATTGCTTTTACCATTTTATATATTTATACATTGTTCATCACTTGTAACTCAGAAATCTGGTGTATTTCCTTAAAACAGCATCACTTCTGCTTTATAGCGTTTGACAATGATGGATGAGCAGTCTAATCTCTCTCGCTATTACATAAAATACTGAATTATTTTTTTGAAGTGCAGGTGAATAAATTTAGTAAGTTCAGTGCTCAGTATATTTGCCTTTGACTGTGTGCTTGGGTTTACAGTAGAGTTCTTTTTCCTTTAATATTTTCTAAAAGGGCTGAGGGAACAGAAGAAAAGAAATCAAACCACACACACACACACAAGTTAATGAGGGCTTATGGTTTCCAAAGCCAGGAAGTTGTTTCTTAAATTTACCCTCTTGGCATGGCAGTCCAGATAGCATGTAATATTTGTCTCTCTTCCACCTTTGATAGAGGTTCATATTACAAAGTGAATTTTGTTTCCTTTCTACTGAAGGCTAAAGTTCCTTTCATGACATTATGCGAAACTGTCCCTTTGTGGTTTAAGAAATAATATTCTTTCCATACTGGCCTGAAATAATATTCCTCTGACCAGCTTTATTTTTTAAAGTAGAAAACCAGATTATGTTTGTATGAAGCATACTGTATATGTCATGTCTTAAAAATTACTGTCCTTTCTGGTTATCACAATGGATTTTAACTCTTCAGTGACTCATTCCTTCATTCTTTCCTAAAACAGCAGTTTTCAATAAGGAAAAAAATGTCCTACCCCACCTAAGTTGGTGTTTTATTTCTTTGTTCTGATCAGTGTTTGGTAAATCAGGCAACTTTGTATGTATATATTAAATGATAGCTATAATAAGCTAAGACCATGTATCCATGTTTTAAAACTGTTCTGGAATACAGGGGTTCAATAGAGGGCTTTCAGACATGCACTTGACCTTTATTTTGGCATCAAATAATTTTCACTTAACCTTCAAATTTTGTAGTGTCCTTCAGTTTTTTAATAATTTACAGGAAACATAAGAATGTTTATTTTCATTACTTTTGAGAAGGTAATTACTAAATATTCAAGAGAGTAGATTTGTATTATATAAACTTCAAATTAAAGATAGATCTCAGTGTAGCAAGGAGTATCCATCCCTTTGTGGAGTGGAGTAGAGCAGAACCGAATCACAAAGCAAAACAAAGCAATTTTCTTATTTTTCTCAAAATTTTCATGAAACCATGTTTTGGTGATGGTGAAAGTATTCCTTGAGTATTCAGAGCTCAGTCACCTTAGTTATTAGTCTTTCTTTTCAGCTGTCTCACAAATGTAAATAAAGAAGATTAAATTCCATAGAACAATGAAAATACTATTCTTCTATTCTCCAAAATCCATTTGTGAGCTAAGGAGTCTGCTTCTCAGTTCATCTCTGGCTTACAGGCATAGTGGCTGCACCATGCAGCACTGAATATATTTTTCATGAATGAAAATGCCAATACTATCATTAGAGTAAAGAACTAGCTATTTTTATAACACTGACACCATTTGCTTGTTACAGTCAAAAGGTTCTCTAAATCTCCTTGCATTCAAACTGCATTCCTAATAAATCTGTGCCTCTTTAAGCCCTGTATTCACCTCCCAGTACTGAAGTCAGTGAGAGCTGCAGGCCAGTTATCTGGAAATGCAGTAGAATGCAACACAGATTCCTACTGTTTTGTTTTGTTTTGTTTTTATCTAACTGTAGGATTTAGAAATAGATGTAGAAAAAAACCTAGCAGTACTTTGAGGAATAGGAAGCAACTGCTGATTAAATTTAAATTTCAGAATAGTTTATTTTTGGTGTTTTAATCTAAAAACATTGATTTTTCCATCTGAATCAAAGCAATCCCTAAATAGGAGCCCATCTTGGATTTTATTTATTTATTTATTTATTGCATATCAAAATATTTTCCACTCTAGGAGAAGTCATCGCAGCCCTTTACTGGAAGCATAACTGGGCTGTTAGGAGTATGAACTTAATTGCTTTCCTGTGTAAAGAACTAAGTGATATTTTAAGTCTGAAATGCTTATTAGTGCTGTATATAGAAGTACAGCAGAACAGAATGTGATAATCTCAGTCCTTCAAAAATCTGTAACCTAATGTCTCTGGGAATGCTGACAACAAAAATGAAAGAGGTTGCTGTGGTTGAAATACAGCAACATCCAGCATTTATCATTTGTACTAACAACAGTAGCAACCATGTTTCCAAAGCTAAAGTTGCAAATCTGTCCTTACTCTGCCTGTAAGAAGGAGATACTTGTTTACTTGCCTTAATACCATAAGAATTTTTTTGATATCATATGTCATGAGAAAACAGGTGGTAATGATTTTTGTTTTTTTTTTTTTTTAGTACCAAGGAGGCACCTTCTTGGTACTATTTAGAGCTAAATATTCTTGGAAATCAATTATTAATGTATTTTCATTAAGGTACTATTTTTAAATATAGGAGCTGTGTAAATAAAGCTCTTTTAGCTTTAGTTCTGCTATCTTTATTTAGGCTGTTCAGTATGTGTTTTGCTTCAGTATGCTCAGTGATTCTTCTTTTGTTGTCTGTTGTTTTCATCTGTCTTCAGATCAGAATTGTTTTTATCTTAGACTGCTTTTCTCATATGTCACTTACATTGCACTTAGGTGTCAAAAAATGTTTCTACACTTACTCCACATTAATAATTTTGGTAGTTGATATGCCTAGTGGATGACAGTAATTATGAAGGCAGTTGTTGCCACTAACATAATCCCTTTTAATGTGAATTCTGCCACTCGTTTATTAGAATAAAACCTGCCTTCTAAGCTACCCTCAGATCACATGGTGCCTAATTGTAATGATTATTCCTCAGGCAAAAGCAAGTTTATCTAACTAAGTTTGTTGAGATGTTTTAATTGCTGTTACTCAATCTACTATGAGTCTGTAGTGGAAAGTAATAAAGGGTAAGTACTGTTGCAGTAATGCCGAAATATTATTAATTTCAGGCTGAAGAAAAGGCTGCAAACTGATTTAGGAGATCTGCTGAAGTATGCAGTGGAATCAAAAAATCAAGTATTACAAAGTGTATTTCTTCAAATTACCCTCAGTAGAAACAGTTGCTGACATCTAAAATATTTCTGAGAAATAATACTGAAATTTGCTAAAGATGGTCACATGGTATCATTCTGATAACAGGGATTTCTGTGTCACTCACCTTGTTAAATAAGCACTGAACTGGGAAGTCAGCCCAAATTACGTCCTGGTAATAGGCTTTTCACAGAAACCACCAGTAACCCACTTTTGGACTTACTATGGAAAAAGATGAGCATAGCTGTGTTTTACTGCTGGCCAAGAGAACAGTTTGCATCTGTGGCACAAGCTATTTCATCTATGCAGCTCAATGTGTGCACCATTTTTAAAGAGGCCTTCGGTACTAAGTCCGGCACAGACAACACAATCTCATCCGAACAGCTGTGTCTATGGAATTGGCAGAATTTTTATCATGTGTTTTGACTATCAGAATATCCATAAATCCATCAGAAACCATGGAGTTATTTGTTTTGTCTTCGCCAGAGAGATAGGTAAAAAAAATCTCTGTGAAACAGAAAAATCAAGTATCAAAGTCAAGAAACTTCATTTTTCCAGAATGAGAGTCATTTCTGAAACTTCACAAGAGTGACTGCCTTGTATATACTGTCTTTGAAGCTCCTGGAAAAATCAACCTATTTCAAGTAATCTCCTATTTTGAGAGACTTGTTTAGTTTTCTCCTGTACCTTGGAAATTGTCTTATGTGCAATATAGACTGAATATCAGACTTGAAATCATTTCATATGCGGTGCTGGCTGGTGTGATACATTTTAACAAATGCATCAGACGTTCAAATTTCAACTTTGCCATTACCTTAGTGGAAGAAAGTAACAAATAGGCATTTTGCCTGTACGTAATACAAAGGCATCCATTCTGTGTAACACTGTTGTTGAAGGTGAATCTCTTGAAGCTGAAATTTCTATATGTGCTTATTAGCAAATGCTGGGTGGTTTTTGTTTTGTTTTCCCTTGTGAGTGTGAGAAAAAATCAGTCACTGGAGTTCTGTTTTATCATTTCATGCTGCCAGTTCCTGCTTAATTCAGGGATAACTAAAAAAGCAGCTAATCCCAACACCTCATTAAGAGCACTCCCAACTGAGTTAATTACTGCACGAGTCATTTTCATCCAGATATTTTATTTTTATTTAATTCAGATAAAATGCAGTGCCTTTCCCGTTTAGTATTCTAAAACTGAAACAAAGTGGATCTTGTGATGTAACATTTTGATTGCGAAATTCTCAAACTCAGGTTGCCTTGGCATCTAACACACATGTCAGTGGACATATTGCATCATATTTCCCAGTCTACCGTTGCTGCTGCAGTTCACTGTAAAATGACTTTACAAAAATCTCAGACTTCCAACGAATTGAATGTGTGCAAGATGCTCCCTACTGGTTTAAAGTCAGAAAGGTCAGTTTGATACCTCTAAACCTCCTACCTGCAAATGAAATGAAGACTGGTATACTAGAATGAAATTCCTTGGCATGTGATTATTTCTAGACATTAAATCCTGAAAGACCTTTGCCAGCAGTTCAGCAAGGAGTCCATTTCCTGATTTATTGTAAAAGGCTTGCTGACCACGTTCCCATACAAATTCAACTCTCAGAAGAGTATTAGGAACATCTATGTGAAAAAAAATGTGTGTCTGTCTTTTCCTAATTTTCCCTCCTCATAGGTTTTATTCTCTGTGTCTGTAGAACCATATTGATATTTTTCATTCCTCTAGAATGTACCAGAGGGGCAGCGTGCTGAATCTGATATTGCTGAAGTAACCAGAGATAGTTTGGCTTCCTCTGAATTTGATTACTGAATGGTAAAGGTATGTTCAGACTTTTAATGGCTGTACAGACAATATGAGAATTGTCCCATTCACATAATTACGTATATATCTTACAGTCATAGACATGCATAAACATGTACAATCATACACTGTAATACTTTACTGATCTAACAGAAAATTAACCCTTTGTGCTTTGCAATCCAGATGACTGAAGCTAGCAGAGGCATCTCTAATATCAATGAAGTTAGCATTTAATGATGAGTTTGGGGAAAGGATGCAGGAATATTTTCTCAAGGTATGTTTTCACTGCATTTTGTAGATCTCCAAGTCTACTTTATGTGTTGATCTAGTGAGCTAACAAATACATACTAACAAATGCATATTTTATTAAAATATTTCCTTAGCAGACTAAATGTTTGCAATACTTCAGCTCTATCTCATTTTTTTTCTAAACTAGAATTTTCCCCCAGAATTCTCAGAATTAGGATTTGAGGTTTATTTGGCCTCATGTATATATACTGTAATCTTCAGGCTTGTACTGGTTCAATAGGTTCTGACAAACTTATACATGGTGTTCTCTCTGTTCCTGTGTGTGTCCCACTTGGAACAAACTTTGGGTTATTCCAATGTTGCCGGCATTGTTTCCAACAACAACTGAAGATGATATTCACCTCCATACACTGTTCCCTGGTTGTAATTCAACATTTCTCACAGAATGAGCTGATAGAGACGCTCTTCATTCCATGGTGCTACAGCTATGCGTGGCTGTCCAGAATGTATTTTGTCTTCTTTCTTTGCCTTATAAGAAAATTATGAAATTTGAGATATTCAGAGTTATTTCACCTCTTTGGTCCACTCTAATGTCGGCCACTGTGGTGTTTTCAAATAATGGTTCACCTGTTAAGATGTATCAGCTGTATTTCACACTCTCTGCTAAATGTTTTGTTTCACATTAGTTTTTCAACAAAATCAAGTACTTGATAAAGTATCTGAAGTAAGAACTTTCATATATGTAGGCAGAAGTTCATTATATCTTACATTTAAGATTTATTTTATTCTTAAAAAAAAAAAAAAATTGAGACTTGCAGCTTCGACTAGTTGTCAGATATTCTCTAACTTCTGCAGTAAGTCCTTTAGCTTTTTCATTGTATGACAATTTCATTCCAAAGTAACTTACCAAGATGTTTTTATTCCATTTTTTTCATTAGCAGCCATCTTTCATAATGAGAAAATATATTGAGAACTACATAATGAATTACATGTAACTGTTACTTCTGTGAATTGTGTGGATACACATACAACTAAGCCCACAATCTGCATTTTCAAAACAAACACCTCTCACACATTTAGGAACAAAGTTTTATGACGTACAGAAATTTCTTACAGTGATGTTCCTGAGCATGGATCCTTGTCAATCTGCGAAGTTTGTGTTGCTGTAACATGCATGAGATTTGACTCACGTCACACCAGCATACCAGTCTCATTGTGTGTGGCTGTACTGACTTCAGCATACCTATGTCTAATTTATACCAATGTGAAGTAAGAATCAACTCTTGCTTTGAATATCAGTCAGAATACTAAATGCTGAGATATTCTAGATTGCAAATTATATGAAAGCAATGTACGTTGCTGCAAACTGATACCTTGACATTGAGTCTGAAGGTATGTTTATGTATAAGTTTGGTTACGCTCTGCCTGGATAGTTCGTATGTTAACTCAGTATCAACATTTGTACTTACTTTCTCCAATCAGAATACAAAATGTTAACAAATGAAGTACTAAAAATATCAATCATTACTTTTTGCTGACTTGGGATGTATTCCAAGCTACTCGTGAAAGTAAGATATCAAGTTTATCACATCTCGAGAGATGATCTCTTTGCAGGTTCAAAGTTGCCAGTGTTACTCATTATGTAGTGTAACATAAAATATCAATTTTGTAAGCTAAATAAATTATTTTTCTGAGCAACACACAGAATTTGTATTCATTTGTGTGACACTGCCATTTTTTTTGTGAAGTCCTATTTGATGTAATAGATCTTTTTTGTTGTGAAGACTACATGCTTGATGTGAATTTTTTTTTTGTCCAATTCTGCTTGTTAGTCTGTTTCTGAGAACAACAAAGATGCTCTTGGATTTTTTATTTCTTTTCTTTCTTCTACTATAAAACTTGCTTGAAAACTAAAATGACATTTTAGAGGCGGAACTTAATAGTTTTCTTCAAAAGTGTATGTTTAAAGCACATATTTAGTTAAAAGCTTTATTTACTTTTATTGATAAAAAAAAATCTGGCAAGGTACTACAGACTTACAATACACATGGATATTTATGTTGGCCATTAATCATTGAATGTTTTCAGAGGTGTCCTTGAATGAATGAGACAAGCCCTCTAGTGAGTGTGAACGAGGTTCATTTGACTAAATTTGGGTTTGTGCAGGATACATGCCTCCATGTAAACACACCTACATCTGTAGTCAATAGAGTGCCTGGGACCCATGTCATGATTCATTTTGCCCTAAAGTAAATACCTAAGGTTTTATCAAATGAATAGTCAACAACTGCACTCGCTCTATTGACTGGATCTCCATTTGGAGACACAAGAGGAAACCAGGTGAATACCTCCCATTCATAGGCCTATATTAGAGGCACTTCAGTCAGGTGGGATTCACCATGTCAACCTGCCGGAGTGTCTCAATTCCGGGGTAAACCATTTATTGTCCTCAATTATCTCTGTAAGTCTTGCTCAGGAACAACCAGAACACTGGGGCACTATCAATGTTATTGCCATCCTAAATTCACAGTGTAGCACTATACCAGATACTAGGAGGAAAATTAACTTTACTCCAGCAGAAAACAGAACAATTTTCTAATACATAGGAAAAAAAAACACCAAAAAAAAGTAGAGTTAGTTATCACTAAATCATTCTATATAAAGGAAACTTCTCATGACAAGATGGCCAAAATACAGTTACTTAATATCCCAAGAAATCAGTCATCAAAAGCCTGTAATTATTTTACTAATTCCATTCTCAATTGTGTATTCCCTTGTCTGCTGGACTTAAAAGCTTTTGCATGTCTTTTACATGGTTGTGATCTGTGGGGGTGTTCATGACAAACATCTTGCTTGCTCCACAGACCACTTTTTATCTATCATCAGTATGTCAGTTCTAATTGTATATGTAAAAATAAGATAACACTGAAAGCAAAGTTATTAGTTCATTGTGTGCTTTAGTGGTGCTCACTGAAATTATGAATTTACAAGTTTTCATTCATATGAGCTGTACAACAATAGGAGTAGCCACAGAGCAGCATAGCAGACACATCATGCTGTGAATGTTTTGGAGTACGTTTGAGCAGATAGATGCCATTTCACAGGAATATATTTCAAAAACATTCTTCATTAAAAAAATGTTTCAAAGGAACATTTAGTAACTGACGTTAACTAATGGTATCTTTTAATTGAATGCAAAAAAATAATGACTTCTGGCTGCTGCTATTCACTGCTAATCCCATTTTATGGGGCTCTAGGGGTGGGTTGGACCTACGTGTTGAGTTGGAAAGACTCTCAGCTGAGATTACTAAAAAAAAATAAAAAATAAATCCCTTTCTTTAAAGGCTTCTCTACAGTTTTCACCGGTTTCTAAGATTTAACCTGTAAATTCTGGATAAATTCTGGTTTAATTTGCTGCATATGTTCTGTCTACCCTCTGGCATTTCTCTGGGATAAGGAATTCTTTCTTCTTATCTATGTCACATCTTTTGTTCTATTGTTTTTTGGGGGGGAGAAAAATTAGTTTAGAGGTGATCAGATCAGGAAAATGCAACAGAAAATCTGAGTGATATGAACTTAGAGCTGTCCTATGCTCTACATACCTGATGCAAGTATACAATTTTTTATATAATTTTTTACATCTCACAGAACTGATTTCTGAAGCACAGGAATGTTAATTTGGTTATAAAACTGTAATGTTGACATCTATTACAACATGTATATTCTATAACAAAGTCCATAATTGTATCTGTTGGCTTACATTTTAATCACATTACTTATATCTAAATTAAATGGTCTTACAGAAGTAGCAATGTGGAGAAGAAGATGAGCGTGTTGCAGTTCAACTATAAGGCAGAGCTGTAGTAGGAAACCTGATTTTATTAATTCCAGCATTGCCTGGATGTTTTTTGAATATTTTCCCTAATATTAGACTGTAGTTGATAATGAACATGTGAGCATGAACATTTCAAGTGGTTGTAAAGAAGAGGGGAAAAAACACTACCCAAATAATTATTTTCAAAATCTCCCCAGTGCTTCTTGAAAGTCAGATTTCAAGTGCAAAGCTGCTTCGTTTTTGTTTTAATTAATGTGCGTTGACTGGTATTTCTACTTTTCAATAGAACAAGAAGCAATTTCAATTCTCAAATACTTGATTTTTCCAGGTATTTTTAAAGAGATAAAAATTAAAATACATTATTGTTACATATTCCCTTCATATATGCTGTAATTTCTTGAATGTTGTATGCTTACTCTGCTTTTCCATTTCTTTGTGGTACTTCATTCCTGTGGATGTTGCAAGGCACTTGCAAATCAGCTGGAGTGTTCCCTATTTCCATCTGCAGCTTCTCTCATCCATGTTTAGGGTAAAGCGGTTACATTACATTTTAAAATGCTGTTTAAGATCAGTACTTAGTTGATTCCACAGGTACTTCAGAGAGCATGATGAAATTTTACTGGTGCTTTATAAGAAGAAATGGTTACAAAAAGTATAATAAACAATTTAGGAGGCCACAAATCACTTAGGAGCTGGACTCACATTGTTTTAAATACTGCAAAAAGAAGAAAGCTTACAATAGCTGTCTTTAAGCTTTCAAAAGTAGAAATGTATTTCCAAATTTTGTATTAAATTGTTTCAGCTCATCTTTCTTAAAGAATAGGATTCTCCCAGTTGTCAATAGGTGTGGAAGAAAGGCTGTCAGAACTACTGGCAAGTTTTTGATTTTTGCATTAATTGGGGCAGCCTTGTGTGATTGCTCTGTAGCATTGTGGAGCAGCCTCATGTATTGTCCTAAAGTAATGAGATGTCTTTTCTTTGCCTCTGAAGTGACGACTTCCAAAAGCGATGATACATGTTAACACCACAGCTAGCACAGACTGCTGCAGTCAACATCAGCAATACACCACAGCCAGCACAGACTGCTGCAATCAACATCAGCAATACACACAGAAAAAACTAAGACTGACTTTACTAAGATATGGTTCAAAAAGATCACCCCACTTCTACTCAGTGTTATTCTTCTTGGTCTAATGTAAACTGTTTTGTGGTAGAAACTGTTGAATAACTCAAACATTCCACTAAATAAAAAGATATAACAAAACTTGCCAGCTTAAATCAAGTTAGGAGAGCAGTTTTTCAGATTTTATATCTAGGCTTTTAGTCATCTTTTCAGAGTTCCTGAGTGTTGCTCATTTGCATTTGTTGATCTCACCTCCGGGCACACACAACTTTCCATTACCGAAATCTTTTTGTCTTGTAATCCTTGTGCAATGGGTCATATTTGCTTTATTTGTTTGAGTTTATATGTCATGCTTCTTTAAAAAGAAACTGATGAGGTCAGGAACCTTTGGAGAAAGGCAGGAATGCTTCTCCCTAAGGAGTAACTGAATGTGCGTAGGGAGAGCTTTCAGAATGTGGGGTGGGGCTTTCAGAGAGGGAGAGCTCAGCAAGAGGCAAATCTGGAACATCGTGAAGAGAAGCAGGGAACAGGCCAAGCTGAAGTCTTGGGGACTTAGAGGGAACCGTTCAGCATTTGTTGCAACTCAGAAATCCACCACGTTGCTGGTGGTCTTAGACAAGCTCTGGAAGAAAGAACTGGTTTGGAAGCAGGAGGAAATTTGTTTATAGATACTTACTTAAAGATTTTATAGATATTTACTTAAAGATTTTAAGACGTATATATTTTTTACATCTAACCTATGCTTTAACAAATCTTTTTTCTTGCTTAAAACCTTTGTAGCCCTTGAGGGGGAATTAGCTCTAACTTGAGGGTTCACTGGTTGAGTTAAGGCCCTGTCATGGCTGTCACTTCAAGATATTTTTCAAATTTTTGTCTCCTGTAGAGCAGTTGAAATCCTAGTCCTGTACTGCTTATTAGCCTTTACCTCAGCATCTCAGTACGCAAGTCTCCTGCTCAGCAGCATTATCTACCTATACCTGTCCCGGTACACTCATTTGCTTTTTCCTGTTTGTTATCTGTCAGCTATTCTAATTTGTTCCCTAATTCTTTTCCCTGCCCCGTTATTAGCTGCAGCTTCTGTCCTTTGAGAAGCCAGGTACTCTTCTTCCACATGCAATCAATTAACTAGTCACTAGTCAATTAGAGATTTTTTTTCTTCTTTCTTTCACATCATTACTTAATATTCACATACCCTCTTTGGCAGGGAAATTACTTGTTAATCCAGGAAAATTTGCATATCCCTACTCTTTTTTAATTCTTTCCAGTTAGACTCATGAAGATAAACATTTCTTGCCCAGTTCCAGCTATTCCATATGTTTGATCACTCCCTGTTCATACCTTCCTGCTATGGCTGCATTTGGCACTGGCTGGCAGTAACCTCTGATTTATCCAAATTTCATCATACATTTGTTAGCAAGCACTGACCTCGGAGAAAAGTACTCAAGGATCAAACACAGTTATAAAGAAAAAGAAACTTACTGCAAAGTAAGGCAATACTCCTTTGGGAAAGTAAACAATGGTACAATTTTATGCAAAGACTTCATCTACTCTAGAATCCTGCCTCAGAAGATGAAGGAACAGTACCAAGAACTTTTCAGATTTCTCATGATGTTTTTTTCGAAGTATTTTCCTAGCATGCAACAGTTTTTGTTTAATAGATGTCCTGCACCTGTGGTAATAGCTTTGCATTTAATTATGTTCTCGGGGTTTCTTCTTTCTTCCATAAAACTGTGCTGATTTATTTTGAGTTTACATCAATATATCCATAAGATTCTTCAGCAGAATTCTGCCACATGACCACGCCGTGTGCATATAGTTACCATTCTGAATGTGCCTCCTTCAAGTTAGTGATTCCAGTGATCTAATTCTTAATGGAATAAAGATAATTTGTATTCAGATGACCCTTCTTTCATCCTAAAATGTGTTCATTTAAAATTAATGTAGGAAGTACACTATTGTGTTGTATATTTCCTCTTGTATGTTGTATGTTTCCTCTATTGTGGCTATTCAGTGTTAGAAATGCATCAGCAGCAAGGATCCCATCTGGAAGGGGATTTTTTAACAAGTACATTTTTGTTACAGTAAGTAGTAGTTAGGGTTTTTTTGTTTTGTTTTGTTTTGTTTTTTTCCCTACTTAGGAACCAGGGCTGCTCTGGTGAAAGATAAGATCAGCTAATAAAACAGATTAAACTGGCTGATTTAGAAGCTGAAAGGGAATGAATGGACAGCTGAATCCTAACAAAACCATTTTCTTCAAAGTGGATTTTCCAAATGAAGGTGGGAGGGAAAGGCCAAGTCTAGTCAGGTGTGTAACTGTGTCCTTTCACGCAACAGTAGAAGACTGCTGATTTCAGTTCAGTTGTTTTACACTGAAATTCAAAGCCCATGTAATTTTTGTTGAATCTCAAAAGACTGCTGTAATGTAGAAGGAGTTTCCTTCTATGAGATATTACTTTGCAGGTAAACCTACAATACCTCCACAGTTTTGTCCAAGCATACACAAAATGTAATCTGCAAAACACTGGCCACTGCTGCAGGCAACTGGGCTCTCAAATCAGCTCTGTCCGGAATTGTTTTCCTTCTTCTCTGACCCTGCGAAGTCCAAATTTTTTTCAAGCTTGGTAATTTTGGGGGAAGTCCATTGTTTTATGGGATACAGGAGTGTTTTTCCTTAACAATTGCTGTGACCACCAGAGTCTTGGCCTGCTGCTAGCAGTATCTATGGTACAGGCAGAAGAGAGGGTGTTGCAGGGAGGAGCTGTACTTCTCTAAAGCCAGTGCTGACAGCAGGATCCTATGTGGTGCCAGACAGACTGATGTGGGTGACTCAACAGCAGTTGCTCTTCCATCCGTGTCGGTACCAAAACAATATCCCAGCATGAGGCTGGAAGCTATACAGGGGTTGAGATGTAAAAGCCTGTTTTTCAATGCTCCATTACTCTGTTTAGTATTTGCTTGCCTTCGCTATTGTGTCTTTGATGAAATTTTAATTATTATTTATTATACTTTTAATGCTGTATGCCAGATACTGAGCATGCATGAAGATGGTTGATAAATAACAGAGTTAGTATTATGCAAAAGAATAGTTTTCTGAAAATTGGCCTCTCTTGGAATAAGTAACTTTACTGAGCAGGTACTTCTCTATTTTACTATTCACACTGTTTCTGCAGCTTTTTTTTCCTACATGCCAAAACTGTAATTAATTCTGCCCTCTTGTATCTCATGTGGTAGGTAGGCAGTGATATCCACTTCTGACTTAATTTCCAGGGAAATTAAGTGCCTTGTCCAAAATAAAGCTACCAGCTTGTGGCTAAACCAGGAAAAATCCTGGTCCCAAGTCTCCTTGCTCTAGCTGTAAAATTCTGCAGTAATCTACTTACAGTGTTTATGGGTAAAGTTCTTTAGCTGCACTAAAAATGACATTAACTAATATAACAAGTTGCCATTGTTCATAGGCTAAGCAAAGAGAAAGTGTGCAGTGGCACTATTATTCACCAGAAAATGTAAGATATCTTTCCACTGTTCAATTTTCATTTGTCTTTTTTAAGAAAAGAGAATGGCAAGATGCTTGCAGTACCTCCATAGATTTGCATTGCTAATTTTGAGTCCGCATAATTTAGCAAAATGGAGCACAGCCATGCCAAGCATAGAGGAAAATTAGATATGAGTTAGGGGAACAAAGGATTGAATCAGCACAGGAAGATTCTGAAAGAAAACGTACAAATTGTGGCAGGAATACAGTACTTCAAAAGGCACATGCCTGAGATTGGTTATGGCTATCAGGAAACATCACTTCTGCTCCCAATTTCATCTCTATTTAAAGAAAGAAAAGAAATCTGAAGAATTTAATTTTAATTATCTAAAATAACATGCTGGGGAAGCTGAGCATGCCAGAGCCTACCCTGTATCTAATTTTTAACAGAACTTGCCTGCTGCCCTGACTGCGAACTTCTATACATGCCTGTCATGTGAGTTGCCAATCCTCAAGGCTCTGGGATTATTTTCTTTTTGTGCCATAACACTCTGTTCTTGTTGCTTTAAACCTGATTAATGATAATGAATTGGAAGTTGAGTTGAGGTACCAACATAAAATTAATGGTTGTAACAACTTTCTCAGATCCTAGTGCCTTACTCTTTCTGTTATCTTCAAAGAAAGGAGAGGAATAGTGGGTTGAGTTTTAATCTAACTTTGTTTCATTAAGCTCTAGATCAGATGCAAATAAGGGTAACAGAAATAAACTGTCCAGGCAGCGTCAGAGCAGGTACACTAGCTGCAAAGACATGCAAAATTGTTTCTGTGTTTTGTTTGCCTTCCAGCTAGGAAAGCGTTCTCTCCCCCTTTAACGACAACATAAAATATCAAAGGTTTGCCCAAGCAAGAGCAAATACCTTTCTTATCCTCCTTGGTGCTGCCTGGCATGAGTATAGTTGGGTGTCTCACTACTCTGGAGGGAGTTCAGAGCACAGCACAGCCTGGGAACAGGAAGTGGGCCTGGGGACGCAGAGCACTCCTGCTGCTATGCCAAAGTGTCACAGAGCACTACTGTGTTCTGCGTGCCCCCAGCTTAAAGGGAAAGTTTTGTTCCATCTCTTCTGGCAACTTCACAATTCCCCTTCTGAAACTGAAGTCTGATTGAGTCAAAGGAGATATGCTGTGCTGGACAAAAATCCCAAAACACGAGTGAAGCTAAAGCACTACCACAGGCTTTAATGTTGCCCATTGCATAGGAACAGCAGATAAAATAAGTGATCATGGGAAAAAAAGCTGCTCTGAAAGCACCAAAAGTGTGTAATTGTGATAGATTTCTAGAAAGATCTCACAAATGGAGATCTGTCCATGCCCAAACATACAACAAAATTTACAAAGACAAGAAAGTATCGTTTCTCCCTATGGAAATCAAACATACTTTTATTTTCTAACCTTTTCCACTCCTGACACTCAGTGCTGATAAAAGCTAAAGACAGCAGAGAGTGTAAAGTTCATTGTGGTGCTAACTGATAAACTGGCTCTATATGTTACTGGTCCTGAATCTATTTTGAATTTTCAATAATGGCACTGAATTTTAGAATGAGTCTCAGGTTACTGACAGTACGGTATCAGTATGTTCCAAATTTTGGGTTTGTCGTGCAGATATAATACATCTACCGAATGGAAATCATATGAACTAAACAAACCCAAGTAAAGCCAGGGGCTTATGGAGGATGCTATCTCAGCTTCAGATGTTTCAAACTTTGGGTGTTCATTTCCTTTAATATAAGTCTCCAAACGTCTGTAGTTCAAAGCAGGAAGAAAGCAGAGCACTTGTGCTTAAGTAAAACTGTGTACTGTTTATTCTTTTAGTGATGGTGGTCCAGGCACTCATATCATTCTTTATATCAGACTTTGATACTTGGATACCTACCATTGGATTGGCTATTAGTTACAAAAGACTGTTGCTTCAGTTATTGCTTGAAACACTAGAACAAAGCCAGAGCTTCTTGAACATTTTAAGTAGCTGGTTTATTTATCTTTCCAAAGCAATTTATCTAAATAGGCCAACATGATCAAATAACACAGGATTCTAAATATTGCCTAGTCTGATATCTTAATTAGAACTCTTAAAAAATAATGGTTACCTTTCAGCTCCCAAAATGTCACAGATGTTTCATAAAAATTGGCCAGTGAACATCAGCAGCAGCCATACAAAGCTATTTGTTTTTCAAAGCTGAACAGACTTTCCACTGGCACATATCCTGGCAAAAAAACACAAGGAGAAATACAATTTATGCTGGTTTGAAAACACAAAAGCAGAAGATCACTGATAGTTCCAATCATTACATTTATTCTGCACTAAGTCTTTCTTATCCACCGTTGTCTTTAAAATACTGCCTTATAAAAAACATTTTTCTTCAAATGAATCGTAACCTAATTGGGTTACACAATATTATGAGTAATCTAAAATACCATGATGATTACATTGCCTTTTCCACAGTGCTTCCAGCTGAACTTTGTTTCCACAGAGAATGTAGAAGTGGAGCAGTTGCTGTAACTTTGGCTTTTTCTATTTTCACACAGAAATTGCCAGATGTGCTTCGGAGTAGAATGTCATTTGTGAATGAATGAGAAGAAATATTCCATGTTACTAGGGTGATTAAAGTTAAACTAAAAAAATGGAGACACCTTAACAGTATTTCAAATGCACAGCCAGCTGTTTTGCACTAATTTTTAATTTCAGGATACTTTACAGAGTTAGTTCTTGAATATTTTATTCCAGTTGTGCATGTTCAAGGGTCTAGATACTAAGCTTGAAATAGGAGGGACATTTTCTTTCAAAACAGTCATATCTTGTCATGAACTTATATAAAAAATATGCTGGTCAAGGTAAGTTCAGTGTAATTCTCTTAAAACTTGTTAAATATTAGTACAGTTAGCAGGTTGTGGTTTGTTTATTGTTTGGATTTTGTTGTTGTTGTTTTCGTTTTTCCATTTAAAAAAAATTAGTGGAAACTAAATGAGAGATTTCATTCTGGCATACCAAACGCACAGCAACCCTTTACCAGGGACAAGATCAGAACCAAGTAGGTTGCTTCCAAATAGACTGACCTAAAGCTTGTCTGAGTTTCCTTTTTGGATAGGCCTAACCACAGCTATCGAGCAATTTAATTAATAAGAGTTGCACATGTTTTACTACCAACTCAACTGAAATGGCGCACATTAAAGAAAAATGAGGCTGGATCAAAACTTCATGAACAATAAAAGCATACCAATTTGCACAGTTGAAACAGAAGAAGACAGAATTCTTCCGAGCATTAATGATTTTTTAAAAATCATTTTCTTTGGGAATACCAAATACCTTTGGAAGTTTGTCAGCTTACTCTAACCAACCAATGGATGCTTGCACAGGTACTGAACAAACAACATGCTGGAGAAATCTGTACATTACGTTCAGACACCAGTAAACACAGAGAGTTGCCAAGCTGAGCAAATGTTAGCTTTCCAGTTGAGTGAACAAAAAAAAAACAAAACCTGATGTGCTTAATTCAAACTGATTAGGCTGTGCTTGAATTTGTACTTTTATGTAACTTCTTTATTAAGGCAGTTCTGTTGGCCAATGTTTTTAACCCCTACTAGTTTGTTACTTAAACAATTGAGGATAATTAATGTCTGTAAAGAAGGAAGAAAAGTCTAAAAAAATCTAGAAAAAAAGTGGAACTCATCTGCAAAATTAGTTAGAAAAGACATGACTTGTATTACCTCTCTGCAGTTTAAAAAAAAAAAAAAAAAAAAGGCAGTACATAAAGGAATCAAAATTCAGTTTCTGGAGTCTGTATATATGAATGAATGAAATTATATTCCAGTCAAGTACATTGCAGTGTTTCCATGAAAATATCAGGAAGAAAAATCAACTAGGATTCACCTTCTTTGTCTTGACTGTACCCCCTCTTCTTGTGACTTTAAAGAGCCTTGCAATCTCCAGTCTTGATTCTTGTAAGTTAGTAGGAATAAATTCACTGACAGTGCCCATGTATAGGATCTAGTATACTGAGTTCTGTCTTTGATCACATAGGAAAAATTTTAAATGTTCCAGAGCAGGAACATGAAATCAATATTTAATGCTACAGCCTGGAAGATATTACCAGTTTACAAGACTCCTAGCTCTTTGTAAAGTTTGGCCATGCTAAGAATTTAAGACGCTGGAACCTTAAATCTTCTGTAATTCAGATATATCTGAGTTTGAGTTCTTACAAGTTACTCTGTAATATTACTATACTTGTTATTTTTATGCTTTTATATAAATAAAGCCCTGTAAAAACAAATTCACCACTCTGAGGAGCTTATATCCACTTATAACCACTTATAAAGTGGATTACTATTTGGTGATGGTGATTTGGAACTGCTAAGTCACAGCTTGAAACAGTGATTGAGCACCTGGTGGGAAGGCAGGGCCAACCCAGGGGAGCTCAGATGCATGCACTGTGCCTGAGTGACCAGAAGGGGTGGAACCAGGATCCACCCCCTCCCAGACCTCATTTCAGGGTTGGCAGTGGAGGCAAAGGCATCTTACTGGAGTTTCCTACCTATGTGAGGCTTTCTGAGGGTAAGCGGGGTTTGTTTTTGTTTTTGTTTCTTTTTCTTCTTCCTTTATTTTTGTGTCCATGGCTGCTGCAGCCTAGGACCTTGCTGCCCTGCTATTATTCCTGTGCTTTCTATTGCATTATAACATTATGGGTGATTAATTTAAAATGCGTGACTCAGTTTGTGGAATTGGTTACTGGTCTTTCGAGGCCTTCATGTGAAGTTAATAAAACTTTAATGTTATATATAGCTTGAAGTATTCTGAATATTGTTATAAATTATGTTTTACATTTGTACTATAATGCAGATTGCCTTAAGTGCTATCCTATGGTACATATAGGACAACCAATTGATCAGACCTAGTCAGAACACAGTTATGAAAGGCAGGTCCTACTTGACTAATCTGATGTCCTTCTATGACAAGATGACCAAACTAAGGGTCAAGGGGAATGGTGTAGATATTGTTTTTCTTGTCGTTTAGCAAGGCATTCAATACTGTTTCTCACAACCTTCCCTTGGAGAAATTAAACTAATGTCTTGGACAGAATATACTGTTTACTGGGTAAAAGGATCTTTGTGCCCAAAGTGTTGCTATGAATGGAGCTAAATTCAGTTGATGTCCTGTCATAAGAGATGTTCCCTAGGGTTCAGAATTGGAGACAGCTTGAAGGTAGGAAGGCTTTGTAGGTGGAACTAGATAGGCTGGATTAACAGGCTGTATCCAATTGTGTGGCATTCAACAGGGCTGAGTGCTGCGTGCTGCGCTTAAGTTGTAATGACCCAGTGCAGTGGTTACAGGATTGGGGAAGAGTGACTGGAAAGCTACCTGGCAGAATAGGACCTGGAGGTGATGATCAACAGCTGGCTGTATGTGGGACAGTGTGCCTAGGTGGTCAAGAATGCTAATAGCATCTTGGATTCTGTCAGAAATAGCATGGTCAGCAGGACTAGGGAAATGACTGTTCCTCTGTACTCAACACTGGTGAGACTATACCTTGAGTACTGTATTTTGTTTTGGGTCCCTCACTGCAAGGATATTGAGATGCTTGAGTGCATGCAAAGCAGAGAAACAAAGCTCATGAAGGGACTGCAAAACAAGACACATGAGGGAAATGAAGCTGTTTAGTCTGAGGAGAGAAATTGCAACTCTCTACAACCACCTGAGAGAAGGTTGCAGCGAAAACAGTAATAGAATCCTTTAGAGCTGGAAGGGATCCTTGAATGTCATTAAGTCTAACCCTCCTGCAATGAACAGGGACATGCACAGCTCAATCAGGTTGCTCATAGCCTGGCCTTGAATGTCTCCAGGGACAAAGCTTCTACAACATCTCTGGGATGATCTTCTAGGTCTTTTCCAACCTCGATAATTCTGTGATTCTGTGTCTCACCGCTCGGAGTAAAAGACATTTCCCTTATCAAACTTAAATCTATCCTCTTTTAATTTGAAACTGCTTCCCCTCGTTCATCACCACAGACCCTGCTAAAGAGACTGTCCCCTTCTTTCCTGTAGTTCCCCTTCAGATACTGGAGGGTTGCTCAGAGCCTTCTCTTCTCCAGGCTGAAGAGCCCCAGCTCTCTCAGCCTGTCCACACAGGAGATGTGTTCCATCCATGGATCATTTTTGTAGCCTTCCTGTGGGCATTCTCCAACTGGTCTATGTCTGTCCTGAGGACATCAGATCTGGCTGGAGTACTTCAGGTGAGGCCTCACCAGTGCGGAATAGAAGGGCTGTGAGGGCATGTTGTTGTCTCATGTCCAGCTTCTCATCTATTAGTACTACTAAGTCTTTTTTGACAGGGCTGTTCTTAATCCTTTCATCCCCTAACTTGCACTGATTAGTGGGGCTTGCCTCAACACAGGTGCAAGACCTTGCACTTGGATTTGTTGAATCCTATGAGGTTTACTTGGGTGTACCGATTGTGCCTGTCTAGTCTCTGAATGGCATCCCATCCCTTAGCTGTGTTGACTGAATCACATAGCTTGGCATCATCTGCAAACTTGCTGAGGGTACACTCAACTCCACTGTTGATGCTACTGATGAAGATATTAAAGAGTATCAGTCCCAGCTCTGACCTGTGTGGGATGCCACTTGTCATTGATCTCCATTGACCACCACTCTCTGACTTCAATTCTGCAGCCAGTTCTTCACCCATCTAACAGTCCACAGATCAAGTCCATATCTTTCCAATCTGTGGAGAAGGATGCTGTGGGGTACCATGTCAAGGGCCTTACTGAAGTCCAGATAGATGATGTTAGCGGCTCTTCCTTTGCCACTGATGCAGTGACATCATCGCAGAAGGCCACTGGGTTGGTCAAGCAGTAGCTTCCAGGAGGATTTGCCTTGTAATCTTTCCTGGCACAGAGGTGTGAAATGTCAGTGACACCTTTGGTGACAAGTGATAGGACGTGAGGAAACGATCTCAAGTTGTGACAGGGTAAGTTTAGAATCATAGAATCACAAGGTTGGAAAGGCCTACAAGATCATCTAGTCCAACCGTCCTCCCATTACCGTAGCTACAACAAGCCACTAAACCATATCTTGTAGCTCCTCATCCAGCCGCCTCTTGAACACTGCCAGGGACAGCAACTATACCTCCTCACTGGGCTGGCCATTCCAGTGCCTGACCGCTCTCTGAGAGAAAAAGTTCTTTCTTACTTCTAGTCTAAAACTTTTCTGGTACAACTTGCAGGCATTTCCTTGGGTCCTGTTTTTTGCCTGGGAGAAGAGGCCAAGACCCTCCTCATCACAACTTCCCTTCAGGAAGTTGTAGACTGTAACGAGGTCTCCCCTGAGCCTCTTCTTCTCCAGGCTAAACAATCCCAGCTCCCTGAGCCGCTCCTTATGAAACTTGTGTTTTAAGTGGGATGTCAGAAAGAATTTCTTCACTGAGAAGTTGGACAAGTATAGAAACAGGCTGCCGAGGGAAGTGGTTGAGTCTCCATACTTGGAGATATTCCACAGAAGCCAGTATTTAGTGATGGGGCTTGGTAGGTCAGTTTAATGGTTGGACTTTATGATACTGAAAGTCTTCCAACACAAATGATTCTATAATTCTATAAATTACAGGTTTATGGGGTGTTTTTTTTTCTGTTATGGAATCATTAGTTTTGGAGGAATGTGAAGATGGATAAAATATTTCTAGGTATGGTTTAAATCAGAAAGTAATCTAAAGGAAGAAGTAATGAGCAAGTTGGTCAGCCAGATTTAAAAAAAAAAAAAAAAAAAATACAATTCCTGCTAGGTCTTTGGCATGGAGGTGCCCTTACAATACCCTAAAGCACCTGGGAAAAGAATATGGCATTCAGAAACTGACAGATAGTGAAAGTATCCTGACTGTGCTGTATTTTTGCCAGCTGTAAATACCTGGTCTTAATGGCTGGAGTTATGCATAAATTTAAAAATCTTTTAAGCATCTCAAAGCGAGCCCATCTAGATGAGTAGAAATTTGGGCAAATATAGTTTTGCTCTAATATCAAAACCATTGTTCAGTTTCTCATCAGAACATCAAAGCCTTCAGAGTGAAAATCTGTTTTCTTTTCAGATCCATGCTCTTATTTAAATCATTGTGAGTCAGAAATTGTGTTACCAAGATATTAACTCTTTCCCAGACGGATTTTTATTGGAGGATTCTGTTAGTCCTGTTGTTTCTGGAGAACAAACCAGAGCTCCCTTGAGGTAGATGACTTTTAAGTCATGCTCCACAGACAATGGTTGAAGAGAATAAAAGATACCTGTCTGTGCAGAGCAGCAAAACAGCATTTCAGACTACTGACTTTTGAACAAGGTGGATAAAGGGATATGCATTATCCCTTTCATTTGGTCTGTAACAGGCAAGATGCCCAGTTCATCTTTGCTTCACCCGTTTTTTAGAATTTGAGAAGTAAAATAATTATATTTCCAGAATGTCTGTTAAAGTGGATCTTTCTTTTTTAGGTATGTTTTATGAATATTGCGGATAAATCAGAAAGCTTACCACTTCCTCCTACAAATAAAATACATTGCATCTACAAACACTTGTGAAAAGGAGAAAGGAGTAAGTAAACTAAGGAATTGAGGTGGATGGGGTTTTGCCTAAGAAGTAGAGAACATGCCCAATTGACATTATTTTGTAACTAGCAGGAGCCAAGAGGTCCTGCCTCTTTGAAGGGTATATTTCATATATTTTTCAAGTCATTTGAGAGGGAGGAGCATGGAGAATTTCCTTGACCTTGCTGATATTGTACTGCCTCAAACTGTGTTATGTAGCTGTAGATAATTCCAAATATTGATTATTGGAAAAATACTGAGCAGGTTGGTTTTGATAGCAATTTCATTCATTATCTCGTACCTATGTGGAGACATGAGTTGGTAGGCTTTCACAGTCTGAAAAGCAATTGAGTGCTATAAATAATGTTAATATTACTATGTTTCACTGTGGTTTACTTTTTGTGCCATGAAATAGGGTGATGATCAGGAAAAACAATATTTATATTGAATTTGTATGGTTCATAAGGAAAAGCATTTTTTTCCTTGTAACTAGTCTTCTGTCTGCAGTCTTAAGTGACAATATCTCTGTATTCACCTGACAGTTTTGTGGATCAGTTGTTGCTGCTGAGGAAGCAGCCAACTTTTTTACTTCTTTCAAAGAGATGATCTATCGTTTACAGTTCATAAGAGTTATGTCAGTTAGTGCTTAAGGAAAACATAAAAAGCTTTATTTGTAGGTACAGAAATGAAAGACTTCCAATATTTCTTCCACCTTGAACAATTCTTTCCATTCAAAATGAGTTGCAAATCTATTCTAATATCACTGCTGATATTTAACATAAGATATGATTTAGCTCCTGAAATTTGTAAATATTTTTACAAGTATGAGGTCACTGAAAACTGGAATGAGAATATGTGAGTCCATATGTGTGTGTATACATATATATTTAGAAGATCAGTGAGTCAGCTTTTCTTGCTAGGGAAAGAGAGAACTTTACGAAGCTGTCTTCTGCTAGAGATTTTGAACTGGAAGGAAGGCTGTTCTGCAACTTGTGGTTGAGAAAAAAGATGAAAACACTGTAATTTTTTGGGAGGACTTATGTTTCCCTGTCTCATCCACCCTTTGGAAGCTGGGGCACTCTTCCAGCTTTGTTATTAAGATGACTTCAATAGTAATCCATAACAATTAAGTCTTCTGAACATAAAGCTGAATATGAAGAAATTATACGTTAACAGGCAAGCATACCTTTCCCATAGTCTTGGTTCCTATTAGTTAAAATGTGGATTTACCTCTAGTATTTTTACTTTTTCTTTTTTTAATTGTATTTCATTTCTATATTTCTAAGTCTACCAAAAGTTCAAGGAACTGTCAGGGCTTCTGTTTGTGGATAAAAACACATTTTCAGTATGCAGTTGGGAACCAGAGCAGATCGTGTGGCCAATGGCCACACCTATTCAAATTATACTGAAAGAATCCAAGATTATATGTGTAGAGTTACTAACGAATTTGAGAATTATTACTGATTTTGTTGACTCTCCCATAATCAAGTTTGTAGGCTGAATGAGACAATAAAATAACTGTTTCATAGAATGAAAAATCATAGGTGATACTTCCCAAATTAAGATGGACGGTTATTGACAGGGTTCGAAACCATTTGTTGTTTTATATTTCATACGAACTTTTCTAAAGTACAGTAGGTAGCATTAAAACTTTACAGTCTACTTCAGGACAGGAAAAAAGAAAACTTTAGTAACTGAAAGCCAAAGAAACTGAAAAATTGGATACCTCTAGATTAGCATCAGTGTAGCACAATCTGGATACATTTGTCTGAAAACTACAGAAGAAATTGGTATTGTGGCTTCTGGTATTCAGCTATATATATATATATATATATATCTTAAAAAAGAATATATATATTCTTTATATATATATTCTTTATATATATATATTTATATATATATTTATATATATATTTATATATATATTTTATATATATATTTATATATATTTTATATATATAATATATATATTATATTTATATATATATTTATATATATATTATATTTATATATATATTTATATATACTATATATATAATATATATAAAATATATATTTATATATATAAAGAATATATATATATCTTAAAAAAGAATATATATATCCTTATATATATATATTCTTTATATATATATATATTCTTTTTTAAGAGGAGTCTAGAGAACGATCTGTCTTTTCATCGTGATTTTTTTCATATTTGGAGAAGATTTAATGAAATTACTTTTTAGTTTTTCTAATGTGTAAGCCAGCTCCTTAGGTAGTACCATACAGTATTAGCTTAGCACATAACTAAAACAATGGACCTATGAAGCTGAAAATAGCTTTTGTAGTGTAGCTGGTAGAGTAGATCTTGCTTATGAGCATTGAGTTTAATTTGCATTGTTTTTCACCCTGTAACAAAGGAGTCCATAAGATGCCAGAATTCAGACCACACTATTTCTATTGTTGCAGAATTCAGTTCTGAGGAGGCAAATGCAGTTGTCATCTTTGCTTTAGTATTAGCCAGTGCTCCATAGTGACGTTTTAAAGCTTCAGGGACAGTTTTGAGCTGTGAGTGCGAATTGTTTCTTGGCTGGTAAAAATCACGAGGGAGGTGTTAGAACCATTGTCTGAAGTTTGTTTTTAAATGCCTTCCATCTAAAAGGCAAGATACCAATTTTATTGGTGCTTTTTTTTTTTTTTTTTTTTTTCCCTGGGTTTCCATAATGGAGATTTCCCAGATCTGAAGCTTTCACTCTCAATTTAGGCATGGTGTAGGGTCTCCAGTGATATGCAAACTACATACGCACAATTACCTATCTTTCAAAGACAGATCAGATTGTACTCACTGATAAACTCTCACTTAGGGAAGGCAAACCTATGCTGAATCTCCTGGGCTTAGCAGATACCTTTAATATTGCTTACCTAAGGTGCTTTTGATGCTTATCAAGACCTCAGCAGGAGTGATTAGAGTCCACACTTTATTCCTGAATATTCACTGTGAGCAGGAGTGCACAGCTGCCCCAGCAGGAATAATTGACAATTTAAATTTGATCACAAAAATATTTTATCTGGTTGCTTCACTGCCTTCTCATCTTTTGTACACTATGTGCTTTCCTAGGCTATAACCTCTGTAATGCAGTACTGTCCTTTTTAAGGTCTTTGCCATGTTGTGAATACAGTGAATCTTGGTACTGCCAGGACCTTAGGAGGGTATTCCAGTCCAAGTACTAATTATTAATATATTAGTATATTAATAGCTATTATTTTTCCTAATATGTAGCCAAAGTAAAAAATATTTAGTGTGTTTTTAAACATTAGAAGAAAAATTGTAGATAACGTGTGCAGATTTTGAACTTTTGGGTCTTTTAAAATAGGAAAGAGCAGTACTTAGTAATGTAGTTGGGTTAGTTGCTAAAGTAATCTTAGCTTCTTCTCTTTCCCCTTCACTTGCGGACATTACTAGGTTCAGTATTTGCTCTGTTCTATGCGAACAGATTCTGTTCACATAACCATTCTGTCTGCTAGAAGTGCCCAGTCTAATAAACATTAATGACTGACATTTACAATGGCATCAGTCTCAAACTGTGTTCAACCAAAGGTTATGTTACTAGCTAGTCCATCCTTCTCTTCCTTTCCCCACTGAAATGCAGTTAGGCATCAGTCAATTACAGAAATGTCAGTATAAGAATATGTGAATAGCCCTTTCATTAACTGGTGATCCATCCAGCTTACCAGCCTGCCTGTGATATTGTTCAGCAGAAGATTCTTAGAGGGGAATATATTGAGTGATGTCTATATTCAGTTTCCTGTAAGCAGTGGTTTAGAGATTGCATCCAGAGTTCTAAATTTAGTCATGAAAATAGACCCACTTTACCTTAGTCTATTTCCTGGACTCTTTGTTCATTTAGTGCTCGCATCCTGTAACTTTGAATTCCCTCTTTTAATAATTTGTGGAGTGAAAACTTCTGGTTTTATATTTATTTCCAGATCCCTTATTTTGCTGCCCCATCCCGGAATGCTATGAAGAACAGCAGAATAGGATCGGAATGATCCATCCCAGATCCAGTTAGTAGAAGGATGAATGTCAAGCCTGAATGACCATGGCTACTAAACTTTTTTTTGCAGCAGGAATGCTTGCAAGTATCAAGGTTCTTTTGTGCTAACTGTGGTGCAAACTTCTGAGAGAGAGTCCGATGTAAAAAAAGAAACTGATAGACTAAACTGAAGAATTTGTCAAATGTGGGCGCAGTGAAAAAACAGGAGTCCGATACTAGATATGTCTTTGGAAAAAGATAGAAAGTCACTATTACTGAGTCCATAGCTTTAACAAGCGCAGTGGTCAAGAAATATTTCCTGCAGTTACTTTTGAACTTAGCCCTGGTCATTTTGCTTGCTCTTGTCTTGTTATTATATTGAAAAAGACACTGAAGAATATTTTCCATTTTACTCTGTATAATTTAAACTGGTATTTTGGATTAAATGTTTTCTGTTCCGAACTGAGGATCTTATTCAGTTAGGACAACAGAATATGGTCAGACACTGGAACAAACTCCTCAGGAAAGTTATCAAGTCCATCAGTGCTCAAGCAGCATTTGGACAATCATCTTAGGTATATGGTTTGATTCTTCAGTTGCCCTGTATGGTGTCAGGAGTTGGACTCAATGGTCCTTGTCGGTTTCATCCAACTCAGAATATTCTTTGAATTTATAGTTCCAGTCTTCCCTGTTTGTGCTCCCTGACTTCAGTACTACCTGTTGTCTTTTTAAAAAAAAAGTCTTTCAATTCTACTATATTCCTTTTGGGAAAAATGAATCAGAGTAACAATTTTAAAAAATACCAATGCATCAAATTATTTGGAGGAATAATCCTGTCCTAATAATTGTCTATATTCTGCATCATTTTTTTTTTTCCCTGCTGTTACAAAGTACTGAAATCATGTTTCCACTATTACTGAAAACCTCTAGATTTTCACCCTAGTTAGTAATAGTCTGAAGCAACAGTCTGCATGCAGAGTTCAGGTTTTTTCCTGTGTGCATTTGTCTAATATGAATTTCATCTGTCACTTCTTTGCCAATTCAGTCATTTATATGAGGCTTTTATAGAAAATTCTCTCTTCTTTATTGCCTCAAATAGTGCCATCACTATTCTTTGTCACCTCAGTGTTCTCTATCCTTTGTTTCTAAATATGCTGAGGAGCTCGGGTCCCAGGACAGAATCCTCTGGGACATATTGGCTTTTTTTTTTTTTTTTTTAATACTGTTTCCAATCTTCTAAACAGTTCTTTATCAGTACGAAGACCATTCCTTGCTCTTTATTTAAGAGTCTCTGGTTCAACAGTATTACCTTATGTCTTTTGAAAATGCATGTAGACCATATCAAAGGGATATTCTTTGTCTATATTTTTAATAGCTTTTAAAGAGAAATAAAACTTGTGCAGCATAATTTTTCAACAAAAACAAATTATTTTGACCTTTCCCTATTAGTATTTATTAGTATGTCTACTATCTCTATTAATTAGAATAGTTTTCACTAACTTGCATGTAGTTGTGTGATTCATTGATTACATCTTCTGAACTCTCTGGAATTTTTGGAAACATACTGCCATTATGTTGGCCTTCTGATACTAAAATGATTTTATACAGGAAGATCTGTTCCACCGTTAGTGCTTCTCTATTTCATCCTGAGTTGCTTTAGAACTTTTGGGTGAAAAGCAGTTGCTGATGGCTTATTTGTTTCTCGCACCTTTTGTGAGTTTCTTCCCATTAATATAATTCTTTTGGCTTGCCTTACTGCACCTTTTTTACTTAACATGCCAGCACTTCAGTTTTCTGATGAGCATTTTCTTGTTTTAGAAGCTGACTCAGTTCTGCTTTTTTAGTCGTGGTGGTGTTCTTCTGGTACTTTTTCGGTCTTTCTCTATGTACTATTAGTTTGTACTGAAAATCTAGTAAATAGTGGCCATTCCAAGCTATTGGAGGAAGTTGATGGTATAAACGGTAGCTGTAGAACAGCACATAGCAAATAGAGAAGAGGCAGAAGAAGGGAGTGTACTTCTTGTAATGGAGCTACTTGATGTGGCTGTTTGAAATGAGAAAGCATTATCTATGCTTCACAAATACAAGATGGGTCATAATACTTTGCTAAAAGGTATACGGGATGTTTGTAATAGAGCGGAAAACTGAATTCAGATCTTTAGAGTTCAGGACTGTCACACAGCCAAAGCACCAGATGGATCTCTCTTGCTCTTATGGTAACTACTAATGCTAGGATGATCGTAGGCCCATTAGCAAGTCAGCATTTTTACTAGCACATTAAGCTTAAATAATATTACAAATGAAGTATGAAGAAAGAAAAATGAAAACAAGGAGATCATTGCCAATGACTTTCAAAGGAATCTGCTTCCTTCTGAAGGATTTGACTGGTTGCTTCAGGAGGTAGTTGTGGAATTAGAAGAAAATGTGAGAAATATGTGGGATGAAGTACGATGTGTAGGGCTTCTCTTGGTGGAGGGGGGAACAACAGTAATGTGTGAAACTACAGGTATGAAAGTGCACTTTATTCTGTTGGCTCCATATTTTAAAGAAATAATATCCATACTTTCCTTTATTCTGAAGCTTTTATATTGCTAAATATGAATAGTAGAAAAAGACATAGAATAAAGGGAGAGAAATACATAATCATAGAATCCTTAGAGCTATAAGGACATAAGGAATCTTTAAAGGTCATCTAGTCCAGCCCTCGTGAACAGGGACATCCACAGCTAGATCAGGTTGCCCAGGATCTGATTCAACTTCACTTTCAGTGTCTCCAGGGATGGGGCATCAACCACATATGTGGGCAACCTGTTCCAGTGCCTCACCACCCTCATTCTAATAGGCTTTCCTTATATCTAATATAAAATATCTAACCTAAATCTTCTCTCTTTAAGCTTGAAACTATTTCCTTGTGTTCTGTAATCACAGATCCTGCTAAAATGTCCATTGCCTTCTTTCATGTAGCTCCCCTTTGGATATTGAAAGCTCACTCTTAAGATCACCTCGGAGCTTTCTCTTCAGCAGGCTGAACAGCACCAACTCTTTCAGCCTGTACTTGTAGGAAAGGTGTTCCATTCCATGGATCACTTTTGTGTGCTCCAATGGGTCTATGTCTCTCCTGTTCTGAGGAGTCCACATCTGAATGCAGTACTCCAGGTGCAGACTTACTGGCACAAAGTAGAGGGGCAGGATCACCTCCCTCAACTTGCTGGTCACGCTTCTTTTAATGCAGCCCAAGATACAGTTGGCTTTCTGGGCTGTGAGGGCCCACTGTTGTCCAGCTTCACATCCACCAGTACCCCCAGGTCTTTTTGGCAGGGCTGTGCTCAGTCTTTTCATCACCCAACCTTGTACCTGCTTGCATAATGTGTGACTTTTTTTGATGGAACTGAAGAACATTACATTGATATGTTGTATCGTGGTGCATTTTTAAAAGATGGAAAATGAGAATTGTTTATTTGGAAATGTATTAATTGTTTCTTATTTATGACTATGCAATGTAATGATTAAAAGGAGGGACACAGAAATGAAGTTGTTTTTTTTTTCCCCCCTACTCTTAGCTTAGGCATTGATTTCTTTGTAGCCTCTGACAGGCTACTCCATATGTGTTGTCTGTAGAAATAATAATAATATAACATGAAATGCTGTTATAGTGAGTGCGCTATGCTAACCTTTAGATTATTGTTGTCATAAATTCTGAGCATATTTGGCTTTCAGGATGTCTCATTTCTTTTTATGTTCAGTCTCTTTCCTTTCTCTCTAAAAGAAGCTATCTGGAGTTACTTTGACTTTTATGTTGTTCTTCTTCAGGAAGTAGAAACCACCATATTTTTTTGAATTTACAGTTGTTTTTTATGTACATCTCTGTTCATTTTGGTATAAATATTATGGAATTTAAAACTATTTTTACCAAACATTCTATTAAAAAAAAAAATAGATTTGTGTACTGTTATAAATGTTGTTAAATACATCAAACTGCTAGTTTTTGTAGAGAATATTTTAAAATACCTCAGATCAGTTGTTCAATTTTGGATCTACAAATATTTGCCTTAAGCCCCAGTAGGGCATAGGAGATGCAGAGTAACATATAGGAAAGAACAGGAAACTGATGCAGCTCACAGGTACAGGATTATCTTTAAACCCTTGCTGCTTGTGCCATCTCTACCTCTGTGTGGGGCTCTGTAGAGGAGAAAGAAAGTGGAAGTGGGGTTGGGGGGGGTGGGGGATGGAGGTACTTTAGGCAGAATAGTGCACGTTGAAGACTTATTTCCAATTTTAGAAAAAAAAGTACAGAATGTTTCTGAACTATACTTCTGTGTATTGATTTCTAATTGATACAGTGACTTTAAAATGATCAGCTGTGAAATGCTGTTTATTTTGTAATGAATCCAACTAACCTAGTTCTGGATGATGGCTTTTTATGCTTGTTTTCACCACTGAATGCAAATCTCTGAAGCTCTTTTTTTTTTTTTTTTTTTTTTTTTTTAATTAAAATCTGTTCCTGGATTTGTAGATTTCCAACAAAATTTTATGTGCTACCAACCTTAGTATTCTGCATTTGTAGCTTTCATACCCCCTTCTAAATGGCTCATCTTTGAGGTACAGAAAATAATTTTACTGTAACTAGCAATGTAGCATTACATATTCAGTATTTTTCCCTTAATTTCCTTGTCCTGAGATTTAGCATTATCTTTCTCTACTGCCTATCTATGATGATTTCGTACTATACCCTAAGTTTGTTAGATATGGCCCTGGCCTTATGAAAGGGATAAATAAGTACTGTGAAATTTTGGGATGTTCCAGCGTTTTCCAGATAAAAGATAAGACCTTCACCTCTTTCAGTGTTCAGAATACACGCTTCTTTTGAATCTATTCCAGTAGTGTAAATATAAGTTTAAAAAAAACCAATACTACCTGGAATCAGAGTTTGGAAGTGCAGTGGAGGTAAGATAAGCTTTCCCTGTGAGAGATCTTTTTACCTTTGCAAATTTTTTTCCCTTGTGTCACAAATTTCCAGTGAAAAGATTAACAGGAACTGATGTAACATTCCAAATGAAATTGAGTGGACTTCTTCCCTGTTCTCATTTCATGTACTGTGCTAATGGCTTTGCTATTCTGCATACTAAAGACTACTGATAATACGGGAGCTGGAAGTGGGTGAGGTATTGTTTTGCATTATAATACTAAGGATTTAGAAGAATGACCTAACTGCTTCTAAAGTGAAAAATATTAGGGTTTTTTTTTTTTTTTCTCTGTATTTTCTGACAGCAGTCTCTTGAATTGGATACATAAGAGACTGGCTATGATGTAGCAACTCTTGAAAGGAATGAAGGAGATGCTGATGAAACAAATGAAGTATGAAGTAAAATATCTAACGTAATTACCATGAGTTGGAAGGGATTTTGTTGCTTTTTTTTTTTTTTTTTTTGGATGATGTCCCAAGAGAAAGGACTAATATTTAGATTGTCTATGGCTGTTTATCAGGAAAATGTGTTGCATCATTTGTCTGCTGCTTCCAGGTGCTTAAAAAAGCTCAGTGGTTGCTCCCACTGAAATTGAGTGCCGTCCAAATGTTAAAATAAGTCTCTAAAAAGCTCAGTTCATTACTGAAGGCCATGTCCTATCGGACAAGAACCAAGGCACCCACTGCCCTACTTCGTCACTATCATTGGCACTTCTCTCTCAGTTTTTCTGGCACAAATCTTTGTGGGACTGTGTGGTGAACTGGATCAAGGGCTGAAAAACACGTGCCTTTTCTGCTGGCTTATTTTGAAACTAGATTTTTCCCTCATTTTAAAGTATGATACCACAAGTAGTTGTGCCAGCACTGGTAAAAGTATACCACACATGTCTAGAAATAAGTTGTAGAAGTTGGAATATCTTGAGCTGTGTTATTTATGAATGTAAAGTTTTCTCTTTTAGTTAACTAGATTCACTGGGTAGATAAAGCTGTTGTACTACAGAGAAACCCCAGAGGGCATATAGGCATCAATATTTTATATTTATTGAAGTTCAGAGCCTAGAAAAGTTCCCCACAGAAAGAACACACTATGAAGTCTTTCAAAAAGCTATGCATGATTATGAACAGTTTGTTTGATTTTTAGCTTCTATTCTTCTCCCATACAAAAGGGGTCTTATTATTCCTTTCCTAATATCACTTAATCATAGTTTTCTTAATTACTGTACAAAGAAAAGGCAATTGGATTAAGTCTTGAAAAAGTGAAATTAAAAAAATATATATTTTAAATATGACAAGCTGTTAATAATCTATGGTTGTGTATATAATGTTCCCTTCTCTGAAGACTTTACGAAACAATTTGAAAGAAGAACAAAAGATTGCAACATTCAGAAGAAAAAGCACAAAGGAATAAAATTTACCTGAGTCTGATCTCAAAACTATTATTCCATCATCATATGTGTAATCCATCAGGGAAGTAATTACAAATGAAGGAGTTCCTTGGAGATGTGTTCTGTGTAACTGTGAACTTCTTTAAGTCGTTCTCTTCTGTGTCTTGTTTGTGACTGGCCACAAGTTTAACCATCATCGCCAGTGCTGGGAAATGAATTGGAGAATTTTGTGGATTCCTGGTCAGTAGTGATCTGTTCTTTGAGATCATACTACATTTACATCTGGGACAGCAAACTCAAAAGACAGGCCATGGACCTGTTCCATCCAATACAGTATCCTGTCTTAAAGAAGGGAAGGAATACTGGTACTCTGAAAAGGAGGTTCAAACACCAGCTGTGTTGTATGTATGGAAGATGATGATTCTGTCTCTTTTTTGAGAGGTGATGATGATATATCCTGATGTTTCTAATAGGACTGTGCTTGTTCTTATTTCTCAAGCATCCAGCATTCTTCCAGGAGTGGGCCCCCTAGTAAGAGATGATGGAAAGAACTTTCATTTCAGCTTTCTTCACTATACTATGCATGTTCTGTGAATAAATATGACTTCAATTCCTTGAAAATCAACAACTTTCACTAAGTGAATTTACTTGAGACTTTTTTAAAGGTTCATAGAGCATAATATTTTTCAAGAAAGACTCCTGGAGCAGAGTCTGGAGTCATTTTGTGAGGATTGGTCTCTCCCAGTTCATCCTCACTTCTAATTAAATTAGTACAGCTAGGCTGTGACACTAAGCAGATAATCCTCCCCACACCACTCTGGCAGTACGGCTGAATGCTTTCAGTCTTTCAAGCTTTCAAGTTTTATTTTATCATACTCATTCATACATATGCTACATTAGAAAACGTAGTACGTCACTAGTTGAAGGAAATAGTGGGTTTTCTGTTCTCAGCTAGGAGAATTGGTCCTGGAGAAAAATGAGTAGTTGTAATGACACTGATTCTTGTACCAGCTAAGGTATGAAATAGAAAAACCTTGCTGGAATACTTTTTTTTTTTTTTTTTTTTTTTTTCCTTCCTTAGTAACCATTTAAAAATATCAAGGCCAGCTCAAATGGTGTCTTAAGAATACTCAGTGTGGTAAATCTATATCTAGGATTTGTTTTTGTCTTGGCTGTTGCTATGTGTGTATTAAGTAGGAGGAGGAACTTCTCTTCCAGAAGAGCTTCACTTGTACGTAGGCACATGGGGAAATGGCTCTAAATATCTAAGCATAGAGTATTTGTAATGAGGTACAAGCCACTTTAAAGCATTTTTTTCATTCTTGTTCATCTTTGCCCCTTCACTATGCACACGAAACATTGTTTCTCTCTACCTTTCATGCACCATGTATTCATTTTGAGTCAAAGATCATGAAATACTCTGAAATACATCGGGGTTGATATGTTTAGAAATATATTCTTGAACTTTGAATGCATCCTGCTCTTGCAATGTGTAAGCCAGGGGTGTTCAGCTCTGACAGGTTTCTGGGTATACTACAAGGACTGCTATTCTTGCAACACATACTGACTTATTTTTTTTTGGGTTTCCTTTTTGTTATTTATTTTCTTTATTCTACTCAACTCCATTTAAGTTCAGAGAGGCAGATTTGCCAGATGTTAAAACGGGATTTTAGGATGGAAAAAATAAGGCTCTGAGAAATTTCCCAGATCTGAAGTTCTTACCGCAACCATTCTGCAAATCTTGTATTTGATTGCCCTGTATCATATATATATAACTTATATACATATGATACTAAATGTGAGCAAATCGGAATTCTTCTGTCTTCTCTGTAGTCTCATACTCTTGGTTAACATGATTAGCCTTAGATCAAATAAAAGTTTAAGCCCTTTATTTATCTTTTAGTATAGACTAAGAGTCTAGGGTAACTTTAAAAAATTCACTGAAAACAGAAGCAAGAGTAAAAATAATACAGAAGAAAATGTAACTAACCTTTCCATTGGAATTTCCTGATTTTGAAAGTGGTTTACCAAAGTTGGATCAGGCTTTGAAGCATTTATGCCTTTGTATAACTTTGTTTATAGATGGTTAAAATAGTCATTAGATAAATGTCTGAAGGAACTTAAGAATACATTCACTTTAGTTTTGAATTCATTTTCCTAGTTTTTTTTTTTTTTTTTCCTTAAAGCACTTGAAATTTCTCATTAAGATTCTCATGAAAATGCTCCAGGTATCATTGCCAAGGTTGAGATATTATATGGATATTCTGAGACCCATTAATCATTAGAAGTTCCCTGAAGTATCATGAACTGATGGTACCTGACTTTTCTTCTTCTCTCTTGCACCTCACTCAGAATTTCTTCTTAAGCATTGAGTAGTGGAAGATTGAGAGCCCCCCAAAAGAATGCTGTGAGGAAAAAGGGGGATTTGGAGCAAAGTGAGTGTGAAGAGGAAAGGTTTTTGTCCTCAGCTTGGTGGTCTGGTCTTAAACACATATATTGTACATTTTTTTTAAGCTAGCACACTAGCCTAGTCCACAGTAGATGTTGAAGTAAAACCAACTTAAGAATATCTGTTAGAAGTCCTGGACCTCAAGGTGCTTGTTATTGATAAGAGGTACTTGAAAAAGGTTGCTCTTGAGCAGAATTCAAGCAGCACTGTTACAGAGAACTCCTTCCTTCTGGAGGAAAGCTGGGGGTGGTTCTAAAGACCACTTATTGGGAGAGGAAAAAAAACCCAACTAACAAAATGTTTCAAACTTTGTCTTATGGCTGAGAACAAGAGAAGCTTGACATTCATTTCTTCAAGAAATATGGCGAAGTATTTTGTTTCCTTTAACATTTCAATGATCTTCCATTCTCACATCTATGAAGTACTAAGCTGCTTAATGTTGATGCTCACAACTTAAATTTCAGCATGGGAAACTGACAATTTTTTTCTAGAGTAACTAGGAGATTTGGATTCCTTGGGGAAGAGATGCTTTTTATTCTTGTTATGAGGACTAAAAATTCAAGCACATTTTCTCAAATGGGCTTTCCATTTAAATTTAAGAGAAATCAAGCCCTTTAGTATTTCTGCTAAGAGTAAACATTGGCTAATAAGTTATAGTCATCCTATCTCCACAAAGGAATACATCTGGCAAAGATAGGACCATTTTAAGAAGCAGTAAAATGCTTTACAGTTATCTTCTTAATGTGTAGCGAAACACATTGAAGTCCTGATTTTCCAGTACTGGACTAGGTATTTGATGACATTCTCTTGTCTCAAAACTTCCTTTGAGAAATTTATTCTAGGTATTGGAAGTTCTCTTCATCCCTTGCAGCAAGAATAGCAAGGAAGATTGATAGAATTTCCTTTTATTACTGTTGATACAATAAAAATGGCTTTGTTCTTTGTTCTGGGATCCTCAGATGTCAGAGAGAGCCTTTGGAACAATTAATAGCAGGTGTTAATTAGAACAGTCTTTTGTCTGCTTTGATATACTCTGGGACAACAGAATCTTAAAGCCATGTGTACATATCCACTCCAGTTCCCCCTCCTGAGGATTACAGAATGCTTTTTGGCTACAACTCAAGTTCCAGATCTGAATAATTAAAGCAGAAACTTTGGCATTTCACATTTCAGTCTTTCTATCATTGTCTTGCCCTTGCTCTGATTTTTGAGTATGTGGATGGAGTTTGTATTAACAGTTAGGGATTTCAGCCAGGAGTCATGGTGTCAGTGAAGTCAATGAAGAACAAGGAATGGTTTGTTTATGTCCTTTAACTAAGTTTCTTTAAAGCTGCTCACAAGA
This sequence comes from Alectoris magna, assembly GCA_030625065.1. Taxonomy (NCBI): domain Eukaryota; kingdom Metazoa; phylum Chordata; class Aves; order Galliformes; family Phasianidae; genus Alectoris; species Alectoris magna. Next base: position 19,537,096 of record CM060565.1, read on the forward strand.
TAAAGCCATCCTCATACATTTCCAACCAATGTGTATTTGTATCTTTTCAGTGTCATTTGGAGAACATTAATGAGAAAAATATTAAGTGGGATTCACTTGGGCACTTCTTCAAAGCTGTGACTTACCCTTAACTCATTGTGGTTGCCTTCGTAGTTAGCATGTGGATAGTTAAAACAATGTTTTCTCCTAATTTCAGTCTATTTAATCATGCTTTCAGTAACTCCCTTTTTGGTTCCTCTCTCAGTTCTCAGATAATCAAAATGTTGTACCTATATTTGGTCATCTAGTTTTGTGTCTTTGCTTTCTTACAGAGATAAAAGTGGATGTGTCTTGTACTCAATCCTATACAGATTGGTAATTGACTTCTTTTGGACTTTAGCAGTAGGTCTTCTGAAAGAAAGAAGTGTTTAGACACAAAAGTATGCATTTGTCTCTTCTACCTCTAAGCTGAACCTTTTAGAAGAAATGTCAGTGTGGACTTCAACCTTTTATGTGGTCCATGAAACAACTCATGCTAGGTACTTGTATCCCACTAGGATTTCTAAACATCAGCCTAAGAATCTACTAAGAATCTGTTACTGATCTAAGGAACAATTGCATAGACAGAACAGTCATGGATGACTTCCCTTTCTGACCCAACCCAGAAAACACCCAAACATACCTCATCAGTGGCAATGCATTGCAGTTCTTATCTTGAAAAACAAAAGCAGTTTCTTCGACCCAATCAGATGCTTATCAAATTCTGTGCAAGCTTTTCAGGATGTTAAGATAAAGCTAGGGAGTCATTTTTTCAGTTACTGTCTCGTATTTTATCTTGCATGTAATGGAACTACAAGTGCTTCTGTTTAATTTGAAACCACCTGGCAGAGGGTTTGCAAATGTAATTTCAGGAATGCTGTTGCATCTTGTAGACAAGGTTCTGAGAATAATATATCACTGAGAAGTATTTAGTCAAAGTTACACTGGTGATGCTCTAATAACCAAGCAAGAAACATCTTCATGTTGTATCCCAAATGCACCAGTAATGCAAATGCCTTGTGATAATGAAGAGCAGCTGTGTGTCCATGGTGTGTCTCTTTCTGATCTGGGAACTGGTGTGCGAAGACCCTCACAGCATTCTGCAGTGTTCCAGTGTGTTCTCTGACATCGCTGAAAACACAGAACTCACTGGCACACTGTTTGGAAAACTGTGGAATGGCTTGTGAATATATTTTAAAAAGGAGATTTCACTTAAATATTTCATTAAATATTTCACTTAAATGCCATTGCTGATGTAGAATAGAGGTCACTGAAGAAAAATTGAGCTAAGAAAGCCTACTTTAATTTCCATGCATTTACCTGGACTAGAAGACATGCACAAAAACGTATACTTAAGACCCATATTTAGTATAAAATAATTTCTTCCTCCTGCACCAGGGAGAACAGCTGGGCATGAAGCTTCTTATTCCAACTCTACTACAAACTCAACACAGACCAATAATAAGAATACTGAATTTCCCTGCATTTCTGTTTTTCACTCTGTATAAATGCAGATGGAAGGAAGGGTATCTGCCATTAAGGGAGCTTACAGAGTAATTCCACAAAAATAACTTTAAAACTATGCTATTTTGATGTTTTCTAATATTAAATCTAAAGAAACTAGAAAAGTTGAGTTTGAATTTTAAAAATATTTTGCCAAATTCTTAAAGGTTTGATGATGAACAACTTTTCACAAAAAAATGCACAAAATGCTGACATTAGAGATGCCACTTGTGAAAACCTAATTTCAGTGGAAAAACAGTTTTATAACTTCAAAGTAATACTTTTTTTTTTTTATTTTTTTTTTAAATTGGGGTTTGCTGTAAGGATATATTCACTACTTCAGAATTTTCTTTTTCCACAGATGTAAGGTATTAAGAGAAAGAATGTTTTCTTTTAGCCTACAGTGTTTGGGACTTTCCTACTTTTCAAAAAACAATATTCTTCTATTACATAGCTCAATGAAAGGACATTAGGTTGTATTGGAAGCCCAAAGCTGTATCATGTACAGCAGTGATCAACAGAAAAGCAGCAAGCATCCACAGTTGTTGAAGGACTTCAGTCTTAATGCTTCCACTACGGATGTAATTTTCTGGTAGATTTTATCTTAATGAAGGAGGTCTTGGAATGAGCCCTCAAATCTCCCTCTAAGGCCTGGTAATACGTACAACTTTTGGTCATTTCCTGGGAAAAACAGTTGTGACCAGCAGATGATAAATCACATGTATGCAAGGGTCTACTGTACCTAGCTTCCTCTCAAAGTGCGTTTCATCTCCATGATGAAATCTCCAGAAAGGTTCTACATGGAAGTATTTCTTTTTTACTAAAAAGTCAGTACCCACGGTGTCACACTTCTTTTTCTTTTTACGTAATGTACCACCAAGCTGATGTTACAGACTGTAGGGTTTTTGAGGCAAAAATTCTGGCTGCTATATTGATTTGCAAATTTGCTCTGCTGAATGGTACTGATAGCTGTCACTAGCCTCTGAAAACCTTGATAGCAGCCTAGTGAGGAAAGACTTTGCGCTTTTCTCTGTGTGCTAATCCCCTCTGAGTTGTTTCCCCCCACCTCCCCCACACCCCCTTTCAGTTCCAAGGTGATCTTTGACTTGCCGAGCTGGGGTATATCATAGCCGCTGTTCAAAAACATTTTCCAAATGTATTTGGATGCTTACGTTTGGTAAGCTAGTGCATGCTCTTAGAATTTTTGTCATGTTGTGTACTCAGGACTCATAAGCCCTGAGATCTTCAGCAAATCAAATCCCTAGAGGACTGCAGTGTCCAAAAGATTTACAATAGTTTTTCATGGGACATGTTCTCAACAGCCCTAAGGGGGTCATTTGTGCAGACTTCTGAGAAAGAATGCTGTGAGCTGGAGCCATTGGTAACAATAAATACATCTGATATATGCAGTGGCTTGTTGGACTTGGGGCTGGTCTCCCTTTCATTCTTTCACTGCTGCTTTGTTAGGAGGGTGGGAAGTGGTCAGATTTCTTTGGCAGAGCAATCTTTTCAGTGCATGGTTCCCTATTACATACAATCTTCATACATTATTCATTACTTCTGCCTTACATGTGGAGCTTATGGCAGGAGGGAGAAGAGAACCTGGCTGGATTGTGCTGCAGCAATTCCCACCCGATGCTGGGCTTTGGCAAAGCAGCTGGTATAGATTAGAGCAGCTCTTGCAGTCCTTTCATCTATGGAAGGGCTGGGCTGGCAGAGAACTGGCCTCAGGATAAGAGCAATGTATTGGCTGTTTATGGACCTCATCTTCAGCCTCTTCCTTAGTTACATCTAATGAACAATGGCACAGCTGAGAATGAGGCCACACACAGTCTGGAGAGTTTCTTTTCATAGCTAGATCTTGGGAAAGATTTCCATCCAATACAGAATTTCATGGATTTCCTTTGTGCAAGTTGTGAAAATAAACAAATAAACCTAGTCTTGCAGCTGGAATTTTTCTGACACTGTGAAATAAATTTGATTTCCTGGTGAAGTGATATCCCAGAGGCAGTGTTCCTTTTAGAGAGCCTTGTACCAGACACCCTTGTGATATCTGAGCACTTCTGGGTGTGGTTCTTCCAGTCAAGTATCAAATATCTGGAGTGAATGTATACACCGAAGGTGAGATCATTTGTTGTTGTTGTTGGATGAATCAGATGTTGGCCACCAGAGCTGCTTCAGAGAGTCAGTCTGTGGGATTGGTTGTCAGCCTTGCACCAGTGCCATTCAGCTTTATATGTTATATATCCATTATAACCATATCCCGCTGCCAAACTGGCACTGGGATTTTATATAACCTGCCATTAACCAGTAGTAGGATTATGGAGCAGAAAGTATTGAAGAAAATCATAGAACAGATGAATGTTGTAAAAAGAAAGACACAAGGGTGAGATCTCATGAGAAGCACCCCAAGCAAAAGGGGAAAAAAGTGGGGAAAAAGGTTATATGTATCTATGTATATTGAATTGCTGACCACAGAATTGAACATCTCTGCAAAACATCAAAAAATCACCAGAGATGAGACAAGGGAGTGAGTGGCACTGTACAGGTACTGTAGGGACTAAAAGATGCTTCTTTCAGCACCAGGGCTCCATTAGGTTAGCTTAAATATCCTCTGAAATCTCAAGGAAGACCATGCAAATGTATTACATCTAACTGAATGCCAGTGTAGAGTTGTATTCTTTTTCCTTTGCAAGTATACTCAGGTCTGGTCACATCTCTTTCCAGAGTGAAAAAAACAGCCAGCAACTACAAGATTTAGTCATGTAATGCCTTTGCCGGCTGTCTGAAGCAATTTCCAGCTAAGGTAGCTCTGATTTGACCTTCATCTGTTTTCCATGTCTTGGTGAAAGCCATTATTTTCCAATACTTTCTCATTTTTACTTGTGGTCAATCCAGCAAAAGAGGTTGCACCTTCAACTTCCTGTTTTAAAGTTATTATTTTAAAATGTTTGAAAGGTGATGTAATGTGAGGAACTGAAGCAGAGAATGTTTCTGAAAAACTTGAAAACCATACTGAATACAAAGAATACAATGTGGAAATGAAATACTCATTTAAGGAGCCAGTAGGGAATACCCAGACAATTAAAGAGGATTAGTTTATTCATTTCTAAATGTGCGTATAGACTAGCTCAAAGCATGAACTTCAGTGAAGCAACTCATTCTAGATCTCCATTTGCTTCTACTGCAGTTTGCTGTTATCTGGTCTCAAAACTGTTGCTGGAAAAATATCAGTGCTGTGGTTTAATACATACTTATACATGTGCTTAAAATGAATCTTATGCCAATACCTAACAAACAAATTACACGTGTCATAATTCATTCTGTTACTGGTATACTAGCTGCTAGTTGCCCATTTCTGCTTGGCTGAGGGGTTCCTCTATAGTATTTTTTATATGACACAATAGGGACAGCGGATTCTCCTTGGCACATTCACTGCCTGTTAGGACTTCATTAAAGCTTTTTTAGAACATTTTTAAAGCTGATGCTCAGCAAAAAGATGGTCTGAGGCCCTTGATGAGGCCTTTAATAAAGAGGAAGTGTGACTGTGTTGTTGTTTCAGATGTTAATGTCACACCTGAGTGAAAAGTGGAAATGGGGAGACCCTTATGAAGCTGTCTTCTCTTGCAGTTCTTGTTTCTCATCAGTGCCATCCTTCTGATCCCTACAAAGTGCATCATCAGTATAAATGAATAAAACCCTTCAACATCTTCATAAAATATCCAGTACTGCTGCCTCCATGTTTCTAAAGGAGACAGAAACACAGAAGCAAATGTCTTCCTAAATGATGTGCAGGATAGACACTCTTCTATTTTTCCTTCTGTGATCTAACCCTCTGACCTGCAACTACTTTGCCAGTGTGATGGTTTTTAAAGGTTTGAGGCAAATCCCATTAAAATCAGCATGAATCGTTCTTCTGGCTCTTATCAGGCTCTCTGTTCTTTGGTGTTATGGAAACGGTGTGACCCACAGTTGACTTGTAATTATACACTTGGGGAGCAAAGAGAGAGATAAAATGAAGTTGATATTTTATTCCAGTAATAATCTGACTGAATAGGGTAGGATTTACTGCAGCTGGCCAGGACTAATGACTATGAGTATTGTGGTGGCTGCGAGTTCTCTCTCTTGTCTGAGTGGAAACTCTGAGGAAAATCTGACTCCACCAAGAACCAAAACAGTCTTACTAGTGGGAATAAAAAGGATCACGTGGTATGGGAATGTCTGTCTCTAGGCTGGGAAAGATTCCAGGCAAGAGATGAGGAGCCAGCACATGGGAAGTTTGGAATAGGACACACAAGCTGCTGCTGAAAGGGCCTGTCTGCAGTCTTCTTCTGCACATCTAAACAGGGTTTCCTTTTAGGGAGAGGGTTTTTTTTCCCATTCTGTTTTTCCATCGTTGGTTTTCTTCTAATTCTCTGAGTGAGCAAAAAGTGGTCTTAGTTGCATGCAATGGTTGCTCTAATGACTTTTAGATAATAGGGTTCCCTGTGGAAGCTCCCTGCAGTAAAAATGCTTTGTCTGTCCTTACCCAGCATGCTAGGATACAGGGTAGCTGATAGCAAGCGCGCACTTTGCACTTAGCAAGGGCAGAAAATTAAATTGAAGGATTTCTACCAAGAGTCATGAAGTTCTGCTGGGGATGGATCGTGATTTTTCTCAGCATCAAAGCTGTTCTTGTCGTTACACTAGGTGAAGTTCCTTTGTACTGAAGGCTTGAGTAACTTAAAAGTTTAATATCATTAAATGCAAAACCTCTGGTTTTCACATTCATCCATTGCGCTTTCTCCATAACCAACAGTAATTACAGTAATAATGTGAATTTCTAATGTTCTGTTTTCCCCCTCTATTTATGAAATAGTCTGAGGCTGCAAACTGCTTATAGATTTTCAGATAAATCTGTGCTTTTTTGACACGTCAGTCCATTTCTAATATTTCTGAGCAGGTGTGCCGAGTGTTCCTACTAAATAAGAATCTTACAGTCTCACCTAGTGTGTAAGGTATCAATGCAAAAGAGAAAGTCTCATTGCCAGCAAGTTTACAGGCTGCTTAACTATTTATATGCTAAGAGTATTTCTTGTTTGCATTCTGGCTCAAGTGAAAAAAAAAAAAAAAGTAATTTAGTAGTAATCGAGAAGTATCGTGCTATTAGTCTCTTCAGTGAGGGGTGAAGTAGTAGGAGACAGAAGATCATATGTTGTCACATATACACGCATACAGGGATACAAATACTTGTACCTTAATAGAGCAATGCAATATAAAGAAGTATAGCTTAGTTTAAGAGCATCAAATAATAGAGAAAATGTTTATGTTCTCCATGCAGCACTATATCTGAGGTACATGAATACATGGAGGATAGAAATCCCTGGGTTCCTTGTTGGTCCTTTGGTAATTTTACAGAAAGAAACAGCCTAATAAACTTGTGTCTGTATGTGTCCTTCATGATGAAAAGCAGTAAACTTTTCAACTGCCTGAATTCAGGAATAAGGAATATTTGGATGAGAACAGTTTGTATGATTTAGATAACATTCTGAAATCCCACTATCCCACTTTGATTGTGAATGATGTCAGTTTTCATTGAAAATAGTATTTTGTAATAATTCTTTTCCATAATCTGAATTCCCCATCAATAAGAATTCTGTGTAAAGCCAAATTCAATACTCATGAAACTCCAGAGATAAATTTGGCTCATCATAGTATAGCCATTATTTTTGGTATGAACTTTTAATCTTCCCTCTTCTACATTTTTTTTCTGGTTGGGCTTTGTTCTTGGATACATTCTGTTTTATTATTTTACTGTTAAAATTCAACTCCTGTTACCATCTCAGAACTGTATTTGTTTCTGATTCTCCTGGACTAAATTCAGAAGAAATTTTAAAAAAAGTTTGTTTGTTTGTTTGTTTGTTTTAATAAAAAGAGCTTTGGTATAGTATAATTGCTTTTGTTGCTAGGTTTATTAGATATTAACTTGCACTTGCGAGTAATTCCATGGAATAATAAAAAAATATCATCATATGCAATATGAAAATTGACTTCAGGACTAAATAAAAAATTACCTCTATAGTCAAATAACCCAAGATATTTCTTCCCCTAGAAAACTCAAGAAATATGGCTTTAATTTTTATTTATGTCTCTTGTTAGATCTTGTTAACTTTATTCATCTTTCTTTTTATCCATGCAGTACTTCCTCATTTTCCCATTTAATATTAATATCTCAGTTTCCAGTAGCCAAATGAAAAATAGCCACTGCAGTATGAGAATTCCAGTTAGGAATTCTTTCTTGTGTAGTAATTTATTCATTTTTAACATGGAATAAATACACATATATATGTGTGTATGTATGTGTACACACATATATACAATTGTATATTATAAATACATATTTTACACATTCCCCAAGGTCTCAGCAAGGCAATTCCTTTCTCTTTGAAGTGTCTCTTTCAAATTCATCCTTTAGATGTCTCTTGTGAGGAAAAGTCATTAAGATAGACATTAATGGCATTCATTTTGTTAGAATAAAATTTGCCAGATGGAGAAACAATTATGATGAACATTTTGTCATCCCAGTGTACTGTCTTTTACATTGTCTAATCTTTGTGGTGTTACTTCAGTTTTCCATGGAATACTCCTAGAAATTCTAAGTAACTGTCAATTTGTTGCCCATTTTGCTGCTAGTGGCTGCAAAATGAATATGCTCTATAGTTGCTCACAGAAACAATTTACTTTTCATTGTCATTGACCCTAACTGGACAAAAATGTCTTTTCTAAGAGTGAATAGAAAGTTTATCAGCTTACAAAAAACAACATATTGTTTGCTGGTAGTCACCTCTTGCTTCATTCATTTCCACCTAATTTCCGTTCCCCCCCGTGTTCGCAGCACAAAATGTAGGCTTCAACACTAAAGATTTACCTTTGGACTTGCCCATATTTTTAACTTCCTTTAATTTTGTTGTAATGTGCACTTCCCACTGAATGAGGACATGTATGGCATAAATGTAACTTGGATGGGAGAGCAAAATTTTTCTCTTAGGGTATAAGTGAACAAAGTTTTCCTGCTTAGATATCAATAATTTCTGGAGTAGCACAGTCTAAATATATTTTCATGACCTTGCCATTCCTTTGGCTAAAATCTTCCAAAGATAGAAAAAAAAATCTCTAATTAGGAGAGCTGATTTGCTGGAGTGGTTATCCTCAGACAGATACAGGCTTGTGCTTTTTTGCTTCTGCACCAGAAGACTGGAAGTCCCTGAGGTGGAAATCCAGATGGACTGGAGGATTGTTAAGGAAGGAGAAAGGAAAAAAAAGCTTTCCACCCAGAATGCCAATTCACTGTGGTCCTTATATGGGAAACTCCTGACTGATTCCCAACTCATAAGAAAGAAAGTGAAGCTAGAATTTCCACTGAAAATTTCCACTGAATTTATAGAAAGAAGGATCTCCGGACTCCGAGAAAGCCACCATATTAATATGACTTAAATCAATACGTCTGATCATGCAAATGGTAATGGCTCTGCAATCACATAGCTGTTTCTCCTTTTCTTTCTTTTTATTTTGCAGTGGTGCTTACTGTTTTTTAATATCCTTAAAGATGTTTTCTTTCAGTTTACTATGTGTTGTTTGATGTCCTTATAGTACTTAGTAGTTCATAACAATTTAAATTAGAACAATTTGTCTGGAAATGCAGTAGGAGAATACTTAAGGAACAAGGAACGCTTAGTTTTCAAACAATACCCTGAACATACTTCTGGTCTCTCCTTTGGATTCTCTTAATGCTACATGAGTTCAGTTAATTGCTTCTCGGTAAGTAGATTGCACTCAATGCATCAATATAAGCTCACAGTCCATTGACATTCCGAGGTGTACAGAGACTATGTTAATATGATGCAGAACTCAAGCTCCTAATTAGAACTTTGTTTGGTTCAGAAATAATAAGTCAGAAATATGCACCTAAGTAGGAGATGTATATCTTTGTACTGGACACAGTGAAGTGAGGAAAGAGAAGAGCGTACCTCAATTTAAATCTCCTTAAAATTGCAAAGAACTTCTTGACAAAAGCAAATTCAGTTTTCCAGTGTATATTCCACATAACTAAGCTGAAGCCAGTAAAATTTCACTGGATTTACAGGATTGTACTTAAGGACTGAACCGGGTTTTTACCACTGAGAATGTTCTGAGAATCTGTAATGTCATTTACCTGCAGTACTCCCCAAACAGAAGTTGTAAAGAGTAAAGGATATTAATGATGAAATATCATCGTTTATTTTTCATCATATTCTTCTGCCTTGGTTCATTGTGTTTGCACCTGGTATGCTTTCACAGTGTGATACAGGAAGTAAAATTGTCCTAAAGTATTTATAGAGGATAAAAAGTTGAAAATAACAATGGTGGTAGTTCTGCAGTTCTTTATATTCTGTCTTTTTCATATCAGCATATGCTTTGCAGTTCAGAATCACTGTCTGTTTAATGCAGTCAGATACTTAAAAATTCATTATTTGTCTGAGGTTACACTACAGAATTGTTGCATAATATTACTTTTTCATAAAGAAAATATGTCTACTTGATGGTGAAAATTTTTAGAATAAAATTGTACTGTTTATCCTTTTTTCAAAACACGTAACTAGATCCTCCCTGCCTTATGTGCTGAAGGTGATGCAAGAACCAGTGCTAGAAGTTATCCTACAGCAGACAGTTACTTTAATATTTCCAGGGCGTGTTCTAAATAGGTGGACAAGTTTGCAGCTGTATGTGAGGACAGTATGTCCAGAAGGTTTGCCTAAAACAATTCATAAAAATTTCTGTAGTCTGTTAGAGCTGGGAGATGTCTCGCTCATTAAGGAAATCCTGTAGCGGCCTCATATGGTCTGCAGTGGTTTTCTGTCATTTACCCGAAAGCCATGTCCCACAAATGCACCTCCACTGCTCCTCAGTAAGGCTGTGGTACCTACTACCTTAGATCCATCCCCAGGTTTGGCCTTTTCTGTCTCCCTGCATGCGGTTAAATAACATTGAGGCAGGGGGAGATAAGCTGTGTGGTTGTCACTGCTGACCCCACACTGAGGCCTAAGAGTTTTGCGGGAGAAGCTAGTGCTACTTCATTTCTGCAGTGCTGCCCGAAGAGCCCTAGGAAGTACCGAGAAAGGCTTCTCACTTAAACATGAATTGGACCTCGCTAGCAGTGCCAGGCCTTGTTTTTAAAAATAAGTTGGAAAAAAAACCCCACAAAACAAAACAAAACCCACCAACACAACCAGGAAAGGCTCCTGCAGCTGGTTTGTTTGATGGGTGAAGTTTAGCTTTCTCCAAAAGAAAATGAAACTTCTTCCTATACTGCATGACCTCTAATAAGATTTAGTCAGTTGAATTGTGATTAGACAAAGTTATATATCAATATCTGTTCCTACTGTGTCTGCTGTTCCCACGTGCATCTTTCCGTGTTCTAAATTCTTTCATTTTCTTCCTTCACTATTATTATTATTTTTAATCACACCTCATTTTCCCTCTGGCCTTCTCTCATTGAGGATTGTGAAGATAAGAAGGAAGCTATTTGTATATTCTGTTTTCCAGTTTCTCAGTCTCTTTCAGTTTACCTAGCTGCTTTTTCACTTCTTTTGAATGTTGGAGCAGAGAGCATTGTTTTACACATGTTCCTCATAGGAGCAAGTCAGGGAAGGACTTAGATGCAGCCGGTATGTTGGCTAGGGAAACATTAACTCACTATTGAGAATGAATAAACCATAAGTAAAAAGTAGCATGCCAAATTCAAGTCAGAAATTTGATCCTTTTTCCTGCATTATCTCCCCTAATCTATTTCTTTAGTTCATTCTTCTTTCCAGTAGCTGTTTCCCTTGGAAAATATTGTGCTTGCAAATGCTCTCTGTGTAAGGAATTTCATTTCAGCTGTTATTTCTGATAGATCTCTGGGATATAAAATCCTTGAAATTAAACAAACCACGTAGAATACAAGCACAGTATGTATATTTTGAAACCAAGTCTTAGAAGCAAATACTGTAACTAATGTTGAATGATAGTATCATTGTTACTGTTCATGATGTTCTAAAATCTATGTCTTTAAGAGGTATCTATGTGCTGTGGCACTGATACAAAACTGTTTTCTCTGAAGATGATTTCTGCTTAGTTGCCATCTTTATGCATTTTTTTCTTGCAGGCAAGCTCTTTTTTCAATTACAACGTGAGGGCCTGTGTAGCCTCTGTCTTGGCAACATCAGTTACTGTTCTAGAATCCACCCTGCACTCATGGCAAAGTTTTGAATTTGGTGCTGGGAAGGCAGGGGAGAGATGTTCCTTATATGAACCAGAACTTCTGTTTGCTGTTACTAACAGAAGACAGAGACAATGCTTGCATACGCTGATTGTTGCTTTTTGTCCCTCCTGGACAATGGCTGTCCATCTGCTTGTGTAGTGCACAGTACAATAAAGCCTCAAGTTTGAGAGAGATTTTTTTGGCTATAGTATAAGATGAGCAGTTAATGGTAAATCTGCCATGGAGCATGACACAGCCTTGTTAAGATAAACAGATGGAAAAACATAGGTCTGTTCTGTCTCAGATTTACATACACTGCAGATTCTAAGCTGAATTTAGTCCTGAAGCATGGCGTCTAAGTAAGAGAATTTCACCATATCAAAAGATTCATGAATTGCAAACAAGCTTTGTGAAACAGAAGTTGTTACCTAGAAAAACAACTTCCTAAGTGATAGAGACAATCTTGTGAAGCATTAAGGAATATCACAGAGTCGTAGAATGGTTTGGGTTGGAAGGGACCTTTAAGATCATGTAGTTCCAGCTGCCCTGCTACAGGCAGGAACATCTCCCACTAGACCAGGTTGCTCAAAGCCCCATCCAGCCTGGCCTTAAATGCTTCCACGGAGGGGACATCCACAACCTCACTGGGCAATATGGACAGATGTAACTTATCAATAAAGAAATCTGAAAGAAAATGCTCTTATGATTCTTTAAGCTAAGAAAACTGGTTCTGGTAAGGGCAACTTGACAGGTCTGTTGACAGTTGGGAGCAGAGAAAATACTATGTGATTGAGATATACAGGGAATGGGATCCCAGTGCAGACGCCAACTGAGAAAATGTAAAGAGCTCTGCTCTTAAATCTCAAGGTGAATTCATTAACTACTAGTTTCTGGTAGCCTTTAGGTTGACTCTTCCTGGTGCTGCTAAGAAAAGGTTACAAGCATTTTAGAGATTATGGTGTATAAAAGCAACTTTGTGAAATATTTGCTCACTTCCAAGGGTATACAGTAGACAGCACAAAAAAGTAGTAAGGGTAAACACCCTCTCTGAAGTTTTATGTTGACAGAAGCAGGGAAGAAACATGGTACAGACTAGCTTCACCCTCACAAATCTCTTGTACCTCAGGAAAAAATGTGCCTGTGTAGTGAGAAGAGCTGAGCACAGAGCTCTGAATGGACATTTGTTTCAAGTTGTATGATCATCAGGAAGGCCAAATAAATTGATCCTCTTTAGCCTTTTTCATACACATTTCCAAGACTGTATCATCTAACCTGGTGGTTTCTTGCAACTACTTCCCTTCGTCCCACCACCTGCTCAAGAGATGCTTTTACGCACAGAGAGAAAACATGGCTGAGCAGCTATGAGGAGGTAGCAATCAGCATGACCGGGAGTGCTGACAGGGCAGTCATATTCTCACAAAGGCAGAAATGCCATGTCTTGCTATTCAGAAGGCTGTAAAAGAAAAACTACTTAATGTAAATGTAGCAGTGCTAGTAACATTCACTGTGTTCTTAATATATGTGCACCTACTTTTGGCAGAGACTGGATGGCATTGAAAAACTGCTTGCAGATCTTTATTTTGCAGTTTAATCATGCTGCAGATTTCACACTTGAGAGAAATCACAAAATCTCTCATCCTCATTCTGCTGAAATGCTTAGCTTGTCTGGTGTGAGGGAATGTATAGAAGCATTGCAATGCAAAGGTACATCATTGGATTGAAGAGGAAATTCACATCTAAGGAGGAACTGAAGAGAATTTTAGTTTTAATTTAATCTTTTCTAAATTTCTTTCCCTTGGGTGAGATTTTGAAAATGGGGGATTAGAAGGGAACTTTTTTCACTTTTCAGTTTCTCTCTTGCAAGATCCTATCAGAGTCCATGATGAGTTGTTAGGGCGATGAAATCCCTAAATTATTGCTGATGGCTATATATTCTAGTTGTTTGTTGTAGTTTTTACAAAGGGCTTAGAACTAAATCAGAACAGTTCATTTTTTTTTTCTCCTTTGAATGAACAGTGATTCAGAGATTTCTAGAGTACATTTACCTCTCTCATAAGCTCAGTATCATTTTTCCATTTTTTTCTTTCCATATGTCCTCTTGTCTGTAGCAAAGAAAAGAAAAAAAGAATAAATGCTGTCTCTTCCCTCCCACCCCTCCCAGCACAGTTCTGCATTTTACTCAATACCAGCAATTGCAAAATTTCAAATGATGATCCATCAAGTTCATTCTGAATGCCTGAGGCTTCAGAGAAAGGCAACACCCATGTCACATCTCTGTGCCTCTGGTCCACAGTTCAGTGATGTGGCTTCTTTGTAAAACAGAACTGGATCTCTTCCCTGATCTTTGGTGATTCGCTGAAACAACAGTTTATGAGCAGTTATTATCCCTCTCTTAGAGAGCAGAATTACAGATGTTGGTGGCATGATTGTTTTCTTTCTGGTCTTCCATAATCTGTCTCAGGTACTTTTGAGCATACCTGAAAAAAGACATGGAAAAACTGACTGTGCTATAAGTTGGGAGAAGTTTCTCCTTTGTCCCTCTCATTTAGTATTTCACACATTTTTCAGAAAGGAAGCTTATACTTGAACATATTTACATAGAGAAAGTAGTAAGAAGTGCTGAGAGGTAAGAGCAGTTTTCATTTAGATTTCCTAGTATGTCACTTGTAAAATGCACGTTCACAGTGTAGCACTGTTGCACTTGTCCAATTCCATCTCCAAATGCCTCAGATTTGGGGTAGAGGAAGGCAAAGACGGGTCATAAAAAGGTTTTGCAAATACCAGTGGTTGCGGTGCCCACAGAGAGGCGTGGAAGGGAGTCAGGATCTGACCAAGTGACCCTCTGTTCACTCCATTTGCACTAGAGACTTCTATCTGAGATCTAACCTGTAGGCCAACCTCATGGTCTTCTTAGATCCCTGAAGGAGCTCCAGTAAAAATCCTAACCCTCTTCCTAACCCTGTTTCAGATTTATAACTCTTTTCCAATAGTTTTCTCCTTTTTCTGTAAGTGAGGATGTCATCTGTAACCACATACGCATTTCACCCTGTTCTAAATCCTGTAAGTCTCATAGTACCTTACAGGTGATCTTTAAATTGAGACAGCTAGTCAAAAAATTATTTTCACACTCTGAGTTGTAAGATCTGAAATTGCACACTCCAAAAACAAACTGATGAGGGAAGTATCTTCTTCATTTTGCATTAAATTTCTTTAATTCTATTCCATGAAAACTATTTTTGATGCAAAACAGCACAGGAATGAGAATCAATACACATTACCTTTATCCTTAGAAATTGGAATGGCAATGAGGCTACACATTTGAAAGTTATCCTGGAAGTTTTTGTCCCTCAGATATTTTCTCTCTCTTCCAGTTTGCCAAACCCTGTCACAATTTATGAGAATGACTGCATATAATTGTCTTGGAAATTAACTGTATGACTCAGCAAGAATTGTTAACCTGAAGTTCAGATGAAGGGTGTTAAAACATGTTTAGAAATATGTAAGTGTAGCCAGAATGAATCAGTATTTTGGACATATTCTGTGGCTCTCCTGATTTTCTGTTGGTTACACAAGTACAGTAGGGGAGAATAACAAAGCCAGTGAGAAGGCAATAATAAAAGAGCTGTGATACCTATTTCGCAGTAGAAGCTATGACAATGGCATGTTTAATGAAACTGCTTCATATTTCTGATCTTATTTCTTTTGTTACATTTCTATTGCGCTGTTCCAGAAGAATGCACTTTTTTCTTTTGCAGGAAAGTTTACTCTGATTCTCCCTTCTTTTCTTTTAATGTGTTTAGAGAATGCTCATGAAACGTTCTCTGATGTCAGTATCTCCTCTGTATGTCTGTCTAGATGTGGGGTATAACTAGCTTTCAGCGGCTGTAAAATGCTGTGAGAGCTAAAGCTGGGGCTGGGAGAAAGTTCAATATTTATGCAACATCAAAATGCAAAAGAAGTCAGTAATGCAGAAAGGGTGATTGGGAAGTTGCTCACTAAAGTCTGAACTGTAGGCCTAAGAAACCACTTGTCAGCTCCTAAATCCAGTCATGCGTAGGGCAAGAATGAAGTGTACACCAGCCAGCTGCCAACTTAGGCAAAGGAGGCTTGCATTCACATAGGTTAGAGCTGTTAAGTGGTACTCTAAGGACCCAGGTTATACCCAGATACAGGCAACCTAAAATAACAAAAGTATATCTGCATTGTTATTACAATATTGTGAGGTCTGTCCTCAGATGTGAGGATGATTTTTGTCAGACCAAGACATCTCATCTATCCTCATATCTATGCCTAAATCTACTTTTCTGTGGATGTAGTGGTTTATACTTTTTGATGCTTTCTGTAGAGGTAGTGTTTTATGTCTGTTCTCTTCAAAATTGCTTCTAATTCAATAGTGGGGGGTGGGGGGGAGGGGGTGTAAAATGATCTAGTGGTAATTTCAGTAGAGACTGTTGAACTACAGCAATGAACAAAGTATTTTTAAGGTATATGAAGAAACGCAGCATGCTGTTCTCACACAATTTGAACATAGAGAGGCTACAGCTGATGTCAGTGGAGCTGTGGTGATCTACATCAGCTGAGGGCCTGGCTCACTCTTTTATGAAGATTGTCTTTATGAAGACAACCATATGATTCTCATATGGTTGAAAAGTGACATACTAGGCCGGTGTCTCTGGCTGTCCTCTTATTGCTGGCTGTGGGCTCAGTCCTTTCAGCACAAGCCTTCCCTGCCAGAAGCACCCTATTCTACAAATGACAAATAGGATGCTGAGATTAATAAAACCCAGTGCAGTCAGAAGTCTGGCATCTGTGAAGCTCTACTTTTGCAGACTTTTCAGCCAGTTTGTAATAGCGTTTCAGGACTGGTGCACTAACAGGTTTAAATGTGCCTTAATCCGCTTATGTAATTTAAGTGCCTCTGGGAGTAGTGGGCATTCATTAAATTATTTTTTATGGTGGGAGTTCTATCATATTGAGCCAGATGCTGCTTTCCATGAGATATACTATTGTGCCTAGCCCAAACTAAGCTGAATAGCTCCATCAAATTCGATTAGATTATAAAATAGGTCTCTGCTATGTATTAGAACGCATCAGAGCACCTCCTTGGCTCTTCTAAGCACCTGAAAAGGTTTCCTGAATGTAACTTTATCAGCTACGCTACAGCTGACAGTTTTTCCTCTTCTTTCAATATTACTTTTGACTTTTTCTACATCATTACCCATCCTACAGACAAATGCTCATAACGGCTGATTTAGTTGAGGAGAAATACATTGGTCTGCAATGGCTCAGGGGTCTCCTTTATTGCTGAATATTGCAGAAAGGTATCTAAATTATAGCAAACTTCATTCTGAGGGGAACAAAGGGAAAGTGGTTCAAGACCATGTTCTGCATTATTTGCTCACTCACCATTTATGGAAATGATACACTTCACAGCAACATAGTTCTGCATATTTTGCAAATGTGGATCCAGTCCTGGATTTCTGCCATGCCAGGACCTCTCTTCACCTTGCAGAAGTTTGAAATTTGCCAGAAACGGGAGGGCAAACAGACGTGTAAGTGCTCTCTTGACATGAATTACAGCTGAGATAAGGCCAGATGTATGCAATGGAAGTATCGTTTAGATTGCAGCCAGTAAACAGTCATCTTTATCTTTTTGCTGCCCAGACTTCCAGGACTTGCCTGATGTTCCGCTTCCTGCCATGTTTCCCAAGTGCTGCATCACCTCTCAGTCACTGAACAGACAGGACCACATCGTCTTACACTCTCCCTCTCAGCCTGGGACACTGATATCTTTGTCCTCCATGTGAACAGGCCCTATCCACATCCCTAGTGCTGCTTCCCATATTCCTTACACTTTCATTTATTTAAAAAATAAAATAAACAAAAACCAGAGTATCCATTTCAGAGGTCATGTAATGCAATCACTGTCAAATAGTGCGCCCTACAAGAGCTGTGTATGGATTTCTTTAGGAATCAGCAGCTTCAAGTAATGTTGGGCTCAAGTCCTATAGATTTGCTCTCAAATGAAACAGATTTATGCCTGAGCACAAGACAGAGCCATATTCTGAGTCAAAGAATAAAAGCAAGTTCTTATGTTTTGAAGATTATTCTTCTCAACTTGCAGGCATTTGGGCATCTTTTGGAACATGAAATAATAAAATATTTTTATGGAGTCAAAAACCCACAAGAAACCTGAAAACTATCTATATTATCTTTGCAATAAGCTGAAAAGTAACAAATGTTTTGACTGGAAATTTGGAACTTCGGTGTAGCCATCAGGCTGGAACTAGTGAGTCTTATAAAATGCACCCGTAGGCCCAGACAGGGTTAGCAAAAGCCACTGGGATGTTGTTTCCCGCATCTTTCCTCGCAGGCCCTGCAGCCAGGCCTTATTTGATGAGGAGCTCTAGAGCCCATCCCTGGCACAGTTTAGCTCCGTGCTGTCATCCTCTGGTTGAGCACAGGGAAGTCAGGTCTGGCCATTGGTGTTCCATTAGCTTTAGTTTAAAATGAATTGGGTGCTTGCTGCTTGGAAGCACTTGGCTGGTCTCATTTGGACCCTTTCTCAGCAATGTCCAAATGGACAATATGGGAGTAAAAACACTCCTGAAAGGAACCCAAGGTCCCTGGCCCAGCGTCCTGGATGGTGAGAGAGCAAGCTCTTGACCTTTTTCAAATCACAGCTGCTGCCTGTACAAACAGGAATGTGTTCTTAGTTCAGCACTGACCTTGTGCAGCTCCTGTAACTTGTCTTGACTATCTATGCACAGTAGCACTCTTCTCATTTATACAGCTGGAGTGCAGACAAATGCTAAAAAGGAAAGCCAAGAGTGTTGCATAGAAGAACCTGTAAGGAACTTATGATGACATTCAACTTCAGTGAGTCCCTAAATGTAGTGGCTTTATCCATTAGAATATTTTCATCCTAAATCTGTATAAATTCCCACTTTTTGTGAAGTGAGAGGGTCCCATACCACACTGTGGCCTATGGATGACAATTTAAGCAGTTACCTATGGTGACCACTGTGCTGAATTAATGATGTTCTCAGAGTCAAACCTTTAACATTTGCACAAGTTAAATAAAAATGTTTATATACACATGAAATTCTGTCATATGCATCTGAAGCCAGTCAAACACTTTCCTAATGAAATGTATAATGGTAAGCCATGTACAAGGTTTAAAAATACACATTTTAGGAAATATATGTGATGCAAAGTCAGTTTTCCAGCCACTGGAGAGTGACAAACTTTATATTGTTCTCAATGGTGGCATATAATATAGTACGTGATTTTAAACAGAGTTCCTAAGCTCTGAAGGAAATATTACCAGCAGTTTTACAAAATTTAATAAGGGTGAAAGGGAGGGATGTTCCTGAAATGCCTAACTCGTTTATGGCTAAGAACAGTTAATGAGCTCCTGACATGGGAAGTGCTGTTCCAAGAAATTCCTCTAAATTCCTGGAGTGTGTTAGCCCTAATCTTTTTCCATGGGAGTTGATGGGAATGCTACCACTGTTCTGTGTGGGAGCAAGACTGATCTGTTCTTAGCTACTTTATGCAGCCACCAAAGATATGATATTTTGGGTTTCTTGTGTACAGTTTGAGATTGCAGATGAAATGTTATGGGCTTTGTTTCTATTTTGCCATTTTTTCTTATCTGTATCAAAATGTAAACATGGGCAAAATGTAACATCCAGGATTCTATTTCTTAAATCTAACCACAGAGAACTCTTTACAGATGCATTTGCCCCATTTAAAAGGAAAAGAAATTGGAGTCTTTTTCTTATACATTTTTAAGGTATTAGTAATGAAAACTGGTGTGATTTCTAAACAACACTTTCTACTTACAGGCTACTCATAGGGAAGATGTTCAGTTGAAATTTCAGAAAATTTACTTGCCTATTACTGGGTGGAGTCCATTTATTTTGTCCTTGCTATCAGGCACTTTGGGCAACCTTGAAAAAATTGATTGTATCTAGATAAAGGGAATTGTGAAGAGACTGTAATAGGCCTTACGGTAAATGTTGTTTCTTGAAAGGTATTTTCTCCTACTAGTGCTTCTCACAGTGAACTTATGGTAGTTACCAGCCCCAGTTTGATTTCTCCTCAACAGAAGTCTTTTGAAATGAAAAAGAGCATGGTGGCAGTAAAAGTAGATACTACTTTCTGCTCAGTTGTTGAATGAAACACCAGTTTCCATGAACCCTTTGAAATTTATGCAATATCTGTTGCATAGTTCCTATCCTGCAACGTATTGAAAGCATCATTATTTTGGGAAAGCTGGATTGCTGTTCCTCTGATAACCTAAACCAATGTAAATGTGTCTTTCAAACACCACCCAAATATTATCACTCCATGTTTACAGGTCAGTTCATCCTGATGTTAAGAAAGCAACTCTGATAAACAAGTGATAGAAAAATCAATTATAAACCCTCCTCTTCTAGTCAGTAGACAACTGTCTTTCCCAATGCATTACTAAAAATTCAAATAGTAAATAAGAGATCTATTGCAGATTCTGGTGTGTGGCTGAGTAGTAGAACAGGCAAGCAGATACTGAGAAAGTGATGTGTGCCATTACAGTGTATGAAACCTGGAGAGAAAGTACTAAAATGTAGAATTGCTTGCTAAAGCACATACATGGTAGGAAAATATTTTTATGAAGGAAATCTCAAAACTATTTACAGACTTAATTACTCAAGAAAGTCACATTGTAAAAAAGTTTTAATGATGGAGCAGAAGGGTACAAATTATCTGAGACAACACAGTTCTAGTATAGAAGAAAAATAGGATTATTTAGGAGTGGTCCTAACATCAAAGCTGCTTGAAGAATTGGAATAACAGCTCAAAGGGACCAAAAAAGTCATAGATAATGAGGTCTGAATGGCAGACACAATTACTGACATTTTTCTATCTGACAATTTTTTGTAACCTTATAAACAACCAGCAGGTGGGACAAAACCCATAATTTCTTACTTTGAACACCCACAGAAAAAGTTGTTCTGTAGGAAGCTTTGAGACATAAGAAGATCTGTGATTCTGATGAGCTTAGAATGAAACACAAAACCACTATCTGTCACCTAAATTTTAATATACGTGCAGACAACCCCAGAATTACAGTGGCTGCTCCAGAAGTAATGCATCCTATCTTATTATGTTGGCCCACAACATCGGAGGCAGATGTTGCAGATGTGGCAGTAGAGGTTGAACCTTCCCACCAATACTCTATTACATGTTGTTGCTGTGTGACAAATGGTAGCAGAGAGGCAGTCTGATAGAATGCTGTCTGGTACAGGAGCATGGATGAAGTAAAGGTATGTCACTGAATTATTCCATATGGAAAAAATTGCACCCATTGACCCTCACTGGTGCTTGCTGAATGTTTATGGAGACCAAACAGTGGATGTGAGCACAGTGAGGTGGTGGGTTGTCGCCGCCAGCAATGACAATCAGGGTGAATGGATGAGGAGACAGCTCCCAAAGCACCTACGGCTGGGTGGACAGAATAATGGACTGACACTAATATAATGATATCTGTATTCCAGCTTTATTACTTGCAACGAACAGAAAAAAAACCCAACTGTCCTCCAAAGCGAACATTCTTATAGTGCTAAATAAACACCGCTGAGCCCTGATTGGTTCCCCTTGGCATTGTGTCCAGTTTGGATTGGTTGTTGCCAGACCTCCTCATTAACTCCCGCCAGGGTCAGCTCAAGTAGCTTCTTGGTATACTGAGTTGCTCACCTCCAGCTGCAGCAGATCATGGCCCGGCTTCATCAGAAGCATCTCCACAGTGGGTGGTGCATTTCAGCAGTGGTGACAGTGGGTCACCTCCTCTAGCACAGGTTTTTACGAGCACAGCACGTGGGCTTTTATTCATGGCTGGTGAAAAGGCACAGCTAATGGTGGTGACTGTGTTGAAAAATAGTGTTTTGTAGCTGAGAATTTGCTCTATGAAATAATGTTGTTGTGCTCTTTGTATCTGTTGTAATGTAAATAAGTAGGAGGTATTACTATCGGGGTGACCTATGTGTATTGCATACTTGACTCATGCAGACTATATAGCTCCTTGTAACCCTTTCAACATTAGAAAGCCCAGTACATCTCTAGAAAGGTATTCTGATTATATACTTACTTAAAGAGAATAGAAAAGGAAAAATGAAATGGAAATTTGGACTGGAATCCCAGTTCCATTTGTGTAAGCAGCAAAGAGCCCTGTGACTTAAATAATTTAGGATATTGCCTTAATTGGTTCTGGATACACAGTCTTCTGTTAATGTCTTTCCTCCCACAGTTTCTCTGAAGGAATGTGCTCTAATGAGAAAATGTTCTGTCTATTTTATTAAGGACTGAGTGTTAGCCATGAAGACAGTTCCCATAAAAATCACTATGCAGAGGTGGATTAAATCACAAACACCAGAGCCAAGGGCCCCAGCTGCTGTAGCCATGTGATTATCACAGAATTCAAGTTTCTGTCTTTTGTTTTGGCGGTGTGGGGGGGGGGGAGTAAATTTTAAAAGCACAACTACTGTGTAACTGAGGAAGCAGTATTTAAGAACACAGAAGGCCATGAGAGTACAAACTATATCTTAGTACAAAACCATTCTCAGATCCATTGGATAGACCAACAAAACAAATCTCTTCATTTGAAAATGCCTTAAAACAATTTGTTTGGAGAAAAAACTAATCTCAGAACTTAACTGAAATGCTTCAGCTCAGGCAACCTATGGATATTGACCCAGAGGTCAGGAACAAAGTCCTGACACTCCATTCTGTTCTGTGGACACAATAAACAACCTCTATTTTTTTTTTTTTTTATTATTTTTTTTCCTCCTGACCAAGTGTGCCTCCTGATCATGCTTTGTACACCTGGGCATCAGGCAGGCACGTGGCAGCTGTGTCACTGCTTGTCCTAGGCCAAGAATGAGGCTGCCCACAGAGATCCATTGCAGTGAGCTCTCCTTTCTCCCTATGCCCCAGTAAAAGTAATTGCAGCCAAAAGCAACCCAATTCAAGAGGTGAGGGCATCGGAAGGGACAGTGAAATGGTTTCAGATAGTTGTCACTGGTGGCTCAGGCAGGTTTAAGACACAGTAAAATAGAAGAATTAATTAAAATGTTGTGTTACATCGTGTCACAATGTTGTTGCATCATTTATTGGTTTGTCTATGGGAAGAGACTGGGTGCTGATAGGAAAGGTAAAACACAGAAGCTAGACAGTAAGTAATTTTGGGATGAGGGTATGGGTAGGAAGAACTCCTGTGTGGGTAGGAGTGAGTGGGTAAGTGGCCTTTGCTGTTATATCTCACTAGGAAAAGATGACCATGCTGGTTTGGGAGGAGTAGCCATGCCCTTTCCCAGCCCTGCAGTATTGATCAGCCGTTCTCTATTCCTATCTATGAGAATGCTTATTTGCCCAAAAAGAGGGTGAATAATTGTATCCATTACTTTGATTGGAAATGGGCTTGTGTCCTCAGATCTGTGTGCACCTGTGGTCTTGTGTTATATAGAATGGGTGAAATTTTGCTGTAGAAATTAAAGGCTAACATCCTATATAGAATTTTAGGGTACCTGTTTTTATCCAAGCACCTCTACCTCTTCTGCAAATGCTGCCCATAGGAGATTATTGTTAGGTGAGCTTTCAGCAAAAATAATAATTTCAGCAAACCATAGCACTTGTATCTGCTTATGGATTATCGATTATAAGGGTCCTTGAGGTCTCTCTGCAGCCTATATCTGCTGTTTCTTGGGACACATTGTCTATGCATATTGGCACATATAGCCATGTTATATACATGAACAGAGATGCTTTTATGTCAGTCACACACATACGCTTTTCCTACCGAGAACTATAAAGGCGTGGATGGCCTTGTGTTGATTCTCCATTACAGCAGCAGGTATGTTCTTTTGAACACTTCAGAAAGTGAAGATGGTTCTCTAGTACTGCCATTTGAAAAGTGGACATTAGATCAAAAACTCAAAATTTTAGCTGATACCTGAGTTCCTGAAAACAGGTAGTGGAGTTTTTCTTTGCACTGCTAAAAAATGTGAAGCTGCTAAGTTTACAGTGAAGGCTGATTCTGATTTAAGTAAGTTTTCTAATTTTCTGTTGTCTAGCTTGGGAGGACTCTTAGTTTTGAACCTGCTCTTGTGAGAAGCTAGGAGGAGTTCTAGAGTCCCCAGCATTTCCTGAACCTGAAGTTCAGCGTATTGAGTTCTGCAGCCCAGCAGTGATTTTCCAATTGAATGATTTTGTCTGAAGCAACCATGTGAAATGAGCTGTGGTACTGCACTGAAGAGATACCATGTGGGATCCTTTGCTAGGAATATGCAAATGTTTTCCCTCTATTCAGGCTTCCTGTGATTGAGGGTTTTTTTTGTATAAACACAGTGAAAGAATGACTGGTCAGTAGCACAGAGCAGAACTTTGATATCGATTAGTGTCACCATTGCATAATATTTAGGGACCCTGTAAGAAGCAGGGTCAAATCAATCTTAGTGTGTTTAAATACCCAGAATTAAAGTAGTGGGAATTTTTTTTTGAAAAAAAAAAGATCAGATCTTATGAGAACATCATGTTCATTCAGCACAGAGCCGGACCAAACTCTCCTCATTTCAGCAAAGCCATGATTTCACTAGATGCTTTAACTCAGTCAAAGACAACAGAAAATAATGAAATCAGCAGAAATGCATGGCATTCTACATGTCAAAATGTACTTCATAAATTCATGTCTTCATTTACCAAAATGAATAATGTGCACTGTTAAAAATACACATGCTTATGGCTTTTTGATGTGAGACTATGTGGAACTCCATCATTTATGTGTTGAATATGAATGTAGGAATGTGAGGTATGGAGTATAAATTATTTGCTTAGATCACCTGGCAAATTCACGAGGAATGTAAGTTAAATTTAACTTACCTTAATTCCACATCTCTAGAATTAAGAATAGCCATGATGGGCAGATTGCAGAATGTGAGGCCTTTCTGTCTCATCCTTGTTTTAGAAAATTTTAATTGCCACATAACTACGCCTTCAACTCTGAAGTCCTTGGCTGCATTATTTTCAACTAAAAGCGCTGTCTCACCCTACAAAGAAACCTCCTGGATACATATTCTTTTTAAGACAGCTTTGCGTGTGGAAGTATAGATTCTACACAAGACTATTCTAGATTGACAACTAATAAAGCTTTTATGTGTACTGCCAGTATGCATGTTATAGATAGCTGGATCAATAAATCTAGACTTGGGAACGGGGGGAGGTAAAACTTACTTAAGTTCATGCTAGAAGTAAGATCACAATGTAAGTTAAGTTCCAGTTCTGTATCAAAATATCCTCAATATTGAATTTGGTCAGTATGTAACATTCTGGCTTCAGATTTGTCTCATCAGATTTTTCATTATTCTTGCTATGTTCCTCAGTATTTTGTTGACTTTGAAAATGAAAGTGCTTTTTAATCATGACTATTAGCACATGAAACATTCTGTTTTCTGAGAGAAATAATGTATTTCTTAAATAGCTGAAGTAATGCTGTTTTAAAATCAGCTTTCAGTCTGGAAAAAATATCTGTTTTGTGAGGTTTCCAGAAGTTCCTGCCAAAATGCCATGAGACCATTATTTCACATTTGCTTCCAGATTTATCTGGAATTCAGAAGTGTAGACACAACACAGAAGAGCTGGAAGAAACAAGAGTTCACCAGCCATTCCTGAACTTTTAAAATGAATTATTTCTGGTTCAGTTTGAGAAAAACATAGAACTTCAGGCTGGGAGGAAGTTGACTTTATTTCCCAATTCTTTTCTATTCTAAAGCAAATCCTCTTCAGATTAAAGGTTAGTTTGATTAATTAGAAGATAATTATCCATTTGCTGACTAAACAATAGTTTCTTCTGTTGAAACAAAACAATAGTTTCCTCTGATGAAGTCTATGCTTGAAACATGGTCCTATTCAGAGAAATGACAAAATAATTGCCATTGAAAGTTCCTATATTTATTTCTCGCCAATATCAGAAAAATATGTTCAATTTTAGACAAAACAAGAATAGAAGACAATACTCATAAAATAACTGGTATTCCAGTGAAAAGGACAACAACAAGCATGGATGTCAGGGCAACATTCAAGTGTCTGACCAGAGTCAGACAGAAAAAGGACTGAGTCCAAATCTCTAACACTGTCAAAAAGCACTGCTTGATCAGCCATATACCTATTTTGGGCTTACACGCTCTCTGGTTTTGACCATAGTTTCAATGCTGGTGGGAAGCTTTTGTCGAAATTTGACTTTTAAGAAAAGTTTCAGTTTCAACAAGCAGAGGTTTTCACACGAAACCCTGTTTAACTGGGAATTTCCTAACAAGCTGTACTTGATTAAACGATTGCCTTTAGAGAACTGGGTTTTTTTTTTTTTTTCCTTCCTTAATATTATCCTTTATTAGCATGGAGAAAAGAAACAAAAACAAAAAAAAGTTTCTGTTTTAAGTTTTTTTCCCACCTCCAAGGTGCATAGCACTAGCTACAGATATGCTTGAACTCCAGGGGATCCTTTTGAAGATAATTACCTCTGTTCCTTTTTTTTCTTTCTTTCTTTCTTTCTTTTTTTTTTTTTTCCCCTTGGGATCTGGAAAAGGGATCCTGACAAAATGTTACTATTCATCTGTGTAAGTTTCTGTTCAATATGCATATGTGAGTACGTGATATAGAAACAGCATTTTCTGCCAGTAACTCACAAATCATCTCTCAAATACTGGCAACAGATCTTACGTGCATACTGAAGTAGAGGTTGACAAGTTAGGTCTCTGTGGGAATGTGTGCGTGTGGAGGAGAAAAACACACTCGAGTCTTACTGGAGAGAGGCGATTGTAATGCTGTGCACATTCCTTCAGGTATGTGCGAGTCAAATGCCTACTGACCTGAAGCAGTCATGTTTCAGGCAGCCCAGCATGGATGGCTTCCTGCCTGCTGTGAGCTGGCAGAGCCTAGGGAAGCACAAGGTTCCTGGTGAGTTGCTGGCTGCCCCTCTTCCCAGGAATGGAAACTCAAAGGCTGGCATTAAAAGGCAAGAAAGTTCTGAAGAATTAGATTTCTGAAGTCATGAAATAGGTTTGTTTTTTTTCAAATTAATGCTTTCAGGTAGTAATCATTTTTCCCTCTCCTGTTTGTGAGTCAGTGGCTCTTTCTTAAGTTGAGATCCAGATCTCAGTACTTTTCCAAATGCTGAGCAAAGACCACACACTCCGTGATACCAGGATGCCACAGAAGATATATTAGCTTTGATCTGCCTCCTTTGGACCATCTCTGAAGTCTCGTCAGTGAGGTTTATTCTAAGAAAACTGATTTGTGCAAGTACATTTTAATTTCTGGAAGGGAAGTTAGTTTACACATACCTTCATTTTTTCTCAATGTAAATTAACTTTTAGTTAGTAGCACAGCAGTAGACAAATCTCCAGGAAACCCTCTGTGATTTTTGGTAAAGTAGAACACAATAGCTTCGGTGCTTTTCCAAAAAGCTTGATGCTCTTAAAATTGAGTATTGGTGGATAGCCAAATATACTACAAAGAAAGCATTTCCTCTGGTGTTTTGGTGCTCCTGTTTGGCTCCAATTGGAACCAAGCAATGTAGAAACCATTGCAGACATGAGAAATAGCTGCAATAGTTTGCATTTGTGAAGTGGTCCATCTCCTAGAATAATGGGCTGTGGTTTCAGTAAGCCTGGTAAAATGGCTCTTTTACAAGCACATTCCTTCAAGTGAAGTGGTAAAGAGGCAAGACATTAATTATATTAGGGTTAGGATACTTTGATCAGAGGTATAGCTGCCTACAAAACTGAAACAACTGCTAATTCAACCTTTGACATTATTTAATACAAAATAATGAAAGTGTGGCAATTTTTAAATAACAACTATATTTATCTAAAACTTAGACTTGCTTAGGGCTGCAGAAAAGGACAGATCGTCATGCCTTATCCTGTCTCACTCTACTTGATGCACAGGCAAAATGAAAGGCAAGTAAAAGTTTTAGATAGGCACATTTAATTCCTGTAGTGAATTCCTCTTGACAGTTTGAGAGCTCCTACTGTACATCAGCATATTTCACCTTCAACTACAAAATGGTGTAAATTTTCTTTAGTGACCACTACTGTTATGAATGGAAGAGGACCAGGGGAGACCTGGAGTTGACTGGCATGAATTACTCTTGAAAATGAATACAGTCCTGAATGTTTGTGGAGAGAAGCAGATGCTTTTACTTTTGTTGATAATTTGGCAGCTACTGAATTTGACAGTATCTTAGCCCAAACATATTGTTGGCCTATATGTTCAGTCAGATAAAGCTCGGACTACGTATGTCAATTTGTTGCGCCAAATCTACAAACAGTGGTCACTCGCCCATTCAAAACACCTGGTAATTAGATAACTCCATTTATAGTATCAAAAGTGCATACAAATTTCTGATAATGGCAAATATGATCTCCCTCTAGTAAATTTTATTGCATAAAAATCTGTTTAGAACAGCCAAGCTTTGGTGCTGTTTATTGTATTAGATGTTAAAGCATACCCAGAGATATAGTTTGTGACTTAAAAACTATTGCAAGGTCAGTCAAAAGTATAAGTTTGTGTTGACTTTTTAATGGTGATATTCTTATAGTTGTATCCCTGGAAAATCAACCAACAAATCACATTCATGCAGTACTCGTAAATCAGTAAAACACAAAGCTGAACTGAGCGACATTTATATGACATGAATCACGAACTGTAAAACGCCCAATAAAATTTCACAACATACCTGTGGAACAAGTTTTGCAATGTGCAAATAACACAGATTCCCCATTACCAGGAAGAAAAAAAGTTCTTGCGATGTACAGATTCTACAGCATACATGAAAAACAAGTTCTACCATACATATGAAAAATAAATAGAATATCTTAATACTCACTTAAACCTGAAGTGACCTGTTGTCTAATATTGAGTTGTTTTCTTTGTTGTTTCTTGTTTGTTTATTTTGTTCTGCTTTTGTGGTCTTCTGTTGCCTCAGTTTTTCAGTTATGAAGGTGAATTAATGTGAGAACTGATCTTTTAAATGAATTTTCATATCTGTGACCTGAAGTATCAAGAAAAAAAATAGAGCTAGTCTTTAATTGGTCCCATAAATTGGCACTGATGGATGCATGAAAGCTTCTGAAAAACAAAAATGCAAAAAGAAGGAATATGTTCACCTGAAGCAAAGATACAAAATCTCTGTGCTGTGCACATGTGAAATATACTTGCCGCAAACTCATAGCTGAACTCCATGGCAGCCAGAGGAACATCCTTCCAGCAGGAGGAACATCAAGGTGCACTATATATATTTACAAAACAAATGATGCAGTGAATTGCATGTATACCCTTGGGCTTGACCCACATAATTTTTAAGCACTTAAATGAGATGTGTCAGGCTCTTTTCAGTTTTGCTCCTTCTGTCCTCAGTGAAGACATGAGATAGCAGTCTGCCTTTCTGGCTGTCAGCTCCTGCAGTACCTGCCATTTTCTCTTCTCTCCCAACCTGCCAAGTTATGGCACACTACCCTCTTTGAAGGGTAAGCAAGAGACAGTGTCTTCTGAGGCTGCTTTGAAGATACACATGTGCAGGTCAACTTCTTGTGTGGATTGGCTACCTATGTCGTTTGTCTAGGTTTGTGGGTGAGCTATCTTTATGGGCTGGGCAGCTGCACTGTTTGGTTAGCCATGCTGGTCAGCTATTGTGTGGGTTGGCTAGCTCTGTGGGATGGTGTGCCAGGATGGCACACAGAAGTGACAGATGGGATGTATGCAGAGTAACATTTCATTCAGGAAGCCTTTAACTTGTGTCTTCCTTCCCTTCAACTGCTGGGTTTTCACAAAATTTATGGAAATCTTCTATTTTAGAGAGCTCTGATCAGTGGTTGGTTTTGGCCACGACAGATAAACAGATTGCAGAAGTTAGAAGATTAATAACAGAGTCCTAATAACAGCAGGAGCATGCAAGAACTCAAATTGAAGAAAAGAGATGTGTATTTATCTGCTTGTAAGCGAAAAGGAGTGATAGAAAATAAGGTTAGAAAGAGAAGGAAAGCCTGGATATGAAGAGCGAAATAGGAAAGAAAATTGCAGAAATAGAAAAAAGATTTACCAACCCCGGGAAGTTTCTAAGGGCGAACATTACAATATGAAGAACTTGATTATTGACCAGGAACATGAGCACAGTGGAGACTATTCAGTGGATCTATTCTGTCTACAGCTGTAGGAACGGACACCCATACTATTCTTGCTCAAGCAGTTTCCTTGTAACAAAGTGTTTGTACATATGCTGTGTAATGAGGAAATGCATGACCCCATACAGTATCCAAATGAGCAACTAGACTTATTAGGCTGTATCGGCTCAGCACCCCAAAGCAGTCTTGCCTGAGATGTATTGTTGTAGCTGTTGCAGTGATGATGACACTCCTTTGCATACAAGAATTCCTCTATACAAAGTAAAACTTCTACTGAAAAAGGGTGAGTATTAATCAAAGAATGATAGACTTTGTTGTGTCTCTTTGAAGTCTTGTCCACCTACATCTAAAAGCCAATAAAAAATTATTAGGTATACATTATCTTTTCAGTTCTGCTTATTAGCAACATTAGCTTATTAGACATTAAAAAAAAAAAACAACAACTGATAATGAATGAATATTCATGCTATTAGGAATCAGAGTCTTGTATTATATTCCTGCCTGATCTTTCAGTTTTCCTGTGAGGCCTTAAAGCATACTCTCGTCTATACCTGTTTATTCCAATCAACAAAGGAGACTCATATGCTTAGAGCACCTGCTTAAGTGTTTAGTTGGGTTAGAGTCCTCCAGAGGATTTCCTCAACACTGGGGGAAAAAAAAAAAAAAAAAAAAAGTAATTGTTTAAGTATTCGACTTTCTAGGCCTAGTCCTCCAAGAAATTTAGCTCTGAGTTCTGGACTGGGCTGACAGAACTCTTTTATGATGGCCTGACTTTGAACCGTGCAGGTTTTTGTCTTCTGAGTGTTGGAGGGGAGTACTGAAGAAGTAAAATGATATTTAGCAAATGAAAGAGTGGAAAAGAAAACAAGAGAAAGCATGCTACAATGATAATTTAAGACTTTCTTTAAAACTTTCTCAGGACATAGTCATGGAAGAGAAGATACTATCTGATTCCTCCTTTTCATTCAGTTTCATCAGATTAGCATTCGAGATAAGAAAAATCAAAGATTTGTGATTATACTAGATGATGATAAAGCATTCAAGAGTGATGTGCCAGATAAGGTAATCATAAAGTTAGCTTAGGAAAATTAATGAAGTAATGTTTGGAAGAAGAGTCAATAGTATGATAATTAGCAAATACCCATTTTATCTCCATTTGAAAAGCATCCTTGTTAAATGTGGTCTTCAACCTGATTAGAAGGCATGAAAATAATCAAATTTCCCTGTAGTTACCTTAAATCCTTGAAAACCTTTTTACTCCTCTTATAAATTGCACAATGCTAAAATTACTTTCCTGCTGCCGTGCACATACCACATACTTTGGATAATTTCAGGTTGTGATTGGTTTCCACATAACCTAGTCCCTCGAAGTGTCTTTTGTTCAGAGTTTGAGAAAAGGTTTACTAGAAATGTTATTTCTTACAAATCTTGCCTCTCTTTGTTCTGACTAAGCCCTCCTGAAATGCTATCTGTTCAGCAGAGCATTCTTTCTGCAGTAACCACATGCCACTGTGTTTGCTCCATTCTTATTGAGCCACATAGTACTTGTGCATGCCCCTCAACTGTTTTTTCAAGGGTCAGTTTCTGTTCTGTCCTGTATTTCCTCCCTCTGTCATGATAAGATTATAGTACTCTATGACAAAAAAGCTCATAACAATCTTAAAGAAGAGGAGATCATCCAGGTCAAAAACTGAATAATATAGCACTTCTCAAGTGATTATATAAACTGGAATGATGGTATGAAGCAAGTCAGTGCATCATC
The DNA here is from genome assembly GCA_030625065.1 of Alectoris magna. Classification (NCBI taxonomy): domain Eukaryota; kingdom Metazoa; phylum Chordata; class Aves; order Galliformes; family Phasianidae; genus Alectoris; species Alectoris magna. The sequence goes on from CM060565.1 coordinate 19,568,855, forward strand.
TTGCAATGCACTTCAAACACTTCTCTTTTGACACCATGAGTAAACATATTTGCTGAGATAGGTCAGATCTGGGATAACACTGGGTTTTTCTAAGAACTGAAGGTTTCCCGAGTACACAGAAGTACTTTGTAAGTTTAACCTCTTGATCTTCCTTCAACCTTACCACCTATTTACCCCAGTGCTTCACATTTTAAATGTATTCTATAAGGTGTTTATGGAAGTATTAGAACAAAGGTTGCAGAGCTCTAAAATTTCAGCTGAGGAGAAATTCTGCCAACAATTTTGAACTGGAAAAAAATGCTTTTCAAAAAGAAAAGATGAAGGATAATCTTCATTTCAATCTAGAATGGCAAAAATCAGTTGGCTACTCTGAGGCACGGTTCTTTGACACAACGCGTTGCTTTGGGAGCAGTCTTCAGGTACACTGGGGAGCAAATCAAGACTTTTCTTGTTTCTGTGAGTTCCCTGTCCTTGCTATGGAATTGCATTAAGTATTAAGATAGCTGTGGTCACTGGCATGATAGAGTCTTGTCCTGGAAATGATGGGAATTAAGCCCAAGTGTATGAGGGAGATAGAAAGAGCTTTGTAAACAGTTGTAATTAGGTCTGACTCTGAAAAAAATCATTAATGGTACTGTTTCTTTTAGACTCCTTAAGGTGCTTTCATACCCTTGCTCACCTTCTGTGTTGTGTGCTTATTTTTACCAATATCTATGTGGGAGGCATAGAAGAGATGATAGGTTGGATTCTTGCCCTTTTTTCATGCTTTTTTTTTCCCTCTTCCCACTGGTATGAGAGAGAGAAATGCTGACAGAAGTCAGAAACGTTAAAGGTTTCTACTTCCCAGTGGTGCAGCCTCCAATATGTCACGGAAAAACCATTGCAAGTCCCCTCTCCTATCATCACTGCAGTTGTATGTCACCCAGGTGACAACCAGGTCCTTCAAATGCTCTGTTACTTGAGTGAGCTTTCTATAAATACCTGAATTGGTCTCTGCAGATTCTAAAGGACAGATATAGATGTAGAGAGTCAATATTCCAAAAGAAATTCAGATAATATTCTGATATATGTCACATGTAATATGTCAGATAAAGTCAGATAATAACACTTCTGCTGTAAAAGAATTTAGTGGGAAAACTGGTTGGGTGGGAAAATGGTTAACTGTTAGGAAAAGAACTGGAGATTTGGTGTCTCCTTCAGTAAGACAGGAAAAAAACAATGTGCATATCCATATGCCTTAAATAAATTCTTGGTGTATGAGAAAACATGATGAGCAAGGCTCATAAATTTTCTCATGAGAGACTCCTTGGCCAGGGCAGTGAAAAGTAGTTCTTAGAGCAAGGATATTGCCATCCCATTCAGTACCTGAATTTATGTGGCATTAGGCAGGTTGACTCATTTGCCTTTCTGTGTTTCTCCAGATCTAAGGTAAGGAAGTGATATTTGTCATATTTTCATTTTTTGGTCCAGAAGGATGGCAGCTGTAGAATACAGATGATTTTCCTGAAACATCTTTTTTTTTGCCTGTAAGAAGTAACTGAGTGAGATCAGGTCCTTGATGTGAAAGAGTCAAAGGAAAATCTTGAATAGTGGCCGTTGTGGATGAAAGCATGTCTGCTAGTTGGTCTGATGGAATATATTGACTTTGTCTAGAAGCTTTGTTTCAGGTAGAAATAAACTAAAGGTATGCTGTAAAATCTAATGTCAAGACAGAATTTTCTTCATGTGAAAAATACTGGCAAAAATGAGGTGCAAGAACCAGAGTGTAACTGCACCATCTGTGCTGGCACTGAAGGCACATCAGAAAGGGGTTCTACTGGTGCAAGTTAACTATCACATTTATATTTGGCATGGTGTGTGGTAAATCTGATGATCAGGAAAGAGTAATTGGGATGCTCTCCCTGTGGGTGTGGACTTGGACGCAGAAAGAGCTGTATTTTTCAAAAGTCCGTATTATTACTCAGCTTTCACAAAATGTGTACTCATTAAAACCAACACTCTTTTATAACTAGTGAAGAATGGCAAAAACCAGTGGAGCTGGAAATTGTCGAAATCATGTAATGCTGTTAAAGCCATCTCTATCTGTATTTAGGAGTCAAAATACAGTAGAACAATGCAATCTGAGAATTATTTTCTATATAACCTCAATTTGAGTTCTCATCCTAAAGGTCAGGCATGGACCTGTGTGTGCCCTCGTGGCCAAAAGGGCCAATGGCATACTGGGGTGTATAAAAAAGAGCGTGACCAGCAGGTCAAGGGAGGTGATCCTCCCCCTCTACTCTGCCCTGGTAAGGCCTCATCTGGAGTACTGAGTCCAGTTCTGGGCTCCCCAGTATAAAAAAGACAGGAATCTCTTGGAAAGAGTCCAGCGGAGGGCCACAAAGATGGTGAAGGGCCTGGAGCATCTCCCCTATGAGGAACAACTAAGTGAACTGGGTCTGTTTAGCCTTGAGAAAAGAAGGCTGAGAAGGGATTTGATCCAGGTTTATAAATACCTGAGGTGTGGGGGCCATAGTGGTGAGGCTGGACCCTTTTCAGTAGTGCGTGGGGACAGGACAAGGGGAAATGGGATGAAGCTAGGGCATAGGAAGTTCCGCACGAACGTGCGCAAGAACTTCTTTACGGTGAGGGTGATGGAGCACTGGAACAGGCTGCCCAGGGGGGTTGTGGAGTCTCCTTCTCTGGAGATATTCAAGACCCGCCTGGACGCCTACCTGTGCGACCTGCTGTAGGGAACCTGCTTTGGCATGGGGGTTGGACTTGATGATCTCTGGAGGTCCCTTCCAACCCGTACAATTCTGTGATTCTGTGATTCTGTGATTCTGTGACCTGTTGAGGTTTCCACTTTTTTCAGCCTTATCTCAGCAGCATCCGAGTGCTTTATGGTGTTAGGGATCTTCATGATGCCTCATATAGGAAAAATATTTTTGTTTTCATTTTTGATTGAAGAAAGAAAAGAAAGATATGTGAACTGCCAGAGAGCATGCTAATATTTGCTCCAGAAACAGAAATCAGCTGTAAGTTTTCAGTGTACTGAAAAAAAGCCTGAACCAGCAGACTTTTTTCATTCATATTTAATTATGCACCATACAGATAGGTAGACATGTTGTGTAAAGATGTCATACTACGTATTTGCTCAAAGCATGGGTGTTTTATTCAATTGCTGTGGCATTATTTTGCATTCTTTGGTCAAGCACACACCAAACTCATATCCTTGAAGACCATTTCAGTGCTCCGATGCACAAATAGAAGTGGCTCTAATATCTTCCACCTTCTTGGCCCTAATTCAGGGTCAAGGGGATATTTTCAACAGTTGTTACTGTTTTTTCAACAAAGAATGTTCTGAAGCTCCAGGCTGTGTGAGCTGAATAAATGTTCAGAGCACACACTTCTGTAAGAAGCTTGCTTGCCTACTAAGCAATTCTCAGCAATGTTTTTGGCTGCTAGCTATTGTTATTTGTTTGGACTGTGCAATGCCTAGAGGCTCCAGTTGTGAATCAGGGCCCCATTGTGCTAGGTATTGTAAAGACACAACAAAAAGGTCTTTGTCATACTCTTAAGGCAAATCTGAGGTGGGTCTGGGAAAAGAACTTTCTTGAATCCAAAGTCCCAAGGCCAACTTCTAAGCAGTTTACTGTACTTCAGGATTTAGTTTTATCATTAATTTTCTCATCTATACTGTTCACTCAAAACAGACAATAAATTCCAAAAACACAATGAAAAATACAGAAAACTGATATAATCACTTCTGTATTTTTTGCCACCTTTTAAAATTAATATCCAATTAGTGACTGACAGATGAGCCCTGGGGACTCTGGTGCTGTTGAAGTCACTCATATCTGCCTCATTCAAAGTGTTTTGTTGTGGTGACTATAGCATATCCTGAGTCCGACATGACAGTTCTTGAAAGTAGGCTTTTTCTGTGCAGATGTCAGATGTGTGTATTGCATTTTCCTCAAACCATTGCTGGGGGTGTATGCATGACAACAGAGTTTTTGCTTCTCAGTCATTCATTACCTGCTGACAGTTGAAATCACATTCTTTTCAGTATCGCATCACATTTAGTTGCTCTGGATACTGTTGTGATGTCACAAACAGACTTAAGGGTTTGCAGCATTCTACTTCCTCTCCCAGAACAAAAGGTTCTGTTTTTGAATGCTGTATCTGCAGTATGTGCAAGTAGTGATGGTTGCTCTAGAAGGATGGTACTAAAGCTCCATAAAATCCCACACCCTACACATCAGCAGCGATGTGTGTATATCTCCAGAGAGACAGGGCAAATAAAATAAATTTATGTTGAAACTATAAACATGCAGGTACCTACAAAGTTATATCCTATCTCTGTTCCATTCAAAGTTGTACAAATTTATTACTGGTTCAGCACTTAGGAGTCATCTTTTCCCCGTCTGGAAGTCCTCTTTACCTCTGAAAAAATGACTTTTTCCAGATATTGAGTATACTACTTATCTGGGGCATGGGATAGTTGAAGCTGCAATCACAGAATATGGGTCTGGAAAGTCCCTTTGGAGGATTCTTTATCCACAAGGGAAATCTTATGTATGCAAGGAATGAGAAGAGGTCTGAGAATGTAGTTTATACGTTTCTGACCCTCAAAAGTGACTCTTCAGGAAGTGATCGTATTTCAAAATCCCCATTCAGTTAATGCAAATGAACACAAAATAACGTATTTCTGCCAAAATAGTAATATTAGGTGTAATGTAAATTCTTAGAATAATTCAGTATTTAACACTAACAGATCTTCGTTATTTATATGCTGATTGATTAAAAACATTTACAGCTCAGTTTGGAGTGAATTTTGCTGGAATATTTTTATCCCTAAAATAAAAATGGAACTAAAAGATTTAGTTACTGCTGGGTATGTTTCTTTATCCTTCTCTGTGATGGATTCAGAACTTGAGAGAACAAACATTTATCAGCAGGAATCAAGACGTTTTTGGTTCCATTTTTGTCTTTTGATATGCATTCCAAGCTTTCAAAGAAGCCACAATAAAGCTTTTGTTTTCTATTTATACACTCGTACATTATTTTCATTTGTGCATCTATAACCGGATAAACATTCTGCAAATTCACATGGAAGTATAATTACTTTGTTCTTCATTTGGAATAGTGACTCATAATTAAATATGTGCTACTGAAAGATGAAAATGTGGAGTTGAAACTGTACTGCTGCAGTAAGGGCAAAAAGGGTGGAAATAGAGGTTCTAAAGTCAACTTACTTGGTAGGAATGGAGACTTCAAAAATAAGGTTCACATTTTGGTGCAACTACAAATGCCTTGTACTGACCCTATAAGTTACAGCTGGTGTTTTATTCTTGGGCTCCTTTGGGTTATTTTTCCTGTGATAGAGAACCTTGTGGGCAATCATATCTACAGTCACTAAAAAGTTCAGATCATGTGATAACACTCACAGAAGTATCAAAAAGAAAGAAGCTTAACTAACTGAAATCACGCTAGAGACTGATATTCTGGTTAAAAAGTGCAACAGAGTATTGAAGGCAGCCAAAATTTAACTCTTTGTTGTTTACATAATGAGCTAACTTGCAAGTTAAAGTAAAGTAAAGTAAGTAAATACTAACTTACAGTTAGTATTTCTTGTGAATTACACAGTGAAAGAATTTCATTTAAAAAATGCCTTTTTATTGAGTCTTGCACATCTCGTCCAAAATGTCTCAGATTTAACAAACTTTCAGAGAATGTGAACCTGACCTGGATTCTGAACCTGGCCAGATGTAACACTGCCAGGCAGAGTCTGGCTCCAGCCTCCCGTAGATTCCAGCGTCTGTAGCTCTTGCTCAGGGAGCTGCAGGAACCTTTCCAGAGTAGGGCTGCATGCTCCAGTACTGGACTTCACCACCCTTCTGGAAGGGGTCTCAGGCTCCTACTGTGGAGCCAAGACTGACAACAGCAGTAGTTTTGGAAAAGGCTTTTTTAGATCTGCTGTGCAGATTTGTGCCACCACTCAAGCGTGGGTTGTAGGCATGATCTCCTGTGTCTCATAGCAGCGTCTCTTCATGGTTTCTTGCTGTGCATTTTTATATTTTAAGCAACATAAAATCATTACAGTTTGGGTTATAATAATTTGTATTTTTATTATTAATTTGGGTTTTGTCATTTGTCTTCAGGTATAGGATAGACAATTTCCCTGAGTTCTTTGAAATCTTTCTACTAAGCTCTCATTTGTTCATGTGGTAATTTCCCATGTCAAGGTTCAATTTTATTACAGAAGAAACTTTCTATAACTTGACTCACTGTGTCCCTGTTGCATACTGCACTACTAGGGAAAAAGAAGTGTTTTCACAAGACACAGCACAAGCAAGGTGATCTGCCTTTGCATGCAATTCTTGCAAATATAGTACTACCACTTCTATAAAACATGACATCTTGAAATAGCTATACCTTGGAGATATATTGTGGGGTGTTAGGAAATGAAACTCATAGCCAAACTGTAGGTGGATTCTTAAAATAGCTTGTAACATTTATGGTTTATATAACATTTTTGATATGGAAGATCTGCTTAGAGTATAATAAATGACCTATCAAGACCAAAGTATATTTGCTGTAATATTGAAATGCAGGTAATTTTTCAGATAGTTCACTTTCCTTAATCTTAAAATTTGCCTGTTTTACAGGCAGTTTTCATTAAAATTAATCATGATAGGTCAACATGTGATTTCAGTTACCCAGTAAGTGTATAGGCAGAAGACTGTGGGACTACTGGCTCTAGCAGGGTTCGCATGACTTCCAGATACCCTCCCATGGGGCATACCTGAAGGAAGTTTCTAGGTTATCAGACTTAGGAACATTTTATCCATCTGGATCACTCTGTGCGAGCTGATGGCACAGAGATGGCATTGCTTAGAATATCGATTTCAGCAGCAGCAAGTTCAGGGAAGATATTTTTGGAGGCAACACAGAAAATGTGCATCCCAAAAATCTTAAGCAAATGTTCCAATGTCTTAAGCAAAATCTATATGTACAGAATAATTATATAAAATATACAACTAAAATGTTTATCTTATTTCCTGGGTTTCTTCAAAATTAAGAGAAAAACTGTGAAGAGCCTACACTGTTAAGCTGATCTCTGATGTGAGCAGAATCTTGCTGGCTTTGCTCAAGGAGAAATTTCATTTTCTGGCCCTAGTTTGCACAGTTAAAGATGTCTGGACATTTCCTAGAAATCTGAAGTTTTTTGGCTACTTGAAACACTAGAGATTTCTCCATCCTGAGAAAAACCACAGGCTTCTCCTATTACAAATATAATTGAAATCCACCATTAGAAGTTAGATTAAAATAACATTTCCTTAAGATCACTGTTCCCAAAGACCAGTTTAAACTTGCAATCATTATTTGGAGAAGGGGAGAATGGGACTGAATTGTGACCAGTACCATTTCTATAGATTATGCATTGCCGTAAGAGAGAAAACTTTATGTCCAGCTTGAGCATGCTCTTGAAATGTGAATATAGTATTTGGAATAAGAAAGGCATTTCTCAAATGAACTTTCATTTTCTCCATCATTCAGTCCTAAACTGTTCTAGACACATTGTCAACTGTCAGATTTAACAGAGAAAGGAAAGCATTATTCAATTCTTGAAATATTTCAGTGCCCACACATCTTTAGTTCTCATGACATTTTTTTTGTTCAGCCATTTGTGTCAATGATATTATCTATTCAGAGAAGTATGAGGCAATACTATAGAATGTTAAGCTCTATAATGTCTTTCATTCCATGTACTGCCTCAAACAAACACTTTACTAAGTTAAATAACATAGCCACAGAAATAAAATAATCCAGAGGGAGAAAGAGGCAAGAGAAAAGCCAGAGTTTTCAGCTGAAAGTGGAAAGCTGATTGCAAATGCTTAGGGCTGTTCTCTGATGAAAAAGAGGATACATTAAATTATTATAATTTTATTTTCTGTATTTCAGGAAATTTTTTAAGGGCAAGCTGCTCAAGTAGAATTTGGAAGCAGATATTTCCAAAGCAGGAAAACGAGGCAGAATAGTCTTTAGTTCTAACCTAATCAGTTGAAATCCAATCTACTTTCATATATTTGTTTCTGTTTTAATTTGATGGCATAACTTTATCAGTGGGCAAAGGAAGAGCCACTAATGTCATCAGTCTGGACTTCAGTATGGCCTTTGACATGATCCTTCACAACATTCTTCTCACCAAACTGGAAAGATACGGATTTGATGGTTGTACTGTATGATGAGGAACTGATAGATAGTACCCAAAAGGTAGTGGTCAGTGACTCAATGTCCATATGGAAATCAGTGATGAGTGATGTTTCCAAGGGGGTCCAGTACTGAGACCAATGCTCTTTAATATCTTCATCAATGACACTGACAGCAGAATTGAGTGCACCCTCAACAAGTTTGAGGGTGACATCAAGATGTGGGGTGTGATTGATATGCCTGAGGTATGAGTTGCCAGTCAGAGAGATCTGACATGCTCCAGCAGTGGGTCCAGGTGAACCTCATGAGATTTGACAAATCCAAGTGCAAGGTTTTGCACCTAGGTTATGGAAACCCTTGCTATCAATAATAGCTGGGGAACGTAAGGCTTGAGTACTGACCCTGCTGAAAAGGACTGTGGAATACTGGTTGGTGGGAAGCTAGACATGGGCCAGCAATGTGCCCTCACAGCCCAGAAGGCCAACTGTATCCTGGGTTGCATCAATGGTCAGCAGGTCCAGGGAGGTGATCCTACTGCTCTGCTCTACGTTGGTGAAACCTCAATTGGAGTACTGCATCCAGGTGTGGAGTCCTCAGTACAGGAGAAACATGGAGCTGTTGCAGCATGTCCAGAGGAGGGCCAAGAAAATTATCTTAAAGATGGAACACCTCTCCTATGAGGACAGGCTGAGAGCTGGAGCTCTTAAGCCTGGAGAAGGGAAGGCTCCAGGGAGACCTGAGAGTGGCTTTTCCATATTTAAAGGGGAATTATAAAAAAGAAGGGGACAGACTCTTTAGCAGTGTTTGTGGTGACTGGACAAGGGGAAGTGGTTTCAAACTAAAAGAATGTAAATGTAGATTGGATATAAAGAAGTTTTTTACGATAGGGTAATGAAGCACTGGAAGAGGTTGTCCAGATAAGTGGGGGTGCCCCATCCTTGGAGATGTTAAAGGTCAGGCTAGACCAGGCTCTGAGCAACCTGATCCAGCTGTAGGTGTCCCTGTTCATTGCACAGAATTTGGACTAGTTGGCCTGTCAGGGTCCCTTCCAACTCAAACAATTCTATAATTCTATGAATTCAACTGAACTTCAAATTGTTGTAAATTGGTATAATTCACTAATTTTGTAATGTAATTACATTTTATAGGAATTAGACATCTGGTATATCAAGAAAGTGGAAATGTTAAGTAGTTTGTGAAGTTTTTTTGCTGTGAGTTGAAATTTTACAAAGATTCCCTGTGAAGTTTTTGGTACTGCTGGGTAAGATCTCACACTCTATGCAGAGCTTTGCCTCCAGCACAAATCCAAATAGTCATTCAGGTCTGAAACTTAATGTTAATCTGAGTCTGAATTCTTTCTCTTCAATATGTTTCTGTCATTCAGTCCTGATCACATGGATGCAGTTTACAAATATTGTCTCACTAATCTGTTACTGATGAATCATTGACTTGATAGATACGTATATGAAAGTAAATACAATACCAGAATAAATCATACTTGCATCAAAGTGAAATATTTGGCAACTGGCTACTGAAAATAACCACTAGTATAAATTGTAAGTCTGTATTATGCTACTACAAATCTCACTAGAAAGTGCCATAGATTTATGCTTCCCACAGGAGGTTGTACATAATCAAAGTGTTATTGCTCTTGCAAAAAATTAGATCTGTCACACTCAGTGATTATCACAGTTATATTTATCATATTCATGGATGCTATTAGCTATGCATTTTTTATATTTGGTGGTCATTAAAAATACATCTTTCATATGCAAACTATGTATATTATTCATTTTCATACTAATATAAACTTGTATGGGAAAGTGCTCTGAAATCTGGATATTTAATGAAAGAAAAATATATTTTTGTAATTATCAAGACATTGTGAGGTCCAGCCGAGCAGGGTGTAAACTTTACCCTCCTTGTATGCTGGAATGTATTTTCAGTTTTATACTACCACAATCCTGTGAGTAAAGAGTATAAAATTTACATGTAAAATAGAAGAGTTCCATTTGCAAGAGACAGAATATGAGAATATTTAGAGTTGAGGAGGCAGTGTACATTAAAACATTTGCTTACATTTAAATATGAAATAAATCTTCACATAATCCCAGTAGCAGACATTACATTCCTTAACAACATCTTCTAGTAATTTATATTAACAAATACAAAACAGCATATGTTTGCAATGGTATTTGCAAACTATTAGCTATTGCTTGGTTCTTGAAGTTCTGCAGTTCTACCTCTGATGTTATGGATGCACTTGTCAAGCAATTCTGTAATCAAAATCATGTATTTTTGAACTAACAGTCTTGCTTTTGGACTTCAGTCAAAGCATTTCATTTCAGCATTTCAATGACTGTAGAAAAGTAATGACAGCAACAGCTGGCATTGAGTCTAAATGTTACTTTTTAAAAGAAACCTTATGCGGAAACGCCAGCTGGTCAGCAGATCTCATGACCTCACTTGAGCTGGCAGCTAGAGGAATATGCAACAGGAGGGTGAGACAAGAGAGTATTTCCTGCTGCTTTACCCTGTAGTGTTTGCTGAAAGTACAATTATCACAAACCCTTTTTGTGTTCTTTGTTCATCCCTGTGAACATTGTGCAGAGAAAGGTCAGGGAACTACAGAGCTAATCTTAATACTGTTACTGAAATAGACTGTAAAGTGCAAGCAGACCGGAATCCAACACGTGAGAAGGTCCGATTATCTCCACTTTATATAAACTATGGGGATAACTTGCAACTCAAATTAGGTCCAGCTGGACAGCTGGAATCCTTATGTGAATTAATAATTTTCAAAGGTATAAAAGAGAAAGCTAATCCTCTGTCTTCTGGAACAAGTTGTGAATACCCCAAGGAACTGGAAATAACTGACAGTCCTCTTCATGTATAATCTCATTTATTTGCCTTCTAACATTCTCAAAAAAATCAGAATCTGACACAGCTGCAACAATTCTCAGAATGTGAGTTAATACTCTGGGCTGTACGGCTCAAGTGGAGAAACACAAAGGAAGCCACACACTCTCTTCTTACTATGGTGTATAGGTGAACAATGACCACAATTTAACTAAAATTAAAATATCCTTAGCTTAGTACCTTTTTATCTGAATCCTGTAGATCTCTAGCTAGCATTTTACACTGTGGCGATAACTTTATAATCACTGATACTTTTGCACTGAGCATCTTAATAGCACCTCCTGTAACTGTAGTACTTCTTAACATTTGCAACTTTCAGTATTTCTAAGCATATTTCTTCTGAAGAAAATGTAATTTTATTTAAGAATATAACACAAGTCCAGCTAGCTTAGTGTCTTGCCTCTACAATGGCTAACTGTGGCTGAAAAAAAACCCACAACAAAACTTCAGAACAGGACAAGTGTGTACTTCTGTTTCTGCATCATACTTTCCCAGCATTCTGTATTTCAAATATTCCTAAGGCAGCAATAACATTTCTTCAATAGATACATAAATAAAGTACCCGTTATGTGAGCACCTGTCTCATAGAAAAAAAAAAAGTATATCAAGATAAATATGTGTATACATATGTAGTTTTTTGTTGTGGGAGTTTTAATATATACATAGCTAAATACTTACCATTCTAATGCCAAAATGCATCCTTCATTTACTGATATGAAGACCGCGGCTGTATGGAAGCCTCCTAGATATCTCTGTATATCTCCTTGAAACATTTACTTACTCTCTGCTCTGTATAAACTTGTCAGTTTCAAACATCCTGCCTTTCAGTCTAGTCCTCAAAAACACTAATTAGTTGAAAAGATGTATGATTTCTTTATGTAAAAAAAAAATCTTTAAAAATGGAAGAGATATTTTCATCATTGTGCGTGTCCCAGGAGCTTATTTGTGGCACATTTCTGCCTTTTTTTTTCCCCAAGTAGATTTAAAATAAGAGTTAGTGTCCAGTGAAGTATCCTGTAGCCAAATTTTCAAATAGCATGAGCCTTAAGGAAAGTAACAAATATATCTATGATTCACATCAGGTCATTCTTTACGTAAAAAGTTTCAGTCAGCTTTCACAGCCACTAATACATTCCTTCTTTATGATGCTTTAGAAGTTCCAGACAGAAGAGGAAGTGCTGAAATACTCAGAGAAAGGCGCTGCTCTGCCCCAGGATGGAGCTCTGTCTGAGAGTCGGTGTGAACCACTACCAGGGAAAAGAGGCTGTCCCTAAGTGAGACTGATTCTTGTTTCTCCTAACCTATGGCAGCTGAAGACTTGAGCTGAGACGCAGGGCAATAGAGTCTGACCTTTTGTGTGCATTCTTCCCATCATAATTCAGCAAAAATGCAGACTGTTATTTCTGTTTTATTAAGTATCAATTGTGAGCTTGAAACTGTCCAAGAGCAAAACTAAAACACTCTCCATAATCCTAAAAGCTAATTGTCTAAAAAGTAGGCAAAATAAATAAATAAATAAAATAAAAATAGAGATCAGGAATAGATGCATGTGCTACAAAAAGAAGAATAGTATAACAGTACTGATGGGAATTGGTACTTGTGAATTGGAAAGCAAATGGAAACTTCTCAGGCAGTATGGTGTGTGGTTTGTGCCATCAGAAAATACTGACAGCCTTTGGGTGGAGATAAACTTTGGGAAGAACAGAGAATGGGCTGAGAGAAAATGTCATTGTTGACTTTGTAGAAAGTGTGAAGTATGTTAAGGACTAGGCACAAAGGAAGTCCCTTTTGCTTGTGACATTTGCCAAAGGAAGCCCTGGTAATCAATGAGAACAAATGAGAACAGCTCTTGAGGAGACATCATGGAACTCCTGGACTTGCTCAACTGTGTATAATCGGGCTGGGGGGAGTGATCCTGGGCCAATTCAGCAATCTTGCACGTAGGCATGTATCTGTGCTTCCCTTCCAGATTATCAGAGAAACTACTTCTGAGCATTATCTTGTGTTCAGCGACAGTGCAGAAGATACAGTACTTCTTTTAGATATTTGCACACCTCCATACCTTCTGAAGGTGTACAAGGTGTACTAAGTCACAGTTGCTGCTTTTGAGATAGATATGTAAAGTTCCATGTCATGGTGGCTGAGCTTTTCTTACCAAATATGAAACATTTGCATAAAGTTAACCACGAGCAGACCATCCACTTTGCAGGTATCTGAACTTAAGAAGGACCTGGAGCACTTCAGCAGCTGGCTGTTTTTAGGGTTTTGTGATCACCGTGGTTCTTTTAAACCAGAACTGTGGTCTCCTCCCCTCATTCTGAAACATGTATGCACGGCCAATTACCATCCATTTTTTTCCTCTATGCCACATCATTTTTTTCCTCTATTTGCTTCTTTAAATATCTTGCACTTTTAAAAGGTTATTTCTAAAAGGCTGAATGGTGAACTTTGTCTTACGGCCAGTAGTAGTGCAGAAAAGAATTAACAGGCATGGAAGACTTAAATGAGATGGATTCAAATAAAATCTGTCAGCACAGCTCACGGGCAATACAAAAAGATCAGGATGTGTGTTATGATGATGTATCTTCTGTGTGTTGTAATTTTTGGAACATGGAATATTTAAGGAGAAATATTAATGGTGGCTTCAATGTATTTGATTCTGGTGTGTTGTCTAGAAACTGTGAGTATATACATTTTTCAGAAGTTAAAAACTGGATACATTTGATGTGCTGATGAAGACAAAAATTCTTTGAGAAATTTTTTTGTTGTAACCATAGCTTTTGCAGAATTTTGTTACTTTCAGTTATAATTTTGTTAAGAAGATGTCAAGAATAGAATCAATTGATGAAAATGATACAAGGTTGCAGAACTATCGATAGCTCAGTGTGCAGAGCAATATGCCTGATTCCAATCAGAAACCTAAATTAAGCCTCTAATATCCCAGAAACTTCTCTGTTCCTCTCCTGTCTTTTTGTTTTTGAAAAGCATTGTTTCATGTTGTGTCAAAGCAAGTATCAAAACCTGGAGGTTTCTACAAAATGAAATTTCTGTTCTCCATTCAGTTTCATTTACAACCAAGCATCATAAATTCCTTTTTTTTTTTTCTCTATGGAATCTAGTAATATCTAGGCCAATTATAGCCTTAAATAAATGTGCACTAAAATGAGATATGATTTTTCAAGCATTTTATGAAACAATAAAATTTAACCCATACATGTTGGGAGCCAGCTGCGCATACTTCCAAGCACAACAAAATTCATGGAAAGCAGTCATTTTTCTTCTTGGTCACCTATTTTACATGTGAGTGCTCCTACTTGTGCTAATATTGGCACTGAAAATAAAACAGTCAAGAATTTAATTAGATTTTGCTGGGGTCACAGTCCTGGAAAGTCCAGCAGTTTTGTGAAGGAAATGACGTTCTCCGTGGAGAGTCTGAAGTGACTATAGACAGATTCAGGGAGCCAACACAACTACAAGAAAAATTTGTATCTATCCATAATGTTGATTTTGGCACAAAAGGAAATGACTGATCAAGTGCAAGAATAGGAAATACTTTGACTTTATGTCAGTTATTTTTCAGTGTTCTGAAATGGCCTGTTGCAGAGAGAAAATCCCTAGATGTGTCCGCAAAATTACCTCTCAGCAGATGATGAGTGTTGAACAATGGCTCTCTATGTTAGCAAAGGCAACAGCTGAAGAAGGCCATGTTTTAGGTAGGACCAGGGTACATTTTTGGTGTTGGTCTAGGTGAGGAAAATAAGGAGATGATAGGAAGTGGGGAGAGTTACAGCAGAATCTGAAACAGCATTATCAGATTTATTAAAAACATTGATTTTGCTCCTGTGATAAATGAACATGGAAGGCATAAGAGTACATGCAGGGGACTTGGGGCTTGTTTACTTTTCAGGCTAGAAATAGATGTCCTGAGTTTATTTGTTGTTGTCCTTGAATTTGGCAATATTATCTCTTGCCAGGAAAGGAGCATGTTTTTTTTCAATACTGTTGCCACTTTCTCCATGCCTATCCATGGTGATAGGCTGAAAGGGCTGATTGAGTCAGGCAGAAATATTTCATGTGTTCTCTATGTTTTGTTTTCCAGCTTTAAGTTTGCTTCCCCTTTGTACTGGAAAAGTATGTAAACAGCTTCTAGATTGCCAGATAATAAAATTCCCGCCTCAGTTAATGAGAGAACAGACACCCGTGAGATCAGCTGTGGCTCTCCATTTTTTGTTGTTTTTGTTTTTCTTCAATTTTGGCAGATGAACTAAAATTCCTTAAGATAAACAGATTTTTGCTTTGCTTCTTATTCTAACTTATTCTAACTATTTTAGAATTCTTTTCTTATAAGCAAGAACCCATTATCATTTGGAAATTTTAATTTGAGAACAGATATTTCAACATCGTGTAAACAGAGATCTGACTGTGTTTACAAAGCAGTTTTTCAGGTAGGGTGGAAAGCTGTGGTAACATGAAAATCTAGAATTTTCTTTACAGATAAGAAAAGACCACAGTACCTTCTGTGATCATCGCATTTTTGAGGAAAAAAAAGAAAAAAAAGAATCTCAAATGTTTTCTAGCTACATTTAAGATTTAATCTTAAATGTCTTCCTTCCATCAAACAGCTATGCTCTCTTTCATATTCTAGAAATATATATATGTATATCATATATATATATATATGTATATATTTCATATCAGAAATATATATATGTATATCCCTTTCATATACTGTATCCAGAAAAGATTTTATTTTGGTCAATAAAGGGGGGACAGTGGTACTTGCAGTGAAGTGTGTATCCTATGAAACAGAAGCAGGAGAGCTGCAAACAGAACCTTTTTCTCTACACAGGGGTATTCCCTTGGGTCCAGTTCTTGCAGACATGGTTCTGCATATGTTTAACTTCTGACACATGAATAATTCAGCTGAAGTCAAACTCAGGTGTGATTCCACAACACCCTCTTGGGAAAGTAGTCATTACTGTTGGTAATATTCCATGGAGCTATATATATGCAGGCTACCTGTATCAAGAACAAATGTAGACAGTGTTGCCAGGGAACCCCAGGAGTTTTGAGAGCACATTATAGCAAGAACAGACTGAAAGTGTCTGTCCCCTGCTGCTTACACTACAGAACTACAGAGTGTGGATTATTCTCAGCCTTCTGAGAGCTCCTTGCTTATGCAAATCATTCTATGCTGGGTGCATGGCTGCAGGAGCACCACTGAGGTGATTCAGCCTGAGCGAAGATGGCAACTGTTACAACTTCTAAGGCAAAATATAGATGACTTTAAGCTGAAAGTCACTCCTGAGCACCAGGAGTCCAGCACATCCTTATTTGTTTGATCTCTGATGTTTTTAAAGATTTGGATGCACCATTGATACTTGCCAGTTAGTCATTAATCAGGTATTTTTCTCCTCTCTGCCACTATACTCAAATAGCCATCCTTGCAGAAGGACAAGTACGTAGCTATTTGCTCCTTTTGCTTTTTGATCATGTCACCACTTGTTTTCTTCTTTCTCACAGCTACTTACAATCAAGATTCTTGTGCCTTCAGGGTGTTTCTTGGTTTAAGTCAGAGCAGATTTCAGTGGTATTTAAGAAGACAGCCACAGTACTCAGACTACTACTACACACTGCCTATTCTTTGCACCCTATCTTGTCACAGTGTCACCTCTTCCTGATTTGCCTATTTTCATTCACCCTTTCCTCTATAGCCTTTACAGTAACATGTGGGCTGTGCTTTCTGGCTGAACCAAAAGAAAGGGACACCAAATCTTCCATGTTTCTCTTTTGCTGTGTACAAGACATTATTCAAGAGATAAAATAAAAGGTAAATGCAGAGACAATGTTTTGTAAACACAGCTCCTGTGTATGCTTGCAGCTTCTTTCTGCTGTGTGATTAGCTCCCGGTGGAGACCTGTGCTTTCCTTTGCTTGAGGATTCTTTATGTAACACCATTATTATTACTTGTTTTTTAAAGAACATGAATTTTTGTCTCTTACCTTTGAATATTGTAGATATAGTCTTCTAAACAGTAAAGAGAAAAACTAATAATTGATATGGGTCAGGAAAACAGAACATATCCAGTTTTGGAAGTTAATTTAAGGGCAAGAGGTGAAAGTGAGATGAAATAAGGGTGCCTTAGTACACTCTGCCCAGCAAGGCTTTGAGCTTTGATTCCTCTGTGCTTATTTTTGCATTCTGTACTGTGACAGTACTGTTTTGTGGGGATGTAGAAATTAATTAATTGGCTAGCGTCTATGAAATTAGTTTCTAAGTGCTAATGAGGAACAACACAATTTTCTCAAATATAACTGAGAAGTTTTCTACCACATTTTGACACCATTTCAGTGAAAGCAATGATTTTCTGTGTCAGTCTGGCTACTCAGTGAACAAGAAGTAGGTGTGCAAATGAATTTATTGAAAACAATTGGAAAGGTATATTCATGGAAGCAACTGCTACAAAAATTTTTCAGGTGTTTTCAATTCAAGAACAAAAACTGGTTTGATCAGTGAAAGTAGAGACCACATTCACCTTTAATAGAGGTAACCTACCTTAGGCAGCTAGTTAACTCTATTTCACCTGTGCTATTTATATGGAGAAAGGAAAGGCAGACAAAAGGACAGAAAGAGATGGTCTTATATTTTTCTTTCAGCAGGTTTT
Source organism: Alectoris magna (assembly GCA_030625065.1). Classification (NCBI taxonomy): domain Eukaryota; kingdom Metazoa; phylum Chordata; class Aves; order Galliformes; family Phasianidae; genus Alectoris; species Alectoris magna. The sequence continues at coordinate 19,586,634 of CM060565.1, forward strand.
CTGTTTCAGTCTTTTCCCAAAAAGAAGAGGTACTTTTATTCAAATGAATATCTTAACTAGATTAAAAGCAGAACTGTCTTCCAAGTCTTTTCTAATTTTTCCTGCGATAAGTTACAAGAGTAAAGTTAAATGGAAAAATGTTGAGATTTGGCAAATAAGAAGCATGTCTTGTTTTTATTTTAGAAACTTCAGTAGCAGACTCCCTCAATAGGAATTAAGCTATAATACCAGATATGTCCTCGTACCGTAAAGGGTTTGGGTAAGCATAATGGTATTTTTAAATGATGTTGGATGTTTGCCACTTTTTCTCAAAGGTTAGTTCTTTCATATGGAGGTACAGACATAAGACTTGAGAGAGTTTTTATGAGTGCTGGAACTTGGTTCACACATGCAGTTTTGCTCAAACTTTTTTACTGAAGAATTCCAATGTATGAAGTGCTCACACTGATTGTGTTTGTGAAACACAGTATGAAGGAATGTAAAGGGAACAAAGAATATGCATGTGTGTATGCAAAGTATTGTCCCAATGTCCTTAGCAGCTGCGTGTCTCAAAACTGCAGAGATTTCTAGCACCTCAGTGGCAGAGGGAAGTGTGATTATCCACACTTTAAGGATTGGATGTGTGTCACAGAATGCCCATGCAACTTCCTCTCTAGTCGAGAAGTTGTGCTGGTTAGTTTTTAATATATGAGCAACAGATAAATGAGTGCAGCATGGGATAGAACCTTGGGTGTTATGTGTTGTCCTAACTCCAGTGAAGTCACTTGAAACTATGAAAATTGTCAGAAGCAATGGAACTGCTGCGTTTCGTCTGCTCTGTTCGTTGCAAATTATCATTCATTTTAAGATGATGCAGAGCTCTGAGAAAAATCTGACTCATTCTAGAGATCTTTGACCTCTCAGCTTTCTTCACATATTGAGCACTGTGGCCTTTACCGCAGTTCTTTGACACTGTGCTGTAACTTAACCTTTATTTTCTTTGTAACTTGTTTCTTTTGGGTAGCCTCACCACCAGACTACTTGACTGGGCTTCCAGAAATATGATGTTAGCTCCTGGTCTTGTTACAAGCCTCCTTCAGCCAAGACTTCATAATTTCTAGTTTACGTAGGATACAGATTTATAGCTGTTGGCTTGTTTCATATAGATGAAGAGATCTTAATTTTTCAGTAACTCCAGTACTACAGCGATGCATCATGTATATAAATTCCTTACAGGATTATTCATGTTTGTTTGTATTTGTGTATTTATACACACATGCACTTTTAGTCTCACGCTTGTGTCATGATTTGGGTAAATGAAAATGAACGATGATAAACTGTAATAGTTTAGGACTTGGAAGGCTGAGGGGTGGTATCTTTTTGTATAATTTCATGAAAACATGTTGAAGTGCCTAGACAGGAAAAGGACAATGTTCCAGAGTTAAGTTAAATGGGGACATGCTATTGTTGCAGAGGTGGTGGCCTTTGTACTAGATGAGGACTCCTTTTATGTTAGATGCTGAACAAACACTGAGTTCAGTACTGAAGAGATAAGTGGTGAAAAATGATGAATTCCTTAGTGCAGCTCCAGAGATAAGAGAGGAATAGGAGGAGGAGTTATGGCAAAAGCTTTCCTATACCTGCGCCTTTAAAAAGGGAGTGGTGGAGAGGAATAACTGGTGGTTTATTTGAAGTAACCTTCCATTTTTTACGTATGTGAAACTTAGATAAATGGATATGGAGGCCATAAAAAGCAACCAACAGAAGTGAAAAACCCATAGTAAAACACAACCTAAAGCCTGTTAAAGATAGAATTAGACCTTACCTCTTGGCTCCATATCTCTTGCGCTAACTAGATCACACTGTATCCTTCAGTACCACAGAATTACACAGAATTATAGGGGTTGGAAGGGACCTCTAGAGATCATCGAGTCCAACCCCCCTGCCAAAGCAGGTTCCCTACACCAGGTCGCACAGGTAGGCATCCAGGCGGGTCTTGAATATCTCCAGAGAAGGAGACTCCACAACCCCCCTGGGCAGCCTGTTCCAGTGCTCCGTCGCCCTCACCGTAAAGAAGTTCTTGCGCTCATTCATGAGGAACTTCCCATGCTCTATCTTCGTCCTATTTCCCCTTGTCCTGTCCCCATGCACTACTGAAAAGAGTCCGGCCTCACCACTATGGCCCCACACCTCAGCTATTTATAAACCAGGGGATTTGATCAAATCCCCTCTCAGCCTTCTTTTCTCAAGGCTAAACAGACCCAGTTCACTTAGTCGTTCCTCATAGGGGAGATGCTCCAGGCCCTTCACCATCTTTGTGGCCCTCTGCTGGACTCTTTCCAAGAGATCCCTGTCTGTTTTATACTGGGGAGCACAGAACTGGATGCAGTACTCCAGATGAGGCCTTACCAGGGCAGAGTAGAGGGGGAGGATCACTTCCCTTGACCTGCTGGCAACGCTCTTTTTTATACACCCCAGTATGCCATTGGCCCTTTTGGCCACAAGGGCACACTGCTGGCTCATGGCCAAGTCATGACCAGTCACTGACTGTTTTGGTTTTCCCTTTTCTGACCACTTCTGTAAATTGGTTAATCATCATATGTTACCTTGAGTCAGTAGAATTAATATAGTCTACATATGGGGTTATCTCTCCCTTAAAATTCTGCTGTTCCTAATTCCCAGACGAAGAGAAAGACCTCTTGTAAACCTGATCGTTACATGCTTTTCCATATTTGTGGTAGAATGAAATCTTTTATCCTTTACAGTCAATGTCTGCCTTGCTTGCCCTTTGTAGAAGCCCGAGATTCAAAGAAAAGCCACAGATTCTGCAGAGTACAAGAAAACAGATATTGCCTATGTATGGCAGTCATTCCAAATATTTTTGTGGTGTTCCAAGGCTTTACTCTTTTAGAGCAGATGGTGTCAGCTGCAGGTTGTTTCACCATGACTGTTCTTATTTCTTTTTTCATAAAATCTTTTCATTTTATCCTTACTGCCTCAGACACCTTTGCCAAAAAGGTTTGTTATTTTTTTTTTCTTTTTCACAATGGGACTTTAAATGGTGTTGACAGATATTGTAGCTGGCATAGCCTGCAGGTGCTGGGTAGCTGAGTAGAATACTTCAGCGCTTTCTCATTCTTTAGTCTTGGCTTATAATCATACTGACTTATTAAAATCAAAACAAAATGGGAAAAAACCCAACCCACCCAAATATTTTAGCTTGACTTTTTTCTTTTGAATCATGAAAGTGCTTCTGTGCCAAGAAGACACCCAGTTGGTTTTTTAATGCTGTTATCTAATATAGCCAGATTTACAGATAATTTATTTTTCAAGCACTATGGCAGACTTTTGAGCTCTGAACATAATGTATCTCTCCACAATCAAAGAAAAATGTAGAAAAGCTTTCTATAAACACCTCATCCTGAGACTGTAATGTGCTGACAGAAAAGGCACAGTTGTGTTAGCCGTGAAGGTTTGGAATCTTTTTGGGTTCTTATTTCTTCAACTTTTCATCAGTTTTCTGCACCTTTATTTTCCCCATATTTCCAGTGTGGTTTCAGACTTCTGTCTAGTGTTTATCAGATTTTGCTTCGTTTATGACCTTAAACACTTGGAGACGAACTCCTGAACTTGTCATTTCCAAACCTGAGGATTATGGCAATGTTGCAGGAAGTCAGGAGCCAAGTGAAAATTCTGTTGCAGAAGTAAAATTCAGAACTATGAGTATATCATGTGTCCAAAGAGGTGTTTCCAGTGAATAAGCCTGGAAGCTGCAATCCTACCCCATTAAGAAATGAAGCTGTGGCGGTTGGTTGCTGTTATTATTGGCAAAGTAGTGGCAGTGGGCTGAATGCTGGAGAGTATGTGGCACGTGTGAGGTTCTTGTGTGATTTTGGAAGGGAAAGATTTAGTTGTGACCCACTGGAATAAAAGAGATATCAAAGCTGTACTGACTGGCCTCTGTGACAGAATGAGGCTGAAACAACTGCACTTTAGTGTTATGATCATGCAAGAATGCAGCAGAGGTTGGCTGTAGATTTCTTTCATACAGAGTTCACTAGGAACAACTAGTACTTCACATTTAAAATTGCCCTAGAGGCATACCTGTTCACCCAGGCAGCCTCTGACTCTACAGTCTTATCTCTTTTGATAACATATGTCAAAAAAGAATGTCCCTACCAATATTCTGATGTTGTCTACCATAAATGTGTTTCAGATTTGCCATCTGTTGGAACTCAGCTTGAGAGCAGGCTTTTTGATAAGTAGCTGGGTTATGGGATTATCCTTGAATACAGAATGCTCCTCAAATGCTGTCACATAGTGCACTATGTATGTGCACTATGTAAGCAACAATTATGTTTCTATAATCTGAATTATAAATTAAGACCTTGGGGTATAATATTCTTCATAGACATTTATTGCTTTTTGTTTCATACTGTGGGAATATTTTCTTTATTTCTCAGTAAAATTTAGCCTGACCAGAATCAGGTGTGTATTGACTCTGAACTATTTCATTGTATCATTGCAATATAGTATTTTCATTATGTAATCCTAGTTAATACATTATTTCATCTCAAAAGCTAGGCAAGGTTGAGCCTATGTGGTAACTGGATGAATGCCTTCCAGGAAAAAGTATTGCAGAGGAAATAGCATTGGTGATTCATGACAGAATTACGACTCTCAGATTTAAAGTACTTCAGAAATAATAAATCTTTTAGATTGTGAAGAGGTGAAAAAGCTGAGTCATTCTTTTCAGTATGAACGATATGGGTTTTTCTGTTTGTTTGTTTTGATGTTGTGTGATTTTTAGTTCTTTTGTGGGAAACGTCTCTCAAATGAGTCACGCTATGCAGTTCTACACCTACCACTTAGCAGCTTAATCTGCCTGAGCCTCTCTCAGGTGTTTGATGTATATGTAGTGTAGGAAGTATTTCAAAGAATCACTAAGGTTGGAAAAGACCTCTAAGATCATCCAGCCAACCATCCACTTATCACTAATATTTCCCAGTGAACCATATCCCTCAGTACAACATCTAAAAGTTTCTTGAACTCCTCCATGGACAGTGACTCCATCATCTCCCTGGGCAGCCTGTTCCAGTGCCTAAACCCCCTTTCAGAGAAGAACTACTTCCTTACGTCCAAACTGAATCTCCCCTGGGGAAACTCGAGGCCATTCCCTCTAGTCCTGTTGCTAGTTACATGAGAGAAGAGGCTGACTCCCACATCTCATCACATTTGGTCATGTATCCCTTGGCTGCCACCCTTGCTGCAAATGTGTCAATATATTACACATCGTTCATAAAATCACAGCATTGCTCAGGTTGGAAAAGACTTTCAAGATCATTGAGTCCAACCACAACCTAATCATACTACCTTAACAACCCTCAGCTAAGTCATGTCCCTGAGCACCACATCCAAATGGTTTTTAAACACATCCAGGGATGGTGACTCAACCAATTCCCTGGGGAGCCTATTCCAGTGCTTAACCACCCTTTTGGTAAAGAAGTTTTTCCTGATATCTAGCCTAAACCTCACCTGGCACAATTTGAGACCACTTCCCCTTATCCTGTCACCAGTGAGAAGAGACAACCCCTCTCTCATCACCTTTCAGGTATTTGAAGAGATCAATGAGGTCTCCCCTCAGCCTCTTCTTCTCCAGACTGAACAGCTCCAGTTCCTTCAGAGAATATGCCTCACAGGGCATATTCTCCAGGCCCTTTTCCAGCCTTCTTGCCCTTCATGGCATGGTGGCAGCAGAAAATTATATGTATAACTAACTCACTGCTTAAGTGAGATGAGTAACAAAGGCAGCTGGCTTTTTAATATCAATCACCTGTATTGGAGAAAATGTTTCTGACAAACAACAACAAATTCATCATTGAGAAAATTACTTGATAACACTCCTAGGAGGAGTGGAGAATAAGGATCAAGATGGGTGGGGTGCTCAGGAAATGAGATTCTAAATCTAAAACGGAATCAACTTTGCACTGTTTTCCATTAAGATCACTGTTTGTCAACAGCTTTCTTATTTGTGTCAAATGGGAGATGTGAAGATGAAAGGCTTACCGTCAGTTGCAAAGTGAGCCAATGTGATCAGTGCATGTAATTTTTCCTAGTTTCCTGATTTTGCTCTACTTTTGAAAAATAGGGTTGGTTTTTTTTTTTTCCTTTTCTGAGAAGGTTTGTTTTTCTTAGTTAAAAAAAATAAGTTAAAAATACCTATCCCATAATGTAAGAAAGATGCATCTATATCCTCTCCTCAAACCAGGCTTTGCAAGGCCTACCACAGTTGTCAAAACCTCATGATCTCTTTATGCCAGAAAAAAATACAGATTGGGCCAAACTGAGGCTAATCTCAGATGTAATTTAACTTAATTTGGATTACAGACTTGCTTGGGCCAATGCATCTTGTTTGTCCAGAGGACAAGTAAGGGGGGGCGATGTACCGGACGATTATGCTGCCATTCAGAGGGACATCAGGTTGGAGAAATATGCCTGTAGGAATCTCATAATGTTCAACAGTGCCAAATGCCAAGTCCTTCAACAGGGGAGAAATAATCCCAGGCACCAGTATGTGCTGGAGGCTGGCTATCTGGAAAGCAGCTTGAAAAAAAGGGACCTGGGGCTCCTGATGGACACAAAGTTGAACAGGAGTCAGCGATGTTCCTTTACAGCAAAGAAAGCTAATAACCTCATGGTCTGTATGAAGAAGAATGCTACCAGCAACCCAAGGAAAGTGATCTTTCACTTTGCTCAGCATAGCTGAGACCCTCCCAGTAATGGTGTACCCAGTACTGTACTACTCCCTGGTACAAGAGAGACGTGGACATACTGGAGCTAGACTAGTGAGGGAGCATGAAGTTGATTAAGGGACTGAAGCATCTCATATGAGAAGCAGGATGAGTGCTGGAACTGTTCAGCCTGCAGAGTAGGCTCAGAGGGAATCATATCTGCATATATAAATACCTGTAACTGGGTGAAGTATAAAAGATGAAGTCAGACTCTTATCAGTATTGCTCAGTAACGAGACAAGAAAAAACTGAAACACTGAAAAGTACATCTTAGCAGAAGTAAAAATCCTTTTTACAGTGAAGGCTGTCAAATGCCAAATATGACTGGATAACGCTCTGATCTCTCTGGCCATGATTTGAACAGGTTAATTGGACTAAAGAAATTGTGAAGGTTCTCTTTTAAACTCAGCTGCTCTGTGATTCTGTGAGCTGTCTATAGGTAACAGAACTGTATAAACACAGTAGTGAAAACTAACTGCCATACTTTGCATTCCTCAAAAAAAAAAACCAAAAAAAAAACAACAACTCAGGTCAGGGGAGTAACCTTTTGAGAAGAAAATATAGAGGTTGAAAGTTTTTTGAAATCTAGAAGTTGTTCATTTGTCAAATCCTCTGCCTGAGAGAGGTGGCAGAAGTCACATACCTTGTAACTTCTACCAGTTGAGACAACCCCTTCAAGAATATTTGTAGAGATCAAGCCTACTTTGGCATAAAGTTGGACTGCACAGGTCTCAACCTGTGCAGGCAAATATCTGTGATTCAGATATTGCAACACAAAGGGACATACGTTACTAAGGCAGTGTGTGTTCTTTGGAAGTAAGAATATAAGACAGTGACTCAAAATTGCAGTTTAAAATTACTAGCAAAAAAAAGAATAGTCATCAAGAGGAGGTGTCTCTCTTTATACCATTGTTACCTAGATCAATTTGGGCTGGCCCTCATGTCCTGCATCATTTGAGAGATTTATTAGGGAACTTCCTGGGGGGGGTCTGCTCCTGGGCATTAGTCAGCTGGTAGCAAGAAATTGTGTTTTCCATTGCTCCCCCCTACATCTCTATGGCTGTGTGTGTTTGTTTTTTTCTTTGTTGCTGTTTTGTTTTGTTCTGTTTTGTTTTGTTTTCCTTCTTATTAATCTGTTGTTATTTCAACCCATGAATTTTCTAACATCAGCTCTTTCAATTCTCTTTCCCCCCGTTCAGCTTAGGGTGGGAAAGGGAGGGAGTGAGTGGCTGTGTGGTGCTTAGCTGCTAACCATGGCAGTGGTTAAACCATAACAGGGAGGCATAGGAAATAAAAATGTAGGAAGCTAGGTTTTCTAGTCAAGTTGTGCTCTTTTAGCCTGGAATGCTTATTGTTTCCTTATTTTTTTTTTCTTTTTTGTTTATTTGATCTATAGAATCTAAAGTTGGAGATTTGTTGGTTTTATTTTTGTTTGGACCTACAGATATGCCTAAAATTTTTAAAGGAAGTTGGGGCAGCAATCAATCCCTTTTCAATACACTGTGTGAGTTTGTATAGCTATTGCAGTGAAAAAGGCATGGGCCCCAGATTTTATTAGGGAAGGTGTATTTCTGCTTATCTACAGAAATAAATGGAAGAAATAAATTGGAAGTTTGGTGGCCCTGCCAGGCAGGGGGTTGGAACTTCATGGCCCTTGAGGTCCCTTCGAACCCGGGTCATTCTGTGATTCTGTGATAAATTATTAGTTTTTTGCAGCATGCGTCTCTATTAATATTTAATTAGTTGCTATTCAGCTGCTTGACTCAGTTCACTTTAAGTAATTAATGTGAAAAGGTACAATCCCCTAATAGTCTTTGCTTACTTATTAGTACAAATGAATGGAAACAAATTTGAACACCTGTTCTTTGTAATCTGTATAAATACTAGTGAATTATCATTGTCTGTTAGAAATAACAGCCACAATGACATCTTTTTTATTCCTTGTTGCTGGCTGATAGCAGTTCATAATTATCAGCTATGAGTTATCATATTGCATAGGATGCTTTGGAAAATGCAGTCACTCTGACTGTGAACTATGCTTGAACTTTGTATATCTAGAAGATACGGCTTTAATTTGCTTGCAGTCCCAATGCATCTATCTAAATTCATGTCCTGAATTGCTGTAATACAGAAGTGGCTCAAAAATTAATATATTAAATACCACTAAGATTGAAAGAACCAAGGAGCAAAAAGTACAAGAACATCTCTCGTTCTACCCTTTTCTGTCTCCTATTTTTCTTAAAAAACAATTTGGCTTGTTCAAAATCTGTATTCCAAAGCTTGAGCAAAAATACATGGCTAATGTACAAGCCCAGAGTCCTGATATTTTCCATGTGTTGAAATTGACAGAACTAACATCCTGAATAGTAGATTCTTATTTAGTCTGTGATCATATGGAAATTGCTCCTAACTGTATGTAGACAAACTACTCATAGAATGGCTTGGGTTGGAACGGACCTTAGAAGTGGTTTAGTCCCAATCCTCTTGCCAAGGACTGAAACATCTCCCACTAGATGAAGGTGCCTTAGGTGGGGGCCTACAAGCAAGCACCTTAGGGAGAGAGAGAGGCTGAAAATTTGTACATCAAGTCTTTTGGCCTTTGGTAGTAAGAAGAAGCTGAAGTGAATTTTTGCTTCCTTGTTGCATGCAGCCCAGAGATTTTGGCTGGTATGACAGGGAGAATAGCAGCTGCAGCTGGTGCGTAACTGTCACTCTAGAGAAGCTGCTCCTACCAGATGTAAACAAAGTGTGAAGAAAAAGTTAAATGAGGCTGTGAAAGTCAGTTGATGCAGTGTGCTGTGTGCACCTCCCTTTTACTGATGATCTCAAGGGAATAAAAAAAGAGGACTCTGATAGGAAGTGCAGCTTTTGTGTTGATGACAAGGTGGCGGGAGTGCTAAGGACAAGTCCGCTTCTTGGAAGTATAAAGCTGTGGTTTTGCACACACATAGAAGGTATCTTCATTTTATAGCTATGATAGATATGAGTATCAAAGTTGACTTGTGAAATGGAACAACTCCGATAAAACAAAGACTTTCTGGCAAAGCACAGAAAATGTGCTAAGGGACTGCTACTAATGAATTCAGTGGGACTTTTTCCATGGTTTGCTGAAAGGCTGAAATCACCAGAATAAAGAACAAGAGAAAACAAACAGACAAAAAAAGAAAAAAACGCAACCAAAACAACCCAACCAAAACCTGAACATACAATTATACAATTGCAGGACTTGTTCTTACAGCTTTTACTCATACAAGTAGCTTCACTGATTTCCAAAAGCTTACTCCATGTGGGTAAGCATTGTTTTCCCCAAAGCTTAGGTTGCAGTGCTAGTTTCTTAATCATTTTCAAACATAAAGGTATTTGGAAACAGACCTTCCTCCTGTTGAGGTAATGAACAACACTTCTTACTTATTTCAAGGGTCCTTTAATCTTTCCAAGGCCTTTTTAATTAAAATGAATTATTTAGTATTTGTACAGTATGTTGAAAATACACAGAGCTATGTAAGTGCTAAATGTTGTTATTATTCATCTCATTATTATCTTTTACGTTTCCCGTAAAACTAGTTACGACTTAGCAGTTAAGCTCCTCAGTTCTCAAGGAAAATAAACATTAGAAATGCTTTGACTTCATAGAATCATAGAATCACCAAGGTTGGAAAAGACCTACAAGATCATCTAGTCCAACCGTTCACCTATCACCAATAGCTCCCACTAAACCATGTCCCTCAACACAACATCCAATCATTCCTTGAACATCCCCAGGGTCGGTGACTCCACCACCTCCCTGGGCAGTCCTTTCCAGTGCCTGACCACCCTTTCTGATAAGTAATATTTCCTGATGTCCAGCCTGAATCTCCCCTGCCACAGCTTGAAACCATAACCACTTTTTTTTGTCAAGGCACAGTAAATTAATATTGCTATTTATTGCAGCAGTGGTGATATTCTATGAGCACCAACTGAACTAAAAAAGAGACAGGTTGTAGCTTCGCTTCTTTTAGAGACTGTACACTTTAGAATTGCCATGCTGAACTGGATCATGATCCTGATGTTTACAAGCATGGGACATAAAAATAAACTGTTCTGTTTACACTCACTATTATTGAACAATACACATGTAAACTGTTTTGTCCTTGGAAAACGATAATTGCACACCTAACCCATAGGGGTATCAGTTACAGCAAGAGGTACAGGAAAGTGGAAATTCAAAAGAGGAAAATCTTTCTTCCAAGGCATTTGTGTTATCCCTGTACATGGGTGTTTCAAGGGATGAGCGCTTCACCCAATGCTGTTACAGTTAATTAAATTTTGTACAAGTGCAAGATGCCAGTCATTTGAAAACCAGTGCTTTTGAAGTTTCTATGCTAGCTTGAGTGTTCTTATGTAGAATAAGATGTGTGTATACTTCAGCATTTCGGAAGAGATTTTGAGGTGATTTTAGGAAAATTATCTGATTTCGTTGAAAGCGGATACAGTTGTAACTTATCAGCTACATGGTGTATTGGCCAGTAGAATATTTTAGCTCTTAGATATTTTAAAATAAGTTTATTATGATAGATTGAATACAGCCTATTTTTTTCATTTTTTAAATTAGTAGTGTTAATCTTACCTGTAGACAGGGATGATGAAGGCTCTTTCTTCACTTGTAGTAAGACTTCATAAAGAGAGTCACACAAAATCCTGATAATTTTCCTGGTATTTTGGGTATAAGGGAATAATAAGAGGCTACTGCATAGATAACTCACAGGAAATAGCTCAAGATATTCCTATAATCAAACCTTACTTGTGAATGGCATTAATTTGTGTACTGAGTGTATTATTCTTGTTACTGTTAGTAATATCTGACACTTAAACAGGATCTTTACTCTGAAGATATAAAAATAACATTAAAGCTCACTGAAGTTTCATAAAAACTTGTATGTGGTATAACTGTTTAGATAATATATATGTATGGAATCCATAGCAGAGGTTTTCAATGCCTTATTTAAAATTACACAGCAAGTTCCTTGTTGAGTGGGATGATTGTTTTTTTATTCTTAATCTACTGTTCTGTCTAGAACTCACTTATCTCCACCACCAAGAGGTGTCTTAGGAATTATCCTTGTCTTTCTGAATCTCTGTTTCCTTTCAAATATCTTTTGAAATCTTGTTAGGATAAAACGAAGACTAGTGTTCTTGAGTACATGCTTGTTGCAGCTATTGAAATGGCCTCTCATACTCAACCTATGAAGAAGCAGCTTTCATCATCTATAATGACCTTACATTTCCCAAGAGGAGGCTAGCTGTTTGTAAATTTTTTACTTCTTAAAGTTAGGAAAGTGGCATAGCAGACAACATAACAGGCATTTAGGCAAGTTTAAACATCAAAACATACCTATTCAGAGCAAAGGACATGGTGAAAGGAAGCAAACTAATACCTGTACCTGTGCTAAATATCTCTTTAAAACATTTTTTGTTATTATTTGTTTTTTTCTTAGTTTATTATTATTATTATTATTATTATTATTATTATTATTATTATTATTATTATGCCCATTGAATTGCCCCATTTTATATGCATTATTTTCTGGTCTACTTTAAGATTAAGTCAGTATGATCTTAATTTTTTCCCCTACCATTGGCCAACGCTGCTTGTTGAAGCATCATATGATTAAGACTCAACAATCAAGCTTTCTGTTTTTCTGTTTATTTCTGGCTAAAATAATACTTTGACTAGACATTCCTTTCTTTCAGCATTTTCTATTTAAATTGAAGCCCTTCAAGGCAGGGATAATCAATAATATGTAGCAACACAAAGCTTAGTGTAGTTGATTATATGGCCTAAACTTCATATTTCCTCCTGAAATGCACAGACTGTAAAGAAATGTGTATAAATCATGACCGTAATATGGAAACTGTGAGAGAAAATGGAAGAAACACACCGTTAGATAGTGCAAATATCACAGTTCTGACCATGCAGAAACTGAATGCTGAAAGAACTGTGCTTTTGCAGGGCTTCCTAGATCTAAAGAACTTCTAAGCAAAATAGGTTAATGAGATTAAAAAGAATTTAAGAATAACTTGAAAATGGAGAAGTTAAATTTCACTGGAATCAAAACAAATGTTTGAATAATTCTGTACTCTCAATGAGCCTGAAGTGTGTGCCAGCATGGTAGAAGACGAAGTATGTTAACTCATAATACGTTCTACTGGACATATTTTTTAGTTAGTATCCTCTGTAGCATCCATTTTACCTGTGTGAATACAGCTCAGAAATGTGAGGAGTGCTGTCTTACTCATGTAAAAATGAAATATATATAAAAGAAGGGAATATTTTTTAGGCAATGACGTATTTCAAATATTTTCCTCAATTTCCTGTGTCACCAGAGTTCTGGAAAGTACTCTTAAAAAAAAAACAAAAAAAAACCCCAGTAACTTTGTATATATTTGACTCTATGGAAAACACACTGAAAGTTTCTTACGTTATCATCTAGGTGGTTTTAGAATGATAGAATTATATCTTTATAACGTAGTGAAGAAAATGTTCTGTACAGACAATCCATAACACTGAAGGAAAATAGTGTGCGAGGGGGAGGGAGTAGAAGTGAAGGGTTCATGAGCAGATGCTCTGATTGGCTTAGGAATAAGGTTGAGTCCTGGGGCTAAGGGAGAAGTTGAGCAATATTGTGTAATTATATGCCATGCATATTTAGAAGATTTTAATAAAGAATACTGAAAACTGAAGGAGTTATTTAAGGAAATGCCAGCCTTTAAATGTCCTCAAAGCAGGTAGTTTACAAGGAGCTTTGTACCTTGCAAAATGATTTACTCCAAAGTTTCTGTCATCAATACTGATAATGTCATACTGAAAAATGAAGTTTCAGTATTTTATCTTTGGCATAAAAAGATATTTTCCTTTGGAAAATAAAATGTCCACAAACTCCTTACTATCTTGGTCAATAAGGCCTAGGTTATATTCTTCTTCCCAAAGATATGATGATAAATATTTCAACTGTAAATGTCAGTAGTAGAATATCTGACAAAACTATGAGAGGAAAAGTTAGGCTGGGTAATTGAATCCTATTGGAAAAAAACAAACAAACAAACAAACAGAAAAGTAAATAGAAGCACAAATCAGCACGTAGTCAACACACTAGAGGGAAGGGATGCCATCCAGAAGGAACCTGGACCGGCTGGAGAGGTGGGCCCATGCCAACCTCCTGAAGTTCATCAAGACAAAGTGTAAGGTCCTCTGCATTCTCTGCAAGGGCAGAGAATGGCTTGAGATCAGCCCTGAGGAGAAGGATTTGGGGGTGTCAGTTGATGAAAGACTCAACATGAGCTGACAATGTGCTTTTACAGCCCAGATGGCCAACCAAATCCTGGGTTGCATCAAGAGAAGTGTGACCAGCAGGTCAAGAGAAGTGTTTTTGCCCTTCTGCTCTGCTCTTGTAAGACCCCATGTAGACTACTGTGTCCAGTTCTTGGACCCACAGCACAAGAAGGATATTGAGCTGCTGGAGTTGGTCCAGAGGAGAGCCATGGAAATGATCAGAGGGCTGGAGCACCTCCCCAACAGAGAGAGGCAGAGAGAGCTGGGGCTCTTCAACCTGAGAAGAGAAGGCTCTGAAAAGATCTTATAGTGGCCTTCCAGTACGTGAAAGGGGTCTATAGTAAAGCTGGGGAGAGGCTTTTTATAAGGGCATGTAGTGACAGAATGAGGGGAAATGGTTTTAAACTGGAAGACTGTACATTTAGACTTGATATTAGAAAGAAGTTCTTTACTGTGAGGGTGGTGAGACACTGGAATAGGCTGTGAATGCTCACACCCTGGAGTCTGAATGGGGATTTGAGCAACGTGGTCTAGTGGGAGGTGCCCCTGCCTACAGCGGGGGAATGGGAACTAGGTGATCATAAAAGTCCCTCCCAACCCAAACTATTCCATGATTCTATGATAAATTTGTTTGATCTGAGAATAAGTGTGAAATTATTTAACAGAGTTACTGCTGAGAATGAAGCTCTGGTAAAAATGCTCAGAGCTATCAGCTGGGATGATCATTCCACCACACGTTTTTTTGTGTGTGTGTGTGTGGTTTTTTTGTGTGTGTGTGTGTGTTTTTTGCAAGATTGAACAGCTTTGAAATGGACGAAGTGGTGTATAAGGGCATGGGATGGTAATTTGTGGGATATTAAATATGTAGCAAGAGTAAAGAGATGATTTACAGACTAAGAAACTGAGGAAGTGGGCAGCTGATGCTGACCCCAGAATGGCAATGGCATTCTGGAAAGTTTTTTGCTTACATTTATAGCATAGACCAGGTTAATTTGAAAATAAACCACTTTTTTTTTTTTTTTTTAAACAAGTTTTGTTTATTGTCTTTACTGGTATATTAAGCTGAACAAAAAAAAAATGAGCAGAATTGAACCACCTCAGTGTCAAATGCTGAAGAGGAAGATGAAAATATCACAGATTTCTAATCACTTCCATTGCAGCACCCATCACTTCCTTTAAGTTATTAATACTTAGAGCATATAGTTTCTAATCGCAGACACCTAAAAAGCATACCTTAAAAAAGGCCACTTTTTGTTGCAACTGTTAGTTTTCTGTTCCAGTGCTCCAACTGGCCCAGCATATGGAGCAGACAGCCCTAAATATCCCATTCATTTCCAAGGCACAGTAATTTTTATATTAGAACTTCCATAAGGAGGTACTGTGCTTCCCTCTACTCATTGAGCTAGAAATATTCTGATATAGACTGGCAGCCTCAGCTCTCAATCCAAATAAGATCTGATCTTTCTAATTGTCTCAGTTTGGGAAGAAAGGGTTGGATAATAGGATTCAAGCTCAAGGAAATAGGATTCTTGGCAATTCCTGCTTCTGACTGAACTGGAAATATAATGATAAGGAAATTTATTATGGTGTTTCAGCATTTCTGCCTCCACTCCTGCACGGAAAATTATCCATGGAGGATGGAACTTTAAAAATGCCTCAGGATATGAAGGAGGGAGATGGAAATCTTGAGCTATGGGTAGCTATCATCAGTGATTGAAGTTCACATATAAACAGGGGACAAGAATGACAGGAGCACACACCTATTTTAATTCTACAGAAATATGCTGGATTAGGAACTCTCCAGAGGGATAAACTGAAGAAAAATGCCAGTGGTTTGCCAGAAAACAGGAAATGGCTGAGAAGCTAAGACATCTAGGGCTGGAGAACTTTTCTAGAACTTTGAATGTACCTTTAATCTGTTTGTGCTTACAAAGCACTACAGAGATCTTACTAAAGTTTTACCCTCATACAAATCTCTCTGGTGCTGTAGATGGATGGGAATACATTAGCATCGTAACTTAGAGAGAGCCATATGAGACCCTCCTGTACGTATCCTTCATCTGGAGAGTGAGTGGAAGTCTTTCAAATCTAGACTCAGCTTCTCTTGGGAGTTTGAGTGGTTAATTACAGAAACTACAAGAAGATGAAGTTGTTCTGTTCTCAGTACATTTGAAATACCTTTCCTCTTCTTGTGCAATATTCAGAAGGCTTATTGATTTTACTTCTGATGAAGTCTTTGGATTGTTTTTTTTTATTCACAAAATCAACCTTCCTGTTTTTCTTAAGAGAAACCACCTTATCTTTTATGGTGAGTAGGATGTTTTGTTTTGTTCCAGAATTAAGTCTGACTCAGACAGGTGTGTTTTAGCATCAGGTTTGTTCACTGTAGTTTATTGGAACAGGGAGATTGTTTTGCATAGAAATTTGAGGTTCATTAGCAAAGGGATGTAGGGACTTTTCCTAGCCTCAAAGTTATCACTATTACACACCCACGCCCACAAGTCAATTATTTCACTTTGCTGTCACACAGTGAATGCAGGCTCTTAGAAGGTGTCAGACTGACAGCTTTGAAGTTGGAACAGATTTTGCAGAGGCATTGGTACTCCCAGTTCTCATGCACTTCGGTCTTTTTGAAACACGGTGGTCTGATTATAAGACAGCCACAGTTGTAACCAGAATATGGGTATAGCTTGCAACATCTTAAGACGTTACTCCCCTACACAGAGGTGTCCTAGCTTTGTAGCCTCTTTGTTCCTTAATTTGTTTGAAGACTGTCTTAGTCTGGAATCTATTGGCTGAAATACCCTCTACCTGTAGTGCTGCCTTGTGGACTCAGTGGGCAATGAGATAGATTGGCTTTATTCTTCAGTTCCATGAACTCCACTCCAAACTGTTATGAGGAGCTTCCGCATGTGGGTAGTCTGCATTTTCACTACCTATGTACTCAGTCCCACTGCAGATAAACTACAGGCATCAAGACTTCCAGGCTATTAAATCAGCACTTTTCACAGCTGCTGGTTTCTCAGAACTGGCTGAACTTTCAGTTGTGCAGCAAAATGGCAGTGGTAGAATGACCACCAAATCAAACAGAACCAAAGGTGATACAGAAGGTAAATAAGGCAGTAAGGATATATTTAGTGCATTCACCTTTGAAAGGCTGCTAACTGTGTTGATGCATGGAACAGATGCAGCTTTAAGCAGGCAGAATGGGGCTGGGTGCCAGCGGGATGAACGTTGCTCCGTTCACACATGGTGCTGTGGCCAGGGCTGGTGGAGGCAGGCAGGGCCTGGTGACACTGCACTGTGGATAATCCATCCAGGTACCACTGTGGCTTGTCTGTGAAATTTTATTTTTTAATTTAAGGCATTATTTCTTTAAGAAAATATTTTGCTGATCCTAATAAATAAGTAGAAATAGATATTCAGTCAACATCTCATGGTGTTTTAAGTAATGGAATTGCTGCTGAGACATGGGAGATTTTTCTCTTTTGGCAAAGAAAAAATGCAGTTTTATAAGAGGGACACATTTTTGTTTGGCTGTAATAAACAAATTTTGCCCAAGGCCAGGGAGGCAAAGGTATGGCTAAGCTAAACTATCTCCTCCCAGTCTCAAGCCGTATCACTCTGCAGCTGTGCAATTCTCCAAGGATAAGCTCATAGACACACTAGCTAACTCTGAAACAAAAAGCTTCATTCTTTGATTTTGGCAGTGAAAACAGTGAGAAGCAACAAGGCAGACACACAGGTTGCATGAAATCCTTTGGGATGATTTCTCCCATGAACCTCCTGGGGTTAGGACCAGAGAAGCAGCTTTGTTGCCTGTCACCATCAGGTACCCTTTCCCAGCTGTGCTACAATGAGTTCAAAAAAGTCTTGCTTAGTTTGAGAAAGTAAAGCGTAGCAATGAAAGTATCAAACCAGTCTTCTTGTTCTGGGGTCTAGGCTCTTGCATTAAAGTATCCAAGTATGGTAATATTGATTGTTGTGGCAGCTTACGCACATAGTTCAGATGCAGAAATGTGAAGTCCTGCTCAACCAAGTGAAGACTGTAAAATGCACCATCAGAGATGCAGAAAGTTCTTATGGATCCAGTAAAAAATGAGATCAAAGAATATGGCCTGAGCAGCAGTAAATCCACCTCAAATTTCCTGTGTTTAGGCACAGTTATCAAGAGAGTTGCAATAAACAAAATTGCTAGCTGCCTGTGTCCTAATCTTCACACTACTGTCATTGAAATTGGGAAAAAAACATGAATCTGCGCATGGATATGGTTTTGATGGCACTGATTTCTATAAACATTACAGAATATGAACATCTATACTGATACTGTTGACTTTAGCCACATACAAGGTCTAGTAACAGTGAATGCTTTAATGCTGTTGGCTTTGCTCATTCCACCTTGACAAATTATGGATGATATGTTTAATTTCCCATTACTGAACCTGACTGCTCCTTAGATTACGGGAGGACTTTTATTTTCTTTTGCTGATGGAGAACTGAGGTACATTGTAGGACTGTTCCCAAATAATACAGGAAGGTATGGCAGAGCAGTTAACTGAAATGAGCTTTAACAGAAACTTATCTTTATTCTTCCATGTGTTATCTTCATCCCTGCCTCATTCCTCCTCATTTGTGGAATTCACCATTTTCCTTCAAGACAGTGAAAGCTCTCTCAATGCCTCAAGGTCTGAAATATCTAGCATTTCTTCCTTCCTTCATGAAGATCTGCAAGAAAAAAAAAAACAGGAGACTGTTGACAGAGTATTTGCTGCAGACAAGTTTTTTGTACTTGTCTTTCAAAAAAGATGCAGTGTTTCTCCCTGTAATTTTTGGTGTCTGAGAGAAATAAATGCAGTGATGAATTGTTTCAGTTTTGAAAGAGAGAAGTGATAACAATATGAAGAATCAGGGATTAAGATTTCATTCTCTGCGGAGGGCTGCTGTACTCTTTCAAGCTGGGAAGCAGTGCTTGTGTCCTGGGGGCACAGACTGCTTCTGAAGTCAGCAGTGGCAAAAAGCTTCTTTCTTACATTTTCATGTAGTCAGAAGAGTTTTGTCCTTATGGTTGGATTATCAGCATCTCCTGACTGGAGCTTTCAAACTCACGGGCTGAGGTAGTTGTGTTTAACTCAATATGCACAGTCTGCCTCAAAGGCAAGGAAGGTGACAGGATAAAAAATGAAATAGCTTCTCAAACTTGTGTTCCATGAGCTTCCTGTTCAGCTTCCAATGCACTTCAAAGCCCCATAGCTGTCTGGTCTCCAGCTGTCTTACAAACAACCTCTTCACCCACAAAGCACTCTGCGGGTAGGGGCAGTCGTTTCACAGGAACCCAGAACACATTGTGTTCCCAGCGTAGGTTCTTGCCTGCCTTTACCTCCAGGGAACAGGAAGAGCCTGAGCTGGACTGTCCTCTGTGCTGTTTGCAAACTATTCTCAGAAACAATGGCTGATGATTCATCTGGCATCATCATGAACAACCCTCAAGCCTGCCTTTTAACAGACCTTCCAATGTAAAGAATGGGGAACCATGTATGTTTTGGTGATGGATCTACAGAACAGTAGTCTAGGTTTAAGAGTGCTTGTAATCAAGTGATTACAAATACTTGCCTGAGGTCAGACAGCAAGCTTGTTTAGCAGCTCAGGGGACACTTGGTGCTCACATAAGAAGAGCACACTAACTCATCCATTTGTGGAGATACAAAAATGCCTGCTTATAACCTTTTTTTCTTTTTTTTTCCACAGTTTTAGTAATAAAACCAAATATTTGAGGTTGCAGTCATATCTGTGGCAACAGAACACAGTCATCACCAACATTCTGACTTACAAATTGTTATAGTTTGAGAAAAAAACACAATTCCTTTTTTTGTGGTTGTTTTTTGTTCTGTTTATGCTGGTAATGCAAAAGGTCACTGGTTTAATGTGAATAACCTTTAAAAGTTATTTCTTTGAGTAAACATTTGCTGGAAGATATCCTGTCTGAGTGGTATCTTTTGCAAATGCCTGATATTGTGCTACTAATAACAAACGTTTCTTTGGAAGCACAAGACAAGCTATAGAGTGGCCTTTCTAGAGGTATGCATGCTAACATAGTGGCAGCCCAACTACAATTGCAATATATGAAAGAAAAAGACCCAAGAATAGAGATTGATGGTGCTTACCTTCTGCAGTTGCTAGAAGTGGAAGGACAGTGATGATTGATGAAGACTAAAACATATTAATGAAGGAAGTTTGCACTGCTCATCAAAGATGTGAGTTGACAGAGGTTAGACATCATGCTGGCATCTTTGGGAAGGAAATGTATCTGGTGAGGAGAGCCCACATAAAGCATCTAGGGAAGACATCCACTCAAAAACAAAATTATGGATGTCTGCAAAAGGAAATAAATGTAATATTTATCTAAGGAAGTCAAAGCCATATTAAAAAAAAAAAAAAAAAAAAAGTCTACTATACCCCTGATCATAATAATCACATAGAAAGAGGTCTAAACATTGCATTGGGGGAGTGACGGGAGATGGGGTGGTGAAACAAAGAAGTGAATGAACAACAACAACAACAACAAAACCATTCAGCATGGGACTACAAGGGAGGCTTAAAATGTTCGTTTAACCAACTTATAACCAAAAATGACTTATCCTTATTAGACCAGTATGTACATAATTATCATAAGGAATACTGAAGTCTTTGAAGATCAGCTGATTAACAGCATTTAAAGATGTAACATTGTTTTGAATAGGGAGACTCATTTTTTCTTTTTCTCTTAGCATCTTCTCTTAAACATCAGTAAATGAAGTCAATTCTGAGTGTTTACTTGTGTTTCTTTAAATATCAAGAAGGGAAAAAAAAAAAGATATTTAAACACTATACATGCTGTAACTAATGGAGGTGGGAGAAAAAATGTACACAAATATGCCCTTTCTTGGGATGCATCACCTCACATACCTTCCTGGAAAAGACAAAAGGGCAAAGAAAAAAACAGCCATGAGAAAAAAAAAACCAACAACAACAAAAAACAAACATCCACAATAGCAGCCTGCGTTGCTGTGTCACTTTCCACGTCATATGAAAATACCTTTTCCAAAATCTGAAAGCATTTCTTAAGAGCTGGTTTTTTTTTTTTTTCCTCTTTCCTTTTCAAAGCAAAGCAGCGTTCCACCCTTGCTGTCTGTCTGTCTGTCTTTTTTTTTTTCTCTCTTAAAAAAAAAAAAAAAAGTTTTGAGAATTTCACTTTTCTATTCACTGCAGTCCTGGCCAAAGTAAAGCCCTCTTTTACATTGACGTCAAGATCTTTGCTAAGATTAGGGTTTCATTTCTCTATTGCAGCAATTAGCCAGGGAATGTATAAAAGGCTTCAGGGAAGCAAGCTAGAACTCCAGAGAAAGCACTTTGCACCATAGGCAGATAGCAAGAGAGAGGGCGAGAAGAGGAAGGCAGGAACGGAGAGAGGGAGGGGGGAAGAGAGGGAAAGAGAGGGAGGAGGAAAGGAGGAAGGAACAGAAAGTTTGTATGCCCATAAACCTTTCTTAACAAAAGTTTTGCAGCACCTGGTAGCTAACTTTACTGACACAGGAGCGGGAGGTCTGCTCAGTGCTTAAATAGCTGAGAGACAATGGGATAGCGCTGGAAAGTTAACAATTAACAATCTCAGCTTAAATTTGGTATCTGCAGGGAGCTGGAAGCACAGCTGCCTCTCTCTTCAGCAAAATCAGAAGGTCTCCTAGCTAAGGGAAGAACTTCTGTTAACATCTTAGTTTCTGAAAATTAAGCAGCTTTGAGCTGAATCAGTATCATGCAGTTATGGTTTTAACCAGCCTGCTCATATTTAACCATCTCTGCTCATTTTGAAGCGTGAGACAGAGGGAGACTAATGAGGCTTTTAATAAGCTTTTTACTTCTTTAAATGAGAGTACAGGGCAAAAAAGGGAGCTGAATTCATCCGGCAGAAGAGAAGCAGCAAGGAAGATGGGTCTGTTAAGTGTGGATTTGCTGATCACGCTTCAGATCTTGCCGGTCTTTTTCTCCAATTGCCTCTTCCTTGCGCTGTATGACTCTGTGATCCTCCTGAAGCACATGGTGCTGTTTCTGAGCCGCTCCAAGTCTGCGCGCGGTGAGTGGCGGAGGATGCTGACCTCGGAGGGGCTGCGCTGCGTCTGGAACAGCTTCCTCCTGGACGCCTACAAGCAGGTGGGTGCGGGACGGCACCGGCACGTTGGGGTGGGCAGCTGCGCTGGGCATCCCTGTTGCCAGCAAAGAAGGGAGTTATGCCGTGCGCTGCAGAGTCCCCTGTTTGGAGTTTAGTGGGAGAGGTAAAAGCAGAAGGGAGCAGCGCTTGTAGTTTGGGGCTGAGAGATTGGAGAGCTGCTGGCTCTTCTCTGCCACTCACTCTTTGTACAGCTACTGCCATGTCACTTAGCTGTGACTCAGTTTCCCTGCCAGTACGAATAATAATGTTTATAAAGTACTTTGAGGTCTGCACATAAGAGCAATTATACAACGTCCTGAATGCTTTTGAAGTTGTCACTTACTTAATCGTTTGCTATGTGAGAGCCTCGGTGATTATGCAAAGAGTGCACCTTGAGATAGAGCTCTAGGTACACAAATGTTCTCTACCTAACATAGAATCACTTTAATTAGTGTAAAGGATAAAAACGAAACTTTGTCATTTCACTACCGCTTTCTCTTACATGTATATTAATTTTTAGATTGGAAGAAGAATTAAGGTAGTAGTAAAACTGGGCGTGGAGTCAAACAGTGAGCCTTTTTTCCTACCGAAAGCAGTGAGGACGTGTCAGAGATTAAAAATGAACTTGACTGACTGAGGGACAGCTGCCTGGTGATTTAAGTTAATAATGCTAATAGCAGTTATGCAATGTGGTGGGGGGTTTTTTGTTTTTTTTTTTTGTTTTTTTTTTGTTTTTTTTTTTGCCTTTAATTTTTGTACAAACATTACCCATTAGTACTGCCCAGGTCTCATGTGGTGGTTATAACTCCCTTTTATATGTTGAGAAAGTGGACACAAAAAGATGAAATTTCTTAAACAGGCCACCCAGTTAGTAAGTAGAAGAGCTGGATTCAGAGCCCTGTGGCTTCCAAAACAGTACTTAGTCTGTTAATGTGTTGTCTTATTTAGACCATCTAATTTAACACACCTAGTGATGTCATGAGGTCATTAGGGTCCAATCCAAACAATAGCTCTGTATCTTTTGAAATAATCATTTTTGTACTCTCTCACCCCCTAGACCACTTTCGCATCCTCTCAGTATTTGCTCTTACCTAGAGAAGTGAAGCGCTGGTGGTATTGGTGATTGCTGGCTTTGTGATATAGAATACAAGCTGCTTAGTCTGAAACCAAAGCCACAGAGATGTTATTTATATTTGTCTTATACTGAAAATTAACATTAGTCGTTTCCAAATGGGTCAACCTCTTATTGCCACACTAGGAATCAGCCAGCTGGCAATCCAAACAAAGTAATGCTGAATACTGAAGTTCACTTTTCTCCTATCCCTACTAATTTCTGGTTGTAGTCTTTTCACAAACATCAAGAAGCAAATGTTTCAGCTGCCTTGTTAAATGGGTCGGTGAACACTATTGTTACCATTTTAAAGATGAGGCAAGACAGTACAGTTAATGCATGACTTGGTCAAGGCTCACAAGGATGTCAGTGGCACAGCTCTGAAACAGCCAAATTTCCACTTCCCAAAATTTTGACCTGTGTGTAGCCCAGGTTCTACAGAAGGTGTGGAGCTGCAGGGAGTTACGTAGTCATGAAATATCTCTGGTCTTGTTTTGCTTAAAATCATATTTTTCTTAGAGTAGTACTTTACATTGTCTTCCGTACTGTTAGTGTCAACCATGGAAGTTGTGGTTAGGATGGCTCTGTGCTGTTTTTGGTGTTGGCAAAGAAATGTGTACCTTGAACTTAGGTATCTTTCTTATCACCATTAAATGACCTAGATTGCTCAGTCCAATCAATCTCTACAGTCTCTAGAATGAATTCAGCAGAAAAAAAATGTGTATAAATGTAACCAGATTTTCTCAACTCATTCCAAAATGTGCAAATAATTCATTCGTGACAGCTGTCCTTTAGACAGAACTGACTGACTGACAAATAAAATGGAAAGGCTCCTTTTTATTTTACAGAATTATAGGCCAAAAGACTAGAAAGTTATTGCAAAATGCTGATCGACACAGAGAAGTTGATAATTGTAGAAGTCAAATTATAGACGTGACAAATAAATGGAGCAATGTTAGCTGAAGAAGGAGAGTCATCTCTACTGCAAAGTTGGTAGAGGTGAAAAAATATGAAATATACACTGTTCTATGACATAAGAGTTTAAAAAGTGTGGCAAATAGTGACATATATTAGATAGCCAGGTATTAGCAAAGTACTTAAGCAGGTGCTTAAACTCATTCCATTCAGGAATGTTTATGAGTTAATCACAGATTTTTTTGCTAAATTAGCAGAACTGAAGATGGGTGAAGTAGACAAAAGCTTAGCAGAAGCTTTGCCAGTTAGAAGTCTGGATGAGAGTAGTAACTATGCTTGGTTGTATGTTTTGTGTCACTTACACAGAACTCTTCCTGAGCACTTTTCACAGCGTATTGCATAAAAGTACTTCATGTTCTATTTGTATTTACTGGAAAATTTACTGAAAGCCATTCCAGAAAAAATCAGTAGGTAAATACTGGGTTCTAGATTAACAGTGAATTTATTCTAAGAAAGGAGCTCTGACTTGAGCACACACAGAACTGAGTGATTTTGTTTAGAGACTAGTGTACAAGAGATTATTTGTGAATAAGTAGAGTATATTTGAAAACAAGATACTGATGCATTTTCTCCTGCAGGAAAAACTTTAGTATCTTACCCAAGTTTGAACTTCCTCTTGTTCTGTTTTTTGTTGTTACTAAGTATGGCTACACATGATTTTTTGGTTAAGGCACTTATTTAAGAGGCAAGATTACTTAGCAACAGCTGAAAATTTTAATATCCTCAGTGGAAAAACAATGCAGTTTGATGTTTTGTGTATAGAATGTTTTCTATATTCTTGTCTAATGACATATTTTATTTATTTTCCCTACGTTTTACTGTCCAACCAGAATAAAAATGACTGGTCTTATTTATCTTTGATTTCTCATGTGAATTTTATCAAAGATTAATATATCTTTTTTTTTTTACTTCCTTAGCCCTGAAGTTCAGTATCTGTCACACTCAGTGCTGGTATTGTCCACATCACATCATCTTTGTTATTTAAGGAACCTACTTCTACCATCCTTTCCCAAGAGGCAAGCGTGTCTTCATTACAATAAGGGAGTCATTAGAATTAGATTAGTCCTCATAAGAGGGATAAATAGAGCTAGTAGACAAATGTTAACTTTATTTAACTGGAAGGGTGCTACTATTTTACTTAAATATTTTTCCAGTTTACTGCTGTGCTTTGTTTATCTTCAAAAACAAGATGATTGATTCCTGAAGAGAAAATCTTGTATGCATCTGTGTATAGATATCTACATATTTGTACATTTTTCTATGTGTACAGATATATATGCATATGTGTATCTGTCTCTATATGTGTACAAATGCAAAGCATGGACATAAATAATTTGCTCTTACAGAAGACAGTCCACTTCCATTTCTCCATATATGTATTGACACGTGGATACACCTGTACACACATGTAGATATGGATGCATGCACACCCACTGCTAAGAGAGTAAAAACAAAAGAAATTTTGGGAGTGTGTTAGAATATATTCTGCATGAATTGTATGGTTTCACCTGTACAAATGCAGTGAAGCATCTGTACTAGCCTACAGCACACACACTGTGTTATGTACCTTAGAAATTTCTGGAGGAAAACCTAGAGACATTTTGAAAACAATATTGTATTTACTTTTAATATATATGTTTTTTTCACCTAGTGAATTCCATGCTTCATTTAGTACTGGTGTGAATCCCATTGCTATGATTCCAAAGGTGAGAAATTGTCATCCAAGCTGCTCTTAAATGAGTGCAGTAGTGCCCATGGTGAAGCCTTGTGCTGGTAGGTTTTCCAGTACCTGATGCAAGCTTACTGTTTTGGCAATGCAATTTCTGTTTCTGGTCCCCAACACAGATGTGACGTGCAAGGCTACCCTAGAGGAAATCCTTCCTCTTCTGCACCTCAGCGTGGTTTTTCGAGGGGAGGCCCTCTGCCAGGAATTTATTCTCAGTGGCATCATCCTGATGCAGCCAAATGCTTGGCAAGGTTGTATCTCCATAAGGGGATGGTAACAGATATGTATGTTAGTTTTACAACTTCCCATTGCCTTTAGAAAGGGCCAACAGCGAGTGCTGCCATTGCAGGCTCAGCAGGGAGGGGGGTTCTGGCAGAAGGTCCCAGCCTCAGAGTACAGGCCCACCAAGATCTTCCCAACTTCAGGAGGGCACAGTTAAATTACTTTTGGCTACTTCTGCCGGCCTATGTTTATTGCTTAAAAAAAAAACCCCACAAAAATGTATGCAAAAGAGGACAGAATGGAAAAGGGTCAACATTTGAGACATTAAGTGCATGCTGTGCAATGTTATCGCAAAGCAGGATGTGAAGGTAACAGAAAGATGTATCTTTTACTTGGTCTTTTGCTGTTCAGTATCTCTCTGCGTTTTGGTGATCTTTTTTGACTGGAAGAAAGACATCATTTATATACTTAAGGTAAGGAAGTGTCTTTCTCTGCAGTAGACAGTCATAAAGCCAAATTGTGAAATAAATGCTCTCCTAAAGGGTGAATGTTGTGTAGTTTCAGGGTTTAGGGCTAGACATTGTGTGGTATTAAAAGCTTTTACTGGCTTTATGATCTTCAGAGTTAGCAGAATTGTTTTCATTGACATTTTCAAATAAAAACAATCATGAAAGAAATGAAAAATAAAACAAAACCACAATTAAAACCTTTCCTGCAGTGTTTGGAACATAAATTCTACAGGATTTGGGCTTGTCATTGTCATTATTATTAAAACATTGTCGTTTTTATTAATATTTAATCATGTTTATTATAAAAGTGTTTAGGGACCAACCTAGATCAGGGACCCATTGTGCTAGTTGATGTCCTAAACAAGAGCAGCAGGGAGTTTGTCCCCAGGAGCTTGCAGTTTAAACATTCAAGGCAGACAAAGAATAGGAGAAGAAATATGGTGACTCTTGCTCTGCATGGGGTTAGTCCTACCCACTTTATTTTGAAGGTCTAACAGTTTCCTAAGTCTGTACAGTCTTCTGCTTTCACCCTTATGTAGGAAAAATCCCTGCTTGAACTGATTGAAAAGACTGCTTATGATTTTGTGAAACTTTTTGGAAGCACCAGTTTGGCTATAAGATCTATAGGAAAATTAGCTAGTATGCATCATCCAGAAAAAAATTACACCTGGTCCTTGCACCTAAGCTCTGCCTCTCCGGCAAAATCATTACTGTGAGTTCACACAGTGCTAAAGTTGAGGAAAAAGAATGAATAATCCTTCAAAGTAATGTCAAATGTCTCCTGTGTGTCTGCTGCCCAGACAGTGCTGGTTAACCAGCCTGTCATTGCAGGCCTCTGGCATCTGTAGGGTAGGGTCAGTAAGGGCAGCCTGTGGCCCACAAGTGGACATGTTGCCCTAGAGGCCACAATGTCATGGGCCATGCTCCCATCTTTAGGGGATCATAAGCTATAGGGAAGATTGCTGTAGTCTCTCAGATCAGAGGAACTAGAATTTTTCTTTATGAGCATGTAAGGCAAAAAGCCCCTTTATGCTTTCCTTTTGCCATGCATACTCATTTCTGGGACTGACAGTTTTTAAATAAAGAGGGCATTGTTTGACTAGTTATTTTTATCCAGACTGTGACCTTTTAATTTGTTACCCACTTCCCTCCCTCAGCATCACACACCTGATCCTAAATAAAGACTCTGGAAGAACTCTAGTAAATTTCAATCTCTGCTCCCCAGTTTGCTCCCCAATCCATAAGAAACTCCAGTTTCTTAAAGCAAACTGCCACCTCCCCATGATAAAGGAAGAGTTCCCATTTCTGTACACTATTCCAAACAAGATCTTCCAGTAAATTTTAGCTACCATAAGAAGAGAAAACAAAAATAATAATATGTATACTTCTGCAGCCAGAGTCTGATTACGATCTGGATGAAGCGCTGAGTAATATCAAGCTATTTGGAGGCTTTGCTTAGCTGAATGGAATTGAATCAAAGGAAAGCATGGAATATGAAAAAGAGCAAAAAGCTCCAGGGATTCAGTTCATAACCAACTGCTGGACTCCAGTCCCAAGCACAGCATGACTGTATTTAAATGGCTGATATCACAGACTACTAATTGTCTGGCAACACCTATTTTCTTTAGAGGTTTGACACAGCCTAATGGGTCTGCCAAACTGTTTGAAAATCTCTCATGCGGGGAACAAAAGCCATATTTCAGTGCACAGAATCCCAAGAGAGTTATGCTAAAGCTAATAAAAGCAAAACAACAACAAAAAGGTAAATGAGGAGGTGATATTCTGTCCATGGGGCTTTTCTTGTTCTCGTGGAGCATGAACATAGCAGTATGCGCTATTTCTAGCCTGTAGTTTATGAACAGAGCTTTCTTTCTTGCTCCTAAGTCTCCCTTATTTTTCAGTCTGCATGTTAAACATCAACAGCCTAGCTCCCTTTTACTCTCTCTTTACTCTCTCTGCACTCAGAGGAGGAGATGCAATACCCAGGCTCTCAAGCAAACACAAAATTCATCCTAACAATGAGAGTCAGTTCTTTAGGGCCAGGCTGGCTTGCACGCGTGCTTGGCTTACCGCATGTGTTTTGCAGGGACAGGTGGCCTGGTTTCCACCTCTGTCTGCTGTCCAGAATGCTCCAGTTCAATGCTCGAATCATCACACACATAAGTACGTGATTATAGAAACGCTGGATTGCGTGTGAGGGATATTCTGCAAGTTTGTTTCTCAGAATATATATTTTGCCTGCCTTTGTGTAAGATTTCAAAAGCGGTTTGGCTGAATACATGCTTTTTTGTTTGTTTTCTCATTGTGTTGATTTTCTTTTCCAAGAGCTATTTTTTCTTTCAATAAATAACAACAAAGAAGACAGCCAAGCCCACAATGCAGATGATCAGCAAGGATGATATTGTCATCCTGTGTCAATCGGTTCCCGAGCCTGGTGAAATAAAGAGTCCCTTTGGGAACGTCAGCGCTTCATCAAGACCAATTAGTGGAGATACCGCTGCTTGTGTTTGAGCATTAACGACTGGGCAGGGCTGTTTTTTGGAGAGCCTGACACTGGCATGGAACAAGGCACCGACCTAATTACTCTTCTACAAGAGCAGAAAATGCCTTGTGAATGCTCTCTTGGCAAGGATGTCTCATTAAGGGGAAAAAATAAACAACACAAGCACTCCTAGAAACAAAAATTAACACGATAGGTAACCTACGGCCATGAGACTTGCTTCGTGGCTGTGGGAAATGAAGAGAAACTGCTGTAAGGTGGCAGATGACATATTTGTACCTAATTTCCTAAATCCACTTATTTTTTGGTCAGTAAGAAGTATGGTAGGCGGGACACAAGCATGCATCATTGGAGAAGAGTGAAATGCATTGCAGTTATTGGAATCACTGTTAAATAGTAGTTGAAGGGCATTCATACATTGGTGTTCAACTGGAGTTGTTTTGTTAGTCTGTTCTTTCATGGTTTGCAAACTTCCCTAGGAAAAGAAGCCTTTGGTAGGCCTGAGCAAAGAGTTGGTAATGAGGAGCTTACAATATTTAGCCTCTCTTTCTGCATAAATATGATTAAGGAAGAGACTGTGGTTTCTCAGTTAAAGATTTTAGTGTTGGTTAGAGTATTTTTGGTTATAATAGTGTTGTCAAAATCCAATCCAAAGAGTCAGAGGAGCAGTTTGCTCAAATGTTTCTTGTCTCCTGAGCAACTCTGTTCGCTGTTCAGTTGTACTTGCTTCTGTCCTTTTCACCTTTATTTTCTTCTCCTTTGAAAAGTGCTGGCATATAACAGGAATTGAAAGTGTGTTGCTCAATTGTGATTTATGAGACAAATCACATGTAATTACTTCTTTTCCTTGACTGATTGAGCACATGCTCTTAAATACTGAAGTCCATTATTCATCCAGTGAGTGGGTGCAGCAGCACAGATATTTACTTGTCATACTTTGCCCAAAAGATGGATTTTGGGCAACTCAGCTCTGAAAAATCAATTACTTGGTAGTGTAAGAATGGTTAAGCTTTCTAGGTAAGGGGAATCTAGGGTTTGTGCAGGCGTTAGGTTTTTTGGAAACTGTCAGCTTAAACTGTGGAGCTGTCTAGCTGGCTTGTGAATGAATGCAACCCTTAGAATGATAGGATCATTTACAAATGATCTTGACCTTTGTATTTTTTGCTTATGTCTGATCTTTACCATGCAGACTTTTGCTTTGCCTATCTTATTGCATATAATGGCAGAGAGAGACAAAATGTTCAATAGCTCTGAAGAAGTGTATTTACTACCTGTAATGAAATAAGTATAGCACCTCCTAAATGCTGCATGTCTCTTGTAACATGGACAAACACTACAGCCTGAGTGTCTGAACCTGCCTCTCCCCAGAGAGATGATTTATTCTATTGAGAAGAATTGAGATATAACCTTTTTCCTTCCTCGAGTTCAATGGAGAGCCCACTCACACAACAGATCTTAAAACTCATTTATTTCAAAATTTGCTTGTTTCCAAGCTTGTTTTTTTTAACTTACTGTGGCTCTAGAAGAGACTGTGCATGCTGCAGATACAAGGTTCACAGGGGCCATGGAGGGCTGTGCTTTTCTGGGGCAGCACTTACACCTCTTGGCTGCACTGCAGCTGCACATCTGCTTCCAGAGGTGTCATTGCTACATGCTTGGCCTGGAGAGATTCAAGGGTCTTGGGTACTTTTATTTCCATTGTTCTCTCTCTTACTGAACTTTGAGTAAATGGCATTGCATTTGTGTTTCCTTTTGCTCCGCAGAAAATAGTTGAAATGATATTTGTATCCTGCACCAACATACTGTGGGACTTTTTCATGTAATTGTAAATTCTGGTGTCATTAAAAAGAGAGTCTTACAAAATCTGTTTTTTGCAGATACATAGCAGCAAATATATTTAAGTATTTATCTGTTAACTCAGCTTCTTACTGTATCTGACTCATCAGAATACCCTACAATGCAATATAGGTTAAAGACATACCCCAAAATCAGTAATTTAATCACATTTTACAGTTCTCATTCACTGTTTACTTCTATTGATTTCATGTGGAGTGTGGCTTCAGAAGGAAGTGAATGAAGTATTAAGAGCTTCAGAATTTGGCCTGTATGTGTCCTTCAAAGCAACACTTCTAAACATAATCAAATTAACAGGAGAAAAAGAGAAAGACGGAGAAATAACAAAGGATAATTGCATAGTTATACTTGAGCTTGTTGTTAAAGGCAGATGCATAAGAATTCCTGTGGCAGAACTCATTAAAGCTAATTGTCTTACCTAGAAAGATTTTGTGATTCCACAGCAGTAATCAGCTAAGGACCTCGGAGCCCTCTGCAGGCACCACCTTATTCTGGCAGTCCCAGCTGAGAGAGAATGTTCTGCCTTTCTGTAGGAAAGGAATCTCAGACCACTGCCCGCTGGATTTCACAATTGCCCGTTGGATCCAAATTTCTTCTGGGGTTAGGTCTGAGAACAGCTAACTTTTGAGCTGTTATAAAAACTTTCTCCTTTTCTTGCTGTTTTCATCCAATCTTCTAGAGAAGCACTGCAATAGAAGAGAATTAATCACTTGATCACTAATTGAGTGATTTGAAGAGCACTGTTATCAACGGTCCACTGTCAAAACAGAATGATGTGTTCAGTGTGCATCTGCAGAGATGTCTCTTGTGTTTGCTACTCTGAGTATTTTCATTCCTGGACTGCAGGATGGAAGAGAACACTTATATATAAAATCCTCAAATTTCTCAAAAATGAGGGGCACTGCGTATGCTATGAAGATCAGGCATTTAATGCAGAATGATTCTGAAGAATTGGAGAAGTGGTTTGAAAGTATGGGATGCTAGTCAATGGAGATGAGTGCAAAGAACTAGATTCGGGCTGGTGAAGTACACAAATCCACGAAAATCAAGAAAGGTGAAAAAAGAAACCTAGGCACTACAACAGCGCATCAGCTAACTCTTAGTCAATAGTTTACTGTTTTTCCAAAACAGCTGTGATGGAAAAAGCAAATATCTGGAATGTATAAACAGGTGCAACTTGTGGAAAGAATGAAGTAATTGTCACAGGAAAAAAGTTAGAAGAAACAGAAGGCAGTCTACTTGAAAGCAAGTTAGTGTCTGCAAACATAAGAGAATTGACAGGGCTATGTGTATGGTAGACAGGACAAAGCAGGTCCTGGAACCAATTTTCTAGCAATAATGCAGTGGTATACATGTCGGGAATGACACATTTTCCTGTACTGTGAGTAGGGATGGACTAGATTTAATTTTTGATGCTGATGTTTCTAAAGATATGAAAAATCTTGAATCCCCATGCTAGTGTCCATGTGGGCAACTGTGGTACTGTTTGAATAAGTAATTACTGATTTGAATACAATAATCATAAAGGATACTGGGTAAGAAGTCACGCTAACTTTCTATAATATTCTTTGTTCTGTTGTCAGGTCAAACTTGGAGGAGAAGCTCCAAACTCCAGTGTAATCCACATAGCCAAGGGCAATGACGGCAGCGGTAGCAGCTGGAAGAGTGTTGGTGGCAAGTGTGGAACCAAGTGCCATCTTCTGGATTTTGCCAACTCTGAGCGGCCACTGGTGGTTAATTTTGGCTCAGCTACCTGACCACCTTTCACAAGCCAGCTGTCTGCCTTCAGCAAGCTGGTGGAAGAGTTCTCTGGCGTGGCTGACTTTCTGTTGGTCTACATCGATGAGGCTCATCCATCAGATGGCTGGGCTGCTCCTGGTATCTCCCCCTCTTCCTTTGAAGTTAAGAAGCACAGGAATCAGGAAGATCGATGTGCAGCTGCTCACCAGCTCCTGGAACGCTTCTCTTTGCCACCTCAGTGCCAAGTGGTGGCTGACTGCATGGACAACAATGCCAATGTGGCCTATGGGGTTTCATTTGAGAGAGTATGCATTGTGCAGAGACAAAAAATCGCCTACTTGGGAGGTAAAGGCCCCTTTTTCTACAATCTTCAGGAGGTTCGTCTTTGGTTGGAACAAAACTTCAGCAAAAGATGAAATCCATTCTCTACAGAAGATATGTCAACAGATGTATCCCTTTAAGGTGATGTAAAAGGGAAATAAGGAAAATATATGCTGGTTTGAATAAGGCCTTTCAGGTGATTGCAGGAGAACACAATTGATAATAAAGTCAAACTAGGAAAAGAACCAACTCACATAAACATTATTGCAAGAAAAGAATCCCACTCCTGCACTCCCCATGGGACAGGAAACGTGAAGAGGTTCTGGAGGAAACCTGCTATTGGTGTGCAGGAAGAGAGATGAGGTAAGATTTGTCTCCTGGAGGAACTCATCTAGTGAAGTGTCGATGCTGGGGTGAGCTGGAAGCCTTGCTGCCTGGAGGACAGTCCATGGAAAGGAAATGCTGTGCATTTCATCAGTAGCACTTCTTTACTTTCCTGTGGCCAACGCAAGCAATTTTGAAGGAGCCAGGGTCTTGCAATGACTTTGCATAGAAATGCAGTCGAGTGTGGCATTCCTCCTCTCTTGTTAAAGATTTTCTTGTTTAGAGACTACAGGAACCATCATGCAATGCATTGTGCATGCACATGATTGCTTAGACCAAGATGAAACATTGTATGCTGGTATTTGTACTCTCTATGGACATCTCTGCACAGCGTATTAATGATGCAATTCTATCTATATGTTTGCATCCAATAGGTAGGCCTATGCCTGCTGAGAAAGAAGTCTTAGAAGTTGTACCAAAAAGAGAAAGGTGATCAATTAAGCCCACTATGATCCACTTTGAAAACTAAAAACTTGGACTATTTGTAACAACACAGCAAAAACCATCTAGTACTGGTATCATGAGACAAAACTCAGTTGATGCCATCTCCTGGTTCTCAGAGCTGGCAGCAGCATGCATTTATCAATATTCTCTCGTTCTCTCTCTTTCTATTCCCCCTTGAACTCTGTCTAGAACTAAACTTAAAGGTTGCTTCATTTTTAGGTTTTTTAAAAATAACTTATTTCTCTCTCTTTTTTTTTTTTTTAATTGTTATTTTAGTTTTATTTTTATTTGAGTTAATGACCATACAGATGCATTTTGGGGATGCGGGGATCTTATATACAACGTACTTTACCTCACTGAAATGAAAAACTGTCCTGTCCCTTAACCTGTTAAATGTAGTCAAGCTGATTTTTGCTGTCTTAGATACTGGCCATTAGTTTATACATAGATTGGCTTAGCTGAAAGTGATATAGTTTGCAACCTCAAAATTAATGAACTGCACTTCTGCTCTTGGATGAGACAGTAATCTGTGTTTGTTTCACTCATGCTCTCAAGAGCCCTTTCAGAAAAACAGGGAGGACAAATAGTGTGAATAAATTTAAGTGTGAGAGATGGCAGAATTTTCATAGGAATGGGTTTGAGGAATATCTTTAATTATGTTTTAAGAGATGATGTCAATGTAGAGTAGACATTAAATTTAGGAATACTAAAAACTAAAATGGTTTCATTAAGCCTGATAAAAGGGCATGTTTACAATGAGCTAACCTGTTAGAGTTTAGATGTGAAAGCTCTTAAGATGAGACGGACTATCAAGTATTTTCTCAGCTTTGACAGAAACATGAAACAGATAAACAGGGTAAGCTGGCAAAAATCAAATTAGTTCCTTTAATTTCTCATCCTGCCAACTATCAGGAAGATGATGTATTAGTACTAACATATGAAAGAACAAAAATGGCATAAATATTTTAATTTTTAGAAAGTCTCTTTAATGTTGTGGGGTTTGGTTTTTTTTTTGCTTGGCTTTCGGTCAAGTTAGCCAAATAAGAAGGCTTTTGGAAATGTATTTTCAAGTACAGATCTAAAATAATGACAGTAACATGAGTGATTGCTACCATGTTCTGGTTCAAACTTCTCTTTCTTATATTTTCTTCTGGAGACTGCTAAAGATAAACATGCTTATACAGTCTGGCAGAGTCTATCAGAAGAAGGGTATATAGAATGATCTTCAGGCCTTCTGGTGAGCCTAGTTTCTCAGAAAGAGTATGTGTGCGTTTATGTATATATTTATGTATGCACATAAATATACATTGTATGTTTGTATGTATGCATATGTATGTATACAAGTGGTATAAGTGGTGTCTGAGGCCAATAATAATAATCATTCTGTCCTTCCATTCATTAATGTTACTGTAACTCATTGCTCAGCATGAAAGATTGCTATTGGTCCTCATGCCTAAATGTGGTGTATCACTGAATTTTTAAAACCTAATATTATAAAAGTAGTGACATAGCCAAACTCCTTGGTTTATTTAATCCAGTGTCCTGCCTCTGACTGTATGAGATGCTTCAGGGGAAGGTGCAATCATTTCTTCTGAAACTTTCGTTATTTTCAGATGTTATTGGTTTTGTCATATCTAATGTGATCACTGATGTCTCCTTATCCCTATGAGGCTAATCCAGAATTATGAGACCTAGATATTTCTTGAAGTAGAAGTTCTAAAATCAAACCCCATTTTAAGATTTGAATTAGCTGCTCAGATGTCATTCTCATCTCCTCCTCTTGTATGTTAGGTATAAAAAACAATGATCCCAAGTTTTCTTTTGTATGCCAGTGCTTACATTCTCTACATAAAAATTTTCATGTTGGTTTATATTTGGCTTATTTTTTCTTAAGCCAAACAATAAGTCACTTTCTTGTATAGGTTCATATTCTTTGCCTTTTTCTGAATCTCTTCTGTTTTTGCTACACTGTTCTTTTACTCAGGTGAGTAGAGCTGTGAATATTAGTTCAAGTGAAAGCATGCATTGCTGTACCCAGCACAGCATCATTTCCTTATTATATTCTTAGTTATCTGAAACTTCATAAATCTCCATATCCTTTGTAAAACTCAGAGTAGCAAGTCTTTTCTTTCTGTCTTTTCTTCCCCATCATATAGATGAAATCTCAACTGTTTATCTGGGAACTGGTTAGCACAGCTGTTAAAACATACCTTTAGCTTGGAGAAGGGAGTCTGACTTTAGTTATTCAATTAGTTAATACCTCTTCGTGTACCTAAAGTTCCAGTTAATTTTCAAGTCCATTTTCTTTTTCTTTTTGGATTATTGTTATTTTGCCTTAGTGCAGTATCTTGTTATTCATAGGTGCCTGTTCATCGCACAGTATAAAGGAATTATAAAATTGGCTGCTTTAAATGGGAAATCCACAAGGATTTTCCACAAGAAAAAATACACAATAACTTAATTTCTTTCTTGGCAACATGAATGCTTTACTAAGCCCAAAACTTAAAGATGGTTCAGCCTCAATGAATATCAAGACAGAAATACATTTTGTAAATGCTTAAATTTCCCCAGGAAATTTGCAGTCAGTAAGCAAGGGAAATATTTCAAAAAGAAATGGGCTTAGAGTAAAATATATGTTCTGTAAGTGTATGATGGACAAACAAGGTCTTCAACATTTTCTTGACAAGATTGAAATATCTAATAGGAAAGGTTTGAAATTGAGCTTTACACATTTTCTGTAGTTGATGGAAGAAGAGGAGGCATATCAGATCAATGAAATTGTCAGGAAACTGTGGGCTATTTCGTATCCAGGCAGAAAGTTTGCTACCTTGTTAGCATCCTGTTTCATCATTAGTCTAGTCTACTGTGAGGTTGGATTTGCTTTTATCTCTTACTCTCACTGTTTGAGGGCGCTAAATCACATTACCCAAGGTGCTTCAGTATGATGTACTTATTGAGCAACAGCTTGCCAAATAGGTGCCTGAAAGTATTCTGGAAGGCTAGTTTTTGTAATAGAGGCTCTGATACTGTGCCTCAGTATTAGTATGGGAAGCTTCCAGTACTTTTTCTTTTTGAGCATGGTAAATAGCTATTCTGGACTATCGTTCTATGTTCTGTGCTTAGCATCATTACTTAGCACTGTATAAAATGAATGTAAAACATTTTGTACAGAAAACAATAGCATTTTGCTGTTGCTTGTGTAGACAATGACATAAATTTAAGGCAGCGGGAAAGCATGTCCTGTCCTTTAGAAAGAAGGAAAGATATTCCAAACCATGTTGTTGAACAACTGTCTGAACACTTAGAAAATGCAGCCATTTGTGTGACGGTGATCTTGGTGGGAAAACCCTTAAAGCTTCTTGGAAAGGTATCAGTGATTCTTTCAGATGTGTGTGGGGATGGAAGTTATGTTTCTGTATGTGTGAAAGTGACTTTTCTGTGATGTGGAGTATAGGTTTAATGGTATTTCAGACTTTCATTCAATACTATAACCAAAGCAATAAGAGGTGTCAGGTAGGGAATACTGGCCAGTTTTGTTCAACTCTACACCATGTCAGTACTGGATCCGTGCTCAGTTACCTATGGACCCAATGCAGAGACTTCAAAGAAGAGAGATTGGGGTGAAACCGGAATGCTTGTGTGTTTATGAAGAGCACTAACAAAAGAGTAATTGATTCAGTTGGTGTTCAGATGCTCTCACACTGGCATTCCTCTGTGCACCTTGGTGCCTCTGTGTTTGAAAGGAGGGGAGTCTCCTTAAGGGCCATTAACAACATTTCTGGGGTGTAGATGCCTGTGTGTACTGATTATGTGTGTCATTGTTTAAATGTCAAAAATACACTTTATAGGAGAACCAGCAAAATTTTGTTACAGTATGGTGCTCCATGAAATATGCTTTCTTGATTTCTTTTATTTTTTCCCCTCATATTATAATAAACTATAAACAAAAACATATCTCTTCTATGTCTTTTTATTCTAATGTTGGTTATTAATGTGCAGTGGAATTGACATTAGACCAGGGAAACTTAAATAAAATATTTAGTAACATAGTGTACATCACCCTGATGTGATTGTAAGCAATATGAGCAAATCCCTTCATAAATGCTGAGACTTATGTTTTCCTTATTTAAGAGAGAAATTGCGATACTAGGACAGCAACTGAGTCTGCATGGAATTACAGTATTTTTAAAAATTGTATGTTCTTGAAAAAAGCATACAAATCCTCATAGCACACAAAATTTGGTCAAATTTCTTGTGAATTCACCTGTTACACATGCAGCTTCCACTTCAACGAACATGAAAAAAGATTAATGAACTGCACACTTATGTGAAAAATAAAATCACTCTCACAGATAAGAAAAATGGAAATAGAGGAAAGTCTTGCAACTTCTGAAACAAACTCACTTTGTGGTTTAAGCTGTATTTTAGATGTTTTCTCCTCTTTGTCACCTTTGTAACAGTAAGCTTTAAAGGACGCTATATCTGAGAACTACTTGTGAATATAGGGAATTGATATAAAAATAAATCACCAACAAGAAAGATATGGAAAATGTTATATTGTGTCCTGAGCAGAAAAATTTACTATGGTATGATGGACATGCCTTTGGAAACAGAACAAAGAATCTCTTCACGTTATCCAGTTCAGGTTGCAAAAATAATCCTCAAAAGTACTGAAAAAAGACTTGAGTTATGTAAATATTCCTGTAATCTGGCTGACATGTGTTATGACCTTTATATCAATTGCTCCTTTATATCAATTTTTTCTCTTCTGGAAATACCTTTTGTGAGTGAGCATCCTGTTCAAAAACTTAAGGCCTCACTACATCACTAGACTAGGAAAGAAACAACCATTCTATGTCATATAAATCAAATATGAATACCTTAAGGACTGCAGTTCAAGGAAAGATGTTGCCTATTATATAAAATTAGAAAACAGGTAGCAAGAGAGGAAAAAAAAACACCACAACAACCTCTCTTTCTGAATCAGTGTTTCCCAGATTTTCATATATATAATATTTGCATTATGATTTGGCCATTGGTAAGGTATGCAGGAAATAGGAGGGGAAGTAAGTTTTCTCCAAGCATTATCTTCTTTAAAATTTAGTCAGCCTTTGATGTCCTTTAGACCAGTTCCTTTCCCCCTATATCCCTCCAGCACCTATTTCCTATCTTTTGCTCTTCTCAGCCTGTAATACTCTTGGTAATGATTTTCCCATCACAGTCTTTGGATTTGTGGAATTTATTTAAGGCTATGGATTATGCAAGAGCTTCATTTCAAGTGTGAATACTTTTAAAAAGCTGTCAGTTGTCAGAAGTTCACATTAGATATGCAGCACTCTGTTCTGTTTACCCTGGTATCCTCAGTGTGCCACTGATCATCTGCAAACAGGTTTGCTCTCACAGATAGTTTTCCACATGCCAGCCTACAGAGCTAAGCACTGGGTTTCTGGGCAGACAGTAACAGCATGAACAAGTAGCTCACTTCCTGCAGACTGCAAGGCAGGAAACATTCAGATTTTAATCTCAACTCTGGCTAACAGAGTTCATCACTCCACACATCTGTCAGCAGTCGCTAAAAACTCATAAAGCTGACGCTCCAGTCTTGTACAGGGTGAAGGCCTGAGTGCCAGGAGTGCCATACGCTAGACCTGGCCAGATGTCTTCTGAGGCAAATCTTTCTGAGGTTTACTCACAGACTCACAGGAAATTAGGTCAATCCCTCCAAACCAGAAATTGGTGGACTGTGCTTGTAAATGAAAAGCACTTGCTTGATGAGAAGAGAAAGTCTTGTAGATTGCTCTCGGTACGGAAGAAACAGTAAATTCTTACCAGATGCAGATGTTCTCTCCAGTGATCCTTGAAGATCTTTACAGATGGGCCGAATGGCACTGTGTGGGGCTCAGAGTTTCACAGCACTGAAACTGTCCTTAGAATTTCACCTAAATACCAAACACAACTGATGGAAAATAGCACCACTTTGCCATGAGTGCTTCCAGAACATCTGAAAGTACTTGAAAAGTCAGAAGTACATTTCTATCATAGAAAACAGCTGGCCTGGATGTAAACTTCATAACTGTCCTTTCAAGATATTTCTCTTGCCTGTCATCAACATCTGTATACCTTCTTATAATGTTATTTCTCTGTTGTACAATACTGTGGCAAAATGTTCAGCATCACATCTAGTTCCCCTTGGGATCGGATTGCAATGACCCCTTAATTCATTCTGCTTGACACTGGTGCTGAGCAGATCGGTAGTTCAGATCGTCATGATTATTTCTGTGACAGGTATCTGTGAGACAGTAGTTTAGGACTTTTTTCAGCTGTGGAAGTATTGCAGTAGGTGGGACTGGGAGAGAAAGTTCATTGGATTTTTTCTGTTTCAACGGGACTAACTTGTAAGAGTTAGTTTCCCTTATGTGTTTAGGTGGCTATGGAGAGACCTCACTGTGACCTTCCAATATTTCAGGGGAGCTTATAAACAGCGGGGAGACTGACCTATTACATGCTGATAATGATTGGACAAGGGGAATAGTTTTAACTAAAAGAGGAGAGAGCAAATTTGATGTCAGGAGATTCTGTACTCACAGGGTGGTAAGGCACTGGCACAGGCTGCTCAGTGAATGTGTGGATGTCCCATCCCCAGAAGCGTTCAAAGCCAGGATAGAGATGGGGCCCTGGGCAGGCTGATCTGGGGGCAACCTTTCCCATGGCAGCGGGGTGGGAATTGGGTGGGCTTTAATGTCCCTTCCAACTCAAGTATTTCTCTGATTCTACGATTTTATGACATTTATGACCATCTCCATGAGGGCTTAATTTCCATTTACTTGCGCCTTTTATGGGACTTTGAGTATCTGAAATGAAATTTTACAGGGCACAAATAATTTTCTTCAGGTTTCAGAAACTCTGTAACTGTGACAAAGCTGGGAAATGCTCCTTGTGGTTTATGACAGCTATTCAGACTTGCTTCTGTGAGCAATAAATGAAAGAAGACAAATAGTCATTGTAAACTCAGTATCATAGCCCATGTCAATATGAGGCAAAAGGCAGTTTTTAAGGGCAAAATTAGTCCTTCACGACCCCATAAAGCCTCCCTTGCTATCTTTCCTTTTGTTCTCAATGTAGATCACCACTCCCTGAAAGAGGCATTCTTCAGTGGCCCACTGAAGCTGTGAGATCTTTTTCCTTTAAAGGACGCAATTTTGCTAGAACTGACCAGAGCAATAACAGAAAAACAAATGGACCATGAGAACTAGGTATGTTTCCATTCCCAAACTGGCTGCGGAGGAGGAAGATTTTCCTGCTGCATTTTTGCTGTTTTAATCAAATTCATGTTTTCTCCTGCTACAGAAGCAAATGGGCTGCTTCAGTGATTTAAACATTTACTGTGCCAGAGGATAGAGCCTGGGCCAATTGAATCATTTTACCTTTTCTTTTTTTCCTTTTCTTTCCCTTCTTTTGAGGCCAGGTAAATAGATACCATAAGTCATATCTGAGATCACTGCAGCCTGGATCATTACCCAGAATACCATCTGCCAAGCTTCCTTCTATTAAAACATCATTAGATTGCCTCTGATATTCATTTGTGGGCAGCAGATAAATCAGGCCACTTTGCAGATAAGTAGGAACCCAAAGAACTGTTTTTTAATTGTCTATTACTATAGATTGTCTTTCACGATATATTTAATCACTGATAAGATTTTAATTAAGTGTAACTTAAATTTGTTTGTTTTGTCGATTGAAGAAAAAAATAGACTACTTCACTTGATAGGGCTTTGAATTTTCTGTAGACTTATTTTTACACAGACATACAATAAAGAATACAGTTTTAAAATGCATACATGTTATATTGAATACGTGTTATATTATATACATAGATGGGGGCCTTGGGCAGCCTGATTTGGTGAGTGGCAACCCTGCTCACGGTGTGGGGATTGGAGACTGATGATCTTTAAGATCCCTTCCAACCTCAGCCATTCTATGATTAACACATAGCATGTATATATGTTCACTGATATTTAGAGAACAAGAGCTATTAGTAAACTTGGTACATGAGTTCAGAAATGCATTAAGAAGCAGTAATAGTATTTATATTGATAAAAGAACACACCATCTGAAAACTTTTTGTATGCATTTGTTGGAATAATTACTGTTTGAAAGTTTTTGCATGCATTTGTTGGAATAACTAACTTGAATATAGTGGGCAACTAATTAAAAGATGTAAGGTATTTTTTTCAAGTGTGTGCATGTGCTTAAACTGCATAATTTTCAGTTTTACTGGAATGAAAAAAAAACCAATGTTTTGTTCAAAATTTAAAGGTCTCTTTTTTATCCTCTTTTTAGTTGTAATATCTATCTTAGTGAGTTGCAAATACTATGGAGTGGCCTGAGGATAACTCTGCTGGAAATTCAATCACAGTTCATACAAAATCACGCTATTCAGCCTTCTTTCTCTGGCAGCCTGAACCAGAGATGTTCATGAGTCACCACAGAATGCAACAATCCATGGCTCCTTCAGGGCATTATGTAAATCTACAAATAAGTCCATCATGTGATTAACATTTCTTAAGGATTTATGAGCTTAAAAAATTAAATGTGGTTAACCTAAATACAAGTGATATAATAGAACTTCACAGTTCATACTTTCCATTATTCATCATTCCCTTTCGAAACATAATCTGTAATTTTTTTTTTCTGAAACATTCCAGGCATGAACTCATCCCAAAATTGTTCTTTTTTATTATTATTATTATTATTATTATTATTATTGCTTTTATTTTTTGGAGCAAAAAGTCAAGATTTTATATAAGTCTTTCAAAATGTGATAAAGAATGGAAGTAAATTCACAGGGAAAAACTTTTTTTTCCAATAGAAAATGCAAATAGATATTATCACACTTGCACAAAAGGAGATGCTCATGCCAAGTACAACTGACCTTTATCACTTAATAGGTTGAACATCAAAACAATTAAGTCTTCAAGAAAAATAATACTGTTAAGTTGTTGGAAACTTACAGGTGAGCATTTTGCTTTGGAACACCAACACATCATACAAACTATGATAGTACTTGCCACAAGCTAGGTCTTTATTGTTTCTCTAAATATAAAGATGGAAGGACTGGATGTGCACGGCAGATGAGTTCTTCAAGGCAAGTTTTTCAAAAGAAGTCAGAGCACATTAAAAGAGTATTGCAGAGAAATATGTGCCATCCAGTGTGTCTCTATTTTCAGAAGAGTTTGTTTCTGTGGGTAAAAATCAACCCCTTCTCCATCCAGACTCTCATTATGACTATCTATCTAGCTATTTCTGTGGAGCATTGCTGAAACATTTTTGTGTGTGTGTGCGTGTGTGTGTGTGTGGTCTCTCTTCATCTCTAAACAGGCAAATATAATTGCACCGCTGTGGAAAATCACATTCTCTTATGACTCTTTAAAAACACATATGCTTTCTTTTCCACCATCTTAAGTTTGCATGGCCACTTTGCAGGTAATATGTTTAGTGTGAAAACCTGTGCTTGTGTTTCCAAGACATGCAAATATACTGCATCTACACAAGGTCTGCACACTCCTAAGGGCATGTTCTGACTGAGCCTGTAGTCCTGCCTGTTGTGGCACATGCAGAAAGTAGGCTGATGTGGGCCACAGAGTGGATATGCTTTTTTCTGTCCAGATGGCCGCATGTAAATATATCTTGCAGAAACTTGTAT
The DNA here is from genome assembly GCA_030625065.1 of Alectoris magna. NCBI lineage: Eukaryota > Metazoa > Chordata > Aves > Galliformes > Phasianidae > Alectoris > Alectoris magna. Next base: position 19,630,384 of record CM060565.1, read on the forward strand.
AACATACTTCATTTTCTTTCTTCATCATTGTCAAGATGCCATGTTCTGGCTGTTGCTCTGCTGCTGTTGGTCATATCTGTGATCTCTTAGTACCAGATAAAGTAGTTAAGAGGGACAGCTTACAACCAGACAATATACTTAAAATCATCTCCTTTATCCAACACCAGATTCATGTCTGAATTAGAAGAAAGGTAGATCCTGAACACAGACAGTTTCTGGGGCTGTTGAACAAGGGGACAGCCAAGTTCTGAGGACTCCCTGTCATGCACCATTCCTGCACATCAGAGCAATAGCTGCTCAATAGCCTTAGTTAAGTGCCAAGGATGGATGGTCCCTCTGTAGATCAAAACCAAGTTGTTTGGATATTTTTCAGCAATTAAATTAGCTGTTAAATTCCTATATTCTAATTATTATATCATAGAATCGTAGAATCATGGAATCCTTAGAGTTGGAAATGGCCTTTAAAGGTCATTTAGTCCAACTCCCTGGACAGGACATGCACAACTAAATTATATTGCCTAGCGCTTGATCCAGTCTCTCCCTGAAAGTCTGATGCCTGATGGGGCATCCACCACATCCCCAGGAAACCCGTTCCAGTACCTCACCAACCTCATTGTAATAAACGTTTTCCTTACATCTGATCTAAATCTACCCTCTTTAAGCTTGAAGCCATTTCCCCTTGTCTATCACCACAGACCCTGCTAAAGAGTCTGTCCCCTTTAGATATCGAAAGGCTGCTATCAGGTCACCTTGGAGCCTTCTCTTCAGACTGAACAGCCCCAGCTCTCTCAGCCTATCCTCACAAGACATGTTCCATCCCTTGAATCATTTTTGTTGCCCTCCTCTGGATGTAATCCAACAAGTCCATGTCTGTCCTGTACTAAGGACTCCACATCTGGACTCAGTATTCCGGGTGAGGCTTCCCCAGTGAGAGTAGAGGAGTTGGATCACCTCCCTCGACCTGCTGGCCACTCTTCTTTTGAGGCAGCCCAGGACACAGTTGGCTTTCTGGGCTGCAAGGGCACACTGCTGGCTCATGTCCAACTTCCTATTCACCAGTACCCCCAGGTCTGTTTTGGTAGGGCTGCACTCAATCCTTTCATCACCCAGCTTATACTGTTAGTGAGAGTTTCCTTGATTCAGGTGTAAGGTCTTGCATTTGGATTTGTTGAACCTTGTGAGGTTCATCTGGGCCTACTGCTCAAGCCTGTCTAGATCCCTCTGGATGGCATCCCACCCCTCTGGTGTGTCAACCACACAGCTTGGTATCATCAGGAAACTTGCTGAGTGTACACTCGACCCCATTATCAATGTCAATGATGAAGATATCAAAGAGTATTGGTCCCAACACTGACCTGTGTGGGACACCACTCATCACTGATCTCCATCCAGACATGGACTCGATCCAGTTCTTCGTCCATTGAACAGTCCATCCATCAAATCCATATATTTCAAATTTGAAGAGAAGGATGTTGTGGGGTACTGTGTCAAAGGCCTTACTGAAGTCCAGATAGATGACATCAGTGGCTCTTCCCTTGTTCATTGATGCAGTGACACCATCTTAAAAGGCCACTATATCTTGGTCAAACAGGATTTGCCCTTGGTGAAGCCATGCTGGTTCTCCCATACCATCTCCCCGTCTTCCATGCGATATACTACCAAGCTGCTTATCTGGAAATATAGTCAAAGTTTATTGAAAACTTCAAATATTCAGAGAAATTAAGCAATTTTTAGACTCATTTGACTGCATGATTTGCTATGATAAGATCTTATATTCAGCTTGTTTTTTATGTAGCAAGAAAGGAAAAAAAAAACTCTGGCAGAAAAAAATCCATTAAAGGGAAGAATAAATTTATTTTATTTAAAAAAAATAATGTGTGACTTAAATATCTAAATTTTCTCCCTTTGAATTAATTTTCATATTATTCCCTAGAGATTGCTAATTTAATTGTTGTTCCTACTCATTTATAGTGCAGATATAATTTCTATATTATTGCTATACTATATTATTTAATTATTACAATATTATATATTTTATTTTCTTATATGTATTATCTTACTGAGTAAAAATTAATGAGAAGATTCATTCTGATTGTCTTTTATTTTTATAATGTTAATATTTTAATAATTTATCCATGCTTTCTTTGTAATGATGCACATGATGCACCTGAAAGATAAAAATAACAGAAAATTTAGGTGTCATTCTGTAAAATTTCCCTGGAATTGCACTTTTCTCTAACATTCTCTTCTATCCAAACATCCTATAATACGGATGATATTTCAAAAACCTAATGCCTCTGCCACAATATAGTGGTTATTGTGCTATATAGGAGCTGCCAGTTTTCACATAAAACATCACAAAGTGTGCACGCCTCTGCTATCTCCTGTTATTTTCTGCAAATCCAAAACATTAGTTCTGTAGCCTGAAACAAGCTCCAGAGTACTCAATGAATGCATGGATTGCCTGAAAGGTAATGCTTGGAGACATTTTATCCTTCAGAATAACATCTTTATATTTCAATCCAATTGCACCAAAGCAAATTGCACCAATTGCACCAGCCCAGAGAATCTGATAAACCTAATGTGAAAAATAATTCTGTTCATTTCCTCAGTGTGCAGTCATTGATTATTTTTGTCCACAGAGGGTTAAAGGAATGTTAAATAACCAAAGACTTGTAGAAACCTAGAAAGATGTGCTAGCAACTGACTTAGAAACTTTGCTGTAGACAAAGGTTTGTACAAAATATCTACTGCAAAAGGTGAAATATTCATTGATAGGCCAGCATGTTCAAATGGCACACTGGCTGGCATCACTGCTGATATTTCTTATGTATTAGAAAACTGAAAATTACAACTTGTTTAACTTTTAGAAAACAGTGTCAAGGAAATTGAAATGTTACAGGAAGACGAACAAAAGAAAAACCCATGACTAAGGACCTCGTTCAAGGAATGGAGAGGTTCAAGTTGGGAATCCATTAGCACTATGTGTAGTGGTGTGCAATAACCCTGAGATCTGAAAAGATTGTTACCCAAAATGGTCGCACCTTGAAAAATGTCTTTTTAATGCTCCACGCACCCAATGTCTAGTTGCAAGTTGAGTGTAATATTTAGGTGATGAGCAAAGGTCGTATTTAAGCAAGAAGTTGATAATGGATGTTGAATTTAACACTTCAGTCAAGAAGAAATTCATATAATAATTTATGTCAGAAAGTAAAGACAAGTAAGATGTAAAAGCAAATTTTGAAAACAAACTGATCTCAAGGTACAGAGATAATACTTAAGCAATAATATTTAGGCAATTCATGAACAGTACTCAGAAGTCTGATTGATAAGCTGGTATTAAGCAGTTGAAATTCAATGTGATTTGATTATTTTTATTGCTAAGGTTTGCTTCAAAATAGTTTCATTAAACCTTTCAAGGTGAAACTTCTCCTTTCAAGGTTTGAACTTACTATGAGGAAAAACTTGGAATTATAATAATTATTATAGTATTAATTATTATACTGGAATACTAATTAAACTGAGGTTTTGAGTTAAGCACCTGGTATCTAGTTGATTTCAGAACTAGAATTCTCACATCTAAGACCAAGCCATGTCTGTACAGCCTAAAACATGAGTCTCAATATCTGTCATTTTGGTAAATGAATGAATGCTGTACTGCTAGCATAATTTCTGCAGATGTGAAGTAGGCCCAATAATATTTTCCATATAGTGAAACGATAAAATTGATCTTTTGTAGTTTTCAGGTAAAAAGGCCTTGCTGTCATATTAAATCATGATTATTGTCTTGACATAGGAGTTTCTCAGGCAAGGAGCAAAAATTTCTTGATGTCCTCATTCCTAGGGTTGCAAATATAGTCATATAAATATCCTGGTAATCCAGTCTTAAGGAAAACAAGTGTGATGGATGACTTGCCCATTTCTACATGCTTAATTATTCAAGCTGAGAAAGTTTTATATTTTTTTAAAACTGGAAGTTATAATGAAAGTGTAACTACAGGACTAATATTCAGAAAAAAAAACAACAAAAAAGAGGTAGTACAATTCAGAGCAGAAAACAAGTATGATTTGCGTTTGAGAGGCTCCTTACAAGGTCAGAGCCTCATTTGACTTGTTCTTGTCTGTGAACCTTTGGAGTTTGTGTTGATCTGCAGTTTAGAAGAGATATGAGCATCAACATCAAAGAAGTGAGACAGCCTTGGAATCAGCAGTGGAACAATAAAATATCTACTAAATTATCCCTTTCTCCACCTCAAATAATTGGATGTCTTTTTCCTGCAGACTAATTTATGAGTCTTATATTGACTCTGTGGAATGTCTCCTTTAAAAAAAAAGAAATCATTGCCTTTAATTAACCTCTTGAGCACCTCTCTGAGCTTTCTTCAAAAGATCGGACTTTTACATACACACAAAACCAACAATATCTGAACTTGCCCTAGATAGAATAACAATTATAAATATTATTGTAGGCAGTATCACCAAAAGAATGATTTTGACTGCTTCCATTATAAACTGAAGGCTTCTGTTCAGCTTTTTCTGAGTCACTGTTTGGTATCAGTGAAAGGACAGGAACACTCAGCTAGTCACTAATTGTCCAAATGCTTCTGCAACTACAGGTGGGAAGAAGATAAACTTTTCACATGTCCTGCTGTAAACTGTAAACTGGCACAAAACTGTGCCTTTCAGTTCGATTTATGGTACCTTCTTTTCAATTTTAAGTGATAAGACACAGATATTTTCCACTGTTATTTACAAGTTACTTTCATATGAAGGGCGAGGGATTTTTTTTTTTTTCTTTTTTCCTAACTGGCAGGATGAAACCTTATTTCCCTTTTCTGAATTTTTTGAGACATCCAATCTCCCTTGTTATTAACTGAAAATCATGCAAACAAACCACATGCATTTATCCAGGCCGTCATCCAGCTGAATTCTCCCAAGTTTCCTGTTTCTCAGCCCTTTACTTTAAACCTTAGCCCACACTGACTAGTCCAAAATCTATTTTAAAAATCACATATAAATAAGTAAGGTTTAGAGTAGTCGCAGGATTTTGAAAATCCCTGGTCAGAAAATCAATAGCCAACATTCTGTTTCAGTCTTTTATAAATTTCAGAACCATTTGCAAATATAATCCAGGTTTTGCTCGTACAAATTTTACTTGGGATACGTACAAACAGACATTTTGTGCTAGCTTGCCCTCTGTTCAAAGTAAGAAAAAACAAAATGTGTTAAATTTGGCTCTGTAGATTTTTGGAGGAAAGTAGTGGTTCAGACAGAATATGATATAGTAAATCCTTACTGAATATCTTGTTATGTACTAGAAGTTACTTGGAGATTGTTAACATTTACAGTAAGAATTCAGTCTTTCTACCTAATTTCCACAAAAGATGAGAATATTTCCTTTCAGCCATCACTCACTATTTCTCAGGGGATCAAGAGAAACATAACTGCTCCTTTGGATGATTTTGTTATTGTATTTTGTGAATTAAAAATACATATTTATTTCTTGCAACACTAATTACTTTCTGTTTCAGTATTGATTCTTCCAGATCTGCCACTATTTCTGGAGTATTCTTTATGCACTTAATTTCAGTAGGGATCTTCACCTTTCATATAATACACACACGGGTGTCCTGTTTAAGCAGCATTCAGATCTGTGGGCATTTTTCTAGATTTTTTTTTTTTAAATGTGGCAGATGCAGGAAGTCCTGGTATCAGTGGCCTAACAGTTGAGCACTGCTCTCTGGTTTGACACTGGACTACACATCCTCTAACAGAGGTCTGGAGGCTGACCCTTGGCACTACCGAATTTCTGTTAAGCTTGCACAAGAACAGTGGTGTTTCCCCACTCTCTTTCAAAATATTAATTTGCGCAAGTCTGTTTCCCATCTTTATGCTTGAGTGGCACTCGTCAGGCAAGAGATGCGGTCCTGCTGATCACAATTTAAATCTTGGCACTGTGGCCTTTCACGTGAAGCTCGGGCACGGGCCAGCTGTCGCTGCATTTCTGTAGCAGGCTGTGCAAGGACAACTGCTGATACGCTGGTTATTGAGGCCAGTTTGTTAACACTCTGTGTAATGCTGCCTGAGTATCATGCCTCTGTTGAGCGTTATGTGGAGGAGAGGTCAGAGCAAGCGGCATTGGCATAACCCTGACCCAAAACTGAGTAAACAGCGCATCAAAATGTGTTGTGAGCCTAGAGAAGACCTACCATGTATATAGCCCACAGCATGAAAACAAGCTATGGGGACCTGTGATCACATATATTGACCCAAGTACTGCTGTTTATCTTGTGGGCCTTCTATTTGTAAGGACTAAGAGTTTTGTTATTTTTTACTAACTTTTGTTAAACAGCCTGACAGTGCTTCTTGTTTTTTAAATTCTGGGCACAACATACTCAAATGTGACATTCCCTTACTCCTTATCCTCAAGCATACTTGCATACTCATACATAAAAAGATGTCTGGTCTTCAAAGGAGTTCCGATACCATGCAGGTAACTTCACACATGACCAGATTTCTAGAACAGTCTGAGATGAACATTTTGTGAGCTGGTGATAAATGGGACCAAGATTACGGATTTGGGGGCTTACAGAGTGTGCAAGATCAAAGCAAAAGGCTTGGTTTACTGCTGTATCAGACAGACACTAAACCACAATCCAAAATCCCACCACAGCAGTCTCCAGATGCAGTCCTTTTCCGGCTAGCATGCTGCCAGCCCTTTCTGGGCTTAGGAGTTTGTTCTGAACTGTAGCTCAGGACATAAAGAAATCTCATCAGGGTGTTAAAACCTCATCTTCACATGGGGTTGTTATTTTTTTCTTAATGAAGAGATAAAAATGAAGCTTACACCTAACCAACAAAAAGAATTTTCCTATATTAATCAGGATCTGATCTATCTTCTGCTGTTTTTAGTAAATAAAAAGTTATGCATATTCATTATTTCAATCACATGAGACATCCCCAGGTAGAATCATAGTACATCCTGTGTTGGAATGGACCCATGAAGATCACTGCATCCAGCTAGTACTATACGATCTTTTACAAGGTATTCAAGGTACACTGATGTACTAATGCTATAAGTTTATCTTGTTACGCTAGATACACTCAGAAGGGCACATTTCTTGTTGCCAGCCACCTTTGTACTCAAGCAGGAAAAACACTGACCATGAAGATCATTGAATATTGCTGTTGGCTAGGCTAATTAAGATTTTTCAAGACAGAAGGAAATTTTTTAAAGAATGTGGATTTGCACAGCAAAATATCAACAACACTATTAACAAAGCTGAAAAGAGAAGGTACTGAGGCATCTTTGTAAATCAAAACCCTAGCTCTGCAAACTTACTCTGCTCTGTTTGGCACCTTACAGAGAAAGAAATAACATACCCACTTCATCTAGAGCCCAGGTTTTTTCCTGTTTAATAATAGTTTCATTTCAGAGGAAACTCTCCTGCCTTACTTAATTTACCAACTAATTGCTAATTACTAAATTTAATCTGAGACAGGTGTAAATTTACACTATCCCTGACACAGCAGGTACAAAAGGACTCAGATTGCCATACTGGTGTTTCTAGTAGAATATAGTTGAGGGTCTGGTTGTGGAGCTGTTTTTTCAGAGACATACAAGAAGAGTCTTTGTTTTTGAGTATCCTCTTATATAGAAGTTCTGAATGCAGTACAAGGTATGTGCTGTTAGCAAAGACTTAGACAACCCTTTAGGGAGTAGGAGACAGTGGTGAATATCTTCTAGGCCTATGGTTTCTTCCCAGATTTGGAGGAGGATATTGCTTATACCAGACCAGTTATAGATATGCTAGCATACTGAATGTGAACAAGAAATTTTAAGAGGTTTTTACCACTTGTTTTTTAATAGATCTGTCCTTCAGTATGTTTCTGCTGTGTTCTCTGAAGCATTTTTTCTGGCATTTGACTTAAGCTGATTGGTACTCTCACTGTTGATAATCCTTTATGTACTGTAAAGGGGTCTAAAATAAATCTTAAAAAGAGCATTTGGCATTCAAGAACAAAGAAACTGCAAATAGTTCATAACAAAAATATTCACTTATCATTCCAATTATAGGCAGCTGTGCTGACTGCCCTCAAAGTTCTTTGGCTTAAAGCTGTGATGGTCAGGACCTGGGGTGTATCACAGATTCTCTGGCTTTGTCCTTAGGGGGTATTGCAACAGCTGTGCTTCATAGCGACAATGAGATGTTGGGAAAGGGTTCTTAGATCTGGGGTATGACTTCTTTGCAACTGATACGTAAGTCTGGAAACTGTGTCACATGAGGAGATCCTGTAATGTGGCTACAATTAAATCAATGCTTGTGGTTCTGTGTGGTTTAATAATAAATCTTGATGAACTTGAAGAGATAGTCCATTTGTTGGCTTTAGAGAGTTCCTAAAAGGCCTTCAGAAATTTGAAGGGAAGCTACAGGAGAGAAGGGGATGGACTCTTCTGCAGGATCTGTGTTGACAGAACAAGGGGAAATCATTTCAAGCTCAAAGAGGGTAGATTTAGGTTAGATATAAAGAAAAAATCCTTTACAGTGAGGGTGGTGAGGCACTGAAACAGATTGTCAAGTGATCTAGCTGTGGATACTCCTGTTCATTGCAGGGGAGTTGGACTAGATGGCCTTCAGAGGTTCCTTACAACGCTAAGGATTCTATGATGCTATGATTCTTGTGTTGCATTATCTTATATTCCCAGTATGTACAGTGGAAAACCAGGGCACAGAATCAATCATTAGGGATTTTTGCCAAGGTTAAACTGTGACTTAGACAAAGATTAATTACATCTCACGTCTTAATTCTTGAGCAATTATAGACACATACTGCTTTGCAGAACAATTTGCATGTCCTCCCTCTGTTCCTTCACACTATTTCCCACAGAACTTGTAAGCTTAAGGTTAGACATGCTGTTTGATAGCCTGCAGTCAAAGCCTACAAAGAGTCAGCTGTGTACTTGATTTTTTTTTTTTTGTCATTGCTCTGAGACAGTAAGTTGTTGTTTAGCCTGAAGATCCAAATAGCTCAGAGGCAAATTATGGTTTGCAACAAATTATAATACAGAAGAAACCTAGGATGTCTCTAGGATGTCTTGCTGGATGTCTCTTTCCGATAACACAATACTCAAACAAGTAGGATATGTTTGAAACATGCCAGCTTCTTAACCCCAAGAGCCTACATAATAAAAATACTATCACTGGTTAGAACAGGCAAAGAATTCTCCTGCTTCTTCCTTGTGGCACAGTGTTATTGCACTAACAGAGTGCAGATCTGCAAATTATTATTTCTCTTGCTATATTTATTGTTGGTGTGGCCTCACCCTGAGTACTGTGTGAAGTTCTGGTCTCCACAATGTCACGAGGATGTTAAGGTCCTTGAAACTGTCTGGAGGAAGGTAAGAAAGTAGGTAACAGGGCTGGAAGGCGTGTTCTGTGAGGAGAGGCTGAGCGCACTTCATTTCTTGAGTCTGGAGAAAAGAAGGCTGAGAGGTGACTTCACTGCTCTCTGCAGTTTCCCCTTGAGGGGCTGAGGGCAGTCCCAGTCTCTTCTCCCTGGTAACTAATGATGGGAAATGTGAGAATAACACAAAGCTGGAGAGGAAACATCATTTTATTATGAAGAACAGGCTTCCTAGAGCAGTGGTTGATGCCCCATGTGTGTCATTCAAGAGTATTGAGTATCAATATATTCAAGAGGTATCAAGAGTATCAAGTATACAAGAGGTACTTAAATAATGCCCTCATTAATATGCTTTAACTTTTTTAACATGTAAAGGTGAGGCAGACCAACTGATCTTTGAACTTTCTGTTCTATTATAGTGTCAAATATGGTAATATGAATGTTATATTTTTTTGTTGTTCTCAAAACAAAGTAGAAGATATCTGAGGATAAAGGGAAGATCTTCAGATTTGTGAAGCCTCTGTGTTTTCTTTAGTGTACTGAAACTTGGTGATCTGCTTTTGGATCTTCAGGCCATTGGCTTACACATGAACAATTTAATGAGGAAAAAGACATGGTTTGGACAGTGCTTGTCCACTATTTCTCTTGTCTTTTAAGCTCTTTTTCACTAGAAGAGCAGAAAGTGTGATTGTGCTGGTGGGTGGACCTTGCCACAGTAGGTTAGTGGTCTGTGTGGTCTGAATGCCTGTTCTGAAGGCTACTTCAGAAGGCTGCTCCCCTCAGTAGTCCACTGAGCACACTGTCTACATCAAATATGTATAACTTACTGTAAACAAGTACTTACAAAATATTCATCCCTGCAATCCACTATTTTCTGTAAACTTATAGCTGTCTAGGTCTAAAACAGATTTTCAGAACACCAAATCTAACTGGGCCTCAGTGAAAGTGGCATCACTTCTTCGCTCAATGCCATGTATGAAGCACTCTTACATCATTATATTACAAAGCTAAACATCCCATGTACACAGGTCTTAAACCTCTACTGCCATACCATCAACATCCACCTCTGATGTGATGGGCCAACATCATAAAATAGGAGGCATTACTTTTGGAGCAGCCCATGTGCTTTTCCTATGTGGCTTCTAATCCAGATACATTTTTATAATGACACGTATTTGTATTTTCTGTGTTGTGACATGTGAAGGGCAGTAGAACTTAAATTATCTCTAATATCAGTGTACTTTCTAACATTCTTATTGGTCTAGTTGTCTTCAAAGTTGTAGTTTTAAACACAGGACAGAAAGTAAATTTGTGTGAGTTGCCAGCGGATTTGTTTAGACTTCTGTAATGTTTTAAAATTTATTAAATGTGGCAGGCTGGGTTCAGCCATTACCAGGATTTCATTTGACATATGTATTCCTTTACATATAGTTGTTTGTAAACAGCACACAGAGAAAATCCTAGGTGGCCCTGTTTGTGGAAGCTGCAGGCTGAATTTATTGTAAAGAACATGCAGTACACTGCCCAAATGGCTTGACTTGGTGAGGGGTTTTTTGTTTGTTTGTTTGTTTGCTTTTTTATGGTAAATCATCCTACAGCTTAAACTAGAAATGCATCCAGACAAATATCCCTAAGCTTCAGAGGAAATATGGATACAAACTTTGAAACTAATATTTTTCTCTACTGGAAAAGCACCCCTTCATTTTCTATTTACCCTATTCCTCCATTCCCTAACAAAGCAGTATTTTTCAGATCATGTGAATTTTGTTTACTCACTACCACATAATTACATGGTGAGTAATTGGATGGCTTCACAGGACTGGAAATGGAATACTGACTTCTTAACCTGTAGGTGAATATTTCAGCTCTACGCTATCCTGGTAGTGAGTACAGATGGGTCCCAAATTTCTGCTGTGTGTCTTATGTCGTTACTTAGCCCAGCTAGCTCTAGTTTCTGTGTCATAAATAACGGTGCTAACATTGGATATTGGCAGTCTTAAGGAAAGTAAGGGTCTTGAGAAGAAACTCCCTCCTGCATTTATCTGTGTTTGACTGATTTGTGGGTGTCCTGAAAGTATGGAGGTGCTTGTGGTAATCTCAGTCTCTTCTTGCTCACTCTGAGTGCCTATGGAACAATGTTATCATTTGCTGACAGTAGATTAAAATATTTGATTTAAAATGCAGGATTTTAAATAACTGTCTAAATCACTGCTGGAAAAGTCCATGATTTCAAAAGAATTTTGTAGTACAGAAACAGCCTGAAAGAATCATTACATGCCATGTCTTTTGTTCAGGGCTGGGTAAGTATTGCCCTTTCACAGCAGTGAATTTTTTTCTGATCCAGCAACAATTGACTAGCATGAGCAGTTGTAATCTTCACCAGGTCCTGCTAATATGCCTGTTTTTCTGCTTAAGAAGGAATGATGGAAAAATGCAGTCCAGCTGTTACAATATAAAAACTTAAAACACGAGCAAAGCTTGTGAAAAGAAGCCTAACACAGAGTGAGGTTTTATTCATATGGGTACAGATTTTTTCATTCTTTATTTTCTTTTTTTCAAAAAATCCCATGGAACTTTTTCTTCCTATAGCTTTTTGTAAATCTTCCCCTTGTTGCTGGGAGACTTAAAACAAACAACCAAGAGTATTTAATGATCTCTGAATTGCCTTCCTATTAACTGAGAGAATTTCTAGGTTTCCCACTTACCCAATTGGCCTAAAATCACAAAAATAACCTCATCTTATTATAATTCTGTTTCACAACTCATTTTTCACAGCTCAATTCCACCCTGGACTGGTTTTTCTTTCTTCTTAGCTCTCATTTTTCCCCTACCACACATGTATCCACTCTTCCTCTCTCACAAACAGGCTTGCTCACACACCCCCACACATCCACACTCACATACATCAGGAGCAGTTTACAGCTCAATTTGAAAGATGGATCTTAATAAACAAAAAAAAAGTTTTCATTGTTTGTGATGTGGAGAACAACTAACAAAACAAAGGAAACCAGAGTGGGCAGCAAAACCCTTGGGGTCTGCAAGCTTAGTTGTGGGAAATGTGGTGTTAATTTCTCTTATTTTGAAATCTACTAATGCTTTTCAAAGAACTTGAAAGAACATTTTGTTTACAGAGAAAAAAATCTGACTCTGTTATATGGGATTTATTTGGGTTCTTTCTTATTCTTAACTAGGAAAGTTTGTAGGAAAACAGGATATTTGTCTCTGAAGATGGTGTCTGCTACTTATTTCCCACATAAACTTCCTGCTGTTGCTACTTTGGAAACTACTGTCTGATCTAATGGAGTCCCAGGCCTTTAACTCCATCGTTGGTCACAAGGTTCCACAGACCTTGGCCTTTGAAGTGACTTTGCCATCTTGTATCACTCCTACTTCCATAAGCATCCACTGACTGAGGCACTTGTCAAGCTCACCCTTGCTCATCTTTCCCTTTAACAGACATTTTGTTTTCCCATTTCTCCAGTTTCCCCACTTCTCCAGTTTCCCCCTCCTCTCATGCCAATCTTCTTAGTACCTAAACTTGAACCACTGCCACTCTTTGTAGCCTGCGGGATGGAGTGCCCTTCTTTTGTAGATCAAAACTTCAGCACTTTCCCACTGAACATAGTCAATGCCCACAGGGTTGTGAATCTCCCTGGAAATGTGATTTCCTGTTTTTCTTCAAATTTATATTTGCTCTTTTCATGCTCACATTAGCACACTTGTTATGGCCTTACTTTCTTTAACTTAACCATTCTCTATGGATGGTGGTAATACTGTGCCAGATATTTTTTTAATCTGAGGGGTGAAATGGCATTTTCTTCAATCAGAGCAGATTACAGGGTCAGCTGTGCATTAGAAAGCCAATGCACAAAAGCATCACAAATGTATTGATCAATCTGGAAGACAGGGATATTTTTGTAATGCCTCGGTGGCACATTGATTAAAGTGATTAAGCCATAAATGATGAGGACATATGCTTCAGTCAATCCAGCTCCTGGAATAGACCTCCAGCCCCCGTTTTCCAGTGTTCTGGATAAATGTGCTTGGACTTCATTGTAAAACACTGGGTCAATGGACTGCAGACTATTCAAACAAACTTTACTGACTGTGTGTAAGCCAGCCCTCCTGCCTGCACCGCAACAGGTGAACTCATGGCAGGGAAATGTGAGCACTTGGCAGATCTACAGCAGATGCTGTTGTAATTGGTCTGTGACGAGGGTAAGCCGCTCCTTCTCAAAGCTAGCGTGCTTTCTTCTGCCTGGCAATTTGATTGCTTGCCTAAACTGTGCTTAAGACCATTATCTTGGGCAGAAGTTCAGTTTATGCTAATAACAGTAGCATCTGTATTGAAAATAAGTTTATCAGACAAAACAGCACAGGGATAGCCCAAACTGTTTTTTATTTTTGCTTTGGATTTTCATTTCTTCTTTCCATTTGCAGCTGCAGTGGCATCTGGTTTGTTTTTTTCTTATGATTTTAATATTAAACTGAGTTGATGGCCAGAGTGTCATGTCAGGGAGCAAGGGAACTCAGCCATAGGCTGAAGGGTGCTGTCTGGCAATAGGACTGAACGACAAGCGTACTTCAACTGTTCTATCTTATAGAGAGGTTCAGTGGCAGATGTCAGTATTATGACATCTCAAAGTATAATATGCTGTAAGCAGAGCTGAAGAGCCATACCTACTCTTACTTACTGCACTGGGATATGATCATCATACACAGCTACCAAGTCAAGTGTCTGCAGTTAGCAGTACCGGGGTGTGTGACTCAGCAGTAACCCAGTAGTTTCCTCTTTTATTTTTTTTTTCTTTTTCCTGGCTGAATAGCTCTGACTGAGTTAAAGATGGTTTTCTTTGTGTCAGGGAAACAAAGACTGATGCTTTTGTAAAGACATAATGGCTGGATAGATTATCTCCCTTTGCCCTTTCCACAGGGAAAATGCAGCAGCTTGGCATGCTGACAAGAAGACAACAAAAACCTAGTTTTTATTATCCGGATAGATTCAGGTCTGATATGATGTGGAAATGGCTTTCAGCTAATTCATGCTTGGAAATAACTGAGCGATGTCTTCAAGGGCCTGACTGTGTCCAGTACTTCACTAACTACTGGGGTTGCGCTAATGACTCTGATAAGTGAAGCTGAACCTACAGACCATTTAGAGAGTGGAATGAATGTGGGTGGTGACTGGCTTACTAAGTATTTCACACCAGGAACATAGTGCACCAGCTTTCTTTGATCTGGGTGGAGTGCCAGGACTCTGGGCCAACGCTCAGTCCTAGCCGTTTAGGGTCCCGATTACCTGGGAGATGCTCCTTGTTTGCAGTGTCACAACCCCTGATCTGGTGACGAGGGAGCTGGAGGGGGAATGCGTCAGGAAGACGTCTGTGGCAGTACACTCTGTATTGCAGCGTGCGTTGGCTAACTTGCTAGGCAACGTCTGAACACACACTTTCTCAAGTGTTTGGGAGGAGCTAGTTGATCTCCTTTGAGCTGGGACAGAACAGAATGGCTCTGATCCCAAATCGTTATTTTGCTGCTGTTTAATTAACAATGGGAACAATTTATTCATTAACTGAATTTGTCTCTCTTCTCTGTTTTAATTTGGAAAAAGCAATTAGGGACTAAGGCTGGTGAACTAGTGTGTAAATACACAAATACCCATCCACAAAGACCAGTGGCTTTCTTTACTATAAAGGACATTTATGCCCCTGTAATGTAAACTTCCTGCAACATTTCTGCTAGACTTTCTAGGGATGAGGATATGGGAAGTGAGCATTGGGGGTGCAGTCCTGGCACCTGCACTTTACAGAAGTCAGGCCCTTGGCCAAGACCAACGTGTTGATGGGGCTGCATATCAAGTCCTGAGTGAATTTAGCAGTTGCTGTCCCTCCCTGCAAATAGCAATTAAGGGATTTTTTTTACTTTTTTTTTTTAATTTTTTTTTTTTTTTTTTTTTTTTTTAAACACAAAACCTTTAAAAAGCCCACTTTGGAAGTGTAGCTACTTGTACTTTTAGATTTGTTATGAAAAGGTCACTAAACCATCTTTTTTGTGTCTTGATTATAATCTCCTGTAGACTTTACAGCATCACCCCTCTCCAATTTCAACTACTTAGTATAGATGAGAAAAGTACTGCCAGGTGAATCAGCAACTGGTGGAATCCTGCCCAGGCGCTATTTAAAGTTAAATTTTATGAAAAACTGTAATGATTTCTACAATTCTGGGCATCAGTTGGCCAGCTATGGTCAAAAAAGGATTCTAGGTTTGAAAGGTCTTAGGAGCTGAAGGGATAAGCTGCTGAATGGTCATTAACTCAGGCAGGCAGAGAGTTGACTTTTAGAAACTCTAAAGCAAAAGCAAAATCAACTCAGGGAAATGATATGCATAGTTTCCTTTGAATGTGTTCTTCTGCTGTTATTTCTTATAATGGGCCACTGATTCTGTAGTTAATTTTGTAGTAGAGCTTTTATAGTTAACTTGCAATCTCAAGTCTCATTTTTCAGGGAGTGAATTCAATCATTTAAACTTTGTCTCGGACTCTCATGTGACAGATTAGGCACCTGCATCATGATTGTAACCAGACATTCTCTATTCCCAAGGATTTTTCTTGGCTCTTTCTCATTGATGCCGGAGTTTAGTAGCAGCCAAAAGGAGTTAATAATGACTTAGCTACTAACTTGCTTCCTTCTTCAGTCCTTGGTGAAATGAGCTTTTGTGAAACTGCAGATTTGTTTCACTGTTATTTGTCAGTAGTCTTAGTGGGGTAGCACCTAAAAGAGAAAATGAGAGTAGAGCTCAGCTTCCATCTGTTGAATGGCCTCCTTCCCTGCTGGGCAATCTGTATGACAAAAGGAAAGAAATGAGGCAGAAATAATTGGAGGTAAGTAAGGAAAAATCAATAATAATGGGGCAGATATTGAATAACCATCTTCTTAGATCTTATCCGAGCCTTTTTCTTCTGCTCCTTTAGAGAGTATCTCTCTGGCAATCAAAGTAGAAGTGGAGGCTAAGGACGGAGTGTGCAGTGGAACAAGATGGCAGCCTGAAACCTTGGAACACTTTTATCCCATGTGGAGAGGAATCCTTACAGGAATCCTGTCAGTAGGCCAGGTAGGGATTGGCCTCAGAAAGATCATGCAGGAGGTAACAGGTAATGAAGGGTCTGAATCTTGGCGATGTTTCTATCAGCTATGTCAGTGACAGAAAGACTGAGCTTTTAATTACAGCAGGATTCAACCACATGAGTTGTTGGTGCGAAATATCATCAAAGACCTGTATGAAATACATTGTCCGTGAGGCTGAGCTCAGTCTCAAGGGAAGATACTAAGGATAGATAGGTAGAATATGAATAAAAACTGACCTTAGTGAAGATGCACTACAGGGCACCCTGCTGAGAGGAAGGTGAAGTTTGTAAATGAGAAAATGGAGGGCTAACTCCATTTTATCAAACACCCCTATCATCTTGACTTCTGACAGCCATAAAATGAAGTAACAGAATAAAATTAAACCCAACACTGCAACCTGTGAATGTCTTTCTTCTGCCAGGAGGGGGAAAAAAATAAATAAAACTTCCAGGTCTCTCTGCTGAAGCAATTGGTTTTTGAAGAGCTTTTTTTAAAAGGTAAATAAATAAAAATAGAAGATAATGACATACCCTTTGCATAGGTGAATAAGATGTTCCTCAGTTGGTTTTATGACTCTTCTTCCAATCCTCTCTGGTGTTTATGTAGCAGCTGCTCAGTCCTACCCTGGAAACCTAATGTGTGGAATAAGTAGAGAGAATGAGCAAAGGGAAACTTGAGGCGTAACTGGGCAGTTGAACTTGAGGAAAATAAAAAATAAATGTTTGACATAGCCTGCGTGCTAGTGTCCAGCCAGAGTTCAGAAAATATCAAGCTCAGCAGTCTGATTTAAGCATGACAGAGTCCTGTTTAGGAAGGGAATCTGAAACTTTAGTTTCTCAGGACCAGATCCAGAGTAGGATTTAGACATCATAACATTCAGTACAGCAGTTCCTCCCTGAGATTCAAGAGCTTGGTTAGAGTGTAAGAATGCACAGAGCTGACTTCTGATCATTATGTAATGAATTTATATGTCTAAGAATAGCAGTCACACCAAATGGAGGAGAGGAAGTTTTGAGCCAGCCAACTAGCAATGCTGTTGAGACAGGAGAATCTTATGTTCCCTATATGGCCCTGATTTAGACAGTAATCTCAGAAGTGGTGTTTTTGGAACAGATTCAAACTTTGAGAGTATATCTGGCAGATAAGTACCTAGCTTGAATTTTGAGTAAACTTCTCTAATATTTCATGAAATTTGGGGAGGAGCTACTACCTTTGTTTCATGGCTATATTACTCATTCAGGAAGTGTTAAAGATGAATTTAGACCGAATTTAGACCTTCAGTCTGCAGCAAGACCATAAGTAATTCTCATATGGGAAAACTTTCAGCATTTCTTAAGGCTGGGTCAATGCGCACAAGGTTGGAAAGAAAGAAGAAATACAGTATGATTGACAGGTATATTGACTGAAAGACTAGATTTTTCATAGTTTTCAATGGTTTGCTTGTTCTACTCATGAAGGCAGAGGCCATGTAGTCATACAACTTCATGTGGAAAATATGGATGGGAAGTTGGCATACCAATAGCTAGCAAGTTCAAGATGACTTCTTCAGTGACATGTTCCCACTTTACATTTTGTCATAAAGAATAAGAACAGTGTTATTTCAACTTACAGCACTAATAGAACCCCATGGATGGCTCAGGTGGCCTAAAATAAGATAAACTGAAGAGCAGTAGATGCTCATAAAATGGCATAGTTGACTGTTCTTCAGAGAAGGCAATATGACAAAAAATTTGATAGCCATAGTCTGACATACACCTGGGTTGCAGCAGTCAGATAGACTGTGAAAACCATCACGCTGTTCATCTTAAGTGCGCTGTGGGCCGTCTTCTGTGCCCACTGCAAAGACATCTGAGAATTCTCTTAAATATCCTTCCATCATCTCACTTTAATATGGGAAGTGATGCAAACACTTGATCATTATGATTTTCAATGACTCATGGTCAGCAACACAAAGTTAAATTGATTACGAAACCATCTTCCAGGAAATACTGATGGGTATCCTCAGGAATTTAAGTTAGGTTCAGGTAAACATCTCTCACACTGGTTCTTCTGATGACTGGAGAAATTTGGTCCTTCCTGCTTTCTGTTTCTAACAACAAAGGCTCTGTTCTCGGTTAAATAAAAAACTATATGGTTGGTAATAAAAAAAGAAAGAAAAAGAAGCCAAAACCCTCCACCAGAAAATATAATGATATACCAGAAGAACCATTTATGCATTAAAAACCCTTCTCAATTTTCCAGAAAGCATCCAAAGCTCATTAAAAGAGGCTTTATTTTAGTGTGGTTGTGGTTTTCATTTTCTCTCTTCTTAAAACAGCTTCTGTCACAGACGAATCAATTTCTCTGGCATTTTCAAGCACATATTTCCTAGCAGTCAGGCTAATACCATCACAGCAGGGAGACATTTAACTATTGCTATTTCACCTTTACTTCAACACTGAGAAATTCTGTTGTGCAATTCCCATTGATTAGAACACTGGCTGTATGGAAATGTAGTCATAATACAGTCTTTCACTTAAATAATAAAAGCAACCAGCTTACTCAGACTAGTTTTTGAACCATGTGAACTTTCTTTTTCTTGGTTGAGCTGGTGGAGTACAAAGTCATATTATCTTACAGTTAGGTAATAATAATAGTCTCAAGGTACAACTTGGGATTTTATTGCAGACTATGTTAAGGATCAAACAGGGATAAGGCACAGAGCTACTTCTCATCAGTGGTGTGTTTGGACCAAGCTTGTTTCTTTTCATCTACAGTCTGCCTCCAGCCTCTGAATGCTTGTCTGAAGTGGGCTTATCTGCTGTGTTTGCTATGTAACACTCTTATCCAAAAGGTTTTCAAGTTAACACTAAACTTTTCATTACTTCTGACATCTTTTTGTCAGACCTTGATTTGAACATGGATGGGAAGCCTTTACTTATAACGTTTATCTTCCCGTTAAAAATGTTGCTGTGACCACCCAGCATGAAGAAAGCTTTCTTAGTGCCAACAGCTGGATGTTTTTAATGATATATCCCTCACAGTCATCACTCAGTCTGATTAAGCAAAGTACTTAAGATATTCTTAATTTTAAGTCATCTTATGGGCCTGTGTAAATCTGAGACACTTCTCAAATACTCAAAGGTGAGCAGATTCTGATCTGAGTCCTAAGAAATACACAGATTCAGAATAGTCATTTCATGTCTAGTAATCCTCTGACTCTACTACTGCTCATGCTGTAATACTGGGAAAGAAAATGAGGCAATTTTCTCTGTGAGGCATTTTGTTGAAGAGCTGAAACAAAGCTTGCAGAAAAATGGAGGAGAAAGAAAGAGATGGCCTTAGAATTGGTAAGAGCAGACAGAATTGATGCAGAGATAGTCCTGAATTAAATCCATCAATGGTAGTTAAAGGGAACAAACAATCCAGGTTTAAGTACTGGAACGCAAACTTCTGACAGAGCTATTGCTATGCATGTTGAAAGCTGATAGGAGAATGGAGCTGAATTATATCTTGTTGTTACAGTGTACCCCAGTGTCTGTGAAGGCATCGCATTTATAGCGTGTTTCATGAGCTAAGGTGAAATAATGTTTCAATAGAGTATATCTGGCTTACATGGATTTTGTGTACTTCTTAGGTGCATTATAGAGCAAGGTTTTATAAGACACCAGAGATGTATTTCCTCCCTTTTTGAAAGAAGTAAGCTTGGTAATTATTCACTATATTATTAGATTATTAGATTATTTTGGCTGGTTTATCAGGTTGAGTAAACTCACAGGTTAGACAAGCATCAGGGTGAATACAAAGAGCAGCAGCTGTCCACAGCTCTGGTAGGAGTGACTCTTCTCTGCATTGGCAAAAAAAAGCACAGCCACCTTTTGCAAGGTCAACATTTTCTGTACCTCTTTCCCCTGTAGCACTGCCCACTTTTTCAGAGCTCAGTTCTTATTATCCTCCCTATGTAGTGTAGTATGGCAGAAGAACTTGAACACTGAAGACTGTTGTGTAGATGAAGGAAAGTTATTAATGCAGCACTTTTGGATGGATCCTGACTAGGCGTTAAGACTCTTATTTACTCTTCTTATAGAGCCCTGACCATGCCACTTGGCCTTGATGAGACTGTTTTTCCATCTTTACAGGAAAACAATACCTACTAAACCTATGACGAGTCTAAATTATTTGCTTTCCAGAAAAAAAAAAAAAGTAGTTGCTTTCAGCTTCAGACCTATCTGTCATTCTTATGGTTTTTGTGCATATCCTTTTTTTTTTTTATTTTAAAAAAGTACAGAAGATGAGAAGACTGGAGGGTAGTGCTCCAAGACAAATTTTAGTGGTTATTACTGTAGCAAATAGCTGGATTTGGTAAACATATGAACAAGACTTTTTTATTCTCAGCACTTTTTTCCCCCCACAGAAGAATGTGAGCCACTCTTTATTAGGTGTTAATTGTGTATTACTGCATCAAGAGAATGATGTCGATTTACATGGGATCATGGCTTGGCTCACTCAAGCTCTGCTCCACTTTGCTGGACAACTTTGGAACTGTTAAGTGGCATCCTACTGATTTCTTCTGCAATCCTATTGCTTGCATCTCACTGACCCCAGTTTTTTTGTGTTTCCTGATCTTAAGGCACAATGTCTTCATTATGGTCGGAGAAAAGGCATAAGGAAAAGGAATGTCCTGATTTGTCTTTTAACTGCAGTTCTTACTGGTATTTATTTCAAAGTGCAATTACAGGAACGGAAATGACTATGCAAAAATGGCCTTTTCCTACTAACAATCTCATCTGCTTGTGTACATTTGAGTCAAATCTGCAGACCTTTGTTGACATAAGTTTTATTGCAAGTCATATTTATTTTCCAGTCTCTGTTACAAAATAGACTAGTAGGAAAGTCTGTCTTCAGAGAGGAGTAAGGAACCAGAGGGACCAGGAGAGCAAAAGTCAGTTCTGTCCATCACTGCTCATGTAACAGCCTTTGCTGCTGGAACTGTTAGCTTCTCCTGCCCCCTTGTGCAGGCTTGTGAACACTGCCAGCAATTGTTGCAGAAATCTGCCAGAGTATAAACAAATATAAGACCTTTCTGATATAGCAGTTGTGTTGAACATCGTTTTGCAAAAGAATCTTTTTGATAGCCATGGGAATAACTGTCCAGTCCTGCACTGGAAAATCTCTCAAGTCACTAGAAAAGATTTCTTGAGAGCTTGGTTCTCCAGGCTGTAAGAAGTAGAGGCCTCTAAAGATGCGCTCAGGTTTGAAACTAACTGCCTCCAAGCATGTGATCTGAGGGATGGTATTCTTGGTTTCCACAGGAATTAAGTGGGGAAAGGTCAGCTGAGCCTTCTTGCTCATCTCTATAGGACACTGGAAACAGCTCTCCCCTCCCTGTTCAACATCTGTTCACTGGCACATCACTGGGTCCTGTTGTCACCTTTATCTGATCATTCTGTATTCAGATATCTCATCCTAGATGTCTGCTCTCCTGACCTACATCTCTCACTATAATGAATTTTTAAAATATTTTTGGAGTGCATGTAATTGAAAAAAAAAAAAAATCAAACAATGTGATGATCAAAGGGTGAGAGAAGCTGCAATGTCTAGGTTTCACACTGGTTTTTCACTGATATATTCCTTATCAGGAGCAGCTGAGGGAGCTGGGATTGTTCAGTCTGGAGAAGAGAAGGCTCAGGTGTGACTTTATTGCTCTCTACAACTACCTAAAGGGAGGTTGTGGTGGGGTGGGAGTCAGCCTCTACTCCCATGTAACCAGTGATAGGACTAGAGGGAATGGCCTCAAGTTGTGCCAGGGGAGATTCAGGTTGAACGTTAGGAAATACTCTCCAAGAGAGTGGTCAGGCACTGGAATGGGCTGCCCAGGGAGGTGGTGGAGTCACCATCCCTGGAAATGTTCAAGAAACATTTAGATGTTGTACTGAGGGACATGGAAATATTAGGGATAAGTGGACAGTTGGACTGGATGATCTTGGAGGTATTTTCCAAGCTTGGTGATTCTGTGACTTAATGCA
The DNA here is from genome assembly GCA_030625065.1 of Alectoris magna. Taxonomy (NCBI): domain Eukaryota; kingdom Metazoa; phylum Chordata; class Aves; order Galliformes; family Phasianidae; genus Alectoris; species Alectoris magna. The sequence continues at coordinate 19,652,918 of CM060565.1, forward strand.
CAGATTTATATATCTATACCTATCCCAGACCATGCTTGGAAGACATTTTGTTTTTGGCAGTGCTAACTTAGGCGAAACTTCACTAAGGTTAATGGGAGTTCATTTGAGCAGAGGATTATTACAGCTGAAATCAGGACTCTGGTATTTCATCTTTTCTTTCCCTAATACAATCAGAATGAGTGTGGATTGATCTGTGCTCCAAAAATATCCCGGTAGAAAATACTGAATAATACAGCAGCTTCCTTATGTTATTTCTGAGGACCAAACAGCTTAAGGACATAGACCAGGTTAGATAACTAATTCTGTTAACCAAATAGCTATATTTGATATGGTGTTAAATATCCTTATGCTTGAGGTGCAGCTGAACTTCCTTAGGAAAAATAACAGCAATAATACCGAGCTGCTCAAGAGCAAACAAATAGGGCAAAAGGAACAATCAGAAATTCAATCCTATAATTATTTTCTAGGGTTTTCCATTTTGTAGGGTTTCGGCCTTTTTCATCTTTCTTTGCATAAGAGAAGCTCTAATAAAGCCCCCTCCCTCAATTCTCAGAGCAAGGTCATAATATTGCTGCTGTTATCACTGTGAGCAGACCCTTAAGATATATAGGGTCTCCTATTCTCTAAGCTGGCTTTACTTACTGGAAAATGTAGCTGAAAGTTACAGGACACCATTTTGTTGGGGGAAAATCCTAATAAAGAAAGGCACAGAAGAAAAATCTGCTAACAGCTGTTAAACAAAAGGATATAACCCTCTGTGTCAAGAAGTCCCTAAGCTTCTTGATTGTTGAAGCCAATTACTTTCCTGGGGAGGTATAATATTGGACTTGCTCTGCTGCTCCTTTACCTGCTTATACTACTGTCAGAAATAAGATAATCAGCTAGATGGATCTTCAGTCTGATCCTGCAGTTCTGTTCTTCTAGGTCTCTTCATCTGAAACTCAATGGGATCACAAAAGCTGTGATCTAGAGGGAAAAGAATTAAATTGAGTGTAATTTACACACTTTCTCCAGCACCAAACAGAAATGTCTTCAAACGTACAAGTAGCTATGAAAACAGAGTTTAAAAGAACAAAGAATAAAGAAAAAAAATAAAAATCACAAATGAATTAATCCTATCCAAACTTTAAATAATTCAGCCTAGAATGATAGTGTCGTTGTTGTTACTGCAACTTTTTTTAAGGCCTCAATTAAGCCTTGAGAAAGAGAGCCAATGCACCTTTAAAACTTTCTGCTTAATCAACTATAGCGAATGCTCATTTAATGATTGTCTTTTTGTACCAACAAGAAGTAACAATGCTTTTAGCAAAAGAAATGGAATAAGAGAGAAATTGCCTAATCAGCCCTACTCATGCAGTGCTTTGTGAGAGAGATTATTGAATTTTCAGTCTCTGCAGAATTTTAATGAAGCTCCATCTCGCTGGAAAATCCAGCCCTTTGTCAATAAAGTTCAATAACTCGACCACCCATGTAATAAGATGTACTGGCTGAAATATTTCACTTGCCAAAGCCAGAGCCCTGCAGGAATCTCCCTGAAAGTTAAAAGTACTTATTTGTATTGTGTATTTTCCTACAGTCTGCGTGCAGTGGTATTTTTATTTAGTGTAGTGAAAGTCTGTTTACAGTGAGGTAGAGAAAAAATTCAAATTTGTCTCAGTGTTCTGGTTGCTATTCTATTAGGAATATTGCCTCACTGAAAGTGTGTACAATCATCTTGTGTTTAGGACTGCATCTGTCATGCAAAGAGGACAGTAAAACACTTCACTGAGTTAAGAAATAAGTTACAAGGTACTGAGAAAGACAGAACTATAAGCATAGGAAATGAAAAGCATTTAATTAAGATCTCAGGTGACAAAATAAATAGGCAGAGAAATTCAGAAAGCTACTGAGTAGCAGAATACCTTTGCATCACTGCTGATGTTTGGCATCAAGGAAAGAGAGAGAACACAACTCTGCTAAATTGGTTTGAAATTGGGTATTCACCCCCCTCAAAATGTAGTTAATTTGGTTGGATACGTGTGGAGAGTCATGTATCCATCAAAATTTGAAGATTTAAGAAATCAGTAAGTAGAAGTTTTTGAAAAGGTATTTCTGTTGAATAACTGGCCATACAAGGAGCCTCTCTGCTTAGCTGGTTTTTAATAGAGGTTCCATTCTGAATCTACAGGGTCTTTTCTTGCTAAAGGTTTCATTGCGGCACTATACTACTCCAGTGTCAAATATGTTTTCATTGATTATCTTCTTCCAATGGAAAATCTTCTGCTGGAACTATTTCCAAGCTGTTTATCCTCCAGAATCCACACTTCCAAAGTGGAATTTGTGTAAAGGAAAATCCATAGACAACAACAGGGAGGTAAGGCTTGATGAAAATGGTGGAAGAAAGCTCAGTGGTTTGGATGAGAGCACATGAATGCTATCAGAAAACAATGGAATGACACTCAGAATTTCAGTGGCAGATTTGCAGCAGCTAGAAGTTCAGAATCAAGTCTGATATCAAAGTTGTGATAGAAATGAAGAGAAAAAGCCCGCAATATGCATGTCACAACATGCACCAGAGTGTGTATGAAGATTTCCTTGTTCAGGCATCCATGTATGTCTTCTGGATAACTGTTTAAATGAAACAAAGTTAATACCACAAGGTTAGATGGACAGAATAAACAGGAAAGTAATTAGAGATACCCAGAGAATGGAGAACAGGCAGTAAAAGAAAAGCCATGCAATGGCCAGGGTGTGTTTTATGTAGACAGGAGCCGCCCAGAAATGTTTAACAAAGGGCCTGATAAACTATGCTAATCTGTCAATCAAAACAGTCTGTGTAGTTGCAATGTTGGAAATTGCTTTGGGGAAGAATGATTTTTTACTGCTTAACTCAAAGCCTTGTGTAAGTATGCCAAGAAAGCACTAAAAGTTTCAAAGTGATTGCCCTGGAAGGAAAAGGACTAATGACATTTGAAACCCCAGTTTTGGGTAGCAGTACAAAGACAATGTTTGTAAGTTATTTAGGTATCTGAAATTCTTTCTACCCTGACCTATACGATTCAAGTCATCCAGATAAAAGGAGATCTGATTAACAAAATAATTCTATTCCAAAACTTGTCACAGGTATCATTATAGATCCTTTGGGAATTTCGGGAAATTCAATTATAAAAACCAAGAAAGAACAGATAAGCGATTTGATAATAAATATTCAGAAAGGCTACTAAGGTTTGAATCAATGGAATGCCTAGTGTATCAGTGGAAGAAAGAAGGGCAGAAAGAGGCTGGGAATGCATAAGGAAAAGAGAAATGATTCTGGAAGGAAGAAGTGTTGATGGACCTGCTGAAGAGTGGTTTAATGAAATGGAACTGTCCATCATGTTAGAAGTTAATCTAAATAGAAAGATTATTAAATAATTGCAGAAGAATTTTTTTTCATGTCCAGCCAGAGTAAAACTCAGAAAGAAGTGTAAGAGGAACATTATTTAATTTGTAAAAGAAAAGAGACTTCTTTCTTGAACATTAGTTAGGTTAGAGATGGACTAGCAGACAATGTATCAGGGAAAGGAAATTTATAAGTAAAATGGTGGAAAGAATAGATTTTAGAGATGTCAGGAATAGTCTGGTAAATTAGTGTGAAGGAAGCAGCTATTTTAAAGGTTGTGCAAAGCAGGAAAGATTTAAATGAACAAAGACTGGAAAGGAAAAAAAGGAGAAAAAATACCAGAGGAGGAAACACATGAAAGTTAATATTTGAGACATAAGATGTGGCCTAATAGCAGCCAAAAAAAAAAAAAAAGAAAGAAAAAAGAAAAAAAAGAAAAGAAAAGAAAAGAAAAAAGGATGGTCAGCAGGACCAGAAATCAGAGAGGGTGTAGAGAACAATGAGCTTGCATATTCTAGTGTTTGTTTGCTAGAATCAGATACTTGCCAGAGCATTTGTGGTTTATGTTTTAGAACAAATGTCTGGGAAGTGTCCAGGCTTGATCTTACTGAGCATATTAACCATCTAAAGTTATCTGGTTGTTAATGAACCTCTTCCTGTCTAGTTGCCAACTCTTCTAAAGCTGAGAGTGGTCACATAAACCTTTTAAAGTCATGTATTGTCTGTCTCCTGAAGTTCTGAAAAGATAAAGTGTTTCATTGAACGATCACTCTAGATCACTCAGAAAATATTGCACCTTGCAGGTGTTAGTGGGTAAGATTCTGTGCTTTTGTAGAAAGGAGTCTGAAAAATCTATCTTAATTGCTTCTTTAGTTTTACTCTTCATTATAAAAAAATTTTACAACTTATGTCCTTCATATGGAGACACTTGTTAGAGAACCACAGTCTGGTGTATTATCCAGAATACATACTAATTGCTTAAAATAAAGAATCCTTAATGAATGAAAATATATAATTTTAAGGAGGTGAATGATTAATCTCCAAGTGTTTGAAAGGGAGGGCATCCGAGCAAGATGTATTAAGGGAACTGGATACCAAGGAGGCAGGATTCGTGTTGGTGCCCAGATCCCCCTTCAGAAGCAGCTTATTTGTTCCCTTAATACACGGTGTTTCCGTATCATGAGTAGCAATAAAGAGACACTTAACTAAGATCGGAAGCCAGTTACATGTGAAATGAACGGCTTTCTGAGAAGCAGCAATGTCCACTATGGGATGTCAGTACTTCCAAGACAGAGATTCTGTTGTAGCCTCGCAGATGTTATGCGATATAGGTCATTGTGGATAATTATAGATCTGAGATTTTATTTTCTTTCCTGAAGAGGCGCAAATAAGCCGTGAATAGATGGATACCTTGCCAAGTTGAAATTGCAGGGGTTATCAAGATTTAATTACATTAAACATAAGATATTGCAACCTTGTTAACAGCATGTCTGAAAGGTAAGAAATACGAGTTTTATTTCTAGGTTTCCTAAAGCATTCCTTCAATATGAGAAACTTGTGGATCCAAACTTTGTTGAATTTGCTCTTGCTGAGAAGAATTTCACTTAAAAGACACTTTACAAAAAGTAAAGCATATATCTGTGGAATAAATGCTTATTCTTTCTCTTCCTATATGCCTCATTTTATATCTGTAAGATACGTTTTATGTCTCTTACATAAGATAATATGGGAGCACAAAGATTAGTAGTACAATAATAAAATGATGCTAATGAGTCTGCAAAAGTAAAGCCTGCTCTGAAAATAAAGAGATTTGATAACCTATTACAAACTGAAGCTGTAAAAGTATATCTTTAGTGTGAAACTGGGCAAAGCAGCATCAGTGACATGTATAATATAGACCATCATAGTGATAGAAGATTAGGTTTTTTCACGGATATATTTTTATGAAAGAGACAGTACCGTTAGAGAAATCAACACTGCAGATGAGAGTTTGAGTGCATAGTTGACCTTTGTGAACTGATATTTTTGGCCTTGGATTCATTTACTTTCAGCTCTAAAATAAACATTTTTCAGTTTAATGCAGCTTAAGTTGTACAACTGGAAAATGCTGATAATTGTATTACTCTTCTTAGTTATTGCTTATGAGTTCTAATTTTCCTTATCTACCATAAAAGGCTCTTTTATGATTTTATGGAAAGAATACTGAGAGATATTTCTACCTACCTCCTCTCATGACATGCTCATGTTCTCCCTAAAGGGGGACATTTCAACACACTAGCACTCTTTCTCTGCAGTACAAGAATCAAACCAAGTTAGGGAGGCTGGAGGAAAGTTTTTTATTTTTGAAGTTGGTAGGAGTGGTTTCAAGTAACAACTAAAGGCTTGGATTATATAATAACTGCTGGCACACATCATCAGAGGTGTTTCACATCTTTCCTTTCCTTCAATTCTGTATCAGAGTTTTCAGACTATAAAAAGTGATGTGAGCTCTATTACGTGGATGAAAGTACAAATCACAAACCTTATTCTTCCTCTCTAATTGTCACCCCTGTCTTCACCACATTGCATAAGAATCTTTGTTTTCAATACAAAAAATAAACAAGTGCTTAAAGAAGTTGGATACTGTAACAATGACAAACGTCCTACTTATGAATCTACTCCTATAATTGGGTGTCTCCCTTCTCTTTTATATTTGGTATGTACATATCTCCAGTACTGTTTAATGTCTCCCTGTATGGTTACCCTCCTTGAGAAGTGTGGGAGTGTTAGTTGCCTGCTGAAAGTAGATGGAAAGCAAGCTTAGGGTAGAACACTGTTATCTTTTCTTTGTCTTATATCCCAGCTTTTCTTGGTTAATCCTGTGCTAAAGTAAAACAAAGATTTTTTTTTATTATTTTCTTGGCCTTACTTCATCCAAAAAGAACTTTGATTTGCATGGAAGAAAAGATTACACAGAAAGGGACTTACATAAGTGAAAGCTGATTGAAAACCTCTCCTTTAAAGTGTCTGGTCATTTTAGTTTTGTATTAAACATAAAATTATTTCCTTACTCTTTTCAGCTATCCTTCTGTGCCTTTGGCTTGAAGAAAAAGAGATATCATTTAATAGACCATAAAATCTCAAGAATGTTTTCCCCCTAAATCTGCTCTTTTAAAATTGAGGATAGATCCTAGAAGGAGTTAGATGTCTATGGTTCTGTTGGGAGCTGGGGAGAAGCTAGCAAACTTGAAATCTCATTGCTGCATCCCTCCTGGGGATTAGCAGAGGACAGCAAGGAGTGGAGCAAACAGAGCAGTTGCTCTCTGGCTAAATATTGTTGCTTTAGGGGATCTGAACCACCCCCAGGGAAACAATATGTAGATCAGCACAATTTTTAAATATAAAAAAAGCAATGATATACACTACTGGTGAAATGAGATGAATTACCATTAGGCAGAAGCTTCTAGGGTCATTTGTGATTTGGTATTCAGAGAAGCTTTTGAAAGACAATCTATCTTTTTCATTAATCATTATAATTCCTGTGTTGTGTAGCTTTTTTTCTCCACACACACACACACAAAAATAATTGGAAAATGCAGTTTTCTGTTTTCCCCCTGTGCTGTATTTAATGTTGCATTTTAAATGTGTAACTTGGGCTTAGCTTGTCCTAAAATTCTCCAAAGTTTGTTATTTGTAAAATTATTCTCTTGCCCTCTCCAACCTTCTATTGTATGAATGGCAAAGAGAAAAACAGGATAGGATCTGAAAGTGTTTGTATCCTTGCTGCTAAGAAAAATCCACTTACCACGGGGAGACATTTTTGCTCCTTCAGCGGGCCAGGGGCCTACTTCCAAATTTATACACTTGGTGAAGGCTCATCTTCCACTAGGTGGCTAAAATATACGTTACTCAATGAATAATAGATATAAATGTGTGTTTACACGCTGATGTTTTAAGCCACCCCTGGAAAATGTAACAGCCATATTTCCCCCACTAACCTAAAATTCTACTTAATACTGAAACAACTGATTTGTAAAGAAAAGAAATTAACCACTGCATGTGAAAATTGATAAGATATGAATTTCATAACTACCTGAGATTTCAGGTGAGCTTTAAATATTCTCTATTAGATCCATTTGTCAGAGAGCAAAGAATAATTGTCATAACTCATGAGAATAAAGGCCCTTTTCTTTCCTAGGTAGAATTTCTGCCTTGAACTCCATTCTTCCTCAGGTAACCTTTTTCTCAGTAATGATAGATATACTCCCAAAGATTTCCTGTGGCTTCTGACTCTGAGTAGTTCAATTAAGATATTCAGTTATAGCAACTTCTAATGAATTAGGCAGGGTGTTTTTGCATTTACAATTCAGAGGCGTCTCTTTCTATAAAGTGGTTAGTGAGAATAAACATTTCTGAATTGTCAGAACAATTTCGCCTAGTCTATAAGCTGTTATAGTCTAGAATTTTAGAACAACTTAATTATGTGAACATTGCAAGGGTAATAAGAAAGACTGCTTCTTGCTGCTCACAGCAGAGATAATACATGATGCGTAATGAGACAAAGCTGGCAGAAAGTAGTAAGGTCCAGAGAGTTCTCAATTCTGAATCTCCTGCATTTGTAGAGGCATGGGCATGTAAATCTTTTCACTGTCCTGTGAATGTTTACAGATGGAAAGCCTTCTGGGAAGTGCCAAGTGGTGATACAGTCAATGGATATACAGTAAGCTTTGTGGCTCTTCAGGGGAGGACCTGAAGTACGTAACTACTCAAACTATTATTTTTGTAGTGTTACATTAGTCTGTGTATCTATATATACAGTCTTGAAGAAGTCACCCAGTGTTAAGAGGTGAATTAGCAGAAGCACCCACAGAAGGTAATGGAACTGTGCAGGCTTTTGGCAGAACCACGTTTGACTCATCTTTTGTCTTTTTGGCTTATTTCTCTTGTTTCTTATGCAAGGTTTCTCACTACTGTTAGAAATAAATGATTCAACATTTCTACTTTCTTCCAAGTGGTCAGGATCAGTGTTTAAAAACAAAACAATCCACACAACAACAACAACTGATGAATAAAGGTGTTTCTGGGAAGTTGAAGAGACGCTGATTCTAGACTGAGTATTGCCATCTGACTTGGTCCGTTAATCCATATCTATTCTATTCAGGTTCAACAAGAGATCAGTTTTATGCATAAAGTGGTTGATATGGCATATGAAGTAGTGCTCAGTAGTGAGCCTTATATTTGAGTCCCTCTGCCCAGCTTCTGGTTTTGTACTCCAGGGTCTCTGTCAGTACAGCCATTTTATTGTGTATAGCACAGCTGTATTTTTCAGTCATTATGTCTCAAATGGCCCTTTCTAACTCTGGTGTCATCAAGTACCTCCTGAGCTTTGCACTCCTGGAGTGTGATATTGTCAGCCCCTTCATAAAATAACAGCTGTACTCCAGTATCTACTGGCCTCTTGTGCAATTTCTGTGTCTGTAGATTGCTCTGCTTCAGAAGTCTGTGTGAGAAATGGGTCTGACTGCTCTTATTTCATACTGTCATTGCCTATTGCACTTTGAAAGGTATATAGAGGATAAGAATATGTGGTTAGCATGCCACTGAGCCTCCAATTTCCATTTTAGTACTTCTTGATGTCACCTCTTCATCAGTCGTTTTGGAGAAAAGTATGTGCAATGAAAGAAGACTGTCCATTTGCAATGTGATATTCTTGTTCAGATCAGAATCTGTCTAAGCACTGTGACTGTCACAATGACTTACAGGCTAAATAGAGGAAGATATGCTTTTTTCACAATCCCTTTCCATTTTCTTTCTTTCTTTCTTTCTTTCTTTCTTTTTTTTTTTTTTCTGATGTTTTGATGGCTCTCAGATTAGAGCATGTTGTAAGACAGATGTGAAACCCATTGTGCCATGGAAACCACCATCCAAGAAGGGTAATTCTAGTCCTAGACTTAAATCTGATTTAGCATACAGCTGCTGTCCACAGAACTGGGAAACATGTTGAGAAATAGTGCAAAAAAAACACATGGACACCCCCCCCCCCAAAAAAAAAAAACAAAAAACAAAAAAACAACACAAGAAAGAAGACATCATTTCTGCTAATATCTTAACTCAGAAAGGTATTGGTTGTGAAAGTATGCAGTGTGCTGACTGAATCTTTCTGAATGTGTGCAATAGCACTCTTTGCTCATTCAGATGTGGTGATGAAAAACATTCTGTTTTTTCTTTTCTCCTTCCCTCCCTGCAGTGTGACTTTTTCTGTGCCTTCCTCTTTGCAATTGGCCTTTGGCAAATGAAAACACTGCCTGTAATGATTATAGTCAGAAAAATTTTGCAGACTGTAATAGCCTTTCTATGCAAACATATGCTAATATTTCTCAAAATGGGTGTTCTATACAAGGCTGGATAATATGCCAAAGCTCTTTGCCACTTAGAATGTGGAACTTTGCTTGTATGTTATTTCCACAATAGTGAAGCAGCGATGTGTTACCAGTGCATACAAATTCCATAATTTTTTTTTATAGTAACTTCTTTTTCTTTTTGTAAAAATGCTTATTCCTCTTTATGTCAAACCAAAGCATCCAGAGATGTAGATTGACTCTGTGTGTGTGTGGTGGCTGTTGCAGAGGAGTGTGTTTTACTGTGCATCCTGGTTTCAAATTCCTTTCAGTGTTTCCTTGTTGTGTTGCAGTATCTCTGAATTTTGTAAATGTATCATTAAAGCTTACTTGTTTGCAAAATATGCCAGACAGTGGAAAATACCGCACAAACTGAACTTTTGTATGTACAGCTTGTATGAGCAATGTGGCTCAACTCCCCAGCAAGTCACTCAGTTTATCAGCCGCTTTCTAATTTTTGTGCCATGGATTCACAGTGTTATTTGACTCTGACTGTTTTCAGTCTCTTCCTAAAATTCCAAATGTGATCATGTGAGTCTTCTACTCAACCCTCCACTCCTTATTTGATACTTATCGCAGTGCAGGCTCAATACAAAAGTGAAGCAGGTACTTATTTCCTAGGTCTGGGGAACCAGTATAGTCCTACTGTTTTCTTTTCCTATGTCAGGGCTCTGTAATTCATGCATACAAAAAGGAAGACAACCCTTTCCTTTTTGAGGATGTAGTGAAGGCTTAATATTTGATTAATCTTTCAGAAACAGTGTTAATTGTAGCCTGTTTACCCCTTCCCTCTTGCAACAGTGGTATTTAATCAGTAACATTCAATCGCCTGGAACTAAATAAAGAAGTCTAAAAAGCTAAAATGTAACTACTGTGGACGCTAGAGGCTAAAAACATTGAGAAGAGATAGAAGTGAGATACTTCTGTTCATACTTTTTTGTGTGTGTTTTATGATGCAACTGGAAAAATCATGGACTATATGAATGTTATCTTGTCCCTCAATGAGAATTATGGCAAGTAACTATGATTTCCCAAATGAAGACTTTTAAATCTCTCACTGTTTATGCACACATACCTGTGTGAATGCAGATGCTTTGTCCCTGAATTGCATTTGTCTTAAGTAGCATGCTTAGAAGCCAGCAGGCATTTGTTTATGCAGCAGGGTGGGTGACAAGAAAATACTTCTAGTGTGATTGAAAGAATGTGAAATCCATTTGTCAAATGCTCAATAAGGTGAATGCTGGAGATACTTAACAATTTGCTTTGATGGTGCTTTGCATTTTCTAATTTATTGGAAGCTTGCTTCTTTCATAAAGTAAATTATGTATCATTAATCTTTCTGGGAAGCTGGTGTCCTCAAGTTAATTTAGTGATTATTTTCTTAGATAATCTACCTGCTAGGAAAGTACGATTAGATCAATATAGGGAAGTAATCTAGCCATCGGTGATTTATGTACATGCACATACAATAAGCACCCCACCACACTTGACCTCTCCTCTCAAAGGTACCCACATTTATTTTGGGAAGTGAAATATTTTAGTTCAGATCTTCTGGCACTAGATGTTGATACCAGCTAAGATTTATAATGGCAGAGGGAGTATGTTGATTGATCTCCACACTCATCTACCTAAACATTTCTGAAATGTGAGAAATTAGTACTGATTCTTCAATAAACTCCATGAAGCCAAAGCCACGAATCAGTGTACGCTGCAAGAACAGGGTTCTAATCAATGTTAGAAGGACCAATTGATTTTTAATTCAAGAAAGCAATTAAGCATATGCTTAACTTCAAGCAGGTTTTATGCCTGTGGTTATCAGCTCCCTCAGAACCCACGTGTCTGTATGGCAGAGCACTGGAGGCTGAGAGGAAGGTCTGCTCATCCACAAATCACATGAGGCTGCTGCAAGAAAGACTGAAATGTGGGAAAGACAGCGAACTGAGCAGACAGAGCCTGTGCCTATTTACCTTCTAGATAACTGTGTCCAGGCATGCTTCTACAGTGTATGGACACCCTGGAGCTTCAGTCCTCATGAATACCAGGTAATATGCTTCAGTGTGACCAGCCAGTGAACTCGGTCTCATCTGCAGCCTTGAGGCCACTTGTGCAAACACTACAAAGCCAGATACTGTGGTCTAAGGATGCAGCAAAGATGATATTCTGTGCTTCCCTGTAGCAAGAGGTTGTTGAATCACACCCTGTTCAGTTTACCCTCATTCAGCTTCTGGCATTAGTAATATTCTTTGCTTCCAATATGGTTGCATTTCTAACCTGATGTTCCTGTTACAATAATAAAAAGGGAGACAGGATCTAGATGAGTTTGGTGAAAACTATAGTTTTATGAGGAAGTAAAATGGTTTAGAGAAAGTATGGTTCTGCCTGAGCCTTCTTCCCACAGCTGCAAGCTTCTGAAAAAAACTGCGTAAATAAATGTTTCTCTGATAAGGTCCATTTTCGCTGCCTTCAGCGAATTTCCTGGTTCCAACTGAAGCTGGAAATAATATTAGCAATACTTTCCAGTGGCAGATATTTCTATCATGTTTTTAAGCCAAAGGGATGTTTTGGTTGAAAGTCTCTTCTCAGGAGATTTGCTGCCTGATGAGACAGACAAATTGCTTGTGTAATGCTACAGAAATTAAAAGGCCAAACCTGCTCTCCATTACCATCATTCATAACACGTAAATGACAGAGAATCACACTCTGTTTTCTTATGCCACAGTCCAAAAGTGCAAGAGTCCAAGAGTGCAGTCCAAAAGCTTAAAGAAATAACTGAACTTTGTATTGTCTATATGGATTTGATTTTTGAACTTCTAAGGTTTACTTGTCACTGAAGCTAATGTGTTCCAGAAAAAGCTGCCTCCCTTTGTGACCTTCTACTCATTTTTAATACCTAACTATTCTACTCTATACTATTTTTTATTTCACACTTCACACCTTTGTATTTGGATGCCATGGGGATGAATGCCTTGAGAAGTGATTGAATTCGAAAGACTCCAACTTTCTCCCTAACTTTTGTTTTACAGAAACCTATTTTTTGCTGCAGCTAACCTCTTGTAGATTGCTTTTTGACAGTAGCCCGTGAACACTGCAGCCTATTATCCTACAGGATCAAAGGACATAGTATATATTTTTTTTTCCAGTGGAATCTTTTCTAATCTTAGTAATCATGCTAGCTTTCAGCTACTAACCCCACTAGCTCTCAGCTACTAGCCATAGTTGCTGAGAATCTGTACACAGAGTTGAATTCACTGGAGCTTTAGAACTCAGAGGGTTATTTCATTCTATTTTCACCTTGGAAGATGTAGCTTGAAAGATAGCTTGGGTTATTTCATTGGACAGAATGGGATAAAATTGTACATATCACTTTGAGACATATAGACAAATATTATATGGTTCCCTACTGCCTGCTGTAAGGATGATGGAGAAAAGTCTTATGTTAAATAAAACGCCCAAGTTACCTGGGTGTTTACAGGATCAGGCGGTCTTCGTGTGTATCTCAAATCTCCTTGATCTTCCAAACTCCTCTATACTTTCCTTAGGCTTATAAATTTTCCTCAATCAAGTTGGAAACAAATGAAAATGAATATCTCCTATTGGCCTAGCAGTATGTTGAATGGAGGATCACCTGTCCTGGAATCAGAAGCAGAGCTGTACCTTCACATAACTGTTCTGAATCATCTAATGCAGGTATGTCCAGCCTTGGGGCCACACACTGCCCTAGACATCTAGTAATGTAGCCTCAAAAGATCACAAACTTTTAGCATAATTATGGGATTTTAAGGAACATTTTTCATGAGTTGATGGCATGTAGCTTGAGCATTGACTGAGTAGGCAACAACAGAACCCTGTGCAAAGGAGGGTGCAGTGTGATGTTAACTTCACCTCTTGCATGTGCCACACATACAGTCAGATCGAAACCTGCATTTTTATTGCACATTACATGTGCTTGTGCCACTTGGTCAGTAAAATGCAGTGCCTGCCAGAAGTATTTCAGCCTACCTCCACGTGTGTGCCTGTGAAGATGTGCATTTTTTGTTAATCAGCAGATATGTTTATTAAGATTTCTACTTTAATTATTGAATTTGAGCAAATATAATATTGCCAAAAAATAACCAATCAATAAGACTTCTAAATGCAGATTTATAATGGCACTGAAGAAATGGCTTCTTTGGTGCCATTAAAAGGCATGGTTAAATCTCTTGATTTGTATGAAGCAGTACAAATTACATTTAAACAATTTTCTTTAACCTTTGTGAGCACATCGGGTACAACTACTGAGGAGTACCAGTGATGGCTGGTTAAAAAGAGGGACTTATAATATTAATAGAAGATGATGCATGAAATAGAAGATGATGAAATATCTCTGCATTGTACATCAAGAAAAATGAATAATGTCATGAAAATGTCATCAAAGCTGTGAATTTCATATAGTCCAGGTGATTGAATTATCACCAATTCCAGGACTTTCTTAAAAGTATGGATGTTGATTATAGGGACATTGTTTACTTTTCCAAAACAGTGTGGCTAAGACAGGGTAAAATACTAAAACAATTTTATTATTTATGAAAGGAAATCAAGTCATTTATGGAATCAAAAGGAAAAATTCTGCCAGAATGTGGGAGATGAAAAATGACTCACAGATTTAGCATTTTTTGTTGATTTTACTGCTTATTTAAATGCATTAAACATGCATCTTCAAGGTGATAGTTAACTATCATGTTATGGTTTAAACCATGCTATGGTTTAAACTATAACAGCATTCGATATGAAACTCAAATTATGGCAAGTTATGACAAATAATTTTATGCATTCTGATGCATTGGCTAAACACTCTTTTGAAATGCATGTGCATTTTGATATACTGGCTAGAAACATTTTCACTGTGAACAGTGAAAAATACACAGCTGTTATTTCTGTTTTGTTACAGGAATTTGAGAATAGGTTTCAAGATTTTTTTTAAAAAATCATTATGTTTCTGGTATATTTGAAAATTCATTTTCAGTTGACATGAATAAATTACCTGTGAACTTTCAAATGGAATGTAGAGAGTTGCTATCCAACATTCAACTCAAACTAAAAATTGATCACATCTCTTTATCAGACTTTTATAAGACCTAACTTCCCAGATAAAAATATACCTTTCTTCACAGTCACACCTTATGAATGTCATGGCTTCTTGGCAGTACATATGTTTGTGAACAACAATTTTCAAAGATGAAAAACATCTATCAAATACTGTGGGGTAAATAATCTCTTTCCCCTTGAAACTATACCAGTTCGCGAAGTTATTGAATGTGAAAATCTGGAAAGGGAGGAGGACAGTACTGCCCCACAATTACAAGGCTACAAGAGAAATGGGAGAAAAATCTGGCTTCAGCTAACATTATATGTACATTTACTGAAATTATACAGGCACTGGAAACCAGATCTCCCCTTTGCTGGATGGGTGTCATAACCATCTGCGTTTCTGTGGATTTACTCACACAGCAAAAGCCCTAAAACACTGGTGCTACAATGCTTGATTCTGATTGCAAGGGCCAACTCCCTTTGAGAGTTTAGCACTGACTTCTGCAATAGCTGGATGTTTTACAGTTAGTAATTACAGAAATTATCTATTCTAATTTGCATTTTGATATTCTCCATTCTCTTAGGTGAGTAATGATAGCTCAGGACTTAATTATCACAAATGCATAGCTTTCCTGCCTCAAAATTTAGTCTGTTCTGCTACCTCTGTCTCTCATCTGCTATGCTCATCTCTATTGCAATACAAATGGAATTTATGTGCCTTTTCTACCTTTGCATTCCTAAGATTTCTTTCCACAGTGTCCATGGCTGTTTTGTTCTCCAAGTGGTTCCAGTTTGTGACGCTGCTCTGTAAAACTTCACAGAAGCTATGTTTTTCTTCTCCTTGATGTCTTTTAGCCTTACTGTAATGTATAAATATATATAAATATAGATATATATGAATATATTTGCTCTCTCCTTTTGAGGCCTTTATTTTTCATAAACCTTTCTTGGATGCAAAGGAAATGGAAGAACAGCCCTAAATAAGAAGCTGCCAACAATGCAGGACAGGGGTTCTCTGGTTCTGTGAGAAATTCTGAACTCGGACATTTGTAACTAGGCAAAATCTGAGGATGAAAAATGATGGCCAAAAGTTTTCTGATTACAAGCTATCTCATTAAACCTGTGGATTCTTTCATTTCTTCTCATCCTGGCAGTCCTCCAAAGCCAGTGTTGTAAGGCTGAGATATCTGGGGCTGTTCAGCCTGGAGAAGACTGAGAGGGGATATTATCAATGCTTAGAACTGTGTAAAGGGTGGGTGTCAGGTGGATGGGGCCATGTTTTTTTTTGGTGATGTAAGACACATTGGGCACAAACTGGAACACAGGAAATTCCATCTGAACGTGAGAAAAACTTCTTTATTTTCAGGGTGACAGAACACTGGAACTTGTAGAGTTTGTAGAGTCTTCGGGAGATATTCAAAATCTGCCTGGACTCTTCCCTGTGTAACCTATTGTAATGAACGTGCTTTAGTAGGAAGGTTAGACTTGATCTCCAGAGGTCGCTGATGGGTAGAGTGGTCAAGGAGGCGTTTTACTTGCAGCGTAGAGCATAGATTTGCCACCATCCTCCCCCTTCCTTTCAGTTCTTGCTTTCAACTGGGCAAGGCAAAGGCCCCACAGTGTAAGCCTCCGCTCTGGAACCAATCTTCTCAAAGTCTGCCATCCTCTCAAAGTATGATTATGAAAATGAAGCTGGATATCTAAGAATAAAACAAGCAGCATTTTTTCCCAGGATATGGCACAGTAAGTGTAGAGCATGCAACTCTGATCTGGTTGAAGGTCATATTATCTGCTTAAAATCGACAGGATTTAATCAGTCAAGCAGCACATTTGTGAGAAATATGATTTCTTCTCAAATTAGGTTGGGCAGAAGGTTTCTCTGTAATGAATTCCACAGAAATGCCAGCCTTCAGCTATTAGTGCTGGTCTGATGTGCCTTACCATGGGTAACCTTCTGTATTTGTTGTGAATAATACTTATAAATATCAGAGTTTGAAAAAAATGTGGAGCTATTGTACACAATATGTGGGGAGACTGATAATTTAAGTTCGAATGTGGCACCTACTAGAGTTAAGAAGCTCTAATGTGGTCTATACAGTGAACAAGGAGTGAAAGGAATGACAAAATTCTTGGTGCGGTGCTGTAGCAGTGGATTCAACCTTGAGTCTGCCTCTGTGACATGTTAATGTGAATGAACAGTAATATGAGTACTTACACTATTAGTTCAAGTGCAACATCCTGTCTTTTCAGTGTTGCTGGGAGCAGTACATTGCCGTGAGCACAGGTGAATTCCCACTCTTAGATTCTCATAAAAATATTAGCAACCTTCTACACAATCACTGATTTTAAGTTGCTCAGTAGTTGTATTGGGTTTGCATGGCAAAGTTTTGGTGGTGGGGTGCTGCAGGTATGGCTACTGTGAGCAGAGCCCAGCAGCTACCCCAGATCTGTTAGAAGTCAGCTTGTTAGCTCCAAAAAGGACCCAATGCTGACCAGAGCTGAGCCATGAGTGATGGTGATTGTGCCTCTGGGAGTGCAAATTTAAGAAACTGAGCAAGCGCTGCACCATGGAGACTTGGAGAGAGGAGTGAGAAAATGTGAAAAAGCCCTGCAGATACCAAGGTCAGTGCAGAAGGAGGGCAGGAGGATTTAGGATGAGGGTAGTAAAAAATTTCTTTCCTCTGCTGCAAGTAAAGTTTCCTTGGGAAGAGTGAAACTTTCAGGTGTTGCTAGGTCAGATTGTAGTCATGGTGGATCTTAAAATGATCTCAGATATCACAATTCGTAAAGGTGTGCTGCTTGACTGCTTTTGGTGAGACAGCTAAAATATAGAAAACATAGAATAAGTAACTGGAAAATAAAACAACACAAAAGCCAAATCTTCTCTGAAGAGTAAAGCAATAAATAGAGAGTCTTACATGATGAGTGGCAGTTATTGTTTAAGATGCTTCTAGAGCATATAATGTATGTTCTGATGGGAAAAATTTATGAACAATACCCCTTATTCACTTTTCTAAAATAAGATATTCTTTTCTGGGATTAAAATTTTATTCCATCTCCTTGCCTAGACTGTGATTAAATGCCTGCTGGCAGCAGTTGTTTCCAGTGGGTAAGATAATAAACAGTTCATGATTCCTGTTTTCTGTTTTCTGAGCTAGACCTGGTGCGTAGAATAAAAATCCTCCATGAAAGCAAAATTCCAGGATTTGGGATTCCAAGCTTTCTGCATTCAAAGTCTACAGAGGACATCTCCTTACACAGACTCAGATTTGGAAATATAACCAATGCAGTCTTACACAACCATGTGACACAGCAAGAGCCCGACTTGCTGCACAACAAAGAAAACTGCACATGCGGAGGCTGAAAGCCTGAGGAAAATGGTAACTCTAATGAATGCATCCCAGAATAGAAGAATGAACCCATGCTAGTTCCTTTTCAGCTTGTAGTAGAGGTATAAAATCAAATATTTTCAGAAGATCTCTAATCCCATAAGAACAGGGCTAGGTTAGACAAGATCCAAGCACAAAGGAGATTGAATTAAAAGGTAATTGAAAAGAGAACCAAAGAAGCTGAAGCCAAAGCCAAAGCTTCAACAGAAACTGCTTTTGTTCTTATAGCCTTAGGGCTGTCAGTGCTCTTTCCTGATAATAAAAAGTAAACAAAATAAAAAGTGACGAGTCTTTCCTCTTGACAAAAAAATTCAATGTTTCTACCTCATCGATATAAAAGAAGTGTCTATGTATTTCCATGAACACTGAACTGACGTTCAAGCAAGGTAAGCAGAGGTGAAAATACAGAAACAAACTTTAATATATCTAATATTTAGTTAATAGTTAAAGAAAAGAAAGCTGTGTCTCTGAGATCTTCTTAGTCTGCCCTTCTGGCAGCATGAGATTCCTCTAATTCTGCTGGCTCATACACTGGAGTTATTATTAGGCATAGACAGAGCTCGCAAACTAACTCCAGGCTTTCAAAATAAGATTTACAGCAACTGCAGAAATGCATTTATTAATAGCTCTTCTTGTATTTATGTTAAGTTTTGGTGTCCTGTGTTCTCTTCAGAGTAACAACACCGCAAGTCACCTTGGATAATTTATTCTTAAATCATATTCAGCTGTCAACTATCATATTCTGATAATTACACCACTTTCTGGAAAAATATTGAAGAGTTTTAGCTTTTTGGAAAATTTGAGAACACATTTAAGCCATTAAGCATTCAGCTTTTCTGTTGTATATTCAAACACAGCTGATGTCTGAATCAAAAAGCAGATACAATTTCCTTTTATTCTATTGCTCTACTGAATCAAGAACAGGATTTCTGTCCACTGCAATGCTGCTAAGATAAAGTCAGCCAGATAACGAAAGATGTTTTTTCTGTATCTGCAGGTGATCAAAGAAACAATCATGTTTGTTTGTTTTGGGAGGATGCAGGCAAATAGTATAATATTAATTTACTTTTCCAAAGCTTCATCAGTTTGTTTGCCTTTGACATTAGAAATCTTACCTCAGAATGTCTAAGCCTTGATTCAGTTTCTGTTCTCAGCATCTGAGTTTGCTTGGCACAAGAGCTGCTTAGATCCATTTAGAGGGTTACAGGAGTTGAGCTTCTCTAGCCTGTGTGATCTCAGAGAAGCATGGATGGGTAGAATGGGTTTTCACCTTCTGTACTGTTGTATTTGTTTCTTTACATTGAAAGTTTTGGCAATTTCATCTTGGAGCAGTATATAGGCAGCATGATGGCATGGGGAATATTACTTTTCCTGCAGAATCCCATTATGTGGCTTGTGGCGTGTCCTCACTTATGTAGCTGCTTCATTTCAGCTTACTGGTCTCCTTCGCCCTCTGCTCTTCTTAAAGACCCCAAGATTCCTTTTAATCTTTCTGACTGATGAGGCATTCCATTATCTAACGTTATCAAAGATAGTGATTCACTGGAAAAATTTCTTGTTATCTATTTGAATACAGTTAACTTAATTAACTCTTCTGGTTGAGTATATTCCTGCTTTACTGACTTCTTGATGTTTGGCTCCAGATGCAAAAAGTTTCCCCAAAACTTTTCAGAAGTGATTATGAACTCTTTTTGAATCTCTTAGATGAAAGAAAGACCTTGCACCTGGACTTGCTGAACTTGAGGTTCACCTGGGCCCACTGCTCAAGCCTGTCTAGGTCTCCCTTAATGGCATCCTTTCCTTCAGGTGTGTCAACCATACTGAACAGCCTGACATTATCTGCAAACTTGCTGAGGGCGCACTCCATCCCACTGTCAATGTCCTCGATGAAGATGTTAAAGATCACCTGACCCAGTACTGATACCTGAGGGACACCACTTGTCATCATCTCCATCCAGACATTAAGTCATTGACCACCACTCTCTGAATACAATCTTGCAAGCAGTTCTTTTTCCATTGAACAGTGCACTCATCAAATCCATTTATTTCCAATTTGGAGACAAGGATGTTATGGATGACCATGTCAAAGGCTTTACTGAAATCCACATAGATGGCATCGGTGGCTCTTCCCTTGTCCACTAACACAGTTACAACATCGTAGAAGGCGACAAGTTTGATTAGGCAGGACTTTCCTTTGGCAAGGCCCTGCTGGAGAGCTCTTGTGCCCTAATTAAAGTTCCTTAAAGATCTGCCAGCTCTGCTCCATTCCATTGTCCTTGAGGACAGATTCCCAGAAACTATGTTGACTAACACCCTGATGAGCTGGAATTCGGCTTTCTTAAAATTAAGCTTCCTGATTTTATTCTATTTATTCTCTGTATCCTTCAGGAGTTTGAACACCACCATTGTGTGTTCGCTACTGCCCAGGAAGCCTCCAATCCTGATGTCACTAATCAATACACTTGCATTGATGAGCAACATGTCCAGCATTGCATCCCCCCTGGTGGGGCTCTCTATTACATGGCTCAGGAAGTTATCCTTGATACATTTCAGTAGCCTCCTGGATTGTCTACAGCTTGCCATGCTACTTTTCCAGAAAACGTTGGGGTAGTTGAGGTCCCCCAGCAGGACAAGAATCTGCAATTGAGGTGTTTCCTGTAGCTGAAGCAAGAAGACTTCATCAACAGGCTCTATTTGATCAGGAGGCCTGTAGTAGACACCAGCCACAAGGCTCCCTTTGTTGCCTTGGACTCTCTCACCCATAGGCTTTCAACTTGTTCTTGTCCATTCTTCAGGGACACATTCTTCTCTGCACACTCTATTTCTTTTCTTGATATAGAGGGCAACGCCTTCTCCCTTTCTTCCTTGCCTGCCTGTCCCTTCCGAACAGTTTGTAGCTGTCAATACCACATTCCATTCATGGAATCCTCCCACCAGATTTAGGTGACAGCAACTACATCATGGTCTTCTAGTAGCATGGTGGTTTCCATCTCCTCCTTTTTGTTTCCCAAGCTGCATGCATTGGTGTAGAGGCACTTGCAGCTTGTCACGTTCTTGGAGGATACCTGCTTAATTCCCTTGAAGTATTTACTTTCAGCCTGTCTGTTGTCTTCATCACAATAACATGAAATAGATTGAGGGCCCTCACCCACTAGTACCTTCTCCCACTAAAGTTGCTATGCTGTCCTGCACCTTGTTGTGAGCAGGCTAGTAATAACCCCATACCCCCTTCAAAATT
Source organism: Alectoris magna (assembly GCA_030625065.1). Lineage (NCBI taxonomy): Eukaryota > Metazoa > Chordata > Aves > Galliformes > Phasianidae > Alectoris > Alectoris magna. The sequence goes on from CM060565.1 coordinate 19,674,350, forward strand.
ATTTTAAAGACCTGTCAATGAGTCCAGACATCAAGATCAAAAGCCTGATGCTCTGATAAGGCCACAGCACAGACAAGTCAGAAAATCCTGGTGCTCTGATAGCAGGAGAAAGACAATAAGCTATGGTGTACTGTGTATATAATTTCTCTGCCTGCTATCCCAACAGGAACTTTACTTAAAATTCATGGAAGCTGAAGCAGAAAAATAACCTGAAGTATAAGATGATGATATATGGTACTGTTCCAGCTGAGTTTGAAATGACCCAAAGCGATGAGGCATCTTTGCCTATCCTTTGGGGAAATCAACTGATGTTTAAGAACCTGTTTCCATTAGGATTTTTTTTCCTACCTGTTAGCTTGTGTTTCCCTGAAATGACATGTGCTGTTCACAGCACTATACTTAAGAATCAGTGAATCTTTTATTGTGGGAATAAACCCTGCAGATACCCTTTTGTCTTCAGAATAGTTTGAGTCAGACTCAGATCAAAATGAATTCTCACAAGTGAGAACCTTATGATTTTATATAGGACTGATATTTGAACTGGAACTTTGTAAAACAAATCATTTTTGCTCATGTTTGTTTAGAAGACCTATTTGTTCTCTTCTTCCAAGGGGATGACTGCCAAGAAAACACACTGATTGTATAAGTGGGTGACCTACAGGAACAAAACAAAACAAAACAAAACAAAAAAAAAAAAAAAAAATCATGAGCTTTTTCCTGGAAAAGAATATTCAATTTGCTCTTCCAAAAGCTAAGTGATGCCTTGAAGTATCTTAAAGACTGGACGCTGATTTCATTTTGAGGGGTAAGAGTCCATTCATTTGGGTGTCTTCTAGTTATTCTTAACTGAACAAGTGCTTGTGCTATGGTGTCTGACTGTAATACCCCACACATTTGAAAGTCAACTATCATTTCCAGGATCTGGCAAAATACTGCCTCATACGTGCCCGCTCAGTGCCTGTAGTCTCACGTCTCCTTCTTTTATAAGCTCTATTTCTCCATGTCTTTCTGACTTCTTTATTATGTTATCATGTTCTGTCATGTCATGGATGTGACAATTTAATTTCCAAAGTCTTCTGCACCAAATCTTGACTTCAGCTTTTTTTTTTTCTGAAAAATCTTTTTCTTCCCCTTTATTCACTTACTATTTCTAGTGTCTACAACAGCACTTATACCACTGTTTCACATTTGTAACAATGTTATTAAGCCCATAAGCTCCATGACCAAGAATCTTGTGCTGTGAATGATTTTCTGATAGAAAATTCAGATTCTATATAATCCAAATGTTCTGAAGAGAAAGCTGATTAAAGCATTTTCTTTTGGCTTTGCACATCTCCAAAAATATTAATTATTACAATGTGTAAATGATGCAATTAGTGTAATGCATACTGTATATTACGTTCAGGATGCATACTTTAACTTTATTTAGCAGGCCTAAATGGAATCACTTCAACTGTATGTTTGTCTTCTCTTTCTGTTGCCTTTTGACTCTTGTATCCCATGTTGGATCCTTTACTGCTGTAAATTATTCATGTTCTAAATATAAATGAACCCTTTAAATGAACCTGATATGCATCTTATCATGTGTCTGGCTATGGCTGAGTGGTGTATGGTAAATTCTGCTCATCTGGTTAGGGATGCTAGTTATAACTTCTTACAAGTCTGCTGGTCAAGCTAGGGCAGTGTTATGAGCTAGAAAGAAGTTTTCTGAATCGTGTTTTTGAGTGTAAGTCTGCAAAACCTACCTAAGATACACACCGCAGTTGTGGTTTCTTAGCAACCACATCAACATTGAAATTTTTTTTATAGCCCAGCTACATAAAATTATATTATGTAAAAGCGGTTGGTTGCTATTAGTATGTTTGGATGAGTAACTAAAATGTATAGATATGTATACTAAAAAGGTTGGAACTGAACACAATTTTGCAGAAGTGCATGATCTGCTGTACAAAACTGAGAAGGGAGCTGCTTTGAAAAAAGACCTGCTAGACTTCTGGACTCTGATGATGATTACTGAACGATGTACCCAAATCAAAATACCCCAGTTAAAAAAAAGAATGATATTCGTAAATTCAAATATCTACAGTGTGGGCTAGTAATATAACTTTTATAAACATGGAAATCTTTTGTATACGTGAAGCTTAGAACTCAATGCTATAGTGGAGGCTCTTGGAAAACTTCGATTACACTTTGGGTGTAAACTCCAATGACAATATCAACTAAACTTTTGGTGAATCCAAACAACAAAATTGGAGATATTAACATGTGGTCTGATGTTCCTAAGCCTCTCTGTTACTCAGCAAAGATGTGTTGCATCTGTCAGACCATGAAATACAGTTCTTCACAGATTCTTCAAAACTTTTGCTTAAATTCACCTGCAGATTTCAAAGAACTTTACAGACATGTATTATGGCCAGATACCATTGTAATGTGACAGAGTAATAAAAGTAGCAGGTCTAAGAAGTTAGTTATAACTGCTTACATTGCTGAAGTTGCTGGAAATGCGCATAGAAATTGTTATAATTTTGGGTATAAAGGAAAATATAAAGAATAGCCCAGATACTTCATGGAAAACAGAGACTGCATCCGTGAAATCCGAGCTTGATGGCTGTTGCTTTGCCAATGTTTGGGAGCTGGAATAAGATGTGATATAGAGGATACAAGTCTAAAATTTGTTAGCATCAAATTCAGTGTAGTTTCTTTCAGGCAGCCGTATGCATAGTTTCTTTTCTGTTCTATGGTCCTGAAAGCTCACAAGCAGACGTTCAGTTTCCCAGAGTCTCACAGACACTTGGGACAGGAGAAACACCTTGCACCTTGTACATATTTGCCATTTGCTGCTGTGTTGTATTAGCTTTTCTTTCCTTGGTGTATGCTATGCAAAAAAATCCTTAGCTCACAAAGATCAAGCAAGTTAATTTGCTTGAGGGCACAGAAAGAAATGATAAAACTGAAAAGAGGACTTAGAATCCAAGTCTTCAGATACCTTTGCAATAACTTTTTGATAGCATACCTTTTTGAAACAGCCCTGGTGCCACATGTTCTCCACTCTTTTTAGGAGATGAGATGTCTGCCAGACTGAAAGAAGTTCAATTAAAAAGTAAAGACAATCAGCTCTTTATGATTTCTTCCAGGAAAGCTAACGACATATCTCAAATTTTCATACTTGTGTAGCTGAAACTGGTTAATTTTGCTCCATATAAAACAAGAAATCAAGAGCCTGACAGTAATGAAACATTCATTTTATTTATCTTTTTACAAGGCAGATAATTAGTAATTTTATGGTTGAAAAATCTCATTCTTAAACCTTGCATGAGGATGTTTTTTCTAGACATATTCTGATGTCACTTTTATTGAAAAAATGAATGTAACTTGTTCCAAATCTGTTCTCCTCTGAAGGGGAAAAAATCCTTCAAAACAAACTGGAAAACTTGTTTCAAAAGATTTACAAGTGTTGTAAACTTTCTTCTTAAATTTATCGCCACAGCTGAATGAAACCAAAAGGAAAAGGAACTGCGTACTCTCACAGTAGGTTTATGTCTCACATAACCATTCTTTCACTGAAATCCTTGTATGTCTTTTCCTCTTTGAGAGGAAAACCTCCTTTCCTAACCATTCTGTCCAGCAGTAGTTCTCTATTGAACTGGGAGTTCATCACTATTGGTTTGAATAGACTTGTTTGCAAAGCTAATACAGAATAACTGTTCTGGTGAATCTCTTTTTTTCTAAACGCAACTCATGCATCAAGTCCTGTCTGACATCACAAAGAGTGCTAGATTGTACCTTTGTGAGTCTTTACTGAAAACACTGAGTCCTTACTTAAGTAACTTTCATTTAGGACTTTCTCCCCTATAATATCTTCCCGAAACAAAAAAGTACATCCTTCGGGACTTTATGATATGCTTAAACTTTCACACTTGGTTGTTTCCATTACAAGAAAACAAGTCTGACAGAATGCAGCACAAAACATAGGAAGGAAAAGTGGAATCACAGTAAATAATAGTGATAGGAAAATATGAATAATAGGACTAAATTTATGCCAAAGAATTATAAAATTCCAAAGCTTTGATGAGATATTTGGCTGTTACTTTTATCCACTTATAAGTCATGTGAGAGTTGATGGTTTCATCTTAGAGAACACAGACCTCTGAGCAAATCTTAATGCTTATGCTATACTCAGTACCCTGTGCCTTTTGATATTTGAACGGCATGCTGCTCAGAGGGAATCCATGCTTCTTTGGAGCTGCTTGTTTTGTCTCCCAGCAGATCATTGTGTTGTCCTTTCCAAACCAAACAAGCTCTCTAGGATTTTTAAAAACCAAATATTTATTGAAATTACACTTCCAAACTATGTGTAACATAATAGCTTTGTGGATTTAGTTAACCTATGCAACACAGATTTCTTGCAAAAAGTGAAAAGTTTACTAGTATGTATACCTACTTTCTGAATGCCAAGAATGCATACGTCAGAGCTTGCAGTGTTGGAAATGAGGGCTTATTCACATCTATAGAAGTATTTCCTATAGCTCTGTATTAATGAGGGCAAATTCTGCTTTTGGAATTTAAACTGAAAACTCTTTAATCTCAAAGCTATAATCTAACACTTAGGCTGACGGATGTTCTCCCTTAACTGCTTGCAGCCATAGTTTAAAAGTTAGGTTTTGATCTCTGTTATGCTTGCATACATCCAGTCCTTCAAAAGAAAGGCTGCATGAACAAAATCTTTTCCACATTCCTCTTTTTGACACAATATCTGGCCCTGAGCTCATTGACATCAAGAGATGTTTGAGGACTATGCTTTTATATTTGTTTCCTGGGTGGTGTTCCTGCTTACAGGTGCCAGCCCAGCTCATACATGACAGAGGTTATGGGTGCAGGCTGTAAAGCAGAAGCAGCACAAAGATATGTAGATGGCCCACAAAGCCCCCAAATGTGTGCAAAGTAGAAAAGTATTATTTGTAGTCAGCAACTTGTAATGCAGCTGTGCAGAGCTGTCGCAAGCCACAGCACACTGAACTTGGCCTGTTTCTGGTTCACAAGAATAATTTGTATGATGACCTCCATTAAACTGATTTGTGGAATGTTTCAGCTTTTCACAGCTCAGATATATCTTGAGAATTACAGGAGTCAGGACCTGTTATATCATTGTAACAGCTTCCCTGCAGGGGGAGGTTTGAAACAAATCTCTTCAATACTGTAGAGATCATTTTACGCTCAAGAATATCAGCATGCAATAGGTTCCTTAAAATAACAGTATGACTTGCAAGATTTTGCCTTTGTTGTTGCCTTCTAATATTCCCCCAGTTGTTTGCCCTATGCCAAGCTGCTGTGCTTTACGAGGGCCACACACCACCCTTTCAAGAGATAGAGCTTAGTTCTCCTGCTGTGTCTGCAACTAGCCTGCACTGAGAAATCTCTGATTTTGAGTATGAAGGAACCCCTACTGTCTTCATGAAGAACTAAAACCCCAAATCTGTGTCTTTCTCCCCCTCATAGCACTCCTAAGGAGAAAAATAACAGAGCTTTCCCATGTGAAATTCTCTATAATTAATTGAGTTGGTCCAAAATGAATCAACTTTATTTTTTTTTTTTATATGTTCTTTTTTTTTACTTAGCAGCTATATCACGAGAAAAAAATGTAAGAACGTTACTGAGTACCAAGATCCATCAATACTGACATTTACAAGTGTTTTCTATCTATGGTGACTGAGGATTTTGTGTGCGCTTAACATAATGTGCTGAAAGCCCAAATAGGACTCACAGATATCTGTAATTTCCTGATGTCTATTTTAAACAAAGCTTGCCCCCAATAGAACGCTGTTAGAAGTTTGAGAATCAGTAACATAGCTGCTTATATGTGAGAAAAGGAAGCTAAAGCTGTGTAGAAATTTGGGACGTTGACTGAGCAATTTCCATTGTCACAGTGAGGAATATAAAAATATAGTGGCATAAGAGGAGATATGACAGTTAAATTTAAAAAATCCACCTGCTACCTTTCATGCTTCTACGTGGTCATCAGCCATGGCATTCAGGTGCCCTATCATTAGTTTGACAGTTGCAGAAAACTGCCATTTCAGCAAAGAATGATATTCTTAAATCTGGAATAGCCACACTGATTTTTCTGGATTTACTTCAAATTCACACCTGCACATTTCTATGAGCAAGTGTGAATGCCTGAATCTTTTGATGAGAGCTCCTTTAAAGTCTGGTCTTTGGCTACACCTGAGCAGAGCAGGTGTAATGAGAAAACACATAGCGCATAAATGAAAGAGCCAAACATTTGTTGTATGGACTGGTGCATGCAGAAGCTCCCTGATCTCAGAAAAACAGCCTGTGGCACTCTTGCTAAGTGACTACCAGTGCCAGGGTCTGTGACGGGTCTGTGGAGTACAAACTAATTATCTCCAGCAATTGTGTCTGCTTATTTCTCGCATGAATGGATAACATCTTCAGTGGAACTGGTCACATATCATCTCTCAGGTTTAAGGGCTGTTGATTGGATAGTGGATGTTTTGTGGCTATTCATAAAGAGGAAGAGTAAAAATATGGCCAGTTTCACATTTTATAACTGAATCTGCAGTTCCAGGGTGATTACCTACTAAATACTCTCTGAAAGCTCTCCTAGTTTGCAGCAAGTGAGAAGTGCAAAGTACAGAGGATACAGAATAAATAAATGTCTCGGTGTTAACAGATGATTTAGGCACCTCTTCCCAAAATTAAAACAGCTCTCTCTCAGCTACTATAAAGATATAGCCATACAAGCATTACAGTTAGTTTTGCACCCTCCATCTCTAAGCAGTTCAGTAGAACCTGATTCTGCAAGAGAGTGTGCTATCTCACATTCAGCAGGCTCCACAGAGATCTGAAGGAGCCTTCTAGAAATATATTTTAGAAATTCCAGGCAGTGAGAGAGGTCCAGATCCTCGATCAAACTGTGGGAGTACAGGCATGAATGAAAGGAGCACTGGCAACAGCTGAGTCTGAGCAGTGGCTGCTGCTGATGGGTGCCTGTGTGTGTGCACTTGGAAGGAGGCTGGCATCAAACCTCACTGCTGGAAGAGGATGGGAGGGAGGTTGAGCAGAAGACAAGAGAAGGTGGTAGAGCTCTGGATATCAAAGGCTCTCTTTACAACTCAGGAAGAATTAATTGCAGGTAGAGTCAGTGTTTTAACAGGCCAGCTGGTGTAGCTGGAAAGGAAAAAAAATAGACAAGCTTAAACACCTCTAAGCTTTTCTTGTAGGTTGAAAATGGAAGCAGCAGCCATCAAAGCTAAACATCCTTTGAATCTTATAGGACTAGATAGGAATCAGTTTTCTGGTGTTTAAAACAAAAGGCAAAGGATATCTGTGAAGTGCCAAAGTAAGAAGGGCAGTTGAATTGTTGTCTTTGTGGAAAGAGGGGGGAACTCTGCAGTCCAGGAAACTTGGGAAGTAACTTTGCATATGGATACCCATACACATTTGCCTGCTTACTGATGCTCTCCCTTCAGAGTAATGGCTAGAACTGGGAAATGGAGTGACTGGAATGAAAAAAGTGATATTAATGAGGTATCACATCTAAAAAGCCAAAACAAAGCTGAAGGATGGTGGTTTTTCATAACTGGCATAAACTACTGTTAGGAAAGTATGGACAAACTTCTGGTTTCGTTTTTAGATCTATATATCGGAGAACTACTTCATAGCCTTCTGAGGATGTATTACTGAAGTCACTGTAGTTGACATCATCAAGACTTATCTCGGAAGGCTGGTGATAGTAGAAAATAATTAGTGTGACTAGTATGTTGTTTAGGAAAATGGGAAAAAGAATAAGAAAAGCTTCTGCCAATGTTGACTTCGTTTTAAAAGAGTAAGGTGCTTCTGCAAGAATTTCTACACTGTAAACCTACCTGTTTACCCACCAATTCTGTGATTCTGTGATTCTGTTTCAAACAGCCATTTCTCACTTCTCTCCCTCCCTTCTCTCTTTTTGCATGACAGCTCCCAAGATCATTGCACTAAATCATATGAAGGACAATTCTCAAGGTGTCTGCCTATCTTTTCTTCTTTTACAGGAAACTCATTTCTCCCAGAAAGAGAAACTGGGTTGTTTGAAGTAAGGAATCCTGACTGTACTGGAGCCTGGTCTTCTCTGTGAATACCAAGTTCTGAACAAGACAGACATCTGGCTGCTGGGATACAGTCTAGTTTTGGCTTTGGAACCCCCTGCTCTTTAGATGGTTTCTGCTCCCTATCCTTGCACGCTTACCTGTGCAGAGAAATATTTAGGTAATGTTTGAGCACAGAACCCTGTGTTTTTCTTGTATATGTCCCTGCTTTGATTCTGATGTTGCATTGATGGACAGCACTGCCTGTTATCTTTGCTGGAGAACTCTGATGACTTGTCATGAGAGGACGAGAGCACTGAAATCCCCAAAGCTTTGGAGGTCAGTGAAAAAAAAAAAAAATGGAGAGAAAAAGCACCAGGAGTTTTCTCTCTTCACTAGAACAATCTTCTTATCAGAACACCATTATTTTCTTGGACTGTTCCTAATGCCTCCCCTAGCTTCAGCTCTGAAATTGATCTCTCTTTTTCAGGCTCACAGCAAATGATTCATCAATATCTCAAACTGCTCTTTAGGCCAGAACTTGGGACATAAAAGAGAGACAATGCAGAGAGGGCAGGAGATACTTCCGTCAAGGAAGTGTCCTGCAGGTTTGACTCAGATAAGTGGCCTTGTGCAATTCTCCTGCTTTCTCTTCCTCTCTCCTTCACCTTTCAGTGCTGGCTTTTACCATGGAGATGAGGGCCAATGGTGATTCTTCAGCACATGTGCTTTGTGCAGGGCGGGATCCCCTCTCCATATGGGGACAGAGCCTCACTACAAAAGGTTATTATGCAAATGCAACACTGACCTTGTATCATGGGACAGGCATCAAAGACAGCTCCAAAAACCAGGCTATGTGTAGGAGTTCATCTGAAAAGAATTTAAATGATTTGTCATTCCTTGTACGGAAAATCACCCAGAGAAAAGTTGTAAAATGACTAAGATTGTGTGAAACTGTGAGTTGAACTAAAAGAAATATAAAGATGATGATAAACTGTTAGTACAGTTTGTAAATACACAATTGTTCCAATGTACTGAAAATATGCAAAAAATATATGATAGAATTACACAAATGTGTATGAGGACCTAGGCTGCCTACTTCAGGACTTTATAAATGACACTTATGACAGTAAGTGTTGCTACTTCTGAGAACCTGCAGGAATTCTTTATGCTAACATTCACATTTGTGTCAAAGGTTGTGTTATTTCAACAGCTGTATGCTCCTTCTTCACAGATAAGTATGATTCACAGGCCTGCTGGTGCCAAAATAGTGTAGCCATCTAGAAACATAAGATTTCTAATTTTTCACTGAGAAATAAGTTAATTACTGGACAGTGTCAAAGAAATAATCTAGATCAAGGCTAGGAACCCAGACTTGTAGTGTTCAGCAGAGTGCTTGTCAGGAAAACACAAATTTTACTAGAAAAAGTAGCTCCATCAACATGATATTTTCCAAACTCAAACTTATTTCTCTGTTCCAATATTCTCTTATGTAACTTATGGGAAATCAATCACTGTATTTGCTATCTATACTCTGTGCAAAACATAACATAGAACTTGAGCTCAGGTTCAAGAAATCATCATAACTGATCTCTTACCTGAACTCCTAATTTCCCAGTGAAATCAATCTGGTGTTACTCAAAAAGTCTCATCTTCAAAATGAGCTGTACTCCTGACTTTTAACATATGCAGAATTTATTTATTTACTTACTTATTTTAAGGTATATTAAGTTGGGTATTCAATTCCTTTTTTTTTTTTTTTTTTATTTTTATTTTTATTTTTTATAACTGTTGTCACTATATTCATAGTACAAAATGACAATGTGAAGTAGAATGGGTAGTTGCCTTGTCAAAGATCATAGATGTTATGTAGAAGTAGCAGGTCAGAGGCATGATTTTGAGTCCTTGGCTGAAAACACAAGATACAAATACTTATCTCAGGTATGATTTAACAGCAACTTCAATGAAGGGCTTTACAAAAAAAAAAAAAAAAGAAAAAAAAGAAAAAAAGGTGCAGTTATGCAGTTATGGCTCATGTGCTTGAAGTCTCAGTTCCTGTAAGTGAGACAAGGGTGAAACATGAAAGATATTTATCTAGCTTTCTAAGGGTACAACAAAGAAATAGAAAAGAGGAGAAAAAAGATTGATCAGAAAAGTCAGTGAGCTTGACAAAAGGGTTAGGACTTGAGAAATGGATTAAAGATTAGGTTAGAGACTGATAGAACACAGGGGATGTCAGTGAAAGATACCAGTTAAGAGCTGGAAAAGGCAGCAAGCTGAGGACTTATCTTTCCCTTGGGAATAAAGGATCCAAAGCAGCCTGTCATTTCAAAATGCTGAAATTTGCAGATGACTGGGAATTATGAGGGCAGTGAAGAAAACTTGAGAAAAACAAGAAGAGGACTCAGGCCCAGATTTCTAATTCTTCAGAACTGTTTGGGTTTATTGTGAAATACGTAAATTCAGGATTGCCTGAGATTTGTGTCTTTGTTCATGGTCATTTTGTGATTAAAAAGTAGAGAGATTCATCATGAGCTGGGAGCAGTTAAAAGCAGTTCTGCATTGTTATTTCTCATGCAAATAGATACAAAAAAATATTTCCTTGTTTTTTTTCTGAATCACATTCTTCCTTGTGAGTGATGTATAGTGGCAGTTTGTATTAGAACCACATAAAATCTTGGCTGGTAAGAAAGATTTTCTGTATCTGATCAGAACTGAGGATTTAGGTCTTATAATCTCTCATGTTGAAAGTAGGACAAGACAGTGAAGCGATGTATTTTATAGGAAAGTACCACAGGTCAGCTGGTGATTAAGCTTTTAAGGGTATAACAGTCAAGAGAAACTCTTTCTCAGTGTATTCTTTTGGGGATAACAGTAACACTTGCAAAATGAAGTAATTGACATGCAGGCCTGCTTCCATTCCAGGCTATCTAGGAAGTGTGATTTGTGACCTCTAGTAATCACACTGGGAAAATGGATTAGGGTGGGATATATAAGGAGAAATCTGACACAAAGTTTTTCACTGTTTTTCCTCAGTAGTCCACCCTGCCCATCAGGGCTGTTCTTCTGCCCTTCACTGAAAGCACAGGATAGCAGAGTAACTCCATCCAAGCACATGATATAATTCTGTGAGCACTCTCTTACGTGTGTTTGATCTCAATCATGCAGTTCTTCCACCCAGTGACACCAGTCTTGTTGTTCCACACACACTGAAAAGCTAGTCCAATTTAAATGTACCCCTGTTGTGATACTTTTATTTCTCAAATTCATCTTGAGTGTGTGGGAAAGAATTGCTGTGGCTTTTTGCTTTTCAAATGCAATCTTGTCTCTCTCAAGATCTTCACTTGGGACTTCCCATCAACAGCTTTCAGTTTACTAGTCAGTTCATCACTTGAGCTTCAGGCATTAGCAATTTATGTAATCAGCCTTGATACCTAGCTAGGATCTTTTAAATGTTAGATTGCTATTGTTTGCCAAGAATGATCATGGGTTATTAACTCAGGGTGCTTAAACCTTTCTGGACATGTTGTTTCCCTGTTGGACCAGTGTGGGTGTCTCTGTAAGCTGAAGCTTGGATGTAGACAGACAAAAATGGCTGTTCATGGAGGCAGCTTGCATCCAGTCCCTTTCAGTCCTAGTTTCCCTGGGTCCAGTCACTCCAGTGTGGTGCTCCTCAGGTGCAGCTTGTTGCTTCCAGGTGCAGATTCTGGCAACACTTAACAAACTCAGGCATGGTCCATTAACATCTGGCAGATGTTACACCTAAGCTCAGATGCCTGCCTGCACTTTAGGCACTGCTGTGCAGGGCTATTGCTAAAACTGTACTACTAAGTCCGCCTGGACTCATGCTTTCTCAGTGTGGAAGCTGGCTTTTCAGTACCGTGCTCCCAGGCCTATGCTATTGAATTGATATTTCTGCATTGCCCAGAAAATGGAGAGCCACAGAGCCATATGGAATGTTTTACAGTTATGGAAAATATCAGAGGCTAGATGTTAACTATGTCTTCCAGTCTTCTCCTCAGAATTCCTGCCTACCGTGAGAGGTACCTGAGGTCCCAAAGTGGAGTATTTTGGCCTGTTGCATTGGCTCCAAAGAGAGACAGAGAATTGCACAAAACTCAGCCATCCAGTGCCCAGCATCTCCTTTTTGACTACATATTGTAGTCCAGACACTTAAAAAACGTTCAGAATATAGAGTCCTGGCTCCTGCCTGACCATCAGAGAAACTTGGAGAAGGAGAAACATCTAAATATAGTCTTAGCAAAATATTTAAACAGTTTTAGGTCCATTCAGATATTCTCTGATGGAGATGAAACATTCAGGAACGGTATAGAAGGAAGGTATTTATTCTAAAACTGACTGCTGAGTACAAGATCTTTTGTAAATCAGAAACAGGGTCACAGCAATTGCAATACACCATGCTACAGAGAGGGTAAGATTCTCCATCGCTGATATTTAGGCAGACGCAGGTAAAAAAAAATCCTTTCTGAGATTAGAATTTTAGCAAGCGATGAACTTTTGACATATGTATAATTTTAATTAAAGGATGGAATGCAATATATGCTTACATGTATAGAGTTTTTCTTTGGTACAGGGCCTTACTGTTAGGGATCCCAGATATCTAGCTGCTTAGTGCCAAGATTAGTGAAAGCTGCTGAAGCCTGGCATCTCTATGTATCTGGGTGAGAGTAATTTAATCGAACATTCTAATTCTTCTCTCCTCTAAAATAGCAATAAAACTCCCATTTTTTAACCATTAACTGATAATTGAGTGGAGGTATCCTTTTTATTTGTCTGTGACAGCCATTAGGTGTTTAAGAGAAAGATTTGTAAAGCATTGAGAGTTGACCCAACTTTTCCCATATCTGAGAATTTTGCTGCTGCATTTGTCAGCACCAAAAATATTTCTGAAACCTCACTTCATTCTCACTCACTCACTAGGTGCAGGACAAGCTGAAGCATTATGTTTGCTTCCTCTGCTTGACCGCTGCATGTCCTCTGCATCTCTGCGCACTCTCTCTCCTGGGTCATGCCATGTCAAATATATTCTGAAGGAAAAAGATAAAAGTCTGTCCTACATGGATTAAACACCTTTTCCTTCCTTTTCTCACTCCCTCCAAAATCTGAAATTGGGAAAGAGTGATCAGAAAGGACCCAGTCATACTTTAAGGGAGATTGTTTTGCTGTGTGCAAGAGAGGAGAAATTACATTGGATGTGATTTTGAATAGGGGTCACTGAAAAGTAGCAGCAGTGAACTGAGAAATGAGATTATTAATTAAATGAGAAATATAAAAGGAGAGAGAGGAAATAACTGTTTGAATACATACGTGCTGATGCAGTGCTTTATCCAGTAGAAATGAACAGCTCCTTTGGAACAATAGCAATCCATCTCAGATAAACATACACTTCAACAGCTTAAAAATGTGTATTATTTTGCTTGAGCACTAACAAACCATAGAGATTGTGGAAGAAAGTAGTCTGTCAAGGAAGGGATGTGTGTCTCTGGAAGCATGTGTGAATGCTCACACATCCTCTAAAGCAAACTCATTCACCAGTATATTCAGTCTGCAAAGCTGAAGACAATTTCTTTTCTGTGAAATACAACTGCTGTTGGCATTGCCTCAGTTCTTATGCATTTCTTCACATGTTCCCACTCAAACAAGTTGAGAGTTCATCAATACTTATGTGAACTGAGATACTGGAAAAAAAAGAAGGCTAATAAAGTGTATTCTACTTCAATTTTTCTTGAATCTAGTGGAGTGGAGCTCAGGCTAGCTACTTCCTAGGTACCACACGAAAACAGATCATTCCCATCTTGAGTAAATTCATTCTTATGGAAAGAGTTTGGTGTCATGCTAGGGCATATAAGATAGTGTGAACTATAAAGTACTGTTTCTGGAAGCCATACATAGTCCTGAATCAGTGTACAATTCAAATCCTTTCTGCTTCATGAGTGGGACTGCATATGTTGTTTTACTGGAACAGTATGTTGGTTTTGAATTGATCTGTGCAAATCACTTAATTGAAAAGCATCATTGGAGCCTGCAATATCCACTGGATCTAGCATAGTGCTAGACCACATTTCATGCCTTGCTGATTTGACTGCAGAGAAGCTTGCTATTTATCCTGTCATGTTGGTTACTGTGGGACCTGCTGGAAAAAGAGGAGGGATGCGATATCTGCTCTGATCTGCACAGAGGAGATGATTCCAAAGTATCCGTGGGACAGGCAAGAGAGAGAGGAATGAACAGGAAAGGAGTGATTATGCAGGCATTTAATGGAAAACAAGGCTTTTCCAGCAAATTAAGGACAGACGCTGCCAAATCAGGGAGCAAAGATGTAGCCATGCTGAGCTCAAAGCCTTAGTTGGCTTGGAGTCTGCTCTAGTCCTTGACTATGACATGAAGAATTTGTACAAAGGAGCACCCAAGAAAAAACGGTCAGACCGTACAACAGCCCATCCCCCTCTACAGCCACCTGTATGTCATGCAAGAAATACTGAAGAGTAGACCTAATCAAGCCAGAAATATTCATTTTCTTGGCCACTTCACCACACATATTTAAAGTATTACCATTGTCAATGTGACCAAATCCTGAAAACAGGTTTCAAGCTGGCAGAAAGGTAGAAGCCATTCAGGGTGCTGCTTCATTCTGATGCAGAGCAGCTCCTGCTGTTTTATCTTACGGTGCTTTATGAAAGCAAACCCTATTAAGTCTTTCTGACTATCAAATCTGTACTATCAGTCAGTGAGACAATGAACGCTGCATGGGCTTAGCATCAACACATCAGCAGTAACAAAGGGGGAAACAAGGGAATGTGATCTTATATGTTTAGGATTCTTGCCCCAAGCAATTGCATTTGCTGTTACAATTCTTTTGCCCTAACAAAGCTTTGGACAACACCATGAATTTTCATTCTGATTTGTCACATTCCTTTTTCAGAGTTCATTCAATTATTTTCCCCATCAATTAAGAAGATTTATGAATGTTTTCTATTATGTGATTATGTTTGTCAAGTAAATTATTCATTATTTTTCCCTCAGCCAGCAAATTATTTGTGAACCATCATTTTCCCCTTTGTTTTTAAACCTGCTTAGTCTTCTAGAATGGTGACAGAGTTTATATGTTTGATAAATGTGCATCATTCTTTCTCATAAATCTGTAAATTCTCCCAAAACAGTTCTTATAGGCTACAAGATTAATAGTTAAGTCTGGTTAAACTTAATAATGGATGCATCTAAGATTCCAGCAGTTATTGGCACATATTGTGTTCAACAAAGATGAAGTACACTTTGATTTTGGGTGATCAAAGGGTGGCCTTAAACGCAGAGAATTGAACACTAGAGAAGGAGTGGACCTTCACTCTCACACTTGCCTAATAATTAGCTTACATCAAACCGCCAGCCCAATTTGCTTTACACGGCTCCTTTCTAGAGAACATTGAATAAAAGAGATTGAGATAGGTGTTCACCAGCAATACTGTGGTAGTTAAGGTGATCTCAACAGATTCAGTTTACATGATTTAAATGGGGTAGGAAGATTCTTACAAATGAATATCTACTAGACAAATCTACAAGATGACTGTCATTGGATTGTTGATAGCAATGAACCAAAACATCTGCCCCCAGGAGATGATACCCCCCAGGTATGACTGCATGTAGGAAATATGGAAATATGGAAAAGACAGATCTGAGATGCAAAACCCTGCATAGAAAGTGGAGCAACTGTGAGAGTCCCCAGTCCAGGTTCTACTGCCAAGGAGCGGTTAATATGATTAAAGTGGACAAAAGTGGATTAAGATGCAAAAGTATTCCCTGTGGCTTGTATTTTTTCCTATCATTGAGCTGGTTTTCTGGGTTACAGTAAAATGCAAGGCAGGCATGATTGCATTCTATGTTTTGCTGGTTATTGGCATCATTCAAGGGTAAGGTACCAGTGCTGAATGATCACTCTTCCCAGTCATGCCCACATCCCAGGTTGATAGCAGGGGAGTTGTTTTGGTGTCCCTATATCTCTCTGCAAGCAGGAGAGAATTGTCTGTCGATGGTTTTAGGCTGGTTTGGCGCTGTTCCATGACTAAGTGGGACAGAGGGACCCACAGACCCACATCCCGGAAAAGGAAGGAGGGGAAGAAGGGGAAAGGTAGAAGGAAGGGAGATGAGCCTAAAAACAAAACAGAGGCAATGAGCTAGGGGATAAAACTAATTCACTAGATAAGATATCAGAATTCAAGATAACACAATATAATACAATATAATTGGAATTGAAGAAAATAAACTATTTTAGCAATTTCTATTGTTCTTGCTACAGCAATTGTTTTTCTGTTTCTTCCTGGTGATGCTTTACACTAGGCTGAGACTGTTTTTAACCTCTACTGCTATGGATTTTATCTCCAGTGCTCATATGAGAATGTTAAAGGAATATGACATGGATGTGCATGTGGAAATCATCTGTAATCTTTAGCCTGCAATAGCAGAACTCTCTTATCTCAGGAAGAGGGAGGGGGAAATGAAATTGGATTTCTTGCTCCTCATGACAGTTTCTTTAACTGTACTGTGGTAGCCCATCGGGTGTGATACAGCACAGCTAATCTAAACTGCTTTTCTAATTGGGGGCAGCTGTCAGTTTCTCTTCTGATCTGAGCAATGCGAAAATGTTTTGTATAAAATCCACACTTTCCTTTTCATTTATCATTCCTGACTTGCATTATGAAACTTCTCTCAATATTTGTGTCTCAAACAAACAAACAAACAAACAAACAAACAAAAAACCAACAACAACAACAACAAAACTCCAAGCAATTAAGAAAACAACTCCCACAGCTTTTTATGGGAATGATATAAAGAGGTTTTACTGCAATTGTGACCTTAGATTTCATCTGGAGAGAGATCAAGATCAGATAATGCACTTGAGAATGACAGAGAATTAGCCATGTATGGCATATCTTGAAAGTGTTGTAATGCATAGCAGAGACTCCGTTAACACCCACGCTTTCAATGGCTCACACAGTGCACTGACATAATGGGAGCAATCAGATATTAGCAGAGGTGGCACGTGAGACAGAGAAGCTGCAGCCCATCATCTTGTTTGTTGGAGGCAGCCCTCAGCCCAGTACAATGTGCAGGGTTCTTATCTTTCCTGCTTCCTGTGGTAGTGTCTTTTGGGGCCTGTTGCTGTGCGGGATGAAGAAAACGCAGCTCAGTCTACACATATGACCTAAATTAACCTATTCTCTTTTTTTCCCCCCTTCTTCTCAAATATCCCTGCTTTCAGTTGCATGGTGTGATATTGAAATAGTTGGGTTATCCTTTCTCTCATGCTATTTAATGAGTGAGAGCCTTCCATCCGTTTACTGCTCTTTTTTTGTTGCTATGGAAGTGGTGAGTCTCATCCTTGTTTTCTGGTTAAATGCACTTTTAATTGCTTCAAAAAATGAACTTTATATAGTGAATGTTAATGCTACAGTTATATAACATCACATGTAATAACAGAGATTCAAATTAAATGTTAATAAAATAGGAACTTCAGCTGCTTGTGAAGCAGGTATTTTAGCTTTAGTACTCCTCGCTCTGGGTTGGAACAAGGCTAATTGCTTATAGTAAACACTTGTGTTCAGCTGAAACCGGGGTACAGAAGCTTAGAAAGATCCACCATAATTCAGAGCCTCACCAGCACAGGTGACAGACATTCAGTGATGCATAAAGCCCCCTTTTAGAGCAACAGCTAGAATATATCCAAACTCCTCTAACAAAGTTAAAGTCTTTATGTGCAGAGGTAGGGTTATTAGTAATGTTTTGTATTTCCAGTTATTCCACCCTACAAAGCACAGGGAAAGCATACAAGATGGTAATTAAACATGTTCCTTTCTTTCTCAGTTACTTATACAGGGAAAAGGTCTCTGGAGCAACTGTTTTCTTTCTTTTCACAAATGAATAGTGAAATATGAGTTGGAATAAGAAGATGCCAGTTTCCTTTTCTGACAAAAAAGCATCTGAAACTGACAGTGGGCTGTTACACTCAATCTGGCACTTGCTGTTTTTTCCTAACAAGCACTGAATTGTGGAAAGAGACAGCAAAGAGCTGAAAAAAATGGTTTAGAAATAAGAGAAAACATTGTGCAATGAAAAAGCTAAAGAATCAGCATGGTAAGATTTATTTTTATTTTAAGCTTTAAGAAAATCTAGGAAAGAGTGGATAAATGTCTACCTAAGGAGAAAATAGCAATTGCCAATAAGGCTCTTTTATTTAGCAGAGAAAACTCAAGACCAGGTGCATTCAATTTGGAAAGAAAACTCATTACTAAGCTTGAGGGCAGACTAACCAGCTGTAAAGAGATCTTCCATCAAGTCTTCAGATGAGGACTGGAACCCATCTGGAGAATTTCTAGTTTTGTACAAGTAAGTGTGCAAAAATTGGTAGTGGTAGGGGAACTTTGGCGTTTTATATATAGACACCTATACTGTATTTGTATATTTGTACACACATGCATATGGCAGAAGCGATGACTTTATGAGTCTCGTTGGCTTTAAACTGTGAAGTAAAGAAAGTGGTAGGCAGTGGTTTCTGTGGCAGGATGAAGGTTGTATTGGAATTTCTTACACAAGACTTGTTAAAGTAAGATGGGTTGAAAGCAATTATAACTTCTTTTACTAATACTCTGTTAGGTACTAAGCCATTCATAAAATAATTTGAATATTGAACATAAGTATAGAGTGGTTTACTTCGGTAGGTGAAGGAATCTCTTGTAATGGAGCAATGATAGCAATTAAACCTAGTATTTCTATTATGTGCTTAAAATGTCTGTAAACTAGGCAAAAGATCTATAGTTGTTGCAAGGGTTTTCATATGCTATTAGTGAAATCTACTTGGGTTTTTAAAAGTTTGATATAACCATTTTCTCTTGGTGGATAAAGCAATATAATTGTAACTTTTCAAAGTATATTAAGGATATGAAATACCAAACCAGTGGCTATGGTGTGCAAATCGTATAGTCAGGCACATGTTCAAAAAGGTGTTTTCTAAAGAAAATAAATTTCACATCTCTCCTTAATTTGTTGCTTGTAAGCGTTGCTAATAGCAGTGATGCAAGGTTTTTCTGGGTGAGAAGTTTTAATTTATTTATATAAATATATTTATATAAGTTTATTAGTTTATTAATAAACAACTTTTAAAAAAGTTATAAAATTCATTTCGGTAGTGTTATTTCTCTGCTTTGCCCATGTCCACATTTATTAGCTGAAATGAAATAGAAATGTTCGATTTATTTCATTCTGCAGAACTACAGTGTTTTGTATGATAATTTAACCATTTTCATGCTTTCCAAGGCTTTAGTAGTGTTAATCTTTAATAAATCTTAGGGCCTAGTAATATTATAATGTAAAATTGATGTTAACCAGCCTAAAAAGGTTTAATGTAGCATCTGTTAGAATGACTTTTATAGTTTTTATACAACTAGTTAGAGGAAGATATCTAATTAATGAGCCATTTTGGGTGGCTTGCTGAGTTGAACTTCCTGTGGTGCTGGTTGCAGCCTGGGCAACAGCAGGAGGCGGTGTAATGCCATGCTCTACTCTTGTGAGCCTGCTGGCAGTGCTGCATTCCCCGTGAGGGTTAGGGCTGCAGAAAAGGAAGCACAATTGGTGACCCCCAGGATGCTCCAGATATGTGGTGATGCAGAGGATACCGGTTTATGTTAAAATAAGTTAATACAATGGTTGCAAGTAGCTAATGTTGTACTGAGCAGTGTTAATTTGATGAATATGACATGAGCTATTTAACTTGCAATGAATCATCTCCTTTCTGCCACATTCTCACTCTGAAAAACAATGGGCATCTGGTAAATCACAGGAACTGAAGTGGCAGGTTCATCTGGTGGCTAACTTGGATTTTGCAGTACGTCCTATTCCTAACAAAACAGCTCTGAAGTTGGCTGGATAACTCATGTCAAACAATACTGAGATAAGTTTTAACTATCTTTTTGTTCATAAAGAATCTATCTAAATCTCGGGAGATTTTTAGACTTGTCTTTATATTCAGTTATTTCCTGAATCCTTTTTCTCAGTAATTGATCTGTCATGTAGTAGGCAAAGATGAGACTGTTGCTCTTTGGATGATCAGTTCAGGAGTAATAAAGGTATACGTGTACAAAAATAAAGTATACATTCAATGAACAGCTCTTCTTATAAACCTGTTCCCTCCTCTGAATTATGTTCATCTACTTCATATTAATTTTGGAATAATTGCATCTACTGTCATGGTTTTGTAAAATTTTGCTATTGGTATTCCACATCATAACATCATGTGGAGCACAGAGAATAGGAACTACACGTCCCAGGGGACCTCACCGTCAGAGAGGGAAAAATACGTCACGGAAGTGACGCTCACTATCTCTCTCTCTCTCTCACTGCCTGGCAGCGGGTGTGGGTGTGCTTCCAAGCCGTGGCGCCTTCAACTTCAAAGTAGGCTTCTCGGTCTTCAGAAACCTCTCTCTCTCATTCTATTTGATTTATTAGCTTCAATTCTAATTATATTGTATTATAGTGTGTTATTTTGCATTCCGATATCATAGTTAGTAAAATAAGTTTTACTCCTCAGATCGTTGCCGCTGCTCTGTTTGTTCCCTGGAACTTCCATCTCCCTACCTCTTTCCCTTTTTCCCTTCCCATTTGTCGAGGGGGCTGGGGGGCCACGGGCCTACTGCCCCCTCCCCTGTCACGGACGCAGATTTATCTAGATAACCCTGTGACATCTACTTAACAAAAGTAAAAAATGGATAGGATGTATTTATCTAGGATTAAAGCACATGAAAAAAATCTCTGGATCCAGGTCTAGAGCTGCTTCTGCAGGAATGCACGACCCAACCTCCCCTTGTTGTTGTTATTGCTTTTTTTTAATGCCATTTTTTCTCCATGTATTAGATGACTGATTACTCTAGCCTCCTTTCTCAAACACTTTGAAATTCTCAAAGTGGATTTCATCCCTTGTGATTTGTCCCTGTAACTCATGTTTCACATCATAATCTTTGGGATTGAATTCTGTGGATCAATCCTTTTCTAACAGCAGACTTTACTATTGTTTGTTATTTCTTCTTTATATGGCTCAGCCCAAATTTGCAAACTGAAATCTGGAGCCTAATAACTTACTTGCATTTTCAGACAGGTTTCTATTGTGTGAGTTTCAAGGGAAACATGAAGTTTTCTTGGTTAGAAAAATATACTTGTACTTTTGATTATGTGTGCACCGAGAAGACAATGACAGTGAAGTCACACTTAGAAAAAAATTATTCAGTAATTTGGGCTTCTGGCTGAGGTTGGGGATGTTGACTTCAAAGGCTGAAAATAATACCAGAGCACCTGGGTCCAGTTTCCTCATAAGACACTACAGAACGCTACTCCTTCTGTGGGCTTGTTAGGTGTAATCAAATCAGACAGTCTTGTATGGAGCTGCTTGGGAATACTTCTGCAGAGCTGCTGTCGTCCTGAAAAAATATTTATGCATCAAAATGTTCTGTAAGAGAAGCCTAGATGACAAATTCAAAGCTAAAGGAATAGACCTCTCCCTGACTACAGTGTCTGCCCTGGGAAAACAAGCAGCTCTTATTTCCTATTCTCTTCTGCTGTCTTATTTTAGTAAATAAACCAGTAGTCAGAATGTTGTTCCTAATTGGACTGGACAGTAATACCTTGTGATGCAAATTAGCAGCTCTGAGTGTCTCTGTGCAGCTCAGGGCAGCACGCTGCAGTGTTGGGCAGCAGGGGCTCCTCTTGATAGGCAGTCTTGCTAGCCTCGCGTGCCTGGAAGTGCAGTGCCGGGGCCGGCAGCAAGGCACTGTGTGCCCGCTGCTCAGCTGCATGGCACGCTGTTGGGTCCCAGTTTGATCTGTGTGGATTAAGAGGCATACGTTGTTTAAATCTGTTGAATACTAATAACCTGACAGGCTTAGCCACCCTGACTGTGAGCTGTAACCAGCACATGGTTAGAGGGATGTTGTCTGGTTCATCCTTTCAAAAGTCCAGTGCCTATACTTGGAAACAGCCAAAAAAACAACTCCCAAAACTACCTCCCTATCCCACTGTTAGATGCGTTGTCTTTATTTGAGCTCTACAAATTAAGATGCAGACAAAAACATCTATTAAAATTCCGAAGGCATATTTATTAACTGCAGAACTGCTTAACTTGGTGCCTTGACTAAAATCTGCTTGCACAAGTTACACTGTGTTTCCCTAATCACCCAAGGTACTTCACCTACAAGACATTTTTTTTTCCCCCTGCAGCACACCATTAGGCATTATTTAGAAAAAAAAAAATTAGCTTGCCTTACTTTGGAAGATGTTCAGAGTAAATTCCTGTGTATAAATCTGCTCTTGTGAATCTATCTGTGGGCCCTATGGTGTCTCAGGACCCGATTTCTATTTTGGGTCATATTTGATAGGATGGAATAGCTTGTGTTTTCCTAGCACCTAAAGCACATTTGGTTTGGTGTTAGCTATTTACCTGATTCCAACCTTCACAGAGTTAGTATGTTAAACAGACATGAGGTCTTGCTGTGGAGACCTTGAGGCAGATCTGTTCTTAATACCTGCAGTATGCGTCCCCAGGCTCTTCCTTATGATCCCCTTGAATTTGGGCTGAGAACAGCTATTCTGGGAACCACAGCCCAAACTCTGCTTCCTATTCCTCTGAGGGCCTCAGCGTTCCCCTTCTCTGCTCAGTGCTTGTGAGGCCACGCCTGGAGAGTTGTGTGTAGTTCTGGGATCTTCAATACAAAAGACACGTGGAGCTATGGAGGAAAGCCCAACAAAGGGCCATGAAGGACAGTTTAAGGAACAAGAGAACCATTCGCATGAGGAAGGGCTGACAGAGCTAGAACTCTTCAACTTGGAGAAGAGAAGGCCTGGGGGGGTCTAGCAATGTGTACAAATACCTGCAGTGAGGGTGTAAAGAGGACAGAGCCAAGCTCTTTTTGGTGGCATCCAGTGACTTGGCATGACAGGAGGGATAGGATAAAACAGCGTCAGTTCATTTGTTTTCAGATAATGCTTACGATATTGGGCTCTGTATTCAGTTGTGACAGATCCGAGGCTGTGCCTGTTAGGTTCAGAAGAGCATATGGACAGTAAGAGGATAATACTTATTGAAACAGGGAGTTCAGCAAAGATGAGTGAAGCTCATCTCTGTTTTAAAGGGAACTTTACTTGTTAACAAACAGCTAAAAGCAAAAATGCTTAATTTTGTTTTGGAGAGGTGGATTCTTCCCCAGACTCTCCTGGTTGGAGGAACATATTTTTAGACAGCAGACAACTTGAAGTCTTCTATCTACAAGGTCACATTTGGCATTCCTGCAGAATGTTCTAGGACAAGGCATCAGATTTCCTCCCTTCAAACTCTCAGCTACTTTTAACCATAAGATCATTTTGTCTCTAACTCATTTGTCACCATCCATGCCTGTTAAACTACCCCGTAGCAACAGTTTGGTGTTAATCTCTGTCAGCACGTGCTGAGATCTTAATGCTGACAAAGCTTTAAAGGGATAACCCAGCTACACAGCCGTAGCAAGATGTCTTTGGAGATTTATATTGGATATGGAAAATAGGATAGGCTGGGAATCCAATCTAACCTGTTTAGGGAATCGAAAAGAATTTGTGATTAAGAGATGCACATACAGGGATATAAGCGTAGTTCTATATTTTAATGTGAATGAGTAAACAGTCAGCACTATAATAAATCTCCAAGGCATTTGATCCCAATAAACCATCTTAATCCTCAGGGCTATTCTGGCAGTGAGAGATAACTGCACAGAAGGAGAAATGTTCTTAGCATAAAACCCATATCTGTGTTTATTCTGCACGTTAGAGAGTTTCAGACTCTTCTCTCTTCTTCCTCAACGCTGATGTGCGCTTCATCTGCAGTCTGTCAGCTCCTTGCTTTGCTAATAAGAGCCTTTTAATTTGGATTTTTATTGTTGCCAGCAAGGGCCAAGACAAAAGAAAAATCAAAACATAGAGTAAGGCTTGGGCTGATGCTTCCCTAGTGGTATGCCCTCTGTTTCAATGATGTTTCACTAGGGATAAGAGTCTTTATTTTTATTTTTTAATTAGCCATATATGCGAGCTGTGTGGGAAGATGTATTTCTACACCTCTGCACTTAAAATGCCTCTGAGCTGAATGTTTTTGTGGCTATTGTCTCCTCGTTGATGCACTGTCTTCATTGTTGTCTGCATTGCAGACAATGTGCTATGGCTCAGAAATGCACAGTCAGTAAAGTGCTGAAACTAATTTAATTTGTTGCCCTGACTGAAAACTGAATCACACTTTAATGGTTGAGAGCAAGAGCACGTCCTATATCCAGAAATAGATATAGATGGTCTTCAGGTTGCGTCACCACACCATATTTGCACCCCTCAACCAAAGACTTATTTAAGGAGGATCGTTGATATACTGCAGTCTGCCTGCTATTAAAGGCTGAGCCACTTGCAAGGTGCTGCAATTTTTCCTTTTAGTCTGATAGTCTTCAACCCAGCATTTGCCACTCTATTATTTCAGTCCTTGAGACTAAGGACATTCCAGCCCAGAACATAATGTCTTGGTGCTGATCTGACACTAGTACTCTTCTGGCCTAAACTGTGAGACAGAATTGAAACTGTGACTACTATTTATAGTTCAGAAATCTCCTGAATAAATATGAAAATTGTTCCATAACATTTGTTCATTGGTCAGTTAGTTTGTGAAATCTTCTTGGCTGGGTGGATGAACGGCTATTACATACCAGGCTTTGACTCAGCTCAGGGTTGTAAGTTAAAGCTGATTTCTGCCCCCCACAGGTGGACAATAGGGTTGATGGGATGCATAATAAAATTTTTCCCTCTCTTTTTTTCCTGGAGTGTTTCTTAGAAAAGACAGTTACGTTTCCTGTAGCTTGAGGTGTTTTAACACTCTTTAGCACAGCTGTTAATATATAAGCATCATCAAAATAATACAAATTAACTTCTCTTGTAGAATCTGGTTTGTGCTTTTGGTTCAAGGGCTGGAAATGTGGCTTGAGTTCCTCTTGTAGTTATGGAAATGACAGTGTTGAGCAGGACAACAAAAGCATCAACCTAGATGGGAACTGCTTGAAGTGTGACAAAACGACCATTTTGCATGGATGTTTCACATTTAAATTTAGCCCCGTATTGTGTTTTCAAAACAATCATCTCTAGTTTTGTTTGCTTTTGTATGGAAACGGCTTGTAAGAATTTATATTAAAGCTGTGAGATGTAACTGCACAGGAGGCAGTGTCAGATGACCTTTAGCATATGGGATACATTAGACAATACTGTTGGCCAGGCTTTGTATGGAATCCAAAAGGAGGATGACGCCAGATGTTTCCACACTTGAAGTTATATAAGATTGTTTATTCGGCTGTATAAAAACTGGAACTCCCTTGCAGTGAATTCGGAGACTTTACTTATGAGAAGACACATCTTGTGGGACCTCTTATCTGTCAGGAGAGGTTCTCCAAATCCTCACTGCAACTGGGGCTCCCCAGTGATTGCAGATACAGATGACGATAAAGTTTTAGGGCAGTTGGTGATCATGGAATTGTAGAATCATTACAGTTGCAAAAGACCTCTCAGATTATCTGGTTCAACCAGTGATGTATCTTTCTTAATCACTATAGTTAATCTTATGTAGTAATGATTAGGTGCATTGCCTTGTTCTGTTTTATTCTTGCTGTCCTATTTCACTTATGTTATTGTTTTAGGTGTGTGGCAAAAGATAGTGCTAGTATTATGTGTGATGTATTCGTCTTTCACGTGAACGTTAATTGTATTAGCCCAGTACGTTTAGTGCAGTCACCCAGCTGATGGACTGGGTTTGCATTTGCCCAGAGAGTTTATTTTGTTCCATTGTTTGAGAAGAATGGCACTAGGTCACTGGGAAAGTAATAATGCACAGTGTTATTAGCTATAAAACCAATAATTTTAAATCTATTTATTGATCTTTTTCTATAGAAGAAATCTTGATGTTATGATCACTAAAAGTTAGTACTTTTGAGGGGCCCTGTAGTAGTTTACTAGGTACAGTGTTAGCAAGTCTTAGGGAGTAGAAACTGCCCTCCAAAATTTCCCTTGTGCATTGTAAAGATTTATTCAGTAACAACATCATGATCTTTGTTCCTGATCAGAGTGCGGCTAATATTTTTTTGAAATTAGTGAACACTATGAGTCAAATGGAAAAAAAAAAAAAAAAAAAGAAAAAAATCACAGCATTTTAAAAGCAAAACTTTCAGAGGATTATGGAATGAGAATGTGCTCTGTTTACTTTAAGGAAAGTTTTTGCCTTCGCTTCAAAGGAAGTAGTATTAGGTTTGGAGTGCTTGTAATAGCTATAACCCAATTTATCCTGATAACGAGATCTTTATTAGCTGGAATCTTGGCAACACTGTGTGCTTCAGTGCAGATTGTGAAAGTTAATCAACCTCACCTTCCACTGACCCAGGATTTGAAGAACTGTAGTATGATGTATAGTCTTAATTCCTATAATTATGTGTAATAATATTGTGTTGTTATTGATGTTATCATAATTGGTATAAAAACTTGTTTATAGCAAAATATTACAGATTGAGGCAGTGATCTTCTGCAGGATTTTGCAGCCAATAAGTGATTTTGGTAGAATAGAAGTTGCTTTGGGTATTAAAATGAATTCACATACATACGGCTTTGTATATGTAAAAGTAAGTAGGCATTTTTAAGAAGCAGTTAAAAACCTAATATTTTCCATTTTAAAATGGTTCTTTCTTAATTTTAAAAGGGTTTGTTGTCTTTTTAGAAGTTCCTGTGCTTCTTTTATATGCTCTAAGTCTTTGAAAACTGACAGCCAGGGCTTTGTTTAGAGAAGCTAAAGTTAATATAAGGACTAGATGTGTTCTACCTCTGGCATCACCACAGACAGTGTACTTTAGAGTCAAGAGTAAAGAGAGCAGGAGTCTGGAAGCTTTGAGGGCTAATCTTGTTATAACTATAGATATAGCCTCAGGCAGGACTCTGTCTTGTTTTCCACCCTTACATGGATGAGATACAAGTAACAACTCACAAGGTAACTATGGATGTAGACTAATGTCTATGAATCTGGGAACAGTCAAGACTGAATAAACCATCAAGCATTATATGATGCAGCAGAAATGTTGGGGATCAAATGCTTAGAGAGTGCAAATAGACCTGCTGAGTCTTGTTCTTTATTGACTAGGTGAGGTTGGGATTTGGGGTGAAAATGGTGCAAGTAAACTCTAGTCTATATGCAGATGGACAAAGAGGGCTTGATTTGAATTACACAAACAGTAGTATTGCTGACAAGTAGAGGTTTGTGTTTCTGTTGGTTTTGTACAGAGCTTGGGATCACAAAATTTCAAATGAATTTAAGAAAATAACATGCTCATAAAGTTCTTTGCCTGCGTGTTGAAGCAGACTTCTCTTCAGGTGATTTATAGCAGGCCTCTGAATTTCAGCCCTCTGAATTTGTCTCCTGCTCTGGTGGCAAGTAATATGGTAAATCATATTTTTACAGGGATCTTGTCCACCACTTGCCTGTATTATTTCATACAGTAAAAGCTCAAACAACTACACTAGTTGTTTGACATTCTTTGGCCATTATAAGTGAAATGACCTCAATTTTTACAGGTATTTGTGTAGCTAATGTTTCCTCTTTTCAGTAAGAATTATCCACTTATGTTGCAGAATGGCCAAAAGACCAAGGAGGCCATAGGCCTCTGGGAGCACTGTACGAGCAAGACAGAACAGGCAGCAGTGACTACATGGCCGTGGGATAGTACGGCCTGCTGAAAAACACCAGCTGGCTGAGAAAAACAAGGTCAGCCTGGCCCTGCTCTGGTGGGAAACAACTAAGGAGGAAACTGAAATATGGGTAGAATGTGGGGGAAGAGCAGACCCCTGAGAACGGTATCCTGATCATAGCTATGGTGTGTTGCCATGGGAAGTAAACAAAGGTGGTGGGTTTTACAACCAATCAATTAAAGCCAAGAGTAATGAAACCAATCAGCTTGAACCAAGTGTGACTAGTAGACTATAAAAGTAGTGTGACCACAAGTAATAAACGGAGTTTGATGCACTCATATTGGGTCCTGGTCATCTCTCCCCCCCGCCAATCCATGAACAGCTCAGATTCCAGGAACCCAGCCTCAGTCTGCTGCACACTTAAATGCCTTTAAGCACTTTTTCAGGTGTATGCAGTTCAACACACACTCTTGTGTGTGTATGCTCTGGTCCTCTCTCATGTTATCCATGTGAACAATCCATAAACATCAAATCCCTGTAGACTGAAATGTTTACTGAAAATTTATGTTTGAATGGCACCATATCTGTAGGTCAGTGGAACGTGATGTGAACAGGCCCTTGAGAGAACACAAGTTATCAGAAACGTCTGGAGACAGAAAGTATTGCACTATGCAATGTGCATGATCTGAGGAGAAACTAGAGTGAGGTGAAACAAGTAATCTTGATGTAGTATACTGTGAAATTAGGTAAGTTTTAGGTTTTTTTTCTTAAACAGCCCAATAAATGTCGATACTCCTCATTGGTAAATGTTTTCCAGTAATACTTTGTAAGGCAAGACCTCCCACTCCAACCTCCTACATTTATAATGATAGTTCTTGTTGGAATTACTTCATTGCAATCATGGCAAATTTATCCTCATAACCCAGGCAGGCAATAGTCTTTCTTCTCTTGTGAGTGTTTCTGGTCTCCCCAGGAGACTGAGCGATGCTGAGAGCTGGAAGCAAGACTTGTTGCCTTTCTCTCTCACTGCCTCAGCCTTAATGTGAGGCAGGGGTTTGTTCTGCCATGAAGTATTACCTTCCTTGGACCATACCAACCTTAGCATCTAGAGACTTGGCACCATAGAACAGGAACAGCTACACAGAACAGGCTGCCCAGGGAAGTGGTGGAGTCACTGTCCCTAGAGGTTTTCAAGAAATGTGGATGTGGCACTTACTTAGAGACATGACCATAGCATTGTGGTGGTGGGTAATGATTCGACTAGATGATCCCAGTGTTTTTTGTCCAGCCTTAATGATTCTATCAATCTGTACATACTCATAGGAAATATGACAAGTCTGTGATCCTGGGGGATCCACACTGATAGTTTTAAGAAGTGTGTTTAATTAAGCAAACAAACAACCAAAATGCATAGCTTTAAGTGTCAAGTCACATCCATTAATTATAATTCATGTGTCTTTCCCTTTGTTGGGAGTCAGTAACACCCAGTGACTGAATTTGGGAGTAGAGATATTTGGTTTTTAATCATTCTGATTAGACTCTCTGAAGAATATTTTCTTATGTCTTGGAAAAGTAAACCGGCCAGCCACAGCAACTGTAGAGAAGAGTAGCATCTCTGCCCTTCCCTCTCAGTGTAGAGGCAGGAACTGAAGCACCTGAAAAATAAACCAGCTATGAAGATGCTCCTCATTACTCCTTTCCTGTAACACTGGAACTAGGAAGAATGGAGTGTTTCTGTGCGCAGATCTTCATGAAGTGTTTTAGCATTTGGCCTTTGGAGGCTGTGGAAAAACCTCTGCAGAAAGCAGAACAGTTTCTGTGTTGTGCTGAACAGTTTCATGAAGAGTAGGCTAAGTATCTCATGCAGGGATCTTCACAAAGTGAGATGTTGCTTACCTGTAGAAAAATGCTGAGAGAAGCAACTGCCAAGCCTTGGTCCTTGAAAAAAGAGCTGTATCCCTAGCAGAGAGATCATGGTATAGTAATTGTCTGCTTCATGTTTTCCAGAAACTGGAGCAAACCCAACAAAGGGCCAAAAAGATGGATAAGGAATTGGAGAACCTGTTGTACAAGGAAAGGTCTATAGAGCTGTTCCGCCTGGAGAAGAGAATGTTCAGGGAGGGGACCTTATGAATAGTGTATAAATTGCAGATAGAAAGAACACTAAATCAGGCTCTTTTCTGTGGTGCCCAGAAAAAGAACAAGAAGAAACGGGTGTTCATCAAAGAAATCTCATCTGAAAACAACAAAAAAGCTTGCTTACTGTGAGGGCTGTCAGACACTGAACAGGTGGTCCTGTTATGAGGTTATGGAGTCTGTGGGAATATTCAAAGCATGACTGGATGTGTTCCCTGAGGTCTCCAAAGCTGACTCAGATTTGGAGAGGTAGAGCCTGCAGTAGGTGATCTTCCAGAAGTCCCTTTCATCCTCAACAATTCTGAGATTTTGTAATCAGCCAAAACTACACAATAAGCATACACCTTTTATGTAAAAATGAAGCTTCCTTTCCGACACTTTCATTTAGTCCAAGTGATAAAATGTTCGCTACATGACAGAAAATGAGAAGGAGTGGCTGTAGCCACAGAGTTAGGGTACTTAAGCCTGAAATTTCTTGCTTCACGTAACATTTCATAATTGTGTGAAATATAACAGGTTTAAAGAAAAGCATTGAGACAAAAATTTAAATCTTTTTTTTTTTTTTTTTTTTTAAACATTTGAGAAGAGATCGTTATTACATTCAGACCTAGATCTTCCTCATGCCAAGCGACTGCTACAGTAGTGGGAATGTCATGATTTTAGGAGGGGGACAAATGTGGAGAGTTTAGTCAGGAACTTCTGGTTTAGAGCCTTGTGAGGGATCTGTAAGGTGTCAGAACATGAATCACAAAAGAAGCTGAATGTAGCTGAATGAAAAATATATATACATGAATATTCTCACCCATGCAAACATTAGAACAAAAACAAAACAAATAAAAAAGAAGGAAATTGGAGAGCTACTCTAGAACTACTCTTTTACCCACTGTGGTGATGATTGGGAAGTGGTATGAAGTAGACTCTACTCTCAAGTTGAATTTATGCCTTGCAAAGGAAAGAATTAAGGTTCATTGGATTAAAGAAAGAACAACAAGCATGATTTTGTAATCTAGTGAGACACTCGTCGGATACTTGCATTAGAGAATGCTTTTCATATTTAAAGGGTTGGAACTTCCCTTAAGGCTTTTGGAAATAAAAACCCAGCAACATCCAGGGCTTTGGGAAGAACATTTTATTGCTAAGCATATCTTTAAACAAAATGCAAATAAGAAAAGAAAAAGAATCAAAAAGGAAGAAGAAAAAGAATGGTGAAAAAAGCAATAACATCACAATAACTCAAATAAAAATTCTTAAGATTGTCCATAAAGCAACAGGGATATGGTAGAAGCCCACATACAGGAATGCACATGTTCCCAAAGCTGTCCAATAGAAACTTACACAAAAAAAGGAAAGAGTAATTGTTTTTTTCCTCATAACTTAAAAAAGGAAACCAAAAAGGAAAGGAAGAAAGGAAATCATTTCACAAGACTCCAAGACTCCAAGAACAGCAATCTTTTACAGACATCAAGATATAATCAACTCTATATAGTTTTGGCCAGTTAAATCATCTAAAATCGTGCTTTCATACCTTTTTAAAACCTGTCTTTTTTTTTCTTTTTAGTATAAAAAATAAAAAAGGAAAAAAAAGCTCAACCTCCCACGCACACGCACCACGCACACATACACACTGAAAATATTTGTTAACATGAAAGCGGCTTCTCTAAGTGTTTGAGAAGGCTGTTTGTTTGAATTGAAGTTCCCATGTGCGTGTGTGTATTTGATGACACTTCTTCAAAGTCAAATATTCATGCGACTTATGAACACCAGCAAGAGTAGATTTCTAAACCTAAACAGCTGATTAGTTTTCATCTGTATACAGAAAAAGTGTACATTTCTGATACTCCAAAGTTCTCAATCCATCTTGTTTTTTTGTTGGTTTTCTTTCTGTCTCTCTTTCTCCCTCCTCCCTCACTTGCTTTTTTTTTTTTCTTTTCTTTCTTTCTTTTTTTTTTTTTTTTTTTTTTTTGCATGTGACAGGCATGGTCCTCACCACCTGGCTATTTTTCTATACAGTAAGATAATCCTTTTAAAAGTAACTGGGAAAACGTAGAAACCAAACAACCAAATAAAATCAGTTAAAAACAAAAGACATTCCCAATTTAACCATAAAACAGTATATACACCTTCAGGGTATTCATATAGAAATTATACTAGCAAAAAAAATAGTAGTAAAATATGTAAACAAACTTTCAGATTTTTTTTCTTGACACAGGTAACTGTGACAAAGCTAAAACACACGCTTTCTTCACATTTTACAGTTTGTTTTTGTTTTCTGTTTCTTTTTACTTTGTTCTTCAAGAACATTCTTATTCCACATTAAGACCATAACAGAGCTTCTGTTCCAGTCGTCCCATCAAACATACCATGATAAATATATCTGTGTGTATATATATATATTATATTATTAAATTCCTTTTTCTTTATTATTTTGTGTGTCACAGCAGCTTTATTTTCTTTTATATAAAAGAGAAGGAAAAGAGAGAATAGGGCAAATGGAAAGACAGAGATGATCTGAAATGTCAAGCTACAAAATTAAAATATTACATATGAAAAAACAGTTTTATGTAAAAAAAAAACCAACCACGCTATACATTTTTGCATTCTTTTACAAGTGTTTAACTTTTCGTACATTTTATGGGTCTTATCACAAGTTGAACTCCAGTGGTGTCTTTCCAATCTCTTTATTAAACTGATTTATTATTATTTTTTGCATGCATTGCAATCAGTCACAGAACTAGAACCTGGAGGAAAGCTCCTTTATTTTTGCATGGTATATTTAGCTCAGAATGACTAACTGTTTCTTAAGCATTCTTTTTTTGAATCTTCAAATCCTCTTAACCATAGTTTGGCTGTGCTAATGCATACTAAGTGATATTCTCGAATAATTCCAATGATTCTGATCAGGACAGACCCAAACCCATCTATTCTTCAGTTCATTTGCAAATCCTGGAGGCGGATCCAAGGGGACCAGCTTTCCATGATAATTTTCTTCATCAGCACCCATCACACACTTTCACTGCATTGTTAGCAAATAACTTACTGCAAGACGACGTTTTCTAGAGACAACACAACCAGATATGCAGAGTAAACACCATGAGTAGCTTTTGAGTTCATATATGGCAATAGTCTCTCTTTATTTATTATGGATTTTTTTTTCCGAGATTTCTTCTCAACACATATCCCTGGTTCATGCTCCCCACCCCCACAACATTCCTCTCCACCCTTTCCTCCCACACCCAAAAGTAAACAAAATCAAAAATAAAACAACCCAAGAAACCAAACCAAACCAAAATTCAACAATCTCCAAAATCATTTATTCCCCTCCTCCAATCTCGAAAAATTATGTGTGCTGGACACAGCCAGATCAGTTTGTTTGATTTTTTTTTTGTTGTTTTGTATAATAATGTTTGCAATTTTTTCTTTTTCTTTTCTTTCCTTTTTTTTTTTTTTTTTTTTTTTTTTTTTAAATAACTAAACTGAAAAATTATCGATACAGTCAGGAATCACGAACATTGTTAAAGACTCACTTGGAGATATGAAACAAGTAAGCCATGAAGTCTTCTACTTTTGCAGAAAGTTCAGCGGAGGAGGAGATTTGGAGACGTCCAAGTTCACTAACAGGGCAGAGCTGTATGCGCCATCTCCAGAACGCTAAGTGTGCTTTATAATACATTAGGGCAGAGTTTGCTGACTCCAAGTGATGACTGAGACATTAACAGTCACTGCTGATATTTTTTTTCCCAATACTTTTTCCCACAAACGATATCTCCTAATCTCGTTCACTGCAATGGTTCTGATAGTTAAATCTCATTAAGTATTTATATATTTATATATAAATAAGTATTCTTTTTTACACATAATACTCTTTGTCCTTGTTTTTCTGTTTCTTGTGGCCACTCTTTGAGCTCTGCTGCTTCTCCTTCATGAGCGTGCCGTTGCTCTGGGCTGAGTTGCTGATGTAGTTTCGCGTCTCGTCCACCTGATAGGACCCCTCGTCCCTGTTCCTGTACTTGTACATGGCGTACAGGAGGATGAGGATGCAGAGGGCGGCAGCAGCCACAATGCCGACGACCATCCCCGTTGTGCTGCTCGACTCGCGGACCACCTCTGAGGCCCCCGGAACCCGTCTGATTCCCGGCTCCGTGGGGTTTGCTGTGGGCACATTACGGAACATGGGGGAAGTGATTAGCGGGCTCTTCAGCTTTGTGCTGTCTAGCTCATAGGCAGTGGGCAACGGAAGCAAGACTATGTCAGGCTGGGGTTTGAGCTCACGGTTATTCATTTTGCCAGCTGGCAATTTGGGTACCATCCCAGTCGAGGACGAAGCTGTGGAGCGGATCAGCTCAGGGGACAAAGACGTGGTAGTAGTCCTACCAGTTTCGGAGACTTTGTTAGGTCTAAAGTCCTTGGATTCCCACTTGGGTGCGTGTGCTTTGTAGCCACCTTCGAAGATTGAAGTGGAAAGACTCTTATCTGTTACCAAGGAGAAGGTGGTGTAAAAATCTTCATCATCAGTAGGGGGTAGGTTAGAGTCAAAGGTTTCCCCTGAGCCATACCCAGATATCACCAAGCCATCATCATCACAACCATCGCTGCCTTGGTCCGACAAGCAAGGTAACCCCGCCTCAGAGGTCATGGACAGGGAATCTTTGGTGGTCTCAATAATGGTGAGGAGGGGGCGAAAGGTAGGGGGAAGTGTAATGAAAGGTGCACGAGTAGCAATAGGAGGGATATCTAAAGGGTCTTCTACAAGTAGAGGAATAACTAATTCACCTCCTGGGATGGAAAAGAGAAGAAAAAAAAGAAGATTAGTACATGTAACTGATACAGGACACCATTTTCAATCTCTTAAGGGCAGTACAAGGACGTGGGCATTATGAATAAGTGTCAGGGATCAGATTTCCTGCCCAGCTACACTACCAACAACTTTCCGGGGGATTTCTTTGATTCTTGCCTCCCACTCTGCTTCTGGCATTGATCATGTGTTCCATTTTCTTTCACCCTAGCCTATGCTAGGTTTGTACAGTGAAACACTACAAATTTTTGGAGACTCAAATTTTTGCTTTTGAAGATACTCTCAAGTGACTCTGTGGGCATCAATATTTGGCACTGATCTTTCTTGAGCAATTGGTTACAAGACTGTTAAAATGAACTATTTATTTCAGACCACCAATACAACTATGTTCTCAGAGAGATTTTACTGTTCATCTTACTGGTTTTTCCTCCTCTGGCTCTTTTCATTTATGAGAACACCGGTATTTCTTCTCTGATATTCAAGTGTGTTTTCCCCCTGTGGTACTTTGTAAGGCCTTTCCCTAAGGCCTTTCCCATTCATCCGTTTCTTCTTGATTGTTGCCTGGTTTTTAAATTCTGAGAATGTTCATGAAAGTGAGGTATGGAATAAGAACCAGGTACTTACTAGGGTCCATGAAGGTACTGAGCTCTACTTGAAGCTTGTTCATTTCTTTTTAATCTTACCTTTCAGTTCTACATTAGACATGTCCCTTGCCTTTTGTCTTCTTGAGCTATTAATGTCATATCATCTTGAGCTTTCGATCTTCTTTATATCCTTTTAGTATAATTTGATTAAAACTTAAGAAAAAAATTAATTTTGATTGATGACACAACTAAATAAGCACTTTGATGACCCAAATTAGTGCTTGAATCTGCACAGCAGAAATTGTCTTCACACCTGCTGTTACTTTGTGATACACAAATATCAGTACTATCTATCTTTTCCCAGCATTGTGGCTCATTGCCTACAAAGGACTGAAAATGAGGTAGGCTTATAGTCTACTCTGGAAGTGTAATTTAGCTATAGCTGTGACTTCTGTACCTTTCCGAAGTATAACATGAAACGAGAAAACCAGAGTGTCATTTCTAAGATTGGCTTCTGTGCAGCAATATTGTTACTCATAGTTGAGTAGTCTCGATTTGTCTATATATTGTAAAATGAGTTTATTTCCTGTTTTGAGCTTAGAAATAATTAACGCTTCAGTGTTTTAATCTGATATGGAGGTATAATAATTCATTCCTTTAATTCACTCAGTTGAGACTGCATAGTCTTCTGTTAACTTGCAAGTTGCTGACATGTTTTTAGGTCATTGCTTTTGAAAGTTTGTGTATAAATTTTCCCATGGCCATTTCTCCTTGGTTAGTCACTTAAGCTAGTTGATTTAAATATAACTAACTGAAGATTTTATTTGACACAATGAGTAGTCATCCAGATCTGTTGGAAATAGCACAAGCCATATTTAAGTATTTGTAGGAAAACATCATTACTTAATTTGCGTTCACTGATATTTAAAGAAAGAGATGCAAAAAGAATTTTAGGTTCTAAATAATTTCGGCTTTCGCTTACATATTCATAATTGTTAATGAACAGTCTGGTATTGTTATGATGCTGAATGACATCAGGGTTCTGCTCTTTTCTACCTGCACTATATGTTACATGCACTTGTTTCCCACTAAATACTGACAGAAATGTCCATGGAATTTTTAAAAAGAATAAAATCATAATCCATTCTAAATATATATGGAAAGCAGTATATTTGAACAAATCACACATTGAAGATGATAGTAATACACTGAAAAAAAAGGTACTTAACAATTTGATTAAATCTGTATAGTTGAACTAGCAATATGGCTTATTCTTATCCTTAATGAGAAACTAAGTGGTGAGACAGTTTAATAAATCGAAACAGTCAGAATTAACTCACAGATACCGGGGTAGAAATGAGGCCAAAATAAGGAATGTGGCACTTCTTTTTGCATATTCTATTAACATACCTGCATGCAAAGTGATTTTTAAAATGAGATAAAAAGGGCCAATCTGAGTATGCTGTTCAGTTTTTTGAACTTCCTCAGCATAGTCATACCACTTCTCTTACAGAAGAGATGAAGAAGAAATACACGTAGCAAAAAATGTGGAAAAAGCGAAAAGTGTAGTCTGCCAAGTGGGTACACAGCATTCTGTGCTTGTGCATCTGAGCTGTTTTCTGTTCAGTGCAAACTGGAGCATGTAATATGATTTAGATGTGTCCAGAAGCCCTATCCATGAAAAGAGTAGGGCATTTGTAATCTATGCACACAGGTGGTCTCAAGATAATCTTGGAGTATACCTCAGAGGGAAATATCATCTGTGAGTCTGCAAAAAAGATGAATAAAAATAATATAATTTAAGTGCTTATTAAATCAACTTTCATGGATGTGTTATTTAAATTCCTGCAAGGCAGGGGTAAATAGTGTCCCTTTAAGTGCTTTTTGTTTGTTTGTTTGTTTGTTTCAGATTGCTATTTTGCTGTTAAACAACAGTATTCATCTGTGAATTTCATGCACCATCTGTGTCATCCAGTTGGAAAAAAAAAAATCAGTTTGGCAGCTTTTAATTGTTCATCTTAGTCTTTGAAGTACCTCAGTTATTAAAATACATTATACTAGCACATGACTTTAGTATGCAGCTCATCTGCCGCACACTGGGGAAATATTTTGGGTAGTTTTCTTCTAAAAATGAATCAATCCTGTCCTATTTACAATTAATTTTATCAGAGGATTCAGAAACATCTCACATTTAGTTTGAAGATCTTTCTTTTCTCCCAGTAAGCCTTGAGCCTTGCCTTAAAAGCAGGTAATAGTTCTACAAGTAAGTTGTGGGGGTTTTTTGTTTGTTTTGGGTGTTGGGT
Source organism: Alectoris magna (assembly GCA_030625065.1). NCBI lineage: Eukaryota > Metazoa > Chordata > Aves > Galliformes > Phasianidae > Alectoris > Alectoris magna. The sequence goes on from CM060565.1 coordinate 19,712,022, forward strand.
ATTTTTTTTTTTTCTTTTTTATTTGTTTCTTTTCTGTCAAGGACTTGAATCAGTGATAAAGACTGCTGCCATCATGGTCATCCTGAAATGTCAAGGAAAGTTGATTGAGTTGCTAGGACAAGTGATGTGTCACATAAGTGAAGGAGAGCAGATCAAAACTTTTTTCCTCCAGCAAGTCTGGTGGAATAACAGGACTGAATCAAGAATGAGTTTTATGGAGTTTTAATTTCACACTGGATGGAAGAAGAGAACTACCTTTCATACCAGGAAGACTGGATGAACTTTTTAACGTACAATTAATTAATCTATCTATCTCTAGTTTTATTCCTGTGCCCAATAAGCCATACTATTTTTGCTTATACACTAAGGAAATAGAATGTTAAAAGAAGTCCTTAATTAGGAATCACTTCTCCGTTAAGGAGTTCACTTGCTACATTTACTTAAGATAGCATACTTTAGGGGAGTAACTGGTAGATGGCTTTAAGGGTAGATAGATAGTGATAGTTTGAATGTTTTTCCTTTGTTTGCAATGGAAAAAATTGTGAGACATGTCGGAGAAGGTAACTTGGAAAAAGCACTCTGTAAGTAAGTGTCAAATGTGGACACTTTTATTGGTATGCTAGGCACTTATGTAAAACTCACAGCAAGACAGAGTTTATATCTCTATTAGTATGCATACACAATGAACATTTCTTGGGGTATCTGGTTTATAGAGGAGTTAAAGCATCCTTTAAGATGACATGATAAAAATGCCTCTCAGTCTAAAAAAATAAGAAAAAAAAAAAAGTGTTATCTAAGGATGACAGCAAGTGTAAATTGTGAAAAGCTCCACGGAAAGTGTGAGAAACATGATCACAAACATCTATAGAGGGGAACAAGTGCAAATTTTCTTACTGTACTTCGAAACAACTGTGTGACTGATAATGCATTTCTACTTGTAAGAAACACAAGAGGGAGTCTCATGACAGGCAGATGATGAGTGTGCATGCAAGGGGGGCCATCTTTCACGGAGTGACAGATGAGATAGCAGGAAACTGCCTAGAGCCAGTGAACCCTTTGATGGAGAATTGGTGCCTCTTGCCCAGGGCTCCAAGTTGCTTTAAAGGTAAGCTCTGAAAGCCTTAAAAGACAAAGTGCAACATCATTGCCAAGTCTCTTCGTAAAGGATCGCTGGACTCTGAAAGGTTTGCTGTGAAAGACAAGCGCTTTAAAGATTTGGGTCTCTGGAGAAAGCTAAGGAGGGGGCTCTAAAATACCTTACCTGACAACTGGAAAAGGGAAATACATCTGAGGCAGGTTTAATGTTTCATATTGCTATCTGAATTTTGGGCCTTGGATTCAAAACAAATATTCATATGAGATTTTGACTCTGTGGATGATATAGACTGTTCTCTGGTAGTTACAGATTTCTTTCATCCCTTTTTACTGTTGGCTGCTCAGCACCAGTTAGTGGTATGCTGTCAGGATTGCTTTTGAATTCCAAAGATTTCACAGGGACTTTCCAGACTTCTGCTTTCTCTCCCAAGCAGGGAAAAGATAATTCCCCTTAAGAAATATGTATTTTAAAAGCTTGTTTTGACAAGAATTAAATGGAAGGGAAACAGATAAAACTGTTTCCTCTGCAGCGATACAGATACAAAATTAGTTTGCTCATCAACAACAGCATTGTGAAAATGTTACTGAACAGCAAAGGGGCAGCAGCACTGTGAGAATTGAGGTCTGTGAGGTGGGAAACCTTGTACCAAGCAGCGCCATGCTTCTCTTGGCCTTCTCAGTTCATGAAACAAACACAGCGTGTATATTCCTTAAAAGTGAGCCCTTAAATCTATCACATACACTATTTTCACAGAGTTGTGCTTTTCTTTAAACTATCAAGATCATTGGGGATATAAAAGGTCTACTTTAGCCTTGAAGCTGCCCTGCTTTTTGCTGTATGAGTATATTTATAGATATATAATTCATACCTCTGGGGTTGATCTCCAGTAAGAGTTCTCTGCCACTGGAAAACACAGCGTGTTAAAAATTTAATAGAAGCCTTATGAACTGTAAGGATGTTGTGGGTGAGTCATGAACACAGAGGGCACTAAAAAAGGGGAAAAATAGAAACTGAAAAACTGTAGCAGCTGCCAGCTTTCATCTTCACAGCCACAACTGCTTAACTGGAGACTCAGGAAGCAAACTGATAAGAGTATAACAGGCGCACAAAGATGAAATCTTGAGTGGTGTTGATAAGGGACACACCCTTATTGTCTCTTTCTTTTCCATCTGTGTTTGAAGAGCTTTTAAATTATATCAAAATTCTGCAGCCAAAGTTTGTCATTTGTATTTTATTCTTATGTTGCTCCTCTTGACTGTTTTTAGTAAGACATACTTGTCATAGAAAATAATTCCTTACCTTTTCCCCTCTGAATCAAAGCAATATCAGTGCCAATAATTTCTTATTAAATTACTGGGTTCATAAAGTTCAATCTAATGGTGTTTTACTTAATTCTCCTTTGAGTCCTCTGAGAATGAGAAGGGGAAAATATTCACATGATGTTAACACAAAGCCTAGCAGATGAACCTTCTTAATATTATTTTCTACCCTTTGCAGTCTGATTTAAGTGCAGTTGACAGTCAGAAGTAGAGAGAAAAATATATTTCCCATAGTGGAAAACTGCAACATTTCACCTCAAATATCTTCTTTTCTTTTGGTGTGCTCAGAGGGATTAAAGGTGTATTTCTTGCAATGGAGTTGATCATTTTTGCAGGCAGAATTTCAGAGCAAAAGTATTTGGGTGCCAGACACTGAGTTGCTTTGAACCAATTGGAACATCCCCTTGTCCATCTCCCATTATTAGTTTGAACTCTCACAATTGGTGACAGCTTCCTACTCGGTTAAATAATTTGTTTTGTTTTCAGGCATCAGTTGTTGAAGGGACTTTCAAGTTGAACCTAAGATACCTTCTAAGTACTTAGCACAGCATTAACAAACACGCTGGAATGCTAAAAACATTCTTATAAAAGAATATAGCCTTTCTTACTTTTACTGAAAGCTCATTTTTGCTTAAAGAAATCAACCCAAGTCTCTTCTGAAATTTTCTGGACATGGTTTTCAGTAGGGAAGTATCTGGAAAACGTAATTTTTCTGGAAGATACTAGCAAGCTTGATACTAGTCATAATATGATGAGCCTGTTACCTGGAAAGAGTACACTTGAGAGTATCAGTTAGATTGGACATCAGGCAGATAATCAGCAATCAGAAAATTAATAGAAATAAAACAGTTTCATTGGAATAACATAGGAAAGATGTAGAACTTTAATAAGAAGACCTTGAGAGCTACTGAAATGCTCAAGAAGTCTCATTGGTTTTCCTTGAAATGAAAGCTACAGCATTGGGCTACGTACAATTTAAATATCATCTCGAAAGAAAGTAGCTTTACTGGTGGTTCATTTTGGGAAAGGAAAAGGGGAAAGAAAGCTAGAGAGAGAGACTGATAAAGAACAGGAGCAAACTACCACAGGTTCCTTTACCCCCTCCTATGCAGAATGCAATCCGGTAATAGACAATACACAAAGAGCACATAACATATAAAACCAAATACAAATTGATTCAAAAATAAATAAATGATTTTATATACATTTTCCAAAACAAAATCATGTACTAGAAAAGAAAAATGCCACAGCAACAAGATCAGAGAAAGGAAAAACATAAGTAAGTCAATCACTCTATCAGCCAAAAAAAAAAAAAAAGTTTTAAAATCTAAAAGAACTGAAAAAAAACGATGAAAATAAAAAAAAAATCTTTTTAGAAAACTAATAAAAAATACATAAAAATACTTAGAAAGCATACCACATTGATTTCATAACAGTCAACTTACATCAACAAATTGCCCGCATGTTTTTTGGCATGAAAAGAAAAATTTACAAAAGAAAGTTGTGTAAGAATGCTCTTGGACAAGTAGCATTGCCACATTCTTGTAACTTGCTTTTTTTTCGTTGTTGTTTCTTAAAAACTTTTTTTAGCAAAATGTTTATTATTTCTTTTTTAATATAATTGTTTTACAACAAAGGGCGATACAGGGAGGCAACAACACATACATCCACACCACATAACATGAAAAGAAAAAAATCTTGCACCTTACCAAATTCAAACTTTTTTTTTCTGCTGTTTTTGGTTGTAATTTTTTTTTTAATCTTATGTAAAGTTGTTAGCATATTACACTTGAAAAATCCTGTACATTTTATAGAATTTACTTCTGCTTGTTTGCATATCTATATATATAATATTTTTTTAAAAGCAAAGTTTGTTGCTGTTTTTTTTTTTTTTTTTTTTTTGCCTTTTTGGTCAATTTGATATATATTTTTTTAAACATTTTCTTTTTTTCTATAATTTTTGTGTGTGTGTGTTTTAAGGAATGGATGGCTGCACATAAAATTTTAACAATGCTAAAGAAAGGGGTGGTGGAGGGGAATTATGGGAAGAAAAAATGCCTAGGGTGGATGGAGTGGGATTGTAAAAATCTATGAGTGTACTACACAGGAGATGAAGATGATGGGAGTGAATGTGTAAGTCAGTTGCCATGTCCATGTAAGGGCGGTACGGAGTGATCTAGCAGCATTAGAGCTTCTGGCTGTAAGGAAGGGATGGGCAATATACAAAAACAAATGAGCATATTCATGCCCATCAACAAAAAGAAAGAACAGAACTCTAACATTGACAATCTCACAAACCCTAAGCTGCAACTTCTTCAACATGCAAGTTACAAAAAATTAATAATTATAGTATTAATATTTACATTTTCATCAAATGTTCTCAAATTATAAAAGCAGTTTAAACTTTTCCCTACTAAAAATAGCAGTAAAATACATAAACTAATAATAATAATAATAATAATAATAACCAGAGAATAAAATAAAAAACAAAACAAAACAAGGAAACAAGTATTATGCATCAGATTTGGAACAACTTCATCTGTAGCTACTCACAGCTTCCTTCTTTTAAGAATCACATCTCTGAAGTCCATCATATTGATATGAGTACTCTCAATAACATGAGTCAATCATTTCTTGAGCACATCAAATCACTGTTTCAAACGTAATGACTGTGTTGGCACACCCCATCCCCACTCTCAATTTAGATAGCTTTTCCATTCAGATTCTGTGGAGAATCTCAAAAATACAGCTGTGGGATTCTGACAGTGAAGTAGTTCCTTATTTAAAGAGGGAATTAGAGGGAAAAATTGCAGAAAACAATTCATAACTCTTTTGTTTTTGTTTTTCATTATTAGATTAGAACAAACCAAATCTAAGATAGATAGATAGAAATTCAACCATTGAAAAGAAATACATCAAAATATAACTATGTAGAGATATACTAAAAAAAAAAGCAAAAATGAAAAAGCACTTTGTCCCCAGTAAGAAGGGAGATAAGAACAATTGTGGGGGTTTAAAATTTTATTTTTAAAGAAAAAAAGTATTCCACACACTTTCAAAGATGAACGAACCAGATGCACACATTGAAAAGGAACAGACAAAGCAGTCTAGGGGCACTTTCATCATTTGGATAATTTATTTTTCCTTAAGAATTTGATTCCTTACCCTTCCCTCCCTCTCTCATTTAAATTTGTTTTTAGTTGTTGGCCAAAACCCCACCACCCTCCAGTGTTGCTTTTTTTTTTAATACATCTTTTATTTTTCATCACTTCTTTTTAAAATAAACATGGAGAGGAAAGAAAAAAAAAGGACGTGCAGTCTGGATGTACGTCATAAATAGACATAGAAAAAGATAGAAGAAATTGGCTGAGATCGACAAATGGGTTATATAATAGCTTAATTTTACTGTAGGATGTTAATAATAATGCATGCTTAAAGTAAGTTGCATTTAGGGAAAGTAGAAAAACAGAACAGCAAGCAAGGAGTGGGGTGGGTGAAGGAGAGAGGCTGGCGGGTGGGGGGGGGGGATCATTCCATGCCTCTCCAGAAAGGGCAAAGCACATTCCAGCATGTTCTCTGCATTTCTAGGAGAGGTCAGAAGGGGACAAGGGTCTTAAGCTATACTGGGACATACTTTTTATCCTATGATGTTGTATTTGGATAAAATGCTAGAACACATAAGAACTCCAGACTCCCAGCCTTATTTTGGACCTTATTGTCTAGTGTATTCCAAAAATGAGTGGTTATTTTTTCTCCTAGATGGGGCTTATTATTCTAAATTCTAATAATTGTGAGTAAAGCGAGAAGAATTAATTCTTATGTATATGCTCTATTGTGCTGGAAAAGGTGATTGCTGTAGTGAATATTTGTTCCTGGTGGTGAGCAGTTATTTAGACATGCTGTCTGTGGCTACTGCTGGGAGCCCACTGCTGCTAATAGGATATCAGAATCTAGGTCAACTGAGCCACTTACTGAGGTAAGTATCAGTTTGGTATGAACTGTACGAAGGAACAAATTTGTCACTGGTGTAAGTGACAACTCAAAATTGCAAACAATACAGTTAGTAGTATTTGGTACTAAGTTCATATGATTTTGGGTGAACAAACCTTCCAAAGTTACCATTAAGACTGAGTGATCAGTTGCTTCCATGACACAAGAGGATTTACAGTTCAAGAAGATATTGCTACCCAGTCCTATCTGACTCTTACTTGAACTCAGTTTCCTAGACGGGCCCTCAGGTTCTTTTCAGTTCCCCCATCTGATGTCCCTACTTACTTTGTACAAAAATCATCATCATGACAGCAGAGTCCTTCTAAAAAGAAACTCATGGTCCCAGGAAATCAGTCTGTTTTTCTTGATGTCTTAGGAAAAGCCAAACATTTGGAACCCGTTCACACTGAATCTCTCCAGGAGATGGGAAAAATGGGCTGAAAGCTCTGTACGTACTCTAGGTTTCCACCAGGAATACTCATGTGATCACTCCATTATCAATCTTAAAAGCCACACAACCACCAGACAGTGGAAGTGGGTGGCTATCTTGAGCTTGAAATATCTGGAAAGAATGGGGCTATCTATCTACCCTGTAAATATGGTCAGTGGTACTTTTCTATAAACACGGTAGTTACAAACAGGATGTTTCAGTACCTATTAACATGAGGGGTAACAGTACCTCTAAAGCAGATGAGAGATCAGTATTAATTCTGAGGAAAGTGAAATAAGTATAAATAACACAAAAAATAAATAGCCCAGTTACTGAAAAGTATCCAGTTCTGAGAGAAATTGTATGAGAATACCCTTAATTCCCACTTCAGAAGTGCTGAGGTTGTGCCGAACGCCAGCACAGCTGGAATGTACTATGCCTGTGCTGGAAGAGTGCACTGGAACTATCTACTGCATCCTCTGGTAAGCATGTTAAGGAGGGAAGGAGTTCAACAAAGAAGAGAAAACCTGGTCAAGGCAGTCTCAGGGACAGAACATGCAGGTTATAGGAAGCAAAACATTGGACTACATAGGATACTTTTGTGGATTTATTTGTGCATCAGAAAAGACTGGCTACACAGACCTCAGTGGGGATTTTCATTCAGTCAGATTTCAAAGTTAGTGTCCCTGGACACTACTTCCCACCAGGATTCTCAGCCTCTGGTTTAATTGTACTTAGGAAGTTTCACAAAGGGCATTTAAGCTTTGAATTTTAATCAGTATCTGTCATGACTTGCAGCTGGATTTTCAGAACAGTGAAATATCCCCCTTCAGCGTATTAGAACTGAATGCCTTCTCTTTGATGCAAAACAGACTGTAAGGCATGGAGTATGGTTGCCAACTGTGCAGGCTATGTCAGTCCACTTAAGCAAATACTTATGCCCTATCTGATGATAAATGCCTAACTCATTGCATGAGGGACTGAAAAAGCCTTCTACTGCCTAAAAGATCAAAAGAAGTAAAGAACCACAATTGGAGCCAGAGACACGGAAAGAGATGACAAGATTTTGAAAAGGAAATCTTCGTGTTTGTTTGACTCAAAAGAAGATTTGAACAATGTTAAGCAATTTTTTCCCACTTGGTCAATACATAAACTCTTGAACAGAAACATGGTGTTTTGGAAAATGTGGGTCCAGCATTTACTGCTGAACATAGGAGAAAACTTCTCACGTCCTTTCAAAACTCTTGCTCTTAATAGCCAAAAGTAGATGTTCTAATTTGAAAACTGAGTGCCAAATGTTCCCACGTGAAGCCACACAGACAATATTTTATTATTTAACATCTAGCAAATTATTCCTCAGAAACCAAAGGTTAAAAAGTATAACCAATGCAGCATATTTGTATTTTCAAGGCCTCTTATAATGCTTGGGCCAAGACAGCAGAATTTTTCAAATGAAAAATTCCACATTCAAAAAAGGGAGGTATTTTTGTAACAAGTCCCTTGTTCAGCAGATTTAATTACACAATTATGTTTTCTCATATTTTGTTCTCAAGCTGCATTTTCAAAAGCTACTGGTGAAGGTAACAAATATTACCCAGTGTATTTCACATCAAGACTATAGTTATAAATTTGGATCTCGGGCTTCATTACTGTCTCTGAGCTCAGACTAACCTCTGAGACTGCCACTGTCCTCAGGCTCCATCCAACTGATGGTTCATCCATTACCTAACACATTGAACCTCACATTATCTGTGTTCGGTGCACTGCAACACAACTCTATCAATATACTTTGTTACTGGCAAACACCAGTACCAGATGCTTCTTCTTGCCTAGTTGTCCAGCAGTACTGTCAATACCTAGGTTACTCTACTGGCCTATGAGCACAGAATGATATAATCAAAAATCCCTCCTTATTTGAGATATTTTTCTTTCCATATTTTTATATGCAAGAATTGCAAAACTAGGATGAGAAGCATGCATTTCACCGCAGTGTAACCAGGTCTTCCAAACTGCTGTTACCTTTGAGATTTTGCTTTCTGTATCAGGCAGCACCCTCTTGGGGTCATTTAGAGCCAAACGCTTGGGCAAGGATACTAATAACATACTTTTAAGTAGCTGATACTGTGAAAATATCAGTGAAAAGAAACAAATAGAGAAGTTTCTCTGAACTGTAAACTGTTTTGGTTTTTTTTTTTGTAAAAATTTTACTTACAAAATAGCAAAAAGGGCATTGTTAGCTATGCATCTACTTTTAACTTCAGGACATGATGGCAGCATTTTCTCCTCTGGCTAGAATATAGCAGAAATATATGTTAAATAAGTAGATAAGAGACAAAAAAGCCCTGCAAAAATCTGCAGTTCAGGTGTATGTCTGTTCACCAAGGAAGAGAAGAATCTTGCCAATTTTCAATTATTTCTCCATAAAAGAAATATATACACACTGACTAAGAGACTGGTTAAGAACAAACTATGGATATTAAAAAAATTAGTCAATTTGTTGTATCATTTCCCTTTCACCAGCCATTTGTACTACCCAAAACCTCCCTCACCCTGAGCCTATGGACATAGACGAAGCTACAAAAATAAGAAAAGTAATGTATGTTAAGAGAAAGTCTACATAGGCACCACTGACAAAGTGCCACACACCATCCTGTTTGGTTTTGTGTGTAAGAATTAATTAATGTGGCTTCTTTTATAGCAATGAGGAACTAGAAATATATCAAATATGAAAACACAGGTATCAGAAGCTAAGAAAATCAGAGGACTAAACTGCCACAGCTCTTTGAGGCAAAGAATTTTTCAGGTGTTTACTGTAAGCTTATTATCTTTCTACATTCCGAACCAAAGGGTATTTTGATGCTTCCAGAGCTAAGCAGCTCATCCAATATCACCGGCTGAATGCATTCTTTCTGCGTAACTTTACTCAACCTTCTCCGCTCCTTCTCCTCCACTCCTATGCCGCCTTCTCCACTCAGAAGAGTCTGAGTGCTTTTTTGAAAGACTGAAGATTGACATTTCAGCCCAGCTACACTTTTTTTATGTAAAGCTAAACTAATTTAGTTCTGAAAGTTAGACACCAGGGAAGAAGCCTTTCTAAATCCTGAGGGATTTTACAACCACAAACCAGATCCTCATACTAACAAATTCAGTTGCAGAACTCTGTCCAATAATGGCTGAGAGCAGGAATAGTTCACTGTCTACTACTTAAATCCTTGTAGCAAATGTTTCCTGTGTATTTATGGCATCCTAAAATGACCATATGTTTTTGTTTACCTACAGACAGAAAGCAGCACAGGAATCTCAGTGTCTCTTCCTTTCTTCAGTGTACACAACTACAAAGCATCAGCTGAAAATGCATGTCATCAGTTTGCTAGAATGCTAGTGAATATTGCATGACTACCGAATTCTTTCCTTATGGTTATAGCCTAAGAAATCTTAAACTGTCATACAATTTAATATTATCATTTGGAACTGTATGGGAACTGTTGAGTCCCAGCCAGAACCACTGATTGAGCACCTGCGGAAAAGACCCAGTAAACCCTGGGAGCACAGGTGAAGGCAGTTCATCTGTGCGACTGGAAGGGCTGGAGCCTGACTGCACCTCTCTTAGACCCCATTTAAGGATCCAGGGAAGGATCTCCTTTTGGAGATCCCTCCTTGGTAAAGCTTTCTTCTGTAAACCTGGAATTTTCTGACATGGGTGAGCAATCTTCTTCACTTCCTTTATAGCAATTTTCTATTTTACAGGTCTTTCTGTCATCATGCCTCTGTTGTAATGCCTTTTCCATCAAGTTGATCTAATTGCTACAGTATCCAGGCTGCATCTACTATCCAGGAAAAAAATCAACACAACTCTCAAGTATGCTGCTTAAGGGATTGCTGGGTACATTTGTGTATGAAATTTATGTCTTAGAATACTTATAGAAGATATGAATATATTCTAAAACTTAGGAAGTACTTAGGAAGTACATACCATACTGAAATATTTGATGCAAACAGTACATACTTAACTAGAATAAAAATGTTTTCTTATGTGCAGCTAATTTGTAATCATATAAAGACCTAAATACTTCACAAATGCTATTTAGTAGCTAATTTTACTGTTAACTCTACATTATCTTCTGTGGGTGTTAAATACACAAGTTTAACAGTATTATTTATTCCTGCTACCCTCTCCATTTATACACCATTACTCATAAATGTACTTTAGCATTTGGTTCCTTAACAGGAAGTCAATTCATGAACTGGAACCATTTTCAGCGCATACTTTTACTCACTTGTATGTTGTTCATCCCTCTGCTAGCATACCCATGTTATACTTTCAAGTTCTATAACTTGTCCAGCTACACGTGACACAGTGACTTGCTTTGTGTGAAGAATATCAGAAATGTGGAAGATTCACAGTTAGAAGTCTCTCTTACAAAATAGTTTGTCTTACAAACAATTTAAACTCTTGCAATGTTGAAGTACTGATCCTAATTCTGCCCTCAAGATCTCCTCTTATTTTTAGTATTCCTTGGTCCTCTTACAGATATAAATCTATATCTGTAAGATCTATAAAATCATTTGTTTGCAGAAATAGATACTGTGTTTTTGTCTTGGGGGGGGGGGGAAAGCAAAACCAGAGAAAAATCTTGTCTGCTTCTTGGATGGCTGAATAATTCAGGATCATCTCAGACATTATTATCCTCTTTAGCAAAGCAGTCACATTTTATTCCTGAGAATATGTGAGAAATGGTTACTATAAACTTCTAAAAAGTGCCTTCAACAATTTATACACTGGACTAAGGAAATGTGCATTATAAGCTGTAGAAGAAAATGGGGACACAATGAATGAGGATAAATTCAGCTATCAGAAATGGTAACAAATTCTATCTAAAGACAATATGATATTTCCTTGGAAATCATGTAGAAAAACAGATAACTCAGACTCAAAAGCACTTTTTACAAGGCATGGGTCCGGTTATTCTGCGTTGGGTTTTGGATGTGTAAGTATGTTCTTTCTGCTTTGGGTTGTCTTGGACTAATGTTATTTCCATATCAAAAGTGGGGAAAAAAAACAAGCCCAAAATTGTATTTTTGTGCAAAATTTTATCAGGGAATTGACGAGGCTGGACAAAATCCTGAAGAATGCTGAGGAAATTCTAAACTGAATTTCCCATTATCAGTAAAATGAAGTAATTCCGATTACGCTAAGTCTCTATATAAAACCTTGTTACCTGAGGAGGAAAAAGGTTATTTTGCTGTTGCTCTGAGACTGTTACTGATGAGAAGATCACTACCTACCAGACTACTTAAAGGTTCTACCAAATACCACTAGAAAGCGGTAGAAAATATAGGTAGAATTGCTGATATTTTTATAGTAGATATTATTAAAACCACAACTCTTCCTCTGAAAAGCTAAAGAAGGGAATGTCAAAATCGTGAGAAGTATGTTAGGTGGTGTTCTCTCACATCAGTTCATAGAATGTGAGATGCTCTTTCCTTTTGATTGTACTAATGTTTAAAATCACTGGAATCCCCTTGAGACCTCAAGTAGGAGTATTTGGAGACAGAATAGCAATGATTAATAATCCATGCTTTGAAGTCAGTTTCACCAGGCAGTACTTGTCATTGCATCAAAATACAATGGTGCTAACTAACGTATGAACTATCTAGCTCTGAAACACTGCAGGGGAGCCCTTTGTAAAGCAGCTTTCAACATGTGAGCTAGTTCTGTCTATCATTTGGAAAAGACAAGAGGGGATACTACTGTGATCCAGGCATTTTGGGATGGAATTTTGGCAGGATTGTTTGTTTGTTTGTTTTTACGGGTAAGTTTAGTACTAGCTGGGAAGTGCAGGAGCATAAGGAGAAAGAGGGTTGTTTTTGCAGATTTCTTTTTGAAAGTTCAGGATTACAGTGGTGAAAGGCTGCTGCAGGCAAGTTTGAATCCTCTTTTTCTACACAGTGAACAACTGGAATAAACTCTATAGAGATTCAGGAGCCAAAGCTTTAAGCTGTTTATCAGAGATTGCATTATAGGAAGAAAGTGGCTGGGAAGTGTGTTTGCTTTGTTTGCACAACAGATTGGATTAGAAGAGAAATATGTCATTGCAAAAGTTAACCTTATTTAATATTGATGATAATGATCCTACTTGGGCATATTTCAGAAGGACATTAAAGATAGTATGTGCATGAATAAAACAGAGGAGCTGGACACCACAGACACTAAGGTCTTTATGGAAAAAAAATTCAGGATGACTGAATGCTGCTGCTGATTAATTCTACTCAACAGTAAGCTAGGTGGGTTGACATCCCCTCTCCCTTATCTGTACACCACAATAAGGTAAAATATATCCCACTCTCACAAATGTTTATTTGTTCTCTTTCTAACTAGAAATAATTTGGCTTTTTTTTTTTTTTTTTTCTTTTTCATAAAGCAGCTAATATTCCTAGGCTGTTGCTGGTCAGATTGCTCTTGAATCGCTATTTGAAGGGATATATAGTTATACCATGTGGCTGCTTACTGCATTGCCTGAAATATTTACATTTCAGTTTTAAGGTTATTGTTAGGAAATTAGCTAAAAGAAGACTTTGCATAGCTATTAACCATCATGTCTCAGCTTCACAGTTCTGTAATTCACAGGGCATAACAGTCATGAATACCTGTGAAATGAAAGTTAACTGCAAGCCAAGTCTAATAGGATGGAATGTTAATTAATAGAAGCTTAAAAAAAAAACAACAAAACCACAACCTTATCATATTCAGCTTTCCTCTGCTATGAAATAAGATATTTTACCTTTAGATTTTAATAGGAAAGTCTATTACTTTCTCATAGACTCTAATTTCCTTTATCTGTATGAGCTACAAAATTTTCTCATGAAGAATTTTTTTTTTTTGCTGATGAATTTATAATTCTTATTCATATTCTTATTGTAAGGGATGGTCTTCAGCACAATGAGAACAGAGATAGAATGGGAAGTGTTATGTTAAAAGAACAAATACTTTATTTGGGTAATTCTGCTATTGGCAAAACCTACAAATTTAAACCTTGTGAATGAATTAAAAAGCTATTCAAATACTTACCACAGTGCCTTGAGGTTTACTGGCATATTATGGTAGCAGTGAACAGCACTGTTTGAAGTTAGAAGAAAAGTTTGACAATTTAAGGCTCATTATAAACATCTGGGCCTGCTTGGCTCCTTCTTTGCCTTTTGGAAAAGGGTGCTAAACATGGGCAGGTATATGGACCAACAGTATTCTGAAGGAGAGCTGGCAATCTTACCAGTCGTTCCCAGTGCCTGAACAATGCAGACTGTGCTCTAATTGTAAGTGTAAGGGCTTATTTCTACTACCTTCCACTGTAGTGAGTTATTCATCAAAACGGAAGCATGTCAGAAGCCAAATACTCAACTGCTTGCTTTCAACAACACGATAAGCAGATGCATGCAAAAGACGCTCTCAATATTTAATTATGGTGCCTTATGCCTGAATATGTGAATGCTCCATGTTTTGAAAATTTTGTCTTAGGCTTTTTATTGGATAATTACTCCATGCAAGAAATTCCAAGCTTCCATTGCCACATTGCAACTCCATCTCAATTTCATATTATTACCTTATTTAAATTTCAGGTAATTTAATAGTGGTAACATCAGTAGAAAAATAGGGAAAAGGGGAACTAATGCACAATCAAAATACATACTACAAAGAAAGGGAAAAATTCAGCACAAATGTACTAGGCTTTGGAATAAGATGAAAGCTGCATATGCTCTGTCTTCATAGGAAAGGAGACAGTGCACAGGGTTAACTGGAGAAGAACTTCATATTTCTGCTCTTAGACAGCTTTACCTTTCCCTTTTTTTTTTTTTTTTTTTTTTAAAAAAAAAAAGCAATCCACTTTGAAAACTCTGCCATGGGGTTCCATGCTTATTATATCTCAGTGGATGCATTTTCAACTTAAAAAGTATTTCATCTATTTCCAGCTTTAAAGATACTCTTCATACCAACTCTCTGCCAACTCAGTTTTGGGATCTGAGCATCAAGTTCAGGTCTCCCATCATAATTAAAGATTGTAGGTCAAAGTGTGCTCTCAACAGCCTCGGAGCTACCCTATTGCCTTCAGTAGTTTTAAAGAAATATTACTGACTGAACTTGCAAATTGGATGTGTGTAAGTTACTTCACCAATGAAGTGAGAAACAGACTGGAACCTAGCCTCAATCCTAGAGCCTCATTGGGCTCTTCAGGGACCGGAAGGATACAAAACCACTAAAGCCAGTGGGCCAGACTCTAAAAGCAAACATTCATGTCAGTGAAGAAGAGAAAAGACTTTAATTGTTTGCTTATCTACAGTACTCAGGCATAGCCACAAGTGAAATAGCTGCTTTTCATTACAAAAACCCATACTTGTTAAACTAAAAGAATAATTTTTTTTTTTTCAGAAATATTTCCTCTTCTTTTGCAAATGCAATCTTTCTTTTAACCTCAGTAATAAAATTTACCACTCCATCCTGTACATCCTACAAATCCTCCATGCATCTGTCAAACTTTCTGTGCATCTCTCAACTAAAGCTTGTTAGTGAATCACCAAAGAAAGCACCTTTCTAAATTCTCTGATTTCAGTAACTATAACGTGGTGACAACAGTATTCATTCTCCTTACTAAAGGTCTATTTTGATTTTCAGTAACTGCAAAATATATTCAGTCTGAGATAAACAGTGCAACTGTACTAACTGTATGTTTCTGGTTAAACACAATACCAGCCATTCTGGGTGGAGTGTTCTGTCAGATCTGACTGTGACAATCCAAAACATTATCAAGTGCAGAAATGAAAAGGGAAGTTGCAGTGGCTTACTTCAAAGACAGTGCATGCTTCCTAAAAAAGCAAGTACAGTAAAAATGTGGATGATATGCACCTCAGAAGAACAAGCTGAAGTAGTCAACAATTGAACTTTGAAATGCTTTGGCTACAGCCTTTCCTTTATGCCGTACCATATAGAAATAGTTTATTTTCATACAGTGATTTGAATCTAGATAATCCTGTATAGCGATTTCCCCTCCCTCCCCCCCCAAATACCTGTAGCAACTCAGCTAAATAATTTCTACTTTCATTAATCTCTGTAAGAATGGAATGTACTCAGTGTTTCACAAGATCATGCTGCCAGTTTTTCCAGCCATGTAGCTAATGCAATTAGTGATTACACATGCACGTGCACACATACAGGAATTTACAAACAATTTTTTTTTTACCACAAAAATATTTAATTTGCATCCAGATTCCAAACTGCTATGGAGAGAGCCAAATGCTGACTACTTTGTTTCCCACAACAAAATCAACATGACTTTTGTAATCACTCTAGACAAAAGTCTTGGAAAAGATTTTTAAACAAGTAAGGAATGCAGTGAAAAAGTTATGCTCTTGGCATTTTACACTTATAATCTCTCTGGAATTCTTTCTGCAGACAGATTTTTTTTTCAATGCAGGAAGTGAATTTCACAATTCATTCCTTCTGATCTGATATTCAGGTCTGGCAAACTAACCAACATCTGAAACTTAAAGGACTCACCTGCTACAGTTTTACTCTGATAACAGCACTTCTATGCATTATTGCTAACTTTCATTGGCATTAAGGTAGAGCAAGTGTATAATTTCTTACAGTAGGCTCATGGACCTGAAATATGACATACAGTCCATCTCCTAGGGACCAATACAGAATATTACCAGCACTCTGTTTTGAAAGCTATTATTTGCTAGAAATATCCAAAATCTGTCATCGTATTCTGAAACTGAAGAATGATTCCTTTTATATCTACGCTTATATATGTATGTATGTATATAGTTGTAAATATGTATTTGTATATATGTATACATACACGTGTATTTCCCTTAATTCTTATTTCCAGCCTCTTTCCCAGAGCTTTAGTCAGAGATGTAGAGCTCAGATTTCTTGGATTTTATAAAAGGAAGCTGAATTTGTCATCCCTTAATCCTCCATTGCAGAGAGTCTCTTTCCTTCGAGCTAGACTCTATATTTATTAAGCTTTCTAACTAACTGTTTTCAGAACTCGGGCTGTATAAGCAGCAGCTTCGCTGTAATGGAGCAGAGATAACAGTGCCTCTTTACATGGCTTTGTCACTGCTACCCCTGAAATGATGTATACAGCTCTATGCATTTCATTACTGGAAAAGAACAGCACAAGACAAACCGAAAGAGAAAACTGATAAAGAAGTGCTGTTCAACAAGGAACAATGATCATTGCTCTAAGCTCATGTCTGAAATCTTCAGCTTCACTGTAGCTAGTTCATTTGTCTTATTCTGCATTTGCTTAAATCTCTTTTGTATAAGAAAATTAATGTAATGTGACATACCACAGTAAAAGCTGTCATTGCCCGAACATGACTGGATCCCCAGAAAAATGACCTCCTGGAGTGTGTATGTATCTGACAGAAAGTTTAAGGAATCTGTAGGATCAAACTACAACCTTTGTTTAAAAGCGAAGGAGAGGTTAACAGAGGCTTGAATGCAAAAGAAGAATTAAGACTCCAAGGTCTTATTTCAAGTCCTGTCATTCATACAGTCCTTAAAGGCTTGGTCCACAAAAGGATTAACTATCTCTTGTCAGCATATAAATCTAAAATTTAGACCTCTGAAGCTGCACTAATATCCACAAAGCTCCTCTCAGATGCTGGATAAAATATGGCAATAAAGCTACAAGAGATTGGTCATCCAACATGCAACCATTTCTAGGATCCAGCTGCTGAAATATTTCTTAAATGTGTAAATGACATCAGAAATCAAATCACCAAAAATACAAGAAAGAAAATTGCTTTTATAGGAATTTTAAGGCAAAAACAGTAGGTAGCAACACCCATTGATATTCCATCACAAACCTGGGCCTTCACAAAATGTGTTTTTAAAAGATGCACAGATGCCTGTTGCCTCATTTGGTGCTCAACTCCTTTAATCCGTGAGTATAAATTAATGAGTATAAAAAAAGCTAAGGAAATTTGGTATAGAAAAACAAAACTGCTCAAGTTGCATAGGACACTGTAAACATTTCTGTGTGAAGACAGTTTTCTCACACCAGGAACTCCAAGACAGGCAACTCGCTCATAAGAATTTCTTAAACTATCAGAACTAGCAGATCGTGTTTAGACAACTGCCACCTACAAGACAAGCCCACAGAAAATTTGCAACTTGCCATGAGGAAGGAAAGGTCAACTCAGAGGAAAAGGAAAAAATCCCCAGAAGAATAAATGAAGTGGAGATGACCGAGACCCATTTTTCCTAAGCTAACACTTTGTTTGTCATAGAAAGCACTACCTGAACCCACATTCTTTAGCAGATAAGTGTTTAAATACCTTGAAAGAATGCAGGAAAACAAGCTACCTTTCCACGTTTCCTCACTTACTTGTGAGGTACAGAGGAAGCACTACTATGAACAAGAGAGCTAGACACACAAATGAGTGTTTTAATCTTTAAACAACCCTGCTATTAGAATAGAGGTGCTCCAGGCATAACATTTGCAGTTTGTTTCACCATCTGCTTCTAAAAATATTGCCTTAGTGAAGACTTTTCTTTTTCTCTCCCTCCAAAATCATTTTTGTTTGAATTTCCAAGGGAAAAATGATAGATAAAAAAACCAACATATGCTGGAAAGATCACACAGCTTCGGGGATGGACTTTTACCATTTCTATTCAAAATATGACAAGCTATGAATGGAACAGCTGAAGATGCTAAAATATACTGGCCCGACTTCTTTGATAAATTTAATCAAAGGCTTTATTCTTCTAAAACAATTGGTAGAGAACAAGTGACAGATGTTTCCTGTGGGGAAAAGAATGTTTTAATATTCTAGAGAACCCAACAGGGGAGAAAAGAAGTTAAAAAACTGAAAAGAATTTGTAAAAAAAAAACATCCTAAGTTAGTCAGTGGTGAAGGTTATTTGTCATATTTTAGACATGGAAAAAAGAGACAAGTATACTGAAATCCACACACAATCCACGTGACTACAAAACTTAAGACATATTTATAGGATACTGGATACTACTGGGCACTCAGCATTGAAGTGACTGTGTCCTGATACATGCAGATGTAGACATATGTTGTGACAAAGATCCATGAAAGGAAGGCATTAAGGATTTGGAAATTTACACCATAGTTACTGAGTTAGAAACAAAAAAACCCTTGCAATGTTTCCACTTAGTTATGGGTAGTTAGTCACTATACTCTGTTTAATTTTCCAGTTCACTCACAGTTCTGAAAATCATAGAAAGAATGTGTTGTACAGCAATATACATATATGGATATCTTTTGTGAACTGTTTTGAGATTAAAATAAGAAAAAGTTTCTTTTGCAGTGAGATAATTCATTTGAATGTGATTTTATTTTTTAAAATTCCTTTAAAAATAGATTTAAAATTTTATTTTTTAAAATTTATTTGATTAATTCTAATACATTTTTTCATTTTAGAAGTCACAACATTTTCCTCATTTGAATTCAGAGTAAACTAGATGGTGGTTGCATAGTACTTTGTCAACATCAAATCTTCATGATTTACCAAAAAAAGAATTAGGGAAATACTTTTTTAACTACTCTTCTGGTCTCTGCACTCCATTTGGCTTTATATGATATGTTTAAACATGCAAGTAAAGGGCTTCAGGGGAACCCAAAAAAAGGATTTTTTTTTTCTTTTCATACCTACCTGAACTATTTACAGAGCTATTTTTTGCTCTTTTTCTGCGTCAGATGTAAAATTTAGGAAGCCCTTAAGATTTTAGCATTGAAAATCAGTAGTCACTAAAACTGGTATCTAAACTTACTCATACTCATTTCAATACCAGGAGAGAAAGCCATATTGACATCTATTAGGAAGCACATGCATATAACAAAAAAATATTAATATCAAAATTGCTTTGCACATCTTTTCTCTGGCAAAAACAGAACCGTTCCCCCTTTTAAATGCTTCTGTCATTCATTCTTTTCATATTGACACAGACCTAAAATTAGTGAAGGCACAAAAATGTTGGAATTTTCTTGTTGCTCAAAAAGAAGCCCATTTTGAAATTTTTATATGCTTGGCGGTACAACAGTTGTAGTTCCTACTGAATGCCAAAAGAGGAGCTGATGATCTTTAGAACACCACCCCAGGGAACTAAATAACTTCAGCTTTCCTGAGACTCAGCAGAAGTCCAAAAATGAATCCTTCTGTATGAAGCATTTATGAGCTTTTAGTAACATATTTATTAATGCAATTAAAAAAGTTGAATGAAATATTTTATCAAATTAGTGGACATTTGAGACAAGAAATCAAGTCAAGTCAGTCTAATTTTTATTTTCTTCTTTGCTTCAGTCCCTGGTTTCAATACTGTCATAATCTTTGTCTTCTACTCCTCTCATGACATTTAAGATAAGTATTAGCACTTCGTATCATTCAAGAACTGGGATTCTCAACTGTTTACAGATGAGATAAAGCATTTATTTCTAGCTCTTTTGATTAATAAATTGGAAGTGAAACAAAGAGGCAGAATGAAGACAAGGTAATAAGCCTTTTGATCTACCTATAAGCTTGTGATCTACTTGGGTTAAAAATGGAAGTAGAATAGGTTTTCTTGCTCTGCTGAGATACCATTCCAGCTCTTGTTGTTCATGTGAACATCAATATTTCTGGGCTTCTAATGCAAAGGGCACCTTCAGCTCTAGGCATGATGACCAGAAGAAATACACAATAAAAGCCTTAGGGAGCAAAACCGTATTTCTGCCTATAGTATCAATCAGAATGTTTTCCTTTTAACAGAATGCTTCCCTAATCTCCTAAAATATTCACAAATATTATTTATCTTCCAGAAACCAGATAGCTCTTTCTGGTCTAAAGCTAACGAATCAGTTGCTACAGACATCTAAGGGTCTAAATACACATACATTTGCCTTTGAGGCAAAATCTCTTCCTGAGTCATGTGCTACCTTTTCTCTTTCACTGAATTTGTCGTTGCCTATTTTTTCTTTCTTTCCAATATATTTTATGAAGCTGAAAATCAAAGCTAACAGGGACAAAAAGCAAGTCCCAGCAGGTTGAAAATATCATATCTTAGTATTTTAGACATGTGTCAGCTTGATAACATAGGCACAGCACTAGAAGGACTGCCAGAATGTGACAGTGCACATGGCTTTGAGTTTAGAGAACACGCTTATAAAAAAGAAGTCTGGAAGGCAGCAAGGGCAAGGTAGCCAGACTGTAGGTTTGATCCTGATCTCTCCCTGATCTTAGATAGAAAAGCAGGGATGCTTACACCAACTAAATCAGACCAGAGAAACTGTTAAGTTTTTGAAGCAAATTTCTGACTGGGATGCAAATTCAAGTATGGAAGTTCTTATACAAAAGATCTGTATACTGTATAGTCCACTCATAATATTAACTTATGTAGCCTGAATATGGTTCATTCCAATTGTAATTTCTAGAGGAAAAAGTGATATTTATTGAAATTGATACCATGCTGATAATCCCTGATGTGGAAATAAATACTTGACTTTTGTTTTTCTCACTTGCTTCCCTTGGTACTGCATTTCAGAGAATTCCTGTTATTTTTGTAGGTTTTAATCTATTTCATTAAAACATCATATAGTAATGTCATTTACCATAGCAATTGAGGACAGTTATAAAAACCTTAACAATGACCTTGTTTTCTTGTACACTCTTGCTAGTTAGCATTACAGTATCATTTTTTTTTTCTGTATTGCACAGCAACCTGCACCTGGATATCAAAGTAAGTTCATTAAAATATTAATTATGTCACCATCATTCCCTTTATCTATCTTTATTGCATTTAGCTAAGCAATATTTCATTTACTCTGTCTTGCAGGTAGGCAAATGAGCAACATCAAGGCCAGAAAAGGAACAAACAGCTGAGGGGAGAGGCATGCCAGAGTTGAGGCTTTTTGTCATGGGCTTTAAAACCTCAACCCCCAGCCCTCCCCCTTGCACAGTGACAAATGGCACAGAGGATGAAGCCAGCAGTCTGCCCAGAAACAGAAGACAAAATATGAATTATTTCAAAGGCCCCTATAGGCTCCTAAAGCCTATAAAAGGGATAAAAGGGAGCACAACAGGACCTGCAGCAGCAACGCCTGCATTAGAGGAGCCTGTGGCTCTCTGCAGGCAGTACAGAGACAACGTGAGGCAAACAGAAGCAGCCCTTCAGAGGGGCACTGCAGCTCACGTACAGCCCAGAGGTCAGCATCCTGATGATGGCAATCATCATTAACTCACCACAATGCTCAGATGAGAAGGTTGCTCTGGCCTCTTGATGCAGGAGGACTAAAACTCCAATTGTGATGCACCAATAACACCTGCAACTTGAGCTACACTTAAGTTTCTTTCACCATCAGGGTTTAGGAAGCCCAGCTGGACTTTTCTGGTCTTTTTGACAGAGGGCAGCATTACACAGAACCATGTGATTGTGGATTCTATTATAATTTCATAACTGTTGTTCCTTCCAAGCAATTTCCAAGAAAAGTTTTTAGATTTGGTAGTAATCACAGTTGTGGAAAACACAGAGAGATCTAAAATATAAATCTAGCAAGTTTAAAATGCTGATTCATTTCCACTGTAATTAATATCACTCAATAATGTCTCTCAGATTATATATAAGTTAAGAAAAGTAAAGAAGCCTAAGATGATTGGTTCTTGCTGATCAAAGAAAAGCTATCTTCTTTATATTCCCATGCAAGTACAGCACGTTTATATCTTGGGAAGTTAAATGAAATAATTCCATGTTTGAGATATGAACATATCCTATCACCTCCATCTTTTGCTAACACTATTATTAAATAGGTAAGCCTTATATTGTGAGGAATGTTCACAAATTTTGTCATCTCATCCCTGCTGCAGAACAAATGAATTAATTAGTGTAAAATCAAATTAAATTTGAGCTAGGCAAAAGGTACACGAGTATGCTTTTTGTGATGCCCCACACATCATCTACAAGATGATGATGGTTGTGGCAGAACACATTTATGATACTCATGGCAGAAGACACACCAGATGTCTTTCCAGAATTTTCTTCAGCTTACACATGCTAACAACAGCAAGGCAGTTTTTACCAGCATTGATATGGAGGAGATACCACAGAGTTAAGAAGGAGAGGTAGAGTCTGTAAAGATACACTATTTTTAGAATCTTAAGTAAGTACATCCTATGTTTTTGTATCCTAACTACAAGTGAATTACGAATGACGGATTTTAGAAATACATTCACAGTGATATTCCACTCCCAAGATTGTCTTTTATGAAAAGATCCGCAAACTTCTATTTAGCATATAGCCTGCACTATGCATAGAGTTTTCTGGCACCTCAAGTGCAGATAGATAACAGGAGTTCTTACCCAAAATACTCTGAAAAGCTGGTCATGTATAAAAAGTCACTTTAGTCTTTTGCCATTAAATCATTTATAAGAGTGAAATGATAAGTGTTTGAAAACCTTCCAGCTGCAAATTTCAACATTTTTAGGCGAATGAACAAATTGCGATGTCCATTCCAACACCTTGGGCCAGTTCTAACAGCCTCATTCAAAGCTTGTGCCCCTTTGTGGACTCCCTGGGAAGGTTGGAAGGAAAGGAAGGGAAAGGGAAGAGGGAGAGGAACAACAGAGTGCCGGGGAGTTGAACACCAGCGTACAAACAGAGAACAGAATCACATAACGACACTGGACCAATGGACTTCAAAACACACTGACAAGACAGATGGACACAGACAAGACATAAGATTGCTACTAAGAATTAAAAAAAAAAAGAGCAAAAAACCCATAAAGTAAAGTAGATATACAACGTTAAGGCTGCAATAAGCAGCCAGTGATATTGGCATAACTCTTCCAAAAAGAAGAAATTATTAGAATACAACTGAAAATGAAAATTAAAATTATATCCCCCTAAATCACACGCTATGGACTTGCTTGGTTAGCCTGAATGCGTAGCTCTGATGAAACACGAGATGGCGTCATCACAGCCCATGCATGGATTAATGAAGGCCATGGTTAGTTAAACCAGCTAAACTACAGCATGCCACAAAAATGATCTTGCACTGACCCAGAAATAAAAGATACAACAGATATTCTGCATTGCAATAAAATTCTTTTTATGCCATCTGCAGTTTGTAGGGTTTTTGTTTTTGTTTTGTTGTTGCTAGAGGAATTTTTCCTGGGAGAATGCTGGGATAAGGGAATTCTGTCTTTTTCTTCTGGATACATTTCCTCAGAACTCAACTTAAAAAACAAAAAAGGGGAAAGGGAGAAGATGGGATAGAGATTTTCAGAAGTTTTAAAAAAGGCAGTGAGAAAAGAATAGAAAGAAAGGAGGGGTAGGAGCCTTCATTCTTTCGCACACAACTTTCTTGGGGTGTCTAAAAACGTGGATTTCTTAAGGATGGCAAGAAAAGATTTTGTTGCCTTTATTAGTTTGCAGATCTATATCTCTTTCTTGAGATGATCAAATCATTGTTTTGTTGGAAGAACTCCAAAAGTATAAATTGAATAGTATAGCAATGATTTTAAAAATTAAACAATAGCAGTATGGCACCATTAAGAGCCAAAAAAAAATGGGAAATAAATAAAAAAGAAACTAAAATATCAATCACCAAAAATTCATGCGGCACAAGATGAGGTGAAACGACAGAAAATGTTCTTCAAATATATACAATGTATACATCCATCTATATATACACGGAGTATGTGTGTATATACTGATGGATATACCTGTATAATTTTTTTATTCTCCCTGCCCCACCCTACCCAAGGCTAATTGGTAGATGAAACTATCAATTAAAAGTAAACGAGTAAATAAAAGGAAGAAAGAAAAAGCTCCAACAAAAAAGAAATTTACGTGCTTTGTTCATCAAGAAATAACAGTATCATGCATCTGTCCACGCCAGCGGATGCCAGGGTTAGATGAAGGCATGAATTTCTGTGTAAACATGTGATTGGATGATAGGGGCTACTGCTGATATTGGTCATTTAGTACTTTAGTATATACATATATACATATGTATGTATATATACACACACTGTATATAGTGCATATATAGATAAAATATCTTCATAGGTAGGGCCCTTGGAGTGTACATAGGAAAAAAAGACCAATATGCTGAAAACCAAACTCAATTCAAATTCCTAACATAAAAAGAAAATAAAATTTCCTGTAAATTGTCTGCATGATTGATTAGTAAAACCTGTTTGCTTTTTTTTTTTTTATTCCTGGCCATAAGGCTGTAGCTAGGAAATTCCACCAAACAAGTGTTGCTATTACACACTGGCAAGTACCACAGAGCAAACTCCCTCCTTCGGACTGCTATGGCGTTCAGTTGGCATTAAGTCTGGAAGATGAAAAGGCTACTTCCAGCACACTCTGAGACATGTACCCAATTTTAAAGGGCATTCCTTGTTCACAGCATGAGAAATGGAACAGAACTCCATCTGCTTCACACATGAAGAGACTAGGGATAGCTGAGCACTGAATTTGGAGACTGTTTCTCCAAAGAGAGCAGTGAAAATTCCCGGGATGCTTCAAGAAGCTCGATACAGATCATGGAGGGCAGGAGTCAAATTAGCACATCTCTTGGCCTCTTCAGTCCAGGTTTCTCCACTTTCAATATAGTACTTTGTGTACTACATTAGCTTCCTGCAGACAGTTGAAAGAGAGACTCTGCTTTTTTTCTGCAAATAAATCTGGGATCCTGGCTAACTGCAGGTACCTGATTCTCCAGCTCATGTGAGTAGGAGCTTGATCATTCTAACCCATAAATCAGAAGCCTGAAATGGATGGGTGCAGGCCAATAAATTACTGATAGACACCATACCTGAAGGACACATATTTCTTGAGTATAGGTATACGCTGCACGGCACTGTGTAATTTCCAGTACAAAGTACTGTACTTTTTGGCCCACTCTATTGCTGTGTGCAGTATCTCATGGGAAAGGCTTCCTAAACTGCCAGCATTATGACGTATGCAACCTTCTGGGAAACAAAATACAGAATAAATTTATCTGGTGGGAAAATATCCACCTAGGAAATCATCAGTCAGATAGGAGGGAGAAGCTGGCAACAAGACCGGGGAAGAGATGCAGCCTGCACCAAGCCAGGTAGCAGTGTTTAAGGGCTACCGTTTCAGGTCTTTCATTCTCTGACAGCTGCCTAGTGAAGAAACCACTGACACTGTGTTCAAAAGTTCAAATTCAGTACCCTGGCCTCAGCTTTGAGAAATCTGAAGATTTGATCCTCAGATCTCTGAATATGCCAGAACAGAGTTCTGTACTCATATCAGAGAAAAGCACCTTGTTTCTGGCACAGAAACCATAAAGAAAGATTTCAAACATGTTTTGGGACAAATGACACTTCCCACAGAGGAGGACTGCTCTTGACTGTAAATAAATGTTTCTTCAAGGTAGATGAACAGTTGGGTGCCCTTTGTATCCTTTACAGTAAGTCATCCTGATGTATCTCAAGATTTAAGGATATCTGGACTTATCTGTGACAAGATGAATATCACACACTTTTTATCCCTAAAGCTGCAATGACTTCATTATATAAAGACAGAAGGTTTTTGGATTCACTGCTATCACTGTCACCACTTAAAATAATTCCTCATGTGCACACGTGCTTAAAGGGGATGCCTGCAAGCTGCATCAGTTAGGACAAGATTCCTGTTGCAGCTCCAGGGCTACAGAAATCCCACCAGAAACCAATTGTGGCAGCAGGACACAGGCCATAACCAGCCTGCTACAGTGGTAGCCAGGGAAATCCAGAGGGGAGAGGAGTGAAGAAATTACCTCTACTCTATCTTCTTTTAAAGAGATGCAAGTATGAAGATGTGTATCATATGTTTATTGTGATTCGGGGCTTGGATTCAACAGACAATCAGAGTTAAGTGGCAATATGATCTAGCAAATGATTCTCATAAGATATTTAGCCTCAAAGAGATCATGTTTTTATGTCTTATGAACTATCTTTTAGTGTGTTGAAACCAAAGTCTGCAAATAGACTCTGTAGGGTGCCATCTCTGATCCAGGACCAAGTCCAAAGTAATATATTTAGAACTTTTTATTCTGACTCATATGAATTCTGAACACTTTTGATTTGCAGGGCGGCATCTCAGCTGCCCTTGTCTTGGCTATAGCACAGCAGGATCACAGTGATGTATCTCATATCTCACAGCTGCAGCACTGAGTTCAGTAACCTTTGCATTACTGGGCTGTAGCACTGAGGGTGATGGAAGGCCAAGTCCTGGTGTTTGGCAGAAACTCAAGAGCTTTTAAACTACACATTATCAGAGCAACAAAGAGGGACCTGTGCTGGGTTGAGTCATTTCATTTTCAATTTGCTGTAAAAGCGATCAAGCAAGCCAGAAGGCAGTGTAAAATACACTGACCTGTCAACCGAACAGGAGGAAGCAACTTCAAATGGGCCCAATTAAAAAAACAACAGCAACAGACTCTCACACTAGAAAATACAGGCAAAATGATCTGGCTCTTTTCTTTGTTCACTGTATATACATTTAAGTAGCAGACCTTGGCATATGGCCAGAATCCTGACTTGGCTGGTGAAGTGGAAAGGCAAATGTTAACTGCTCAGCCAAGCCAGCACCACTGGATTTTTATAAGCTGGCTCAGATTGCTTTAGTGCTCTCCTGTGGCATAGGCTGTGGGAGTGCTTCATTAACGTGTGCACTGCAGACACTGTTCTGCAATTCCTGCATGCAGTGGGAATGGTGAGAAAAAGACATTCAAAGAAACCGAAATGAGGAGCACCACAAACCTGTCACTGTTCCTTCTCATCGTGATGGAATTAACTAAATTTACAATTAGAGGCAAAAGTGACCTCCATGTCCCTCTGCCTTCTGGCAACTTTTACACCAGTGCCTCTGAGAACTGGGATCCTCAAAATCTGGAAGTGTAAATCTCATCAGCAAGGACCATCTGGGAGAATGTTTTTTACATACAATCAGGCTAACTTTAATTCTCAGTGAGACAGTAATTCCTGAGAAGAAATTCATAACTCAGTGCCTGATGAGGACTAAGCATCCAATGGAGGAGGAATAGGATGTGGTAAAAGAATATCTAGTAGCTTAGGAGAGTATCATCTTCAACAGATTTCCAGTGTATCATATTATTTTACATAGCAATATTCAGATGTCTGTAGGCACTTACAGCTGCTGACTGTAGTGCGTAGCAGGAGTTCTAAAATCAAGTCATTCTGTAAATCCAGTTTGTACTTGTTTGTAGCATTAGACATCAGACTGTGTCAGGAGTCAGGTATTTTTAGTATGGAAAACTTGGCACCCTGAAATTTCATGTT
The DNA here is from genome assembly GCA_030625065.1 of Alectoris magna. NCBI lineage: Eukaryota > Metazoa > Chordata > Aves > Galliformes > Phasianidae > Alectoris > Alectoris magna. Next base: position 19,740,179 of record CM060565.1, read on the forward strand.
AAACATCCTGTTTTATCACATTTCTCCTCAAACTGATTTTTCCACTTATTGCATATGCCAAAAATATTATTATTGTCATTTATAGCTATTGAAGTAACTGTGATTTCCGTGTTGAAACATAAGTAACAAAAATATATGATAGGAGTCTGATAGTCTGTTAGTACACTCTTTGCTGGGTAAAGAACTGGCTGGAGAGCTGGACGCAGAGAGTGGTGGTGAATGGAGTTAAATCCAATTGGCAACTGGTCATTAGTCTTCCTCCTTTAATTGTAATTCTCGGCAATCAGAATTTAAAAAAACAACAAAAAAACACAACAAAAACAAAACCTGACATCTTGAAATGTTAGTGAAGCTTTAATGAAATGAGTCTTACCAACTCATTTGTAAATCACTGTGGTACATCAGCCTTCCTAGCATGGCCCTGTAAAACTCATGACTCACTTTCATGATAATCATTATGCTGGTATTTCACAACTGCCTTTATTTATAATTCTGGTACCAACACTACACTTTATAATCCAGTAATCATTGGACTGCTCTTTTGCCAAGTTAGGAGTCAAAAACTCACAGAGGTTTGTGAAAAAAAGGAGATGGAAGTAGACTGAATTATCTGCTAGCCCAGTCATTGTGTCACTCCCTTCCCTATTAGAGTTTGAAGGCTGCTGCATGGTGGAAGTTCCCAGCTACAAGGCATTACCAATCTCAGGATCAAGTTCTACCAAAAAAATGCAGGCACAGCATGACAAATTGAACAGAAATATGAAAGCTCTAGCCTTGGGTGAATTTTAGTATTATTCTTGTATTAATTAAATGGCTTCAGGAAATTAGGGACAGAACATTTATAATGCATTCTGGGGATTTTTCTTAAAGCAAAATGAAATAAAATAAAAATCCCAAATAAATAATAAAACAAGCAAAAACAAACAAACAAAAAAAATCAACAAAAAAACACCTAAGCTATTTATATGTTTCTCTTTTAAGGACATAAGATTCTAAGCAAACACCCTCTTTTTAAAAGATGTACACAGAAATTCGATGATGTCTGTTCTCTATTATAGAATGCTTAACTCATGGCAAGCCTCAAAAAAGACGACTTGAAAAAGCCTGTAAGAAATAAAATAGACTGCAGTTGCCTGCTGGATATCACATCATATATCTCACCAGAAAGAATAGCCATCAATTTATCAAAATGTATCTGAAAGGGAAGAAGTTGAGTCAGTTCCACATGGCCAGTCCTTCTGACTCTTTAATGGATACATTTTGAAGCATCATTGCAGATAACATGGCAAGAATTACTACTAATTTTGTTATGTCAGAACAATGTTTTGATGCTCCTCTATTTCTTTGGGCTCACAGAAAACAAAATTAGTATAAATATATTACCAGGTTAAGTGCATTTAAAATCCCATGGACAAATGTATCCTTACGCAGTCCAACTTCAGTACAATTAATGAAGAGTAAACGGCATTAATATACCAGTATTGTTTCATTTTTGTTTTCCTGCTCTGGTTTTCAAACATTAACTCCCCCACACTTTATAAATCTTTATTATTTTCCACATGCCGCGTTGATATTTTTGATTTCCCACTGTGTCAATAAAGTGACTGCTACAAACACGTATACTATTAATTAGATAGAATCCCTTTGAAGAAGTACAGCTTTCTATGCAAACAACTTTATATTAACCAAACTGTGATGAAATTGCTTTGCTTTGCTGTTGCCAAGTCCATGGGATCTGATGCTTGGCTGTATAATTTTTATTTTTATACAGTGTATATATACATAAGGATATATATACACATATACACACACATATATATACATATATAATAATATATGTATACATTCACACACATATAAATATATGTATGCATTGTTTTTTGCAAATTAAATCAGAAAGCAAGCAAAAGAAGACTGACCTGACTTACCTGTACTGGGTTCACAGTCAATGAAGTCTTCATCATCGCTAGAACATTCAGCGGATGAAACAATGTCATCTGTTGTCTGGAATGCAAAGGTCAGGAACAGAGGAAAAAGAACAGAGGAGAAAGGTATCAGATGCTTGCACATCAAGAGGTTGTTTTAGAGGTGGCTAAGAACCCTACAAAAAATGTTTCAGAATAGTTAACTTCTAAAATATTTAATTTGCACCAAGAAATCCAGCTATGCCAGTGTAGCACAGAGCTGGATTCCCTTGTTGGAGGACTTGTGCTGCTAAATATTTCAGGTGGGCGCAGGTGCGGCCTGCCATGTGGTTCCGGCTGGCAATGGATGGCACTGTGCTGCTGAGCACAGCAGGGCAGTGGGTCCGACACCTGCTTGGCTGGCACATGGCCTCAGCAGTCAGCAATGGGCTTGTCTGGAGCATGCTGGGCTCCTCGATAAGCACCAGAGCCACGTGGGGCCTGCCAGAAGGCACCCACTGACAGCCAGGACAGATGAAGCATTCCCAGGCTGAGCATGCTTCCTGCAAAGACAAACGTACAAGGCAGACACAGATAATACTCATCACCCTGGCAGCTAACAGAACTCTGCTGTGTTGTAAATGCATCACTCTCAGGCAGAGGTACTTTCTGCTCTGCTGATGCACCCCCTGGGATGGGAATCCTTTACATTTCCACAGCTAGGACATGTTTGTTGCATTGTAAAGAACTGCTGCACGTTTCAGGTATGCCCAACTGACTTGCAGCCTGACCTGCCTGCCTGCCAGTGACCCAGGACCAGCCTGGCTGCAACTGAGCTGATGGCTGCTCAGCCAAACTGTGACTGTTAATGGTCCTAACAAGTCTCGTAACATTTATTTGCATTTCCAGATGGTGATATTTTTCTTTCTTTTTTTTCTTTTCTTTTCTTTTTCCTTCCTTTTTTTTTTTTTCTTTCTTTCTTTCTTTTTTTTTTTTTTTTTTCCTTTTTATGTTGCGGCTGGTCTAATTAATGAGCAGCATGCTCTGCAGCATGTTAGAGAGAAGCGTACTGGTGCCTCCTCCCAGCAGCATCTCCTGCCTGTAATTGCTGCAATTAGTTGAATTAGTAAAGCAGACCATTAGGGAGAGAAGCTGTGGCAGCCTCTGGACACGGGTTGTAATGTTCCTGAAAACAGCACAAAATTATCCCAGCCCAGCAGTATCGGCTCAGACCACAGCTTCTGCGGGAATTGTCTCCCTTTACACCTTCTCCCTGAAGAAAGCTGCATATTATGCTGAGCAGCAGGAATGGTGGAATGGTTCCTGGAGAAGAACAGACAAAAGGTTCTTCGCCAGGCAAGGAGTATGGCTTAAGTCACTGCCCCTCAGGAGCAGGGTGGCTGTACTACAGTACATTATATCTCAGTGCTCCAGGTGAATACTCCTGAGGATCTCACATCAAGAGAAGTTTTTATGTCCTTACTCTAGAAAAAGACTCTCCTAATTTAAATAAGGTCCTCTTTCCAATCATATGACTGCTATGTTGCTCAAAATACCGTGTATTCCCTTTTTTATTTACAAAACGAAGTGTTCTGAGGTCGCAATATTTTCTTCAGTTCCCTGTGGTCCTAATGCTAACAAGCTCCTTGCTGTCTTATACCAGGAGTACTTCATTTCCTTTTCTTTTTAGGAAAAAAAAAAGAAAAAAGAAAAAAGAAAAAGAAAATGGAGAAAAATGGATCTGAGCAGACAGCCAGAATGCTCACATCCAACCTGATGTTCCTTCCCTCTTGATTTCAGTGACTTAAGAGTGAGACAACAAACAGAACTATGATTGTTCAACTGTAAATGAAAACTGCAAAAACAGAGTATCTGCAAAAACAGAGTCATAAAATAAGGGAATCCCTATCATATGTATTACATACTACTTGCTTGTGCACTAGCAATATTGCACAGCAGCATTCTGTAGGATGCAATCTTGCAGTAATCTCATGTTTAAGTACTTCCATAGGGAGGCAAGATTAAAAGGAATTGAAGGTGTCAGGTACAAAGTAATTTCCTGCCTTATGTGTTAAGATCATTTTTTGGCAACTTCTCTCAGTCACAGAAAATATAGGAATGCTGTTGAAATTCCGGTGCTGAATTCCCTCTTAAAATGAACTGGCTTTAAAAGTTTCTCTGCTCGGCAAGTGGTCAAGAAAAGAGGAATGCACAAAACAAAAATTTACTTTCCATAATTCTGGCTCTGTCACATATATTTTATGAAGCATTATTAATCCCAATGAACAAAATATTTTCTAAAAACGGTGATCACATCCTCCAACAGTGAAATGCAGCCATCTCTGAATAGAAAGATATCACTTTTTAATTGTAACACTGTAAATTACTTAAGATTCATAAGTCAACAAAACAGTATTGCAAGACATTTTTTTTTTTAAGAAGTCAAATGTAACTAGTGAAACTGCAGGTGTCTAAAACACTTGCGCTAAGAAGTATTAAGGACAGCACTCTGAATAAAGAATGTTCTCCATTACCACCAGAAGACCTTGCTTAGACAGTACTGAGACTCCAGCAATGTTTGTCTGATTTCCAGGTTATATTTAGAACACAAGGGTTTTGCCCTCAGTTGAAGATCTGACAATTCACATACAGAATTTCATTGAAGAATAGCAATGATTTGCTTTAAGTATGAAGTGAACATAAAATTTTTAACAATGTGTCATTGTCACTTACCAAGTGCTATGCCTATCCACTTACCCATTTTACTTGCTCACATCTTAGGGCTTCATGCAATATTAACTTGAAATCAGATCCAATTGAATTGACAGTCTGATAGTATTTGTAAAGAATAAGAGAGTTCTTTTATAACTTTCTTTTCCCCCTTCTTCATTATTAGAACAATTACTTCAAACCAGAAAGGTAGAAGTATCAGAAAAAAACTGAGATATTTCTTCACACAACGGAAGATTTTTTTTAAACTGAGGAACATCTTGTAACAGGGCAGCGATGGGTGATAAAGTTTTAGATGCATTTTGAAAATGACTGGTCAAATTAAAGGTAAAAATACCCATCCACAGCTACTAAACACATCACATTTCACTTGGAAAGTCCCTGTACAACAGGCACTGAAGATCAAATAAGAATTTGTAGTCTACCTAGAATTCAGCAAAGCCTTTGACATTGTCTCCCAGAGAATTCTCCAGGAGAAGCTGGCAGCCCATGACTTGGACAGGTACACTCTTTGCTGGGTAAAGAACTGGCTGGAGAGCTGGACGCAGAGAGTGGTGGTGAATGGAGTTAAATCCAATTGGCAACTGGTCATTAGTGTTGTTCCCCAAGGGCTGTTATTGAGGCTGGTCCTGTTCAATATCTTTATTGATGACGTGGATGAGGGTACTGAGAGCACCCTTAGTAAGTTTGCAGATGACACCAAGTTGGGCGGAAGTATCAATCTGCCTGGGTGTAGGAAGGCCCGACAGGGGGCTGAACAGGCTGGATAGCTGGGCTGAGGCCAATGGGATGAAGTTCAACAAGTCGAAGTGCAGGACCCTGCACTTTAGCCTAAACAACCCCAGTCAATGCTACAGGCTTGGGGCAGAGTGGCCGAAAGATTGTGTAGAGGAAATGGACCTGGGGGTGTTGGCTGACACTTGGCTGAACAGGAGCCAGCAGTGTGCCTAGGCAGCCAAGAATGCCAATGGTATCCTGGCTTAAATCAGAAATATCATGGTGATGCCTCACCTTCAGTGCTGTTTAATTTTGGGCTTTGCTACAAGAAAGACAATGAGGCCCTGGAGCGTGTTCAGAGAAAGGCAACAGAGCTGGTGAGAGGTCTGGAGCACAAGTTTTATGAGGAGCAGTTGATGGAACTGGGACTATTTAGCCTGGAGAAGAGGAGGTTCAGGGGAGGTCTTATTGCTCTCTACAACTACCTGAAGGGAGGTTATGGCGAAGTGGAGGTCGGCCTCTTCTCCCATGTAACTAGTGATAGGACTAGAGGGAATGGACTCAAGTTTCATCAGGAGAGATTCAAATTGGGCCTTGGGAAAAACAACTTATCTGAAAGAGTGGTCACGTGGTGGAACGGGCCGCCCAGGGATGTGGTGGAATCACTGACCCTGGAGGTGTTCAAGAAACATTTATATGTTATACTGAGGGAAATGGTTTAGTGGGAAATATTGGTAATAGGTGGATGGTAGGCCTGGATGATCCTGGAGGTCTTTTCCAGGCTCAGTGACTCTGTGATTCTACGAATAGAGAAGAGCACAGCCAGATTCAGACAAAATGCCTGTGTGTAATATGTACATCTCCCAACTTCAACTTGTATCTGTACTTTTTTGCGTCTAGTTCCACACTTGATTCCATCAATTAATTTGTCCCTACCTTCCCACCTCCACTGCATGCTATTCCCCCCTGATATTCCAGTTTTCTTGCTCTGTGTCTACTGTTTGTCCCATGCTACTGATTATGTATGTATAAATATGAGGGTTAGAAAAAAGAGAAAACCCTCTAAAAGTGGAGTTAGACTTAAGGTCATTAATGAGATCTCTTGAAATCATGGAAGAGATAAATACTCTAATCTGTCTTGCCATTTCCTGTCTTGTATTTTTCATCTCTGAATTTCATCACAATCCATCAGCAACTGATTTTCTGTTCTCATCACATATTGGCTTGCCTTGCACAGATACCAACATCTGAATCATTCCAGAGGAATAAAGCTACTTTGAGAAGCAGCAGAAAATTCCTGACCACGGAAACAGAGATGAGGAAATCTCCAGGACACTGCAACTTCTTGTAACTGGAAACTGTACCTTTTCAAAGAGAATTTTCACTTGATGATTATTAAATTTCTTCTTCCACAAGACAGGACAAGATAGTGAGCAGAACAACCCCAGAAATCTCTCTACTATCATTTAGTCTCATCAGAAACAGTTAACTGTGAGGCAATAAGTAAAACCAGCTATTCTATTTCTGGTTCCCTCTCACAATTTTGAAAGTGAGCTGATTACACACATCCATTGGTCCAATGGTAGGTAAATGGATTTATTTTTTATTGTCTGTCCAGTAATCTGAAGATGGTAAATGGTAACCATTCTTATGTACAGGAAACAAGATGATAGTAAAGAAAGTTTCCCGTGTGCTATGATGGAAACAGTGTGTTTTCATTGGAGAGGACACGGGAGAGAAAATATTTTCCAATTCCGTATATTAGCTAAATTCTATATTAAAAATAATAATTCATACTGTAGTACGTTAAAATATGTGTGTTTTTTTTTTTTTTTTTTTTAAATCCCAGCTTTGAAATTACTTGGCCCTGTATTAAAGGCCATAAAACTAAAGATAGGTATTATAATAACTTTCAATAAAATCTCTCTCTGGCAGGAACTCTTTTTATTCCTTCCTTTGAAAGATTTTTTATAGCATTTATATTATTATTTTTACTCTCCCTCTCTCTGGCGTTTAATGAAATTGCCTTGGAATAAAACCGGGGTAGGAGAAAGTGCTAAACTCTGAGACTACCCTTGAGGATTTATGAGCATATTTACCTTCAAATTCTTTCAATTTCACTGAATTGGTTCTCCATTCCTTTCAATGAATTATTAGTGCTGTAATCACCTCCTCCTAATTTTTCATTCTAAGGGCCTCTTCAATCATGGTGATAGTTCTACATCTTTGTTCATTAAATGGTACATGCTGCTGTGGGATGTAAAGCGTAGAGGAAGTTGAGATGGCATGACAAGACCGGTTCAAGAGCCTGCATTGTCGTTCATTCCTTCCAAGTGCTCAAAGAGCCAATTTATGTGTCAGATCCAAAACCTTTGCCCCTTTGTTCTATACAAAATGGCAGGTGCTGAATCTTCCCTTTTCCCAACTACAAAGTTTGTTTGACACCTTGCTCTTAGGGTGCACCATTATGTGAGAAAGATTAGGCATACTGGGTAAAATAAGTCCTGTCACAGAACAGCTTTATGAAATTATAAATAACACACCCAAAAATGATGGAGTTCTCACTTCTACTGGGAGAGAAATGACAAGGACCCATAAATTCAAACCCTGCAGACAAATTCTTCTAGAAATACATACTTAGCTGTTTCTTCACCCTGTAAAGTAGGATTCAATTTTCCTAGTTGCCTTTTGCTTGAAACTCTTTTAGACACTACTTCCACTTCATCGCTACTGTTTGAAAAGTGACACTTAATGCTTTGTTGCAAGAGAATTGTAAATCTCTTTGCCACCAAGGAATCACAATTTACAATACTTCTTGAGATATGACCACCATAAAATGCCAGGTAGAAATACCTTCCCAACACCAGGGAAATACAGTTGTATTTATGAGCAGTACATTTGCATTTCACACCTAAAGAGTATAGAGGTGAAATTCAGCAAATTTTTCTTAAATCTGAATCCCTTTTCCAATCCCATACTGCCTTATTTCCTAAATATTTCAAACTTATTATTGAATATGTACAAAATATTATCTTTTATGCATAACAGCACACAGTATAAATGCTACTCTATTCTGTCTTCTAGAAACCAAGACACTTCCTGTCAAAGAAAAATCTCAAGATATTTTCTGCCATGTCAATGCAACATAGCAGAGGAAATATTTGTCTCATTAGGTCTATGTTCTAGCTCTAATATTCAACCTTTTCTACTCTGATAACTGGACTTTTCAAAGCATTTGTATCCTGTTCACACTACTTCAATTAAGAGAGAATCCTTCATCCATCTTTTTTACATCTTATGTTTATTTTTTACTTTCTACGTAATCCTTACTTGGAAAACATCATGGAGTTCATTACAGTAGACCTGAGAGACTCAGCCTGGATGAATTAAAGCTACCATATACCACATAGAAAGAATCTGAATATTAAAGGGAAAATATAAAAATGTTACTCAAATCATAATGAAGTATTATAACTTCAGCTGCAATTTATGGCTGTATAAACTGTTACAGACTGTCCTGGATTTCTTATTGGTAGCTAGAGGGTATTAATCCTCTCCAACACATTAGCACTGGATAGTTCAATGTACATTCATGGATGACGCAGCCACAAAGCTGTGCATGCCATTTGTATTCCACCCTCCCCACCCTGCGATGGTGCTAAGGTCATGTCTGCCTTCGCAGAAGCACTGCATTAGATAACATGAAACTAGTAGTTTTTCTCCATGTAGCTCTTCTGAAGTGAAAACAAAAAGAAGAAGGCCAAATACTTTGTCGGTTTAAACTGGCATTGATTTCAACTGATCTATAACAATTTACACCATTACACTCAATACAACTGGTTTTGTACAATTCAGTGCCAAAAGACTCAAAGTAATTGGAGGCAACTCAGAGAAGAGCCACTGAAAAGATGAAAGTACTGGAGAGACGTATGTATGAGACAAGCTTAGTAGAACTAAACATCTGAGCTTGCCTTAATAAAAACCATAGGTGTTTACAAGTGTAATAAAAATCAGGAAGATGAACTATTTAGGGTGCTTCAGAAAAAGTAGCTAAGCCAAAAAAAATCTAAGAAGAAATTTCAAGAAGAAAAATATCAATGGTAACATTTCTTAAGTGCGGAGAAGTCTCCCCAGCAAACCATAAGAAAACCAACAGCAATGAGAGTAAGCAGTAACCCCAGACATTGAGATAACAATATCATCAGTATGTATGCCCTAGTGGAGAAGAGTTTGCCTCATCTATCTGTAGTTCAACCTAATCCAATCTAAATCAATCTGTCATCACTATGTAAGAGAAACACATCATTACACATTTACTGTAATTCCAAAGCAGGTAGAAAAGCTACCTAGCACAGCTTTCAGCTAGTTGCACTCATAGAAAGAAAATGCCACTGCTTTAGACCTGTTCAGACCATGGAAACAAATCCATCCTGACATTCTCAGGATCCTGTTTGGCTGGGAGCTGGGAGGTAATGAGGAAGCACGTACCCCTCAACAGTAACCTGGCAAAAGTGCACTTCCTGATTGTGTGATCCTATCTGGACATAAAAGCTGATATGATTGATTACATTACATCAATAAGCAGGGATTGTGAGAGCTACTCCTTAACAAAAATCAGTCATTTGTCCATTACTACAGCAGACAAGATATTAAGTAACTAGTCAGTTAAATGAAAGAAAGCAAAAAATGATCCCCCCAGTTGTGTCTCAATTCAGTCATGAGCGGTCATGGTTAAAAAGAGCCTTGAAAGCTGAATTAGTTCATTGAAAACTGGAAGCCTGTCTCAACACAATCAATAGTTCATTAAGACTGTAAATTCTGACTCTTTTTGACCAGTTTTGATGGTAAATTTCAGGGACTTTGTTCTGTCCCTAAGCTGTTCAATGATAGTGAAAAATCATGTTTCTGACTTTTGTCTCTATCTGCTGGTAAAGGAAGGGTGATGGTGTTGTGAGGGGTGCGAGCAGAGGCAGAAAGAGATGGGAGGACAAACAGATGAGAAAGAGAAGTGAGAAATATTCATCCATCTCTTGTTATATGCACCCCGATAGGGGAAAGAGAAGTATTTAACACAGCAGCTTAACCCAGCTTCAATGTACCTTCCCAAAACTGAAGGAATGTAATGCTTCGTGGTGTTCTGCTGATAAGCAAATCCTTCTAAATCCTTTCAGTTTATTTCTTGGCCTGAAGAAATTACATACCATTCAGAAGCAAATAAATGAATGAAATTTCATCTCCAGGAATCTAGATTGGATGTTTATTGATTGCATATGCACACAGTCACCTGCTTTCCCTTCATCTTGATGTGGTAAGGATCAACTGGCAGATCTTTTCCAAACTATACAGTGTAACTCTTAAGATTTGAAAGATTTTTGAACTGGACCATAAAATGTGAATTCTTGGCTCAGATACAAAAGATACAGTATTGTCATGAGACAATAGACTTTATTCCCTCTTACTAACCTATTTCTCCTTTTCACATTCATCTTCCTACTTCCAAAGAAGCACCTTGAAGATGAAAGTTAGTGCTTCTCAGAGTAATCACACAGAAGGTATTTTCACACTCAGTGTCCTTTTTGTTATTTGATACACCTTGTCCCCTTTTCCTATTATATTATATTCCTTATTGTAACAAATTGAAATACAAGTTGTCAGCTCTCTGGTTTAAGCATAGCACTGGTTATGTATAAGGTAGTAATGCAGGTGAAAATTCCAGAAGAAAGGTATAGTAGGTGTATAAACTCCAACTAAATTAAATAAATAGCTTAATTACTGAAACTAAGATACTATAGCTGAATTCACACTCTGAAATCACTGAGAGCTGCAGAAAGTGCAGAAGTGCTGAAATTCAAGCACTTGGAATTTCTGAAAATCAAATCAGCGTAAACAGTGTTGATTCTCAATGCTTGTCCAGGAATTTTCAAATGGAAGATATTTCACAAAAGATATTCAGATTTATGTAGGTGAAAGGCAGCCTATGTTGGTTAAACATTGGAATATGCTTGGTTAAACATTGGAGTAGGCTCCCCAGGGAGGTGGTTGAATCACCATCCCTGGATGTGTTCGAGAGTCGTTTGGATGTGGCGCTTGTAGATATGATTTAGCAGAGGGTTGTTAGAGTTAGGGTACTATGGTTAGGCTGCGGTTGGACTTGATGATCTTTGAGGTCCCTTCCAACCTGAGTGATTCTATGATTCTATAGCCAGAATTCAGCATCCTGCCAGTATGGGCAACCTGATACACACTGTCTGATGTATTAACTTGAACTGCCACAGAAATATTTTTATTAATAAGCTGGGCTATGATCTACACTATCTGGAGAACAAACACATTATCTATTCAACCAGAAGAGGGGCAGGACAGACCTCTGGGGAGCAATAACTTCTTAAATTGCCCCAGCTCTAATCACCAAGGACACTGAATCTAAACTTTCATGCTGCTTGATTTTATATTGCTAAAACTATCATAAATTCACTATTTGACATCAGGAAAATTGCCTCCTTTCCTCACACTTATGTTTATCTTGCTATAAAATGGGGAGAAAACAATTTCTCTGTTTACTCGGTGCACAAATAGACTTTTAGTAAACATTTTACATTCTCAAAGCAAAGACTAAGTTGAGAAAAATCCTTTACATTTAACAGAGGGAAGCCAGTGTTTCAGCAAGTGAGACTCCAATGATCTGAGATGAATCAGCTGCCCTTTGAAGACTCAGCCTCTAGTAAGAGTAAATGGGTTTTCTTTGCGTGGTAGCTTGCACTTAATAACTGTGTCAGAAGAATATTTTTCATTTACACTTTGCTCCTTTGCTGGAAATCAATATGTCGTTTGCTGGCATTTTCTCCTGGATATCTTTATTTAGCTTGTCTTTTCTTCCTTGGAGGGGAGGCAGTTATATTTGATTTTGTTCTGTTATTGATTGGATCACTCCGAGCAAGAAATAAATAACTAAGTACATCACAGTAGCTTTAATGACAATCTCTTAAGCCTCAGAATCTGCCCACGATGTTGCACTCCCCCCTCACACATGATTTAAAATAAACAAAAACTGTAAAGGAAGATTACCGTGTAGCTAAAACAACGCTGCAGCAACATATGCTATTTAACTGGCATTTCTATTTATGTGCTCATTAATAAAACCACATAAGTCCTGTTTCTATTTTTAAAGCAGTATTCTTATTGCCATATTACTCAGTGTTGGGATCTTACCATCCCTTATAAATGAAGCTCAATGAGAAATTAGATATGGGAGAACTTCTCCTAGCAGACATTTTACACACTGGAAAATCTGAAGTGTGGTCACACATCTATCACTCGTGGCAACTGATAGTAGGGGCTAAAAGGCTGCAAAAGCCCCATCCAGACAAATGATGGTAGAGAAGCAGATGCTCTGTCCTGGCTGCTCTGAAACTCCAGACAGGCCCACAGCATCCCTCCCTGTAGAAACCAGACATGATGGATAAGCCACAGTGGGAGATGAATTTTACAGGGGATGTATGACTGACATTTGGAAAACTAAAGGCACCTGAAAACTGGCCTGGAGTTTTGTTTAAATGGAAACTAAGTACGTTTATCCTATATGTTTTTCCTGTAAACTTCAGTTCAGCATTCCTAGCCTTGTACTGGACCACAATCCAGTGATCCCATCCACCAGCAGCTCCTGCACCCCACTGCAGACACAGCTGCACTGGGCTTAGAGTGCACAGTAATCTCTGCCATTTGTTTCAATTGGGGTGTTCTCCTCCCCCACTGTCTCTCTTTTAATTTCTGCTGCTCTTTATTTTACAGGCCACAGAAATCCAGCATATGTAGTGGTAAACTCAGAAACGAGAAAGAAAAAAAACCTGTTCTGTAGTCCAAATTCTGACACTTAAATTCTAACGTGACAGAGTATGTTATATGTAAAGTAACAGTGAACATAATCACTATGAATAAATGTGCCTTAAAACAGCTTTGGCAATTACTGTAAGTACCTCTGAGTCCAATAAGATAAGCATCTATCTTTGAGTATTCACATTAATGCACTAGACTGCTCTTTCCAGGCAAATCTTCCTCTTTCTCTCCAAATATTAATAGATGGTTAGAAAATGGCATTTAAATGCTGCTACTCACAGAACACACACATTTGCTCACAAGGGAAAGGAGGTCGCCACACACATTTAAACACAGAATAAACATAACACAGAATAAATAAATGCAGAATGAGACCTTGCCCAGTAGGTACACACCACCATCTAGAGTAGCTCTCTGAATAACATGATATATATGGAACAGTTATCAAAGGCATATAGGCACTAAGCACCTTTGGAGAAGCATGTAAACAGTACACCAATTAAAAAAAAAAAAAAAAGCCATAAATTGTTTTGGGCTATAAACAATAAGCAAATTCATAAACACAAAGGTCACAAAGAAGGCTGTGCTAGAATGTAGATTTTCTAGGATCAGTGACATCCCCTCAGCCTGAAGTCCATCTTTCTTTTTCTAATATAGGATACAAGCGACCAACGGTAGCCAGTGTAGAAACACACAACTGTTAACCTGTTAACATACTAAGATATTAACATTATCATGGTGAATTCTAATAAAAATGAAGTTAAACGGCTCCAGACATTATTCCATCTGGGACACCCTCATCAAATATCTGATGCTTAAAAATAACATTTTCCTGGCATTAGCAGCTTTTTCTTTCTTGTTGATATGGAAATAGACTAACAGCTTTACTGCGGGGATAGGGACTGACTTCACACCGCATGTTAATGAAAATCAACCAACAAATCAGTAGATAAATAATGCAAACCAGTGCTGCCACCAACAGAAAATGCAGAGGAAAACTTAGGGAAGTTAGAGGCAGATGTGATTTTTTAGAGATATTCTAAATACTGGTACTATCTACTGAAAGTGATAGCACCTAAGATGAATGGTTGAACAGACATGTGGTATTCCTACTAAAACTTATGGCTAGATCTCAAAAACATACTGTTTAGTCACCAAATAAACTGATTAAAAAAAAAAAGGAAAGTTTGTTTCAGCTCTACACAGTACTTCATCAAACATACACCCATCAGCTTAAATATATTTGGTGATCAAGTATTGATGCAGCCAGATAAACTTTAACATCTGAGACATATGTCTCTGGGATCCCATTAAACTTGAACAGAATGTCACTTAAATGCCACATCAACTGGTCCAAGCTGCAAATGGCTGTCATGCAAGAAAATTCTGCATTGGGTAGGCAGACTCCCATGCACAACAGGCAAGGTGATCACTTATCCCTGCAGGGTTTCTCTGCAGCCCCCGCCTAATCAGAACATTTGCTCTCTGTGATGGATAAGAGGGCCATTTTCCTTGCTTATTTACTTAGCTCTCTATTGAGTTTGATTAACTGTAGTAAAGGCAAATCAATCTTTTGTGTTTGTGTACAATAATATATAAAAAAAAAGGAACAAAGTTAGCTTTAATGGCCCAATAGATGCTCAGTTGGAATGCACTTACTGAGTGAGAGAGCTCAACAAAGGAATTCAGGCAGCTTTAAACACCACTGGGAACATGCAGAGCTCATCTATATTTCTACCTGTTTAAAGGAGAAAAAAAAAAACAACCAAAAAAACCCCACTCCACTGATGAAACTCTCTATGTCTCTGCAAATCTATCAAGGCATCAAGCACTGGGAGGTTTTCCTCTCACTCCCTTCAGCCTTCCATGACCAAAGCTGGAACATGCTAGGAAACCAGTATCCAAAGAGACATTACCAGACGGAGAGGGCATGAAGCTCTAAAGCCATGAGAATACTTCCTCTACTGTCAGAAAAGCTGCTTCTAAATTTGGCTTTGTTCTGTTCTGTAATATTTCTGACATCAGTAACTTCTGGTCTGTATTGAAAAATATGAAGTTTGTGCATTAGTGAATTGGAGTCATTTCACGGTAGCACTGTGAGAAAGTCTTGCTCTTGTACAGTCTAATCATGGTGTTGCATGAAGGAAACTATGCCTGATTTCATGCATTACCCATTTGAAGCCTTTAGTAATATACAGAAATATTCAGTCCTTCTGAACTGATGATAGCCAAGCATTAGCCCACAGGAAACGTAACATCAGTCAAAGGAATGCATAAAACATGACAGCTTAATCAGGACAGGGGCCAAAATGCGATGAAATGTATTCTCCACATCCAAAATACTTTGGTTCCTTCAACAGAAATAAATAGGTGTATGCATAGGATCTTGCTGTTTGGGCCTCATAACAAGGAAAAAAAAAGTAGAAAGAATTTTACCACCTTTGTTTTAAGATGAAATTTGACATTCCCTCTCTGAAACAGCCATGGCAATAGCCTTAGGATGATGGTATCTCTCTTCCCAGGAACAAATCAGTTCACTTTTCTTTAAATTCCTTTCTATGTGCTATCATTATCGTAGCTTCCAGAGACAAGTCATGGAAGACTCTGGCATTAAAAGGTGATGCCTTCTGGCTTCTCTGCCACTAATTTTCAGATTTAGGGCTTATTTGTGCCAGGGAGCTTTACTGGCATTACAGCCACACTGTGTCCAGGTTGGCAGAGCTGCTCTCCTCAGATTCAGCAACGCTGACTGACAGGGCTTTGCCAGCACAGTTACACCACCTTTGAGTGTTGCAAGCTAAGCTGACAAAAGTTGGCATAGTTATAACCCATTTCAGGCTCCTGACTGGCAGCAACATGTAAAGTCAAAGCACGTCCATTTTGGCACTCTGGAACACTGCAGTGGAGTTGGCAGATCTTTGTAGTATAACAGTATTATTCTGAAATGCTTCAGATGGCAAAATAGTTGAAAAACAAATCTCTTAATTGACTCCACAGTTGTTACTAGGCATATAGATGCACTAACAAGGGTTAGGAGTTTGCAAGAAATGGATTGCAGACAATAGGCTTTTTTTTTTCCTTTTTTTTTACCCTTTTTTTTTCAATTCTGAGATCTTAAGGTCAGAAGGGACCATTATTTTTACCTAGTCCAACCTGCCCTTACATTTACACGGAAGAGCTAGGTGCCGGGACACCTCAGCCCCTCTGCCACTGATTTGCAATGTCTCTTGACAGGGCAGCAAGCCTGCCAGCCCACCACAGCTCACTCTTCAGACAAGGAAGATGCGTGTGCATCTCCTGTAAGTAAATATTAGCTGCTTTGAGAATACCTGAGGGATAGTGCTGTGTAAACTGATATGAGTGTACTCAGTTTGTCATACTCACTCTGTGAGCTGAAAGACACACAATCCAAGTGGATCTCTCATATGATTGACATGGTTTTGTGGGTATGGTGGTGATGGGCTGATTGCTTGACTAGATGATCTCAGAGCTCTTTTTCAACCTTAATGACTCTGTGATTCTACGATATGTAGTAGAACAAACTGTTACATGCAGCTGAGGGAGGAGGAATCTAAGAAATAATCTCTCTTTGATGATTCTGACACGGAAAAAGGACAAATGAATACTGGAAAAGACTGCATATTCCTACACATCCAGATTCCTGCATAACAAGGAAAAGAACTTCCCACAGTCTCTTTTAACAGGTGAAGAAAACCTGCCGTGAAAATCTACAGAAACAAACCGCAGCAGAACTTGATGCAATTCATCACCAAAGGCAAATGACTCAGAAAAACACCCCTGCCACAGTGAACTACCAGCACTCAAACCTTGCTTTCAGACAAAGCACAGCTTTTCCAACAGGTGCAGAGAAATGCTTTGTAACCTCTATACTATGCAGCTTTGAATTGCAGCACCTCATAGGTAGTGGAACAAATTGCCTGGCTGGTCCCAGGGTATTCCTTGTACCTAAGTCTCCCACTTACACACAATGTGCAAATGATCGAAACAAATGCTACAATCCGACACCATGGAGTTCTCGACAGCTGTCAACTCATTAAATTCTATTCACTGGCTTCCCACCTCCTTGCCAACGTATTACATAAATTGCTTTTTAGCTGGCAGCCATTCCCTTTGCCTAAAACCAGTTTTCACTGAGCATGTTTGAGTCTGTTGTTTTTTAAAAAATGCGTTCATTCTCTTCCCTTTGGTGATTTGCCTTGCTCTGCAACAGTTTGAATGGGCTGCATTATCAAGCTGCAATTGGAAATGAATATTTTATAGCAGCTGAACAAAGGTTTGGCTGTAAATGACTATATCATAATTAAACAAAAGAGAAAGAGAAAGACAAAAAGAAAAATGTATTTAATTAATGAAATACTGATGTAATTTACAGACAAAGGCCTTCCTATTTAGAAGGGAAATTCACATTCCAGAAATGTGAACATTCAAAGAATTATAGAGAACTGGAGGTTTACTACCTGCTTCTTTATTTATCTAGGGATGCTTAGCAATTCACTTTTGCCTTTTATAAATGCCTGAAGGTATCTTTGGCATCCATCAGTACAAAGTCATTGATACAAGTGCCTGAAATACAAACGTACACTTATAAAGACTGCCCATTAAGAATGTGCAAAAGTAGAATGTAAGTGTAGTCCTGCTAACTCAGGCTCCACCTTTGTTTCTCTCCTGGCACTGGCCAGTTATTTGTGTTTGTTCAAGAGAAAGGATAAAGGCAAGACTAACAGGCAGAAGTACTTTTATCTTCTTATCTACTCTTTTTAGTAGTACTAAAAGTACTTTTATCTTATCTACTCAACATTTGCCAGTTGGAATGGCATGCATAGGTTTAAGAAGCATTTACACCTGCTTCTTCATGCTTCACCAATTGTGTATTTCATAATTCTTAATGGGTCTTTCTACCACAAGCTGACATAATAGCTGTCTGATCTCAGCCTGCTAGTGCTGTATTTCATTTCTTAATGTTTGTTATCCCATAGCCACAATTTCTTTGCACTGTTTTGATTTTGGAAACTTCTGCTATCCCCCTGGTTTAGTTACCAGTTCTTCAGCTTCTTTACTCTCACCTTAGGTAGAAACGATTCCACTCTCCTGACTGACGCTGTTAATCTCTTTCCTATGTATCATAGGTTGCTTTTTGAGAGGCAATACCCAAAACAGAGTGCAGCACAAAAGGCAAAGAAAAACCTAGATTCACACAGTAGCACAATCACATTTCCAATTTGACCCTTTCCTAATAATTTTTAAATTCATTTTGTCTTTTTGAACGTGAACCTGTCCAACAGTTATAAAATCTGGCCACTTGTCAGTATATAAACTCATTTTCAATGTTCAGTGTGACTAAGCACATACATAAAACAGTGCCTGATGATGCATTTTCTCTGTTATGGCCTAATTTCCCGACATTTTAAACTTAAGTCCAAATAACAGGATGGAATTTGTTGGTTCTTGAGATGCCTCAGAAGTACCCACTCAACTGTAGGTTGCTCCAAAAGTAATGCCTCCAATGTTTTTCCATGGAAATTCCAACACATACAAAGACCAGAAGAACACCATTTGATAGAACAAAATCTCAGCTACAAAGTGGTATTTTTCTATACAGTCACCATGGCAACAAAACATAATCAAATATTGGCAGGAAGATTCAACCTCTACTGCTATACCACCACCATCCCACCTTTGATGTCATGGACCAACATCATAAAATAGGAAGCATTACTTTCAGAACAGCCGTCCTATCTGGCAGTGGGGTCTACAAAGATGTGATAAAGCATTTGGGAATTCTGGATTTTTCTGTCTTTCTAATCCAACAAGTGGGCACCTTTCTGGCACTGCAGAAGACACCTGAATAAGCCTTACAGAAACCCATCAAATTCATATTCTCAGGAGACAGAAGTAACAGGCTGCAGTGTGGCCTCACTTGAAACATGACAGAGTAATCCTTCCAATGCACATAAGATCAGTAATAGATGGAAGTCTCAGAATTTAAATTAGATATGTGAAATATATATCTATAACTCCCAGTAGGAGGGACAAACTCTAGAATTTGCTCCATAACTCACCCCATTTCCTCATCTCTTTTTGATGGTTAAAGTTTTTCATATCTTGTATGCTGTAAAGTGAATCAGGCTTAACTATAAAGTTGAAACACTGCCTGAATCTAATTAGTAGATGAGCATAGCCCTGAACTTTATAGAAAGCCACAGCTGTACTTTATAGCCCAACACTGAGTGAAAAGGGGAAAAACTATGACATTCGTTTGCCCACAAGAATCTCTTCTCCTCATACCATTTTATTACTTTGAGTGATTATGCCATTTTAATCTGGAGTGGACCTAAGGGAGCTGCATTGCAGATTACTCCCAAAATACTTCTAAGGAACTTCTTTGGTTCCTTTGGTTCTCTTTGTTTGTTTTTTTTTACTAAAAAAACAACGAGAAAGTGAAACAATAAATGCCAAACAACAGCCTCAGACAAAGCAGTTTTCAGAAACCTAGAACAGGAGCTACTGACTCTCATCAGGCCATCCATGATTTGGCAAACATCAATAGGCAAATCTTCGCTGAAGGAAAATAAATTATCACACAACCTACAATGTTTCTTCAAATCCTTTATACCATGTAAATGTAAAGGATATAAATAAAAACACATAATTCCTATACAATTCCATGCTTTGCCATTCAATTAAGACAAATAACATTTTTCATCCACTTTAGCAAAAGAGACAAAAATACAGAGAGAATGAAAGAATGAAGTAAATGGATAATAGGCAAGACAAGTTTGGAAAGGATACAGATACCTTTCGCAGACTTCAATTACCTCTCTCCTTGTGCACCCCTTCTAGCTAAGATCTAAAGAAAAACTGCTACAGGGAGCTTTCAGTCTCCATTTCCCAGTCTGTGTTCCCACCTTCAGCCCAGAGCTGTCAGAGCCTTTCTGCTCCCAGTACGCCTTGCACCATATTGCAGTATTACTGAAACTCACAGGTTTTGCTCTCCCACTCCAGCATTACTCTTTTTTTTTTTTTTTTCTGCCATCCATTGTTCTTTGAGATACTCAGGAAAACTGAGTGGCTCTTTAATACTTGTGACCACTGATCTCAACTCAAACACTGATTTTTTTTACTTCTTTAAACTCCTCATTATTGAAGAACAAAAAGTTTACATGTGAATATACAATTGCTATTACCTGAATTTTAATAGTGATAATATCTACAGCCTTTAATCAGATCGAAGTCCCAGTATCTAGACACTGCAGTATGAGTGCGATTAAAGAGACCCTGTTCCGAGTAGCACCGTTTAGTCAAATAAGCAACATATTTAGTACAGCTGACAGATGAGTAACAGCTCAGTTTTATGATCATTTGTGATGCTAAAGAATTAACTTCTGTTCCATACTGTCAGAAAACCAAATATCTTTTAAAAAATTAAAAAATAACTGCTTCGATGTATCAGTTTTCAAATAGCAATCTCTTTTTTTTTTTTAATCTAAACGTGAGGCTCCTAATTGGTATGTGCAGGACAGTAAAGCAGCCACAGGATGTCAGATGGTGCAGACCCTATAAAATGTTAGTCCTGTGAAAAAGACCCATGCTTAACATCGACAGTTCTCAACGGTTCAGAGCAAGGGGATTTTCTCTTGGATCACCCTTCATCTGGATCACATGAACAATATCTTACAGTATTTCCTTCCCGGAGCAGTACCCTGACTGGAGCCTGAGGTGTAAGAAGATGTCCCACGCCCTCCCCACTATAGAGCATACACCCTCAGCATCCCCCACCCTCTACCTATGCAAATACCTTGACATGAGGAGAAGGTAATGGGATTAATGGCAGGAAAACAGCTTTAGGAAATACTGGCTATAGTCAACAGTATTAACAGTGTGGAGGAAGTATGGGCAGCACAACACTGTTTGCCTGAACATAGATTCCTTAATCAGGTGAGACTGGGATATTTCTGAAGCAGCTAACAAAGGCTAAGGTGAAGAAAGCAGTTAGTGTAGCTTTTACGCTGAGACTATACCTTAATAATCTACAAAATAACACTGCTAAAGATTATATACTTTTGCTTGCAGGGCTTTATGACAAGAACAACTTCAGTAAAAAAAAAAAAAAGGAGAGAAAGAGAGAGAACAAAAATGTAATTGCCTGCCTATCAGCTCCACTATCATAATTACTTTCAAACTCTGACATGGGTTGAATCAGATGAACACCAAATCAATTTTTGCAGCTAGCAATCAGTGCATTCTTAGCTCATAAATTAAAATGTCACCAGGAGAATGAGTACAAAATAATGTCTGCTTCTCTACTTTACACTGCAGAAAGAGCAACTTCCTTCTTTTTCCTTCTGTTTGATTCAATAGCCCAGTGAATGTTGCTTGTATGTCCTTAAGCACTGTACAGTACATCACACTCATCTAATTCAAAAGAGAGTTGGCACAGCTGGATGCCATACATGAAAACAAAGGAAATTATACACTAGCTATAGAGTGGGGTAACAGTTACACCCCTGGGTATCCAGAGCCCTATTCTAGATGTGGGTAGATGGCAGCATGAGTGTTTTTTCTTGCATCTCCACTTCATGAAATGTTGGGAATCTGCTGACTGCAGATAGCAGGGGGAGGAAATGCCCTAAGGCTCCAATCCACTGTCTTTCCCTTTATCCTACTCTGACCTGCTGTGAACCTCTTCAGTCTGAAGTGAGTAGAAAGCTCTCCAAAACAAGGAAAATTCTCACCCAAAATATGAGCAGGTCAGTACCTACTCACTCTTGCAATTTCCTTATGGACCAAAGTGATCGGATTAAACTGAACAATCAATGATCTATGTTGAAATCTGACCCCTCCTAATAAAGTGCTTGATTTCATATAATCTTCCTGGCCTTATTTCTGAGTATGAGCATGAATGCTCACCATGAGTTTTTCTGTGCCCAATACCCAACCTGTTGCTCCCCACTCTACTTCAGACCACAGACTCTGCTGCTGAGGGACACACCAGGCTGATGAGTTTACACTGCATATAACTCGAGTCATCAAACTACCTCTTGTCCTTCTCCATTTGATGGACTTTTGCACTTTATGAGTACTTTTTTTTTTTTTTTACTTTAAGTGCATTACTTAATATTTTCCTAATGATTGAGATAGATAGTTTGACTTCACTCAACATCACTAGCCAAGTTCCAAATCCACCCTGATCTGTGTAGCTCTAATGCCATATTTGCTTTCCAAAAGAGAAAACTTCAAGCACGTTCCTTTCCCATCCAGCTGGAGAGCAGGTTTGAAGATCAACACAGGCTCCTTCGAAATTCTCCTCCAAGCTTCCAGCTCCTGATACTAGCAAACAGGGCAGCCAGTTGTACTAGCAAATTCAGCTAATCATGTTTAATGCAGTTCTGTAACAGGCAATGTCAGTATTGAGAGTACTGCCTCAAGTGATATCTTCCAAGAGCTCAGGATTTCTCTCATGCTCTTTTGAGCCTTCTGAAGCAGAGCTATAAACGTACTGAAACCTGAATATAAAATACTTCCTTATTTATTAAAAATAAGAATGACTATTACTTCAACCCAACCAGCAGACAGCATACAATATTTATGGAGTGATGCGTTCAGAAGAAGTCTCCTCTCTTCCTTGCAGCTGATTACTTAAGAAGAGAATTTTCACTCTAAATGAAATGGCTGACTCTTTATCTAATGATTGGGGTAATTTTACCTCATTTGATGGGACCAGCCAACCGAACAAAAGGTCTCATGTACTATGTGTATCAATGACTTGTCTGTAACTGTCTGCTGCGTGTGTCTTATTGCAAGAATCTCTTGCTCAGCTGCACAGCCTGAGAGCTGACAACTCATCACCTTGAAGCTTAGCAGAGCTGTGTGACAGCAGGGCTCTGTACAGCATTTCTATGATATTAACACAGTTCTAAAATGGCAGTAGGTGCAGACTCCTCATGTACACAAATCACAGGAAAACAAGAAGGAAACTCTGAAATCTTAAGAGCTACCATTCAGCTACTTCAGGACAACGTTATAAACCTATCAATAAACTTATTCTCCTGGACACCTTCCTCCAGAGGAATCTCCTTTTAGTTTGGAACCCTCTTCTAATTTCCAGCCTCAGCTTATTCCCAGCTAGGCAATGGCCATTTGTCCTTGGGCCATGCAGTGCTTTAGCTTAAATAAATATTTTCCATACCTTCTCTTCATAAACATTATACAGTTTCAGAGAGCAATCATTTCTCCTTTATTCCTCCAGTCTGCAAAGGTAATAAGCTAAATTCTAACAATTTCTTTTCCTAAAACAGATTTCCCATTCACAACTTCAGTCTAGAAATCCCACTCTGTACCATCCTTGGACATGAGCAGATGTACACTGAAACAGCACAGAACAAATTAAGAGAGATTAAAAAAAAATATTTTAAAGAACAATCCTGCTGGAGTAAAATAGTGAGTATTTGTGTGAAGAAATGCTTTAAGAAGTCTTTATTTCCACTGGTAAGGGAATGTTGCTAACTGTAGTCCGCCAGGCAGAAAGCCTGTTTTGCTACCATTTTTAACTAGGTTGCCAGTCAGAAATGAAAGGCTCTGTGGTTTGAATGGAATGAGAGTTAAAGCTCAGCTCCACATACTCTTGAATGAATCCAAAGCAGAACATCTACAAAATGGCTGGAAACAGAAATGTATGCATTGCATAAGCACAGAAGGAAGTAAGAGATCAAGTTGGAAAAAATAGGCAGTTAATTTTCAAACTGCCATCTTTTATCTCTGAAGAAACACAAGAGACAGAACTGATAACTGCCTTGATAAGTTATCAGTTCTGATAACTACATTACAGAGACGCAATACAGAGTAAGTCCTTAGAAATTCCAAACTTACAAACCAAATATAATGAATAACTGAGAAAGCCTCACTTTCCACTTCAATTCTGCTCCCCTTATCTGCCATACTAACATTTAGAAAGTAATTATTGCTCTTGATGATTAGATTTTTTTTCCTCTCTTGAAATAACTGATTTTTCTTTTGAAGTCTGCATTGCCCTGAAGGGAAAATCCATTTCTCAGCAGACTTTTTTCCTTTTTGCCTTGAAAGTCAAGGGGATTAGAAAAAGTAGAATAAAATGGGAGTAAAAAGAATGAGGGGGAATAGGAAGAGCGAGCAAGGAAAGAGGGATTTTTTTTTCAGGCTCAGAAATGTCCTTAGGAATTCATGAAGAGGAAAACCTGAAAAGTGATGTGCTCATCTCATAAGGTATGGCATCCTGGGCTGAAATCCAGAGGTTCCTACATAGAAGTGAATGAGCACTGCTGACAGCTTATTGCGGGAGGAAGGTCAAAATGAAGTCAGTATGACCAGACCAGGCACATCAGCACTTGGCATCTTCATCATGTATTACATTTTAAGTTTTTAGCAGAAATACAACAGCTGAGTTAGTTCTCCAAAGTGAGAAAAAATACATCTTCTCCTATTGTCTGACTAGCATGACCAAGTTAACATGGCCTGTAGGGAAGGGAATTCACACTGTAATGACAAATGGAGACAAATGGAGATGAATCTAGATAGTTGTATAATCATGTGAACATAAAAATATTAAATTATGGAACCCTAGTTATGATTATTAGATACTCAAGCTTTTACTAAGGTATACTTTATAATCAAAGGGAAAGTAAAGTAAATAAAAATTAATATACTATAGGAGATACCACAGACAAATTATAGATCTATATGACTGCTTGTCCCTGAAACTTCTTCCATTAAAGTGGTATATTAATAAAATTGTAAATCTCTGAGAATCAAAACCTACACATGGGTGTGTACTTACCACCAGCTTGCCTCTTCCAAAACCCTGACATCAGAGCATGTGAAGCCTACCCTTCTAATGTACATGAATGTCATTATATGTAATAAAATCACATCATGTGTGAGCACACCTCTGCACTGCTGCAGTGGAGATCACTGCTTCATACTGATTTTTCTAGAAAGCTAAGGTGAGCACCATTAAAGACAATACAATGTAGAAACTTCAAAACATTATTCAGAAAGAGTGAACAAAATATCATATTATTTCAAACACATTTCCTTTTTCTCTTTAAACATGAAGCCACAAACTCATCAGTACTTATTTCCAGAAAAAAAAAAAATAAAAATAAATAAATAAAAAAAGAAGAAAGAAAAAAGTGAGACTTCCTAGAAGGGGAGAAACTGACCATGGCTCTTAACTAAACTCTCTGACAGCCACTGAAGCAGCTACTCAAGACAGAATATATTTCACACAAACAGGCTGGAGGAGAGCCAGCTCTGGATAAAGTGATTGGCTTATTTCAGAATATGAAGCATTTCTTCTTGGCAGCAAGCCATGCTGACTTTCACTGGGGAGATGCTATAAAGAAAGTTGTGCAGAAATGACTAGAAGTAAGATAAAATACCACCTTTGGGTTGTTTAAAGTTTGGCCATTCAATGCACTTATATTTGCAAAATAGCTTTGTCAGTGGAATCCAAAACAAAATACAGGTTTTCAGTTGTTGAAGAGGCTAAGCATATATTTCTTGGACATGTTGTTAGTACTTTGTATATCACCAGTAACTTTTGTCATTGGCGTCTTCTTTAATTTTAATAAAATGCTTATGAAATTAATAAAATGACTTGTTTCTCCCTTGTGCTGGCCCATTTGCATAATTATAAAGAGGGTTCATGGAAGAGAGTCAATCAGTTAATTCCCTTATGCAGATTAAAGATCTTTAAATTAAAATGGAAGGACTTGTGTGAAAGCCATGCTAATGTAGCAGAAGATATCCCCAGTGGCAGTTCAGCCATCTGTCTGTATGTCAGGACATCTCTGTCTCACTTCTCTTTCCCACTAGTGGCCTCTGAGTGGGTGGGAGGTTTATCAAAGATCTTTAGTAAAATGCTACTGTTGGGGCAGGGGAACACTGCCTTACTTTTAATCATACTTCAGGCAAAGGTCAACTGGGTTGATCAAACAACTGTGCCTTGCCATACCAGGGCAAAATTATGAGAACTGGATTTCCTGAAATTCTAGAAAGAATCTGATATCCAGAAAGGTCTTTCTGTCACTGATCACTTTGCTTGGCATTCCTCTCCTAAAAGTTGACCTGTTTTGCACATCTTCCTTAATAACATGCTCTCTTTTCATAAGCTTTCCTTGTTCCTGCACCTTCAAGTAGTGGCCCCATAGAACAGCTTCTGAAAAGCAGTTATGAGAAGAAAATTACTCCAGATCCTTGGTAGTATCTTTGGTTTTGTCTGCTAAAAGCAAAGAAATCAGATCTTTGCATTTCATAGATATAAACTGATGACCAACTTCAAAATAAAGATTTTATGTATGTTTCCACAAGTACAGAGATGAAATACACATTGGTCCTTTATGAAAGTACTATATATTTCCTTGAGCTATAGAAAATATTAAAAACCATGTACCAGAGGTGAAAGATCCCTGCTTTCTGCTGTGGCACCCTGCCAGCTTCTGAACCACGGAATGACTTTTCAGAAGCAGCTCTTGTACAGAAGGAATGGCATTTTTGTGTCTTCTAGGAAAACAAACCAAACTATCATCTTCTATTTTAGGTGCCATCCTCTCTTTGTTCCTGAATTTGGACCAAAACCAGGAGTCTGTATGTCTGGAAAGTAAGAGTCTGTAACTGAGTTCAGAACTCTCCATATCAAGGCATTTGCAGCTCCAGCATTGCTCTAACAGCCTCCTTTGCAGCAGAGAACCCTCTGACTGCACCAGGTAGCCATTCACTGAAATATGCATTTACTTAGATGATAATGGAATGTAATGATGTTAAAAAAAAATCCACTCTGATATTTTAAAGAGAAGAAAAATATATTTTATGGATATACTCAAAATGTATTTTGTTTTAGCCTGGAACGCTATCAAAAAAAGAAAAAAATAATAAAACTTTGAGAAACAGGAATAATCTCTTAACAGCTAATTGAGAGTATGAACTAGTACTGGTCTGGGGATTAGCATCTCTCTCTCAGTTATACTAATGCCATTACCAAACTACCTGAGTAAACAAAAATAATAATTATATAAATAAGGTCCTGAAAAGCTTGAAGTGTTATGCATAGAATTCCAATCAGCCCACTGTGAGGTCTTCCTAGCAGTTACTCTACTTCCTACTACGAACTAGAAGGGAATGTGACCCGATTTCACTAAAAATCACAGAATTATAGAATTGCTCAGGTTGGAAAAGACCTTCATAATCATTAAGTCCAACTGCAACCTAACCATACTACCCTAACTCAATAACGACCCACCTCATAGAACCACAGAAAAAGCACCAGACTGGGAATCCTGAACAGCTATCCTAAGGCCCAATGTTTTTTTTTCCCTGGAGGTTATCATGAGACTGTGGTGGGGTAGACCTCTCTTTGTCTCATCTCTGTTTTCAGGGAAAATCACACTATCACTCACATCTTAGTGGTCAAAATTCACCAGGGGATATTTTGGTGAATGAAACCATTTGAGATATAAGCAAAAGAAACTTGCTAGGTTTGCATGGGGGGTTTTCAGCTCCCGCACTGTGCATATAGCCTTTAAAATATTTATTTGTGTTGTCATCCACATATCTGCATTTAAGAATTAAAAAAAAATATAATAATAAAAAGCCACCATTTGCATTCCTGTATTCTGGATCTGGCCAGTTTAAAGCGATCAGAAGTTTAAACTGATCAAAAGTTTTAAATGTTATATTTGTGGTAGCCAATAAAAAGCAGGAGTTCATGCTCAGGAGTCTATTAGCTTTATAATTATTATTAATACTAGTTGCTTTATTATGCGGCATTAGCAAAGTAAACTCAAGCTTTTTCAGCACATTTTTACTTTAACAAAGCAATTACTTGAGTCAAAATCATTTATTAAATTGAGGAACTCCTAGTAAGAATTATATTTCTGACTTGAAGTCTTTGTTTTTCATATAGTAATGCATAATAACTTCTTGAAGAATTAGTAATCAATGTGTCACTCCTGTAAGTAATTATTTTACTTGAAACAAGTAATAAGTCTGTGTTCCCATTTGAGGGCACATGTAATTGTAACGTATTGTTAATTCTGCAGTCGTTTGTATAGAATGAATATTCAACCTTACTAATCACGAGAAACAAACTATCTCTAGCGTATGTTCTCTTCAGAAAAAGAATAAAAAGAGTTAGCATACTGAGTATCTTTTTAAGTTTGAAACTTCTGAGAAAAACATTTATTGAAATGCACTCTGCGTGTGGTGTTTGTGTGCATACTCTGCATGTTCTGTATTTTTCTTGGTGTTTTGAAAGAAAGCTATAGGCCTAGTAGAGCTCAGAATCTGACATGCTTGTTTCTTTCTGCTTGTCTTTTCCATTGCATTCACTGTTGGATACGGAGTACAGCACAAAGCTCCTCTCTGCCTCAGTTTCTCTCCCTTTAAAATGATAAAAACTAAATCCATCTCAGGGGCAGAGAATATTGTTGTCATGAGTTATTGTTTGTTAAGCACTTTAAGATCAGTAATAGAAATTCTTAGAGAAGCACAGAGCATTACTTGTTTGTAAGAGGTAATAAATTAAGATGAAATATAATAAAACTTTCCAGCTGCAAGATATGTCTTCAGACACTTTTATATCACATTAGACCATGAAGTCATATTTTCAAATGCATGAAACAAAACAGATTTATTCCACTGTATACCACAGTATGAGGCAGGGCTTCCATCTTGGAGAAGTTCAAGACTTGACTGGATGTGGCTCTGAGCAACCTGCAATAATCAGGTCTTGCTTTAGAAAGACAGCAAGTGTAGTTCCTTATTACAGCACGATTTTAAGAGCCTTCCTGGGCTGGCCAGAACATTCAGCTCTTCACAAGTCTGAATCTCATATGAGCACACAACTGGACAAGACACTGGTGAAAGCCTTGATCCAAGCAGAGCACTTGGCAGCACAGTGCAAACAGTCAAACCTCTGTTTTGAGCCAGCGTTCGTCCCAAAGGTGATTACCCACATTACTTCACGGCCATGCCTATGAAAAGAAGTCTTGCCTCACAGCTGGACTTTTTATGTGGGTACTGTCCTGTTTTAATGCATCCAGATGGCCTCTCTGCTGCAGCTAGCTCAGGGAGCATGCACAGCTGTCTACACCTGGCCATGTACACTGCCCAGAATGTCTTCTCTCATCACATCTATCCCAGGCTCCAAAAGTACAGGTGCCATTGTATTGTCTCTGTCATCACCTCTTGGAAGCCATGTGCTTCTAGCATTATCCTGGAGCTTTAATTAGTTTCTGAGTGGAGAGAGAACAGTAGCTACTCAGCCATCAGAAAAGCCTGTAATCACTCATGATGCACCTCCAGCAAAGCCCAGGATGAGACCAGCTCTCCAAGCTGGACATTTGCATTATTCTTATTTTGTCTGTTTGAGTGAGGTTTAATGTTTACACTGTTAATTTGAGGGTAATAAATAGTTTTTTTGAGAAAACTAGTTAGTACACAGCTGCAATTAATCAGTGTGTGGAGAATAATGCAGCTGAGCCTAATACCCTGCTGAAACAGATGGCCGTGCTGCCATCACACAGCCTGCATTCCTGTGGAGGTGAAGCCAAATTGCAGAACCCTGGGAATCTGAGCTTGCCCTGATGCCCCCCACATCAGGCCTGCAATGGAAAAGCTTGAACAATTTTTACCTGGAACCCTCCTGGGGCTTGCAACCATCGCTTGAGAAGTTTAATAACCAGTGGTAGGAAAGAATGAAAAAAAAACTACAAAGAATTCATGGAATTTTTCCAGCCACACAGCTGAATTTAGCATCCAGTCTTTCTTTCTGTTATTTATATTCCACTTGATATCAAAACTGGCCTGGTGTAAGAGCGGGAATGGCAGCTGTTGTGTACAACAAAGCAACCTGAAAAGTCAGCATCCTAGTGGTCTGTACTGGTTTCCATCTGAATGCAATAACAAGTTAATTTTCCCAAAGACTAATTGGGGTACACAGAGAAAAGTATAATGTTTTCCAGCTTCCAGACTGCAGGGCAGCTCCCTGCAAATCTTGGGGACTGACACGCAGCATCAATGAAAGGCAATCTGCTGATTCAACAGGAAACCGTGAGGGCTGGTGCCAAGCAGAATTTATTTGCAATGAGAGAAAAAATTCACCAGCGTTACACAGGGCATACAATGGCTTACAAGAGGGCTATTTATTAGGTTACAGACCACTTGCCTGAAGTGTAACCCAAGAGTTACCAGAAAGAGGTTTAGCAATCACCTTAAAAATCTTGTGATTTAAGGCAAACAATAGGTGAAATGTGATTATGCTTGTAATCTAAGCTTCTTTTAAATACACAGATGCTCTTCTACATAGTCACTAGAAAATGACTAATATCCTTAAGATATTACCACTAAAGTGGATCTTAAATACAAAAGAACAGTGACTGTGCAAATGTCATATCTATTATGAGTGCTTTTTCAAAGGTCGGTGTAAAAGGTCCTCCTATGTGTGCCATTATATTAAGAACGATAGTCCCAAAAGAGACAAAAGAGACCAAGTAATCTCTGCTTTAATCTTGATTTCAAAGCTGCTTGCACTAATTTTCATGACTTGATTGAGAAACAAAAGGCAACAAAGAAGCCACATCCTGATGGATTGATGCAGCCATGAGAACAGGATTCAACTCTGCTCCCCATTTTCCTTTCCTGTGCAATGACTCATGCTCCTGCAGTAGTGCCACAAGAAGGGAAACGCTTCAGCTTGAGATTAAAAAGAAGAAAGACTGAGGAGTTAAAACCTATCAAGCACCCTCAAACAAACTCAAATCTGATAATCTGTGCCAGTCTTCTACTGTTCTATACCTTGCTGACTCCTCAACTTCAAGATATTGGCTATTATCTTACAAAGGAGTGATGAGAAAAAAAGACATTCATAAATGGTTGCTTGAAGATGTTAGCTCTGCAGCAGACACTTGGGGAATTCTAGTTGCAGGGCAGAAAGATATCTGCATAGCTCTTTAAGGAGACTGGACTTGTGAACCTAAGAGCAGAAAAGCTTTTATGATTCTGCACAAGTCCTGTGTGCTTTTCCTTATGCGCAGGACCTTGCCCTTCTGAAATGCAAAAAGTAATTACAATGTACAATGACAATTCCAACAAAATTACAAAGATCTTTTTTCCCGGTCCTTTACCCAAAGAGTGTGTAAATGTATTTAATAGGTTAGTATCATTGGCAGCTGTTGCAGGCAAGGAAAAGGCAACATCATTCCAAGATGAATCATATAAGTGGTGGTGAAAACAAAAACAAGGCCCAGAGTAAGTAATGCAGAGTAAGATGACTGACACTTCTGAAGGTAAAGAGAGAGTTTGAGTTCTGGGCTGTAGGCAATGACTGGCACATAGAACATCAGCTGAGAAACCAGGAGTTTAGTAGGAGTTACCACAGTACTCTAGCAGTGACAAAAAAACGTGATGTTGCAGATCTTATAGAACTAACACATATTGTGTTGTTATCTAACTTCACCAAATACAAAGCTATGGATCAAGTATAATTCAGTTATTTTAGTCAGAGACAGAAGTTCTAATTTCAGGTTTCCGCTCCTGGTTCTGATATTACACTTTATAGTGCCACCAATACCATTGAACCTGAACATCTTTTATGATTTATCCTCATAACTGATACTAAAGACTATTAACCTCACTTTCAGGAGGAAAACCAAGGCACCAAGTGGCTATCTTCTGTAAGATGACATAGGAAATTAATATCAGGAATGAATAGACTTCATTCTCCCAAGACTCAGGTTTTGAATTGTCTTCGTTGCTCATGTGCCCTTAAATGGTCATAAGTCCAGCTAACTCTGGATAAAATTGTATTTTTTCCAAGATGGGTAAGAAGGCTGCACTTTAAAGCCTTCTGAGTTGCTAGGATGAAGGGCTCTAGAAAAAATCCAGTGCACCATACGAATTACTGGCCTCATATCTTGCAATAGTGAAACTCAATGATAAGAATACTGTATCATGCTATTCTTCAGATGAAATGTCCTTATTGTTTCTACTGTATATTTCTGCTGTGCTCAATTCCACAACAATAAGACTTTCCTTTTTACTTTCCAAGCTCCATGCCACAATTAAGAATCACTCTGTGTCATTTAACAAAAGAAGTTTTGTGTGGATGACTGTGGCCAGACAGCAAACAGTGGCAATAAAATAAATCACTACATTTATTGCTATAATATACATGTTTTCTTCTCTCCTAGTGCACTGATCAGGTTTATATTTTAGCCAAAGATAAAAAATGAGGAATATACTACTGGGAGTTGTATACGAGCATTATGAAGCAATCTGATAAATCCTACTCAATTCACTGCACACTGATAGGAAGGACAATGAGAAAGAAATGTGAAATGTAGTATTAGGTTTAAAAGCAACAGCCTAACAGTGGCCATACAGATTTCTCACTGCTCACAACAGCTCAGTTGAGGCAGAGCTCAACACTGAACCTGTGATGCTCCACTTTTCTGTGACAGAAGTTCTCTCAAGAGAACTAGAAGAAGAAGAACCCTCAGGCAAAGCTGGCAGGAGCATTGCTATCTGAGATGTACTTTTACAATAATAGAAGAAGACTGCTGCTACCAGCTTTTTAAACAGTTATGGGGAGCTAGCACATATCAGCCCAGCAGAACAAATTGCCTCATTAAGAGCTCTTTCCAGTAAAGCAATCGTCACCCTCTGCCTACAATTTACATGAGTTCTTCCTATCCACATCAGAGCTGAAAAGGAAATGGTGTGAAAGAGAAAAGCACTGATACAAAATAAAAGTTGCATAGAAGCCCTAAATCATATTCAAGTGGTTGCTGATCAATACATGAACCCCGATTATCTCTCTGGTACAAAGTCCCCTTTATAGGCTTTACAATCTTTCTGCATTCTCCTATAAAAGACAAAGATTGAGATGTTCTGGAGGTGATCCTTCTGCCTTCACTTGCAGATGATATAAGGCTTTTTAAGGGTGTATGCTAATACGATCTGACTATGTGCGTGCATATGGGAAGCTGTCTACTGTGTATGCTAAGTCTAAGTGTGGAATTACATACTTATTTCTCAGTACCTACAGTTTGCTTAATGAGATCACTACTTATGGGAAACAGTTTTCTGTACCTGAGAGCACTGATGGTTGTGGGTGAGGAACATAACATGTAGGAGGGTGTAGTACACAGACACAAGCACACATGGGGCTCTGAGAGATATCTACAGCAGACAGAATGACATGGCTGTGAACTTCTGGAGGACCATTGTCTACTCTCTGGGCAAACTGTATGTGGTCATTTCAAGAGTATTGTAAGGAAATGTATATGACTATGTACACTTCACTGTGACTATTTCCCAAAGTGACTATTTCCCATCATGTACATAGACTATGCAAGAGTGTGTAGTTTTCTGGGAGGGTAAATTATGGGAAACTTTCCCAGCATCACCAAAGCTCTTCCTTCCACAGGAATCAGGCAGGAAGCTGAGATGAGCTAGAACACATGTCTCTAGCTACCTCACATCAGATCAAAAATTAAGCCTGCAGTGGCGTGTGCATGTATTGACTCACATTTCAAGTGATTTTAATACTATGACTCTCCTGCTTTTGAAAGGAAGGGCAACTTTTGCACTTTTCTTGCCCTTCCCTCTGAAGTTCCAAACTTCTGCTTGATTCTTGCCAACAAACGACTGCGTAATGTCCCCCTTCTGTGGCCAGCAGTCTGTGGGGCAAGTTCACAAACAATTCCTATCAGTGCCAGTACAACTGAAAATCATCTGGCATTTACAAACCAGACAAGAGACAGAGATTGGAGTGGAAAGGAGTCCTTTTCAGCAGGGAGAAGACCTCAGCAAGGAAATAAAAAGACGAATAAACCTGCCATAGGCTTTTTCTTTATGGAGCAGTGGCACAGTTATTAGGTACTTGCAAAGAAGGCATGCTGGATATATGACTCTTAATACATCATCCATAATATACCACTGTGCAGAAGGCATACAACTTTTCAAACAGTTGTCAGAGGCAGAAATAAATACAAAGTCTTAGTGGGAAAAAATGACCAAAAGGATTACAAGAGAGCGTTTGGGTAGTACAAGAGTCAGATAACTATCCCTGAGAACCTGTTTTCATATATGCAACTTGTCAGAAACAGGAAAATTATTAAGCTTTTAGTATTATTTTTCTCTTAATAACTTGGGTGGCTTTTTATGGTTCATAAAATGTGACAGTTTGATAGTGCTCACTTGAAAGGAAAGGCTACAAACACTGAGCTCTGCCAAACATACCTTCATCCACAACAGTGGCACCATTTTTACTTCAGACTAGTGACACACTACACTTTTGAAACTGTTAATTTGACCCATAATCTCCTATTCTCAGTTATCCCAGACCTGAATGCCCCACAAAAACTGCCAATTGTTCCCACTGCCAATGTGCAACAACCTACCTCTTCCTCTCTTCAATTCTGTCTTACTGTTCCAACAAAATGGAGTAGTCATTGCTCATATTTCTCTGCAATACTTTAGGTCTGGGGTCAACTGCAGCATCCCATCTTATCCCAGTATTGATCTAAAAATTATATGCTAGTGCACTTTGTTAGTTTTCAAAATTTATCCTTCTTCATTCTCAGACAGATACAGTTTAGGCTTAACCAAAAATGTTCAGTGTAATTCACACATATCAATTCAAGTGTTTTGCAAGACATGGAAATGGTATGTTCATGAATCTTAAGGAACTTAGAAATCAGGAGTGGATAAGCTTAAAAATATCAGAGATGAGGCAGAAAGTGCACAGGGTAATCTGAGATACGTTGGCTGGAGAGATGTGTCTAAACTGAGAACATCTCCAGTAATTAATCTATACAGTTTCCTTTGGGAAAATGTATCAGCCTAGTGGCTGCCTAACTAGGAGGCCACAACTCAACTTGATGCAATAGAAATGTAGAAAAAACTAGGTTGGAGGGTACTTCAGAAGGTCTCTAGTCCAACTCTTTGCTCAAAGCATGACCATCTTCAAAGCTAAAGCTGTTCATGACCACATCCAGTTGACTTTTGAAAATCTCCATATGGGAAGATTCCACAATCCTTTTAGGTACTTGCTCAACTAGGCAACCACTCCCATATTTATTTTTCTTATATCACTGGATTTTCCCTTGCTGCACCTCCTGTTTCTTGCTTTTTGTCCTTTACCTGCATATTTTGCAATTTTTGGATTTGTCTCTATGACCCCCTGTAAGTAGCAGAAGCCTTCAATTAGATCCCTTCTTCATTCCAGGTTGAACAAACTGGTTCCTCCTGTTCCTTTCTTGTACATCAAAGATTCCAACTCTAATTGTCTTAGTGCCTCCTCTAGTCTGTTCATGATTTGTGTATACCTTTTGGAAGAAGACAGAGACAGGACACAGCACTCTAGGCACAGACTCTCAGGTCCTGAGGGGATTAATCACGTTTCAACCCATCAGAAATGTCCACAGGGCTGCAGTCCCCTGTGTAGTTAGCATTCACCCCTTCAAGTGCACACTGAGAACTCACACGTAACAACACATTTTCCACCAGGATATCAAGGTCCCTTGCTTCAGATCTGCTCTCTGTCCAGATTTTCTGTTACAAAGATGCCAGGGATATTGTGTTAAAAGCCCTGCTTCACACTTCCAGAAGAGTCTTCATCAGTAGTACCTTCAGTTGTTAAGGGTAAGTCCTCTCTGTCTCCGCTTGGAGCTATGCCATCCTGGAATAAAGACTGCAGGTTTCACTGCAGTATTAGAAAGTACCAGCAGGACCATCCTTTGCAATGGTTATTACACTCTGTTAGGTATGGAAGAAAAAAGGAAAGTGGATCATCAACACTGTTCCTTGCTCCCAGCACAGTTTGTGCAATTTATAATGTACAAGCCATGGATAAACACCAAAACCAAGACTCTCAACAGTGGAAAGTTTTAATTCCTGAGCTACACAACACTATAGCATCTCTTGGCACAATAAAGCTAAAATTTATCTTGCACACAGGCTTGGCTTCCTCCATGTTATGGAGGGTAACAGTGCCTCCATCTCACAGTCCTACCTATGTGACTGCCTACTGTTACAGCATCCCAGACTTGGAAGGGAAGATATCAACATATGCAGATTAGTTTTCAACACACACAGGTGATGATGATGGCCATTTTAGGAATGTTCAGGCAAGAAACAGTTGATGTTTGTTATGCTGTTACAGTGCTGAGTGGGAGATGTTTTCTGCTTTAAATTTGTGCAGTGATACTTTGAAGTAAGTAACAGACCAAGTCTAAAAAAAAGGAGAAAAAATTACTCTGCTAAAATGTCTTTGCTATTTTTCTGGATAACATTCAGATGTTATCATTAATAAAAATCATATATAATAAACATAGGTAATATATAACAACCGTTGCCTATGCCTTCATCACATCATTAAACCACGCTGTCTCCATGCTAACTAATAAGAATTGATTCTGAAATGAGAAGCTTGAAGACCTTTTCTATTCTTTGTCCTCCAGCCTGTCATTTGATATATGACAATTCACACAGGAACTGCTTCAAGAGCGTAGCACATCCTAGCCCAGATTTCTTTATAGGAAGCCTCATTCAGACCCTGGTCTGAAAGAGAAAATATAGCAATTTACAATGATGGATGATCTCAATAGCAGAATTCCACCTGACCTGCTGCTAAAAGCAAGAAGCATATTACTGAATTGAGATAAGGTGGTTAGGATCAAATATAAAAAAAAAAAAAATCCAGAGCCTTCAAATGAAACTGAACTTGTATGTGAATTGAACTTTTTTTCTGAGATTTAGAAAAACCTTTTTAATATTTCTTATGCATTGAGCAGTGCATATCAGAGCTCTGGCTGAAACGACAAGTACCCTATCACCAGCAAGATAAAACTGCCAATGATCAACCAAATTGTCAACACTTGTTCACTTCCCCTGACCTACCTATCTTTCATTCTCTCTCCCTTTCTGATTTCTTCCTCTGATCATTTTCATCCTGGCCTCATATTTCCCTCCCCCTCCACACAACCTTCTTCTTACTATTTCATTAAAACTACTGCACAATACAATAATTCTCTCTTTCTTACATAATACCAGCATGTTCTGAAAAAATACAAGTAATTTTCTGTGCCCTCAAAAGGAAGTAAGAAACTCATCCTGACCGCAAACGTGGCAACTGGTAATCCCCAGATATGATATTCAAAAAAGAAAAATGAAGTCCCAGTATTAAAAGCTCAAATAATATCAAAATCACAAATTGCATTTGTTTCTAACAGACTTATAACCAAAATCAAGTACAAAACCTATTCAGTCTTAGAATACATAAGTTATTTCCTAACTATGGAAAATACACAAATGAGATGTAAAACAAGACCTTTTTTTTTTTTTTTTTTTTTTTTTTTCCCATTAGCTCTATTCACTCTCATAACACTGCTTGGAAGCTGTCAGCCAGTTACTTTGAACAAAGACCTTTTTTTACATTTCTTTCTTCAGAAGGAAATACTTAGGAACATATAAATCTGCAGCTTAGCTCTATGGAAAAGGCTGGGGCACTGAAGCGTGATTTGTCCTCTCAATAAGGGTGAGTGGCATCTTCATATAAGTAAGACTTTCATTCATTCTGCAGTTAAGCTTTATACACCTCATTTTTCAATGTAATATAAACAAGTTTTGTTGGTCGTTACTCAGACAAGTGTGCTACACACTGAGTCCTACAGATTTGCAGGCCAGAAAAATGGAAACTGGAACGGCAAAGTTACTTGCCTGCAAACACTTAGGGAATGTTGTGAAATGTTTAATGACATACAAGTAAGTTTCACATTTTATTTTCACAAAACTCTTTTGAAGTTAAATGTTATTGTTCCTTACTACTCTCCCCTTTCTTACCTTTTATACTTTATTGAAAAGAGCATCTTCAAAATATCAAGTAGAGATGAAACAACTCATTTCTTTCCTAATTTCATAAACTAAATGCTGAAGAAATAGAACTTTCACTTCCCACAGATTTTATGATCTTGTTAATTTGAAGCCTTCACAGCACAATCTGTTGTCCATGCCCAATGTGCTGTGCTTAGGGTAAGATGATCCACTCAGCACAGTGATGGCTAGACTAATTCCTTGCTAATGTGTAATCACATTCTACAATGTTATTAGTTGAGCTACTTCCGACCTCTAAAAGTCAAAATGCATATGCTTTTGCAACTGCATTAAAATAGTCTGAAAAGTTATTCTCCTTTAGCTTCTAGATACTGCCAATATATTTCTCCCAATGCAGAAATAATTACCAGAGAGTTTAAATTCAAAATAAAAGCAGTTTCACTTAATTACCTTAATTGATTGCTTTGATTAGATTATTTTGTACTACAGGAGAACTGACATAGTCAGTTACTCTATCTCAACCAGGGCTGGCAATTTGTTTCACACTGCAAACTGTTTTACACAATCATAACTATACCTTCAGCGTCCTATATGCCTTCTTTCCACGGTGAAAATAAACCAAGATTTGAGCACCTGTGTACTAACTTGCCTATGCAAAAATTCACCAGATGAAATCGAAGAGATAAATAATTAATTCCATAATGTACCTGAAGATGTGTCATACTATTCCATGACTGCAGTTAATGCATCACATTCTTGGATAACAAAGAATATTTCAGAGTTTATAGAGAAGCCTAACTTCTTTATTGGATAAATACCTATAGAAGCCTGAACCAAAGATGCAATTCCTTATTCTGTTGCTTTCGCATTAAAATGGGGATTAACAAATGTAACTTCAGGTATTAAGCGGATTTGCACCTGCTCAAATCTGAACCAGCAGCAAACTCCTGTTCTGAAGTGTTGTGTGGTATTTCTGCACTTTACTACTCAGCTTTTGCACTCTGCAGAAGATAACTGAATATGGGAATTAAGGGAAATTAAGCCTGAAGTGACTAGAAAGACAAACATATAAACCTGCTAGGGATCTTTAAGTGAAAAAAACGCTGAGTAAATATGTTTTATTGCTACTAACCATAATCCTTGCACAATCAATACTTTACACTAATAATTTGCATTTGATACCCCTTCATTCCCAAGGATAGCAAAAACATATTATACAAACAAATGAAAAAAATCCCAAACAACTAGAAACACAAAAACATTTTAGGCTAGCTTAGCTTCTCCCACATAACTAGCAATAGAACTAGAGGGAACGGCCTCAAGGGGAGCAAAAGTGGGTTGCCTCTATTGGAGCAGAATTTTTACGAGTAGGGCATGCAGGCTTTTGTGCATTGCTGGTGAAAACCCATAGCTAATGCTGGTGACTACGCTGAAAAACAGTCTTTCCTGCCTGATAATTTCTCTACCAAATGGTGTTATTGTGCTCTTTGTATCTTTTCTAGTTTCCATAAAAGTAAATAGTAGACATAAGTTTTGGAGCAACCTACGTACATTCAAATGGAAGGGTGCCCATTCACACAGACTGGCATCTTGGCTTTTGTAAAGTACATGTATATAGTTAAGCAATACATCTTTCAATTACGCTACTGAAAAATGTTGCACATAGAAGTTTCTATGTAGCTCCGAAAGATAAAACTATTTTTCTTTCTGTTTTATTGAGGAACTGATCATAGCACTACTAATTGCTAGTAGGAGCTTTTATAACACTCAGGTATGCAGTCCTGCACATACAGTGTAGCAAAACTGCATGGTCTGTAGCTTGGGAAAAGAAAAATTGAACTCCAACAGGGTAAATTTGGAAACAAGAAACAATAAAGGCCATGTGGTGCTGCAAACTACCTTAGCTAATTTTCCCTGTTTCTCAACCATATAAAATAATCTGAGCAGAGCTCTGGGCTGCCACAGTTAACTGCATCATTCAGTGTCGATTTCCCCAAGTGAAGGAGCACAGGCCAAAAGGCTGTTTATTAGACTTGGGTTTAATAGCAGTCAGTGATAGCCCAGAGTTAATGCTTGTAATATAACAGAACTAGGTTTGAAGAGGGATGTGAAGGAAGAGAGTCTGCTTTGTGCCCTGTTGACCTGAGTGTGCAGGGCATGGTTTGCAGCGGCTCTGAATCATGCGAATGATTAATTGAAAATGAAGTCATGGAAGTAAAAGACAATAAAGCCACAATACTTCCTGGAGTAAGCCCCATTTATGACAAGCTCTACCATAAAAGCAAAGGATGAAAGTTGGTATGGTACAGTTGCTAGCAAGAATGCCAAGAAGAAATCTCTTGCAGAAAACAAGAATGAAAGATAATCTCTGTACCATGTCTGCAACATGAAGCTTTAATTAACATTTCACAAGCCCTGGCACATTTCAAATGTCAGTTTCTATTAATTATGGGAAACCTATGGGGTTTTGAACCATAGATATGGCCACGACACAAAGAAGGGGCTACAATTAGGATGCAGCTGAAATAAAATTAAGCTGCCTTTCCTTGTGGCCATGTGAATCACAACAAAAATAGAAGCAGTTTTTACTGTTGGTTTGGGTCACACTGGGGACAGCTATTGCCACTGGCAGGAGTAACTGGCTAGCTGATAGCATTGCTATAGTGGTTTGGCTGGCACAAATCACCACTTCCATCTCTGCAACAGCTTTATAAAAACATCACTGTTTGAAAATTTTTAGTGGGTTCAATTTCTTAATCAATTGCTTTCTTTAGAGATAAATATCCTAAGTGTTTTGGGGGACTGAGGCTCCTCATGAGCCTTTTAGATACAAACTAGATCTCAGGCAGTAGTACTGGAAGGAATGTATTTCAGCTTTTTTTATCCTATTAGCTAACTCAATCTTGCCTGCTTCACAGCCAGTACAAGATA
The DNA here is from genome assembly GCA_030625065.1 of Alectoris magna. NCBI lineage: Eukaryota > Metazoa > Chordata > Aves > Galliformes > Phasianidae > Alectoris > Alectoris magna. Next base: position 19,781,182 of record CM060565.1, read on the forward strand.
GTCCTGTACAATATGTTCAGCAATACTGGGCACAATCCGGATTTAAATTTGCTAAACAACAATGCTTTTAACTCTTTTCTGCAGGGACTGTTCCAGTTTACCATGCTCTGCTCTTCTGAAACTGCCTCTACTTTCAGCCTAGATTTATCTAACCTTGACTACAGCCCAGTGCTCCTATTTATACAACCTCTATGCAGCACTCTGAAGAATTTACACTCTTTAAAAGTTTAATGTCTATTACCACACTTATACTTCAGTATCATTTAGCAGACTGCACCTTTGCAGTTTGCATTATTTCTCCTCAGCTTGTATCATGTTTTAGTTTTTTCTTCTTTTCTGTTTAGACATATGAAGTGGCATGCAGCAGCACAACAGGAGACAATTCCATACAAAGTTGTTTAGAAATTCTTTCTTTGGTCCTGCCAAGCCCTGCAAACACCCTATCTATAGGAAGATCCATTGCCTACAAGTGCAGCATCAGCTCACGCAGGCTAGGAAAAGTCTTGTGTTTCTGACATCATCTACAGCAGCAGCAGCTTACTTGATGAAGCATCCCTATTTCCTTTTCAGATAACATTCGCTGAAAGCTCTAATTCAGCTACTGCTGCACTAAGACATCAAAGGATTAGAAATAAATAGTACTATGACTCCCTAATAGTTATACTTTCTGATTTTTTTGTCTGTGTGACTCTTGCCTGACACTACATTCTCTCTAGAGCATCACCATACAGTTTAGTTGCTCATGGCTTAGTGAAGGCTCCTCGTGAGTTAAGATTCAAACTGTGGTCACTATAGTAGTCACTCTGGATGGCTAAATGCCCTTTTCCTCTGACAGTGTTGTAGAGGCACTTCATAAAAAAATTATTTCTGAGTTCTCAATACACAAGGTACCCAGAAAGACCTCTACCCATTTTCACCAGAACTATCAAGACCATTGCACTTCATGGTTGAAATACAGGAGTTTTCACTTCATTGCATGAAGTTTTGCAATCTGCAAGTTCAGGGCATCGTAACTTTAGAACTCTCTTATCATCACTTCAAGGATTAACAAATAAGAATGTATTTTAGAACTAATAACAGGAAACAACATGGCAGCAAGAATCATTTTCACAGCATCAGAAGCAGCTGTGTATTTGTACCAGTGTGTGTATATATTACATATTTAAGTATGAGTCCAGAAATGCACAGAGGGATTAGTAGAAAGTGGAAATGGATTTTAGAGCTTTCAATATTGTAGGTGCTTGATATGCTGAAGCTCTCCTACTTTAACTGACTGCAAGTCAGTGAATAGCAAATAAATTATCTATTCAAAGAATAGACATAGTAGAAGACTGCAATGAAGCTGCAGCTCTGTTTACGACTTTCAGACTAATTACATCCACTTTATTTATATCTGATGTATTTACATGTAATCTATCTAATATAATTTTGTATGCCTGTGTGCATATGTGAGTGAATGGGGAAAAAGCATGAAAAATTATGCATGTTGAATATGTGTAAGGATAAGCTCCTCCAGAGCTAATGAATGAAATTTACACATATACTTGAGCAAAAGTAACTGTGAGCAGAAGTGGGGATGAATGTGTATAAGGTGTAAAGATAAGTGAAAGACAGGCATGTAAGTTGAAGTATAAATGTAAATAGACATTTTCCATTTGAATTAAAATCTTAGGCAGACGCTTAGAAAAGCCATGGAATTATGTTCTCTTTTGTGGGAATTCCTTTCCAAAACAGTCCTTCAAGAAGTCTCTTCAGTTTTGAATGGTAGATTTGGGGGGTTCTTTTAATATCCTTGCTCTTCACAAAATATGTTCTGAAAATGATAATTATCTGTGAACCCAGCAACTTTGCCAATGAGAAAAACAGCTTTCAGCCCCACAGCCCACTTGGAGTGATAAAGTATTGCTGTGGTCTTGCACTGGAAAGCACCAGCTTCATTATCACTCTCAGTGATGTCTTTAACTTTACATTTCCTCAGCTCTGCCAGAAGGAAGAATGATACTCCTGATCTCCTTATCTTTGGTGCTCATTTTACAGCTGATCTTACTGCTATGTATAAGATTAGAAAAGTGAATGTTTTTTTCAGCACATGTCAATACACTGATGAGTACTCCTAGGCTCAAACCTGTCTTAAAATAGTTTCCTCAAATAGAAGGTTGTTATTATTATTATTATTATTATTATTTTACAATAAATTATTGTATTCTAAGGGATAATGAGATTCATTCTGTTCCAGGTCACGTTTCAGTAAAATGGTAATTATACAGTACTATTAACAATACAGGATATACTGCATTTAGCAATTCCTCAATTCTAACAAAGGTTACCTGACTTGACAAACTCACATTCTAAGCAGCAGACCTTTCTACCTGAAAAAGCAAGCCAAAAATCAATCCTTTAATCTGATTTTGCTATATGCCTTATACATTTTCATGCCAAGTTTAATGTCATCCTTAAGAAGACAGCAATTACTCAACCTGATCAGATGAGCAATCCATCTATCTACAGCAGTACTAGGAACTCCTGAGAGTGAAGAGAAGCAGCTGTCTCCAGAAGAAGCTCATAACCACCATTTTACACAGCATCATGGACTACAGTTACCAAATCTCTGCAATTCTACAATGTCCTTCTGTTAATTCCTTAAAACAAATACAAATCTTCTTCTAGGAATCCTGCAAAATATTACTGAGGATTTTCTCATTAGTATACACTTCTTTAATCCTCTTTTGAGCACTGATAAATTCTTTGGTTTAGGCTCTTTTTGTAATTAGTTTTACAGGTTAATTATCTTTTGAATACAACACATTTTCTTCTATCTTCTTCAGATGCATCACCCCACAAATCCAATGAAATCCTCCAGTCCTTGTATTTTTGGAAAGGACAAGTAAGAAGGTTCAGTGTTTCCTTCCCAAACTATTCAGGAATTTTCATTGTGCCTTCCTTCCTTTTTCTGCAGCAGTCAAAACCACTGCAGTATTTCCTGATGCAACATACTCTTGTATGTCTTGTCAACATTAGCAGCTGTTTTTTGAACTTGCTTTAGTTATACTATTTCATGATACTAAAAAGGATGATGCCACATCATTGGTGAGGATGTACCACTGTTTTATATAATGCCATGACCCACAGAATTTTCTACCCCATTATTTCTGTATCACAGTGTAGTATTTGCTTTTTTTGACTTCTTCTGTGCAATGAGCAGATGTTTTCACTGAGCTGCTGGCAATGTCCCCCAGATTTTTTTTTTTTTCTCCCTGAATGGCTACAGTTAATTTAGAATAATGTGTATGAACAATTGAAATTATTCTCTGTAATAAGTATTACTTTGTCAACAAAGGATTGCATGTCATGTTCTGCTTCTGATCTTCAGGTGCATTTGAAATTTCTCAGTCTTCTCTAACACTGACTCCCATAAATAATTTCGTATCGTCTGCAAATCTTGCAATTTCACTGCCTACTCCCTTTCTCACATCACTGATTAAATAACAGTGGTCCTCAAAGGGAAATTTGAGGCACCCTTCCATTAACCTTTAGCCATTTTTCTATTAAACTGAAAATCAAGCAGTTATTTCTCCTTTCAGTTTTCTGTCCTTTGTCACTTTCAAATCAATGACAGATGTTTACCTCTTATTCTCTGACAGCTTTGTTTCCTTACCATTTCTCAGAAAAAAAAAAAATTTAAAGACTAGAAGTCCTATTCATTTGTTTCACTATAGCCACTGTAATGATGGCACAGAATAAACAGTAAGTAGATTGAACAGGCACAGAGTTAACCCTGTTTCTTTTTCTTTCTTTTTTTTTTTTTTTTCTTACAGAACTAAAAAACAAACAAACAAACAAACAAACCTGCAAATAATCTTTCTAAAGTCAGTTCCACTGAGTTGTATAAATCCTCATCAAAATCAGATACTTGTTTTCTGTTTCTGTGCTACGGCAATTCTCATGTGTGCATTTTTTGGTGGTGGTGGGAGGATTGTTCAGGTACTTGATCCTCCATTCTATCAGAAGCCTTTTCTAACCACCTCTCCCTTTTAAAATTCTGACTTTCTGAAAAGAGCAGGTCTGGAGCGTAGTGCCTTTACCATAGCTAGAATTGATTCTGAGAAATTACTCAGATAAGAGTACGCCACAGGATGCACACAAGTCAAAAAGTTATGCTGATGTTAAAATGGGGAACAAAAGATGAAGACATACAAACAGAGCTGGAGTTTATCTCACAGATGCAAGCCAGAGTTGTACAATTGTTTCCTATTCAATATATTCAATATCAGTAAAACTTTCTCGTGAGCACTACAGAGCCTGTTAAGGTACAAGACAAATATCTGGAGACCATTAAGAAATCAGCAACAAGAACAATCAGAACTCTAGAAAACAGACCAGAAGAAAGAAAAAACTCTAGTCACGAAGCTCCGGCCTGGAAGTGGCAGCTATATTAAAATACATAAATGTGTGCTGCAAAGATGTCCACTTGCAACATGGACATGACAAGAATGAGTTTGACTTGAATGGATATTTCACACACTAGGATAAACTTCCTGAAGGTTGAACACTACTAATGGTCTTTATAAGGAAGTTGCAAAATCTTCATTTTTACAAGATTTTTTTTTTTTTTTTAAGATCTGTTTAGCTAAACATCTGTATAGATTGATCTTAATTGGTCCTATAAGCTTCTTTCCACTCGGACTGTATGTAATCTTCATTTAAAAAAAAGAAAAAAGAAAAAAACCAACAACAAAAAACTCATCAACAAAAAGAAGTACAACAAAAGAACAACAAAACAGCTTCAAGGAAAATCCAGAAGGAACAAAAACGCTCTTGTGTACATGGGAATAGGTCATGAGATTAAGGAAATAAGGCAGCACTGTGTTAGTCAAAATGCTCATTTCAGTCCCCGTTTTAAGCAGTGAGCAGTAATTGAAATGACTTCACACATCAGGGAGAGCACCATCTACTCAGAGTTTGTGAGCTGAGTCACATACCTGGGAATCAACCTCTGGTGTGGCACTGATTCACTGTGCAGCCTTAGGCAAAATGTATTTGCTTTCCTCTCTGTGAAAGAAGAGTACATATCTACCTGAAAAGCACATCACAAGTACAGCATTGTAGGAGCCCTGATTGAAAAGGTTTGTTATCAAGGAAACTGAGAAAAAGCATGTTTCTCATAACACATTATCAGATAACTCGGGGGCAAGGGTATTGTTCTCTGCTACTGTTGCTGGTGCCTGCAAGGTGCAGGGTGTTTTGATCTTTTCAGGCGGGCTGTCAAAATGGCTGAAATAGCTTCCAACAAAAACATGGAAAGATCTCAGCAGATGGTCACTACTTACACTTTCAACTCATTTCTCTGTCTTTTGCTTGCCTGCATAGGCAGAAAAATCACAGCTCTTTGTGCACTCCTAGGAAAGGCATTTTATAACTTCCCTCCGTGGAACAAATAGCTTCAATCCAAGAAAAGGTTGCTCTACAAAAGATTTTTCTTCTGAAGTTCCTGAACGATCCTAGCTCCCATGCCTCCTGCCTGACATCGTACTACTCTCTGGAAGATCAGAGGTCTGAAACCATTCCTCTGTGTACTTAATTTTCATCCAAATCTCAAGGTATTTTATGAATGTTAATTCAACTGAACAATGTTCAAAGAGTCACAACTGGACAGTTAGGAGTTCTAGTCTCTAATTCAACACCATAAAGCTGAACTGAAACCAGGTTCTGATTAGTTTTATTTCTGGTTGTCTGCTCTCACAACTTATACAAGTTTTTATATATCCATATGTATGTGTCTGTAAAGCAGTTTATTTATGAAGATAAATAAAAGTGGATTACTCCAATATAACTAATAAAATAATAAAATGAACTCCAAGTAATCTCAATTCAAAAAAATACAAAGGGCAACCATACTTTTTAAACTACACACTTTAAGGAATAACAAACACTTTATCAGAATGGAGTCTTTAGAGGAAAAAGCAGAAAAAGTGTACAAGGTCAGCTAACAGTATTCTGAACACTGTATTTCTTACTGAGAGAGCAAAGCCTGACCTTCCCTTCTCTGGAAATCTCGCATTCCTAATTTTTGTAGCTTCTCTCTCTGTTGACTACAGGACTGATCACTTTGATTTTCATACATGACTTATCTACTTTCTGTGTGCTTCAAAGCCGTGAAGCCTGGAGGAAACTATTCTGGCCTCAGTCCAAGTCAGACTTCAATATTTAATGACAACTGGGGACATGTATAGTAAAGAACTCTAGTCCTCTGCTCTTGGATTTCTTTATTTATAGGAAAAGGGTGAGTTGTCAGATACAAAAAATTAAACCTGTGACAAGGCACAATATACATATACACAGAAAAAAAAAAAAAAACACCAAAAAATTGCTTGTTTTTGAAAGAATCTTATTGATAACTGACATTCCTGTTGCCTTCTGAAGCCACATCCTCCAATCTTCTACTAAGTGATTCATAACGATTTATAGTAGCCCAGCATTTGCCAAAGCAGATCAAAAACATCATTTCCTCACATACCCAGAGAGAACACCATTTTCTCTAATCTTACTCTGTTTGATCAGATAGTCTTTTTCAGAATGAGTACCCTAGACTCACAGCAAGCAATTACCATGTAAATCTACATTATTACTCTGTTTATAGGCATTGTCACATATATTGCTTTATGATCAAGGAACTCAGTATGTTCTATATGAGAGAACTCTCGTACCACACTACTGCAAACCCCAAGTACTTTCCAGTGGTACATTAAAGACAATGATTATATAGCTGAAACAATTGTTTTATCTCACGCTTTATCAGCCTAACCTATTCACTTGGAAAACATATTTTCCCTTAAGAAGAAGGAAGATCACAACCTCTCTGATTGGAATAGTGATCCTGGGTCACTAGGAATAGAGAGACAGGCTAGAGAGAAGCAGGAATGCGATAGGATTCAGGAGAAAAAGCGACCACTAGCTATTATAAGAGATAGGAGATGGAAATATTATTCCTTTTGGAGTTTTGCATCATTCACCAGATTGAATGAGAAAGATGTCAGGAAGCTAGGATCAGAGGAGGCGATATGCACTTTCATGATTCACTGCAGATACAGAAATGCCCTACAACTCACTTTTACAAAATTCTGTTATAAATGCTGTTGATTCAGTAGTGGGTGGTTTCTTACAGAAGAGCATAAAATAGTGTTGCTTCAGGAATACATTAAGGCTAAAATACTTATGTGAATTCATATGCAAATTAGATGCGGCTTTTTGCTCCTGGAACATTGCTGAGTATTCCCCAGTGTCAAAGACTTTGGGAGAGCCTGTTATACTAGGATCAACCTACACATCAAAGCTCTGCTATTTCCACAGGGGATAGGAAAGTAAGCAGCTCTTTCTTTCTAGCCAGTAATTAATCATTTTCTACTCCACAGGCATCTGACTGGCAATATTATAAAAAACAGCAGGATGACCATTTGATGGAAAATCATTCCCTCTCCTCTCCTGTGTATGACCACACTGACAGCTGCATAGATGAAATATATGAAGAACCTGTATAAGTTGCAGAGTTGAGAAAACATTTTCTTCAACACGGCTTTCAACAGCATACTTCTAGCACAGGAAATATTCTTCTAAGAACAACTCTTTAGAGCATCTTTAATTGAAAAAGTCTGGCAAGTGCATCTGGCTGCATCTCCCATGCAGCATGAACCTGGAGCATCTCTTATAATGAAAGGCTGAGAGACCTGGAGCTGTTCAGCCTGGAGAAGACTGAGGGGGGGATCTTACAAATAATTATCTAAAGGGAGGATGTCAAGAGATGGGGCCAGGCTGTTTTCAATGGTGCCCAGCAACAGGACAAGGGACAATGGGCACAAACTGGAACACACGAAGTTTCATATGAACATAAGGAAAAACATTTTTACTTTGAGGGTGACAGAGTACTGGAACAGGCTGCGTAGAGAGGTTGTAGATTCTCCTTCTCTGGAAATATTCAAAACCCACCTGGACGTTTTCCTGTGTAGCTTACTGTAGAAAACTTCTTTAGCAGGGGATTTGACTCAACAATCTCCAGAGGTCTCTTCCCACCCCTACAATGCTGTGATTCTGTGAAGAATGAATTTCAGCAGTGCTGAAGACCAAAGACTTCTCATTGCAAGCAAACTTTCTTCAATCGCTATGCCATAATCCTATTCCACAGGAATAATATCCTTTGTGAAGAGTATTTATTTCCCTAAAGCTATGTACCCCTGGCTTCCACATTTAATAGGAATGGTTCATTTAATGGATGCCATTTAATGGGACTGGTTCAATGTCTGCTCTGGCCATGTTCTCAATGTGTATACACACAGGAAGTAGCAATGAGAATATGTCAGTTATCAAGCTCCAGATTTTACCACTGTGAACAAGATTTTAGGTGGTGATTTCACATTTAAAAGCTTTAACCCTCCTTTCTCAATCTAGGAGGCTTTTCAGGTTATAGGATGTACACACACTTAATATCTATGCTTCATACTGGGATCTTTCATAAAAGGACAGAAGTTATCTTTAATACATGAATAAACTTTAATACATGAATATGCAAAATTGTGATTGCTAGTGTGACATATTCTGAAATTATGGAAAGCGTTATATACACAAGTATATATTAAACTCCATATACTGCAAGCAATGAATTAGATCAGCTGCTGTTTTGAGAGTTTTGGCTCAAGGACTGGATAGATCACCATATTCTCTAATAAATTAAACCAAATAAACTTACTTACTACCACTGTATGTGATACCCATATTATTTCACTAAAAATACCATATCCATAGTGTAGTGCTCTTCTCTAATGTTCAGTTCATTAACTTGTAAATAAAATATTGCTAAAAAAAATTCTCTATCATGTTTTCATATCTATCTGCCTATAAAAGAAAAAGAAATCCTATGGAATAACTTTGCTGTTCTCAGTTGTAAATGAAAAACCTTTGCATTATCAATGAAGTGCATAAATTAGAGGGAGAGAGAAAGAGAGACAGAGGGTGACGGGAAAAGAGTATGACTGATTGCAACACAATATATTAGCTTCAAAGGTCAAGGCAGCCAGTGTTTTTACTGGATCTGATACCTAGCATCATTTACAGTGCCTTGACCTGAAACAAACAAGTTATTGTGGCAGTGCTTCAATGTATTTATGTAACTCCTAGGCTAATGTGATCATTCCTTCAAGTTCTAGTGTAGCACAGCTAGCTCTGTGCAATCACTGGTCTTTGCTGAAAATGCCAGGCAACAGACAGTGCCATCAAATAAGTTCATCCAACCTTCACTTTCTTACCACTGGATCATCTTTTCCCTTTGGGTTGCTCTGGCAGCAAACATCCTCTACAAGCAGAAGATGGCAGCAGGGGTAGTGCAAACTTAGTTTCACTGCTAAGCAGCCACTAAGGAATTCACCTATTTATGCACAACAAACATCCCCTGAAGAATTACTCCTTTCCTGGGGTACTTCAGGAATGATCTGGGATGTTCACAACTGAAACTATATATATATATATAAATATATAAATAAAACTAGGTGACCAGTAGCTTCTCAAGTGATTTACTTTCAGCTTCCATTCAAATTTCCAAGCTTGTGACTGTTCTTCCGGGTCTGTTCCCGACTGTTCTGCCGGGTCCTGCACTTTGGCCACAACAACCCCAGGCAGTGCTATAGGCTTGGGGCGGAGTTGCTGGAGGACTGTGTTGAGGAAACAGACCTGGGGGTACTGATTGATGCTCGGCTAAACATGAGCCGACAGTGTGCCCGGGTGGCCAAGAAGGCCAATGGCATCCTGGCTTGCATCAAAAACAGTGTTACTATCAGGAACAGGGAGGTAATTGTCCCCCTGTACTCGGCACTGGTGCGGCCGCACCTCGAGTACTGTGTTCAGTTTTGGGCCCCTTACTGCAAGAAAGACATTGAGGCCCTGGAACGTGTTCAGAGGAGGGCTACGAAGCTGGTGAGGGGTCTGGAGCACAGGCCTTATGAGGAGCGGTTGAGGGAGCTGGGATTGTTCAGCCTGGAGAAGAGGACGCTCAGGGGAGACCTTATAGCTCTCTATAACTTCCTGAAGGGAGGTTGTGGTGAGCTGGGGGTGGGCCTCTTCTCTTGTGTAATCAGTGATAGAACTAGAGGGAATGGTTTCAAGCTGCGCCAGGGGAGGTTCAGGCTGGACATTAGGAAGTATTACTACTCGGAAAGGGTAGTCAGGCATTGAAATGCACTGCCCAGGGAGGTGGTGGAGTCACCGACCATGGGAGTGTTCAAGAAACGTTTGGATGTTGCGTTGAGGGGTATGATTTAGCTGGGAGGTATTGGTAATGGTTGGACTGGATGATCTTCTAGGTCTTTTCCAACCTCGATAATTCTGTGATTCTGTGATTCTGTGATTCTTAGATTGAATGACTCATTTAATAAAGAAGGATAGTTTAGGATATTGGAGTTGTCCAATTAATTTCACTAAAACTATAAAATTTCCTGTGGCAGTGGCTCAAATGCCAAGTTTAATGCCTGTAACAGAAGATGGCATCCCAGCTAATACAACAGATGTTACAAAGGACTGACTTTTATATTTAACACACTTTTTTTCTCAGGCTTCATAGGAATGTGATCAACTTGAATTTTCTAGATTGAGAATACAGACCCAAACCTAACTCTAACCCTAACTCTAGCAATTATTTTACTTAAGCCATGTGAGAGTGATGCAGGTGGTCAGCCACCCTTTAGCTTCTCAAGTTGGGTTTCTGAGTCTCTTTCTAAGGGAAGGATTCCATGAATAGAGGATGGTGCCAGAATACAAGCACTAGATCTCTGGTAGTTCATAAATGCTTATGTATCCAGCGTAGGGAAATAGTTACTCCAAAATGGAGAGATAAACTGTATGCCACGTCCAGTGCTTTGCATGAAAATGGCAGATGTGATCAATTTTCCTGTGCAGGTGAATGGTACTACAGTGCCACGCCTGACAAATGAAGGATCAATTCTATCAAACCATGGGTTAGCACTACCACCAGTTTCCAACAAATTGATCCACTGCTGCCTCACACCTGAACCACTGGTAGGTTTACTGAAAACTTCTACAGCTGAAGAAGGAAAGCAGTTAGAGCCAAGTGTACTAAACCAGCTGTAAATTATGGCACAGTGTAATACCTACCCACTCACTTCACACAAACTATGAAAGTCTAACAAATGATAATGTCTGGATGTGTTCTGGAAATCTGGAAGCAATAAATATTGTCTCTTATTTATAGGCTTTTTCATTCCTTTCAAAAGCAGGTAAAGTCTTGAAGGGGTTAAGAAAAAGCTATATACTACCAAAATGAATCATCTTTTATAATATTCCTTCCAACTCAGTGAACATAGTGGTGCTTACACACGCCAGCAATGCGGAAACTTGTCATCTAATAATAACCAAGGAAGTATTAGAAGTTGTTGTGATGCTCAAAGACTGAATCACCTTTAAGGTCCTTCCAGCTGGGGACAGTCTGTTTCTGAGACATGTGACTTGAAAGAGAGGGGAAATACAACATTCCAGCCTGAGGGTTCTTATGTATTCAGCAAAAATTAAGAAACCAAGAGGCAAAACTGTCTTGAGAGCATTGCTGTCAGGAGATGACAAAATTTGTTGGAGTTTCAAGTCTGCAGTGCTAAAAGAGAATTCCTTTCAACCTCTAAATAAAATGAATGTTTTACAGAGGGAAGATTTCACAGAAACTAAGACACAAACAAATTATCTCGGCATTGAAAAGTACTGCAAATATTAATTTAGGAAAAGCAATAATCCTTTTCCTGTGTGGTGTAGATACCAGACATAAGAGCATGCAGTGGCTGATAAGAGGAAACTGGAACCCACTATGAAGTGACAGAAAGTCATTTTGAGACAGGAATGAAATAGCGAAGTTAAGAAATGACATTGAGTGAAAGTTCTCCCCCTTCCAATTAAAAGTTTCAATGAGATATTTTAATCCAAACAGATAATATTTGGTAATATATCTTCATTTCCCAACACTGCCTCAAATATCAGTCCAACATTTATATTCATTTTTGACAGCCCAAACAGTTTCTAACAGCATTTGGTAGCTGTTAGTAACCATTAGATACATGGATACATTACAGTTTCACATAGCTCGAAGAAGTAGCTGAACGTCCAAGTATGTATGAGGAACAAAAAATCTCAAGAAGGATCAGCTGGGCACAGCCTCATTGAGTACTACCATTAAAACTATATGGTATATTTGACAGCAAGAAAGCTCATAGAAAATTCGTTATTAGTAAGAAAAAGTGCAATTTCAGCAACATAACTTGACTGTGGGCCTAAAGAGAATGATACCACATTTTGCTTGACAGAGAAAGTACTCAGAATCTTTCCTAATCTTTCTTATCTCTAGCTTGCAGCTCAGGCCACCCTTTTTCTTAACACTCATTTTAATTAAATAAATGCAATGACCCAAATAAGTGAATTCCAGGTCATCCTTTTAATCTAGTCTAAGACAGTGCAGGAGAGACACCACCACAGATTTTTCACATAACACCAAGGAGTGCTCCTGCCTAAGAACAGAACAGCTGAAATCTGAGACTGGTTAATGTTTTTTTTCAGGTCAATACTCCTTTTGTGACTCCAGCCACAGAAAAGAGCCATCCACATTCCCTGCACTGGAAGGACTGTGTCAGGCAATACCCATGTAACCAGCTGCTTTTCTCCAGGTTTGTCCCAGAAATCCTAACAAGTTTGTGATGGCTCTTGCAAGGCTCTGGAAGAACAAGACTGGACAAGACTAGCAGTCAGCATTCAGAAGAGAAGGAGAAAAGAAAGTTATTTTTATATAACTCAGAATAGAATGCACTGCATGCACAGCTTGTCATATGCTGTGGTGAGCTTCAAACCCAGCAGTGACAAATGCTGAGCTGTATGTGCATTTTCATTTATCTCTGCAGTAACAGGCTGAGGGAAAACAGCACCCATTTTACCATATGACCATGCTTGTGAACTAAGACAAGTGTATGTTCAATTTGCAAGTTAGCAAATGGCGTTGTATCAAGGGTAACATTCATTTCTACTGTGTCCAAAAATGAGCTCATCTCTTCCGACTGCTCAGTTTCTTGTGCTCTAAATAAACAGATAGATAAAAAAAAAAAAAAAAAAAATAGAAATAATTCCAAACAAGGGTATTTGGTATTGTCAGTGTCTTCCACTGTTCTTCATGAAGATATATCAGCTGAGGAGAGCTATCTTTGGATTCCAGAAGGAAACTTGCATCAGATATAAAGTAATAGTACTAATACAAGCAATCAATTAGTATTTCTTTTTCAGCCACATGTCTGAAAACATTCTAGAAAAGAAGAATAAGGAAGTAACAAAATCACATTTTATACTAGAAATACAAGGTGCACAGAAAGTTAAAACACCTAGATTAATATGATGAAATGCCAGGAAAAGTCTGGAAACAAAACGTTATTGAAGAGATCATAGTAACTAATGTCTGTAGTAGCTGGGGGGACTTGACTAAGTGACTCATGTAAGGTTTTCCTATAAGGACTACTATTATATAGTTCAGGCCTAGGGAGTTTAATCTGCTCTCCTATCTGCTGCCCTGTACTAGAGAAGGAGTACTTACTATCAGTCGGGGCATATGTCAGTTAAAGAATGCAATAAGACTGTTATCTCAGAAAAACAAAACAAAACAAAAGAAAAAACAGAAAGGGCAAGGGTTGTACTTCCTATCTCTGAACAGCAGGATATATTTAACATCCGAGCAGCAGGAGTAACCATGAAAATATACACAGGTAGGAATGAAGGACACAAGGTAGACTGCATGAAGGACGAGAGAAATGAGAGAAGACAGCTTGTGCTAGACATCTCCAGAGGCAGCTACTAGATAACTCCTACACTCAGTTACAATCCTGAATGAGTTTGGAAGCATTCTTACTTTCAAATACAACTCAAAATTACATTTTACTGTTGTACCTTTCTTGTTATGACTCAATTTCTAGGTGAATATTCAGAGGGTTTAAAGCCATGTCTCTTGCTTTCCCAGCTACTTCAACTGATGAATGATCTCAAGCAATTCCAGGGGGCAGAATTCTGTTTTTGCTCTAGCACTCCAAGCATCAGCAATCAAGAATAAATGTAAGGCTTCCTCACCCTTGCTGCAAGTATCAGATCACAGCCTGTCTGCATCAAGAGCCCCTGAGACAGGACTCCTCAGCAGAAACGAAGTCCTCACCAGCAGGGAGCAGGCACTGAATGGAACAGACACAATTCTACAAATCTCAGATTATTGTGTCTACCTATTTCCACAGTAATAAAAAATCCCTGATAGATGGACTTTATTTCAAGAGAATAATGAAGCCTTGCTTTTCTAGCAGAAAAGAAACAGGCCTTGATTGCACTTGGTATCGCATACAACATAAGGCTTAGATTGTCATAAAGCAGCAGATGACGGTTACAAACTGGACCTTGAGCCTGTAATTTCCTCTCAAAGAAGAAAAGAAAGCTATTATACAGTAACAATTAGATTAGAAGCTTGCTTTCTCATTATTCTTTTTGTACATGGTCGTTTCTAATTCACATCAGTTTAATTTTTGTTTGAAAGAGGTTATTTTAATTTCTAGCTATCTAAAGACTTCACCGCTCTATAGTCACAGTGACTACAGTGAAGATGTATGACTCAGCTTTGAAGTAAGCAGTTGTGGGGGAGTGAGAGAATTCCACATAGAAGCATGGAGTTGAATGAAGGCTGACTTAACCTGTTTCTCCACTATACAGTGTGTTAAGCTGCCAGTCTTTATGGATGAGGATGGTTTAGTTTAGAAAAAGTGGAAGACTGAATTACAGAAAACATAAAATAATAGGTATGGTTGAGAGAGGTCCCATTTATGCTGTGCTGTAATAAAAAACAAAGGCAAAAAAAAAAAAAAGCAACTGATTTTAAACAAATAAATGTCAATACTTTATATTTTGTGAAATGTACTGCTGTATTACCATGGCAAATTGAGTAATAAACATTCTGGGAGGATTAGGAGTTTTCATGAATAGTACTTGCAGGATCCTTAGCCAGGATCATGTTATGAGGCAGTCAATCTTCACACTCTGGGAATCAGCAGACAGGCACAGAATCCAAGAAAAACAGAGCACACATATGCAAAAGTAGGTGCATTGGGTAGGTAACAGTGTTCTCTTAAACCTCCTGACTGTTTCAGGATCTTAGCTACTGTCTGTTACACCACCCAAACTAGGAGTAGCCCTGCAAGGCAGATGCCTCCCATTGCCTCCAGGGAATAACTTAATCTCTGCACTTTGCAAACCTGCTAGAAGTGGAAAGGACACAGCTTTTTCAAAGGGGAAAGGGATCCTGCAGGACTCCTAGCATTTGTGGGACTCAGAAAAACAATCCCATGTCCATGGTTCTATATCAAAAGTAAGTTTTGTATTCAGATGAATTTACAATAAACAAAGGTGGAAGCACTGAAAAAGCAGTGGAAGAGTTGGAAAAGAAAGGAGAAAGACAGTGTGATGTGATGTAATGGCACAAGATGGGAGGAAAAAAAAGGAAACAGGAGGAAAAAAAAAGAAAAAAAGAAAAAAAGAAGCAAGCTGAGACAGAAAAGGTTAAGCCAGAGCCCTGACAGTCTAGCAATGGTACTATGAATTCTATGGGGGAAGACAGCTGCCACTGACAGCATGTAAATGCTCCACAGCAGAGAGGCTTCAGAAAGCACAGAGGAGGTCATTCAGAAGTGCACCACATCTCAGAAAGCCTTTTTTAATTTAGGAGAAAAAATCCAGAGTTTGACACAAATGGTTTTTCTTTGATATGTTTTCCAGGTCTGAAGATAAAGACAACACAGAGGACTGGAAAGCACATGTGAACTCATCTTTTTACAGAAGCCTTGAACAGCACAGCAAGCATCTCAGCCTTAGCAAGAAGACCTGGCAGATATGCCATTTGAGGTGTATTTTAATCAGAAACGTTGCTCTCCTGGGCAGGAAAATAATTAGGCTCACCTGAGTTTTCTTTTTTAAAGATAAAGAAAGCCCCCAGAAGCCCAAAGATTTCAGCCTGGTACAGAAGGAGCAATGAATAAACCATTCTCATGGGATGCCAACTTGGTCTATGAGGTCAAAGCCACAGAACATTATAATGAAAATCCTTGACAACTAATGAAAATCTTTCACTGGTTCAAGAAGGACTTCAAAGTGGCAGAGCTGCCACAGAAGAAATAGCACTCCCAGAAATAAGTTATTAGGTGAATGAATACACCTAGGGAAATGGATATTCTGTTGAAGCAAGTGCTGTATTCCATTGAAAGGTTTGGATATGTATCTCCATTTGGCACTACAGAATGTAATGCTATGCAGAGAAACTTCAACAAGGCATCCATCGCAGGGGCACTGAAATATTGACAAATTAAGAAATAGCCTCATATATAGCAAAAAGCTCTGTCAGACACTGATTTTGACTCCTGAGGCAGTGGTTTAAGATGAAAGCATCCCTAGCTGTTTGCCCCACCCACCAGTCAGAGGTTAGAACCCTTGCAGCAAGGGCAGTGAAGAATCTGTGTCCCTAGCTCCCTGTCTCCATTTTGGGAAGCAGCAAACAGTGCAACCAGCTACAGAGGCTAGCACTAGGCACAACCTGTGACCTGAAACAGCTTAGCACAAGTGTATTTCCTGATCTGTCAGTTCTGCCAGGAGGCAGCTTAAAGGAGGGAGTGAAGATGTTTGAATATAAAACTGCAGTGTTAGTAAGAGAAGTCTTTGAGTCCCAAACATTTATGATTTGCTCTCTCTCTGATTCTGCCACTGAAGCTGGCCACTTGTGCTGTCTTTACACTTGTGCCAATCTTGAATCCCAGTTCTGCCTCTGAAAATAGATGCAGTATAACTACTTAGCAATAAAATCATGTTAATCTGGAGTCGTGTGAAATAGTTTGTCTCCACTAAAATTTTCTACTTCTCAATAATCAGTGTGGCAAATTAGTATGGAAAAGGCTTTCCACTGCCTGAAAGGAGTTAATTTACACCCAATTAGGACATTGCTTCACTGTTGTCCAGACCTATCTCCCTTTTCTTGGGAAACAACAAAAATTTAAAAATTTGAAAAATTACTTGTCTCTGTGGAAGAAAACTGTTTGTGCAGGTTAAGAAGATACACAAAGTACAGACAGAAAATGCAGATGGGAAGGATTCTCTCATGTCAGAAGGGGCCACTGCTGAGGTGAGAAAGCCATCGTACTGAGATCATTTGACTCTTCAGCAACCTTTTTTAAAATACACAATTAAGGGGTGGTGCCCTCATGCAATGACAATCAAGTTAATTGTTTCTATATGTTTTTGCTCATAGCCATATTGAATGCATCTTCATTGAACAGCACTGCTGGTTTAGTTATGCACTATTAAACAAGAATGAGGTGCTGTTGTATAATTAGCATTCCTCAGATACAGGTTTATAAGGTGCTTTGGAGAGAAATTTTGTTTATATTGTTTTCATTAATGTTAGCATACTCACACAATGCTCCAATAAGTTCCAGATCATCTATCCCAGAGGCTGAAAATTTCAGTCAAGGGATTCTGAAATCCACACATTTATCTTGCTACTGAAGAAAGAATCAAACATCTACTCACTGAGATTTAGCTAAAGGGGCTGCTTTAGAAAATTCCTTCTAACTGGCATCAACTGAATTACAAATTTCCCTAAATTACATGCAAGAAGGAAGGCAAATTCTGAGTTCCGAACAGGAATGACTGAA